>JAGTTD010000001.1:37675936-40082154 GCA_018398585.1 Simmondsia chinensis
TTGAGGATCCTAGTGGGAGAATTGACCACCTGATAGGCGATGGAAATGTTAAATTGGAATAAAGTTTTATGTTTTTTGTTATATCTTTTGTAGTAAGTTTGTCCTACATTTGATGTAAAAATATAGTTTGGGGTGTGTATAATAAAATAATATATTTTTGGTGTTTTATTTTAATGAGTTATTTCCAATAAACTTTTAAATGGACTCCCACTAATATATATGTATTTTATAGAAATATGAATTTGATCAAAGATGGAGATTTATGTCTAGCAGACAGTGCAATGACACATACTATCCTCAAAAGCAAAATATATTTCTCTCAACTACGATTAGCTGAAGCGAATGTTAATACAATATCGGGTGTTTCAAATTTGGTTGAAGGCTCTGGAAGAGCACATGTTATGTTCCCTGAAGGAACAAAACTAAACATAAGCGATGCTCTGTTTTCCAGCAGATCACAGAGAAACCTGATCAGTTTTCGAGATATTCGTCGCAACGGTTATCATATTGAGACCATAAATGAGGGCGATAAAAAATATCTTTATATTACGTCGCTTACTTCAGAAAGAAAGAAAATAGTGGAAAAATTGTCAGCACTTTCTTCCGGGTTATATTATACTTACATAAACCCGATTGAATCAAATACAATGGTTAACCAGAAGTTAACTGATTACAAAACGTTCACCCTGTGGCATGACCATTTGGGCTATCCAAGTGTAACGATGATGAGAAAAATCATTGAAAGTTCTCATAAGCACTCATTAAAGAACCTGAAGATTATTTCTCCTGATGAGATTTCATGTGCTGCCTGTGCTCAAGGCAAAATGATAACTAGGACATCCCTAACCAAAATTGGGATTGAATCTCCTAACTTTCTGAAAAGAATACAAGGAGACATATGTGGGCCTATTATTCCATCATGTGGACCATTTCAATATTTTATGGTGTTGATAGACACCTCAACACGTTGGTCACGTGTTTGCCTATTATCTACTCGCCATGTGGCGTTTGCGAGATTCCTTGCACAAATAATCCGATTACGCGCTCAATTTTCGGTTTATGCGATCCAGAAGATCCGTCTTGATAATGCAGGAGAATTTATGTCTCAAGTTTTTAATGACTATTGTAGTCAATTGGGATTATAGTTGAGCACCCTGTGGCTCACCAGCATACACAGAATGGTCTTGCAGAATCACTGATTAAACGCCTACAGCTAATTGCTAGACCATTGCTCATGAAAACAAAGCTGCCTAGTTTTGCATGGGGACACGCTATATTGCATGCTGCAGCACTTATTCGTGCTAGGCCAGTTGCTTATCATAAATACTCCAAATTGCAACTTGTGTCTGGTCAAAAATCACATATATCCCATCTACGAACTTTTTGTTGCACGGTATATATTCCAATTGCTCCACCCCAGGGCACAAAGATGGGTCCCAAAAGAAGGCTGGGAGTTTATGTTGGGTTTGAGTCCTCGTCAATTATAAAATATCTTGAACCATTGACTTGATATATTTTTACTGCACAGTTTGCAGATTGTAAATTTGACGAAACAATAAAGCTGGAAAAGCGTGAAATAGTGTGGAATGCATCATCTATATCACATTTTGATCCACGTACGAATCAATGTGAAATGAAAGTCCATAAGATTATCTATTTACAAAATATTGTGAATCAATTACCAAATGCATTCGTTGACACGAAAAGAGTAACCAAGTCACATGCCCCAGCTATGAATGCCCCCGTTCGAATTGATATTCAAAACGAATAGTCTTCTAAGACATTGGCAAATACATCTACTGCACGCCAAAAGCGTGGTAGACCTGTTGGTTCTAAATATAAGAATCCAAGAAAGAAAAGAGAGTAACATGAACAAGTTGGCTCCTTTATTAAAACTCCTAAAGAGAAAACCCTTGAAGTAGTACAAATGCAAATCCAAGGAAAAGAAATAGAGGGTGAAATGGCTCCTCGAGGGTATCAAATATATGAGAATTGTAAAAGTTATGAAAATGTCGAGAATGAAGAAATCTCGATAAACTATGCTATTACTGGCATACGGTGGAATCGAAATAAAACGATTCTCGATCAAGTGTTCGCATACAATGTGGCTGCTAATTTGACCACAGAAGGTGAAGATTTTGAACCTAAATCTCTTCAAGAATATCAAAGAAGAGATGACTGGCCAAAATGGAAAGAAGCAATACATGCGGAGTTAAACTCACTTGCGAAACGTGCAGTTTTTGGACCTGTAGTCCAAACGCCTGAAAACACAAAACCCGCAGGCTACAAATGGGTTTTTGTGCGAAAAAGAAATCAAAAGAATGAAGTCGTGAGATATAAAGCACGACTTGTAGCTTAAGGCTTTTCACAAAGGCCAGGAATTGACTATGAAAAGACATATTCACCGGTAATGGATGCAATTACATTCAAATTTCTAATATGCCTAGCAGTCTCTGAAAGACTCCACATGCGTCTTATGGACGTAGTAGCGTCTTACCTATATGGATCACTTGATAATGATATCTATATGAAAGTCCCTGAAGGGCTACAAATGCCAGAAGCATATAACTCAAAACCTCGAGAGCTGTGTTAAATTAAATTACAGAGATCACTGTATGGATTGAAACAATCAAGGCGAATGTGGTACAATCGTCTTAGTACATACCTTCTGGAAGAAGGATATGTGAACAATCCTGTTAGCCCATATATTTTTGTTAAGAAATCGAATTTTAGATTTGCTATAATAGCAGTCTATGTTGATAATTTAAACATTATAAGAACGCCTGAAGCGATTAAACAAGCTGTTGCATATCTGAATAAAGAATTCGAAATGAAAGATCTCGAAAAGACGAAATATTATCTTGGCCTGCAGATAGAGCACTTATCTGGTGGAATTTTAATCCATCAATCTACTTATACAGAAAAGGTGTTTAAACGTTTTTATATGGACAAGGCACATCCGTTGAGCACCCCGATGGTCGTCCAATCACTTGATGTGAATAAGGACCCGTTTCGACCTCGAGGGGATGATGAAGAAATTCTTGGCCCTGAAGTGCCATATTTAAGTACAATAGATGCACTGATGTATCTTGCTAATTATACAAGGCCATATATAGCCTTTTCGGTTAATTTATTAGCAAGGTATAGCTCAATGCCTACCTGGAGACACTAGAATGGAATTAAACATATCTTTCGATATCTCCGTGGTACATCTTATATGGGATTATACTATCAGAGACAATCAAGTCCGAGATTGGTTGGATATGCAGATGCAGGATATTTGTCTGATCCACATAGAGGCCATTCACAGACAGGATATTTATTCACCTTTGGTGACACTGCTATATCTTGGCGATCTACCAAGCAGACAGCAGCAGCAACTTCTTCAAATAATGCCCAAATACTTGCACTTCATGAAGCAAGTAGGGAATGCTTATGGCTGAGATCCCTTATTGAACATGTTCAAGAAGAATGTAGTCTTCCAACAATCAGGGGGAGTCCAACAATACTATGTGAAGATAATGCTGCATGTATTGCTCAGATCAAAGGTGGATACATTAAAGGCGACAGTACTAAGCATATCTTACCGAAGTTCTTCTTTACACACGAGCTTCAGAAGATGGGTGAAATAAATGTTCAACAAGTTCGCTCAAGTGAGAATCAGGCAGATTTGTTCACGAAGGCGTTACCGACATCAACATTTGAGAAATTAGTTCATAAGGTTGGTATGCGTCGACTCAGAAACGCCCCTTACTAATATGTTCACATGAGGGGGAGTTAAATATGAGATGTACTCTTTTTCCATTCGCTATTGTTTTTCCCACTAGGTTTTCCTGGCAAGGTTTTTAACGAGGCAGGCGTATTTAGCTCGGACATTGTGTCCCGTTATAACGAAAAATATCCAAAGGGGGAGTGTTGCAAATATTGGATATTTTTTGGGTATAAATTTTAGAGTCCAGTTTATAGAAAATTAGAAATTATGTAAAATACCTATTTACGTATAATTACATATACATATATATAAACAGGTATTTGTGACACTTGTCACAATAAGAGTCACCCTTAAGGTGACTCATCCCCGTCCCCTTTATGTATATATATACACACTGCACACAACACAGAAACAACAAGGAGAAAAAAAAGGAAAAAAAAAAAGGAAAAGAAAAAGAGAGAAAGAAAAGAAAAGAAAAGGAAGAGAAAAAAAAAGAGAAAATCATAAATAAAATAATCTCGTTCTAATACAAAATACTTATTATTTTTCGTTAATTATATTTGAGTTTGTATTTATATTACCTTCCTATAGAGTATAATATCTCTACAGTTTTATAACAGATACCATAATTTAGTTTATTTTCATTACGTTCTCATATTTTTCCACTGATGCCTTTCCACATTTAGGTTAAATACAGCATAGAATTGGATCCTATTGATATTAAATAAGGTTCTTATCCTTACTTGTCAAGAAACCACTGTTCCAAAAGTTTAATATGATTAATGAAGATTCAAAAATGGTTTTATACTCTAACATATTGCCCCCTCACATATAATATATTAATATTTAGAGCAGGGATTGTTGGGCTTTAAACTCATGATATCTTGATCAATAAGACTCTGATACTATGTCAAGCAATAATATTTTTTTTTTAAAAGTTTTCTTTCGCCTCTCTATAAAGGAAAATAATTTTCTCTTTTCGAAAATATTTTCTACGTAAGTAATGATTGTTTATGAACCTGTGAACAACATAATATGGTGCAAAAAATTGTCCAGCAAACTAATGGAGCTCTAAAGTGTTGTTCCGTGAACACAATACTTGTTACAATCCTATTGTTTTTTTCCTTTGTTTTTCGGAGAGAATCCGATAGTTTAAGTGTTCATAGGTTGAAGCATCCATGTGTAACGCTCTATTAGCTTAAGTTTATATAATAACAGAGAATATTAACAATTTAACTACGACATACATGCGTACTTATCCAAACTAACTTATATACTACAACACCCCTTATCAATGCGAAGAGTCGACTACCTTACCAATGCGAAGAGAGTAGTTACAATAACATATCCAATGCCAGAAAGGCTTCCTCCCAAGTAGGGTCCGAAAAGGGTAAAATTTATGCAGCATTACCCTTATAAAATGTTACCATGTAGAGAATAGTTACCTGCATGCCAAATCCTAGAAGCTCACTGCACCCCTATCAATGCTGCAACCATGCAGTAACTAGTTGTCAAGGAGTAACAGAAATGTCATACACAGAGCACATGAAAGAGTTACAAAGAAGAAGAAATCTAACATATAAAGCTCAATGAACTATTCCACATATAGCTTCGTCGTTGGCATTCCAAGCTGGATGAACCTTTCTTCAGTTCATGAGCACCAGTGATGCGGCCTTGTTGCATTTCAAAACTCAAACTATGGCATGCTAGAATATATATATATACATATATATATGAGTGACATTCTTATAAGAATATGAGATAGGCAAATCCTGACCCTCTATTGTAATAGACAACCAAGATTTATTAAATATTAAAAAAAATAACAATTTAAGCCATACCCCTTCACAAGGTAGAAAGTGTGGAAATAGAGAAAAGTAAAGAAGAAGAGTTGTATTATAGATGATAAGAAGGGTTACATAAGGTGCCTTATATAGGCAAGAGAAACAAACAAGAAGACCAAAATATCCTTGCACTTAACATAAGTGAAGGGGCACAATAGTGGAAGTAATCCTAGGAAAATATTCTCAATATATTCTAATATACAATAGTGGAAGTAATCCTAGGAGAATATTCTCAATATATTCTAATACGCCCCCTCATTTTGAGCGTAGTGGAAGAACGTGAAGATTGGCCCTCTGTTGAGAAAAACGGTCATGAGAGAGGCCCTTGGTGAAGATATCAGCAATCTGTTTGTCAGTAGGAGTGCAGTGAACCTGGAAATCACCCTTGAGAACTTTTTCCCGAACACAGTGGAAATCAAAATCAACGTGTTTGCTTCTGTCATTGGATATAAGATTTGCTGCCAGGTATGAAGCAGAGACATTGTCGCAAATGGTGATGATAGGGCCGGGGTGACGAAGACTGAGGTCTCTCATGAGATAGTGGATCCAATCACTCTCAGCAATGGCCCACGCAACAGCACGGTATTCGGACTCGGTGGTGGATATGGAGACTGTAGCTTGCTTCTTGGCCCGCTAGGAAATGAGATTTGGACCTAGGTAAAGAGCATAGCCTGTGGTAGAGTGGCGTGTGTCTAGACAGCCACCCCAGTCAGCATCAGCGTAGGCAGTGACTGTGAGGGTGTGAGAAGGAATGATGGAGAGTCCGTGGTCTGGAATCACTTTGAGGTATCGAAGGATGCGTTTTACAGCTTGCCAGTGAGGGGTGTGAGGAGCATGCATGAACTGAGAGACAAGGTTGACGGCATAGCTGACATCAGGTCGAGTCATAGTCAAGTATTAGAGAGCTCCCACAGCACTCCTGTACTCAGTAGGATCCTCAAGAGGGTCCCCATCACTCAATGAGAGATGTGCTCGGGTTCGGAGGGGGGTTTTTACCGGTTTGGTATCGTAGAGGTTATGGTGTTTTAAAAGGTTGATGGTGTATTTGTGTTGTGAGAGAAAGAGTTGGTCAGGTGAGTGTTTGGCCTCAATTCCAAGAAAGAAGTGAAGAGGACCAAAGTCTTTCATAGAAAACTGAGAGGAAAGGGAGTCAACCAATCGACTAAGGGAAGAGGGGTCAATGCCTGTTAGAATAATGTCATCGACATACAATAACAGGCAAGTGAGATGGGTGTTGGTCTTGTAAATGGACAAAGATGGGTCAGCACGGCAACAAGCTAAACCAAGACTGAAGAGGAACGCACTAAAACGTTGGAACCATGCCCGGAGTGCTTGTTTCAGGCCATACAACGCCTTACGTAAGCGACATACATGATTTGGAAATTTGGAATGTATGAAACCCTATGGTTATTTCATGTAAATTTCGTCCTTAAGGTGACCATGTAAGAAGGCATTTTTAACATCCAACTGGCGAATAGTCCAGTTGTATGTGACCGCTAGAGTAAGTATAAAGCGTATGGTAGTAGGTTTGACAACAGGACTAAAGGTTTCTTTGTAGTCAAGGCCTTCACGCTGGTGAAAGCCCTGAGCTACAAGACAGGCCTTAAATCGTTCAACTGAGCCATTCGCTTTGTACTTAACTCTATATTTCCATGTACTTCCTACAAGGTTTTTAGAGGGGTCATGCGAGACTAAGTCCCTGGTGTTGTTGAGAATGAGCGCATTAAAATCATCCGCCATGGCCTCTTGCCATTTCAAATTTTTCACAGCTTGTGAGTAACAAGTAGGCTCTTAGACAACAGTGATGGTAGATAGCGAAAGGGGGTACTTAGGTTTACGTATGCCAGTTTTAAGACGAGTTTGCATTGGGTGTGTGTTAAGGGGCGGACCAACCATAGTTGGGGCCACGGGTTGGGATTCGGTTGCGAGGTCCGAGGGCAAACCCGAGGGGCCCGGACCGGGCATGTAAACAGGGGGCAGGGGATTCGTGGTAGGCTCGCTGGGATTCGAGATGGGCACAGTGGTGGGTGCCTCGGTGAGGCAGGCTGGGGGTTCGGGCATCGGGGAATTAGCCACTGTGGCGTGGTCCGGTGCCTCGGTGAGGCAGCTGAGTGACGCTAGAGAGGGGGGATCGGGCCGCGCTGCAGGGACCGGAGTGGCCTGTTGGTCTGTTGGCGGCTGGGTCGGCCGACCGGCAACCGTGGCACAGGAGGGGTTTCGTCAAAGATCACATGCCTACTTATATATAATTATTTCTATTTTGGATCAAAACACCTATACCCCTTATATCGAGCAGCGTAACCTAAAAAAATGCAAGGGGCGGAGCAAGGGGCAAGTTTATGAGGGGCACAAGGTTTGATGTTTGGGTAGCATGCACACCCAAAGACGTGAAAACGGGAGTAATCAGGGTTAGTATGAAAAAGCTTTTGAAAAGGTGACTGGTTTAAAAGATTTGGGGTGGGGAGACGGTTTATGATAAAACAAGCAATGCAAAAAGCGTCATCCCAAAAAGCATAGGGTAGCTTAGAGTGAATTAAAAGCGTCCGTGCCATTTCAAATAAATGTCGATGCTTGCATTCCGCCACCCCATTTTGTTCAGGGGTATCAGGACAGGATAGTCGAAAATGAATACCAGCATCACGACATAGGGCATTCATACATCGATGATCGTATTCACCTCCGCCATCACTCTGAAAAGTTTTAATTGTTGAATTAAATTGATTTTGTACGAGGTTTTTGAAAGCAGTGAAGATTTCATAAACATCAGATTTGCGCTGCATCAGATATAACCAAGTAAATCTTGAGAAATCATCGATAAAAAAGGACATAATATTTATGAGCGGAATTAGAGAAGAAAGGAGATTGCCAAATGTCTGAATATATAATTTGTAGGGGCATAGTAGTCTTGCGTAATACACGTGCAAAAGGAAGTTTATTCGACTTACCTAAACAACATGAATTACATTTATTCCGAAATTTAAAACGTAGGAAAAAGTTCTGCTTACATAACAAATCAAGAACATAATTGCCTAGGTGACCTAATCTCTGATGCCATAAGTCTCCAACCTTTAATTGTGCTACGAGGCCAACGTCGTGGGGTGAAAAACCATAGAGAGCCCATCACTGGGTACCCGTAGAATTGGCGTCCCCGTAGTTTTGTCCTTGACACAGAAAGAGTGTGAATCAAACTCAACCCTACAGTTGTTATCTTGACAAAGTAGTTTAATTGATAGTAAATTATGTGTTAAATTAGGAACAAGCATAATATATTGAGGGCAAGGGTCGAATGTCGAGTTGGTATCGAAGACAAGCCTACATGTGTTACAGGTAATAAAGCGCCATTTCCTACTAGTACGCCTTTATGATCGGAATAAAGAAGAAGGTTTTTAAGAATACCTGGATTTGGCGTCATATGATTTGTAGCACTGGAGTCAGGGTACCAGTTGTAGTTGTGCGGTTCTCCAATTGACATGGCAGCGAGCGAGTGCGAGGAATCTGAGATGGAAGTATTGTCATACCAATGTGAACAGGTGATAGCCGTGTCACCGACTTGGTAGCAAATTTGACAATATGAGGGACCGGGCCCGAGCACACCTACACTGGAGTTAGGGGGTAGACCGAATTGGGGTCGCACTGAGCTAGGACATGGGGAGGCTAAGGTAGGGGCAGGGTGCAGGTGCTGACCGGGCGAGCCATCGCGGCCACCCCGCTTCCCTTTCCCTTTGCCCCGACCACGGTTCTGACCATGGTTAGGGTCCTGGCTGAGTTTGACCATGAGCAACCAATGCATGACTGGGATCAAGATTGGGACGTCCAGACTGACAAGTTAATGCAGCTTCTTCATAGAAAAGTGAGGTTTTTAATTCTTCATAGGAATATTATTTATTTGTTTGACGTGAAAAAGTAGCAAAGCGGCATATTCACGGGGGTAAGCCGTAGATTGCAAAGTGTTGAAATTCTTTTTGTGAAACAGGAGAGTCAATGACAGCTAGGTCAACCGTTATTGATTTTAGTTCAAAGAGATAGGCATCCATTGTTTTTCCATCTTTGCGGAGATTTATGAGTTGGGTTCAGAGATCAAACTCCTTAGCCATGGAGTGATCCAGAAAAAGATTAGCCAAGGCATCCCACATGGCTTTGGATGTAGAGTGGCGAACAATGTCATTTAATAAGGGACGAGAAAGTATTGCAACAATGCACGATCTAAGACTTTAATCCGTGCAAACCCATGTGAGATAATCGGTGTTAGGGTAGGTCAATCCATTGGGGAGAGTGATTTGGGCAGAGAGACATGAGTGAGTACCGTCTATAAACCCTAAAAGTTGGTGAGATATTAATAGCATATTGAATTGTTCGCGCCAGAACGGATAATCAGTTGTAGATTCAAGATTAATTGTAACAATACTAGTAATATTGGAAAGGGGCATTACAATAGGAGAGGGAGATTGATTATATAGATTAGGGTTTATGACATTAGGGTTTAACATAGTGGGAATAGAAGAACCAAACCCTCCACCAGTACTAGAGAGCGACGGTGAGGGGTGGGGGATGAAGCCACCAGCCGCGGCCCCAGGGAGGGTGCCGGCGGCGATGGTGGCCGCAAAATGCGAGGGAAGAGGGGGAAGCGAAAATAAAGAGGGGAAGGAGGTGGGGATGGCCAAACTAAGCTCCGGGGTCACTGCAGGCCACCCAATTGGTGGTGGAGTACCGGAGATGGCGACACCAGTATCAACCAACCGAGGAGGCAAAGCCCCGGTAGCAATGGAGCCAACATAGGGGGCGTCGGACACCGCTGCCGGGATTATGGGCCCAACTGTGGATGGTGGGGGGTCCGGCATTGGGGAAGCCATCCTCCACCTGCGATTGGGTGGCGTAAGTGGGGGAGGAGGGTGAGAAAGCAACGGCGTAGGATCGACTAGGGTTAGTTGCCATTAAAAATTAATCAAAAAAGAAGAAAGAAAAGACAAGTATAGAAAACTTACGAATTCAACACAATGCAGTCAAGCGAACTATAAAGAAAATAAGAGCGGAAGCATTAAAAAAAATAAATAAATAAATAAATAACAACTAAATTAGAGCTTGGGCTCTAATACCATGGAGAAATAGAAAAAAGTAAAGAAGAAGAGTTGTATTATAGATGATAAGAAGGGTTACATAAGGTGCCCTATATAGGCAACAGAAACAAACAAGAAGACCAAAATATCCTTGCACTTAACATAAGTGAAGGGGTACAATAGTGGAAGTAATTCTAAGAGAATATTCTCAATATATTCTAATATACAGTAGTGGAAGTATTCCTAGGAGAATATTTTCAATATATTCTAATAGAAAGAAAGGACAGGTCAGGGAAAGAAATTTCTTTTTTTTCCTATCAACAAATATTGGCCGTAAATTGTTAATTTTTTTTTTAATGTGCAACAAATCTTCGCCATCTACAACAATTGAGGGTTAGGATTCACCCCTCTCACGCTCTCGTCCTCTCATAAAAACACCACCCTATATTATATGCAAAAACACTGCTAGGTCTGCCTGAAAGATCAATCACATGTTCATCTATGGTGGTAAAAAACTATCAAAGAACTAACTTTTCTAAAAGTTTAAGCTGATAGGTGAAGACCCAAGAATAATTTTATACTTTAACATGCCCCCTTAGGGGGAATGCCCATTAAGCTTAAAGCATGAATAGTGCACAGATCTATCTTATAACTTGCGCTTAAATTGTTTTAATATTGAAAGTGGAAGCTCTTGAGATTCGAACTCGTGACCTTTTGGTCAACAAGGCTTTAGTACCATGTCAAGGAACTAACTTTTCCAAAAGTGTTAGTTAATAGATGAAGGCCCAAGAACATTTTTATACTCTAACAAAAACGCCTTCAAAGGGGTAGTTGGATTTTGATGAAGTAATGAATGTTAATGCTTACCTTTTGCAAAAAAAAAAAATAAATAAATAAATAAATAATAATAATAATAATAATAATAATAGTAGTAGTAGTAGTAATAATAATAATAATAATAATAATAATAATAATAATAATAATAATAATAATTGTGCGGATAAATCTTGAACAAACGGATATACTTTGATACCAATTTGTTAGGGAAATCTTGATGCGGAAGCGTAAACCCTAATCACTTGATTCAATTCAAATAATATGACTCACACAAAACGAGAAGTAGACAAATATATGAGAAAGAAAAACAAACAAGAACACATAATATTTACGTGAAAACCTCTCTACAATCGAGAGGGGAGAAAACTACGGGCGGAGATGGAGATTCTTTATTGATACTGAACGGAAGAATTACAACAACACTTCCTCTGAACGAGATCTATAAAAGAATTACAATCACTTTCTCTTAACTCTCGTAGCACTCGAATATCTGAATTGGAGGAATTACAAAATCACATCTCTCTATCAATGGCGGCGCCTCACTCTTAATTTTGGATCATATATGACGTAAACCCTACATCCAAATATATAGATGCGAGTCTGGGAGGACCCGATCCATCTGAACCGGGCTGATCGATCGGCCCTCTTACGGCCCAAAAATCCCGAAATTTTACTTAAATCACCTGAACGATAGGAAGTGATCGATCAGGCTTCCCTCCCGATCGATCGGTGACCTCACGCAACCCATAAACTTAAAACAAGTAATTTGAGACATAATCCTAATAAATCTCCACCTTGGCTCAAATTATATACATAAAAGAATTTCCTTCACCTTCTCCACTAAACACCCCACACACGGGGTTATCTCAACAAAACACGAAACCTAACTGAGTCCGAGCGAAGCTTGAACTTCCTGCTAGGTAGCAACTGAGTGAACATATCTAAGAGGTTATCAGTAATGCCAATCTTCTTCTTCTCTGAATTGGCTCTTGACACATTATTTGAAACAGCCACCTGCTGCTGAACTGTGTTACTTAACTGAAATTGAACTCCCTCTGGCTTACTCAACTGACCTGAATCACAATCAACTGATGACATCTTTTGTGGAGACAATAACGTAGACTCACCAAATGTGACACGTCTACTCATCAGGAATTGCTTGAAGCGAAAACCTTTCTGCTTCCCATAAGCCCTTGTTTAGATAATATTAGTCCTGTAGACTGACCACACAAAGAGCCCCTCATACTGTGCTCAGATAGATCCCTATCACCTAAATGATCCAATCTCAAACGTCCTGAATTTGTGATATCTGGTTCTATCAACAACAAGGATGATGAAGATGCTGCAACAAATCTAACAACTGTAGAACCGACAAGCTCATCCAGAGTACCTACCCTTCTGCCTTTCATGACTGTCAAAGCACCCTTAACGACCTTCAAAACTCCACCTTCAGCTATGTACATGTACCCTTTAGACTCAAGAGTACCTAAAGAGATGAGATTCTTCTTCAAATCAGGAATATGGCGAACATCGCTCAAAACCTTGATAGTGCCATCGAACATCCTAAAACGAATTGTTCCTATTCCCAGAACTTTGCATGGAATATCATTACCCATCAAAATAACTCCACCTAGAACTGACTCATACATGGAAAACCAATCCCGGTTGGGAGAGACATGATAGGAGCAACCCGAATCCAAAATCCAACTATCTCTTAAACTGGACTAAGGTTCAGACACATACATTAAAAGATCGTCATTCTCATCATTCATAACACTAGCTACTATGGATCTCTGGTCAGACCTGTTATCTACTTCGAGTTTTCTCTTAAGCTTGTAACAATCTTTCTTAATGTGTCTTTTCTTATGACAGTAGTTACATGTTAGGTCTTGATGCCTAGACTTAGACTTGCTTCCACTATGATCATACTCAGTTCTCCCCCTTACAAATAAGCTACTACATGAGTTATAAACAGAATCAGATAATTCTCTATCTACTCGCTCTTTACTCAGTAGGTTTCTCTTAACTTCATCAACAGATATGGTTTGTCTACCACCATAAATCATGCTTTCAACAAAACCCTTATATGAAGCAAAGAGAGAACATAACAACAACATTGCCTGATCTTCATCCTTAGGAACATCATTCAATTCTTTCAAATCTTGAATAATTGAATTAAATTCATTGACATGATTCTTAAGTGACGTACCTTTTGACATACGAAACGTGAATAACCGGAGCTTAACTGTGAGTTTGTTGGAGACAGACTTGAAACAGAACATATCCTGTAATTTCTCTCACAACTCCTTAGCGGTTTTCACTTCCAGAACTTCTGTCAAAACGTCATCGGTAAAACACATATGAACTGCAGTGAGTGCCTTCTCATCTAACTCCTCTCATTGTGCTTCTGTCAGATTCTCTGGTTTCTTCTCTTTTCCATCTAAAGCTTTCTTCAAGCTACTTTGAGTCAAGAGGCTCTTAACACGAACCTGCCATAAACTAAAGCTCCCTTGACCACAAAACTTCTCAACTTTAGATCTAATTGTGGACGTCATAGTATCAAATCGAAATAAACAGGACTTTGATACCAATTTGTGCGGATAAATCTTGAACAAACTGATATACTTTGATACCAGTCTGTTAGGAAAATCTTGACGCGGAAGCGTAAACCCTAATCACTTGATTCGATTCAAATAATATGACTCACACAAAACGAGAAGTAGACAAATATATGAGAAAGAAAGACCAAACGAGAACACACAATATTTACGTGAAAACCCTTCTACAATCGAGAGGGGAGAAAACCAAGGGCGGAGATGGAGATTCTTTATTGATACTGAACGGAAGAATTACAACGATACTTCCTCTGAACAAGATCTATGAAAGAATTACAATCACTTTCTCTTAACTCTCGTAACACTCGAATATCTGAATTAGAGGAATTACAAAATCACCACTCTCTCTCAATGGCAGCGCCTCACTCTTAATTTTGGATCATATATGACGTAAACCCTACGTCCAAATATATAGACGCGGGTCTGGGAGGACCCGATCGATCGGCCCTCTTACGGCCCAAAAATCCCGAAAATTTACTTAAATCACCCGATCGATCAGGCAACAACAACATAAAAGTCGAGTCCGAGTATTAAAAGATACTCCATAATAAACGAGTTCGAGTTGAGTAATGAACTACTCGGCTCGATACTCGATTAAGTACTCGACTCGATACTAGACTAAATACTCGATTAAATACTCGAATAGAAACTTGATCAAATACTTGATTAAAATACTCGACTCGATACTCGATTCATATGAAGTAGTTATTGTGTATTATTTTCTTTTGAAATGGATAGCTTGTGACATTAATAGTAGAATGAAAGAAGGAAGATTATATTCCTTGTAAAAGATAACCTGTTATATTTGTGTGTGGAGTGAAAGAACTTGTATTTAGTTTGCTTGTATTTTCTAGGTTTTGATGCATAATTGCTATTAATATATCAGTAATTTATGGTTATATATGTTAAAATATAGAGTGAATAATAATTAAGTATACAAATTGAGTATAATTAATATTCAAGTATATGGAATAATATTATACAACAACAACAACAGTCACAGTGCCTTGCAGCTCCCGCAGAACGCAGGGTCTGGAGGGGGTGATGTACGCAGCCTTACCCCTTCCGGCAGGAAAGGAGACTGTTTCCGGGGACCCCAACCTGAAGTAGTTGAGTGCCTGCAGATAAACCACCAATCAATAACATGCATATAGAGGAAAAAGTAGAAGAAGGAGAGAAGAACAAGAAGAAGAAGAAGAAGAAGGAGAATGGGCATAATCAGGGACTAAGCTAGCCTAAAAGTGCTACACTAGAGGAGAATAGAATAATATTATAATGGAGCTAATTTGTTGAACGTTCATATGCTCAATAAACGAGTACTCGAGTCAAGTCAAGTACTCAAATAGTTAATCGATTACATTGCACCCCTACTTCAAAGGGCACTAATTCAAGAGTAGAAAATCTTAGACACCTACTAGGGACAAAATGTTTACAAAAACAAGGTCATTCATTTTTGACAATTGCTCGCCGTTGCGCTAAACGAGAGATTGAAAAGAACTGTACTTAACATACAGACTTGGAAAATTCTTTTAAAATAAGGTATAAAAATGATGATATGAAATCCATACTACTCGAGTATAAAATTATTCTTAAACCTTTATCTATAAATTTAAGCTTTTAGAAAAGATAGTTTCTTGACATGATATCAAAGCCTTGTTGCCTAAAAGGTCATGAATTCGAATATCAATAGCCCCCACTTTCAATATTAAAATAATTCAAACACAAGGTATATGGTGGACTTATGCGCAGGCAACACTTCAAACCCAATGGGCATTTACATGAGAGGGCATATTAAAATTATTCTAGAGCCTTCATTCATCAACTTAAACTTTTGAGAAAGATAGTTTCATAACATGTACAAGTAACAAAATTAGTTTTTCGACATCCTTGTCAACATTTCAGCAAACTGTCATTTCAATTATACTTGTTCTTTTTCCAGAAATGTCACCTTTTCAAGTATTTACAAAAACTTGCGTCTTGTTCTTTTTCCTAAACATGATGCGCCTTAAAGTCATTTACCTTCGTAAACATAAAATATATTTCAGAAAATAAAAGAAATCCTCAGTCGTTTGCTACTCCACACTTGAAGTTTCATTGCCAAAAAGAATGTGAAGTAAACATAAAATATATTTCAGAAAATAAAAGAAATCCTCAGTCGTTTGCTACTCCACACTTGAAGTTTCATTGCCAAAAAGAATGTGAAACAGAAACAGAGAATCAATGAACTTTAACGAATCCAGAAAAACAAAAAAACAAAAAATAAATAAATAAATAAAGAAAAATTAAGAAGATTTGGCAGAACCGGATGCCTTCTTGGAACCCCCATCTTGTTTGATGATTGACTCTGATGTCTTTCTCTTGTCTTTCCTCTCTCTCTTCTTCAGTGCAGTCATGTGAGCCTTCAGGATCGTTGCGTAAGAAGCTTGGAATCGTGAGTGATCCTTCGCACCCACCTTGCCAAAAATATCAAGACTGATTTTAATCAGGAGAGCAAAAGAGAAAAGAAAACAGCTTCAGTATAGATAGGAAAAAACACACAGGTTTTGGTCAACAGCCATTCCGATTCGCTTCCCGTATACAAGAACTCACTAAAGGGGGAAAGAAAAAAGAACCAAAGCATATGTGACATACTTAGACACTGGACACATCAAAGCCCCATCAGACAAACACAAGACACCAAAGAGGTTTGACTGTGAAGGGCAAATTTGACAATAGAACCATCTTCATCCGAATTGCTTCAATCCACAGACATTTGTAATTTAATTGAAGAACATTTTGCCGAGATTTTGAGCTACATGCTTCAATCATTTTTAGTCCTTCAAGGACATTCATATGAATATCACTGTCCAGCAATTCATAAGTTACAATTAAATCCATACACATATCAAATCTTATAGAAATTGCCAGGATAATTAAAATTTAAATGTAATTGCATCTATCATGGAGAGTTTAAGTCTCCTCAAAATCAATTCTAAGTCATTGTGAGCGATCTTATGCTACAAGTCGTTTTAATTCATTTTCATATGAACACCCTCTTGAAGTTGACAGGTTTTACATTTCAAGAAGATTTTAGGTTCGATAACTGCATTTCTTTTACATTCTTGAATGGATTTATAAGTTGAAGATCTTAGCTTTGATCAAATCAACAGCCATTACATATGCAAATATTTGATTAATAATGATCTCATTTCAGTTCCATCATTTTATGGCAGTGATATAACATATAAATCTCTTCATTGTCAATGTTTCCGATACTTTCATTATCTTTGAAAAACTTGAAGATCAACAGCCATTACATATGCAGATATTTGATTAAGAAGGATCTCATTTCAGTTCCATAATTTTATGGCAGTGATATAACTTACAATTCTCTTCATTGTCAATATTTTCGATACTTTCATTATCTTTGAAAAACTTGAAGCAATTTCATCAGTAATATCCTTATCTTATTACCTCTACTCAAGAACAAACCGCATAGGTGCCAATTTATTTTGCTCACATTTCTTTTCTGGACTTTATATGTTTCAAACTGATAAACCTATCACGCATCTGACATGCAATTAGGGATGAGAATGGGGCAACGCGGGACAAGTACAATGGATGCATCACTTCCACTGCATAACACCGAACAACTTTATACCCACCATTCGTTCACCCCATTACCTGTTTACCTGTGCAAGTATTAAATGAATATTCATCCACAACTCAATAAGTACAAACCAACACCCTTATCTACCTTATTACCCAAAATTACCAAACAAATATTAATTACCAGCCCAATACCCACTTCAATGGAGGTACCCAGGAACCATTCCCACCCCATACCCATCTATAAACAGGTATTAGGAGGTTATGATAGGTAAAGTTGGGATATGAGGCGGGTACGAGGCGAGCAAGGTTAGCCACGTATACCAGCCTTTACACTACCCTCCTGGCCTACACTAATACCCATTGGTAATAGGTTTTAGCTGCCTCATTAACATCCTCACACGCAATAGACACCTTTCCTAAGATGTTGGCAAATTATATTTTCAGAATATCAATTCGAGTAGAAGCATTTATAGTTAGGATATTTGATTTAGTCAGAGGCACTGGGTTTGTTGTTGTATATTTGATTTAGTCTCTTCCATCAGCAAACACATCTGGTAATTGTTTTGCAATTTCTTTTGCAAATGAATCAATTCTAAACTTTCAGTTCATAAAAATTTGAACAAGCATCAAATAGAGATATTAACAATCCACTCCATGAACGTTCCCTTTTTCCTTCTCCCCCCCCCCCCCCCCCCCCCCCCCCCCCTCGCTAATCCCAGGGACATATTTAAAAGCACAATTTGAAAACATCTCCAATTAAAGATGCAAGATCTAGCAATTGGCATCATGGTGTGTTGTGTTGGAGCAACTATAACATATACCGTGGCTGATTCTCAAATGGTATATATCTAAATGCAACATGTTCCTCTGCAAAACTAGGCAACTTTATGTAAAAAAAAAAAAAAAAAAAAAAAAGGAAGAGGATTTTTTAAGTCCATTTTGTACATGCAAGTAGGACATAGGATGATCAACATTTGTCCCAATTGACATGCAAAACTAGTTAAATGTTTAAAATCTAAATTTTCATGTGCTATCAAGGTAAAATTTCTTGATTGTACAATTCCAAATTAAGCTTATACTGGAATTATTTGTGCAAGCAGCCTCCTGACGGCCACATTAAAAGGGATAATTTAGCCACTAAACTGTAAATAGATTTGTATAGTTTCTTAGTGCAATTCAATCAAGCCAGAGTGCAGGCTATCACTATCCTCTCTTCTCTGAAGCAGATACAATGCCCACACTAAGCTCCCTTTCTTTCATCAAATGATCCTAAATAATTTCTACTCAGATCTTAGCAAAACCATGAAGATGGAAAAGGAGAAATAGAAACCAAAATGGACCCGTTGGCAAACAAAATCTTGAGAAATATAACTATGTCCATTGAAACTGCTGGAAAATGTCATGAAAATATGGAAGATGCACAAAATGCATATACAGTCTTCATTAGCTTGTGATGACAATATACCCTTGAAGTGATAGAAGAATGCTATATGAAATTGAGTTAAGATTCTATTTGAACTAAATGGCCAGTTGAATTTTTACATTTAAATGGCCACAAGTCACGCCTCACAGTCTCTTTTGACAACTACATCCCCTCATTGGGCCAAAATTTTGGTCGGACCAGGAAATAGAATTTTGCACAGAAGACTATCGCATCGAATATTGACTTTGATCATGAAATTATTTTTCACCCATTAATTTAGACCAAACAAGGGAAAAACAAGTTGCCTGAATCTAGTGATTCCCCTACCAAATGCAACCAAGGACTAGCTATTTTTGCCATTAAATTACATAAAAACAAACGGGCTGAAACAAAAACAAAAAGGAGTGGCAGAGCTTGATGATCACACATAAAATGAACCCAAAGAGAAAGAGAAGGAGAAATACTGATGTGGAGATCGTTTTCTTGCCGTCAGTAGCCCGAATAAGGCACCTGTACTCTATAGGCTCCCCCAGCTGTGGCCAATTTGATCCTTTGAGCCTTTGATTTGAGTGAAGCTAAAAATGACACAACACAGAAGTACTAGCTGTAATTGGACTGTATGTACTGAGAGTTATTTACACCGTTGGTCTCTTATATTCTTAAGTTCGCTCGAATTGATCCCTCGTCTTTTTTTTTTTTTCTTTTTGTTTAAATTGGTCCCTCATATTCGTAGCTTTGATTAAATTAGTCTTCCATCTTTATAACTTTATTCAAATGAGTTCAAATCTTTTTTTATTCGAAATGGTCTCCAATGTTTCAATTGACAAAATTGGTCCCCTGTGCGGTAAAAAAAAAAAAAAATTAGGTTAAAAACTAAAAAGATAAGGGATCAATTTTGTCATAAAATAAAAAACTATAAATCTTTTGAACAAAAGAAAAGACGATGGACTACTTTGAACAAAGTTACAAAAATAAGGGACTAATCTAAACAAGAGTAATGTTATTGCTAGTACAAAATTGTTATCAAGATTGCAATTTTCAAAGCAATTTCGTGATTCTTATTGTTTGTAAGTCTAATCATAGCTCTACGAATAACAACTTTTGCATAAGGGATCAACGGCATAGACAGCACTATGAACTGATAGCTGTAACTGTAAATTTGAAAATTTGCTAATGGAAACACAATGTAACTATCTATGAGGCTTACATCGTTTAAAAGTGACCCAAACAGAGCCCTTGTCAGTGCAGCGCTCAAAGATGGCAGTGAGTTCATTGAGAAACGAGTCTGGATGCAGAGGTGCCTACACATTTCATGCAGATTGTCATCCAAACACCAACATTAACTAAGACAAGCAAAATTAGATCAATGTAAAGAGAGGAGAAAGAGCAGAGAGAGAGAGAGAGTACAAACCCTAGATCCGCCGGCGGATCCGGAGGCGCCCCGGGGTGGAGCCGACGCCATCGCAGAGAGTCTGATTGGAGATTTGGCCAAAAGGGAGCGTTTAATCCTTGCACTCTTCGGCCTCCTATGGTTTTTTTTTTTTTTTTGAACCTTTTCGTCTTTGTTTCTCAGAGTATATAATGCCAAAAAAAATATATAGTAACATATATAGTATTAATTTTTTATTTCATAAATTTTTTAAATAATTTTTTGATATAAAAATTACATTTATTTAATTATTTTTTCATTACTCTATTGTTCTCCTCATTCTACATTAGATTCATAATTTTGTAACATTACTAATGAAAAAAAGTTAAAAAAGAGGCATATGTACACCATTAAACACTGATATTTAAACTAATTTATTAAATATGTATAATTTTTGGACTAAAAATTATTTCACAAATTTTATAAAATAAAAAATTAATATAACAAATCTCATGATGCCAATATATAATTTACCCAAAAAATGTCTACAATAACAATAAATTGAAAAATAGCAATCGCGTAAATTTGTTACCTTCATTAGAAAAAGGCTAATCATAGAACTTTCTCCCCATTCTCCACTCAGTAAATTGCAAAATAGAATGCCCTTACTTGGAGAGTCCTCTAAATGCTTTTTCCTCATAGTGGAAAAATTGTAACGGATATAGGTCAGAGATTAAATGAGTGAATAAAGCCCATAAAAGTCATTATTCATGGCTACGCACTCTGTTTAGGTTGGCATGGAAGCAAGTCAAGTAGGCAATAGGTACAAACCGGGTACAATTTATCATACTTATTGGATGTGCTTCAATTTTTACTTGAAAACTTCCACTAAAAAAATTGAGGGTTGCATATTCACTTTATATAGCTTTTCCACTTCAAGATTTGGTAAAGTATGCGGGCTCTGTCATGGAGCCCAACATGGGAGGCACTTAGTGCGTGGACCCAAGTGTGGGAGGCACACAAGTCACTTGTGATGATCTCATTCCATTGTGCACACTGTCACAGTGCATGTGGTCACAGCTAGGGAATTAGTAATGTTGTTTTTCTGGTTGTTAGAAAGTTGAGCTGATGTATTAAATTAATAGGAACCTTATTGTAATAATCAATCCAAGATTATCTGTAAACTTATCATCTTCTCATCTCCTAATTCCCCCCTGTCTCTATCATCCAACCATAACCGTGACAATTGGTATCAAAGCTCAAACTTGAGCGAAATTTCTCAACAAATAGCAGAAATCATCAGAATCTACGCTAGCTAGAAGTAGGGAGAACCCTATAATGGCAGAAATTGAAGGCCAGTTGCAAGGTCTGTTGCAGAAATCAACGAAGTCCCAACAGCTAGCTGAAGGATCACGAAGGCTAGAGGAGGAAAGACATAGTCAGTTACTTGAGGTAATACAGCAGAACAGTGCTCACATGCTTGCATTCATGCAGCAATTGATGGTGCATTCGTCCATAGTTAGTAAATTCTGGTATTATAAGTGAATATTATGCGTATATGTATTAATGCCATATAGTATACGCATTTTATGAAAAATAAGCTTTTTTTTTTTCCAAAAATTCATTATCACTTAAAAACTTATATTCAAATTTTGAAATAAAAATTAGGTCAAGCCTAACCCACTGCTTCTCTTGCTCTACCGTGCCAAAATGAGGTTTTAAAATACATGATAGAGCACCTTAAGGTTTCAAATTTTCACTTAAGTTTATATTAAAATTCACTGAATTTTTTTATCACAATTCGTAAAATTTTGTTGAAAATATTGATATGATATATGTATATTATCGTACAATTTTTATTACATTTGTATTTTTTGTATACAATAGGTCAAATTCATATAAAAATTCATCAAATTACAACATAGAGTATCTATGTGATAAAATATAGAAACTTTCTCATTGTATATACTGAAATGTCAAAGAACCTATGTGATAAATAGTTCAATCTTATGGTAGATGAGTGATATTTTCTCATCGTTTTAGCTTCTACATACTCTAGTTTTGCAAAAATTGGCTCGAATTTTTGAGTCGTATATTTGAAAATGTAACTGTTTTAACAAGAATACACTATATACGTTTTCTATGAGTCAATGCATTTTTCACCGGATTTTTGACCGAACTTTTAGCTTGAAAATTTTAATAATACACGTATGTATTAAACTCTATTTTATTCCCATACCGTATTTGACTAACCATGAATACGTCCCAACCTGCAATTTCTACGTGGAATCGGGAGGCAGTGGTGAGATTGCATAAGTCTGGGGCAAACATGGGGAAAATTAATAGAGGCAAGCCTCCGATCTTAGGATTATTTTGATACCGAACTAGAATTTTCTTCAAAACAATACTATAATAAGGGAGTTAGAGTATGAGGGAGAATAGAATTAGAGGAATTGGGGAAGAAAAAGGAAGTTAAGAGAAGGGAAAAGTGTACTATTTCATTCATGAGAAACCCTAAGCTTACATCATTATCTATATATAGCATGTAATTCTTAAATTTAAATAAAAGAAAAGAAATGAAAATGAAAACAGAAAAAGAATCGCAATTAACAGAAAGGAATATCCCTGCAGAATCCGTTGAGCTTGTCAGTAGGGTCACGTGCCTCGCACGAGCCCCCTAATTGCTTAAGTCACTCACATGCCGCTCACGTGCCCGTTTCCCAGCCATTAATTAACTACCCTTCCCACCAAATTGTGCTCTTCCTCACTACTTTCTTCGCTGCTGCTGCTGCTGTTGAATTATTTTGCTTGCTTGCAATCTCTTCTGCATCATATTTCCTAAAAATGGTGAGATAGTCACACTGGTGGCTCTTTTAGAGGCAATAGCTTTATACCTAACCCTAAGATCGATTTTTCCAGTTTTAGTGGAGTAAACCCTAGAAGTTGGGTTAGAAGATGTAAGAGATTCTTTTCTCTTTGTTCAATCTAGAATGCAATTCCACTTTAAGACCCTCTAAAATCAAAACCCATTTTGAAGCATAGCGTGAAATTGCCAAAATGGATGAAAGAACGTAACCAAAATTGTAGGATTTTCAAATGGGAACTGCTAACTTGAAAATCCAAGAGAAGCAAGGTGAACTTTTATCACAAAATACTAAAACCAAGAAAAGAAGAGGCATTCGCCCAAGGGTTTTTGGAACTTTCTCAACTTTCAAATCATGACAACCGAGTAGCAGTGTGGGAAGTACCAATAAGAAAGCAAAGGAAACTCGAGCCTGAGAACACTTTCCTTGAACCATAATTGGTATAAGAAGCACAACACCCATGCTCCTATTTTGTTAAAAACATTTAATTCTTGAGGATAAGGATTATTTCATTGACCCGGAAATAGTGATAGTATACTTAGTGGTGAGGACATTATACTACGCAACAATTTTCGTAACTTTTAGTGCCCTACAATATGAAGAATGTTGACTAACATTCGTTGAGACATATTTAAAGTCTTTTGAATCTTCATTTTAAGCTTTGTTGGGTTCTTTTTAAGCCTAACTTATATTTTTATTTGGTCCTTTCTCAAGCGTCTAGATATTTGGCTGCAAGAATAAACTTAATTTAGCAAAAACGGAGTTTTTTTTCCTTTCTGACATAATATAGGAAAATAATCAAAATAAAATATTTTTTTGGATATATACGTATATACATATATGGGAAAGAGAGAACTTATCTTTGGGCATATATATATATATATATATATATATATATTAGAAAAGGGCTAATTTGTTTTGTGATATTGTTGGAAATATTTATACACATATGAAACAAATGAAATACATTTATTTATGTGTCATTACTGTTTATATATGTACTTGGCAAAAAAGAAAAATATTTTCTATAGAGAAGAGAAAATATATTTTATATATATATAGTTATTAGGTTTCTTCCTTGAATTGCACAGCTAGTATTTGATTTATAATGTATTTTGTTGTTGTGAATTTTTGTATTAACTGAACTAAGTTATTTTGAAGTTGCAGAAATAACGTTTAATATGTTTGATGTCATGTCTTTCTTCATGGTCCCCTCTCAATAAATTGGTTTGTCTCACCTTAATTGAAAAGTGTCTGGAAATTCTCTAAAATTTAAGATTTTCTGCTAATGAGTTGGTGGATTGTGAACCGATAATGAGGGTTGTTGCTATTGATTGTGATATATTTTGATTTATTACTGATTTTCCATTATGAAAATGATTGGAATTCTTAAATTTATGTTTATCATTGTTATTTATTAATTTATTGATTTATATGATTGCCCATTTATATTGCAGATGAAGTATGATTTCATAAATAAAATAACTTTTATCATTTTAAGATATGAAATTGATTTTAATTCTTGTTTTACTTTTTTTTATATGAGAGTTTCATTTTGACGGTTTTTGGGCAACTTCAAAGATTGGTGATTCATTATTATATAATTTTAATTTTAATATTAAAGGTGGGAAGTTTAATTTTTGGGACTTTTCTAGAGCCATTATTTTTATTTTTCATTCATTTTATTATTTTAATATATAATATGAAGAGTTTAATTGGTAACCTTTGTGTGGTCAAGTTTTAAGATACGAAAGTGTAATTCTTGAGGTTTTTGGAATTTTTTTTTTTTTTTTTTGGTCCTTGATTATTATAATTTTGATATTGAAGGTGAATGATTTAGTTTTTCGGATCTTGTTATAGATTCTTTTAATGCTTGTCCTTCATTCTATTTAATGTTTTATTTTAATTACTATGGTAATGTACAATATGAAGAGTTTAATTTATGACTTGAAATTGTCAATTTTTCAGATTTGAAAGTTCAATTTTTGTTGGTTCTTTGGGCAATTTTTGTAATGTTTGTCCTTCATGATTATAATTGAGTCGGTTCCCAAAATAATGCTAAAAAATTAAAAAAATAATGCCCAAAAAAAAATTTTCAAATCTACTGTTGAACCGCGTTTGCAAAACGCGTTTAAATTTCAATAAAGCCGGATCAAAGAGACGCGGTTTATTTAAGTATAAACCGCGTTTACTAAACGCGGTTCACTTACCCATGAACCGCGTCTACTAAACGCGGTTTACCCATGAACCGCGTCTACTAAACGCGGTTTACCCATGAATCGCGTTTACAAAAAGCGGTTTAACGTCAGGAATCCAAAATTCCCTTTTTTTTCACTTATACTTACCATTATACAGAAATTCTTCACTTTTTTGTTCGCTTATAGTTTTCATTATGCCGCAATTTGTGATGATTATCATATTGATCCCATAATGGTAAGCTCCAACATCATAAGTGGAGGTCAAATAACTCCAATAATAGTACTTGAAAGATCTCCAATGTATAAGCAAAAGAAAGGAGGAGGCAAATGACATGACTGGTGGTGGGTTAACGAGAAAGAGGCAGAGAGACGATGAGAGCAGCGGAGAGAGCACGCGTGAATGAATGGGCCGGGGTTTTTTAGATAAACCTAATAAATCGGGTCATAAAGACGCGGTTATAACAACAATAAACCGCGTCTTTATGACGCGGTTTTGTCTTTAATAAACCGCGTCTTCATGACACGGTTTTAGTAATATAACCGCATTATTAAAAAGCGGTTTATAGAATGTTAAACGCGGTTTATGGACGCGGTTTATTAAAGCCGCGTTTTGTAAACGCGGTTCAACAGTAGATTTGGAAATATTTTTTTTTCAGCATTATTTTTTTAATTTTTTTATTTTTTAGCATTATTTTGGGAACCGACTCATCATAATTTTAGTATTAAAGGTGAAGAACCAAAAAAAAAAAAAAAAAACTTAGTTTTTAAATTTTTTAAGGTCGTTTTTAATATTTTATTTTAATTATTATTTTAGAGCATAGTTGAAAGTTTAATTTATGATTTTTTGGACAATTTTGCTTTTAAAAGTGAAGAGTTTAGTCTTTGTCGGCTTTTATTCTAATATATTTTGATTTATTATAGATTTTTCGCTATTGAAATGATTGGAATTTTGAATTTTATGTATACTATTGTTATTGATATATTTATTAATTTATTGATTTATATGATTAGCCATTTATATTGCATATGAAGTATGTTTTAATGAGTTAAATAATTTTTGTCATTTGGAGATACAAAATTGATTTTAATTCTTGTTTTATAGTTAACCAAACAAATCCGAATTCTCACTCGTGGACTCCTTGGCGATTTATAGAAATTACAAAGATTACCTATGTCTCAATCAAAGAAATACCAAGCATTGTAGAACTATAAACTCTTATAATTTAGTTTTTTTCTTATCCTATTTGCTGTTTTATTACTAAAAATATTGAAGAACTAATGTATCATCAAGCCTCTTGAGCCCAAAAAAAAAAAAAAATTTTAAATAAACCAAAACTCAAACCTTTTACCAGAGTATAACATCTCCTTCTTAAGACTATAAACTGGTCTTATATTTGTAAACAACTAATAAATACCATGAACATGTGAAATATAAACTAATTACTATTAGCGGCAATACTAAACTCTAGCTAAGCCAAAACATAATTACAAAAAATATTACCATAAAATTATCCAAACCAACCCGAATTTATACCAAGTTGACATTATAATTTAGTTTTTTATTCTATTTTCTATTTATAAACAACTAATGAGTACCTTGAACATATAAAATATAAATTGATTAATATTAGTTTCAAGATTAAACCCTAGTTAAGCAAAAATGTAATTAAGAAAAAATATTACCATAACATTTGGTTTTCTTCTTCCTCTTCTTCTGCTTCTCTTCTAACCCTAATATTTGTCTCTCTAAATTTCTTCTCTAACTCTAATTCTCTCTCAATTCTTCCTAATTCTCCGATGTGACTCTAATTAGTGCATTAGATTTACAGAGTTTACATTGTTAATTAATTTTTTAATTTATATATATTTGAAGGACTAATATATTATCAAGCCTCTTGGTTCCAGAAAAAAGAGAAAAACTTAAACCTCTTACTAAAGTGTTGCTTTTTGGAAATCGCTTGGTTGAGAGTTTTTTCTATGCATAATATAAGGAAATTATTTTTTACCCTATTGCATGTCATACTTTACTCGAACCCCACACCCATGGTATGAAATGAGGCATACTGTGTTCCTAAGTTGAAGACGAATTCAAGATTTGTAAAAAAGTATAATACAGTTGTAGGCATTAAAATTTTGTCATGTTTATAAATTTTAAATTGGGCTGAAGAAAAGTCTAAGCCCAAACGACTTCCAAGTCAAGCCTAAAGCCGAACATCTTCCAAATCAAAAACTCCAGCCTAAAATGACTTCTAAGTCAAACCAAAATAAAATCCCTAAACAACATTAGAGTCAAACTTAAGCCCAAAAGATTTCCACGTCAAATTAAAAAAAAAATAAAAACTTCCAAGTCAAACCTGGAGCCCTAATAGTTTTAAAGTCAAACTAAAAGGGGCAAATGACTCTCAGGTCAAACCCAAAGTCAAACTCTTAAATCCAAAGACATCCAAATTGAACCTAAAAGCGATGACTTCCAAGTCAAAGTCAAACTTTCAAATTTCAAAGGCCGAAGTAAGAAGAATAGGCTCGTAAAGGTTTTTAAAACATCTCGAGCCCGGTCTTACGAAGAAGATCCCGTGGTCAGAACAATGGCCCCTTTTCTCTATGAATAGGGGACCCTTGCTTTAAGGAAGGGGACATAAAGAAAGGAAGAAAAGGAAAGGAGAAGTAGAAACTTTCTCTCTCTCTCTCTCCATTTTCTCTTAAATTCCATCAACACCAATTCATCCAAGAGAAGTCGACAAAGAATACAAAGTTCATACCCGGTTTCTTCAAAGGTTCAACTCTCAATTTGAGAGAAAGCATCTTGCCCTCAGTCAAGAGTTCAAGTTTGTTTGTCAATAACATCAACCAAGTTCAACAGTCGTGGAAATCGAATCAGAGGACTTCTGTTTGTTTTACTTTGTAAAGCACATTCTAGAGATTTGTACCCGCAAATTTATCAATACAATTCCTTAATTGTAATTTTTGTGCATTTGTTTCACGTCATTCTATCGTGATTCGAAATCGGTGTCCAAAAATTTGGCACGCCTAGTTGGACCCTTCTCTACCTCTCATCTCTTTTTCCATTTAAAAGAAAACAAAAAAATTGAAGTTCTTGTTGCAATGGCACCAAAGAAGAAAGCAAATCGCCGTTCCAACTAGTCCAATTCTGGCCCATCCAGCCCC
Organism: Simmondsia chinensis; assembly: GCA_018398585.1. Taxonomy (NCBI): domain Eukaryota; kingdom Viridiplantae; phylum Streptophyta; class Magnoliopsida; order Caryophyllales; family Simmondsiaceae; genus Simmondsia; species Simmondsia chinensis. The sequence goes on from JAGTTD010000001.1 coordinate 37,704,609, forward strand.
ATGAGCGCTGACTCCAGTCCTAGCCTTCTTTTCTCTGGCGCCACCACGAGGAGCAAAGCAAAAGCCATCAATACACTCATGATGATGGCAAATCCAACAAGTCAAGTGGTTGTTTCTCATGGCTTCCTGCCCTTGGAAACCTCTGAAGTGGGAGAACTTCCTGCTTCATCACAAAACAACTCCAAGGCAGCTACAAATTCAGCGAACGAAACCTCAAGCACTGACTCCTCACCATCGTCGCCAAGGAAAGAGATTTCTTCAGGACAACCCGTCATGCTTTTTGGCTCCACTAACATGCTAGTCATGGTGACCAGCATCGTACCCGTGGAGGAGTAATTAGCCAATCTGCAGGCTGTGGAAAACCTTATTATGGTTGTCGCCGAGAAGGACAACCAATTGAAGGAATAAAGACAACAAATTGTGGCATTAAGCAACAAACTAGAGCGCCAGAGTGTTGTACGAACTGGCAAGAAGACGCAGGGAGAATCTGAGTCTAACTCCGACCACGAGATTAAATCGGTGAAGTCTCCAAGGGCCAATGTCACCAGCAAGCGTGCTCCTACCCAGGAGTCAGTCCCTTCGACATCCTTGTTTGTCCACCAAATCCAAGATCTGATAGCCAACGCGATTAAGATGCAAATTGGCGGTAGCTCTTCCAGCAACCAACACTACCAAAAACCTTACTCCAAGAGGATTGACAGCCTCAAAATGCCAAATGGCTACCAACCTCCAAAGTTTCAACAATTTAACGGTAAGGGTAACCCGAGGCAGCAGATCGCCCACTTTGTGGAGACATGCAATAATGCCGGCACTGACGGTGAACTCCTTGTTAGGCAATTTGTCCGTTCCCTCAAAGGAACTGCTTTTGACTAGTATACTGATCTGGAACCAGAGTCCATCAACAGCTGGCAAGGAATGGAGTCTGAATTCCTGAACAGGATCTACAGTGCATGACGTACCGTTACGATGAAAGAACTATCAAGTGTAGGACAATGGGATGGCGAACCAGTCATAGACTACATTCACCTTTGGCACGCTAAGAGTTTAGAGTGCAAAGAGTGTCTCTCCCAGGAATCAGCTATCGAGATGTGCATTCAAGGCATGAGGCCGGAGTTGTCCTACATCTTGCTGCCAATGAAGCCTGAAACTTTCACTTCACTGGCATCGGATACCCATGAGATGGAGAATAACCTTGCCAAGCATGGCTCCAAATTTACGTCCATCTTCAGAAACAAGGGTGTAAAAAAGCCCTCGAAAGGAGAGAAGCCAGCCAAAGTGAAGACAAAAGAATCTTTGGCCATGAACGTTGCTCCAGTTAAAATATTTGGAAAGCCGAAGCCCAAGGAGCATGATAGGCAGAAACCAAGTTCGTCTACGAAAAGTTTTAAGAAGCGTCCAACACTAAAGGAGCTTCAGCAGAAAGTGTATCCTTTTCCAGACTCAGATTTTCATGGCATGCTTGATGATTTATTGGCAAAGAAACTAATTGAATTGGCCGAGTCAAAGCGCCTAGAAGAGGTCAGCAGCACCGGTGATCCAAAGTATTGCAGGTATCATCGAGTTGTCAGCCACACGCTGGAGCAATGCACACTACTACATATTGGGTCATATGCAACGGTTTAAAACCGCAGCAAATTAGACAAAACCGCTGCATTAGATCTAATGCAGCGGTTTATAAACCGCTGCATACTCGTCCATGGCATTCGCCTTTTGCAGCGGTTTTTTTTTTTACTATAGTTGCGGATCATAACTGCTGCATTTGGGTAACTAATGCAACGGTTGTTTGACCTATGGCAATGGTTATGGGGGACCTAATGCAACGGTTCTGCTAGCCTAATGCAGCGATTTTGAGACATGGCTAATGTAACGGTCCTACTAGCCTACTGCAGCGGTTTTGGGACATGGCTAATGCAACGGCTCTACTAGCCTAATGCAGCAGTTTTGGACTTGGCTAATGCAGTGGTTGTCCTAGCCTAATGCAGCGGTTTTGGACTTGGCTAATGCAGTTGTTCTCCTAGCCTAATGCAGCGGTTTGAACTTGGCTAATGCAGCGGTTCTCCTAGCCTAATGCAGCGGTTTGGACTTGGCTAATGCAGCGGTTGTCCTATCCTAATGCAGCGGTTCTCCTAGCCTAATGCTGTTGTTTCTTGCTTACCTAATGCAACGGTTATGTTCACCTAATGCAGCGGTTTTGTACTAAGCTAATGCAGCGGTTATGCTCACCTAATGCAGCGGTTTTGTACTTATCTAATGCAGCAGTTATGCTCACCTAATGCACCGGTTTATTAATGAACTAATGTAACTGTTTAAAATCGCTAATGCAATGGTTTGTACAAAAACTAGTGTAGTTATTAATTCAATTTTGACATATATTACAAGAATTCTTTACACCAACACCTCTTAATCCATAAGTATATCTTAACACATTCATACGTTCATAAGATCTTGCTCGATATCAAAACTAATAATAATCCAAAGACAAATTACATAGTTGATAATCAAAAAACACCAATGAATCAAATACATAGCTGCTAATAAAAAAAGTCTAGACCTCAAAATATATCAAGCTTTACATATTAAAGCCAAAAAAGTCCTACACCCACAAAAGTGTATAACCAAGTCAATATCAGAAAACACAATTTACATTCAACCACATCAAGTACATTGTTCAAAATCATAAACTCCACACTATGTTCCTTTATTGGCAGCGTGTCCATCAACATTATCGAGATCCTCAGCACCCTGACACCAAAAACATATAAAATGAGCATAAGTAGCATGTCATGAATTGAAGTGATAAGATTTAGTTGGAAGTAGTTGTAATTAGATAAATGAGGTTGTTATAGTTGTTGAGATAGATATTCTTGTTTAGTTGAGTTGTTACATTGATAGTTATGTGTTTTACTTCATATAAAGAGTTGTAATTGTACTTTGGAGATCATTCCATGATAATATCAACACTTCAATTCTCGTACTCTCCCTCTATTTGTTATGCTCGTGATTAGATCACAAGCGTAAGCCAAGTCAATTTAAGGATAGTTAAGAGTATGAGATGAGAAAAAAGTGAATTGAGATGAGAAATTAGAGAATTTAGAGTATAAATGAGATAACAAGGGAAAGGAGATGAGAAATAGAGAGAGTTAGATGAGAGAGAGAAAGTTTGTTCTCAAAAAAGACATTTCTTTGATATTATGATTGAATGATCTAAAAATATAGCTCAACTACTACTTATAGCACTTCTAGACATTGAACCTAGACAATTACAAGTAACCGCCTAAGCTAAAAATATCTAGGTCATGAAAATATCTAACTAAAATATTTACTAACAAACTCTAAGCTATTGGCGCCAAGGACAACTCACCATGGCTTACAACCGTAACCTGCTACTGCAGGTTACAAAGCCGAAACTTAAGCACATTATTACAACCACTATAATGCCATAAAGAAGCCATTAACAAAACTACTACATCACTAACTAAGCTAATCCCAATTACTCAGCATTAAACAGCCTAAAAACAACTAATAGCAGCAGCTCATGACACCAAACAGCCCCACAGCCAACAACAGCTCAAACCTCGAATTCTCGAATCATAACACTATTCTCTCTACTTCTCCCTCAAATTCTCATCTCTATCTCATCTCTTTCTCAATTCTCTCTCCCAAACTCTCTTTCTTTATAAGTCATAACCCGAGCCCACCTCGGGTCATGACATAGCAATATTAGAGTCTTATACAACAAAAGAGATGTAGGAACAAATAATTTCTTTAGTTTTACAGGAAGAATCATTAAGAGATATCGTTTTTAAAGTGAAACAAGCTAGTCTTGAACAAGAAATGAAAACTCATGAATAAGAAATTAAAAGAATTGATAACTCAATTGAACATTGATTATGAATGCAATATTACCCCAATAAACTCCATCTTATCCAATTGAAGGGGTGGCCAGTATGCTAATCTTGGTGAGAGGTTAGAAACTTATGGTACACGCTATGAATTACTTGAGTTCTTATTATATTTCTCTACTTTTATTTCTATTATGTACGTGGTTCGTTGATCTCTTAAATCATCTTAGGATAGATCTTGAAACCATTCTAGCTTGAGAGTGAAATTGAGAGTTATGATTTTGTGGGACAATGACTCAAAGGTGGATGGTCTACTAAGGTAATTGATGAAGTTTATAGTAAAATGATTCTAACTATTTTACCATTTTGGAAACATTACTTTTAGCTATCATTTTGGCGTTTCTGATTGAATATAATGTAATAACAATATCGTAAAAGTCAATTTTGTGGCAAATCATCACTCCCAACAATGTCCCGAATTTAAAACCTTGTGTTTGCCACATATTAGTAAAGATGGGAATCATTGTCAAATTGAGGGGAATCGAGTAATAGTGGACAAGCAAATGGAGGCTGGTAAAGAATTAGTTCAACAGAACATAAAAGATGAGTATTTACTTTCAGATATGCATCTGAAGGTCAGCTACAAATCTGATTTGTAAGCAAGTCAAGTAGTTGAGATTAGATAAGGGTGTGAGACCAACAGTCTAAGTAAGATTCAAGATAAGCAAGCTAGGAATTACAAGTCTAATCAAGCAGTAAGTAGGGAGTCTTTCAACCTGAAAGAAGAGTAAATACCACCCCTTCTAAATCGATTATATCCTTGAGGACAAGGATAAATTTAAGAGGGAAGGAGTTGTTACAGGAGAAAATGAGTGGGGACGCGAATTAGTAGTATGGAGCTGTATCAGGTTCTCCATTATTAGAAACTATTTTAAATAATGTAAAAGCTAAGGTATCAATTTAAACACACTTAAATATATTAGGACCAACCGTGCAAATAACTATTTGACAATTAACTTGGGCTTGTTATAAATTGGGCTTAGAATAAAGTTGAATCCCAATACATTGAAGTGGCCCTTTAAGTGCAGCTCTCGCATTTGTGAAACCCTTGCCAAGCAGTTACCATTTTTAATTAACAATTTTTTGGCAGAAAAAATTCACTTAAAATTATTGATTTACCCAAATTTTGTAGACATTATCATCTTCCCGCCAACTTTTCACCTTTGCAATGTAATTATGACTAAGCTTATGCAACGGTTTAAAAATCGCTGTATAAAATGTTAAAACCGCTGCATAATGGAGACCTAATGCAACGGTTTTAAAACCGCTGCATAATGTAGTTAAAACCGCTGCATAAAAGGGAACCTAATGCAACGGTTTAAAACCGCTGCATAAAATTATAAAAACCGCTGCATAAAATGGTAAAAACCGCTGCATAAAAGGGGCCTAATGCAACGGTTTATAAACCGCAGTATAAGCCGATGTATATATATCATCTAATGCAACGGTTTTATAAACATTGCAAAACCGCTGCATAGAATAACTTTATGCAACGGTTTCAGAACCGCTGCAAAAAAACCGCTGCTTATGTGCAATTATGTAGTAGTGGCATTACGCGCAAAGAGCGTATCATGAGGTTGGTGGGTGAAGTCGTCCTTGATGCTGATGAGGTGGCCCAAATAAATTTGGCTACTATGGCATTTGGAGGTTTCATGGATCCAGTGCCTGTACTAAAGAAGTTACAGATGATCCAACAGCATGTTGAAGTAACGCATTTCCAAACAATTCAGTTTGGGGGGTTGGAGCCTATGGTCATACAATTATCAAGTGCGCCGGAGCCCTTGATGGAAAGGGAGGAAGAGGTTGCACCGGCTGAGGACAATGATGAGGGTTGGACTTTGGTGACGCAAAGGAAACCAAAGAAACGGCGGACACCACGACCTCCTCAAGGTTGCCACAAAGGAAAACAGGTGAGGAGAAAGCCTCATCATAAGAAAAAGAAGAACAATGCAGACAACGCACAGGCACAACAGCCGCCAGCCAGCCACATTGACCTTTTGCTACAAAAGCCACGAACTTCTGTCACTTTACGGGAGTTCTTTCCAATGACGTACTTCGAAAGCATATCTGTTAACATGACTTCATGTTAAGAGATCAACGACGACCATTGCGAAAAGAAGTTAGCTGTAGAAATGGTAGGAGAGATCCAAACTTCTGGTAATGATTCACCACCAGTCAAAGGTGATGGAGATACTGCTGAGGGATCGACGGGTTGTGCTTCCTATAACACCGCTTTGGCTTTCACTGATGAAGATCTAATGCTGGGGTCTAGGCCGCACAATAGGCCCCGATTTGTGTCTGGATATATTCGTGAGCAAAGGATTAACCGGATTTTGATAGATGGCAGATCTGCAGTCAACATCATTCCTAAGTCTACCATGAAGCAATTGGGGATCATGGTGGAGGAATTAGAGAATACCAAAATGATGATCCAAGGTTTTAACCTTGGATGCCAAAGAGCAATGGGCATGATTCGCCTTGATCTTACCATAAGAGAATTGATGGGAAACACCATTTTCCATGTCATTGATTCAAAAACATCATACAACATGCTATTAGGGCGACCGTGGATTCATGAAAATGGCGCAGTTCCATTCACATTACACCACTGTTTCAAGTATTATAGAAATAGTGGAGAAAGGGTTGTGACTGCTAACATCAAACCCTTCGCTGCAGCAGAAGCGCATCTAGCGGATGCAGGATTCTACAATGACAAGAAGGCTTCATCTGAGGTATTGAGTTCAGGGACCCCTTTTGCTAGGAAGAGTTTGTCAAGAGAGAAACAGGTGCCGTCACCCTCACTTCAAGAAAGGGATTGCCACCTTACCGAGTACGAACCAACAACCTCAAACATATTGGTTAAGTAAGAGGCGTCTGGAACCCTCACTTCAACACTAGTGCTCCGGTACATCCCCAAATCTCGCAGAAAGCCTGGGGAGTCACCCTTTGTCGAGTGCAAAGCTCCCAGGCTTATAAAATTGCTGTTGAAACCTATTTTGCAGGATTTAAAAGATAAGATGGTTGTTCCTCTTACAAATACAAACCAAGCCGAACCGAGTAGACTACCAATGACAAGTTTTGCAGCATCTTCTCGAAAACTTGCTGAAGAGAAGGAACTATTGCCTAATACCTGGACAATGGAAGGATTTGATCCTAATGCCTATAAGTTGATAGCCAGTTGTGGGTATGATTTCACCAACCCTCCGCCCTTGGGTAAGGCGATTGTTGCGAAGGCATATGGACTCACTGAAACTCAACAGAAGTTTTAAGAGTAGGGCGGCCAAGTCAAGCCTTCTAGAGTTGGCTTGGGATTTACCCCTTTCCAACCAGTGAAAATCTCTATTCATCGCAAGGAGAAGACAGTATCCTCGCAATATATAGCTGTTAAAGAGGTGGATGAAAGCAGTAGAAATCCTACGGTGGTACCTGTGTCTGTTCAGGTGGAGGCTACACCATCATCATCGCGTCACTCAGCTTTTGGCAGATTGGGGTCCTCTCCGAGCAAAGATGAATCTCAACAAATTGAAGACCCTTTGCGAATTTATGCTTTTAGCTGGCTTAGGAACGCCCCTAACGATGGTCGTGGCATTTTAAACCAGCGACGCGCCTCTGTTTTTAGTAGACTTGGGGGCAAAATGAGTGGTGAATAAAAGCCTAGAGTGTCCACCCTAAACAGGCTTGCAGTTTCCAGACCATCTCGTCGGTCTGAAAGGCCAAAGAAGAACCAATCCCGGAGAGCTACCGTTGTGGCAGCTGAAATCAGTGAAGCATGTGAGGCCAGCACTCCAGTGGCCAAACCACAGCATGGGTTAATGATTAGCACTGACGGGCAATCCAGGTCAGTAGCTCGCACCAAAAGAGATGGCTTGCCAAGAAATGAGGACTAGTGCAAAGCGCCAAGGAGAGTGACGTTATTAAAAGCAGCCATTAAAATTTTGCCATGTTTATATATTTTAATTTGGGCTGAAGAAAAGTCTAAGCCCAAACGACTTCCAAGTCAAGCCCAAAGCCGAACATCTTCCAAATAAAAGACTCCAGCCCAAAATGAATTCTAAGTCAAACCAAAATAAAATCCCCAAACGACTTCAGAGTCAAACCTATGCCCAAAAGAGTTCCACGTCGAATTAAAAAAAATAAAAACTTCCAAGTCAAACCCGGAGCCGTAATAGTTTTAAAGTCAAACTAAAAGCGGCAAATGACTCTCGGGTCAAACCCAAAGTCAAACTCTTAAATCCATAGACACCCAATTTGAACCTAAAAACGATGACTTCCAAGTCAAAGTCAAACTTTAAAATTTTCAAAGGCGTACGTAAAAACAATAGGCTCGTAAAAGTTTTTAAAACATCTCGAGCCCGGTCTTATGAAGAAGATCCTGTGGTCAGAACAAGGGCCCTTTTTCTCTATAAATAGGGGACCCTTGCTTCAAAGAAGGGGACATAAAGAGAGGAAGAAAAGGAAAGGAGAAGTAGAAACTCTCTCTCTCTCTCCATTTTCTCTTAAATTCCATCAATACTAAGTCATCCAGGAGACGTCGACAAAGCATACAAAGTTTATACCCTATTTCTTCAAAGGTTCAGCTTTAGATTTGAGATAAAGTATCGCGCCCTCAGTCAAGAGTTCAAGTTTGATTGTCAACAACATCAACCAAGTTCAACAGTCGTGGAAATCGAATCAAAGGACTTTTGTTTGTTTTACTTTTATTTGTTTTACTTTGTAAAGCACATTATAGAGATTTGTACCCTCAAATTTATCAATGCAATTCCTTAATTGTAATTTTTGTGCATTTGTTTCGCGTCATTTTATCTTGATTCGAAATCGGTGTCCACAACAGTTATTGCTTCTTACTTCGGAGAAACTATTATTTCATAGCCTATGGGTTGTGGATTGCTAATGGTCGCCTAGTGTTGGTGCCAAATATTTTTCCATTTTATACTCCGTTGATGAACGAACTTTGCGATTATGGTTTTGCTCCCTAAAAATGGAAAACGAACCATTTCGTGCTCCAATATTTTGGTGATGATTGGTTTTGAAGTTTTAGAATTTAATGTTGTTGTAAATCTATATCTATATGAAATCATCATTGTGTGTCTTAATTGCATTTCTGTTTCAGCTTTGGTTTTGAAATTTGAATTAATTTCATCACTCATTTATATTTATGGATTTAATTTATGACTTGAATTTGTCAATTTTTGAGATTCGAAAGTTTTATTGTTATGGCATTAAAGGTGAAGAGTTTAGTTCTTAAATTTTTTAGGATCGTTTTTTATTATTTTTATTTAGCATTTTATTTTAATTATTATTTTAGAGTATAATTGAAAGTTTAATTTCTGATTTTTTTGGACAGTTTTGCTTTAAAGGTGAAGAGTTTAGTCTTTGTCGGCTTTTATTCTAACGTGAAACCATCAATTCGTGTCTTAATTGCATTTCGGTTTCAGATTTGCTTTTTAAATTTGAATTAATTTCAGCACTCATTTGTATTTATGGATTTAATTTATGACTCGAATTTGTCAATTTTTGAGATTTGAAAAGTTTAATTTTTTGTGGATTCTTTGGGCAATTTTTATAATATTTGTCCTTCCCGATTATAGTTTTGGTATTCAAGGTGAAGAACTTAGTTTTTAAATTTTATAGGGTCATTTTTTATTTTTTTTGAGTTATTTAACTTTTTAGTTTAATTATTATTTTAGAGTATAATTGAAAGTTTAATTTATGATTTTTTGGATAGTTTTACTTTTAAAGATGAAGAATTTTTGGATAGTTTTGCTTTTAGAGGTGAAGAGTTTAGTCTTTGTCGGCTTTTATTCTAATATAAAATCATCATTTCTTGTCTTAGTTGCATTTCGGTTTCAGTAGGGGTGTTCATAAAAAATCGAAACCGAAAAAATCGAACCGAAACCGAGAAAACCGAGCCAAAAATCTTGGTTATTGAGTTGGATGAAGCGGTTCGGTTACCGAACCGATAAAAGATCCGGTTATTTTGGGTGGTTACGGTTCATGGGTTCTAATAAAATGGTTAACCGAATAAACTTATTAGTATATTTCGAAAGCATTATAGTTGTGCATTATAAGTTATAGTTTAGGTGGGTAAATACTCATGCTTAGTTTTATATGATTATGAGTTGAATTCAATTTAGTTTCAATCTTTTATATTTCTACCGTAAGCTAATCTAAATTAACATAACAATTGTGTAGATTTAAAAATACAATTGACAACCTAAACCTAAGTGGTTACTTAGCTTACCTTTTTTTAGAGCGCATAATAGTAGCAAAATTTTAGGATTTAAATAAGTGAGAAAAATACTTGAATTTCTTTTTCAATAAGTGATTAACTGATTAACCGATTAATCGAACAGAATTAATCGATACCGAAATTCCGGTTAACCGATTTTAAACGGGTGCTAATGGTTATTGAATTTTCACAAATTTCTTAAATGGTTACAGAACCAATAAGTCAAACGGTACGGTTAGCAGGTAACGAACACCCCTAGGCTTTAGTTTTGCTTTTGCAATTTGAATTAATTTCAGCATTCGTTTATATTTATGGATTTAAAATGTTGAATGGTCATTTATATTTATGGATCACAATTATAATTTTGGTATTAAAGGTGCAAAGCTTAGTTTTTAAATTTTTTGGGATCATTATTTATATATTTTTATTTTTTTAATTTTTTTAATTTAATTATTATTTTAGAGTATAATTGAATGTTTAATTTATGATTTCTTTGGATAGTTTTGCTTTTAAAGGTGAAGAATTTTTGGATAGTTTATCTTTTAAAGGTGAAGAGTTTAGTCTTCGTCGGCTTCTATTTTAATATAAAATCTTCATTCCGTGTCTTAATTGTATTTCGTTTCAGTTTTGGTTTTGAAATTTGAATTAATTTTAGCAGTCATTTATATTTATGGATTTAAAAGGTTAAATGGTAACTTATTTATATTTATGAATCACAATTATAATTTTGGTATTAGAGGCGAAGAGCTTAGTTTTTAAATTTTTTAGGGTCATTTTTTATTTATTTATTTTTTATTTTAATAATTATTTTAGAGTATAATTGAAAGTCTAATTTATGATTTTCTTGGACAGTTTTGCTTTCAAAGGTGAAGAGTTTTTGGACAGTTTTGCATTTAAAGGTGAAGAGTTTAGTCTTTGTCGGCTTTTATTTTATTATAAAATCATCATTTCGTGTCTTAATTGCATTTTGGTTTCAGTTTTGCTTTTGAAATTTGAATTCATTTCAGCACTCATTTATATTTATAGATTATATTTATGGATTTAAAAGGTTGAAAGGGTGGTATTATTTTGTAAATCCTATTTGAAATAATAAAATGACACATTATTTTGCAAAATAGTCATTTCTATGACCAGAATACAACAACAACAATCCCAGTGCTTCAAGGGCTCCCGCAAAAGCAGGGTCTGGAGGGTTGATGTACGCAGCCTTCCCTCTTCATGTTGTTAACCTGAAGCTATGACCAGAATGAGTTATTAAAATAATGACCTCATTTTTGTAACTCAATTAGTTTATGGTCATTCAACACTCAATATGTGATTTTACCACCTTTTAACAATTAGTTTTGATGGAAAAATGATACAAGTTAGTCTTTAGTTTTATGGGAGAATTATATTCCACATTAGAAAAATTGTGTGGGTGATCTTTTTCTTAACAGGGAATAATTTTCCAGGACCCGTTACTAGTCACTTACGCGTAGCCGTTTAACGTCATTAAATATGACAGTTAGAATTAATAAATAATACGGCTGTTGAAATTTATTCTTATAGCCGTGGAAATTCATTTATATATATACACCAAATTCCCCTTTGTTCTCTCTTAATAAATTCTCAGAACCCCACTCTTTCTTTCTCCACTGACGCTACAGCAACCCTTCACCTTCCTCCAAAACTCTCCACCTAAATCTTGCTCTCTTTTCCATTATTTATCTAATACTGTGTGCTTGATTGAATTATGGGATTGAAGAATTTAGCACTAGCGATTCTCGTTACCTTTTGTTCGGATCAAAATTCCAAATTACATATCTAGATTTTGGGCAAAGTTCTTAGGCATTCCTACCCAATAATTAACGAGTGCACGTTAAGAGTTGGATCGCGTTATTCCTGGAGGACGGTCTCCAGTTATACTGTGTGCACCAGAGCAGCGGCGAAATCGTCTTTTAGGACAGTGGTCTCTACCACCGCGCGATATCATCCCTTTTGTAGATATTTCTAATTGCTCTCTCTCCTTGATTGCTAAGCTTGAATATTAGTCAATTAGATTGCTGGGTTTAGATAGTTTTCGCCGAATTTGTCCACTACAATTTTACTGATTCTATACTGCAAGTTTACTGCTATTTTACTGGTATATTAACTTAACTTTTACTGCTGTTTTTCATTGCTGTATTTAACTATTTTTTGCTGCAATATTTCACTGAAAATTGCTGTAATTGCTGTTTTTTAACAATCTAAAAGGTGATTTAATGTTTATGAAGTATATTAGAACTGTTATTGGCAAGCGATTGTAGATTCAAATCTATGATCTTTTGTTCTGTTTTTTTTTTGGGTAGTTTTACCAGGAGGGGGTGCATCGTTGTTGAAGTATTCAAAGTGAGCATGAGTTGTAGGCAAGGTGTTTGATTAAATGTCCATGAGAATGAAAGTCTACGACCAAAAGCTAGGGTTTTTCTTATTTTGCTAGCGATGATTTGGACAATATCATCTAATTTCATGTGGCATGTTATAATGTTGTATCTATTTAAGTTTTGATGTCCTATGTGGCGTACATATTAAATAGCTTCTGTTATTGAGATGAACTCGTGTCCATATGACTTATATCACTAGCTGGCGAAATATGGGGGAACTGTCATGTAGGACATTAATGATTAGAACTCATGTGATGCACTATTTTAGATTTCCAAAAAGACAATGCGAATTATGCTTGTTTTAATCTAGTTAGCATGAAATAATAATACTCTAGTCTAGTTGTAGCATATGAAAGACAACAACTTGATGTGTTAATTAATTTGCCAATTGAATGCATAATAGGAGGAATAAGGTCATTAGGCCTTATAAGAAAAAAGAAAATGAAAGTCCATATGGATCTAAGGGTTTAAATACGATTGGGCCAACAATTGGGCTTTTAAGTGTAGAGGAAAAGGGGGAAAAAAATAAATAGAAACGAGACTTAATAATAAACCAAAAATTATACATGAAGTTTAAGTATGTGTATGTTTGATGATTTGGACTCCATACACTTTTCCTACTATTCATGTTGTCATGCAAAGGACCTAATTTTCAAGGTGATATGAAAGAGGTTAGATGGAAGCAACACAATGTTGGCATGTATGTATTACTTACATTTTATCAATGGAAGTTATACCCACATTCACACAAATTCTAACATCAAATGTGGGGGTACTGCTCTTATATGAGGCAAAAATTCTTGTATTACATAAGAACTATTTTAACTATAATCATTTTTCTAATTTTTATGAGTCTAACAATATTTGCTAGTTGCTACTAGCTTGTGTTGAACCTATTATGGTAAAAATGAATATAACGAAAGTTAAACATTAACTAGACCATAAATCAAAAGGATTAGGTGGCCTAGGTTGCATGGATTTCTCGCTACTTTTTAACATCCTTTGGTTTCCTCTTCATGGAAAAGATGTTTATGCTTGAAACTAACGGTTTGTCTTGACGTGAGAAAGCTCTAGGTACATTTGATCGGTGGAGCGGTTTAGTGTTAATCGCTTACTCGGCCTCATGTATGGTTGGTTGAGAATTTGGTATAGATTCTTGTTTTGGTGGAGCAATTTCGGAGTTAAATTGCTCGAGCCTGACCTTGTTGATGGTCGGAGGAGAGTCCTTGTTCGGATTTTGTCTCGGTGTTGTTTTGAACATGTGTGCGTGGTGCTGGTGCTACTATCGTGTTACTGACCATGCTGTGGTAATTGAATTGTGTGCTCTTTCAATTTTCTGTGTGATTATTATGGCTAATACATGTTTAATGCTTGAGGTTGATTGTGAACTTGTTAGAATGAAGTCTTGAACCTAGAGTTGGCAACTCTTAGGTTAGGCATGTCTAGTTGCACAATCTCGGACCCGGTGTGTGGATAGAGCGTTACATGTTTTGAGTTTAACCTTGGATCAAACTTTGTATATAAGAATTGGAGTTTCTTGCATATATTTGAGTGACCAAAGTGAAATAGTTGATCACTGTAAAGGGATTAGAGAACTTGTGAACTCTTATAAAAAATCTATGTATGATTTAGTGTCTTAGTCTCCATGTTGATATGTCTCATATGTTTCCCATGGCCATGATTGAAGCAAGTTGCATATGTTGGTACATGTTGCTTGAAATGATGAAAAACATGCTGTTTTAAGTGTTGAAACATGCCTTTTTCAAGCTGAATGTGTTGCTACAAGTTGTTATGGGTTGTCAGCTGCTATGTGTTGTTGTTCATTGGCAGTTTATGATATTTGCCTACTGAACGGCAATACTCATATTGAATTTGGTGCTGTCCATACTGATTTTGGACTATATGTTGTGTACATACTGCATATTATGACTATATGCTGATGAATTTTTGAAGTGCTAAATTTGTTCTTGGTGTAATGTTATGCAACTTCTATTTTTTGGGCTGTCTATGTTGAAATTGCTATGCTTTGCTAAATTTCGGCTTGTGTTTGGGAAAAACATTGATATGTTTGAGTCATATGTGGACTCGTGTTGTCCTGGGAGACTATTATGCACTTAGGATCATTGTTTATGCCTTCTTTTTTAGTTTTGAGAAAAGGGTAAGGTGTAGGTCATATGAGAACCTTGTTTGATCATGGGTTGGTATTCAGCTTATGTCTAGATACCTTACTTGGGTTATTGCCATATGTTGTATGCTCATGTTTATCATTTGGATGACATACTATATGGCTCTAGTGTTTACCTATCGAGGAGAAAAACATGGTATCGCGTCACAAACTAAATATGCTAAGGTGATTGATAGCATTATGTTTTGATGAATAAGACAACATTCATCCTATATCATATGTCACTATTAGATCTAGTCTTACATACATGGATCCAAATAATGAATATTAAAGTGCTCCAATTAAATTGTTGAGCTATTGGTGAAGTACTATAAATGGGGTCTACATTGTAATAGACTTTTATTGTGTTAGGTGTCTAATATCAATGAAAGATATTCTACTAATTACAATGTATTTAGGCTCATTAGTGAGCTATGTTTTGTGACACTCCTTTAAAACCTGCATATTTTAGTTGCCCTTAAACATTAAGTTGGCAGGTAGAAAAATAGAATGGTTTATGAATGTATTGTGAGACATTCCATTGAGACATTCCATTGCGTTTCTACAAATGTTTGCTAGTTATAGCTAGCATATAGAAATTGATTATGATAGAAATATCATTCTAGCAATTGTCCAAAGTTGGTGTAAATAGCTTGATGATGCTAAGCAGTGGGGCTCAAGAGCCTTGTAGAGGCTTGGGTTGCCTTAAGTTGAATTGTAAAAGGCATCTTGTGAATTATGGCCTTCTGTACCTCTTTCTCTTGATATCATCAAAATTTGATATAACATTGGTAAGACATGAACTACCCTTATTAGTAATAACGCATGTACGCAAAGTACAATGGAAATGGGTCTATGGTCTTTTGGCGGACCTAAACTGGTGATAATGTTTCAAAATTGTGATGAGATGTGAAAGTGACAATTTGCGGTATATGGTTTTCATACCAACTGTATATACGATATACGTATGATGTGTATTATTTGAGTACATGGGATGGAGATATGATTTTATTGATATGATATTTGCTCAACTATTGTGTTACACTAACTTTTGTTGAAGTTGGCAGGCGATAGAGCTAGTCGTTTAACAGCTCTTTGCAGATACCTTAACGTGGGGGTGAGAACAACTTGTGATTAACGTTGGCAATGGTCAACTCTCAAGTACCACTTTGTTGCAATACAGTGTGAAAGCCATGTATGTTGGTTGAGCATACACATAGTCCGTGACGGGTGGTGTGGGCACTGCACACTTGATGGGTTTGGCAAGAGGAGACCTATTCGTCTCAGGTATAAGATCATAAACAGTCTACTCGAAAGAAAGTGATATCACTAAATTGTGTAAGGTCTAAAAAGAACCTTGTGGATCCATTGATAAAGACGTTATGTCAAAAAATAATTGTGGAAACATCGAGGGGAATAGGGCTAAAGTCTATACATGAATAAACTGTGATGTATCCAACCTGGTCTTAACAAGTCCAATGTGAAAAGTCATAGTTTCATTCAAGGAATGCACTATGTTTTATGTTGTCCCTCCCTATGGTGTGACAATGCGGAGATGGGTCCATGGCCATATGTTTGGTGGTGTAAGCAAGGCTTCCACTTGATGGACACTATCTGTATGTTATCAGGGGTGAGGTTTAGCTGTAGCTCTTAATGGGCCCATATCCATATGTTTGGTGGTGTGCGGTAACATACACTTGATGGGATCCACCTATGTAGGTGTAGAAGTCTGGCCGCTCCCTATGAAGGTTCAAGAATTGCCTTCTAGAGCGCCTATGACTATACAGGATGAGCGCGTGGCCGATAAAATGCGCTGAACCGCATGAGTTGTCATTATGTTACCAAGGAGTAAGGTTGAGCTCTACCTCTTAATGGACCCATAGCTATATGTTTGGTAGTGTGCGGTAACACACACTTGATGAGATCTACCTATATAGGTGTGGGAGTGTGGCCGCTCCCTATGAAGGTTTAAGACTTGCCTTCTAGAGCGCCTATGAATATCCAGGACGAGCGCATGGCCGATAAAACGTGCCAAACCGCAGGAGTTGCCGAGATATGGAGTTTAGTATGTGTCCAAGTGGTAGACCATACAACCCCTTGTGAGGCTCAAGACGAAAGTCACCTTGCTAGATGTTGGTCCTAAACTTGGGTTACACTAGGTGACGATTCAAATCGTGACACATCGGCACTGAAAAACTAAACACCCTTTACCCAATCTATTCTTCTTTGTTCTCTTCCGCTTGTATCCTTTATGGGGGATTATTGGAAAAATGATACAAGTTAATCTTTAGCTTTATGGGAGAGTTGTATTCCACGTTAGAAAAATTGTGTGGGTGATCTTTTCCTTAATGGGTATATTTATTTTTTGGGGAATAATTTTCCAGGACCTGTTGCTAGCCACTTACCTGTAGCCCTTTAACGTCATTAAATATGACCGTTGGAATTAATAAATAATAGGGCCATTGAAATTTATTCTTATAGCCATTGAAATTCATTAATATATATACACCAAATTCCCCTTTGTTCTCTCTTAATAAATTCTCAGACCCCCACTCACTCTTTCTCCACTGACGTTACAGCAATCCTTCACCTTCCTCCAAAACTCTCCACCTAAATCTCGCTCTCTCTTCCATTATTTAACTAATATTGTGTGCTTGATTGAATTATGAGATTGAAGGATTTAGCACTTGCGATTCTCGTTACCTTTTGTTCGGATCTAAATTCCAATTTACATATCCAGATTTTGGGCAAAGTTCTTAGGCATTCCTACCCGGCAATTAACGATTGCACGTTAAGAGTCGGATCGCGTTAATCCTGGAGGACGGCCGCCGGTTATACTGTGTACATCGGAGCAGTTTTGAAATCATCTTTTAGGACAGTGGTCTCTACCACGGCGCGATATCATCCTTTTTTTAGATATTTCTAATTGCTCTCTCTTCTTGATTGCTAAGCTTGAATATTAGTCAATTTGATTGCTGGGTTTAGATAGTTTTCACCGAATTTGTTCGCTGCAATTTTACTTATTCTCTACTGCTAGTTTACTGCTATTTTACTGGTATTTTTACTTAACTTTTACTGTTGTTTTTCACTATTGTATTTAACTATTTTTCGCTGTAGTATTTCACTGAAAATCGCTGTAATTACTGTTTTTTAACAAGTTTGAGTTTGCAAGTTTGAATCCTATAGTTTGGAAATTTAATCTTTAAATTATATTTATGGACCTAAAAGGTTGAATAGTAACTCATTTGTATTTATGGATTTAAAAGGTTGAATGGTAAAGGTTTCTAATACATTTATTGTTGGATTATTCTTTATTGAAAAGGGAAGTTGAATAGGAGGATTAACCAAAATCCTTAATTTGAGAATTAGAGGATTTTGGGATAAATAGGGACTCCTCAATAATATAAGTAGAGATAAGTTGTTATAGGATGTTTGTAGTTAGTTAGGATTGCTATTTTGATGTAGTAGGATTGTTGATGTGCAGTAGCTAGGACTGACGGATGTATTAGTATGTTGTTATTGTAATAGTTTGATACAGTGCGTCTACCTTCCCTCATTCATGTTGACACTTTTGTAAAGACACGAAAAAACAACTAGTATAGGTTGCTAGTTGTTGGCATGGATGTTGAAAACTGGAGAGTTAACTATCATCAGACTTGATTCCGAAATTCCATCCTTGAGGACAAGGTTGGTATGAAAGGGTGGGAATTGTCATGGACCCAAGAGTGGGAATTGTCATGGACCCAAGATTGGGAGGCACGTAGTCAATGGACTCGAGCATGGGAGGCACACAGGTCATTTGTGGTGATTTTATTAAATTGAGCACCTTGTCAGTGCATGTGGTCACAGCTAGGGAACGTTACTAATGCTATTTTGCTTGTTATAAGGAAGTTGCGCTGATGTATTAGCCTAATTCTAGTATAAATAAGAATATAACCTCATTGTAACAATCAATCCAAAAATTATTAATATAAACTCATTCTCTTCTAATATCCTAACTCTCTCTCTCTCTCTCTCTCTCTTGTCTCCCCTTTTCTCTCCTCCAATCTTCCCTTCTCTCTGCATGTCATGGAACCTTAACCATGATAGGCTCAATGAGCCTAGTGGACCACACCAAGTTGAGCAAGGTCTGTTGGAAAAATTGTGTATTTTAATGATTTAAAAATTATTATTATCATATTACCTTTTGTAAAAATATTTAATACTTAAAAAAATTAAATTATTAATTAAATAATTTAAAGACTTTTTAATGCCCATTGTTTGCTGTTGGTGTTAAGGAGGAATTGACATTTAACAAGTCTTAAATGGCTTTGGCCGTCATTTGCGAAGAAAAATATTAAGTACATGGTTTCTATCTATATAAGCATGCACGATGGAAAATAAAGTATAAGATGAAAATATTTTGTTTTGTCATTCCTCCACTCTTTCCAAATATTGTGAGCTTAGTAGTTGTACTTTGGGGATCTTTTATTACTGCATTGATAGAGGTACGATGATAGAGGTACGACGGGTTGTTGAATCCTAGGAAAGGAGCGCGTTTAAGCTTAATTACCAATACTTGTGCAAGAGGGGCGTTTCCTTTCTAAGGAAAGCGTTCTCACGTGGCTCAAACCAAAGATATATTTTCTAAACCTTTCCTCCATTCAATTTTTTTTTATATTTTTTTATGTATGTGTGTCACGAACACGAGTTATTTCCGCTTTCAATTTTTTGTAACAATTATGTAATGTAAATGTAAAATTAGTCAAATATAAATTGTTGTAATTTTGAATAGGGGGGACCGGTTAGGAGGAGGCCCAAGGGGTACTTTGAAACACAATGGTGTAATTACATTAATGAAATAGGGCTATATCTTAGGGCCTAGGGTATAGGGGTGGCCGGCCCCTTCCCTCCAAAAATCCCCCAAGCTTGCTTATTTAAACAATTGTAATCTTACATTTTGATCATCAATGAAAAGTTTCAAATTTACTTCTCTCCTTCTCTCTCTCTCTCTAACCTTCTCTCTCTCTCTCTCTCTCTCTCTCTCTCTCTCTCCCCTTTTTCCCCTCTAATTCTAACTTCTTTTCCCCTTTAACTCTTCTAAATCTTCCTCTACTTCTACTCTCTCCCTCTAACTCTCCTCTAATTCTCCTTCTCTCTCAAATTCTATCCAAGTCACGGGCCTAGGTTCTTGACAAAGTAGTATCAGAGCCATCTTCCGATCCGGAAAGGGCTTATCCTATCCTTAATTTTTTCTCATTTGGTTAAACCGAATCAAAAAAAAAAGCACGGCTATAACAAGAAGCATGTCATCAACCGGTCACACCGATGCCAACGAGTGGGTCGACGCCGTTGATGAACAGATGGTCCGCTTAGAGGAGAGGATGGACCGACTAGAGGAACAACAAAACCGAAACAACATCGAGATAAAAGCAGACATGGCAGACGTGAAGGCTGACCTTAGGGCCCTAACCGATGCCGTGGGACGGTTGGTGAAGGCCCAGGAGAAGAGGACCGAGGTAGAGACCGTAGGTGCCCAAGACAATGCCACACCAGGAGGGTCAGGCACGTACCCGAGAACTGGTGATGGGATCCTACCGCCTCCAACACACTCCTCAGAGCTCAGAAATAACCATGCCCCACCGCGGGTCACGGATGAAGGGGACTTTAGCCGAAGCCACGGAAGTAACCGCACCTTGACCTCCCATGCACCCAAGCTCGAGATCCCAAAGTTTGAAGGTACGAACCCGAGAGCCTGGATCCGTAAGTGCCTTAAATACTTCCATTGGTACCAAGTGCCCGAAAATGAGTGGGTGGAATATGCTTCAAGCCACCTTCATGAACACGGGGACATTTGGTTCCACGGGCTGGAACTTAGGCACCCTCACATGACGTGGACCTTTTTCATGGACGAATTGTGCAAACGTTTTGGAGACCGATCACTCCAAGACATAGTGGAAGAATTTAGCAAGATGTCACAAAACGGGCCGGTTGAAGACTATATTTTGAAATTTGAAGAGTTAAGGAGTTGGATGCTTATTCATCACCCGACATTGAGCGAGGCATACTTTGTCTCGAGCTTTGTTAGCGGGCTTAAGCCCGCCATTCGAGCATCCGTCAAGGCAAGCCGGCCAACCGAGCTTAGCATGGCCTTTGAACAGGCCAAACTCCAAGAAGTTTCAGTAGCCGAAATCAGGAATGCTGCTCGACCTGTCAACCGACCCAGTTTTAGCGCCCGGCCTGTCCCCAGTAGCCGACCAGCGTCCTCGGCAGCGCTCCAGGGCTGGGCCCAGTCCCAAGGGTCCGTGTCTAAAACCAGCGGCAGCAGCAACGCAGGTTCCAGCGCACCAAGACGAGAGCCGGGCCAATGTTACAAGTGCCATGAAAAATACTTTCCGGGGCACATTTGTAAGAAGGCCTTACAAAGTATGGAGGGAGAAGAGGTCGAAGATGAAGCCCAAGAAGAGGAAGTTGCGGGTGAAGAGCAAACCGAAGGAAAAGACAACGGAGCTATGGAGATTTCTCTAAATGCACTTTCAGGCCGAGTCACACACAACACCTTGAGATTGAAGGGCCAGATTAAGAAACGAGAGGTAAATATCTTGATCGATAGCGGGTCCACTAATAGTTTCCTAGATGCTAATGTGGTACGGGAACTTCAGCTCGAAATCGTACCCACCGTCGTCGTGACCGTGACGGTGGCAAACGGGGAGAGCCTCGTTAGTTATCAGAAATGCCCGGGCGTAAGGTGGAAAGTCCAAGGAACGACGTTCGTTGATGACCTGAGGGTACTGGAACTCCGGGGCAGTGACATGGTCCTTGGGGTTGATTGGCTCCAAAAATATGGGCCTGTAACATTTGACTTCACCAACCTCAAGTTCGCTTGCTTCAAGGAGGGTAAGGCAGTCCGGTTACAAGGTACATCCGAGAAGGCCGCCTTACAATCAATTTCGGGTATAGCCTCACCAAGCTCTTCAAGAAGGCCGGGCATGTGATGGGTCACCTCTTCATGGCTACCGCCGTGGAAGTTTCCAAGTCCATCATTCATCCGGAGATAGAACGCATCCTCGACCGCTATCAAGATGTTTTTGAGGAACTGAAGACCCTTCCTCCTCCTCGCTCACATGATCACCGCATTCCCACCTTACCCGAAGCCAAGCCCGTGAACATAAGGCCCTACCGCTACCCGCACGGGCAAAAGAATGAGATTGAAAGGCAAGTCAAGGAGATGTTGGAAGCCTCCATCATCCAACCTAGCCGGAGCCCATTTGCTTCTCCGGTACTCTTGGTCCGTAAGAAGGATGGGTCATACCATTTTTGCGTAGACTACCGGCAACTCAACAAAATAACCATCAAGGATAAATTTCCGATACCGGTCATTGACGATTTACTAGATGAGCTTAAAGGGTCTTCCATTTTTTCCAAGATCGATCTCCGTGCCGGTTATCATCAAATTCGAGTGTGTAAAGAAGACCAGCATAAGACCGCTTTCCGGACTCACCAAGGGCATTATGAGTTCCGCGCCATGCCTTTCGGACTCACTAACGCCCCCGCCTCCTTCCAAGCCTTGATGAATGAAGTCTTCGAGCCATATCTATGCAAGTTTGTGCTCGTATTCTTTGACGACATCTTGGTCTATAGCCCGAGCCTTTCCACACATCTTAGGCACTTGACCGAAGTGCTTGAGACCCTTCGTATGCACCGCCTCTATGCTAAACGGAGCAAGTGTACTTTCGGCCAAGATCGAGTAGAGTACTTGGGACACGTAATATCAAGAGAAGGGGTCGCAACAGAAGAAGGCAAGATTGAGGCCATGCAGAAGTGGCCAAGACTGAAAAATGTCAAGAGCCTCCGAGGGTTCTTGGGACTCACCGGGTGCTAGAGGAAGTTCATCCGTGGGTATGGAATCATGAGCAAGCCGTTGACCAACCTCCTCAAGAAGGGGGGATTTCATTGGAATGCGGAAGCCGATCACGCATTCGAGGCCTTAAAGGAGGCCATGACAACCGCCCCCGTCCTTGCACTTCCCGACTTTTCCAAGCCCTTTGTCCTTGAAACCGATGCTTGCGGGGTTGGGATTAGAGCGGTCCTATCACAAGAAGGCCGACCCCTCGCCTACCTCAGTAAGGGCCTTAGCCCACGCCACTTGGGGCTTTCGATCTATGAGAAAGAGCTCCTTGCAGTACTCATGGCAGTTGACAAATGGAGACATTATTTGATGGACCATCATTTCATCATCAAGACCGACCATGCCAGTCTCTGTCACCTACTCGAGCAAAAAATCACAACACAATTACAGCTCAAGGGGATGTCAAAAATGATGGGCCTACATTATAGCATTCTTTACCGCAAGGGAGCCGAAAACCGAGCCGCCGATGCACTTTCAAGATGGGATGAAGATGAAGCTATTGCCACCTACGCCTTCATGACCACTTCGGTTCCCCTTTGGATGCAAGAGCTCTCCCAAAGCTACGAAGATGAGGCCCATACTGCCGAACGAATAGAGCAACTTGTTCTTGACCCAACAAGCAATAAGCCTTACTCCTTCGAAGGGGGTCTTCTCCGATACAAGGGAAGGCTTTATGTGGGGAAGGATGGAGGAATGAGAGAAAAGATCCTACAAGCACTTCATGACTCTCCCACAGGGGGTCACACAGGATCCCTTGGCACCTTAATGAGGGTCAAACGCATGTTTTATTGGCCCAACCTCAAAAAAAGTGTCCGAGAATAGGTAGAGAAGTGTGATACTTGCCAACGCATCAAGCACGAGAATGTGGCTTACCCGGGACTCCTGCAATCTCTACCCGTGCCCAACCAAGCATGGGAAGGTATTAGTATGGACTTCATCGACGGGTTGCCCAAGTCTGGGGGAAAGGATGTCATTATGGTGGTTGTGGACCGACTTACCAAGTATGCTCACTTCATCACCTTGACACATCCGTACACCGCAAGCAAGGTAGCCCAACTGTTCGTGGACCAGGTCTACCGACTTCATGGGTTGCCCAAGGATATTATTTCAGACCGAGATGCATCCTTCCAGAGCCTCTTTTGGAAGGAACTCATGCGCCTAGCTGGGGTCACACTTAAAATGAGTAGTGCCTATCATCCACAATCCAACGGACAAACCGAACGGGTCAATCAGTGTCTTGAAAGTTATCTTCAAGCCATGGCCCTCCATAAGCCGAAACAGTGGTCTCAATGGCTTCCTCTGGCAGAGTTCTGGTACAACACCCACTATCACTCATCATTGAAGGGGACTCCGTTCCACGCTCTCTACGGTTATGAACCAAAGTTCCTCGCCCTCGACGTCCCTTACATCTCTACATCCGGGGATGTGGAGGACTTTGTCAATGAGAGACAGAACTTAATTGGTCTATTAAAGGAGAACTTAAAAGAGGCTCAACACCGCTACAAATAGCAAGTCGACCATCGGAGGACCGAGAGGGTATTCGAAGTGGGTGACTGGGTGTACCTTAAGCTGCAGCCATATCGACAAACCTCCGTCGCATTGCGAAGAAACTTAAAGCTGGCCGCTCGATACTATGGACCATACCGAATTGAAGCCCGAATCGGGGAAGTGGCCTACAAACTCAAGCTTCCCGAAGGATCCAAAATTCATCCAGTCTTCCATGTTTCCCAATTGAAGAAAAAGGTAGGAGACAACATACGCATCACTTCGGACCTTCCGCAGATAGACCAAAACAACGAAACCAAAGTCACTCCACAAGACGTTCTCAATCAACGGACCGTAACCCGCAACAAAAGGAGAATCAAGCAAGTCCATGTCCGATGGAAAAACATGGGAGAAGACGCCGTCACTTGGGAAGATTGGACTTTCATTTGCAAACAATTTCCGAACTTCAATCCTTGAGGACAAGGATTAATTGAAGGAAACGGGGATGTCACGACCACGAGTTATTTCCGCTTTCAATTTTTTGTAACAATTATGTAATGTAAATGTAAAATTAGTCAAATATAAATTGTTGTAATTTTGAATGGGGGGACCGGTTAGGAGGAGGCCCAAGGGGTACTTTGAAACACAATGATGTAATTATATTAATGAAATAGGGCTATATCTTAGGGCCTAGGGTATAGGGGTGGCCGGCCCCTTCCCTCCAAAAATCCCCCAAGCTTGCTTATTTAAACAATTGTAATCTTGCATTTTGATCATCAATGAAAATTATCAAATTTAGTTCTCTCCTTCTCTCTCTCTCTCTCTCTCTCTCCCTTTTCCCTTCTAATTCTAACTTCTTTTCCCCTTTAACTCTTCTAAATCTTCCTCTACTTCTACTCTCTCCCTCTAACTCTCCTCTAATTCTCCTTCTCTCTCAAATTCTATCCAAGTCACGGGCCTAGGTTCGTGACAATGTGTCTATTATTGGTTGTATCAAAATTGTTGGTTTTTGATATGATTAAATTTTGATGATGTTATATTCTATTTTCTAGTTCTACAATGACTCATATATTGGTACTAGTTCTTGGTTTGTATAAGTTAATTATTTTTATGTTATTCGTATATATTCGATGAATATTAAAGAATATTTCCAAATGTCTTAGAAAGGAAACGACTCTATTAGAATTATTTCAAGATTTTTCAACTATTTTCCTTCAGTTACAAAAGTCATGGCATTACTAGTCATGAATAAAATATTACTACGGGGTAACTGCTTGGGTTAGTATTTCTATAGTGTTACATAATTAAAGTACTATATGAAAATATGCATAATTGAATCTACTAAATTATGTGCATGTGTTTACAGAGAGAAAAACAATTATTCTTCATTGAATCGATTATGTAATTTGTGACATGCACTTATTTGGTTTAATTAGTCTTGTATATTATGACTTGATAAATGTTACTCAAATGAGCTCTTACAACAAGTGTATTTGTTGCTTTCTAGTGAAGTTATTTAGAAAAAGGGAAAAAAAATTCCACCTAAGCCTTGTTAAATGATTAAAAGAAAGAAAAATTACAAAATGGGTTTTAGTAATGCCTTAACCCTCACGAGCCTTAAGGTGAATGGATTCAAGTAGGAACTAGGGGTGTAAATGATCCGAGCCGCTCGCGAGTAGCTTGAATAAAGCTCGACTCGAACTCAAATTAACCGAGTTCGAGTATCAAAAGATACTCGATTAATAAACAAGTTCGAGTCGAGTAGTGAACCACTCGGCTCGATACTCGATTAAATACTCGACTCGATACTCGAATTGGTACTCGACTCGATACTCGATTCATATGAAGTAGGTATGTATATTATTTTCTTTTGAAATAGATGTCTTATGACATTAATAGTAGAATAAAAGAAGGAAGATTGAATTCTTAGTAAAAGATGACATATTATATTTGTGGTAAAATGAAAGAACTTGTATTTGGTTTGCTGGCATTTTCTAAAACTTAGGTTTTGATACATAATTGCTATTACTATATCAGTAATTTATAGTTACATATGTTAAAATATAGAGTGGGCAATAGTTGAGTATCCAAATTGAGTATAACTAATGTTTGAGCGTATGGACTTATATTATAATAGAGCTAATTTGTTGAACTTTCATATGCACAATAAACGAGTATTCGAGTCGAGTCGAGTACTCGAATAGTTAGTCGAGTTCGAGTTCGTGCAAAATTTACTACTCCAATCTAGTTCGAGCTCGAGTTCGAGTACTCGAGTAGTTAATCGAGTTCGAGTCAAGTACTGAGATACTCAGCTCGACTCGATTACACCCCTAAGGAACCATGAAAAGCAAGAGTCCACGTGATTTATGGGGGGGGGGGGGGGGGGGGGGGGAAAGGGACTTTCAATTGATTTGAGCATAAAGATGAAACTAGCCTAAAGGACTTTCAATCTTGTTGATGTGTTTTTGTATAAATTATTTAAGACATATATTTAACTAAAAATATATTTGTTTATGAATCGTTGGTTTATTTTATAAAGTCAACTCAAGTTATGGATTTTGGTCTAAACGAATGTTGTCACAAATGCGAATAATTAGATGATTTAGCCCGCCAAGTATTGGCGGCAGCATCGAAAGGATTGGCGTTAGCGGAGGGTCCAAGAGGCTTGGCATTGCAAGGCACAAGGCGTGACGGGGGACAAGAATCATGGCAAGCAGCGAGATTCAAGGCATGACACACGAGATCCGATCCCGATTTAGTATGAAGAGTTAGCTATGTACTTTCATAATTTTAAATTCGAAGTTGTACCTCGTTTCTCGGATTGTGAGAAGTCAAGTCATCTTTCCCGTTTAATTCTTTATTATCAATTAATAAAAGTTAAGGGAAGGCCGTTGAGCCTTCTCGTACCCCCGTTTTCCCATACACGTGCTGTATCAGTTGGTATCAAAGCTCCGAACATTTTCTGAAATGGTCCATGGACGTCAAAGGAACGCCGCCGTCGAAGACGTAATTGGCCGTGATCATCAACAGTAGACCAAGAGGAGGATAGAGGAATTGGAGGAGAAATTTTGGTGAATCAAGCATTTCTTAATTCAACTCGGGGCAAATCTCGATCTTACACCTGGAGCCCGGCCCCAATGCCCATTAACACCGGGCCCAATGGTAGAGGAGGAAAACGAACACTTTCTTGTTTCAAGAAGAAGAGTTACCGGAGCCTAGGTTGAGGTGACATCGACACAATATCGGTGACCTCAACGACCGTGACGATCGGAGGTGGGAGTCCGGCCTTCGGATTGGGATTCCGAAATTTAATGGAGGAGGCTGTCCGAAAGAGTTCTTGGATTGGCTCGTCGCCGCTGAGGAGGTTCTTGAATTTAGAGAAGTCCTTGAGAGGAAACAGGCACCGCTCGTCGCTACTTGGCTTCGGAGTAGGGTAGCCGCCTGGTTACAACAATTGAAGCAAATCTGGCTTCACCAAGGGAAGTCAAAAATCGAATCATGGGAGAAAATAAAGAAGCACATGAGAGGCGCGTTCTTGCCTCACAACCACACCAGAATGATGTATCAACTTCTGCAAGGGTTGCGCCAGGGCTCGAGATCCATGAAGGAGTACACAGCGGAGTACTACTTTTTAGTCGCCAGGAATGACTTGGCGAAATCAAGGGACCAATTGGCGGATCGCTACATTGGTGGTTTGAGGGAGTCTATACAAGAAGTGCTGAACATGTTCGATATCTTCACCATGTCTAAAGCAAGCCAGAGAGTTGTGAACTTGAACGGCAGCAAAGGCGCCACCAAGTTGGTGGAACCTAGAGTATACAAGTTGGCGGGAGGGAAAAAACACGAGTGCGGCCAACTCAGACTATACCAAACAGACCACCGCCCACTAATACTGGAAGGCAACATGCTCAAGATGACATGGCGGGTTCGTTAAGGACTCGTTGCTTTAAGTATGGGGAAGTTTGTCATCATGGCACTAGCTACCGGAAGGGTGATAGACCGGGGAAGGCTCTCTTCATTGATGAACCACGGGGTGAGGAAGGCGTGGCCAATGACGAGGATGGCAAAGAGGAGTTGGCAGAACAAGAGGAAGATGCCGTGGAAGGTGACGAGGGGCATCTATTGGTGGTGAGGTGTGCTTACTTTCTGCCTAGGGAGGAACAGGGAGATGGTTGGCTGAGGAACAACATCTTCCAGACCATGTGCGCAATTGGCGGTAGGGTGTGCCGCATGGTCATTGATTCGGGCAGCTGCAGGAACGTGATATCGGAAGAGGCGGTCTCCTAGTTGGGGTTGAAGATGAAAGCGCATCCTAATCCTTACAATTTATCATGGCTGAAGAAAGGAAATCAGTTGACCATTTCAAAATGTTGCTTAGTTAATTTTTTGATCGGAGCTAAGTACAAGGACAGGATTTGGTGCGACGTCATTACTATAGACGCCTGCCATTTGCTTTTAGGGCACCCTTGGCAATATGATAGGAGTGTTATTCATGATGGGAGGAAAAACACATACAACTTTATCTTTGAGGGGGACCAAAATCGTCTTATTGCCCAAAAAGGAGGAAACCTGAGAGCTCCAGAAGCCCAGCTCCAGAAGCCCAGCATCTAAGGATGCACCTTGTTTGCTAAAGAGGTTGACGAGACCAGAGTTGTGTTTGTGTTGGTTGGGAAAGAAAGCACTGTCACCTCAGGGGAGATACCGAGTGAAGTCATGGCGCTATTGAAGGAATACACTAACGTATTTCCGAAAGAACTACCTGCTACACTTCTGCCATTGAGGGACATCCAGCATCGCATTGATCTAGTTCCAAGCGCTTTCTTACCAAATAGGCCTCATTACCGATTGAGCCCAACCGAGCATGAAGAGCCGAGACGCCAAGTGGAAGAACTGCTCGCCAGAGACTTCATCAGGGAGAGCTTGAGTCTTTTTGATGTACCAGCTTTGCTGATGCCAAAGAAAGATGGAAGCTGGAGAATATGTGTTGACAGTAGGGCAATCAACAAAATCACAGTATGTTATCGTTTCCCCATTCCGAGGTTGAATGACTTGCTAGATCAGTGCAAAGTGCAAAGGTATTCACGAAGTTGGATCTCAAGAATGGGTACCTCTAGATTCACATCTCACCAGGTGATGAGTGGAAGACGGCTTTTAAGACAAGAGAAGGGCTTTATGAGTGGTTGGTCATGCCATTCGGGTTGTCCAACACGCCAAGCACGTTCATGAAGTTTATGAATCAGATTCTATGCCCTTTTATTGGAAAGTTCGTCGTGGTTTATTTTGATGATATCTTTATCAATAGCCGGGACCGTGTTGAACATATTTTTCATCTGGAGGAAGTGCTTCATACCTTAAGAACCCAAAGTTTGTTTGCCGCATTTCAGAAGTGCAAGTTCATGAGGGACAAGGTAACCCTCAGGTTCGTTGTATCCAAGGATGGCATATCAGCTGATGAGGGCAATATTGCTGCAATTCGTGATTGGCCTCAACCGAGAACTATTGGCGAGATTCGTACCTTCCACGAGTTGGTGTCATTCTACAGGTGCTTTGTTCTAAGCTTCAGTTCAATCATGGTGCCTATCACTGATTGTCTGAAGAAGAGTTCCTTTGTTTGGACACACAAGCAAAAACCACCTTCAGTGCAATCAAGGAGAAGCCGATCACGGCACTAGCTTTAGCCCTTCTTGACTTTTAGAAGACGTTTGAGTTGCACATGAATGCCTTCAAGATTGGTATTGGTGCAGTGCTCAGCCAAGACAGGAAGTCAATCGTGTATTTCAGTGAGAAGCTTGATGGGAATAAGTTAAATTACTCAACTTACGATCCAGAGTTCTATGCATTGATGAGGGCAATTAGGCACTAGAAGTCATACTTAGCCAACCGAGAGTTCATTTTGTATTCCAATAACGTTGCCCTCAAATACATCAATAGTTAAGACAAGCTCTCGGACAGAGACGCCAAGTGGACCAGCTACTTGCAACTCTTCCACTTCGTCATCAAGCACAAGTCAGGCGTGATGAACAAAGTGGTGGATGCACTAAGCCTGCGGAACCTTGTCCTAGCGCAACGCAGAGTGGAGGTTACCGGGTTTGATCAGTTGGTGGAGCTGTACCGTGATGATCCCACTTTTGGCAAGATATGGTGGGAAGCGCAATCGGGGCCTGCTCCTGACTAGTCTATTCATGGTGGGTTCTTATTCAAGGAAAATCAACTTTGCATCCTAAACTCAAGTTGGCGGCCTAAGATCATAGAGGAGAAGCATGATGCGGGGCATGTGGGCCGAGATAGGACGCTCAAACTTATTACCGCTAACTACTACTAGCCTACCATCCGTAAGGAGGTTGAGAGGTATGTCAAGCATTGTCGTATTTGTCAAATTTCTAAGGGAGAGGTGACCAACGCTGGACTTTACATGCCATTACCGGTTCCAAGTCAACCATGGACGAATGTTAGCATGGACTTTGTGTTGGGCTTACAGAGGACCATTAGCGGGATAGACACCAACTTCATCGTCATAGACCGCTTCTCCAAGACGGCGCACTTTATCGAGTGTAAGAAGGCTGCTGATGCTATACATGTGGCGTCTCTACTTCTAAGAAGTGTACAAGTTGCATGGATTGTCGGCTAGCATTGTGTCAGATCGAGACGTTCTGTTCATGAATCACTTTTGGAGAACTTTATGGAAGATGGCGAATACGTCTCTCGGAAACAGCCTCTCTTCAGGGTAGCCCCCTGAAGGGGGAAGGCTGTGTACATCTGCCCCTCCTAGACCCTGCTTTTGCAGGAGCCCTTGCAGGCACTGGGTTTGTTGTTGTTGTTATTGTTGTTGTTGGCGAATATGTCTCTCGCTTTCAGCATTGTCCATCACCCTCAAACGGATGGACAAACCGGAGTCACCAACTGATCGTTGGGCAATCTTCTCCGCTACCTCGGTGCAGAAAATGCCAAGGGATGGGAATTGAAGCTCCATAAAGCCGAATTCGCCTACAACAATTCCATAAACAGGAGTACAGGGCTCTCACCATTCCATGTCGTCTACGGTTTTGTTCCTCTTACTTCGATTGATCTGACGCCAGTACCGGATTTGACGCGTCCACATGGGACGGCGGAGGACTTTATCTCGTCAGTCAAGGACATCCATAAACAAACTAGATCTTGGTTATTGGAGGCCACCGCCAAATACAAGACGGTTAGTGACAGGAAAAGGCAAGTAGTTCAGTTCGAGGTTGGCAACAAGGTTTAGCCAATCTTGACACGGGAATGACTCCTAGCTTGGCAGTACAATAAGCTCATGACCCACAAGATTGGCCAATTGGCGGTTCTGGAGAAGATTAATGACAAGGCCTACCGTCTTCAGTTTTCACCCGGTATGAGAACTTCCGACGTCTTCAACGTTAAGTACCTTACTCCGTATTTCGACGACAACGACAATGCTTATCCCCTAGCAAATTTGAGGATGAATTCTCTCGAACCCGGGGAGGATGGTGCAGCTAGCCAAGCCTTGAAGGCAGCATCAAAAGGAATGGCATTAGCAGAGGGTCAAAGAAGCTTGGCGTTGTAAGGCATAGGGTGTGAAGCGGGATGAGAATCATGGCATGCACCGAGATTCAAGGCATGAGACACGAGATTCGATCCCGATTTGAATTTGAATTTCTAATGTTGATTTTACTTTCCTTTTTTTCATTTATTCCTTTCCTTATTTTTAGCTCTTTGCTTTCTCGATATAAAGGAGGAAGATTAGTATGAAGAGTCAGCTATTTACTTTCATAATTTTAAATTCGAATTTGTACCTCGTTTCTCGGATTGTGAGATGTCAAGTTATCTGTCCCCTTTAATTCTTTATTATCAATTAATAAAAGTTAAGGGAAGGCCATTGAACCTTCCCGTACCCCTATTTTCGCATACACGTGCTGCATCATTAGAAAGGAAAATCATAACTTATTGGATTACTTGATTAATTGAATCAATTTCTTGGATGCCTATCAATATGAAAGAGAATAGATATGTGTGCTTATCTATTATATTAATATATAATAGTGAGGTAAAATTGAAGATCAATTCTGTTAAGGGGTTTGCCTTGGAATTAGATTATTAGAAACAAAAATAAGAAAGTATATATGATACAAAATGGAGCTTTGACTAGAGAAAAGTCCAAACACTATTGTTTGATTTTCTCTTGCCTAATGTTTACTCAAAAAAGTGTTCATGTGTTAAAAGTTAATATCCGCTTGTGGTGTATCTTTCTTAAAGTTGGTGAGATGGTGTTGGATTCATTCGTCTAGCTTGATAAATTATAATACTTATCTTGCCCATATTTTTACCTTTAATCTTGGGTTGTTCATGATCTCATTTCCTGGATTGCAAAAATTGAGATCCACCATTAGACTTCTTGTGATTAAGATAAAATAATGATAAATTTAGAATCTCAGGGAGCAACTGGAGGCGGTCAATCCTAACGACCTACTGCTTCGGTTACTTTTTCCCTCCTTTTATTAGTATAAACAACGTATGGGCCCCTTTTTCCTTTTCTCTTTGGCTATTTTTTGAATGTAAAGTTTTATGATTTTGGGGTTTCTTTGGTTTAGTTATAGTAGCGACGTATACGGTGTGCTTTAATGGGTATACGCTTTTGTAATGTTTTTTGGTTTATCCTCTTTCATAAATCATAGTTTGAAGAACTATACTGCTTTTTGTTGTACCGTGCTATGTGTATTTTAATGTTACTTGGTTTTATAATAGAACATATGCTATTGTACAATGTAACCTGTTATACAGGCTATCGTTTTATATGTAAATTGCAAGCTAATACAACCGAGTCTATTTTACATAAGATTCAACGTACCTGGGTATCTTGCGAGGGTTAAAAGGACTTGTGCAACTCTTGAGGCATTCATGTGTAGTACTTCTTGAGATTTTTTATGTTCCATGCTCGAGGTATCTCAGTATTGTTCATGCGTTCTAGCTTATAACTCCCATTTTCGAGTTTTCCAGTTACGCACTAAGGTCCTTCCCAATTGGCTGATACCTTACCTGCCCCTATTCCTTGCTGTTGTGTAGTGCTTGCACTACAAAGTACAAGGTCTCCCATTTCCACACTTCTTGGATTTACACGCTTGTTGTAATATTGGGAAGTCGCTGCTTCTGAGCTATTATGCGGAGCAGAGCGTCTTCCCTGACTTCATCCATAAGATTAAGGGAACGCCTTTGCTGCTCTTCATTTTCAGATCCATGGTAATTTTGTACCCAGTAACTGGGTTCCCCTACTTCTACTGGGATCACCACTTCAGCACCATAAACTAGCATAAATGGACTTTCCCCTATGGCCACTCGGTAAATGGTGCAATGAGCCCATAAAACGCTGGGTAGTTCTTCTACCCATCTGCCCTTGGTATCATCTAACCTTCATCGTAATCCACTGAGTATTTGTTTATTTTCAACTTTCGCTTGCCCATTACTCTGAGGATATACCACAAATGCGAAGTGAAGGGCAATTTTCATATGTTGGCAGTAATTGCAGAACCGTGGTGAACTGAATTGTGTTCCATTGTCAGTTATAATGGCTCGGGGAATCCCAAAGCGAGTGATAATGTTTTTCCACAAGAATTGGCTGGTAGCGTTTTCTGTGGTTCTTGCTACCACCTCCGCTTCTACCCACTTGCTAAAGTAGTCTACCGCCACTATCAAGAACTTTCTTTGTCCACTAGCTAGTGAAAATGGTCCTAGAATGTCCATCCCCCCACTAATCAAAGGGTATGGGGTCAATGATCGAGTGCAGCGGTACTGCTGGAGTGTGGATGAATGGTGCAAACCTTTGACATTTGTCACACTTTTGAACTAATGTGTCCGCGTCCTTTTTTATAGTAGGCCAAAAATATTCCTTCATGGATTTCTTTTAGAACGTAATTTCGTTCTTCTGCGGTCAAGCATTTCAACAAAGGATGTGTGAATGACCGCTTGTAGAGCTGTTGGCCTATCATTACAAAACGTGCTGCCTGTCTGAGCAGTTTTCATGCTTCGTTTTTATCTGCGAGCACCTCATTATGAATAATGAAATTCAATATTGGACCCATCCAACTATCATTGTGTTGTATCTGCATTAGGTTTTTAGGTGCGCTCTTATTTGGATATTTGACATTAGCTTCTTGTATCTCGATGTGCCCCTTTTTCTCCTCTACCTCATGTTTAATGCTGGCGAACTGGCTTAGTTCATCAGCGCGTATGTTGTTTTCACGGGAGATCCCCTGTATGCTGAAGCTTTCTAATTAGCAGATCCTTTTTTAGACCAATTCAAGATATTGTGCTAAATAAGGCTCCTTTACTCCATACTTCTCGGTTACCTGGTTTACTATTAACTTAGAATCACTCAAAATTTCAACACACTTGGCTCCCGTGGCATGAGTGAATTCAATTCCAAAGAGTAGTGCCCTATACTCGGTTTCATTGTTAGTTGCTGCAAAGTTTGATCTTATTGTGTATTTTGCACATTCTCCTTCTGGATTTACCACTACTATTCCTGCGCCGTGACCTCCTTGATTCACAAAGCCCTCCACGAACACTTTCCACACAGATTTTTCCTTGAAGGGTGCTGTCAACTCGGGTATTTCGGAGTCAAAGTCACATTCTACTAGGAAATCGGCTAAGGCTTGTGCTTTGATAGCTTTCCGGGGTCAGTAGCGTACGTCATATTCCGAAAGTTCCACTACCCATCCTAGCATTCTCCCCGAACAGTTTAGCTTTGCAAGTAGCTTTTTAAAAAGAAGGTTGGTAAGCACGATTATGACGTGGGCCTAAAAATAAGGTCTCATCTTACGCGCTGCTGCCACTAGGGCCAACGCGGTTTTTTCAATGGTAGGATACCACCTTTATATATCTTTGAGGGTTTGACTTACGAAGTATACCGTGAGTTGTTGCCCTTTGTGGTCAGCCACCAGAACCGCACTTGTGGTATTTTCAAAGGCAGCCAGGTAACAATTAACTCCTCATTTGGCTCAGGTGAGGTGATGATAGGGAGGTGTGTCAGATGTTGCTTCAATTGGCTAAAAGCGTGCTTACATTCTTTGTTCCAAAAGAAAGGTTATTTCTTTCGTAATATCTTGAAAAACGGCAAAGCCTTCTCGGTAGAACAACTGATAAACCGGTTAAGAGAAGCGAGGCAGCCAGCCAACTTCTGGACATACTTAGGAGAGCGAGGGGTCCCCATTTCTAGTATGGCATGCACCTTTCTAGGGTTGGCCTCGATTCGCATAGCACTTACTATAAATCCTAGGAATTTTCCTTCTGGTACCGCAAATGAGCGCTTTTTCTGGGTTTAACTTCATATGATACCTTCTAAGTGCTTCCAAAGCTTCTCTTAAATCAGAAATATGTCCCACTTTCTGACTGGATTTGACTATCATATCATCTACATATACCTCCATATTGCGGCCAATTTGAGAGTCAAAGATTTTGTTGACCAATCGTTGATACGTGGCCCCTGCGTTCTTAAGTCCGAATGGCATGACTTTGTAACAGTATGTGCCTTCAGCCATTATGAAGGACGTCTTTTCTTTATCATGTGGGTACATCTAAATTTGGTGATACCCTGAGAAGGCATCCATGAAACTGAACAGCTCGCATCCTGCCATTGAGTCTACCAGCCTGTCTATATTAGGCAGAGGGTATGAATCTTTTGAACATGCTTCATTAAGGTCTGTAAAATTCACACACATTCTCCAACTCCCATTTGTCCTTTTTACTAATACTACGTTAGCTAGCCATTCTGGATAAGACACTTCCCTGACGAACCCTGCTTGTGTTAATTTTCGTACTTCGGCTTTTATGGCTTCATTGCATTCTATACAAAAGCTACACCTTCACTGCTTAATAGGCTTCTGGTAAGTCTATGTCACTATGTGTTGAGTTGATGGGTAACCACATCTGGCAGTAATCCTGACATTTCTTCTGTGGTGAATGCAAAAACATCTCGATACTATTTTAGAAGTTCCCCAATTTCTTCTCTCAGATGTTGAGGCAGTGATGTACCCAAATGGGTATATCATCCTGGTTCCAAATCGTATTTTTCCAAGGGTGGAGGGGTTGAGTTTAGATTTGGAGCTGGTTTGAGCTCAGCGGACTCAGCCGTCATTATCACTGAGTCAGGGAAGGTACGGTAGTATTCAGAGATTGAACCCTGACTACTGCGTACTGTCATGATGCTGCCAGTATCAGATTCAAACTTCATAGCCAGATGATAGGTGGAGACCACGACTTTTAAACATTTCAAGGTGGGTCTTCCCATAATCAAATTGTATGTAGAAGGATCGTCTGCCACCAGAAATTCAATCTTTATTGTTCGTTGTTCCTCATTACCATGAAAAGTTGTAGTTAACATTATCTTGCCTTGTGGTACTATGGGATTTCCCATGAATCCATGATAGGGCATGGTACGGGGAGGAGTGTAGTAGTTGATATTCCCATTTTAGTATAACAGTCTGAGAAAAGTACATTTATAGAACTCCCTTGATCAATCAATATTCAACGCACGGTATTCCCGCATATGTCTACGGTAATGATAAGAGGATCTTTTTGAAATACGTCCATCCCCTGAGCATCTTCTTCAGTAAAACTTATGCATCTTGATTTCTTGTACATGGGATCCAACCTGTCTTTTTCCTTATCTATTTTTTGTTTGTGTTAAGAGGATGGATGTTTTCCCACAATAGTGGCAACAAAGTTTGGTGAATTGTCAGGGCTTGTAGTACCATCATTGTTGCTTCAGCTCTTTTCGCTTTTTATTCTCTTCAAATCTGTATATTCCACCCATTGTCCCATGCGTTTGGCCTCATTCATACGGTTTTCTAAAGTGTGGCATTTTGCCGTGTTATGGGTAGAAATTTGGTGGTATTCACACCAGTTGGTCTTGTCACTTTGATGGGGAACGCTATGGAGGTCTTTGAATGGTTCCATTGTCTTTACCTCTAAGAGCGGCTGTACAGTGTCTTGCTAGATTAGCGGTTTAAAAACAGGCCCAGGATTTCTTGTGGGACGAATGTTTCTTCGTGGCGACCTAAAATCTTCTTTTTTGTCCAGGAGATGTTCCTATCTGAACCCCTTCGGGTTTTGGTGTTACTTGCATTATGTCTTAAGCAGAGATGTATTTATTGGCTTTGAGCCAAAGCTCGTCGATTGTCAAAGGCGGCCCCTTGGCGAGTGCGAATTTCGAAATTAGAGTTCTGTAATCTGTTGATGAAGGCAGTAATGGCAGTTTCATCAAACAGGCTTGCAACATTAATCATAGCACATGTAAAACATCGTACATAGCTTCTTAGGGGTTCGAACTCATGTTGCTGGAGCTTAAGGAGATGCGCGGCTGTCTTTCTTCTCCTTTTCTTGTTGACGAAATGATGCACAAATCGCTCTGAAAGTTCGGAGAAACTGTCAATAGATGAGTTTGGGAGAAACACAAACCAATTTTGTGCAACTCCCTTCAAGGTAGCCGGAAAGCATTTGCACCATATATCTTCTCCCACATCCTGTAAGTACATCCGCGCCATAAATCCGGCTAAGTGATCTTCCGGATCTTGAGTTCCATCGAATAAATCAATATTTGGAATCTTCATCTTTCCCAGTGGGGCCAAAAGGATTCGTGGTGTGAACAGTGAATGAGTCCCTGGCATAGGAGGCATGGTGACTGACTCGGGGATCTTTTTGTTGTTCTTCTTTGCCCGATTTTGAAGAGTACTGGCTATGGATTCGGTGACCCCGTTTGGGCTTTGAGCTCGGGGACCTTGGGACATTCTTTGAGTAGCCGTAAACTGACTGAGATCTAGGATTTGTTCCGTGTTATTACTAGGTATTTGTGTGAGGAGTTGGCTTATCTAATATTGAAGCTGATTGAATTGTTCTTGAGTTACATAACCTGGATTATGAGGTCCTCCATTTGGACCAACAGAACGGCTGGTGTTTGACATGAGAAGAGTTTTAATTCCCTTCTCACAGACGGCACCAATTGTTTCGGGGTTTTTTTTGGTAGGTGAGGTTCGAAAAGGGGGAACCGGGCTCAAGTTCCTCTTTTTCTACCTTCTGTTGCTTTTCGTATTTATAGGGAACGGAGAGGGGTTGGCGGTATTAGTGAAAGGAGGCAGTAGTGGAGAAAGGTGGGCGGTATTTTGGTGGGAGGAGACAGGCTCTTTATGGAGTAAGGAAAAGGGGGGTACCGTATGCTTATTAGTTAGGAAGGTAATAAACAGTTGTCAATCTTCCTTGAAAGCCCAGCGGTATGCCATAGAAGAGTCTTCCATGTGATTGCTGGACGGTACCGCCTTTATTTATGGGTATCCTTAACAGTGGTGTTCTTAATATATGCCTATAATTTAAATTTATTCGTTCATATATGTTGATTTATAGTTCATACACGAAAAGTATGTTCTTACTTTATTTGTTGACAATTCAAATAAAGGCATGTGATTATTATAATTGTCACTGTATATTTTAATATTTGGTATTAGAATAAATTAGAACTCACTATATGGAAGGTTGAAAAGGATATAGGCCTTGTTTGTGTAAATGGGATGCACTTGACATTTATGGACACACTAAAAAAAATTATGTAAGCCTAGCTATTATAAGTTAGTGTAGTAATAGAAATTGTTATAAATTTCTATTCTGAGTCCTGGATGCGTATTTATTAAAGAATAGATGGCTATACAAGTTCCAATCCATGTTTATATTGATTTGCATGAGATATAAGTGCACAACTAAGAAGCTAAAGCGTAGCCCCTTTGTATTAGTTGGCAAGTTGATGGGATGTTGAATGCATATTCACGAATCCATATGTGAATATGTGATTTGTTTTTATAATTTGAGTCTATCGGCTAAACTAAATATGCATCTGAAGATTTGGTGACGGGAAAAAAAAAACAAAAGAAGGAAAATAGGCGACATTTTCTCATGGAAAAGATCCTCGAACGTACGTAAAGATTTTTAATGTATGCTCAATTGAGATATGTTATATTTACATATGTAATATTTAGAATAAAATATATCATATGTGCCAATTGAGATTTAGAATGGAAAAAAAAAAAAAAAAAAAAAGGTTTGAGTAGTTATGTGTACATAGATATGCTCAAAAATATGAGTTGGTGGCTTTCCTTCATTGTTTATATTTGCATACTTTTTTATGCACTGTGTAAGAAAGAGGTAAGAATCGTGAATAATATGATATGTTGAGTAGCACCTTATATGAGTATAGTTAGAGCATGTATGATTATATAGATCTAGACATGACTACCTAAATGTGGGGCTAGCTTACCAAGAATCAATTGTGATGTTTTGAAGAAAACTAATTTGGTTCAAATTTCGGCTCAATTGAACAAAATGTTGGCCAATTCCTTATCTAGTATACAAACCACAACTTGTGGTTATATATTGAAGTATCTCAATAGATTAATAACCGAGTTAATGTTGTGAAATCAAGTCGGTTTTATATTGATGGGAATTGATGTGGTCAACTTTGAGTAATACTTATTTGATGTCATTATGAATCTTGTTCAAAATATTTACTCACAAAATGCATGGATAATTTTGAAAGATGCATTCATGAGCGAAATAAGAAAGCAATAGGAGAAAGTAAAACACTTCATATGTTAATGTTTTACAGAAATTAAATACTTTGTATTATAATAATGGAATGCCTTTGAGAAACGCAAATTGGTATTTCTTTAAGGGCTTTGCTTAAAGCCATTTCTTATGAATTTGTGCTATATGAAGTGCCTTAGATTGCCTAAAAATTTGAAAGGCATTATCAATGACTTGGTGTTTATTACGTTATGAAAGGCATAACGTTCTAACTGATTTTTGATCCAGGTGAATTAAGATGATTATATTCACTAACGGAAGTGATATGCCATGAAATTTCACTGAGCGTAAGTATGATAAGCTTGCTCCATAATAAAGTCAAAGTTGATTGAGGTGGATGCAACAAGCAGTGACAATGAGTATCTAATCAGAAGAAGGAAAAATTGCAGATCCTCTTACAAAAAAGGCAAACATGCCTACGAATTATACTTAATCATTGAGGGGAATGGGACTAAAGCCTGCAAAATTAATCACCGCAATGGAAACATGTCCTCAGAGGTATGGCGATCCCACGAACGAGGTTCCATGGATAAAAACAAAACTGGTGGGTGGTTGAAAGAGCACAAATTATCCTATCTATAGCGGGGTATTCCCGGATCCCATTTCTAAGGTGACGTGCTGTGATGTTTAAGACAGAGTTATGAACTTTAAATGAACCCGAAGGCATATTATTAGCGGGGTGTTGATCACATATCACTTTTGAAGGGTTCAGCTAGGGTGACTGTGGCAGTGGGGTCGCCACTGTGAGAAATGGGCTATTATCTAATGACACTCATGAGAAAGGATTTGAGAGCATGACTGTAACGCGCCCAACCGATAGAACCTTACCATTACCAGTATTTTTTTTTTATACATGGTAAGGACGGGGGGGGGGGGGGGGGGGGGGGGGGTGAGTAAACCCCACAAACTCCTCAATTAAAAGGACCACAAGCAAAGCAAGTGGGAATCGAACCCGGGACCTCCTGAATGGGTGCCGGCGATGCAAACCACTATGCCAACTCCCTAATGGGCACCATTACCAGTATTATATGTGTAAGATGAGTCTAGACTTGACTACAAGGGACGTAGTTCAAAGCGTTTATGCTGCTTTGGGTCGAAGCTCATTTGCACTAAGTATTGGTTCAAACCTTAAAGGTACCTACATGTATTAACG
The DNA here is from genome assembly GCA_018398585.1 of Simmondsia chinensis. Taxonomy (NCBI): domain Eukaryota; kingdom Viridiplantae; phylum Streptophyta; class Magnoliopsida; order Caryophyllales; family Simmondsiaceae; genus Simmondsia; species Simmondsia chinensis. Next base: position 37,745,447 of record JAGTTD010000001.1, read on the forward strand.
GAGTACAATGCTCACAAAGTTTTATAATTTCTAAATCATGTGGTGGATTGTTGGAAAAATTGTGTATTTTAATGATTTAAAAATTATTATAATCATATTACCTTTTGTAAAAATATTTGATACAAAAAAAAAATTAAATTATTAAGTAAATCATTCAAAGACTTTTTAACACCCATTTTTACCGTTGGTGTTGAGGAGGATTGACATTTAACAAGTCTTAAATGGCTTTGACCATCATTTGCAAGGAAAAATATTAGGTACATGGTTTCTATCTATATAAGCATGTACTATGGAAAATAAAGCATAAGATGAAAATATTTTACTTTGTCATTCCTCCACTCTTTCCGAATATTGTGAGCTTGGTAGTTGTAGTTCGGGGATCTTTTATTACTGCATTGATAGAGGTCCGACGGATTATTAAATCTTGTGAAAGAAGCGCGTTTGGGCTTAATTAGCAATATTCGTGTAGGAGGGGCGTTTGCTTTCTAAGGAAAGCGTTCTCACGTGCTGCAACCCTAAAGATATGTTTTCTAGACCTTTCCTCTGATCATTTTTTTTTTTTTTAATGTATGTGTCTATTGTTGGTTGTATCAAAATTGTTGGTTTTTGATATGATTAAATTTTGATGATCTTATATTCTATTTTCTAGATCTACAATGACTCATATATCGGTACTAGTTCTTGGTTGGTATAAGTGAATATATTTTTATGTTATTAGTGTATTATTCGATGAATACAACAACAACAAAAACAACAGTCCGGTGCCACAAGGGCTCCCACATACGCAGGGTCCAAAGGGGGTGGACGTACGCAGGGAGCTACCTTGAAGGGTAGCTGTTTCCGAGAACCCCCAACAATCCCAATATTATTCGATGAATATCAAAGAATATTTCCAAAAAGGTCTGGGAGACATGCATATCGCGATTTGGTATGGTGTGACCTTTCGTGACCTCGTACATTTATCTTTCTGAACTCTTAAGTTAAAGGGGAGGAAGACTCGGCTCGTAATGCGCCCCTCTTTACTTCGTTCACCTATTTCTACCCACCGGAAGCCATAGAAAATGTAATTAAGTAAGATTCTTACCAACAAAAGGAAAGCAGGAGATTCGCACCTTTGGTGCATTATTTCTTCTTTTATTTGAAATAGAGTTCCTTTCATTAAGAGAACTATTGAGGTGTGTGTTCCAATTTGTCATTAAAAGGTACACACAGTGGTGGGTATCACGTTTGGGATCGAAGTGCCAATTTCTCATATATTAATGCCAGGACATAAAAAACTTTAAAGCAATGATGAACTCCACAACACAATAATAGTGTTCTTTTTTTTTAATATAAAAGATAAATATCTTAGAGACCCTGAACTATTAATCAAAATGACTGAACTTTTAATTTTATCAAAGAGACACCTTAAAATTTTGGTTACATCAATATGACCTATGTCTAAATTTAAATTTCATCAAAGTCACCTCATGAGTTATTAATTAAAACGATTGTGATCCCCTTAACTTTTAATTTCATCAAAACATCCCTTGGTACACGTACAATGGCATGTAACTTATGGGTTCAATGGTTTGAACGAAATCTAGGATTGGACTGAATTGTGTTGACTACCGAACCCATGCCAAGCTAATGGTGGTATGTATTTGTATATCTATCATGACACTGAAGCTAAGTTTAGTGCTCTCAATGGTTTCATAGCATAATATGATAGTGTGAAACAACAGAACTCATGGATCCACCTCCAGGAATAGGGGCAGTGATAGTCCTTTGCAAGAGTGTGGACTTAACTCTGTAGAGTATTCATGAATACTTAGTTTTCATTTGTCAGAAGGGACTTTATAAATTCTAGTTGTAAAGTACGCCTCAAAAATAAAGTTACACTGTATGGGTGTATATGTACTTCACAATAGGCTTCCAGGTCAAGATATTGTTGTTAGTGTATTTTTAAAATGTATGTGATTGTCCCATACTTGGTTTAAGTGTTTTGAACTTATATAGGATCGATGTGTGTCAACACACAGGGCCCGTGTGTCGACACACAATCCAACAGAACAATTTGTATGTCGACACACAGGGCCCGTGCGTCGACATACAGATCTTATAAAATTATAGTAACGTTTTGATAAGTTTGGAACGTCTTTTGAACCTTATTTTCTTATATTATTTCCCCCTAATATTTAAGAAAACACATATAAAATGTGTTTACTTGCAAGAATTGTGAAATATTAAAAAGGGAAGTGACCCTTCATGAAGGGATGCGTCCCTTCTTGAAGAGACACTTGAAAAACTATAAATAGCCCTTTAGGAAGTTCATTTCAAAGGGGAAGAAAAGAGAATTCTCTCTTCATATTTTGAGAAATGAAATTATGAAATAAAATTGTAATTAACACTTGAAAAATTCATATGAAAGTGTTGTGAAAGTCTTTGAAAAGGTCGTTCTCATTCATCTCACTATGTCTCTCCCTTTACATATTCTCTTATTCATATTTGGTTGTTGTTGTATCTTCGAGGATATTTTGTATACTGAAATAAGCTTTAAGGAAAGTGATTACATAACCTTACCAGCCTGAGATCTTTTGGTTACCCGGTTCCCGGTATTTTGGGAAATTCTCTAACCATCTTAAGGTTTAATGTTCGTTAATTGAAAATGTCTTCTTTACTTTCCGTGATTTGATGGCGAACCATGTGTGAGATTAGAGAAAATGATGAATGGAGAGAATTGGGACATCTTCTTGGATCTATGTTTTGTATGAATTGCTATGGATCAAGGTATGTCGTTTAATTTTGAAAATCATGAAACCATGATGCCCTAAGATGAATGAGAATTTGTGTGTGTGCTTTGTTGATGATGCAAATGATTAATTTGCATATGGTTTCATAACATGATTCAAGAATTCATAATGATGGTCAATTTAGGCATATATAAGGATAATAGTGAAATACCTTTATGCCTTTTGAGTTGTATTCAATTAATGAAATCAAGATTTGTGAAATCTCGTATATTTGATTTGGGATAATATCATGAAGTTTTATAATGCCTAAGAAGGAGTGATAAATGTATTGTTGTTTATGTATGAAAGTATATTTACTTGTGGGATTGAAATTCTAAAGATAAAACACCTGACCTTTCGATTTAGATATTGTTTGATGATATGATCAAATGCCTTTAAATTAATGGTGATTGTGAATCATGAATTTTGATCAAATGTTACATGAAATTTAATTGAAAAGGAAAATCGAAAAAAAAAACTGACTTTTGCAATTACCCGAATTCGAGCCCGCGTGCTGGTGCGGCAGAAAGAACTTTAATACTCCCAACCAATCATCCACGTTGTATTTTTTGTGTATTTGTACAATATAAGTATATATAAATAAGATTTAGTCTGCAACTATTCAAACCGCCGAAGAAAATACCCGCCGAAAGTGTAATCCTGGTGATGCGCCATCGGTAATTTATGTTTTAATATATGTATGAGATACATTAGATATACATATGTATAATTTTTGTTATGGTTAGAGGAAATATTTTTAACAATGTGATGTGAAAATATTTGTTCCATGATAAATATGGACTGTGTTCCTCTACATAATTGATGGTATTTGTCTACACATGAATATCTTGTTTGGGTGGTTGTTGAAACCAGACGTTGAGGTGATGCTAAAAGGGAAATCCTTGGTTAGCATGGTTGTTGAAACCAGACACCGAGACGAAGCCAAAACTAATCACAATAAATAAGTGAATGAAGTATGTTAATAATGACTTTTGTATTTTACAAATTGAATAGAACAATGAGTTCTTCATGAAATATGAGAACGCATTCATAGTTTGGAACAAAGTATAAATTGTGCATTGTGTATAGTAAATTCATTGTTGTATGAATTTGTAATATGAACGATAATTATATTGAGAATTAATGCACGTATGTTTATAATTATGTGAGATGAGCCCATAATAGAACATAAATATGGGTATGTTGATTCGTTCTTGTTTAGACAGTTATAGATTCAATCTCATAAATGTGTTGTTCACTGATGGAATTATAATGGAGTGAACAATAGCGAATTTAGAAAATCATGAAAAGCAATGTTTATATGATCATGATTATGAAAGAAGTTTGAGTATAATCTTGTAAGCATGTTAATGATGATATAATGTTAATGCATGTTAGTTAATATAACTAATACTTGCATAAAGGTACAAGTATGGACATTAATGTGACTGTATGATTAATGCTTATATGCATGGAAGTATGATTTCATTAAATTGAAGTCAATGCATCATAAAAAATGATTTGTGTTACCATATATGTTGATGTGGTTATGAGGTCCATATGTCCATGAACTTAAATGTGATTATGAATTTTTACGGCTTGGTTATTTAAGAAATGAATGCCGTTTGAATGCTTGATAAGTGAAAGTAATGTGAATTTGAATGGAATTAGTGGATCATGAAATGTATGGTGTTTTTATATATGTTGATCCCTAGCATAACTGATATAAAAAAATTCATATTCAAGTCCATGATTAAGAATGATGAGAGAAATTGTATAAAAGCACGTAAAATGGTGATTTATAATTTCATAACTAACCACATATCTTTGGTGGGTTTTTCCGAAGTTATTGGATGTAATGTTCCAATGCAAACCGGCATGCGTGTGAAAAACTTTATCATCATGATTAATGCGGTTGAAATAAAGCTTACTTACGTATTAAGGGCGTATGTATATGATGATTGAGTAGTCGGTTAAAATGAAGTGTATTTTATACAATGAATTTTTAAATACTCAAATTGAGTGATAGATTCATGCAATTGTTGCATTGTAAATGAGATTTTTGTGTGCTGATATGTTCACATGTTAGGATGTTGTTAGTCATCAACGTGACAAATTTAAAGAGTATGTAAATACTGAATTATGATGACTCTTTTACTACCCATAAGTTTTAATGCGTATAAGTATGACTGAATTATGGATGGAGTAAACATCCTAAGACATAAATGTACATGACTACATAGAAAGTGACCTCGAGTCTTTCATTGATCTTGAATGATGCGTTGGGATAATGTGAATTAAAATAAATTATGGTAAAAATCATGTTTGAGGGTATATCCCTGGAAAGACTCTAGAACTTTTAAAGAGTAAAAGAGTATGAAAAGAAAAGTCCTAGTGTTTGGACTTGTATATTTCTAAAGGAATGAACTAGAAATAAGATGAATGTCAAAGTTCAATATTACTGTGTCATATATTGTGATACTATGACGAGACTATGTAGTTTAGCGATGTTGCCTTTTGAAAAAGGTAGTTAATGAATCTGAAAAGTGCATATGGCATGTTTACCAAATCAGAGGATTTATTGAATGTATGTATGTTGATTACATGTTAAAATTTGGTGTGAAAATTTAGAACCAAATGAAAATGTTCCAATTGCATAATTGGAATTTGAAAAGGTTAAATGTAGCCTTTGTTGTAGAATAGCTGAGTATGTATAACTAGCTATGTAAGTAAAGGTAACTGGCATGTGGTACATAAGGTACTGGAATGGCCATGCATTATGGTGTTAATAATGAGTACTTTTCTATATAAAAAAATACTTGGATGCCAGTTGTATATCCGGTAAGGAGGACTACGCTTCTAAAAGCTATTAAATGTTATAAGTGGTGGGGGTGTTGTTCCTTGAATTTCAAGAGACTAACACGTGTTATAAATTTCACTGTGATTATAGAGTTTATTTCTCTAGTTTCTGCTCGTAAAGAAACAGAATAATTAAAGGATCTTATGTATAAGATTCTTTGTGGCGCAAGCCAATGTTGTCTATTTCTATCCATTGTGATAGTGAGATGTGTTTTAAATGTGTAAGAGTGAGATGTATCACTGAACGTCTGGACACAACAGTGTCAAATATTGTGAAGTGAAATAACTCATGAAAGATTGAGTGATCACTGTGGTCTTTAAAAATGCAAGTCTAAAACTAGTTGATCTCTTGTTTGAGAACATTGCTAAAGACTTGATAATTAAAGGGATGGTGTGAAATCTGTCATTATTAGTCACCCATGATAGGCTCTCAACTCGACGCCTCGTATAACGCTAGGTCTCTTGTTCAATGAGAGAGACTTGTCATCCGTGTGACTGCAAGCACTAAATGAGATTTTTCCATCCCAACGGTGAAGTGCTTGGTACCTGCGTTAAAGATTCTAAGAGGATGAGCCAATGCTCTTAATGGACCTGGTTTTAGAACTTATTGAATGTCGCGTCGCAGGGACATGATCAATGAGGTCCACCTTAGTGTATGTTGGAAGTTTGGCCGCTTCAAAGGGGTGGTTTTTTACTAAGGGTTTGGCCCTGAAACACTCACGAAGGGTACAGGACATAAGGCCACAAATGTGTCGATCTGGGAGTCGTAGGGTATGTAAGGGGAGTAGGCCTTGTGCGTGATTAGATAGTCAGTTAGTCAAATGGGTTGTATGGTTCAAAGCTTGGTCTACCATTTTCAATCTGATTAAATGTATGGTCTCTTCACTAGCTGGGGGTTCAATCGGGAGACACCCTCATTGATGCACAATAAGGCCTCCTTTAATTTGAGATGTTGATTATTCGAGAATGATAGTATTTTGAAAATAGTGGGGGAATGTTGGTGTATTTTCAAAATTTATGTGATTGTCCTATACTTGGTTTAAGTATTTTGAACTTGTATGGGATGTGTGTCGACACACAGGGCCCGTGTGTCGACACACAATCCAACAGAACTATTTGTATGTCGACGCACAGGGCCCGTGCTTCGACACACAGATCTTACAAAATTACAGTAATGTTTTGATAAGTTTGGGACGTCTTTTGAACCTTATTTTCTCATATTATTTCCTCCTATTATTTAAGAGAAGACATATGAAATGTGTTTACTTGCAAGAATTGTGAAATATTAAAAAGGGAAGTGACCCTTCATGAAAGGATGTGTCCCTTCTTGAAGAGACACTTGAAAAACTATAAATAGCCCTTTGGGGGGTTCATTTCAAAGAGAAAGTAAAGAGAATTCTCTCTTCATGTTTTGATAAATGAAATTATGAAATACAATTGCAAGTAACACTTAAAAAACTCATACGAAAATATTGTGAAAGTCTTTGAAAAGGTCGTTTTCATTCATCTCACTATCTCTCTCCCTTTACATATTCTCTTCTTCATATTTGGTTGTTGTTGTATCCCCGAACATATTTTTTATACCGAAATAAGCCTTAAGGAAAGTGATTACATAGGCTCACTAACTTGAGATCTTTTGGTTACCCGGTTCCTGGTATTTTAGGAAATTCTCTAACAATTGTTCATTGTAATGTTGTAATACATGCATGTATACTAGGCATGGATTCAAGCTCAAAAGACATTTATTCCATCAAGTATAATTTCTTAGCTCAATTTGCTTTTTCTTCTAAATCTTGAAATTAAATCATGAAGAAGAATTTTCGATGTGTTTCAATTTCTTAATATCATGGGATAAGTGGGCTAGTGGATCACATGCTCACGGATTGGGTTAGGACGGGGTTGGACCAAGCCCCGATGATAGGCTTGTCATAGTTTGGCGTGGTCTGACCTAGCATATTGACCTTTCGTTTTATATTATCGTTGTAATTGATTTCACCTCTAAACTAAAAAGACAGAAGACTAGGCTTGTAACCTACCTGTCTTTATTTTCTCTATTTGTTTCGTCGGAAGCCATAGGAAATATTAAGAAATTAGGTTCCTGCCAACAAAAGGGAAGTATGAGAAAATCATAAGCCATCTTCGCTATTCCCTTCATTCGTTTCTCTTTCCTGTAAAATTCAATTGCTTTGTTCTATGCAATAATGTATCGTGTTCTAGTTTGTTACTCTAAGAGTACAAAACTGTTATTGTTGGTAAATATATGACGTAGTTCGAGTAAAAGAAAATAATTAAAATAAGGGAGGACAAAAACGTAGCATTTTAGTTTGAAGTAATTCTTTGAATTCTATTTTTGGGGCAATGTCTGAATTGCCCCTCACTTGTGAAATTAATTACTTGTTTGTATGAGATGCCCAGCTGCCCGGATGTACTATTTCCTGCCCGAACAGTGCTGCCCGCTCTGATCCAAATTGTACTGGCTGCCCGGTTTGGGCTGCCCATGCTGCCCGAACAGTACTCCTGCCCGGATCCCTTTTGTTTTGGTGTACAGCTGGCTTGCTTTCCTTTTTCATCCTCATCTCTCTCTCCCTTAACCAGAAACCCGTTAGGGTTTTCTTGTGAGGCTCTTCCAGAAGGTTCTGTTGCTTCATCTCGGCCGTTCGAGCCTCGACACGCGTCACAAGATCCGGGGCCCTCGATATATGAACCGTGTGTAAGTTCTCGACCGTCCGATTGTTGCGTAAGTTAAAGGCTGTGATGAGCTTTAGGGTTTTTTCTTAGGTCGTAGCTTGGGGGTATTTAATGCTGAGTTGGTTGAGTTGTAGAGGTAACGAAAATCAGTTTTCTTCTCCTCTCCCCTTCTCTCTCTGGCGATTTTTACCCTTTGAAGGCTCCCTTGAAACCCTAACCCTAAAAACGAATCTCTGAGCCATAATACACTTAGGTTCCAACCTCGTGAGCCTCGGATCGAAGTGTAATCGTGTTCGTTGAGCTCTGTTCGTGCTATTGGAGCTCCGTTGCTGGCCAGAAACTCTGTTCGTGTTCCGGTGGAGGTCCGGTCGTGGTGTTCTTGGAGTGTTCTTGAGCCTTACTCGTGGTGTGAGCGACTTGCTTGCAATTTCGGTAAAATCTAGTTCACAAGGGGAGGTATACTTCTAAACCTACTAGATTCGGTTGTTCTCTTGAGTCTTGTGTTGTATTTGAGGTTTATGAAGTGATTTGTGTTGTAATTAGTCTAGGTCTAGTTTACGTTGGTTCTTGTGGGGCAAGATCTGAGATCTTAAAATTATTGCTGTGTGTTATCTTTGTGTGTCTTGTTTGAGAAGTTTATCTGAGTCATTTTGTGTAAGATTTGAATAATTACACATAACAAGTGGTATCAGAGCCCAGGTTAGAACACGGTCTAAAATAAAAAAAAAATGGCCTCAGCTAAACATGACATCTAGAAATTCACGGGTAGAAACGATTTTGAGCTATGGAAAGTCAAGGTACAAGCACTGCTTATGGCCCTTGGCGTTAGTTCTGCACTTCTGGAAGATAACGATCTTCCAGAAGGTCTCAAACCGTCAGACAAGGCTAATATGGATAAAGTAGCTCACGGTAATATCTTACTTTGTTTAAGCAACACAGTTCTAACTAAAGTGTCATCTGAAAAAAGTGCCTTAGATGTCTGGAAAAAGTTAGAACAACTATATGCCTCTAAATCCCTCTCTAATCGAGTATATTACATGGAAAGATTTTACTGTTTTAGAATGGACGAGAACAAAAACATAGAGGACAATTTAGATGAATTCTATAGAGTATTATCAGACTTGGACACTCTAAAAGTAGAAATAACTCACGAGACTCAGGCTATAATACTTTTAGGATCATTCCCTAAATACCTAAGTTCTCTAAAAGAAACTCTAATATACGGCAGAAAGACCATATCACTAACAGAGGTAGAGGACGCCCTAAGATCTAAAACAGTAGAACTAAAGAAAGAGGGAAAATACTATCCTAGTAATAGTGGCAATCGCGGTGAAAGCTTAAACATACAAGGTAGAACTAAAACAAAAGACAACTATAAAAGAAGAGGTAGGAACCACTCAAGATCCAGGTCTAGGGGTAGAAAAGATCTGTCTCATGTAAAATGCTATGAATGTGGTAAATTCGGCCACTATAGGAGCATTTGTCCTGAAAACAAGAACCAAGCTAGGGCTGATTACACTGTAGAAAATCATGAATGTGGAGAAGTATTGATTGCATCTACTGATTTCACTTACCATGAGTGGGTACTTGATTCTGGATGCAGTTTTCACATGACGTTTGATAAGTCCTATTTTACTGATTATGTGTCTGTAAATAGTGGAAAGGTCATGTTAGGAAATGACCATGCATGCAAGGTGGTAGGTGTCGGAACAGTTAGGGTTAGAATGTCGGATGGCACTATCTTTACCCTAGAGGGAGTTAGACATGTACCAGAACTCAAAAGAAACCTGATATCCTTAGGACAACTTGATCTTAGTGGACTGACCCTAAAGGCCTGTAGGGGAGAGATGAAAGTCCTGCGAGGTGTCCTTGTTGTAATCAAGGGAGAGATCAAGAATGGATTATATGTCCTTAAGGGAGAGGTAGTTTCTGGGGAGGGAAACATGTCCAAGATCGACCCTAAGGACACGACCAACCTATGGCATAGGAGGTTAGGACACATATCCGAGAGAGGACTAATAGAGCTCCAAAAACAGGGTTGTTTTGGTGCTGATTCTGTGACAAAACTTGATTTCTGTGATCATTGCATCTATGGTAAGCATCATAGGATTGCATTTAGTGTAGGCTCGCATACTACCCATGGCATTGTTGATTACGTTCACACTGATCTATGGGGACCCTCAAGGGTTCCCACAATGGGTGGAGCCCATTATTTCCTGTCCATAGTAGATGATTTCTCAAGAAAAGTATGGGTGTTTCTACTTAAAAATAAAAACGATGCATATGATACTTTTGTTAAGTGGAAAACGTTAACTGAGAATCAAACAGGAAAGAAACTGAAAGTATTAAGAACTGACAACGGTCTAGAATTTGTGAACTCTGAATTTGACAAGCTTTGTGATGATAATGGTATAAAACGACATAAAACTGTAAGAGGAACCCCTCAACAAAATGGTGTAGCCGAACGCATGAACCGGACCCTACTAGATAGAGTAAGGTGTATGTTGTTTTCAGCCGGGTTATCAAAACAGTTTTGGGGTGAGGCTGTTAACACAGCCGCATACCTAATTAATAGGTCACCCAACTCTGTTTTGAAAATGAAAACACCCGAGAATGTTTGGAGCGGAAAGAACGCTAACTATGATAACCTAAGAGTATTTGGGTGCTCAGCTTTTGCACACCAACGAGAGGGTAAATTGGAACCTAGGGCTGTAAAAGGCATATTTCTAGGCTATCCTTCAGGCGTAAAGGGTTTTAGACTAGGCATGAAAGAGGGAAACAGAACTATAACAATAATTAGTAGGGATGTCATCTTCAACGAAGATGAGATGCCCTACATTAAACAACAATCGAGCAATAGTTCAAATGTTAGGGAATTCGACCCAGACTACTACGAATTTGAAGTTAACCCACCTAGTCCTCTAAACCTGAGAAAAGAACCTGAAGATGACCTAGATAACTTCGAAAATATTGATAGAAATGCTGCTGTAACAGTGCCTAATAGAGCTGAAATTGAACCTAATGTACCTGAAAATGATGTTCAGGACCTGGAAACCTATCAATTGGCTAGGGATAGAGTTAGGAGAGAATCTAGAGCCCCTGAAAAATATGGATATGCTGAGTGTATAGCTTATGCATTAAACACAGCTTTAGATTACGTAGAAACCGAGCCATTGTCCTACACTCAAGCAATCAACAGCAAGCATTCAGCCGAGTGGCTGAATGCTATGACAGTTGAAATGGAGAGCTTGAGGAAGAACAATACTTGGGTCTTGATTCCCAAGCCCAAGGGTAGAAAAATCATAGGTTCAAAATGGATCTTTAGAGTTAAAGAACCCGATACTCCTGAAGGTTTGCCCCGGTTTAAGGCTAGACTAGTTGCCAAAGGTTTTTCACAAAAGGAGGGGGTAGACTATAATGAAATTTTTAGTCCTGTCGTAAAACATACCACTATTCGTGTTATTATGTGCTTGATTGCCTTCTATGACATGTCTCTACATCAGATGGATGTTACTACTGCATTTTTGCATGGAGAGCTTGAGGAAGAGATCCTCATCTCCCAACCCGAGGGGTTTATTGAACCCGAGCAGTCTGAGCATGTTTGTTTGCTGAAAAAATCGCTGTATGGGCTGAAACAGTCACCCAGACAGTGGTATAAGAGGTTTCATGCATTCATGGTAGATATTGGTTTTAGTAGGACTGTTCATGACTCATGCTTGTACTATAAAGACATTGACTGTTCTGATGCTATTTTTCTGCTAATATATGTGGATGATATGCTATTAGCTAGCAAGTCCCTAAAGCAGATTTCTGACTTGAAATCTCGGTTAAACGGCTCGTTTGATATGAAAGACTTAGGGGAAGCTAAAAGGATATTAGGTATTGATATCATCAGGAACAGGTCTAAAGGAACAGTACATTTGAGTCAAAGTCATTATCTTAACAAGGTTTTGAAAAGGTTTAATATGTTCGAGTCAAAACCAGTGAAACAACCTTTAGCATCGCAGTATCAATTCTCAGCAAGTCAATGCCCTAATACTGAGCAAGAAAAGTTTAAAATGAGCACAATACCGTATGCTAACGCCATAGGATCATTAATGTACGCAATGACCTGTACTAGACCGGACTTAGCATTCCCCATGAGTATATTGTCACGCTATATGTCAAATCCCGGTAAGGTACATTGGGATGGTGTTAAATGGCTGCTAAGATATGTAAAAGGGTCAATTGATTTGGGTTTAACATTTGGTAGAGACCAAAATGAACTAAGATTGACTGGTTTCGTAGATTCCGATTTTGCCGGTGATCTAGATAGGAGACGATCTACGTCAGCCTATGTTTTCACTTTAACGGGTGGAGCTATTAGTTGGAGGTCAAAGTTACAGACTTTAACCTCTTTATCTACTACCGAGTCAGAGCTCCTAGCAATATCGGATGCCGTTAAGGAAGCCATATGGCTGAACGGCTTGTTAAATGAGTTAAAACTAAACCTAGGGTCACCCAAAATCTACTCCGATAGTCAATCTGCCATTGCCCTTTGTAAGAACCCAGTTTTCCATGATAGAACGAAACACTTAGCAGTCAGGCGGTATTTTATCATGGATAACATAGAAGAAAATCAGATTGATCTGCTGAAAATTTGTACCGAGGATAACCTCGCTGACATGGGGACTAAAGGTCTTCCGTTGGAGAAGTTTACACGTTTTGTTGAACTTCTTCAAATGGAATGGAACCCAGGGTGATACTGGATGTAAAATTGTTAGTCATATACTTACCAAGGTGGAGTTTGTTATTGTTGGCAAATATATGACGTAGTTCGAGTAAAAGAAAATAATTAAAATAAGGGAGGACAAAAACGTAGCATTTTAGTTTGAAGTAATTCTTTGAATTCTATTTTTGGGGCAATGTCTGAATTGCCCCTCACTTGTGAAATTAATTACTTGTTTGTATGAGATGCCCAGCTGCCCGGATGTACTATTTCCTGCCCGAACAGTGCTGCCCGCTCTGATCCAAATTGTACTGGCTGCCCGGTTTGGGCTGCCCATGCTGCCCGAACAGTACTCCTGCCCGGATCCCTTTTGTTTTGGTGTACAGCTGGCTTGCTTTCCTTTTTCATCCTCATCTCTCTCTCCCTTAACCAGAAACCCGTTAGGGTTTTCTTGTGAGGCTCTTCCAGAAGGTTCTGTTGCTTCATCTCGGCCGTTCGAGCCTCGACACGCGTCACAAGATCCGGGGCCCTCGATATATGAACCGTGTGTAAGTTCTCGACCGTCCGATTGTTGCGTAAGTTAAAGGCTGTGATGAGCTTTAGGGTTTTTTCTTAGGTCGTAGCTTGGGGGTATTTAATGCTGAGTTGGTTGAGTTGTAGAGGTAACGAAAATCAGTTTTCTTCTCCTCTCCCCTTCTCTCTCTGGCGATTTTTACCCTTTGAAGGCTCCCTTGAAACCCTAACCCTAAAAACGAATCTCTGAGCCATAATACACTTAGGTTCCAACCTCGTGAGCCTCGGATCGAAGTGTAATCGTGTTCGTTGAGCTCTGTTCGTGCTATTGGAGCTCCGTTGCTGGCCAGAAACTCTGTTCGTGTTCCGGTGGAGGTCCGGTCGTGGTGTTCTTGGAGTGTTCTTGAGCCTTACTCGTGGTGTGAGCGACTTGCTTGCAATTTCGGTAAAATCTAGTTCACAAGGGGAGGTATACTTCTAAACCTACTAGATTCGGTTGTTCTCTTGAGTCTTGTGTTGTATTTGAGGTTTATGAAGTGATTTGTGTTGTAATTAGTCTAGGTCTAGTTTAAGTTGGTTCTTGTGGGGCAAGATCTGAGATCTTGAAATTATTGCTGTGTGTTATCTTTGTGTGTCTTGTTTGAGAAGTTTATCTGAGTCATTTTGTGTAAGATTTGAATAATTACACATAACAAAAACAATGGTGGGCATCATGTTAATCTTGGGGGTTGGAACGCCACTCCATCCCATTGTTCTGGGGTGGCCACAAATGACTTTAGGATAGTGTTGAACTCTGACATGACAATAATCTTTGTCCTTTTTAGGTAAGTTATGTTTAATCGTTTTTTGTTTTTAACAATACCTACCATAGGGTGCAAGATCAGTATGGTTATAATGTTTAACCTGATCATAATGTTTAACCTTCCTAGGACCGCCATACACCTACCATTTTTTCTCCGTACTTACCATATACCCGCCCATATATATGTGTGTGTGTGTGTGTGTGTGTATTATATTAATTGAGAAGTTTACCATGGGTGCCCACGTCAAGGACTTATTGGATTCTCACAAATGGATATGGCTTGTACCCACTGCGATGCTTATGAGTATCTATTTTATACTTGTGACGGGTAAAGGGTGCCGATTTGGGGTTCCTTGTACCCACTTCGCCCCGTTCCATCCATAATCATGTTTCACAATAAACCTCACTATGAAGTGACATCGTTTAGTATTTTGTCTCCAAAAAGAAACAAAAATGAAAGACCACTGCTGTCCTTATTCCAATCACAAAGACACAATCTATTAGGCAACTGAAAACGATCCATACATTTTTTTTTTTTTTTTTTTTTTTGTGAGGGTAAATCACATTATGAGAAAGCAAGAATGAGACTTCTACCCCTTAAGAATTACGTTAGGTTTTCAACGGGTTATAACTTTGGAACAACTATTTTTAAGTATAGCGTTTGTGTTCAGTTAACAAAAAAATATCTGTTCATATACTTTTCACATGTAAAATGGAAAAATGAAAAAAATGTTTGATAACTAAAGTAGAGAATATCTGAAGTCAAAAAAAAAAAAAAAAAAAGTCCACAACTTATTAAGAGAGATGTTACAAAAAGATGGTATTAACCATAAATCTATACCACTCTATAGCAGTGCTTAAAGGAGATTTGATCATACTAGAGACTTAAGAACTTGAGATCTTCCACAACAATAAGAACGTTCGTCGGATCTGAATGCGAATCAACAACTTCCTTGATAACTACTTCATTATCCCCTTCCAAAATGATTCTATTTGTACCCAACTAAAGAGCATAAAAGAGGGCATTCCTAGCTGCTATCGCCTTTGGCACAACTATAGGAGCATTTCCTAGTGCTTTCGGACCAACTAAAAGCACCTAACCTTGGTGATGTCGAACAATAAATCCTACGTACACAAATTCGCCACGCTATGACCTGTCAAAATTAGCCTTTATTTGTCCAGAAGAAGGGGGAGTCAACGAAATCCATTTGCCTTTGTCCCTCTTATTTCTACTGTCCGCCTCCATAACTTATCCAACTTCCTTGTCCACCTTGTTGAAAAAGGCCCACTCCAAGTGCATATGTTTAGCTAAAATAACAAGCCTGGGTTGTTGATCTACTACCACCATAAATCTATACCACTCTATGGTCCACCCTTGCTCACATCTCGATTATACATTACCGACCACTAACACCATGGCCTGCAATAAGCACCACCACCTACCACAGATGATCGTCTACCACCACTATGACCCACCACCAGGGGTTGCTGAACTACCACCTCCACCACCTTCGCTTGTCACTACGCCCACCACCGCCATCATGGCTCGCTACCACTAGCACCATCAACCATCGCCATGGCTTGATACCACGACTGCTTACATTATTTCTTGTTGGTAGTTTGTATCGTACATTTGAATATGAAGTGTGGGCAAATATCCCATATATGATGGAAGAGGAAGAGACATCACTTTATAAAGATGTGTCTCGATTACGTTTTGGGCTGGTGATAGGCTTAAGGGCCCTTTGTTGGCTAGGGGAAGTCTAGTGAGTTCAAAGGTCCAATGCAAAGCATTGAACTGCACGACTTATACGCAACACTTAGCATTTGGGGTGCTTATGCACAGTGCCGATGCGGGTTTTCCTCTCTCTCTCTCTCTCTCTCTCCTCTGCACAAGTAAAGAACGTTAACTGACACCCCCCCACCTTTTCTCTCACAACACCCTGCCTCTACACCGCCCCACCGTCGGCCACCTCGCAGACTCACCTCCACCCCCCAGCGACGCCACCGTGACGGCGATGACCCATCGCTGGGCAAGCGCCGCACCCCACCACACACACCAATACAACACTGACACCGAACCACCTCACCCAACTCACCGGACCCACACCAACATTGAGGCCAACCACCAGCTAGCCTCACCCAACCACCCACCCACCACCACACCCACCGCCACCGCTGCGCCTCACCCACCCCAACCATGGACCGGCCCCATCCCAAACCACAACCCTGACCTCGCCCGACCCACCCACCACTTCGACCCACCAATTCTTGCACCCCACCACCACCACCTCGCCCCGACTGCACACCCGCTCTGACTCCGGCACCACCACCACCACCGCAGCCCGTGAAGCCCCATCAACAACATCACACACACACCACACCACACCTTTCTCACCCCACCACCACCACCAGCCCCACCTCCACCTTCACTGCCGCCATCAATCCTAAGCCGGCAGCCCGTAGTCCACAAGCAAGAGGGGGCCCAGGTAAGTTTAACCGGGTCAGAGTTCCACCAACGCACCGGCCCCAGGTTTGATCTAACCTTTTTTACAACAGGGTAGTGTTTGGAGTACCATTTTTGTATATTTTCTTTGGATTACTCGTTTCTGTCTCATTTCAGTTTTGTGAATTGTGTGTGTCTTATTGACTGTGGGTGTAATTCTTGGGTGTATATACTTATTTTGCTTCTTGCCTATGTTGTTCACTTACCCGCGTTAGGACAGCTAGTTGATGAGAGTGAACAGCTATGGAATTCAGACTTTGAGGCCATCTTCAAATGGGGTGGGGAGGACGAGGACAAGGCAAAAGGGGATAGGGAACTTGAGATTTGGTTCACTAAATGTCGGGACACTAACGAAGAAGAGTTTTGAGGTGGTCCATATGATGATGAGGAGAAACATCAACATCCTTTGTCTACAAGAGACTAAATGGGTTGGCACGAAAGCCAGGGAGGTGCTAGGGCATAAGTTCTGGTATGCAGGCAAGGCTAGAGGCAGGAATGGAGTTGGGATCATTGTGGAAAGCAGCCTTAAGGATAAAGTAGTCAGAGCATCAAGAGCTGGCGATAGGATCATAAGTATGAAGATGGTCCTAGATGGTGAAGTATTGAACGTCATCAGTGCCTACGCACCTCAAACTGGATTGTCGAAGCATGAGAAGGCTACCTTTTGGGAGGACTTAGACACAATGATGCAGGGCATACCCCCAACCGAACAAGTAATGATTGACGGGGATTTCAATGGACATGTTGGTGCGACGGAGGATGGGTATGCTCCTCATCACGGAGGATTCGATTTTGGTACCAGGAATGCAGAGGGCAAAGCCCTATTAGATTTTGCGGTTACTTACGACCTGACGGTGGCCAACACCTTCTTTAAAAAGCGCGAGCAACACATCGTCACGTACAAAAGCGGCGGGAGAAGAACACAGATTGACTACATACTATTAAGGAGAAGGGTGCAAAGAGAATGCAGGGATTGCAAGACTACCCCTGGCGAAGACCTGTCTACGCAACATAGGGTGTTGTGGGCGGATATAAAGGCCAAGGGGAGGGCCAAAAGAATCTGCAAACCTGCGCATTCACACACTTGTTGGAGGGAGCTCAAGGGGTAGAAGTATAAGGTATACAAGGAAAAAGAGGAGGCCAAAATTAGGGAGGACTTTGAAGGTGACACAAACCAGTTGTGGAACCATCTAGCCCAAAAGATGAGAGGACTGGCACGAGAAGTCCTCAGCCCGTCTAAGGGAAGGACACCTGGAAACAATGAATCCTGGTGGTGGGGTGACGAGGTCCAAGAGAAGATTAAGGCGAAACGAGCTTATTTCAGAGAGTGAGACCATAGCAGGGATGAGGATAAGCTACAGCGGTATATTCAAGCCAGGAGAGAAGCAAAACGAGCAGTTAAAGAAGCATAATCAAGAGCTTATGAGGACTTCTACAAAAGGATGGAGACCAAGGAGGGCGCGAGGGACTTATATAGAATCGCCAAAGCGAGAGAAAGGAAGACCAGAGACCTGGACAAAGTGCAATGCATAAGAGGGGAAGATGGACAGGTACTCGTGGACAGACAACTAATCAAGGCAAGGTGGAAAAGTTACTTCCGAGAGCTGTTCAACGAACAAGGAGGGACAGACATATTCTTAGGTGACCTTCAAACATCTGAGGTGCATCAAAACCACTGTGAATGTAGGCAAATTAGCCTAGATGAAGTCAAGGAAGCCCTGAGATCCATGGGAAGGGATAATGCAGTTGGCCCAGATGGCATCCCTGTAGAAGCATGGAAGTGTCTTGGACAAAAGGGCGCTATTTGGCTGACTAAACTATTTAACCAAATCCTCCAGGGGGACAAGATGCCTGAGGAATAGAGGAAGAGCATATTGATACCGATATATAAGAACAAAGGTGGCATTCAGAGTTGCGCCAACTATCGGGGTATTAAGCTAATGTGCCACACTCTGAAGTTGTGGGAACGGGTCATAAAGAGGAGGTTAAGGCAGCTGATTGAGGTGTCCGAGAACCAGTTCGGATTTATGCCTGGGAGATTAACAATAGAAGCCATCCACATCCTCAGGCGGACGATAGAGCATTATAGGGAGAGACAAAAGAACCTTCATATGGTTTTCATTGATTTAGAGAAGGCATATGATAGAGTGCCAAGGGAGGTCCTTTGGAGAGTTTTGGACAGGAAAGGCATCCCCGTACCATACATCCGAGCCATTAGAGATATGTATGATGAGGCATAGACTATGGTGCGTACAGTGGATGGGGAGTCAGACGCTTTCCCGATAATAGTAGGGGTTCACCAAGAGTCTGCCTTGAGCCCTTATCTGTTCATTTTGGTTATGGACGAGCTCACTAGGCACATCCAGGGAGGTTTACCTTGGTGCATGCTTTTTTCAGATGACATAGTACAGGTGGGGGAGTCGCGAGATGAGATAAATGAGAAACTGGAACTGTGGAGAGGAGTTCTAGAGTCCAAGGGTTTGCGACTAAGCAGAGCCAAGACCGAGCACATGGAACTCAAGTTCGATCCCTCTACCACGCCTAGCCCAGAAGAAGTCAAGATTGGACATGACGCCATTTCAAAGAAGGAGAGATTCAGGTACTTAGGGTCCACGATACAGCACAACGGCAAAGTGGCCGAGGATGTCAGCTGCAGAATCAAAGCGGGTTGGCACAAGTGGAGGATGGCCTCTGCGGTACTTTGTGATAGGAAATTTCCCTTGAAGCTAAAGGGAAGATACTATAAGACGGAGGTGTGGCTAGCCATGGTGTATGGGGCGGAGTGCAGGGCGATGAAACAACAGCACACTCAGAAGATGAAGGTGGCGGAGATGCGAATGCTGAGGTAGATGTGCGGACACACAAGGAAGGATAGGATCAGAAACGACATCATAAGAGGAAAATTGGGCATAGCTCCCATTGAAGATAAATTAAGGGAGCAACGTTTGAGGTGGTTCGGACATGTCAGAGGGAGACCGAACGATGCTCCAATCAGAACATGCGAACAGCCTATTACTCCATTAGGCAGAAGAAGCAGAGGCAGACAGAAGAAGAGATGGCTTGAGACGATCTGACAATACCTCACCCACCTAAACCTTCGGGAGGAGATGGCCTTGGATAGGGCCCAATGGAGGGCTAGCATAGGGGTATTAGATGATCCGGTTAGAGTAGGGTAGTCTTTATCTCTTTCTTTCTATCCCTATCTCATTCTCTTTCTCGTTCTCTTTCTTTTTCTCATCTTTTTTTTCTTTTTTTTTGGTGTGGCCCATACTTATGCTTCTCGGTGTTTCTCCTGTGCCAGGTGTTTGGCTGATGGATGCAAGAACATCTTCTTAGGCTGGGGGTCCTAGGAAACAGCCTCTCTTCAGGGTAGCCCCCTGAAGGGGGAAGGCCACGTACATCTACCCTCCTCAGACTCTGCTGTTGGCGGGAGCCCTTGGTAGCATTGGGTTTGTTGTTATTGTTGTTGTTGTTGTATGCACAGTGCCGATGCAGAGACTTTGTGTGGTTTACTCCACATTGGATAATGTGCGGAATCTTAACAAATTTGATATACTTTGATACCAATTTGTTAGGGAAATCTTGATGAAGAAGCATAAACCCTAATCACTTGATTTGATTCAAATAATATGGCTCACACAAATGAGAAGTAAACAAATAGGTGAAAGAAAGAACAAACAAGAACACACAAGGATTTACGTGGAAACACCTCTTCAATCGAGAGGGGAGAAAACAGGGGCGCAGATGGAGATCTTTATTGATACTGAATGAAAGAATTACAATCACACTCCTCTTAACGAGATCTATGAAGAATTATAGATCACTTCCTCTGAATTCTCATAGCACTTGAATATCTGAATTGGAGGAATTATGAAATCATCTCTCTCTCTTTAGATGATGGCAGCCTCACTTTGAAGTTGGACACCTAAACCGAAACCCTAACAGGTCTATTTATAACCCTCGCGAAAAAATAACTCCCGATCGATCGGCCCTCTCTCTGCCAAAATAGGTATTTTTCACTTAAATCACCCGATCGATCGGACATGCCCCGATCTATTGGTGATCCCTCGGCTACCCTTAATTTCTAAATACATAAATTTGAGGCATAATCCTAACAAATCTCCACCTTGACTCAAATTTACATAAAAAACAAAATAAAGACAATTCTCCACCTTCTCCACAAAACACCCCACACACGTGGTTATCAAGACAAAACACAAAACCTAACCGAGTTCAAGCGAGGCTTGAACTTCCTACTAGGTAGCATCTGAGTGAACATATCTGAGAGGTTATCAGCAATGTCAATTTTCTTCTTCTCTAAATTGGCTCTTGACACACTTTCTGAAATAGCCACCTGCTGCTGAACTGTGTTGCTTAACTTAAACTGAACTCCCTCTGGCTTACTCACCTGACCTAAATCACAACTGACGAATGGCATCTTCTGTGGACTCAATAACGAAGACTCATCAAACGTGACATGTCTACTCGTCAGGAATTGCTTGAAGCGAAAACCTTTCTGCTTTCTATAAAGCCCTTATTCACAGAATTTCAGTTTTGTAGACTGACCAAGCAAAGATCCCCCCACACTGTGCTCAGACAGATCCCTATCACCTGAATGATCCAATCTCAAACGTCTTGAATTTGTGATCTCTGGTTCTGTCAATAACAATGAGGATGAAGATGCTGCAACAGATCTAACAACTGTGGAACCGACAAGCTCATACAGAGTACCTACCCTTCTGCCTTTCATGACTACCAAAGCACCCTTAACGACCTTCAAAACTCCACCTTTAGCTGTGTACTTGTACCCTTTAGACTCAAGAGTACCTAAGGAGATGAAACTTTTCTTCAAATCAGGAACATGGCGAATATCGCTCAAAACCCTGATAGTGCCATCGAACATCCTAAAACGAATTGTTCCTATTCCCAAAACTTTGCATGGAGTATCATTACCCATCAAAGCAACTCCACCTTGAACTGACTTATACGTGGAAAACCAATCCCAATTAGGACAAACATGATAGGAGCAACTTGAATCCAATATCCAACTTTCTCTTAAACTGGACTTAGGTTCAGACGCAGACAGAATATCTCCATCAATCTCATCTTCCATAACACTAGCTACTATGGATCTCTTGTCAGACCTGTTATCTAGTTCAAGCTTTCTCTTAAGTTTGTAACAGTCTTTCTTAATGTGTCCTTTTTTTATAATAGTAGTTACAGGTTAGGTCTTGATGCCTAGACTTAGACTTGCTTCCACTATGATCATACTCAGTTCTCCCTCTCACAAATATACCACTACCTGCGTTATAAACAGAATCAGATAATTCTCTATCTACTCGTTCTTTACTCAGTAGGTTTCTCTTAACTTCATCAACAGATATAGTTTGTCTACCACCATAAATCATGCTTTCAACAAAACCCTTATATGAAGTAGAGAGAGAATATAACAACAACATTGCCTGATCTTCATCCTTAGGAACATCATCCAATTCTTTCAAATCTTGAATAATTGAATTAAATTCATTGACGTGATTCTTAAGTGACGTACTATCTGACAGACGAAACATGAACAACCGGCGCTCAACTGCGAGTTTGTTGGAGACAGACTTTAAACAGAACATATCCTGCAATTTCTCCCCCAACTCCTTAGCGGTCTTCACTTCCAGAACTTCTGTCAAAACGTCATCGGTAAGACACATCTGAATTGTTGTGAGTGCCTTCTCATCTAACTCCTCCCATTGTGTTTCTGTCAAATTCTCTGGTTTCTTCTCTTTTCTATCTAAAGCTTTCTTTAATCCACTCTGAGTCAAGAGGCCCTTAACGCAAACCTGCCATAAGCTAAAGCTCCCTTGACCACCAAACTTCTCAATTTCAAATCTAATTGTGGACGTCATAGTATCAAATCAAAATAAACAGGGCTCTGATACCAATTTGAAAAAGTAACTTAACAAATTTGATATACTCTAATACCAATTTGTCAGGAAAATCTTGATGCGGAAGCGTAAACCCTAATCACTTGATTCGATTCAAATAATATGACTCACACAAATGAGAAGTAAACAAAATAGGTTAAAGAAAGAACAAACAAGAACACACAAGGATTTACGTGGAAACCCCTCTTCAATTGAGAGGGAAGAAAACCACGAGCGGAGATGGAAATCTTTATTGAAACTGAACGGAAGAATTACAATCACACTTCCTCTTAACGAGATCTATGGAGAATTATAGATCACTCCCTCTGAACTCTTGTAGCACTCGAATATCTAAATTAGAGGAATTATGAAATCACCTTTCTCTCTTTAAATGACGAAAGCCTCACTCTAAAATTGGATACCTAAACTGAAACCCTAACAGGTCTATTTATAGCCCTCACAGAAAAATGACTCCCGATTGATCGCCCCTCTCTCGGCCAAAATAGGTATTTTTCACTTAAATCACCCGATCGAGGACATCCCCTGATCCATCAGTGATCTCTCGGCTACCCTTAATTTCTAAATACATAAATTTGAGGCATAATCCTAACAAATAATAACCTTTTTATTATTAATAATTTAATTAATTTTGGATTTGATTAATAACTAAATAGAGTTAAATAGTTTTTTTCCTTTTATTGGTAAGACAAACTCCTTAAGATTGCCCTCTTTTCGAAGCGAATCCTAGGGCATCAGCACGACTGAGAATGAGGAGGACTCGGTGTGGAGAGTGATCCCACAACATGATGCCAGAACTTCCATGACCAACATTTGCTGACCAATCTACCGATTTATTTGCTTCTTTACAGCAGTGCTTAAAGGAGATTTGATCATACTAGAGACTTAAGAACTTGAGATCTTCCACAACAATAAGAACGTTCGTCGGATCCGAATGCGAGTCAAAAACTTCCTTGATAACTACTTCATTATCCCCTTCCAAAATGATTCTATTTGTACCCAACTAAAGAGCATAAAAAAGGGCATTCCTAGCTGCTATCGCCTTTGGCACAACTACAGGAGCATTTCCTGGTGCTTTCGGACCAGCTAAAAGCACCTAACCTTGATGATGTCGAGCAATAAATCCTACGTACGCAAATTCGCCACACTATGACCCGTCAAAATTAGCCTTTATTTGTCCAGAAGAAGGGGGAGTCAGCGAAATCCATTTGCTTTTGTCCCTCTTATTTCTACTATCCTCCTCCATAACTTATCTAACTTCCTTATCCGCCTTGTTGAAAAAGGCCCACTGTAAGTGCATATATTTAGCTAAAATAACAAGCCTGTGCGCCCCCCCCCCCCCCCCCCCCCCCCCCCCCCCCCAATTTGTGCCAACACAAAATGATGAAACGAATTAGTTTGTCATTGTCTTTTCCACCTCTTAGACCCCATAACACCAAATCTCATCCTTAAACTCAACCTATTCAGGAGCAGTCTCCGCCGACACGGAATTCTAGTGATACTCCATATTTCCAGGGATTGAGAATAATGAAGGAAAACATGATTCAGATTCTCGCAACAAGATTGCCGAGAACACTGAGCCTCCCTCCTTACTTTTCACTTTCTCAGTAGATCCCCAGTCCGTAGACTATCATTGAGTGCTTGCTAGATGAAAATCTTCAACTTTATGTGAATATCGAGATTCCAAATCCAATCTAACTCCTACATATTTCTATCCGACCAGTCCAGATGATGATCCAACAAAGTGGCGAAGTTAAATCGATTATTTAAATGTGGTAGTTAAGCCTCTCCATAATAGTCCTTGTGCCCAATCAACTTCAAGTTAAATTTTATGCATTATCTTCTTCCTTCATTCTCTCCTTCATTCTCAAGAGAATTTATGGAAATTTTCTAGTTATTATTCTACAAAAAATCCTAAAGACTTATTGTATCCCGGGGTATAATTGTTTAATCTAAGAACCATGTTGTATAAAAGGCAAATAATACCTTAAGGAGATGTTCAAACACGCCTTAAGCATTAGAAATTTCCCCACATCGTAATGTGTCATACTCATTTCTCAACACTTGCCACCGCATTTGCCATTACTATCATCCATCAGTGGACACCACGGTCCCTCCCGTTACTATTGCTAACCATCCCCTGTCCTGCCCCACCCCGACTACCATGGTTGCGTCTCCCACCACTCGTACCACTATGATCCAATCCATCATCATGTGATGCAATTCGATCCCAATTCCACACAATTCCAGCAACAACTCAACAATTCCACACTAACCTTAATCTCTCTACCTTAATCTCATTGTCATTCATTTGCACACTAAGCTTAATCTCTCTACCACTTATTTATATTAGCGTAAGAGTGACTAGGATTGCTGACTAGGCAGAGACGTGGCTGATGACATGGCACTCCTGAGTAGAAGAGTCGATTACTTGGTTCATATCAATACCCCCGCGTGAAATGACCCTTGTCCCCAAGTTTCAAATCTAAGAAAATGGCACTGAAGGTCGTAGAGAAATTCCTATGTTACATCGTAGGAGTCTAACCAGTCCATTGAACAAGCGCCTGAGTAGCAACAAGTCAGCTGTAAGTAACCTCGACTCCAATATGACTACCCTAAACTGAATCATAGAACGATACCAAAATAAACTAGCATAAATTAATATCATAGCCAACTACTAATCGTCCCTTGAGGTGGAATGGTCCAAACTGCCAAGTGTAGAGCTGACTCAAAAATGGTCCAAACTGTTCATTCTCAACGATACGACCCACAGCCGAGTCTGAATGCCACGTCTGATATAACTTGGTGTGAAACTCAGACGAAGTGGGGGATAGAACCATCACGATACAACCTATAGTAGAGTTTGAATGCCATGCCTGATATAACTTGGCGTGAAACTCAGACGAAGTGCAAGATAGGACTATACGCAAAATCTTAGCTCCGCAAAGAAGAAAGAAGACATTAGGGTGGTACTACTTTTTGCCCACTTCAATGGAATTCGATGATCGAACCCCGGACAGTACATCGTAAGCTTGGAGACTCATTAAAAACTTTTGCGGAATAAGTTAACAAAGCCTGGAGATCAGTGGAGTTTTTACTGTGCTGTGCTTTGGTCATCTTGAAGCTGAACAAAGATGAGGCATGCGCTAACGATAAGTCGAAGGAGTTATGGGTGCTGCCATTATCAACGAGAAGGCTAAAAATTTATTTGCCACATTGCCCCTGGACATGCATAGTTTGACAATTCTTAGCTCCTTCAAGAGCTTGAATCAATATGTGAGGATCCGGGTCTAAATCAGGTTCTAACTCAAGAATGGCGTCGATATCATCATTGACCTCCACCAAATAGAATTGAACTTGTTTACGCATGGAGCAATTGTGCCTGAAGAAAAAATTTTCATAGCAGTAAAAACATAGATCTTTTGGCCCTATATCAATCTCCTTGGGAGTCACGACACGTTGACTTCGAATGGTTTTTTTTTTGTGTCGATTTGGGGAGTGTTTGAGTTGTGGGATTGAGAGGTTGTAACGTTGTTAGGCATGGTGGGCGGCACTTTGTTGGTGTTAATGGGACCATCATGAATTGCATTCCCAGGTGTGGGGAGAAAGGGGTCCATTTTTAAGAGGTTTCAATCGTTAATTCGCTCCAAGCATTTGCAATTTTTTTCTGAGAGCTCAACTAATGATTGCATCATGTAAAGTACTAGGCTTATACATTTTAACCCATTCTAATAGTTCCTCACGTAATCCTCCGAAAAAGATACTGATCTTATGACTCTTGGATAATTCATAACGACTAATCAGCAACTCAAATGCACTCAAGTGTTCGGCCAATGGTCCAGATTACCTCAATTTCATCAATTCAGTTAATGGATTCTCAAGAAAGTATGAAAATTGGGTAGGAAATTGGCAATTACCTCTGATCATCTGTTTCCTCTCCTCGATTGACCCATTGAGAACCAAGCACTGAAGATAGAGGGTTTCACTAAATCCCTCTTCGACACCCATGATCTAGTGCCATCTTCCATTGTTGTATTCATTGGACCTCACTGATTGTTAAGGACCAGGGAAAGAGTGCTCTGATGAATTACTATTGATGAATAACTATTTAAGACATTTCATCAAACACCTTATGTACATAACTTGAATAGCAGCTTAATAGCCTTTTCGTCTCTTGTACAGGCCTTCTATGTATGGATTGAACCGAGGAGAGCTTGCTCTAAAACCAATTGGCGCAATTTGATCCCAATTCCACACAACTCGAGCAACAACTCAACAAGTCCACACTAAAATCAATCAATGAACTCAGAAATATAAACACCTTTCTACTATAGTATAGTGTACCTTCCTATTAAATAGTATAGTGTAGAGTATAACTCTTCAAGTATGAGAATTGTATGGTAAAGTCGAGAAGATGGGGGAGGAAGATTAGAGAAGATAAGAGAGAGATAAACAAGAGATTCATCATAATTCATTTGCACACTAACCTTAACCTCTCTAGCACTTATTTATATTAGCCTACGAGTGACTAGGATTGCTGACTATGCATTAACGTGGCTGATGATGCGGCACTCCCGAGTAAATTGATGCAATTCAATCCCAATTCCACACAATTCCAGCAACAACTGAACAATTCCATGCTAAAATTAATCAATGAACTCCGAAATGTAAACACCTTCGTATTATTAGTATAGTATAGAGTATAACTCTACAAATATGAGAGTTGTAGAGTATAGAAGAAGAGGGAGGAGCATTAAAAGAAAGGGGAGAGGATTAGAGAAGATAAGAGAGAGAGAAACAAGAGATTCATAGTCATTCATTTGCATACTAATCTTAAACTCTCTGCCACCTATTTATATTAGCCTAAAAGTGACTAGGAAGTGATGTGGCTGATGATGCGACACTCCCGAGTAGAAGAGTTGATTACTTAGTTCATATCATCATGGACCACCATGACCACTCACCTTAATAGTGGATCAAGAAATTTTTTACGAGGGTGTCCCATTACTTACATATAATAACTTTATTTAAACAAAAATAAAATAATAATATTTGGATGAAAAATGGTTTTTAAGTGAAAACCACAAAAATTTTAGGTGCCATTTCATAAAATTACCGAAATTTTGTAATTTTTTTTAAAAGACCACCTAAACTTTCCAAAAATTTTCAATGTCACACCTTAATGTTAAGTCATGAACATCCCATTAGATTTCGTTGACATGGCTTTTGAAGACAAAAAGATAAAATAATTTAAAAGATTTGAATTTACATTTAAAATAATTTAAAAATATGTTTAATATATTGAATAAATATTTTAAATACCTAAAGTTTGTAAATGCTTAAAAATTAATTTTATATTTAAAAAATAGTTTATCTAAATGCCACATCAATAAAAACTAATGAATATTAACAGCGCTAAAATTTAAGGCGTGACATTGAAAATTTTTAAAAAGTTTAGGTGTTCTATTGAAAAATTAGAAAATTTAGATATTTTTTGAAACGGCACTTAAAATTCAGGAGATTTTTGGTGAAAAAAATCCTAAAATAAAATGTATGCAACTTTATATATCTATCACGAATTATAAAATTATTAATTTATAGAAAACTAATTATTATAGACTATCTATAATTGTGTATAACCCAATTATAGTCTAGAAAATGATCATTTAGGTACACTAAAATTTAGACATTTTTCAAATAGGTACCACGGCTTAGTAAATATAATATGGTGACTTTTGTTGCAATCCAAATAATTTCACCAAAAAAATATTGATGTGGTACATGATTTAGTATATATGACTTAGTTTAGTATTTTCACCAAACAATTAACAAATTGTGAAAAAGTGTTAATGTTTTTAGTGAGTTTAGCTTCAGATAAACTTGATAAACGTCGCAAAAAGCAAAAGAAATGAATACAGACTCAAAGATCTCAAAGCTAAGCCAAGAATAACGCAAAGAGTACCAAGATTTTAATGAGGTTCAGATCCTAACTGATTCTAGTCCTCTGCTCCCTATTCCTAGAGAAATCTTTACTATGATGAAGGATTATTACAAATACAACTAATTACAACTCAAATCTAGTACATACAACACCTAGACTCAAGATTTATAAACTCCTTCTTTAGATTCTAAGGTAGAAACTAAAGATCTAACGCTAAATCGACAATATATCTCTCCAGTAGCTTGAATCACGAACAAATCACAGGCTCTTGAGATTGGAACCTTCACGAATTTGGCTCGGGGGTATGATATTAGGGTTAGGGTTTCAAATGAAAGTTTGCGAAGAGGAAATCGAAGAGAAAAGGGAGAAACTTAGCTAAAAATGAATTTACTGCTGCTCTAAAACCCTAACTCACGGCTTATATACTTGCCAGGCTCAAGCCGTGTGCTTTCCCCAGACACCTCATCACTGCCATCCATTAAGCCTCAATCTAATGGTTGAGATTTTGCCAAACAAACACAATCTTCCTCTGTTATCAGGAGACACGTATCCCAAAAGGGACTACTGAGATGAATCACAAAGCTTCTTCGAGAAGCTTCCTAATAACGGATAAGAGGTAGTACAAGGCAGGCAAAGTAGTATATCATTTAGGCGATGTAGTACTACGGTTGCAGGTAATTTGTATTTTGGGCAGGGGCATTTTGGTCATTTCCATTCAAGCCCACATTTTGAATCTAAATGCTGACCAAACGCAGCGTTTCATTTTGTCCTTAAACATTAGGTGATATGTTTCATTGTTGTATTATCCTTATTAATAACTAATCTTAATTTAAGTCCGTTTTAAGCCTAATATATGCATTATTAGGCATGGTTTAGATCATATACTTACCAATTAGAATATAACAGAAAGTTATGTCCAATTATGGTAAAAGATATATTTATTTCTCCAGTTCAAAAGTTTTGTCTAGTTATGAACAATATATTTAGTTGAAAAGGGAAAGGGGGTGATGTGTGAGGCAGAAGAGAGATGTTGTCAGCAATTGAATGAGTGGTCTGGAATTCACCCTCTTATAAAAGTCGTCCCCTATATATATATATAGGAAAAATTATGTTCCAAGGCACGTTATATTGCATAAATAAAACATTTTACTAAATTGAAAAGCCCTTAATCTGAGGTGGCCAATGGGTCGGGACTCGACACAAAAAATGACACGACCCAACTTGACCTGCCGAGGTGGTGGATCGACCAAGGTCGACCCATCCACTATACTAGGCCGAGTCATGGGTCATATTTTTTCTTGCCAAACTCGTACTTGGCTTGACCTGTATAGGTGTTCCATGACCCAATGTGTCTGACACGGTTCTGATCCATGTCAAACACGGTGTGACCCAATGACGACCTATTACTAGGTCCTGAAGGGTCAAGCCGTGTCATTTTCAAGTGTATTTATTGTGATGAGATATTTTGAAATGACTACAATAACAACAACAATAACAACAAACCCAGTGCCTCCAAGGGCTCCCGCAAAAGTAGGGTCTCGGGGGGGTATATGTAGGCAGCCTTCCCCCTCCAGGGGGCTACCCTGAAGAGAGGTTGTTTTTGAGGACCCCCAGCCTAAGAAGCTGATCCGCAGCAAAGAGCCAAAGACCTGGCAAAAACAAAAGAAGCATCAAGTGCATGAGTATAGAAACTCACGGCAGGCACACTGCAAGCAAAGCAACAGGCTCAAAGCATGCCACATCAAGCGCAGATCAACATATAAGATGAAGATAAATATATGATAGGGAAAGAGGATAGAGATAGAGATAGAGATAGAAGGGAAGAGAAAGGGAAGGAGATAGGGGTAGGGGTAGGGATAGATAGAGAGGAAGATAAAGATAAGTAGACAAGTAGCAGCATACATCCTCATGAGATCCATAAATAGCCTATGTGCACTAAGAGGACCTAGCACTAGTAAGCTGGACTACCCTACTCCAACCGGAACATCTAATACCCCTATGCTGGCCCTCTATTGGGGCCTATCTAAGGCCATCTCCTCCCGAAGGTTTAGGTGGGTGATGTCTTGTCGGATCGTCTCAAGCCATCTCTTCTTTAGCTTGCCTCTGCCTTTTCTGCCTAGTGTAGTAAGTAGTTGTTCACATCTCCTGACCGGGGCGTTGTCCGGCCTCCTTCTGACATCTCCGAACCACCTCAGCCGTTGCTCCCTCAATTTATCTTCAATGGAGGCTACGCTCAATTTGCCTCTTACGATGTCGTTTCTGATCCTATCCTTCCTTGTGTGTCCGCACATCCACCTCAGCATTCGCATCTCCGCCACCTTCATCTTCTGTGTGTGTTGTTGTTTCATTGCCCTGCACTCCGCCCCATACGTCATGGTTGGCCTCACAACCGTCTTGTAGTATCTTCCCTTTAACTTCAAAGGGAACTTTATATCACAAAGTACCGCGGAAGCCATCCTCCACTTATGCCATCCCGCTTTAATCCGGTTGCTGACATCATCGTCCACCTCTCCATTATGCTGTATCATGGACCCCAAGTACCTGAATCTCTCCTTCTTCAGTATGGCCTCATGTCCAATCTTGACTTCTTCCAGGCTAGGCGTGGTAGAGGGATCGAACTTGATTTCCATGTGCTCGGTCGTGGTTCTGCTTAGTCGTAACCCCTTTGACTCTAGAGCCCCTCTCCACAGTTCCGGCTTCTTATTTATCTCTTCCCTCGATTCCCCCACCAGCACTATGTCATCTGCAAGAAGAATGCACCAAAGTATCCCTGGATGTGCCTAGTGAGCTCATCCATAACCAGAATGAAC
The DNA here is from genome assembly GCA_018398585.1 of Simmondsia chinensis. Lineage (NCBI taxonomy): Eukaryota > Viridiplantae > Streptophyta > Magnoliopsida > Caryophyllales > Simmondsiaceae > Simmondsia > Simmondsia chinensis. The sequence continues at coordinate 37,776,978 of JAGTTD010000001.1, forward strand.
AAATAGGGGTTCAAGGCAGACCCTTGATGTACCCCTACTGTTATCAGGAAAGCGTCCGTCTCCCCGTCCACTGTACGCACCATAGTCTATGCCTCCTCATACATGTCTCTAATGGCTCGGATGTATGGTATGGGGATCCCTTTCCTGTCCAGGACTCTCTAAAGGACCTCCCTTGGCACTCTATCATATACCTTCTCTAAATCAATGAAGACCATATGAAGGTCCTTTTGTCTCTTCCTATATTGCTCTATCATCCGCCTTAGGATGTGAATGGCTTCTATTGTTGATCTCCCGGGCACAAAACCGAACTGGTTCTCGGACATCTCTGTCTGTTGCCTTAACCTCCTATCTATGACCCATTCCCACAACTTCAGAGTGTGGCTCATTAGTTTGATACCCCGATAGTTGGTGCAACTCTGAATGTCGCCTTTGTTCTTATATATCAGAATTAATGTGCTCTTCCTCCATTACTCAAGCATCTTGTCCCCCCGAAGGATTTGGTTAAATAGTTTAATCAGCCAACTAACGCCCTTTTAACCAAGGCATTTCCATACCTCTATGGGTATGCCATCTGGACCAACTGCTTGACCCCTTCCCATGGATCTCAGGGCTTCCTTGACTTCCTAGGGGCTAATTCGCCTATAGTCACAGTGGTTCTGACGCACCTCAGATGTTTGAAGATCACCTAAGGATATCTCTGTCCCTCCTTGTTCGTTGAACAGCTCGTGGAAGTACATTTTCCATCTAACCTTAATTAGATGCCTATCCACGAGTACCTGTCCATCTTCCGCTCTTATGCATTATACTCTACCCAAGTCTCTAGTCTTCCTTTCTCTTGCTTTGGCGATTCTATATAAGTCCCTCGCACCCTCCTTGGTCTCCTTCCTTTTGTAGAAATCCTCATAAGCTCTTGATTGTGCTTCTCTAACTGCTCGCTTTGCTTCTCTCCTGGCTTGAAGATACCGCTGCCGCTTATCCTCATCCCTGCTATGATCCCACTCTTTGAAACACACTCGTTTCACCTTTATCTTCTCTTGGACCTCGTCACCCCACCACTAGGACTCTTTGTCACTTGGTACTCTTCCATTTGACGTGCCGAGAGCTTCCCGTGCTAGTCCTCTCATCTTTTGGGCCAATTGGTTCCACATCTGGTTTGCATCCCCCTCTAAGTCCTCCCTGAGCTCAGTCTCCACTTTATCCTTATATACCTTATACTTCTCCCCCTTCAACTCCCTCCAACAGGTATACGTACGCACTGGTTTGTTGATTCTTTTGGCCCTCTTCTTGGCCTTTATATCCCCCCACAGTACCCTATGTTGTGTAGACAGGTCTTCACCTGGGGTAACCTTGCAATCCCTACAGTCTCTTTGCATCCTTTTCCTCAAAAGTATGTAATCAATCTGTGTTCTTGTCCCACCGTTTTGGTACGTGATGATGTGTTGCTCACGCTTTCTGAAGAAGGTGTTGGCCACCGTTAGGTCGTATGTAACCGCGAAGTCTAGTAAGGCTTTGCGCCCTGCGTTCCTGGTTCCAAAGCCGAATCCTCCGTGGTGAGGAGCGTAGCCGTCCTCCGTCGTGCTAACGTGCCCATTGAAATCCCCGCCAATTATTGCTTGTTTAGTTTGGGGTATGCCTTGCATCATTATGTCTAGGTCCCCCCAGAAAGTTTCCTTCTCATGCTCAGTCAGTCCAGTTTGAGGTGCGTAGGCACTGCTTACGTTCAAAACTTCTCCATCTAGGACTAGCTTGATACTTATGATCCTATCGCCGGCTCTTGATACTCCGGCTTCTTTATTCTTGAGGTTACTTTCCACAATGATCCCAACTCCATTCCTGCCTCTGACCTTGCCCACATACCATAGCTTATGCCCCAGCACCTCCCTAGCTTTCGCGCCAACCCATTTCATCTCTGGCAGACAAAGGATGTTGATGTTTCTCTTCATCATTATTTGGGTCACCTTGAAACTCTTCTTTGTTAGTGTCCCGACATTTAGTGACCCTATTCTCAAGTTTCCTTTTCCATTTTGCCTTGGTCTCCCCCTCCCCCTTCCCCTCCCCAACTCTTTGAAGATGGCCTTAATGTCTGAGTCCCATAACTGGTCATGCTCATCAACTAGCTGTGACTAACGCGGGTAAGTAGAGAGAGCAGTAGAGAGAGAGAGAGCGGTATAGAGAGAAATTGCACAAAAATGCACACAAACGCACGCCAAGTAGTGATTAGTCGAAATAAGAAAAACAAATAGCAAACCCCACTGAAAATTAAATGCTATCCAACCAAAAGGGAAGCAAATACAGGAGGAAAAGGGAAGGGTACAGACCTGGGGCCGACCGATTTTCCTGACCTGGATCGGTTGGCTGCGAGCTTGTCGTGAGGTGCTGGCTGGCGGTTGCTCCGGGATGGGTGGTCGTGGGGTGGCGGGTTGTTGGGGATAGGGAGAGGGGTTTGGCCTTGGTGTTGGTGGGTCCGGGCTATGAGGTCGGTTGGGCTCCGGGTTGGGTGGTCGTAAGGTGGCGACGGTTGTGGTGGGTCTGGGGTCAGGGTGACGGTTGGTCCGGGGTCAGGGAGAGCGGAGGGGTGGGAGATGGGTAGAGGTTCCTGGTGATGGTCCAGGTGGGTGGGTGGTGGTCCGGGTGGCTCGGGTGGGGGGCTTGGGTCCGGTCGGGTTGGGTTCCAGTCGTGGGGGGTCTGGGGCGCGGTTTGTCAGGGGTTGGGTTCTCGTGGGTTCGGGGTGAAATTGGCAGGGTGGGGGCTTAAGTGGTTGCGCGAGTGGCCGGAGGGGGGGTTGAGTGGCTGGGCGAGTGGCGGGGTAGGGTCTGCTGCGGTCTTGGTTTGGCGGGCACCGGTGGCGGTGGTGGTGGTGGTGGTGGGGCTGGGTTTCGAAGGGGGAGAGGGGGGCTAGGGTTTCGGGCGGTTTGCGTCGCTGCTCCGGCGCTTGGGTGGCGCCGTCCTCTTCATGTCGCCGGCGGTGGTGCTCCTGCCACGTCTGTGAGGTTGCCGACGGCGGTGTGGCAGGTGAACGTTAAAGAGAACTGTAGCTAAGCAGTAGAGAGATATTTTGAAATGACTGAATATGTGAAATCATGGCTAAATTTAAAAAAATTAGAATGATTTTGTAAAAATATTTAGGATTATTTATGCTAAATGTCTATGTACTTTATCCATTATGTCAATTTAATCCTTGTACTTTTGATTGTGTCAATTTAGTCCGTGTATAATTTAAAATATGTCAATGTAGTCATTAGAAAAATTTTATGTTAAGTTTTTAATGAAAATTTTAATGGTTTGGCTACAAATTCAATTAAATTGAGTAAATAGATAAATTTATAATAAGTTGCTTGCATCTAATATAATTTTGCCATTCAAAATTATGACATTAACTTAACTGAAATTTGACCATAGGACTAAATTGGCACATTTTGAATTATTCCGGTACTAAATTGACACAATTAAAAGTACATGGGCCAAATTGACACAATGGACAAAATATTGGGACCTTTGGTGTAAATAATAAATAATATCATAATTTTGCTAGTAAATAATATTATTTTTAACATAAATTATACAAATTGTTAAGAAAAATAAATATATTTCTCTTTACGGAGAATTATATTATGAAAAAACCATGAACATGACAATATCTATTAATTTTTTACATAATAATTGTATAAGCAAATCAATTTGTACTTGCTTCGGGTGGTGCATTAACTATAGTGGAGTTAGTATTGTTGTCTTCATATATAAAATATGTGCGCATAAAATAAAATAAAATTATATTTTAATTTTACTAATAATTTATACAATTTTAAATATAATAAATACATGTAATACATAAATTATAACATAAAAAATGAATTATAAATATTTGGGTTATTTACAACAAAAGTCCTTATACTTTATCCATTGTATTAATTTAGTCCATGTACAATTCAATATATGGCAATTTGATCCTTAGAGAAAAACTTATGTTACAAATTTTTAATAGTTTGGCTACAAGTTGAGTTAAATTGAGTAAACAAATGAATTTGTAATAAGTTACTTGCATTTAACATAATTTTTCCATTTAAAATTACGTCATTAACTTAACTTAAAATTGACTAAAGTACTAAATTGACACACTTTGAATTGTTTAGGGACTAAATTGTCAAAAATAAAAGTACAAGGACTAGGGATGTTAAAAAAATCCGTGACCGAAATACCGAACCGAAATTCCGAACTACCGACCCGCAAATATGGTTAACCGTACCGAATTTCCGGTTTGGTTAACCGAACTGAATAAATTTGCGATATTTCGGGACAATAATGATTACTAATTTTGTCTATTTTGGTTAACTGAATTACTGAAATAATATATATCATGTATATATTTTTACATGTTCATAATATTATATTATTCACTAAGTATACTTTTGTAGTATATAAGTGATTATTGTATAATACATTATCAACTTTATCTTTTTTTTCCAATTCATCTCCTAACATAGAGCTATCTTGCCTTATTGGTGTATCTCAAATACTAGCTAGGCATTACTTTGCAATAATCTAGTACTATTCATTTGTCCATATGTTGGTTAAAATGATATATTAACGTTTATTTTTTTAGAATTGGATTATAAGCTCATAATTTGTTGACTATTCTCACATGTAATGCATTTTTGGACATTTAGAAACCATTAAGGAGATCGATCATATAATATGAAAGAAGTGCTATATTATTTTTTCGGTTATCAGTTGACCGACATAACCGAACTGAATTACCGAATTTCGGTTAGCTGGTCTTTTTGGTTGCAGTAACGGTTAGAGATTTTTGAGTAATTTGGATGAAACCGAACCAATATACTTTTTATTACGGTTAACCAAACCATGAAAAGACTAAATTGACACAATTGACAAAGTATAGGGACATTTAGCGTAAATAACCCAATTTATTTATATTTTAAATTATGCATTTGCTTGCATTTTTTGTTCAATATAGAAAAAAGCATCAAAAATGGGTCTGAATTGGGTTTGACCTATTTTAGACCAGCATCAAGTTTGACTCGGATATAACCTTTGTCAAACACGCAAATTGATTCAACCCGACCCATCTTAGGCTCATAAAATGGGCCGAATCGGGTCAGGGATTTTCTTATAACTCAACTCATTATACAAACCGGTCTAACCTGTGTGGATCCACCCAGTACACCCCCCAAACCCAGACATCTCTACTTTAACTGAGCAAGACAAAAGCGGGCCATTGTTTGTTCCCCTGTCTCAACCCGGGCATGGCCCATCTGTTCCCACAACCCCAACCAAAATAAAAATTGAATGTTGATATAATTTGGGTAAATGCTTATATCCTGCTGATCCCTAAATTTTACTGTCCAAATAAATAAGAGCAAAGATGTACCAGCCAATCACGAATTGAATAATTCAATTCATATTATCTAACAACTAATTGTTTATTTTTTATATTATATATGTCATATATATTATAATATATTATAAATAGGTCGTTTTTTCTTCAATTGTAAGTAGTATTATGCAATGAAAATAAACTTATGATATAATTGATCTTCAAAATAGATCTTTAACAAATTGACACCTCAAGCAGCCATTTGGAATGCTTGGCGTCTTGACTGTCTCTAGCATATGTGTAAATTTTGATTAAATATTTAAAATACACTATATATTCCAAAAAAATAAAATAGTAATTAATTAATCAATTGTAAAAATATGAAAAATGTGAACTAAGAGAACAAAGAGAAAGACTGATACTTGATTTGAATAACAATTTGAGATGAGCAAGTATTCAAGGTGATTACTAAGGATGCAGCAGAAGGACAAGGGTTGTCAAGAAAGATTGACTCCCACCCCCCCAACTTGAGGCAGTTTACTGGGACACTAAAAAAAATGTAAGCCTCAGAGACCGATAGGACCCATGAGATGTGGGAAAAAGGTTGTTTACTTCAATATAGTCCCCTTTTTTGGGGGAGTTCCAACATATCATAGACATTCGAGGTCGTCTTAAGATGCATGTGTGAAAGCAGAAAACAATGGTTATATAACTAACCTATAAATAAGGGAACTAATGACTTAGCAAGGGGTTCCAACACTGATTTTCAAACTCTACAATATATCTTACAATACACTTGTGCTTTATCTTTCTTTCTTTTCCTTAGGAGTAGTGGCACTTGTAGCTTCAATTTCCATTAGCAAATCCAATCAAAGTGCTAGATACAGTGTTTGAGAAGGCATCTCTTTCTACCATAGTTTATCTATTTACCCCTTTACAAAAATTAAATTTGGGCTATTGGTTCAATGCTTTGATGGCCAAACCTCGAATGAGTTGATTTTGGATTGGTGACCCAATCTAGCTCACTAAGTGAACCTAACCTGCACCATTTGTCAAAGGTTTTGATAGCCAAGCTTTAAACTTGAATGCGGTGATCTTGAATTGGTGACCCCATTTGGTTCACACCACCTAACCCTTGTTAAGTTTGGTCTCATTCAAGTTATCTTGGGTCTAGGTTATCGAGCATAAACCTGATTGAATCAGGCTTAAATAGGCAAGGTCTCAGCTCCACCCCACTTCTTAGCTCTAAAATATTCGAGATAAGGTGTTTAAGTGCTTTGCGTTGGTCTACCAAAACTGTTGCGGGATGGAGTCCATATCTTAATTTTTCACACTTAGTAGAGACATACAACATTTCCCTAAATATGGTACCCACATTCGTATGAGGAAGAAAGAATTTCGAACCCAAGACCTCATTTTTAAAGGTGGATAACCTAATTATTACTCCAAATTGAACAACTCAATTAGCTTGCATTTATCATTGTTCTTGAACTATCCCGACTTGCATGCACCCATAGTCAGGGGTGTTCATCAGTCCAAACTCGAATCGGACAGGATCAGACCAGACCGAAGGCAGAAGCTGGCCTCTTTTGAAGACCAAAGACCAAATTGAGACCAGACTGGACCAATTTGGACCGATTATCATCTCTTTTTTATTTAATATAAGTTGAATTTAGCACATTTTTTTTCAATTTTGGACAACTGTAAAGGCATCTAATAGAAAAAAAGAATAAAAAACAAATAATAGAAATAATAAAAAATTTAAAAATGTTAAATGATCATCCACCAAATACAAATGGCTCATAACGACTTATATTTACTAAACCCTGACCCCGATAATTTGGCACCTTTGATTTGGTTCACATTTTTCAATTCTCCACAAATAACCAACGAAATCATTTATAAATTTATTAGAAATAATTATGTATATAAATCGCATCAATATACATAATTCAATAGTTTATCATTAAAACAAACCAGATAATTTAATATAGGTGTTTATGAGCTATTTTAAAACTAATTTTAGGTCTAAATGTTATAAGTCTAGATTAGTCTACCAATAATCTAATAAAATACATAGGAGGCCCAACAATATGATTTGGGTTTTCAATCCAGTCTTAGGTTTTTCGGGTTTGGACTGGACTGGACCGAAACCCGAAGTAAGGTCAACTTGAGGACTGAGGATCGGACCAAAATTGAATCGATCTGGTCCGGTCCTGGACTGAATGACCGGTCCGATCTGGCTTTTCGGTTCGAACCGGTATTTGAACACCCCTACCAATAGTTAGTAAAATACATGACTAATTGACGTATTAAACACATATCCGTATTTTTCCATTTTAAAAAGAGTGTTTACATATGATTGTCAATCATAGGTGTCTTTTTATGTCATTTGTATAATACATATTTTATAACACGTATCCGTATTTATTTTCGAATAAAAAGCAAAAAGATCAGTTGAAAATAATCATACTCATATCTAAATTAAGTATTCATATTCTATATTTTCCACAATTCATCACTTAAACTCCCAAACTATTAACTTATACAATTCTTTTTACTATGTGTCATGATTTATACTGCTGCTACTAGATGTGTGAACGAACCGAATATTCAATGAACTAGTCGTGCTTGAAATCGAGTACGGCTCAATCGTGTTCATTATAGGGGCTTGATAGCTTATCGAGCTAATTTCAAGCAAGCTCAATAAGCTTAACGAGCCAGGTTTGAACAGGTTAGCGAGCTCGACTCGAGCACAAGTTCGACTCGGTTATAAGCTCAATTTGGCTTCATGCGGCTCATAACAAGCTCAGCTCGGCTCAATAACGAGCTCAAAATCATTTGGTTAGTCTAACGAAATGAGCTAAGTATCGAACAAACTAAACCTTACTGAACCAAGCTCGAACAACGGTCCGAAATCTCTATAAGAGCTTGGCTCGAACGCGAACTCGATAAGACTTATCGAGCTCGAATGCGAATAAGGGGCTTCTTGGTTCAGATTGTTTACACCCTTAACTGCTATTATAGGTGATACTATCAAGTACAAGTTATAAAATGACAAATAACATTTCTTCCCATTTTATCAGTATTTTAGAAGGACTTCTAGTGAACATTAATGCAATCTCATATGATTTTCTTATTAGTCAATGAACTTTGACCTTTTTTTTAATGTATCAAGTCGAAAAATGCGCACGTATTAAATTTCGTTTTATTTATGTACAGTATTTTACTGATTATGCAGGCACCCAGGCCGGCGTTAAGTAACGGCGTTACAACCTTCGCATTTAAATACACCAACCTTCACCTCACAACTAGAGTTTCCGATTTCAAGTACATTGGCCAAATTTTCCGATTTTGTATTTTGGTAACCGCCATTCCTAAAAGGATTTCGCCCTTCATTTTCCTAGAGATCACGATTCTGCGCTCCATTTGTAAGCCAAATTTTGTTAGCGTTTGATACACTAAGCGATTGTGAGGAACTCAATCACACGAATTCTGTGATTAATTGTGAAATTCATGTCCGCAATGATGCTAGTGTATAAATGTAAGGTTGGTTTTGTCCTTCTATTTAATAGAATAATCTACTAGATTTATATTGATTTGTTCTTTCTTGCGATTCTTATGTTGATTTTATTACTTAGATTTCTATGTGTGATCTTAATGGCATTAATTTGTGTAAGACATTCTGAACTCAGATTGATATGCTTTTGCTGCTTGAATTTATGTAGCAGAGTAGCTTGAACAAGTGAGCGGAATTTGCATCGATCGCGATAAAAACACGGCGGACTGAGAAACCACTCTTGTAAGTGGACGCAACAGTTTTGATTAAACTTGAGGAACGTAGATTTTTGGTTGTTTGGATGCCATGAAATAAATGTATGAAATTGAAATTTATGAGGAGTGAGTATTTGCCCTGTTATTTAGTTACCAGTATAGAGAATATGAATGTGAAATTCCTTAGTAATTTTTAATTTCTTTAAAATTTATCTAACTCCTGCTAGTTCAGTTTTAATTGCTTTATTTTTACGTATACTTGTGTCTATTTCTCATTTTAATAACTAAAAACTTTATATCTACTTTTTAAAAAATTGACAGAGAATAAAAAATATAACTTTTCAAAGAATTCAATTCTTACCTTAACCAAACAAGAATTTAGTCTCTAATTTGATTTCGTGCGTATTTCTCGGCAATTCTTTCAACATTAACTTATATCTCATTTTCTGTGGCACAACTAATGTTGAAATTACTGCGTTAATAATGATTGTTACTGGAAATTTTTCTTTCAGCCCACTTAAAACATTGCCTGACAAGTGGAAAACTGTATAATAATAACGATGAACTTAAATAGAACAAACGAATTTTCATCTTGCAAATAAATTATCTAGTAAAATATTATATTAAATATGAGTAGTAAATTTTTATTGTTCACTGTTCATAACAATGATTAACATTTGCCTTTGCTCTATGATATTTTTGTAAAATCTGACCAAGATATAAAATTTACGTATAAGTCATACTAGTATGTGTTTTATCCTATAACTAATTAGGTAAGTCTAAGAAGCCCACTGAACTTATTGAAATTTCTTACTCGACTCACACTAGGAATCCCTAATAATTTTTGACTGAGGAAGCATCGACAATTAGGCTTAAAGGCATGTTTTGATCATCAAATGAATTCTAATATGTATTAAGGACTACAAATGTCATTCTAATAAAAATCTCACATAGAAGTTGTGAGAGAAAAATGATCAATATATAAGCTTAGTAAGTTACTTCATCTAACGCCAATTGGTATGTGGATCTCATTTATTCTAACTCTATAAGTCAGGTCTAAGACTCAATGAAATATTACACTTAATGGAAGTCTCCCACTAGCTTAAACTCTAGAGATAGTTCATTCCTTGAAATAGTATTAAAGCCTTATTGATCAAAAGGTCACGAGTTAGAATTGCAATATCTCCACTTTTAATATTAACATAATTTAAATACAATGTATGAGGTGAGTCTATGCCGTATCTATGCTTCAAACTCAACGGACATTTGCATGTGTTGGCATACGATTGAGTATAAAATTATTTTCGAACCTTCATCTGTTAGTTTAAACTTTGTATAAGAGAGTGGGATAGGGGTCGTTTTCAGAGACGAAGCATGAAATGGGACAGTAAAGTAATTTGAAGTCATTTTCATTTGTAAACAAAATAATACAACATATTTTGCAGCAGTTGTTGTTGGGTTGCTGCAGCAAAGCCACATCTCAGAGAGGGAGGGGGGCTGAAAAAGAAGGGAAGGACAGATAAAATAACAAAGAGCACGCACTCCTTTCCCTTTGCTGTTTTTAGGTCAGTTTCTTTTGTTTCCTCTTTCATGTCGTTTACAAAGTTATGGTGATTTTGCCACTGTTTGTTTCTTGTATTCTAGTTTTGTTTGTAATCTAGAATGGAAAAAAAAGGGCAAATGGGAGGAAAGAAATAGAAAAAAACCCTGTTTAGTCTATTGTGCAGAATTTGTTTTGTATCCTTTAATTTTTTGACCTTAAATCTCAATCACACATGATTATTATCTTTATAGTTGAGATTTAAGGTCAAAAAAAATCAAAGGATATGAAAAAAATTTTGCATGTATAAAAGAGAAGAAATATAAATTTGCACAGTAAAAGTGCTCAAGAAAACCCGTGTCAAATTATGAGTAGAAACACAGGTGTCCAAGTATAACGTTCTATGTATAAAAAAAAAAGGGTTTTCTTTAAATTGTTATTTTCACTTACCTATTACAGCCTTACCTTTAAAATTTTTAAAATTTTCAATCAACTATCGTAGTTATTTGTTACCGATTAATCGACTACAGTCGTACGGCAGGACTTCACCCACCTAAACCCACGGAAGGAGATGGCCTTAGATAGAGCTAGAGCTTGAGGGAGGATTAGCATAGAAGTAGCAAAGGTAGCGGCCTCACACTACTGCTTATTCTGCTATTTATGTGTTCATAGGCATATAGGCTTATTAGGCTGTACCTATCTGCCTATACGCCTATCTGTCTACTATCGGCCTATTTGCTTATTTGTTTATTTGTTTACTTGGCATATTTGCCTATACTAGCTGCCTTGTAGGAAGGTTGTGCCTCGTAGTCTCCTCTAGGATATTCTTATACTATGGTTTACTCTTTTGCTTTCATGACCTATTGCTCACAGGTCCCTATGAGGCGATGAAAACTTACCTCTCAGATTGGGGATCCTCGGAGACAGCCTCTCTTCAGGTTGACACCCTGAAGGGAGAAGGCTGTGAACATCTACCCCCCAAACCCCGCTTTTGCGGGAGCCCTTGAGGCACTGTGATTATTGTTGTTGTATATAGATTTTAGAATTCTCACCAAAATGACTTAAAGTAGTGAAGACGACAAAGTATTTTTTACCCCCTCTCCTACCAAAGTTCGAATTTCGCCTCTTTCAAACTCTCTCGAAATTAAACCTTTTGCCTTTTTTATGATCACTACTATGTAGATTGTAGATGATATAAAACAAGATACTGAAGGGAATATATATGTGGAGAGAAAATGTGGACATGTATAACGTCGTGTGCAAAGCAGACGGAGGACAGTGGGAAGCAAACAGAGCACTCCGTTCAAAACCTCACTGCCCAGGTTCCTCCCTTCTCTGCTTTTCATGGAATTATTATATTATTACTTTTCCATGGTTAGTGCTATTTATAGTACATTATATTAACATATATTATATACAGTTTTTCTAACATAAGCCCATAAAATACATGATAAGGTATAACAAATTTACATATTTGTCTGTCTTTTGTGATAATAAAAATGTTATTATTGCAGTTTTATGAAATTTATATAGTATTTTTTAATCAAATTTCATTACATTAATTATAAGTCACAAAATAATAACGAGCTAATTATTCAAAAAGTTCATAAAAAAAAAACCTAATTAATGTACATTGATTATATTTATGCGAATTATTTTTGGACACATCCTTTAAAAAAACTATATCATATACATATATATATACACATACATTGTTCTTCATCATTTTTTTGTCCCAAAAAAAAAAATATATATATATATATATATATATATATATATATATATATATATATATATATATATATTGTTCTTCGTATGTTTTAGTTTTAGTTAATATTCAAGTCTTTTAAACAATAAAAAATATTTTTAAAAATTTTGATTTTATAGTAAAAACTTAAAAGGAGAAACAATACATATGAACCAGCCTTCTAATGTTCCCTTGGCTCGCTTCATTATTTCTTTAGGGACAGATAATGAAAAAATATTAAACCGGCTCCGTTTGCATTCTTTTTGCAAAGTTTAAAAGAAAAAAAAAAAGGTGTTGAACTGGCTAAAATGAGACTAATTTAGCATTTTATCACAATTTACAAAAAATTTTAGCAAAATATCACATTTTTAAAAATATTTAGCAAACTATAATATTTTACTGTAGCACATTGGGTGTACGACGTCCCGTACGTCGTGTTGTACGGCGTGCAACAGTGAACAATAGTTTTTTTTTAAAGTTTTACATCTTTAAAATTTTAAAAAAATAAAATAAAATTTCTTTTTCATTTAAATTATTTTTATTTTTAATTTTATAATTTGAATCACTAAATACATATATTTTTATTTTTAATTACGGGTCTGGGAAGTCCTCACCCTTAGGTTGGGGGCACTGAGAAACAACCTCTTTTCAGGTTAACACGCTGAAGGGGGAGGCTGCGTATATCCGTCCCCCCAGACCCTGCGTAAATAATCATTTCATATAGTTTAAATTATATATGAATTTTTAAAATATATTTTATAAACTATATCAAATAATTTTTTAGTTTTTGAGTTATATATATCTAATAAAATAGTTCAAATAATAATGTACAAATGCGTAAACTTGTGATTTTTTATTGGAAACATCGACATCTCTTCATTTAAATGTGTCCCTCGTATAGTTTATAAAATATATTTTAAAAATTCATATATAATTTGAACTATATGATATGATTATTTACGCAGGGTCTGGGGGGAACGGATGTACACAGCCTCCCCCTTTCAGGGTGTTAACCTAAAGAGAGGCTGTTTCCCAGTGCCCCCAACCTGAGGGTTATTTAGTGATTAAAATTATAAAATTAAAAATAAAAAAATTTAAATAAAAAAAATTATTTTTTTTAAAATTTTAAAGATGTAAAACTAAAAAAAAAAATAATGTTAATTGTTGCACGCTGTACGGGACAGTGTGCAACAGTGACGACATTGCACGACACACGGGACGTTGTGCAATAGTGGGTGCACGACGTCCCGTACGTCGTGCACCCAGTGTGCTACAATAAAATGTGATAGTTTGCTAAATATTTTTAAAAATATAATATTTTGCTAAATTTTTTGTAAATTGTAATAAAATGCTAAATTAGTCCTAAAATGAATATTTTTGGTACTAAATTAGTCATAAGCTAATTTTTTTAATTTAAAAGTTATACGTATTTAATAAATGATGGTGTTTAAGGGAGTTAAATAGAACTCTAATTCAACTCTTCTCCATTAGTAGTATCACAATATTGTGATTCATGTCTAGAATGAGAAAAATAACCATAAAATGCTGGATTTATTAATATATAAATACAAGAATTACTTTCTTTTTTTTAAACACAACAAAGCCCGAGGGCCAATTCTTTAATATCATTATTTAAAAAAATATTTATATATATATAAGTTTTGAACTTATATCAAACTGAGGATACTGATATACACAATGTCACTTTAAATAGATCTCCCTGCCCTCCCCGTTTGGGCAGCTCCCAACCTATCCAATAGCTCACCACCATTCCATTAAAAAGGGCAACATTATTATAAAAATACAATGGGGCCCACCGTTTTTAAAGGTTCCCAAAGAAGGGATTATTAGCAAAGGATCCCCCTCTCGCCATGTCACTCTTTTCATGGCATGATAACTTTGTCTGTACAAGTAGGTGCTAATAACTAAAAAGAAGATAATCAGGTATTAAAGTATAAATAATTATTGATAGTTTAAAAATAGTAAAATATAATGTTATTCAGTTCAAAAAAAATAATAATATTGTTACCATAATAAAAAGGGTTATTTATATTTTCTTACCCTTATCTTTTTAGTAATTATAAAAATGACCCTGACGTTTTGAAATTATTAAAAAGGACCCCGAAGTTTTATTGTATTAATAAAAAGGATCATCTTCTGCCATCTGACGTCATTTTGAAAGGTTTTTGGGCCATCTGATTTATTTCAATTCAATCTAAATTTGTATGATAATTACCGTGAAGGTTTTTGGGCCACTCAGAATTATGATTTCCCTGTTTTGAAAGGGAAGTCATTTTCCCTTATTTGCTGAAGAGGGTTCTTTTTATTAATGCGATTCCTTTTTAATAATTTCAAAACGTCAGAGTTTTTTTTATAATTACCAAAAAAGTTAGGGTAGTAAAATATAAATAACCCTAATAAAAATGTTAAAAGATATGAAATTTGTAAGTAGTATTCACGGCACTCATATTATTTTGTAATGATAACACATTATATTTGTGTGCTTGTAGAGAGCTGGCCAGCTGGGATCTCTTGGGCTCTTTTAGAAATAAAAATATTTTCAATTTTTGTGGAAAGTCAGTGAAGTTCAACATAATACAATAAAAAGATACATATGTGCACTATTTTCACTTCTCCGTGGTTGATAAAAAGAAAAAAAGTTCATATTTGGTAGCGGTTAGCCAATAGGTTGACCTGTTATCCAATCAGTGGGTCAGAAGTGTACAAACGGGTTGATATAGGTCTAGACACGTCCGTATAATGGACAAGTCGGGAGGAAAACTCTCTAACTTCATTCGACCCGTGATACGAGTTTGGGATGGGTCGGGTTTGACCTTTTTTTTGTCTATTTTTTTTCTAATTTAAATGAACAATAAAATACAAAATAAACGTATAAATAAAAAATAATTAAATAAAATTATCATTTCATTAATATATAACATAAAGTATGCATTTTTTTAAATTTGAATGGGCCGGCTGGAGTCATGTTTCATGACACGGGTCAAAGGGCTACCCGTGTCACTCATGTGGGTCAGGCCAGGTCTGTATCTAAAGCAGAAAAATTGAGACCCTGAACCTGACTCGCTACAGAGATTGGGTCATCCCATCACTCTAGCAGGTCGGGCAGGGAACAGCCATTTCCCGATTCGCATCCGGTCGGCCTTGGGCCCCTCTAATGGTTGGCTCTTGACTTTCCGTAACCTTTTATTTCATTATATGACATTTTTATTTTCTTTATATGGACCGGAAATCAGACGCCAAATGGGTATCAAAGCAGAACAGATAGCTTGGGAGGGGAGAAAGGCCTGAAAAATCAGCAGAGTAGAAGAGGTCTAGCAATGTAGAGACTGCAATAGGTCCCCAGTAAAACTTAAAAGCAGTGGAAAGTCTTGTCCCTGTCACTACTTCTATCACTTACCGGCTAATAACTTGTTATTATCCAAACAAAAATTATTATTGACGGATTAATTATATAACTTGCAAATAAATAGAACCACAAATTTACTTAAGAAATTACAATCTACTATGTCTTTAATAGTAACAATAATATTACCCATTATTATTTACGCTTCACTCTTCAAGTGTATTTAAGATAATAACTATCGATTAGTGCTGCCACATAGTGACAATAACTCTGGAGTGGATAGGGTTAGTGAAATAACTCAAGTCTGATCCATTATGTCCATGTACAAGTTAGCTTGTAGTACTTCCTGGGGTTTCAGAATTTCTGCACCTTTCTTTAGAACTCTAAATTTGGACTAAACTTGATCAAAGCTCTATTAAAACCCAAATCAATGGCCAAGGACAGGACCTACGAATGAATGCAACTATCTTCAATAAGGTTGGGATGAGCATGTGGTGGAAGATGTTGGGAAACGGCGTCAAGGAATTAACTTTTCTAAAAATTTAAACTGATGGGTGAAGGCTCATGATTGGTTTTATATTTTAACATGTACCCTTACACTAACGCCTGTTAGGGCTTGAAGCGTGGATATTGCACAGGCCCATCCTACACTTTGTGCTTAAGTTATGTTAAAATTAAAGTGGGGGCTGTTGGGATTCGAACTCGTGACATTGTAGTCACAAAGCTCTGATACAATGTTAAGGAACCAATGTTTTCAAAAGTTTAACATGATGGGTGAAGGCGCATGATTGATTTTACAATAACAAACTATCGCCTAGGTTGGGGGCACTGGGAAACAGTCTCTCTTCAGGTTAACACCCTGAAGGGGGAAGGCTGCGTACATCCGCCCCCACCAGACCCTACGTAGGCGAGAGCCCTTAAGGCACTGGGTATATTCCTTTTTTTTTTTAAACTATCACCTAGGTATCTTGAGGTTTGACCGTTTATCATAGAGGTACTTTAACGTATCAATATATACAATAAGGTACCTTGAGGTTTAGAGATTTTATCAAGTACCTTGAAGTTTTAAAATTTCATCAATTGGATACCTTTTTGTCAAAATTTGATAGATTTTTACCAGAAAACACTAAAATAGAACATTATCCTTATAATTTATTTGTATCTTTATTAGAAATTGATTCGCTAAAAAATACTAATATGGAACATAATTTTAACTTTGATGCAAACTTTATTAAAATTATATTAACTATGTTGGTCTATTGAAAGACTTAAATGTAAAGTTTTTCACAATCTGATATACCATAGCATGGACAAATTATGGAAACAAATCATTGTTTGTAGTCACAGTCGCAGTTCGTGAAAGCAGGGCGTCGGGACATTACACAATAATTCACGATAATAGCTTTTAAACCTCATATTTGGGCAAATTTAAGTGAATACTATTGGAATTTGAGGGGTAGTGTGCTTCAATTTTAAAAGTCTTGTGTTTTGGTCTAATCCCACGTTGAAATTCTACAGCAGAATCTAGTTTATATACCCCCTCGTTATTGTACTTGGTAAAGTATTGTGGGGGTCTAGAATAGGTTTTGTGAACCACAAGCTTGCATGCCCACCTCGGGCGGTGAGTCACGGTGTGAACTATTTCTAACCTGGACTTTTTTTTTTACGGCCTTTGTATTTGTTTAAGTTGTCGTAAACAAGCTCGAAGTGAGTCTTTGTCCTGAGTAGGGCTCGAGGCCTTTAGCTCGAGCCTGTGGAGTCCTTCTTTAAGGGACCTCAAAGGTGTTGTATATCGAGGTACTGTTACATGACATGTCTCGAGGCTACAAGGTCAAGCTCCAGCTCCAATACGCGTTTTGATTGCGTTTTTTCTTGCTCTTTCTTTAACTAATTTTTTCCATAATTGACCGGATTTTTAGACTCCCATATCCGTTACTTTCCCAATTTGAGGAGGATTCTAAGTAATGATATTTTCCTTAACCTCCAAGTATTTCTTTCTATAAATGCGGAGCCTTAGGGTTTTGCAAGACACGCATTCAACATAATTCACATACAGAATTTCTCCTTCTTCTTCACGGCATTTCTTCTCTCTCAAAATATTCTCTCCTCTGTTACTGAGCAAGTTAGGGTGTACTCCAACCCACTTCCCCGGAGTACACTGCTGAGGTGGTGCTGTGTTAACCATAGGAGTCGGAGTGCTGTTCATCCCATTGTACCTCTATAGGGGCATAAACGACTTAGGGCAATAGATTAGTTACGGCACGGCAATTTCTTCGATCAATTCTTTCTCTTCTGTTATCTTGTTTAAAGTTGATTTATTCATCTTATTTATGCCTTCATTTAGTTACATCAATTATTTTGTTCTCTTGTCCTTAAAGCTTGAGATTTATGCTTCTTAAGCTTGGGATCATTTTCATTTATCTTAAGTCTAATTACTTTGAGTATAAGTTTAAATATTGTGAAAGCTTAAGACTAAATATTGTGATGATAAAAGTGATTCATATCAAGATTGAATCTTTTGAAAGGTCAGAATAAATTCCTCACTTAAACTTAATTTAAATTCCTTTTGTTTATTCTGATATTATGTAATGATCATTTATGCCTTTCTCATTGAACGCAAGACCTGGTGTTGTACCAGGCGTTGGGTTGAGGGTCCATCTTGGTGACTAAATTTGACGAGCTTTACCCATTCCTTTACTCGTATTCAATACCAAGTCTCTAGCAAGGTTTTTAGTGAAGGGATCCGCTAGATTCTGACTTGCGTTTTCAAAGTCCATAGTGATCACTTACCTTTTCATGAGTTGTTTCACATATCTATGTCTCACACTAATGTGTCCGGACTTTTCAATAATACACATCACTCTTATGCATTTGAAAGCATAACCTCACTATCATAATGAATAGAAATAGACGATGTTGGCTTATACCACAAAGGAATATTGAACAAAAAGATCCTTTAATCATTCTTTTTCTTTACAAGCAGAAATTAGAGCAATAAACTCTACAATTACGGAGGAATTAATAATACATGTTTGTGATAGAGATTAAGCAACCCTGTGCCTAATCGAGAGGTTCCTAAGTATCCCTGCGCTTAGGAGGACGGTTGAACAACCCTGTGCCCAACCAAGTATCCCTGTACTTAGCTCTAAGCAGCCCTGTGCTTAAGAGAATAGAAAAGGAACTGAATTTTATTCAATAGTATAATGATCTCCCATAAGCTTTGGTTACATAAGTATTTATAGAAAAGGAAATAGGATCTTAAAGGAAAATAAACTCCTAAATATCCTAATGCGATAATAACAAAGAAAACTAACAATTATCCTAACTAATAATATAGCCTAAATCTTGATATGATTTACAACCAGTAAAATACTTAATAATTATCCTAAATTTACATTTTGATCTTTTCTCCTCTATCTCTATCATTCTCCCTTGGTTACAAAGAACTCGATCTCGAGTTTTGTAATAGGATAGGATGAATTGAATGAAGTACCAAAAGAGCATCTTCAAGGCGAGACACAATACAACAAATTGACCAATCTCAATAATTTCCTGTTGATGTAGCATCATGATCAGGGAATGAGCCTTCTTATCAAAATAAGTGTCATCGGGAATAATGAAGTCAATATGCTCAACATCATCTACTATCATGTCTTGTTTGGCTAGAACTACCTCGTTGCAATCATCTTTCTCGTCTAGTTATCGAATGCCAAGCTTCTCTTCATACCTTCATTGTTCGGAATCATCATTTGCAAGTATCGCTTCTTCTTCGTATGAAACTTCTTCAAAATCTTGCTCTTCTATGGGTTCAGTTGTGGTCGGCACCACCGTATATATATTGGCAATAACGTTACTATAATCTCCCAAAGAAATACCATAAAATTCTACCAAATGAGTAAGGCACGGTCTGAATCTTTCAGCAGTTCTTTTAATTACCTCTTTTACAAGTCTTCGAGTAATAGATAAGACTTCATTATTACCCTTCTTAATAAATCTCTAAGATACATAACAATAGCTTGGGTGATATATCGTCACTCTCATGTAGGATCAGTGTCATAATCATCTCCATATAAAAAAACACAGTGCCATCATGAAAGTACCTTATCAATTTAAAGAAGCGTTGAAACATCTCTAGGATCAAGGCATCACATTTAAGATCTAACATCATTTAACAAGATCTTGAGAGTGCCATAACTTCGAGAACCCCAACTCTCTTGTTATAGGATCTATTAGACATGTCAAATAATTTCTCAAAAGATGACACAATTAATTGAAATACCTCTGTCATTTGATCGTCTTCGTAAGGTACATTAAGAGCTGTAATTCTTGTAATTTCGTTGAGGCAGGCAGCAGCTACAACTTTGATATCAAGATCATGATGTCTCAATAGTTGGTCACTCAGTTATGCTTTCATTAATGGAGAAAGTGCATTTTTCATGGAATTCGACGACGATAATTCTACTATGGCAAGACGTGCTAAAGTAGTATTAAGCAACGCGAGGAGCTCATTGTCTGAATTTGGAGAGCTAGTGAGAAGTCGATTTCCGGTCATCTCAAGATTTCTCTCAAGCTTACTTATTGCTCTCTCTGATGTGAAGTACATATCTTAATTAAAAGAACCCTTTTGATTAAAATCAACAGCTTGGGTAAAAAAGCATTAAAGAGCAGAACACAACTAACCTTCTCACCCAAATCAGGGTTCTGATTGTATGGGCTCAGCTACAACTGACGGCAAGTGGAGACGGCAATGGATGATGGCGGTGGAAGCGACCAGCTATGGCGGCGGAGGAGAGCAATGGTCGATGGAAACAGTAGCATCAATTGGGTGTTAGGGTTTGGGTTGTGGTGTCCAGCCTCGAAATTGAAGGATGACTTCAAGAGTTAGGGTTAAGTTGGTGGATTAGTGGGTTTTTGGTGTTGGTTTAGGGTTTAAATCTAGGGTTTGACAGGTGGTTATGTGAGTTTTGGATGTGGGTACCAGTTCAGGCCGGCAGCGGTTTCAACCAAACGACGGCGGTAGCAGTTCGTAAACTGGGTTGAAGGGGCGGCGGTTGTGCGGAATTGTAGCAGCTAGGGTTACTACAAAGGGTGGGAATGTCCTTTTTCTTTTGCTTTTTTTTTTGGTGAAAAGGCTAGGTTGTGAAAATTTATGAGGGGTAGATGGAAATTTTTTTTTCTTTTCGAGTTAGGGTGCGAAGAGACAACGGTGATTGGCAGTGATGGTGATGAACGGTGATGACAACAATGGTGGCAACAGAAGCAGTGGATTGGGACTTGCTCTGGTACCAATTTGATAGAGATTAAGTAACCCTGTGCCTAATCGAGGGGGTCTTAAGCATCCCTGTGCTTAGGAGGACAGTTGAACAACCCTGTGCCCAACCAACTAAGTATCCCTAATTTTCCTTGTACTTAGCTTTAAATAGCCCTGTGCTTAAGAGAATAGAAAAGGAATTAAATTTCATTCAATTGTATAATGATCTCCTATAAGCTTTGGTTACATAAGTATTTATAGAAAAGGAAATAGAATCTTAAAGGAAAATGAACTCTTAAATGGACAATAACAAAGAAAGTTAATAAAATCAAACTCTATCCCAAAATAATCCTAACTAATGATATATTCTAAAAATCCTAACTAATAATATATTCTAAAAGGTAGATTTTACAATAATTCAAATTCCTAATAATTATCCTAAATCTCCATCTTGATCCTTTCTCCTCTATCTTTATCATAAAATTTTTTTTTCTCTTTTGCGAATTAGGGTGAGAAGAGACGATGGTGATTGGTGGTGCTGGTGACGAACGGTGATGACAACAATGGTAGCAACAGAAGTGGTGGATCAAAACTTGCTCTGATACGAATTTATTAGAGATTAAGCAACCCTGTGCCTAATCAAGGGGTTTCTAAGCATCCCTGTGCTTAGGAGGATGGTTGAACAGCCCTGTGCCTAACCAACTAATTACCCCTAAGTATCCCTGTACTTAGCTTTAAACAGTCCTGTGCTTAAGAAATTAGAAAATGAACTGAATTTTATTCAATACTACAATGATCTCCCATAAGCTTTGGTTACATAAGTATTTATAGAAAAGAAAATGGAATCTTAAAGGAAAATAAACTCCTAAATATCCTAATGCGATTATAACAAAGAAAACTAACAATAATCCTAACTTATAATATATCCTAAATCTTGATAGTATTTACAACTAGTAAAATACTTAATAATTATCCCAAATCTACATCTTGATCTTTTCTCCTCTATCTCTATCAGTTTGTTTCTTGAAATCACAACAGACAACACCCGCACTGTAAAGTAATACCCACTAGCTGGTAGAAGCATAGTCTTTTTTATCGAAAATACAGCTGGCATTCGAGTATTCTTCTAAGTAGAAGAATACCAATTAAAGTAATACCATAATTCATGGTCATTTCAGTATATTATGTACCACAAGCCAGTAAAATTTACATGGATTGCTAGTAAATCGACTTGTCTTTCGAAAAACAAAGGCTATATCGGGCCTTTTTATACTCTATTTGTACTACTGGAGTACCTTCATTTGGTACTAAAATTCATACCAAATATCAACATATAATCGATATACAAATATATAATGACTCCTTTATCATTATCAAACTTGCTATATACGCAGTTATCCGATTTTATTACCTGTTTCCAAAAGGGGCATTACGAGACTTTATAGCCTCATCAAATGTCACAGAATTTGACTCTACGACACAACAACACGAAACTTGACCATTCATATTGTCTCTAGTTCATTCCACTAGAAATGTATAAAAATCCAATCCGAACTCCACTTTTCTCGTTCTTTTACTTCGTCTAAGTTCCAGAGCATTTTCAGGGATTTATTCCCTCATAACATGATTTTCATCAATGACAAAGACATGTCACTTTTCAACGAAATGTTGTCCTTTCGTCTAGGAATTGAACTTAAACAATTTCCATCTTAATATATTTTACTTCACATTATCGTAATGTAGTATAATTTCATCAACATTAAAATGAGATTCAAATTATTTTTATGCATTCATCTGTATTTACATTCATGAACTTCAATTTATCCACAATTATATCATATGAATCTTCATGCCATTTATATGCATCAAACCTTAGAGGTAACATATGACACATCATAATCAATGTTCATATGCTCTTAAAATTTGTCACTTTAATGACTAATAGCATCATAACATATGAATATAAAATCACATAATAGCCTTATTTTTCATGTGATAATCTTACTTATATTGCACTCAATTTGAATATCTTAATATCAATGGCATTAAGGATCAACATATATAAAATAATCATTTAATGTTTACCTTTAATGATCCACTAATTTTAATTCCGTTCAAATTCACACCACTTTCTTATTTATCAGGTAAACATATAACATTCATGTTTGCAAATTAAAATCACAAAAATTCATGATTGCATTAACATTCATACATGTGTTAATTGTCTAACCGCATTAACATCCATGCTTATACATAAATTATTTTTCATATTTATGAACATGCATGTATTAATGTATTAGTTACATTAATTGTACACCCATTAACCTTGTACCTCCATTAACATACATGCATACTCATACTCAAAATTTATTTTATAAGTATGAATATACATGGATATACTACTCATTAGATCATTTATGAGGATGTATCATTAACTGCATGCATGTGTTAATTTTCGTGTCAACATTTACGCATGCAATATTCAGTGGGGCATTACATTGCAAAATAAACATGCAAATATTACACTATATTCACATATGCCAATATTTATGAGTATCAAAGGGACAATTGCTTACAAAGTGAATATGCGGTTCTCAACAATGAAAATCAAACTTTTGATTATCATTATTTTACCTTGTAGCTTCCTTAATCACATATTCGTATTGTGAATCTAAACTATGAATACTTTTTCATATTCCATGAAAAACCCATTATTCCTTTCTACTTATAACTGTTTACCCAAATTTTCATAATAGTATGATATACTGCAAATTAAAGCATGAATAAGTACATCTTTACATACACACATACATAAGATGTGACCTTATAGATATGATATATCTTCACAAGATATCTTCCTTTTTGCATGTGTAGTTGGCATAAAAAATAGCAAATAATTTTAAAAGCACTTGAATTGGCTTTTAACAAGTACGTATAGAACCTTCATAAGCAATAATTTCATTTAACAAAACAATGTTATCATATACATGTATGCCCTTTCAACCTTTTCTATATTACTAATTCATAATAAAAACTTAACAAGGTGTGTTCACAATTCATGATTTGACAGATTTATCTTATCAATTTCATTATGTGTACAACCACATTATTTGAAATTGCTAGTGAGATTCAAATACCAATTTTATAACAAACATCCACAATTTATTTACGTTTATCATTAGTTTTGGGACCTTCTTGACGTCTGGTTTCAACAACTATACAAAACAAGGATTTTCCTTTTTAACAACGTCTCAACATTTGGTTTCAACAACCACTCAAAGCAATGTGTTTCATATTACCAATTTATATATAACTTATTATCTATAATATTTATTTTTTTTGACCAAATTATTATCTATAGTTCATAACATCAATTTTTAACCACCATACTGTTCATGGTTTTAGCAGATTTTAAACCGCCAAAAAAATACGAATTAACAATTAATTTTAACTGTAAGTGGATGAGTAGCTAAATACCCCTTTATTGTTCGGCGGGAACGTGAGTTCGAGACCCCGGGACACCATTATCTTATGACAATGAAATGGAGTCATCATGATGGTTATGCTTGCTTTGAGAATGAAAATTGCCAAAACATCAATAACTTCTTTTCTTTTTTTCCCTTTGATTTTTCTTTTTCTTCTTTTTTGGTTAAATTAATATGATACAACATCATTTAGTTCAAAATTTATGTATGATTGAAAACACTCAAACAAAAAATCATGATACTTTCATCAAAACAACGCCTAAATGAAAATCTTGGATTTTTTAACTTCGGCTTTAAAACCAAATACAAACTTAAGTTTATGCATAGACAACAATGCTTAGGTATCATGATTTCTATCTTTTACAAATTAAAGAATTTACCTTGTTCACAGCAATCCCTCTCTAAGCCAATTTCTCCAATTTCACAAAGTTCGCCATCGACACACCAATAGAAGCCATTTTTCTGAACGAAATTAAGTCTTAAGATTGTTAGGGAAATTCATATAAACATATATCTAAATCAGTCACCGACTTTAGGTATGTAGCGAACCACTTTCCTTAAGATTTATTTCGTGCAGTGACAGATCTAAAATTGTAGTTGAGAGCGGGCTTAGTCACAACATACCTTTACTACAAAATAGATAAGCATAACATACGAATTGAATGTATTTTATTTCTATCCATATTAATTAAAGTTCGATTGTATAAAATTGAGAGATAATGGATAAGTTTAAGAAACAAGAAATATCAACTTTAAAATTTAAAAGTTCTATCATCAAGGTACCATTATTAAAATTTTGATAATTTTTTGTCTAAAAATATTGGCACGGCATAGGATCTTAGATATATATACATATAGGAACTTTTTGCCAAAATGTGGTAAATTTTGCCCGAAAAATGTTGACATGACTTCATTTTGACAATATATAAGTATCTTTCGTTGAAATTCGAAGAGTTTTTATCCAAATTACATTGACTTTTTTTTTTTTTCCAAAAATGTGGATTGGCACATATGTATGGTGGGAATGATGTATTATGTCAACTTTTTCTGCAAAAATTTTGCAAGATTTCAACAAAGAATTGTGTTGCGTCATGCCATTTATGTTGAGTCATTCGAATTTGGTCAACTTTAGGGTCGATTCATCTTGGGTTTTGGATTAATCAAGTTAGATCCTTTCGAATATAGGTCATGAAAGTTAATATAGAAATGTATAGTTCTTAGTTAAAACACAATTTCATGAAATTGACGCGCATATATATATATATATTAATTTTTAACTTATTAGACATGCATATAATATTTGTCCAAGAAAAAAAAATACGGATGTAATAAAACATCAACATTTTTAGAGTGGGCTGACATATTATAAATGCTCTGATCCATGCATACAGATAATGCACTTTTGTGATTTCAGGGGGGGCTTAAGTCCACCCCAGCTCTAACGTGGCTACACCATTGATTTTGTGGATACCAAAATAGTCTAAGAGATACAATGAAACCAAAACAAAATGAGAGTAAGAGGGCCAAGAGGAAGGACGACCGAGACTTAAGAAATAAGAGAATGAAGTTTTTCAAGTCATGTTTTCATATATTTTAATCATGAGAATGGAGGGGGGTATTTATAGTTTTTCAAGTGTCTTTTTCCGAAGAGAAACATCCCTTCATGAAAAAACACACCTCTTCACCCAAAAGATACCAAATTATCTTTTGTTTATTTTGAAAACACACCAACAATAACTAGCTCAAAATTTTAGTGTACCGCACTCAAACTCAAGCATTCATATGTCAGAAACTTCTACATACATATATCTAGACTCTTTTAACTTTATCTGAGCTGCTTGCAGATCAAGGACATGGCCTTGAAATTTTCAGGTGCTTATAAGCAAAGCAAGCCCTACACGAGTTCAAATTACTTCAAAAAAGGGCAAAGACATTTCACAGACTATGATAGTTCAAGCTCAAGCCCATCATGGCGTTTCACAAGTAAAAGCCACAACGGGTGTGGAACATCAGGCTTGAGATTTGTAGGTGTACACAGTGGTGAGCAGACTCCTGGAAAACAATCTGCAACTGCAAGTGATGTGGTGGTGCTGGAGGATGATAATGAGCCTAAAGAATGGACGGCTCAAGTTGAGCCTGGAGTTCAAATTACGTTTGTGTCACTACCAAGTGGAGGGAATGACTTGAAACGTATCCGATTCAGGTTTGCATTCAATGTTCGTGTAGTTACTTTAATGCTCATGTTGGATGAGGATACTTAGATGTTAATCTGACGCCTAGACATTTCAGATAAGACAAAAAACATAGAGAAATCTTAGAAACTAGCCAAGTGTAACATGTATACATATATTCGTCTACAATGCTTTAGTGAATAATATAAAATGTCCATAAGGATTTTTCTTCTCATCAACACATCTTGGTTTCTTTAAAGTTGAATGATGGGAGAAATGTTACAAGTTTATGGGTGAAGACTTGTCAAATAAGGTTATGAATGAGGACAGCAGCTTAACACTCGCTTGCTCAAGGATAATACCACCTTCCTAAACATTAATAATCTAATGCCGAATAATAGTACTTGCTAAACTGCGTCAAATTATGGTAGAATCATGAAGTCAAATTGCAGTCCATGGTTGTAGTCAGGGTGTTACTGAAGCAAGTTTTTACATACATTGCATAACAAGTTGTAATCATGTTGTGTTTTCTAATACTTGTATTTGCAAAAAGTTGAATAAATAGTGATACAAACACTAGTTTTAATGCCTATGAGTATTTTTTATCATGTACAGACATTTGTAAGTGTGTTCCTGTAAGTGGAAACCTAGTGCATATACATTATAAAAGGCAGTGCAACGCGCCCCTCACATGAGAGCTAAATACGTCACATTTTGTTCAAAATAACAGCCATTATGTTACATAATGGATGTTATTTGATTCCATAGGCAAAATCTAGAGGATGCCCAAACATTTGAGCGTTGCACAAAAATGTTAAAGAAGGTGATAATATTGTTGCCGCGGAGCGAGCTTGTGCTTTTGGTAAGAAACTTGGATTGAGGTTTGATGTTGATGAATCGATTGTGTCAAGTAGATCGCAATGACGGGTTAGGGATATGGTAGGCTTGCATTCCGTCGGTGATTGTCTACTCTCCCTCCCCAATTTTGGCACTTTGGTTCTTTCTGTTCTTGTTCCTGATCCTCTCTTGGTCCTTTCACGACATGGCGTAGTCATCTAGCCCCTGTAATTCCTATTTTATTGGGTTGTGATGTTGTTTTTGCTCTTTTTTTCCCTGCTGCATGTTTTTATGTGGGCTAGCTTAGACCTCTCTTTTGCAAGTGTGCCTGTTTTGTACCACGACTTTTGTCACTATGTATAGGAAAAAATTTTGAGCAATGGACATTTGGTTATGGCTCCAGAATTTGGAGTTCATCTTCCGCAGAATTTTGTGGCTGAAGCTCCTGTTCTGAGACAACTATCCAGACATTCTATATTATCAGCGAAATGTTTTAGTCAGGAGAAGCATGGTAGGACAGTGGAACTGCATGTGATAAGATTACACATTAGAATTTTTGTGCACTTCACATCTTGGAATCCTCGGAAATAACCTCCCTTCAGGGAAGGACCCTGGAGTAAGGCAACATATATTTCACCTTGACTCTACCTTGACGGGGGCCTTTCAAGCACTAAATTTTTTGTTGTTGTTCACATCTTGGAATCAAATATATACCATTATGTAAGGAATTTAAAGCTAGCCATTATGTACTTGGTCATGAGGTAATGAAACTTTATTTTGGCCTCAATAACGCACATATTTATCATATGTTTTTTAAAAGCATACTAATAAATGTATTTACGTGTTCGAAAATATCCAGAAGGGTATAAAACTATTAATAGTATGGCTATCTATTCAAATTTTTGCAAATAAAATGTTCCCCTGAACAAGTCCGATATGTTGAAATATGAGTTCCAGTAAATACATTGTATTTTGTATTTACTTCCTGCAACATCCTTGTAATTATAGTATTTAGTGGTAGCTTTGACTAGGTATTGATGAGGGGCTTCAATGGTTGCTCTTCCTCCTTCTATAACTGACCATTGATGAGGAGAGGAAGATTAGGATGAGTTTTATTGCTTGTCTATGTAATTATTTTTCTAGCATATGATTCTTGGTTTTCTAGTCTTTTTGTTTACTTTGTTTGTATTAGTGTTTTTTTTTTGTATTTTATTTATTTTATATAATGTATTTAGTACTAGAATTATTAGGACTAATAAATAGGGGCTCTTTATTGGTCCTTTCCTTGACTACAACCGGCCAAAGCAAATGATCAAGGCCATTGGTGTAGTTTTAATTATTTGTCTCTCATTACTTGCAAGAGTAGGATCCTAGACCTTTCTATATTCCTCCTTTGGATTATAAATTAATGTTCATATTGTGAATAATAGTATCCTAGTCTCATTCTATTTTTTTTAGTTTACTTTGTTCTTGTTTAGTCTAAATTTTAACATGGTATTAGAGGAAAGTACAATCCAGTAATATTTATTTTTTTATAATCTCTGTTTTTTTTCGGTTACTGCAGCAAGCTTTCATCAAAGTTTTAAGTTTCTTTATTCTTGTTTTGGGTTGCTGCGGCAAGCTTCAATCGAAGCATTGGTTTGTTGAGAAAAATTTAGGGTACACAACTCTAATCTTTTCACTCGAAGAAGAAATTTACTTAATAATAGAGGCACAACAAAATATTGTATTAAACAGAAAATATTGCAAAAGAAAGCATAATTTTCACAAACACCCAACACTCACAAGACTACACAACTATAAGACTTCTAGTCTTATTATTTTTTTTTCTTCACTTCTCGAGGATGTATGAGGTTTGGGGCTGGGATATTTATACCTAATTAGAGGAAATACACACCACATATAAAAATAGTATAATTAATTTAAGCCACCCTTAAAATAGTATAATAAATTTATGCCACACCTTCTAGTATATTAAAATAGTATAATAAATTTATGCCACAAGCATATTAAAATAGTATAATAAATTTATGCCACACCTTTTGTTTGCTAATTTGGACATTAGGCTAGTGGTATTTATTTCAACACTCCCCCTCAACACCAGCTCCCACTCTTTGCATTGTGCCGAGCTGACGACGAAACATTTCGACCTTGCCGATGCTCAAACCTTTTGTGAACAAGTCCGCAACTTAATCACTTGTCTTGATTTGCCTCATCTCAATTTCTTCTTGCAAAACCTTTTCTCTGCTAAAGTGATAGTGTACTTCACCATGCTTAGTTCTTGCATGAAAGACCAGATTTTCCGCCAAACGAATTGCCGACTAGTTGTCACAGTACAACGGAACTGCATAATCTACTGGTTGATGTAGATCATTCATTAGCTGTATCAACCATGTACTCTCTTGAGCTGCCATTGCTGCTGCTTGATACTCAGCTTTGGTGGTTGAAAATGATACCGTCAGCTGTCTCTTGCTACACCAAGAAATTGCTCCAGAACCAAGCCTAAACACATACCCAGTTTTTGATCTCCTGGTGTCATGATCTCCTGCATAGTCAGCATCACAGTAACCAACTAACTTGCAGTCTTCACCTTCTTGTACAAAAGACCATCGTCAATTGTACTCTTCACATATCTCAGTATTCGTTGAACTGCTTCCACATGAGACTTCTTTGGATTTTGCACGTACAGACTCATCACACCAACTGCATAGGAAATGTCAGGTCGAGTCAAGGTTATGTTGATGTATTTTCAAAATGAGAATTGTTAATGAAGTGTTTGAGATTTGTCCCGATGTTATTTAAAGTGTTTTTTACGTGTATGGGATGTGTGTCGACACACAGGGCTCATGTGTCTACACACAGGGCTCGTGTGTCGACACACAATCTTACAGAAAAAAATGCAAAGTTGTGTTTCGACACACAATCTTACAGAAACACACGGAACAGAGCTGTGTGTCGACACACAGGGCCGGTTTTTGGCAGTTTTAGTTCGCAGCTTTTCCCGGTTTTTTGGCATCCCTTTTTGGGGTGTTTCTTGGGACGTATCTCTCCGTTGTTTTTATATATATTCTCCCATTTGATCAGATTTATGATTACTTGAATGAACTGCAAAAAAAGAAAGAGAGAATATTATAAGAACTTGTGATTAAAAGTATTGAAAGTTCTTGGACAAAATGTCATACATCATTCTCATTCATCTCTTTTGTCTCTCCCTTTACACACTTTCACTTCATCATTTTGGTTGTCGTTGTATGTCCGAGACTATTTCCTACGTTGAAATAAGTCTTAAGGAAAGTGATTACATGGCCTCGACACCTGAGATCTCTAGGATACCCGATCTTGCGAGTTTTGCAAGAGTTTATAACCAAAACGTTAAGTAGATCAGACTACCTACCAATTGTCGATACATCATTGCATCTTACAAAACTTTTCCTTCATGAGCATACATTTTGGCATTTGGTTCCATCGGTGTCGAAATTGGTTTGCATTCGAGCATTCCGAATCTCTTCAACAAATC
This sequence comes from Simmondsia chinensis, assembly GCA_018398585.1. Taxonomy (NCBI): domain Eukaryota; kingdom Viridiplantae; phylum Streptophyta; class Magnoliopsida; order Caryophyllales; family Simmondsiaceae; genus Simmondsia; species Simmondsia chinensis. The sequence continues at coordinate 37,807,997 of JAGTTD010000001.1, forward strand.
TTTGGCATATTTTTGTTGACAGAGAAATATTTCTTCTTGTGTGTGATCAACCTCTAGACCAAGAAAGTGCTTGAGCTGTCCAAGTTCCTTCATTTGGAAATGAATTGATAAATTCTCCTTCGTCCGAAGAATTTTTGCCTCATCATCACCGGTTATGATTAAATCATACACGTATACTAGCATGATAGCTAACTTTCCTCCATTGACTTTGACAAACAAGCTAGAATTTGCAGGTGTTATTAAATAACCACTTTGTGTCAGAAATTCAGCAATCTTTCCATACCAAGCTCTGGGTGCTGGTTTCAATCCATAGAATGCTTTCCGCAGCTTACACACATGCTCAGGACGATCTTGGCTCTGAAAGCCCATTGGTTGGATCATGTAGATCTCCCAATCCAGCTCTCCATGAAGAAAAGCATCTATCTGCCACAAGTTCCAGTCTTTGTTGGCTGCAAGTGCAAGTAGAATTCGTACAGTTGTAAGTTTCGCCACTGGACTAAATGTTTCATCATAGTCTAGTCCATACTATTGAGAGAATCCATGAGCTACCAACCGAGCCGGGTGCTTTATCTTGTAAACCCACTTGCAAGATATGGGTTTCACATCTCTTGGCTTTGGCACCAGATAACCAAGTCTGATTTTGCTCAAGTGCGGCGATCTCTTCTTTCATAGCTGTAATCCACTCGGAATTCTGTGACACTTCTTCAAACGTCTCAGGTTCTGTTACAAGTGCTTCTTTAATTATGGCTGCATTGGCGTATTTGGGGTTTGGCCTTCGTATTCTTGTTGACCTTCCGAGTTGTGATTGTGGAGTTGATTCTTCCATTTCACTAGGCCTACCTTCTTCGTCTGGCTGTGGATACACGCCAGTTTGCCAAGGATTCTGAGTTGCTTTTTGCTCAACATCATTGCCGTTTGGATCTCCTTGTTCATCTGAACTTGGTTGGAGTTGAACAATATGCTCCCCCCATCTTTTGTTGTAGCTTGTCTCCAAATTCTCTTGAGTCTGACAACACCTTTTTTTTCTGGGGACCACCAAGAAGATGCTTCATCGAACAACACATTTCGTGAAGGGTAACATCTTCCACTTATAGGATCGCAACATTTCCACCCCTTTCTCTGGCTGTCGTATCCCACAAAGATACACCTAACAGCTTTCTTGTCAAACTTGCTCCGTAAATGATCCGGAACAAATACATAGCATACACAGCCAAATACTCAAAAGTAGCTAACTACAGGTTTCACGTTCCACAGTTTCTCAAAAGGTGAAACAAATCCTAACCTCGGTTGAGGAAGTTTGTTGATCACAAAGGCTGCAGTCTTCATTGCTTCAGCCCAAAACCTTCCCGGTATGTTCTTTGCATGTAACATACTTCGATAGCTTTCTGCAAGATGCCGGTTCTTTCTCTTAGCTACACCATTTTGTTGCGGTGTGTTGGCACGAGTGTACTGATGACGTATTCGGCATTGCCGTAGTATTTAGAGAACTCGCTTGAGCTATATTCTCCCCCGTTGTCTGTGCGCAAGCAGCTGATTTTCTTCCCCACTTCTCCTTCAACTGTCTCTCTAAACTCTTTAAACTTTGAGAATGTGTCAGATTTTTCTTTCATAAAGAAAACCCACACATACCCAGAGAAGTCATCAATGAATGTCACCGTGTACAGCATCCTGCCAATTGATGGTTGCTTAAAGGGCCCAAACACAGCAGAATGAACTAACTCTAACGGTTCCTCTGCTTCAAACTTCGATTCCTTGTATGGAAATTGGTGTGCTTTACGATACCAGCATCCTGCATAGACCGTGTTTGTTCTCACGTCAAGCTGAGAAAGTCCCTTAAGCATCTACTTCTTCACCATCACACTTAGCTGGGAATAGCTAACCTGGCCTAACCGCATGTGCCATAAATCTGCTGTCTTGTTCTTTCTTGTCTTGTCTACATATGCAGACTCTACTGACATCACGTAGACCAACTCCAATCACCATCCCTCCATTGTCAGCTTTTCTGAGATTTTGAGGTCACAGTATACCTTCACATCTCGGGGACCAAACAAGACATAATGGCCTGATGATGTCAATTGAGCCATAGATAGCAAATTTTTCTTCATTCCTGGAACATGATAAACATCTTGAAGTGGCACCTGGTTAGAACTATATCAAGGCGTAACTATCGTCTTACAGATGTGAGCTATCGGTAACCTTGAGTTGTTGGCTGTCACCACCACACGACTTCCCTTATACTCAGACAGGTTTTGCAACTTCTGTTTATCACCTGTCATATGATTTAAGCAACCCAAGTCTACGATCCAGTCATTCCCGTAGTTAATCTGTTCCAGTGTTGTTACCATGAGAGCTAATTCTTCTTTCTCTGTAGCGAATGATGCTTCAGCATCCCAACCATCTTCGCTATTCTCCTTAGAACTGGAAGTAGTAGCATTACTCTCAGCAGGCTTTTTCTTGGACCAACAATCTTTCGCCATGTGGCCCATCTTCCCGCAGTTGTAACACTCGCTATCGAACTTTCTACTATTACCGTGATTCTTCGAAGCTCCCCCTGGATGAGAGCCTCCCTTTCCCTGATGACCTTTCACCTTGTCACCATCCCTTTTAGATTCACTACTGGTGTGCCGCTTGAAACTGCCTCTGCTTTTGTTGGTGTAGAACGCTTTCTCCTCACCCTTCAGCGAGACTCCTCCCATTTGCTTAGCCATAGCTTCTTGATCTGCAAGCAAATTTTCAAACTCAACAAGTGATGGTTGTGTCGGCCATCCCTGTACTACGGCAACGAACCCTCGGTGTTCGGGTCTCAAACCATGGATAATTATTCTCTTTATCCTGGTTTCCCTAATAGGAGTTGTTGGATCGAACTCTGAAATTTCGTGGCATATCGACTTCACCTTGTGAAAGTACTGGGCAATCGTCATGTCGCGTTGCGCCATTGATAGCAGCTCGTTCTCGAGAAGTTGCAGTCTTGTATCATTCTTCTTTGAAAAGAGTGTAACAAAAGTATCCCATGCTTCTTTCGGTGTTTTGGCATTCCGGATGTGCTCCAACATTTCTTCTTCGACTATGGTCTTCAGGGCAAACATCGCTTTACCTAGTTTGATCCTCCATTTTCGGAAAGCACCATTTGCGTCATCTTCTGGTTGCGTAACATCATTACCGCCGACGACTTCCCAAAGGGCTTGACCTTGTAGATAAGACTCCATACATGTTGCCCACGTAGTTTTTGTTGTTGAGCTTCTTGATTCCTCCAACCACTTGAATATCACCCATCGTGCTGGCGAGACTTTGACTATATTGAACAAACTTGACTAACAAACTTGTAGAGTACCAAACTCTTCACGACTCAAGATAGCTCCACCAAGAAAGATCCCTGACCGTCCCCCTCTGATACCAATTGTTGAGAAAAATTTAGGGTACACAATTCTAATCTTACCACTCGAAGAAGAAATTTACTCAATAATGGAGATACAACAAAATACTTGTATTAAACTAAAAATATTACAAAAGAAAGCACAATTTTCACAAACATCCAGACTACGCAACTATAAGACTGTTAGTCTTATTTATTTTTTTTTTCTTCACTTCTTGATGATGTACAAGGTTTGGGGCTGGGATATTTATACCTAATTAGAGGAAATACACACCACATATAAAAATAGTATAATTAATTTAAGCCACACCTTAAAATAGTATAATAAATTTATGCCACACCTTTTGTTTGTTAATTTGGACATTAGGATGGTGTTGTTTATTTCAACATGGTTTTGGATCTAGTATTTGGTGGTTTTTTTTTTTTTTTTTTTAACACTGTCTCACACACAATTCTTAAGGTTCTGTCAGAAGCTCACAATTTTGCTTCCTGTCGTATCCATATTTATTCTTGTTTTGTTGACATTTATGTTTGAGGAATTCACAATTCTTGTTTGTGGATAATACCTATCGTACCAAGGTCAATTCAGAATTCTTCCACTGCTACTCCCATATAGTGGCTTTGTCAAGATTCTTATTTTGAGTTTCAGTCTTCATTTTTTGGGTTTGTTAAATCATGTCTGTTGATACTTCTAATCAAGTTTTTGTTGTAGCTCCCATGATAGGGAGAGTCGTTGATACTTACAAATGTTTTACCTTTATCCGGGTTTGAATTTTGTTACAAATGTTTTAACAAGCTCAGCTTCGATTTGTTTTGATTGACACCGGAGCTTAAGTTTTTTATGAAAATTGATTCAACCACTGAAGTTATCTTTCTTATCTCTGTTTTTAGTCTAAGCCATGATTTTGGCTTCCGCTTTAGGAATCAAAATTCACAAGGATTATCATTAAATAATCAAATTTTTTAATCTGTAAGGTTTTTTTTTTTGTTTTGTTTTGTTTTTACTGAGAGTATCTATGTCTCAATATCAAAATTTGTCTCATCTTTTGTCTTAAATTTTGTTCAAGTCGCTTTTGAATTATTTTTTTTTTTTTTCCCTTCTCACTGTTTGGTTCAAGGCCATGCGTTCTTGGTCCTCCATATTTGGTTTCAATTAAGAGTTTTGGAATCATCATTTGATGTCAAAAGTTTGTTTTACTTAGTTTATAATTTTGTTTGTTTTGGTCGTTTGTGTCTTCGGCTTTGTTATTAAAATTTATCTTCAATTTGGTTCTTCGCATTCAACTTTGTTTGATTACCCAAGTTTTTTTTGTCTAGAATTTGGTGTTAGTTCTTTTTGTTGATTCTTGTGACATGGGGAGTAGTGGATAATCTTTCTCCGTTCTATCTTCATCCTAGGATGACCCAAAAGGATGAATTCCGGGCCAAGTTTTGCTTTCTTGGTTATGTTCTTCAAGTTTTGTTGCTACCCATTTGAAGTCCAATTCCAATTATCTTATATATTCTTTAAGTCTAAATTTAGTGGTTTGTTTCACTGAGACTTTAGATCAAAATTTGAGTCTTCACTTGGTAGTTTTGTTTCCCTTAAATTATTATTTATTGTGTGAGCCTGGGGTGGGGTTCAAATTTAAATTCCTCATTTGGTTGTTTTTGGGGTGTGTGTGTTAAATAGTGTTTAACCCTATTTTTGATTAAGATTTTATAGTGATTTCCACAGCAGAGGAAGTGGTTGATTCTCATTCTTCATTTTGTTTTTTCCCCTTGCATCACTCGGGGACTAGTTTTTGTTGGTGTACTTGGGGCGCGAGGCGCTACTACACTCTTTCAATATGTCATCTAGTTGATAAGTTATCCACATAGCCACCAATCCAGTGTTTCATGAGAGGGCTAAACACATAGAAATTGATTGTTCGAGAGAAGTTGGTGACTAAGGAGGTTATTACTTCATTTGTTCGTTCATCGTGTCAAATTTCCGGTATTATTTATTTATTTTTTTTTCCAAAAGCTCTCGGTTGTCCTTCATTTTCGTCCTTTGATCCAAGTTGGGCATCGTAAGTTTACATACTTCAACTTGAGGGGGAGTGTTGAAATATGAGTTCTAATATTCTTGTATTTACATTGTATTGTGTATTTTTTATTTACTTCTTGTAAAATCCTAGTAATTATTTAGTGGTAGCTTCGATTAGATATTGATGGAGAGGCTTTAATGGCTGCTCTTTCTCCTTCCATAACGGACCATTGATGAGGAGAGGTAGACTTGGATGAGTTTTATTGCTTTGTCCATGTCATATTTTCCTAGCATAAGATTCTTGGTTTTCTAGTCTTTTTGTTTACTTTTTTTGTATTGGTATTTTTCTTATATTTTATTTATTTTATATAATGTATTTAGTACTAGAATTATTAGGACTAGTAAATAGGGGCTCTTTATTGGTCTTTTCCTTGAATCATAACCGGCCAAAGCAATTGATCAAAGCCATTAGTGTAGCTCTAATTATTTGTCTCTCATTACTTGCAAGAGTAGGATCCTAAGCCTTTTTGCGTTCCTTCTTTGTATTATAAATTGATGTTCATATTGTGAATAATAATATCCAAGTCTCAAAATGTCCATCTCGTTCTATTTTTCTTAGTTTATTTTGTTCTTGTTTAGTCTAAATTTTAACATGATACAGTTTCCGTGACCTATTATGGAATGTTGGCCAGCGGTGATGCAAACATGAACCATGATTTAGTTCTATGCTTTACATGTCTACAGATGCTTGGTTTTATGAAATGAGTAAATATTTTTCTTTCATTGCGACTACAGATGCAGTTAGAAAAGCTTTGGACCTTGGATATTCTAGAATCTATATTCAAGGTGATAATCTTATGGTAATTCATGCTGTTTGAGGTGGTAGTCAGATCCCTTTGACAATTCAAAATGTTATTGAGGATGTTAAACCATGACACCCCCCCCCCCCCCCCCCCTGCCCCGCCTTCAAGCGTCTTAAAATTATGTGTTGTTTTCGAGAAGGTAATTAGGCAAAGGAACTGCCCACTTTATTCCTGGAATTCCTTAGTGGAATCTGTGTCCTAATATTCGCTTCTTTTCTAGTCTATTTCTCACGTGTCACAGTGTTCTTTCTTTGAAAGGGCTTCTAGTGCCTTTTCTGATCGTTATAAAGAAAATAAATTTTTTTCTCGTTGTCTCCTTGGTTCAAAGTTGATGAACCACTGGGAGCGTGGACTAACTTCATATGCAAATGTCAACCATTTGTAGCCGAGAGATGTTTGATAAATGGCAAGCACAAAGATGGTGGGGTGAGAATTATGACCGAATTGTGGAGCTCTATAACGTCCAAAGATTCAATTGGCAAGCTTTTCAGACACCAGCAAGATCTGAGGATGAGGTATCACTCCCATCACTTTCTTCTGTTCTTCCTTGAATGTGGCCTTTATCTTTGCAAATATGGAATGTTATGATTGAATTTAGTCTTTAAACTGTTCAGAAAGATTACTTCTTCTTAATCTATATTAATATGGTTCATGAAAAGATAATGGATCATGCTCGGGAGCCATATAAAGCAAAATAAGATGGTCCTTGTGAAAATAAAGAGCATTTCATGTCCTTTGGAATTTTACTCTATTACTAATTCGTGTATCTTTCAAGTTTCTACCATTAAGATGGGGTGACCAGTGTTGAGAAAATCATCAAGTAATCTAATTACACCCCTTATATGGCTTAAAATATAGGTTACTTGGTTTAACAAACCATTGGGAAATGCACCTCAAAAAGACAATAAAAAATCAACAAGAAAACGAAAAAAAAAACACAAGATTTACATGGTTTGCCCAAATGTGCGTATGTCCATAGAGTTGCAAGGATTTCACTATTTCTTGAAAGTTTTACAGAGAGTTCTTGTTTCTTACACTCCCTCAAACCCTAAACAGGGTTTGATAGCCACAAAAAACCCTTAGTTGTCTTATATTAAACCTCCAAAATGGGCTTGGGCCTAAACAAGGTCCCAAAAAACTATGAACTTGGCCCATAATAGTAAAAAAAAAAAAAAAAAAAAAAAAGTTAGGCTCCATACAAGAAGCCCTCCACCTACCTTACCGTAGTTTCAATGGAATAAACAATGTGTCGAGTGCTTGATTGTATAAAGTGGTCTCATGTTTTCCAATTCTTCCGTGAAAACCATTTGAACGAACCATATAAATTATCTAACAAGTTCTTATCAACTAGAAGCAAGTACAATCCTCCAAAGTTTTTGAGACTGACAAGACTTCCAACTGTTCAGCAGCAAAGAAGCTCTTCTTTCTCCAAACTCGGATCAACATTGGATAGCCCTGTGACTCAATCATCAAACAAAGCTTGTAGCAGCAAAGACTATTTATCTTCATATCAAAATGCCAGGCCTAGTTCCTATGGTAGTGGCGCTGGTTCGAATGCTGAGGCACTGTCTATGGATGATGGCTCACAAAGCACAACATCGTCTAGGGATGAGGGTGCTGTGTCAGTTAGCAATGCCAGTGAGGTGCAGATGGAGTGGGTTGAACAAGACGAACCTGGAGTGTATATAACCATCAGACAACTTGCTCATGGAACTCGAGAACTAAGGCGTGTCAGATTCAGGTACTGGCTAATACTCATTTTGCTGAATTCTGTGTCAATCACTGATAAAATACAAGTATATTTTAATTTGATTTGATGTTAATATCTATGGATATAGCGTTACACATACTTAGGGACCATGGATTTTGACTTGAAATTGCATTATGTGGATTTGAGGATATTTTCCTTCTGTTGGCAAAACTATCGCAGTTCAAGAAAGTAGTATATCTTTATATCTCATATGGTTTATGTAGAGTTGTCATTAACTAAAGGACAACCCAATTCTCACCACAACGGGGCTTAAGAAGGGTCAAATATATGCATTCTTACTCCAATTTTTGAAAAGAGGTTTTCTGTATATGAAAATGTGCTTTGTTGATCACAGTGCAGCAATCTTACTGTCGTACCAAGTCTTTCTCGCTGATATCTCATCCACCTTATTAGCCATCGTTGTATTGTGTCTCCACCTTATGTTTCCCAACCCATTGCATGTTACGGTCCGATATTTGAGGAGGTAAGCTTGATGCGGCTCTATTTGCAAATTAACAAATAGCTTTCTCTTGCACCCATGGTTTTTCCTTAAATTGAAGATTTTCTATGTAAATCTGTGTCATTGATTTCTTTCTTTTTTCTCTCATTTTCTTGAATTTTTATGTTTATATCTAAATCGAACCTAGTCTTGACCCTAGCATAATTTGTTGTTGCTCTAGCCACAAATAACAGCTACCATTTGTGCAGCCGTGAAAAGTTCGGGGAGGTGAATGCAAAGCTATGGTGGAAGCTAAACAGAGACAGAATACAAGCTCAATACCTCTAACTTTATTTTTCGTAGTGTTAATAACAATGGTTTTGACTGCGAAAATCGCCACAAAAATCTGATTATGTTGCTTATTCTCTTGGCTAACAAGCAAAGCTGTGTGGAGTTCGTGTCCATGCAATATACATCATACTGAGGCTACAAGGTTAGCAGTTCGGCCCTATGTTATGATTTTGGCACAATGTCACAAGATTCTTTCAGTTCTTTTTCTCCTTGTGTCTTAGTTGTCCATCATAGTATTTAGTCTTCTATGGTTGGATATAGAGGTTCTTATAGTACAAACCGAGTTATGACTAACTAAAGAGCGAAACTTGCCAATTGACTTGGCGAGTACACAGACGAAGGTCAAAAGGAGAGTGCGACTTCTAGAAGCAAGAATTAGTCCGTGTAGATTTGGTTTACATTTGTAAATGTGTTTATTATTTCTTTCAGGAAAGTAAAAATCTTAGTAGTAGTAAGTTGTTCCTCTTTTCCTCTTTATTTTCAGTTTGGAACTCATGTTGTATTCTAATTAGGAGTAATGCCTATAAATAGGCTTGTAACTGGACAAAGTTGACATTTTTTCCCTTGTATAAGACTGATATTTTTATTTCCTCTCTCGTGTTCTCTCCAACTAGATCCAAGTTAGGGTTTTCCCCTCTATCTATCTTTCCTTTAACGATCTAAATCAAAGGAAAGCCGTGTGAATCTTTCCTTCCATCCTTGTTCGATAAGCGACTGCGTCAAATAGTACAAGATAAGAAAATGAATTTCATTTATGGTAGTCATCCGTTGAGGTCTGGGTTTGGTCTAGGAAGTTGGATTGCGAGGCCCGGTCCATGTAAACGGTTACCCAAAGTTTCAGCATAAAACCAATTAACATTAGATAGTGTTGGCAAAATTCACACAATCAAGCACAACGGAAGCAAAAAACAATATAAACGTCGAAACAATAACACCAAGATTTATGTGGAAACCCTCTCTCCACTACAGGGTAAAACCACGGGGCCCAAACGGGTGCCTCATCCATTATGAAATTCAGGAATTACAATCACTAATCATAACCCTGAAACCCCATATTACAATCATTATCAATCATCAATGTGACTATTGTACGGTAAATCACCAACCCTCTCACAATGTAGCTTCTATACGACGAGCTATCAACCCTCCCACAATGTAACTATTGCATGGCGAGTCACTGACCCTCCCAAAATGTAGCTGCTACATGGCGAGCCACCAACCCTCCTCAACATAGCTTCAAATTGAGGAAGCTACAAAAACTCTCACAAAACACCCGCTCTATCAAAAGCCTTTTAAAACATCTCTCTTCCCCTACCCAGTGCCCCCTTAGGCATCCCGTTACAAAACCCTTGTTCTCTACGCCTTTTCCTCTTTTCTTCTCGCCTATCTCATCCATCAACCCTCAACCCCTGTTTTTAATTGATTTACCGAAATTTAATATAATTTAAAATATCACATATTAAATCAAATCAAACTTATTTAGGTAACTCAATCCAAATCACATCTCACCCATATTAGAACTATATATCAAATCAATATTAATTTTGAGATAAATAATATCCTAACAAATAGAAGAGTCGACCAAACTTATACACAAGATCAAAGTATACGAAATATTATTGATATGAACAATAGAGTTAAAGGATTTCATGCTCTACACAAAAAGGGTGTTACATGTAAGGCTTACTATCATTTGACAATGTTGTTATTGAACTGAGTAAGGTGAATCTCTTGAGGAAGAAGATGAAACCGGATATTGAGAGTCTCGAAAATGCGCTTCATCTCAAGGATAAGCTCGGAAATGCGACTGTTGCGCTCACCATAGTTCTGATGGTTGATGGTGTGTTGAACGCATAAGCACATCTTCATCCCATGCAGGTCTTCTATGTCTTTCACTATCACTGAATGTTTTGGGTTCCAGTGATTTGGTTTGCTCTCTATGTAGCTGCATTCCATTCATTCAATAAACAAGCAACACTTGAATTGTTAGAAAGTGTCACACACCAATGCATTGAATGAAGTAAAATAGACAAGTGAATTTGTCACTTTGGTATCCTAGGAGCTATAAGATTTCTATATATATATCTATATATATTTAGGTATCTTAATGTTTGAACATTTGCCTTAATATAATGATTTTTTTGTAGGAAAATATTGCCATGGCACGTGATTCCAGCAAATAGATGTGTTACATCAGCATTTACAATTCAAGTTATGAAATAATGCATAGGGAATGACACGTGACATCAGCATTTTTTGCCAAAAACCACTGATTCCAATAGAGGGCTGCCCTATATTGCCAAAAACATGGACTAGTTAGCATTTTTTGGCAATTACTCTACCTAACTTTCAATATGAAATTTTGGATTACAATATCTAATTATGACGCAATCCGAACGCTTGCATCAATTGAATAAACCTTACTCAGCCAAAAAGGCCTTAGCAATGTTCAAGTTGTAACACAATGTCAACACTTGAGCTGCTCATACACAATGAATTTTACGGCGAGCTCAAATTGAGTAAAATATTTTTGAGGCATGCCCGAATCTCGAGCCCAAAAATTGAACTCAAGTTATTTACAACCCTAGATCTATCAATGCATTTGTTCTGAAAAGTTGTCAATATATCCAAGCTAAGCTTGAAACTAAATCAACATCATCAAGCTCGAGCTTAAAATTAACGAAGCTGAAATTCTAGGATGAAATCAAGCAAAATTTTTTGTCATGGGGTCTCGAGCCTGACAAGCTTCCACTCGATGCTTGCTCAACTACAACCCTAGACCTAACATAGGTTAGTTTGAAAAGGTAAGTGTTTGGTAAAATATTCTAACTATTGAGTTCAATAAGAGAACAGAGAAAGAGCAAAAAATAGTACAAGGTTTTATGTGGAAAACTTTCAAATAAAGGAAAAACCAGATAGGCAAGGGAAAAACTTTCACTGTGTTCTACAACGGAGGATACAATCTTGTAGATGAGGCTATTTATAGTGGCACAAAAGTCAAAAAAAAAAAAAAAGAAAAAGAAAAGAAAACTCCTAGTTGCAAGAGTGCATATTGGGTTGACTCGGAAATAAAGGTCCATACCAGTAAGAAAGAGAGCATAAAAGAGGAAGACACATTACCTTTGAATGGCCTTCTTAAAAGCCATGATGGTATCAGTAGGAGTGAAGATGTCAATGGTGAAATTAATAGCATCGCACATTTCTGGACTTCTGTAGAAGTTGCTGATGGGCTTTGTCAGCAAAACTGAGTTGGGGTAGTATATCTTTTCCATGTCATACCTTAAGAATACCGTCGTCAATATATTCATCTCTTCCACTATCAGCTACATTTACCAATGAAAATATATGAGGAGAGCAAAATACACACTGAATATGCTCCATGGTAAATGCCTCTAGGCTTGACTCGAGCTCAGCTTGAAGCTTGTAGAGCTTGGAAACTTCATGTTCAAGCATGGCAATTCCTAGGCTTGCTCAGGCTTGGGTTAACTCGATTGAGCTTGAATCCAGCTAAGTTCTCCTTATTTAGGACCATTTTAGCTCAACCGAGACTCATTTAGGCTCAAACTTGTGTAGGCTTGCAAGCCTGTGAGTTCTAGCTTTGCTAAACTCTGGTTTGACTCGGTTTCAAACTCAAATCAAGACAATCCTTTTGTCGAGCTCATTTACACCCCCTAATAAGGACATAATAATCTGTATATTGAACTTTATGAAATAAAAAAGAACTATCTTACTTATATTTACTGTTGGTGTTGGAAAATTGCAACCAAAGAGGGCACCAACACACCGTCACCGGATCCCATTAGAATTCCGAAGTTAAGCGTGCTTGGGCGAGAGTAGTACCAGGATGGGTGACCTCCTGGGAAGTCCTCACCCTCAGGTTGGCTGCACTGGGAGACAACCACTCTTCAGGTTAACACCCTGAAGGGGGAAGGCTGCGTACATCCGCCCCCCCAAACCCTGCGTAGGCGGGAGCCCTTAAGGCACTGGGTATACTCCTATTTTTTTGTTGGAAAATTGCCATTTCATAAAATTCCATTGTCATATCCTAAATATTCCTTTAATACATCACCAATAATATGACAGATACACATGATTTGAGATCACTGAGACAACATCAAACGGCAACCTATAAATACATAAGAGAGTATAGAATCATACTTGGACACCATCAATGACGCAGCGGTCACCAATGTCAAATGGGTGCATGACAAAGACGAAGATGATGCACTCGAAGACGGTCTTGCACATGTTTTGAAACATGAATGCCAACAATGCTATCTGTGTTATCACAAATGCTATGACTTTGGTGCTGGCCAACCCCAACACTAACAGCGTCACCACCGTTATTATCACCATGACTACCCCACTTGCTAGCCTGTGCAGTTGCTGAACTGCCGTTTTCGTGTCGTTCAAAGAATGTGCCAGTGCCTTTCTTTCGAAATACGCTCGTACCTGTCGGTCCATCAAGTGATAACATAAGGTGTTGGTCTCTAGATGTGAGTCTAGTAAGAATCCTTCATTGGAGTTGTGAGAGAGAAGAGATCAATGTATAAGCCTAGTGAGTTACTCCAACTAATGCCAATTGGTTTTAAGATGGAACTCCACTTAAACTTATATATGGATCTCATATATTACAACTCCATGGATCGGGACCTTAGGCCTGATGAAATTTTAAAGAAACTATATTGTATGGATTTCATGGGTTGAGGTAACTTACCACCCAGTTTCGGAAGGAAGATTTGGTGATCTTTCCTGTCTCAAGTGCTCCTTCAAATAAAGGGAATATGGTATGGATTTCTACCCTCTTTAAGAACCTTGTTAAATCTTCCTCCTCAATGTATCTTGCCAAAGTTCAACCACACATATGCATTAATTAGAAAGGGAGAAAAATACTAGAAAAATATAATGTGTTTGAAAAAAGAAATTAAGATAATTATAGTGCATGTATATACACGAGAAAATTCATACTTACTAGATGGCTTATTAAGCTAGCAAATATGATATGCTAGCCTGGGACATGGAATTCACGTACATATAGGTATAGGAGTTGTATTCTTGACTTCTCGTTTCAAGTCCATGTTTATCTTTGAACATAACAAGAGACAATGACAAAAAAGTTCCACTTTGGGTCAACTGAGCGGGTAAAAATGAACAAGTTGGTTAACAAGTCAAATTTTGAAAGATTTTATCACAATTTGTTTAATAAAGATTACATTTGATGATCACCCAAGCGATTTAAAATGAAAAAATTAGTCACCTAAGTGGAATTTTGAAATATTTATCACGCAGCTTCAAATAAAAACCAAACTCGATCGCTTAAGTGATTTAAAAATGATAAAATTATTACTTAACAAATGTTAATGAGTGAATATAAAAGAAAGGTAATGGAAAAGACATACTTGGCACCAGGTTTAGCGACATTGTTGAAGATACGGCGGGCAGTGGCGCGGGCCTCCCATTCACTTGTAATCTCAGAGGATTCAGCTTTACCGAACTCATCAACAGTCTTAGATATGGTGGATAAGCCTGAAGATCTTATGTAATTCATCAATCTCTTCACACTCCAAGCTGATGCAGTCGTCTCCATGCTTAGCTTCTTCAGTTTCTCCATGTCCAGCTTCCTCGATACGAATCTCTTCGATTTGTATGCTTTTCTTGCTTTTTCTTTCCATTTTGTTGGCATTGATTTTGACCCTTTTAGCGCTCTGTTCTCTTCTTCCCACTCTATTTTGTCCATTGGCGGCCCTGTAGTACAAGAATTATACACCACCATTGATTTTGATCCTTTTGGAGAAAGAAAATTTAACTATAACAAAAGTTTAAGTTTATCGGTAAAAGTTTAGGAATGATTTTATATTATAACAGTACTATGGAATGATGCACAAGTTTATCCCTACATTGTGCTCGGAGCATTGCTAATATTTAGGATAAGGATTAATGACATTTAAATTTGTGACCTATTGGTCATAGAATACTATGTCAAAAAATTACCTGTTATAAAAGCTTGCGGGTAAAAGTTTAAGAATGCTTTTATTGTATAATAATAATTGTTATAAGCTTTAGCAGAAAACTGACACTAATGAGATGGAAGAAATTTTTGATCGAATTAAATGCGGTTTAAGATTGTGTTTGATAATTGATGTCCGTGGCTAATTGAAAGGATTGAAGTTGTCCAAAAATTTAGAGCGTGTTATGAAATTTGACTAAATCTTAGATTAGATTCACAGAATTAGCGCATTTAAGGTCTACATATAAGTTCATATGATTTTCATTCTAAAACTACTCTCACATTGGACTCATTATTCATAATCTATCATAAATTTATTGTAAAATTTCTTATTAGACTCGAACGTTAACACGACTTTAAAAAAAGGAAAAGGGAGAGAAGGGAAAGGGGGAAACGGACCAGAAAGAGTATCAAGGACGTAGTGATGGAAAACGCTCTCCTTCATGCGATCAAAGTAAGTGCTGACGTGGAATGATGACGCCAGCATCTTGACGAGCACTATCTTAATCAGCCAAATGGTGGCGCCCACCAGCACCGCCACTAGAAGCCGAAACACCTTCCTCACCACCACATTCTCCCGGTGCACCTGTTTGGTTACAGTATAAAATTATTTTTAATCTTTCATCTATCAGTTTAAATTTTTGAAACAAATAATTCTTGGACAAACCATGTCAACAAGTTCCACGCTTAACTAACTTCCTACCAAAAGCCACATATAAAGAACAAAAAGACCTTAGTCCTACGTATGTTGCTAATTTCAGTACATAATGCTTTTAGCACTAGTTTGCTTTTAGTGGCCCCACACGCCCAGAATTACACACTGGTGTTGGTGTGTGTGAAAAAGTGGGCTGACTTTTTAAAATAGTAATTAAGGACATTTTTATTTTTAAACTAATATGCAAAAATTACAAAAATTTTAAAACAGCACGTCCTTAAAGCCGCCTTTGTTACAGGAGTAAGGGTAAAATAGTTAATTTATATATTGGACTCAAAAAAAAATTAAAATTAAAAAGGAATCCAAGGTAATGTTGATAGCTTAAAAAACGTATCATCTCTATATAATACGAGAAATGACCCTATTTTTTTTTTTCTAAATTTTAATATTATTTTCTTTTAGTCTAATATTGCAAATTGACCCCTGCTTACGTGGCACATTAATTGGGCATGGTATTTTGGAAAATTTTAATTATTGCGTGCTAATTTAAAAATTTCAAATTTTTTTGTGCTATTTTAGGAATAAAAATGCCCAAGAATGGTATTTCAGAAAGTCACCCAAAAAAGTACCTATGGCGTGTAAGTCACAATGTAAGTGTGAATCGGATCCAAGCTCACCAAGTTTGAAGCTCAGTTCAAGGTCAAAATGTAGGGCTGTCATGAGGTTTAGACTCCACTTCGTTTGATTAAGTCCGAAACCCAGTTGGCATATACTCCATGCTAAACTCCCCTTGTCTGGAGTCATTGAAGCTCGATCTAGGACTCATTTGAACCTTATTAGACTCGAGTTCAGCTTATTTAGATTCGACCTTGGCTTGCTTGCACATATTTAATCTCACACATTATGTATAAATTTACTCATTTAGGCTTGCTCACTCACGCGCACAAGTCTATAAAGTCAAACCTTTTCTACCACCTCTAGGAGATGTTTGATAAACTTGGGACAACTCAGGTTTCCCATATGTATAGAAATGGTAACCAAGGAAGAGGTAGTGTAGATGGATAGCAGGTGAGGATCCTGGATAAAATTATATTTGATGATATACTAGGCAGTGATGTCTGTCCATAATCCGCCTACTGTTATTCTTACTTTAATTAAGAAAAATAAATAAACTCAACCTTTCTATACTTAGCTAAACGAGCCAACTCGACCAAACTTAAGCTTGAAACAAGCCTAGACTTTCAAGCTTTATGACAGGCCGGTTTATGAGCGCTTGCCAGCCTACTCAACTTATTTACAATACCAAGTGCAAACTAAATGCTCTGACAAAGGGTATGTTCTACAATAGTTGGCTTGTAGACAATTTAAATCCATTATTAGACATTCACATGACAACGTAAGCTTTAGAAATAGTTAGATCCTCGACAGTTCTAATTGATGTGTAGGAGGTAAATGAGTCGAGCTAACTCATGATACAGCTCGAAAAGCGTGGCTGATTTCAAGCTCAAGCGAGCCAAGCTGGCTCATTTAACTTATCGAGCTGAGCAATGGCATACGGTAGCTCAAGTTTATAAGCTCACAAGCCCATCTCAATACAATTTATAAAGTTTAAATGTGCCAAATTGAGCCTATTTTGAGCCTAAATGAACCGAATTTGATCCCAAATGAGCCTACAACTTACATGAGCCTAAATAAGGTAAGCTCAATATGAAACTTGCTAAGTTGAGCTCTAGCTCAATCGAGCCGAGCCGAGCTTGAGCCTGAGCCTATGGCAAACCAACCTCCAACTTGAAGTTTCTAAGTTGGGCGAGCTTTGAGCCAACCGAGTCAATCCTCGAGCTAGATGACTCATCTACATCATTCAGTTGCGTACCTTTTGGTCGAACATGAACATCCAACCCAAGAGGACAAGCCCAAGCCAAACGCAGTTCTGAATGCTCCTTCGAAGACCATACACAAAGTACACCACTTTCTCCCTCAACATGTAGTTGCGTTCTATTATGAACACCACAATCCCCATCACCCACCCTGACACCAACCTCCCACTGAATATCACCAGCACTAACACACACCACTTCCACGTCACCATCCCCCACGTCACCTTCCTCCTCAGTGATGGTATACTCAGTACACATGCCATGCACGTGACTATTACCATGAACACCCCCCACTCCACCCCTACCTTCCACTTCACCCCCTTCTTCTTCTTCCTTCTCTTCCTACTATCCTCTACTCCTGACCCTTCCTCGTCCTCGTCATCGTCCACGTCATCCTCCTCGTCCCAGTCCGAGGAGGACAGGTGGCTATGATGGTGGGTCCCATTAGTACTTTGATGTTCCTGTTGCTGCTGATGATGATCTTTTCCCTCCCCCAAGGTGGTGGACTCCACCTGGGGAGGCCCCGCGGTCCTTTGGGGGGGGTTGTTGCGTTTCAAGTTGAAGTATTCGACGTTTCGGGATTTGGGTTTGGAGAAGCTGAGGCGGCGCAGGGTGGTGCTCCGTCGCCGGAGCTTGGTGCTCTGGTTGCCATCGGTGGCTGCAGCGGCTGCGGGGATCTCTAGGAAGAGGGCGACTTGATCAGGAGTGGGTATGTGATTTGAGTCTTCCATGGATGAAGATCTGGGTTTAGTTAGCTCATTCACTTAATACTTTTTCTGATCAATGACTTCTAATTTAAGGTTTGAGATGATGAAATGATATGTGGTGCTGGTGAAGAAATGATGATGATCCAACCCACACAGCCCACTTATAAGGGGATGCAGTGGCATTTGGCCTTGTGAATCATAAGGCTACACGCAAAAAGTTTGCCATGGTGGTCAAGGACATTGAATTATTATACTAGAGTTACTGCTTTTCATGCGTTGATTTGGAGTGTGAGGTTTGACAAAGAAACTTCTATTTGCATTAAAAAAAATATATCCATTTGTGTATCTTTTGAAGTATTTTTAGAATAATGTGTTTTGGCCTGATATAGTGTGGACATATAGGATGATGTGTGTCGTTATATAGATTCTAATAAGGCTCACTAGATAGTATGTGTCGACACATATTAACTGTGTGTTGGCACACGGCATAGAGAAAACTTACCAAAAATAAAAAAATAAAACACAAATTATAGAAAGCAACGGTGCCCAGAAAAATGGGTATTATATTAACACACAACTCTAGGTGTCGACCCATAGGGCATCTTTTCCTATAACTCGGTGAAGTTTTTTGTGTTCTTTGGAAAAGATTTTTGTATGTCTTTCTATGTATAGATCCCCTCCATTCTCCAGATTAATTACTTAATTATCAATAAGCATTAAATAAATTTTAAACATAATAGTTTGCTACATGTCTTTTATTATTCTAGTACTCGGTTCCAAATGTAATGTTCCTAGTCCCAATAAATTATAGAGGCCTGAAAGGCGATTACATATTTGTTTATTTGTTTTACTTTTACAGTGACTATCTAAGTATTAATTATTAATAATATTAGCAAGTTTTATAATTAAAGAGTTTAGTACTTATTGTATTAGTTTTATGTTTTAAAAGAATATTATTATACATAAAAGACGGTTTAAAATATTTGTTTCGCGCCCGTTAAATGCGAGATTGGTCCTACTTAATGGTCTTAGGAACTAGAGTGGGCAAATGTTAGGTGTGGGGAAACGCACTTCCTACAGCTTAATGGAGCTTACTTGACGATTTTTTTTTTTTTTTTTCAATAATTCTCAAAAAAAAGTTGCGATACAATACAAGGCAGGCGCACCTATACGGGCGAGGTCTGAGTGTACATGCAAAAGCTATGGGTATCAAAATTTCTGTAATAACGATCATATATATCTTTTTTGGCCACAACTTTAATATGGAATTTTTTTTTATGGTGGCATATTTATATATTGTGGTAGCTTGACTATATTATTGTAGTTTCTCTTTTTTTGAAAATATTTTTCACCCGTCGTGGGTTAGGCGTTGGGAATATCTAAAATTGGCTCAATGTTATCCTCTATGAATAACTCCAATTGCTTGTTCCAACTTAGAAGCCATCGTAAAATAGGGGTGTTGTCAGCCCATACTTAGACCAAACCAAATTGAACTCGATTACATAAGGTAAGAATATAAATATTAGAATGAGAACCATACCAAACAATACACATGTGAGAATCAACTCCCAATTTTGCATAATTCCTAATGACGTCTTGTTTTGTTTATTTTTGTTTGAATAGTCACCATGGATTTAATGAAACAAACTTGCTCAAGAACTTATCACAACTTGGAGTGTAAGTCAAGTTTAAATTGCACATAATTAACCTTAACTAATTGCCCTTTATGTGTTGTGATGTTCTTGGTGAATCTGACTTCGATAACTAACTTCTTGCATGATTTCAAACAATGCTACAATTAAGTGTGTATATATATATATATATATATATATATATATATATATATATATATGTTGTTTTTATGTATATAAATTGCAAAAAAAAAAAAAAAAAAAAAAGATATGACCTAATCCAAGCGGCTGCTAGGGTGGAGAAGTGTAGAATGCCCTCAAACACGTTACCTTGAATCATTAAGAGTTGAGAACTGGGATTGTGATAAGCTCAAGGGCTCAACATCTTATCTTGAGTGCGAGTTAATTAGGTCTATGCTCCGCACCTTTGAATCAAAATAATTCCTGCAAGTTCAAGCTTAATAAGACTTTTGATGAAGTGAACCAAATTTTGGTCACCAACCTTAGACCAACGCTGTCAAGCTCGAGGTTTGACTGTCTAGGTCTTAGATCAGTGGCACTAGCTTAATCCACTCAAGAGGGTGAGCATAAAAGTATGGTAGGGGGTACTTTCTCATAAACTGCACTAGTGAGTTAAAAAATGAAAAGCAAAAGTGTGTTGAATGAAAAAGTATAGAGTTTGTAAAGTGTTTAGACTCTTTGCTCAGCCTTAGGTTCCCTTATTTACAGCCTTCAAAGTTAACTATTGCTCCCTAAAATTGTACAAGCCACTCTTCACACATCAAGCTTTTTGAACCTTCTTGATATACTAGGGAATGTGCTACTAAATCATGTGTCAAAGTCAATAGATCTTCTCCTCCATGTTTCCCCACTTCTTCCATGTGATTCTTGAAGCCCACATTTCCTTTGGACTCTTAGGTAACCGCCTCAAATTAGGGACTATATTTCCTGCAGTGTTCCTAGCAACCACCTTGAGCTCAAGTCTTCATCTGTCAACCTAATACCTGCCTCGAGTGCTTGATTTTCTTGAATCAGTTCTAAACACATACCAGGCATTTGCCTTATTTATCAAAGTGACTTTGTTCCTAACATCTCAAGTTCACTAGATAAACACATCCAAATTATTACTTGCAGGACTACTTGGACCCTTTAGACTACCATATTGCAATGGTGGAGAATGACTTTCATTTGTCCAAGGAATATGAGAGGCCTATTTTAAAAGTGGCAGTTTCCTTTTGTCAAAGGCTCAACCAAGAAAGAATGACTCATGTTGTTCTTCACCACCATTAAAGGAATCTAGGAGTTTAGGAATGCCTTCATCTGCAAGAACACAAATCCATATTCGAAGCTGTTAGAATATATTGTATAGGATTAATATGGTATATTTAGAATATTAGTGCCAAAAAAAAATTTAGAATATATTGTATAGAATTAATACGTTTAGAATATATTGTATAGGATTAATATGTATATGTTTGGGTATATTGTAATATTGTGTATTCATTATAAATACGAGAGGGGCCATCTCATTTGGTGTGTCTAATTCTAAACTTTTATGGTATTAAGTTACCAAAAGCTTAAAATACTTTCCTCCTCCAAGGCAAACCCTCACTGCCCCACAAAAAAAAAAAAAAAAAAAAGAGCTGCCCCACAACAACCCTAGCTGTTGCCCACCATCTCACTGCTGCGCCGCCACTCCTCTCTTCTCCTGTCGCACAAGGCACCACCCTTCTCCCACTTTACACATACAAAACCTTCTCTTCTCCCATTAAAACACAAAATTCATCATGGCTAATTCTTCCTCCACCACTTCTCCATCTCACGTCGGTACTCCGCTACCATCTCCTGTGTTGACCAACTCAGGCGGTGCTTCCTTGACACTGCCCACTCCGTTCAACATCTCATATACAGAGTCAAATCTCTGCAACTTTAGATTTGACTGGCCTCTCATCCTATTTGGTCTGGCTCCGCTCTTTTCTCTCCACTTGTCATGGATATTGTGTTGATGGACATCTCAATGGGACTTCTACTCGAATGGCTGAAACCGATCCACTCCATGGCTACTGGCGACAATTTGATAACCTCTTGATCTCCTGGATACTTGGTACTATCTCTTCCGATATTACTAGTGCTGTTTGTGGTGATGATGATAACTTAACTGTTGCCTTTCTCTGGGGTCCTATTTCCCGTTTATTTACCGATTTTGTATAGTCCCGACAGTTACAATTTAAGCGAGAATTAGCTAATATTAAGAAAGGAAATCTCACCATGCTTGCCTATCTCACTAAAATTAAGTCACTGGCTGATACTCTTCGTTCTGTTAATGCCACTGTTACTGACGTTGATATGGTCCTGGCTGCTATTGATGGTCTTTATGACAATAAAGACTATAATGCCATATGCACCTCCATTACTACTCATGTACCTTTCCAACCTTTCTTGAGGCTCGATCTCTTCTCCTGGGAGAAGAATCCCATCTCGCCAATGATACTCCGCCTGCATTTGTTGTATTGATTGCTACAAGTATGTCTTCCGATAACAGTGGCACTGTTCTAGATCCAACTAGATCCACCGGGTTCAACTCCCAGCCTGTTGTCACGGCTAGTATCGAACAACCGACGGCATTGCCGGTTCAGCAACACTCGGGTTTCGGTAATTTTAATGGTAATGGTCGTAGTAATAATCGTGGATGTGGTGGTCGTGTAATGGCTGTGGACGAGGTTGAAACAATCGTAACAATGGACATTGGTGGAATAAGAACATATGGGGGCCGCAATTTCGTGGGGGGCCGTGATTTATGCCTCATTTTCAACAACCATACCGTCCTTCCTAGTTTAACATGCATCAGGGTGGTAATGTTCCCTCACCTCTACATTTTCATCCTGCAAATAATACTTTTTCCACTGGTTATGGTTATTATCCAGGTTTTGATGCCTCCTATTATCCTCCACAAATATACTCCACTCCTACTCGTGACTCCTCTTAGGTCATGGATAGTGGTGCTTCCTCACATATAACAAACAACCCAAGTATTCTAGCCTCTCTCTCCTTATCACAGTACCAATAAAATTCTAGTTGATTATGGTGTGTTGCTTTCTATTGCTGGGGTCGGGTCATGTTTTCTCCCAACGCCTATTGGTTGTGTTGCTTTACATATGTTTTACTCGTTCCTGGTCTTGCCAAAAATTTACTCTCTGTTCGTCAGTATTGTCTTGATAATCAATGCCATCTTAAGTTTGACTCCTTTGGTTTTCTGTCAAGGAACCTAAATCGAAGTCCACCATCATCAGATGTGTAAGCCGAGGGCCCCTCTTCACAGTACCGTCAACCTTTGTCTCGCTCGTCTCGTCCCGCATGCCTTCCTTGCTATGGCATCGACGTCTAGGTCATCCCGGAGCACCGGTTTTGCCGTCCTTGGTCAAATACAAATTTATTTCTTGTTCTTCTTCTTATTCTAGTTTGTGTTATGCTTGCCAATTAGGCAAGCACAGTTGTTTACCTTTTCAGAAGTCTGTCTCTTTTATGTCACATCCTTTTCATCTTGTTCACTCTAATGTATGGACATCACCTATTATTAACTTCGGTGGTTATAAGTATTATTTGCTATTCTTGGATGATTATTCTCATTATTTGTGGATTTATCCTATTCGTGCCAAATCTGAGGTGTTTGAGTTGTTTATTCAATTTCGCAATCTTGTGCTTGACCAATTTGGCGTAGAGGTTAAACAATTTTAGTGTGACAATGGCACCGAATACATTAACCAGGACTTTAATAAGTTGTTTGCTGAACGGGGTATTCTTAGTCGCATTTATTGCCCACATATGTCTCAACAAAAAGGGAAAGTTGAAATGCATAAAACTTCTGGAAATATGATGCGTGCTTTGTTGTTTCAAGCTTGTATGCCCTTAGAATATTCGGTAGAGGCCATTCTTCTAGCTACACACATTATAAACCTTTTGCCTCTACTTTTATAAGAAGGAAATACCTTTTCAACGACTTTATAAGAAAAAGGCTTCATATAATCATCTCCGAGTTTTTGACTATGCTTGTTACCCCAACTTGAGTGCTACTGCGCCACTAAACTAGCACCCCAATCCTCATCGTATGTTTTCTTGGGATACCTACCAAATCATAAGGGCTACAAGTGTTTGAATCTCATGACTAATAAGATTGTTATCTCGAGACATGTTGTTTTTGATGAAATAGATTTTCTTCTCGCACGATGGGTGCAGCTTTGCAACATACTATGCATCGTCTTCAGCAGGTGTTCAAATCACCGCTTGATTCGTCTTCGTTCTCTGGCATCTTACCCCTCCCGGTCCTACTGCATTCACCCTCGGATCACACCACTCGTTCAGCTCCTTTGTTGACGAGCTCGGTCAGTAGTTCACTGAGCCCTTCCTTCCCACAACCGCAACCGCAGCCGCCATTGTAGCCCAAACCGCCACCACCAGCCCCACGGCCCACTCATTCCATGCTCAATCGGTCTAAGGCTGGTATCGTTGAACCTTTTCTCAAACCCTCTATGGTTGCTCTATCTATTATTCCTGATACTCCTTATTCTTACAAGCAAGCGCTTAACGATAATTGTCAGAAAAATGCCATGATTGATGAATACAAAGCTCTTCAACGCAATAACACTTAGACCCTTATTCCAAAACCTAGTACTGCTAATGTTGTCGGCTCAAATGGGTTTTTCGTGTCAAACAAACTTCCACTAGTCAAATTGAGCACTATAAGGTGCGTTTAGTTGCTCAGGGTTAGAAACAGTGGTACGGCATTAATTATGACGAGACTTTTAGTCCCGTTGTTAAACCCACTACTGTTTATAATGTCTTAACCATTGCCACATCACTTAAGTGGCCCATTCATTAACTCGATGTCATAAATGCCTTTCCAAATGGTACTTTAAATGAAGAAATGTATATGAAGCAACCACCGGGCTTCGTGAACTTTGATTTTCTAGAATGTTCGTAAGCTCAATAAATCAATGTATGGGCTGAAGCAAGCACCTCGTGCATGGTACAATCGTTTTGCTTCTTTTCTTCATCGCCTCGGGTTTCGCAGTTGTAAATTTGATTCTTCCATGTTTTCTTCTGCGCAATGAGATTGATATGGCTATTTTGCTGCTCTATGCGGATGACATTGTTCTCACAGCTTCTTCTACTGCCTTTCTTCAGAGTTTATTGCACTCTCTTCAGTGTGAGTTTGTTATGAAAAGCTTAGGCCGTCTCAATTCCATTCTCGGGATTTCTATTTCACATCTTTCTAGTGGTTTATTCTTATCTCAGTCTAAGTATGTTGATGATCCCCTTGAGAAGACTGACGTGTTAGCTTACAAGACAGTTGCGACTCCCACTAATTCTAAGTTGAAGCTCTTTGCATCTGATGGGGAGCCTATGAATGATGTCACTTTGTATCGATCGATTTTTGGGGCAATACAGTATCTACCCTTTACTCGTTCTGATATTTCTTATACAGTGCAACAGGTGTGTTTGTTCATGCATGCTCCTCGTCTTCCTCATTGAATTGCTGTCAAATGTATCCTTCGGTATGTTAAAGGCACTATGGATCATGGTATTGTTATTTCTTCTGGAGCTCTTGATCAACTTGTGCATATTCTGATGCTGACTAGGCTGGATGTCCTGATACTCATCGCTCCACCTCAGGTTTTTGTGTGTTTTTTAGTGGTAACATTATTTCTTGGGCCTCAAAATGCCAGCCCACTGTCTCTCACTCTAGTGCTAAAGCTGAATATCGAGCCATTGCTAATGCCATCTCCGAAAATGCTGTTGGCTGCGATCCCTTCTTGGTGAGCTTGGCATCACCATTTCTAAAGCCAATCTGGTTTACTGTGACAATGTTTCCACCACCTATCTCTCCACCAATCATATTTAGCATGTTCCTACTAAGCACGTTGAGATTGATATTCATTTTATGCATGAACGAGGTCACATGGGTCTTGGTTGTGTACTTCTTGTGCCTTATTTCCAACAGCTTGCTAATATCTTCACCAAAAGTATTCCTCAGCACCTGTTCTTATTCTTCAAACACAATCTTCGCATTCAATTACCTCCTGCTTCAATTGAGGTGAGATGTTGGAATATATTGTATTAGTATGGTTAGAATATATTGTATAGGATTAATATGGTTAAAATATATTTAGAATATATTATATAGAATTAATATAGCTAGATTATATTTAAAATATATTGTATGTTATTAATATGTATATGTTTGGGTATATTGTAATCTTATGCATTCATTATAAATAGGGGCCACCTCATTTGGTGTGTCCAATTCTAAACTTTCATAAGCGCATCCTAGACATTATAAAACTAAGGGTCATCACTTGGTTGCAAGTGATAGTTGGCTTTCTCGGTACCTCTATTCATCACTGCATAGAGAACCCCCACAAATTGATCTCTACAGCTTCCCTCACACCCAAGAGGCCCCGCAATCATTTCCACACTTAGGATGACAAATAGTGTCACCACATTCCACACTTTCCTATTTTTAACAAGCGTTGTTGCCGACCATAATCAAAGCTAGTTACGTCTTGTATGTCTGGCTTTGATCATGATGCGCAATCAAAATCTGGGAGTGAGGATTTGTAATCTTGTACTTTCTTGTTCTTCTTTCATCGGACATTATGTATTTTCTTGATGACTCTCCTCTTCTTACGTATCCAAAAAAGAAACAAAAATGTGTAACATGTAAAATAGTACAAACGTTGAATTTATACAAGCAGGGCCGGTCCTGACATTTTTTGGGCCTCAAGCGAAATTCTAAAAAGTGGCCCTTCCTACGCAACAAACTATAATAACTTTGATCACAAAATTTACTAATATTAATTGATATTTTAAAAACCACAGCCTAAAAATTTGGGGCCCTTAAAATTCGGGGACCCCAAGCAGATGCTTGAGTTGCTTGGGGTTATGTCCGGCCTTGATACAAGTAAAATGGAATCCAATTAATATATTTCATAAAGTACATAATAGTATGACATAAATAAGTCAATAAAATTTAGAGCTATTTACGTTATAAGTCCAACCGCCAATCTAGTCCTATACCTTTAGTTATATCAAATTAATCGATGTACACTTTACATTGTGTAAATTTTGTTCTTAAATAAAATTGACGATATAATTATCATTGGAAGGGGCATAGGTGAGTTGAAATTGGACCAACGAATTAGTTTGTAGAGAAGCTTAAAGTTAGTTTCTGGCATTAAGTTATTTTAATCTCATCATAGGATTAATTTAACACAATGCAAACAGTACAAACTAAATTAAAATAACTAAAAGTAAAAAGGGTAAATTAATACAAAAATTAAAAACATGCATGAAATTTTGGTTTAAATAAACCTAAAATTTAAGGTTATTTACTTTTTGATACCTTGACGTTTTTGACAATAATAAAAAGGGAATTGACTTTTCCAATTTATTTTTTTAGTATCTTACATTTTGTTCGTATTAATAGATAGGAGCTTCTCCACCGAGATGACTTCATTTTTTGGAAGACAGTTGGAATGAAAACCCACTTTAACTAAACAATAAAGTATGCTGATGAAAATTACCCATAACATTTGAGACATTTTAATTTTTAATGTATCACAAAACACTATTGTTTTAGTGCAAATTGCTTTCAAACATTGTGTTTTGTTGTCCCCAGGAACAGAAGAATAATCACAACACCAAACTTCAATGTGAGGCATAAAAAAGACATCATTTCAGTAAGAAAATTTTGTCTTTTTATATTTTCGATATTAGTTTTGTCAGAGATTGTCCTACCTATTAATACGAAGAAATCTAAGGCATTAAAAAATAAATCGAAAAGATGAGGGGTCATTTTATTATTTTAATAAACAATGAGGTAATGCCTATTAGGGCGTTGGCATAGTGGTTTGCATCGTCGGCACCCATGCAGGAGGTCCCGGGTTCGATTCCCACTTGCTTTGCTTGTGGTCCTCTTAATTGAGGAGTTTGTGGGGTTTACTCCCCCCCTCCCCCCGTCCTTACTATGTATTAAAAAAAAAAAAAACCAATGAGGTAATAAAAAAGAGAAAAATTTATACTATTTATGATGGACAATAATATAGGTAGAATAGTTAAATAAGGAAAGCGGATGCTTGTTATTTTCGCCATATCTTTTTGGCTTTGATCGTACACACTAAACACTACACCATCCACTTGATCATTGCTCCACATCTTACCACTTCTCCGCTCACTTATACGCGGGAAAAGCTTTAACTACCTCAAAACTTTTAGAAAATTAAAAACGTTTCTTATATTTTAATATCCGACATTTATAATAATAGTAAAATATTAGTATCTTAGATTTTTTTTGTATTACTAAATAGGACCCTCTTCGGTGTAATTACATTAAAATCCAAGAAAAATATTGATGTGACAAATTACTTTAAATACATGCTACAATTTATTGATAAAAATATCCTTTTTGACCTTTTTTTAAAAAAGAAAAACATTTATTTCTCAACTGTTAATACGCCTTCAATTTAGTGAGTATTTAAAATGATCTGTCAGGTAAAGAGGGTACTTTCGTTAATATATTGTAATGAGTATTTAAAGTAAGTTGTCATGTCAGCTTTCTCCTCGTAATGTAACATCATCATAGTTCTATTTATTAATGCGAAGAAAATAATTTCAAAATATTAAGACCTTTTTGTTATTTCTACGAGTGTCCAAGTAAAAAATAAAACAAAGAAAAGTTGAAAAAAGGAGTATGCTATAAAGTGCAAGCGCATGATTCAGCACTTTTTCAACGCCCAAATTGCACCACCCAAATTGATGTCACTCCCAATCAGATTTCCCGGGACCAGAAATCCACTTTGGTGAAACACTGTACTTGATTTAAACGTGTTTCAATTCGGGAGTTTATTATTTGATTTTATACATTAAACTTTTGGATACTGTTATTAACAAATTTCCCAAGACCTGAAATCCATTTTCTTTTTATCGATCAAACAAAGAAAAGAGTATTATTGTATTTTTAAGATAATTTTATTGCTCTTATTATTTATAAGTTGCTTTATTGCTCTAACAACAACAATTACAATAACAACTCCCATAAATTTTAGTTAAAAGTTCATTGACTTTTTTTAAATTAAAGGATAAAGTTAATTATAACAGTATTGAAAAAATTATAATGCTTGGTAAATTATATGAAATAATCAATAATTTAAGAGCTAATGTGACAAATCTGAAAAAATATAGAGTTTAATTTAGATATATGTATTGATTATTTTCAATTATCTTTATTTTTTAAATATGAAAAATAACAGAAACATACTATAATATGTGTATTATACAAATAACATAAAAAAATATGTATTCTACGTATTAGTGAAAATAATACATAAACACCTTTTTGAATGAGAAAATATTTGTGTTAAATATAGATATTATGCGTACTTTTTTTACTAACAAAGCCGAAATTTTCATTTTTATTTATGTATCTTAGTGTAAATGTTAAAAAGTTACAAATTCATTAAAATTGTTTTATTATTTTTAAAGCTAAGGGTCTATTTGATATAACTTTCTATTTATAGTTTTGACAGTACTGAATTCTCACTAATACTATAACGATCCCGCTATCCATCGCCCCCTGGGCCATGGATAAGGGATATTATTATTAATTATCTTAAATATATCAATTAGATGGAGAGAAAAAGAGAAAATGTAGTCAAACAAGGGGTATCAATTAGGACACAAGATATATGCAATGAAATAAGAAAAGAATATTATTGACATAAATATATAATAAAATATTTTTAATATTTAAATGAAAACAAAAAAAATAATTAATAACCCTTAAACATTACCTCGGACGTTATTTATCATTTGCCATACTATAAATACATATAACACAATATAAACTAATTATAAGAAATTTTGATTTAAAAAAAACTTATAAGAGAGTAAGTTGTTAATACATCAAGAAGGCAGTTCAGCATCCCTCACTTCTCGCCCTAATGGTGTGGGAAAAAGGAAAAATAACAAGAAATATCTAACGCCCGCCTTCAAACCACGAGCTATCACTAACGCCCCTTTCGAGACGACCCACTTTCCTCCCGAGAACCTGACAGAATACCCACTATCATCGAGCTGTCCTACCGATATCAAATTATTCTTCAACTCGGGCACAAATCTCACACCATGTAAAGTCCACCTCGACCCATGCGGTGATGAAATATTGACATCACCCATACCGACAACTTCTAACAGCTGTCCAAATACACTTTACCGTAATTCCCAGCCACAAAATTCTGAACCACATCCCTACACGATGTAGAGTGAAACGAAGCCCCTGAATCTAAAATCCAATCATCCACTAGTGAATGTACGATAAGAGCCAGAGTATTATGTATTATATCTTCAGCCATAACATTGCCTATATCTAGGTCTGACCTCTTCAAGACTTTACACTCTCTCTTCATGTGTCCTGGTTTTCCGCAATGCCAACACGGCCCCCTCTGGCCTGTCCTACTGCTGCTTCTGCCCCTACGTTATCTTTCCAAACCCCTACCTCGGGATTCCACCCTCCAGATGTGGTTCTCATTGGAATCTCGTCGGTGCATCTCCTCGGCTAATACTAAGTCACGTATGTCATCGTATTTTAATTTCTCTCTCCCGGCAGAATTACAAAGCGCCATTGTCATGGCCTCCCAACTATTGGGCAAAGATGCTAACAACACCAATGCTCGGATTTCGTCATCAAAATTAACTTCCACCGACATCAATTGATTTATGATCGTATTAAAAGCATTCAAGTGCTGGGCAACAGAACCACCTTCCGTCATCTTCAAATTGAACAACTTTTTCATCAGGTGCACCTCGTTGTTCGCCGATGGTTTCTCATACATGCCCGGCAAAGCTGCCATCAAACCCGCCGTTGTCTTCTTGTTGACAACATTGTGTGCCACGGTTCGGGACAGACTAAGTCGAATGACACCCAAAACTTGTCGGTCCAACAAGTTCCACTCCTCGTCCTCCATATCCTCGGGCTTCTTCCCTAATAGAGGCAATTGCAACTTTTTTGCATACAAAAAAACCTCAATCTGCATCCACCAATACGCAAAATCAATCCCATCAAATTTCTCAATACCGAAAATTTTTACCTCGTCGGTTGCCATTGATGAACACTTCAGATTTTAATCTCCTAGAACACTGAAATTTTTTATTTAAATCAGATCTGATTTTTGTAATTTTGGTCAACTAATAACAATTGACCACAATTACACAACCTCTATTGCACACCACTAGATCTCTCTCTCTCCTGTCACTGTCTCCGTCTCTCTATTTCCCTTCGGTTTCTCTCTCTCTGCGTCTTCTCTTTCTTTCACCGGAACAACGAGCGCCGGGCCACTGGCGCTTCGCTGACGAGCACAACACTAGGGAACCACCGATGTCCGCCGCCACACACCGGTCTTCCAAAGGCACGACCAAACAAGCAGAACCACCGAGACCTTCGATTTCGCATAGAGCCACCACCGCGCCACTGCCGGACTCTCATCAATGGTCATCGTTCTCTGATTCGCTATGGAACCACCAGATCTATAACCCAGGTAACCTGATCTAGTCTTTTATCACCTCCATTCACCACCACGCGCGGCCTGAAACCACCACGCGCTGCCGACTTTGCTTTTTCAGGTGTGTCTAACCACGCGCCAGCTCAGACTGCCGTAGTCTACTTCGCCGGAACAACAAGTCGGGCCACTGGTCCTTTTCTCCCACTCAAACAGCTATTTCTCCGACTTAGGTTCCACCTGGGGCTCTGATACTAGTTGTTAAGTTACCCACACACACCGAAGCCCTTGATTGGGGAAAATAGTAGACACCGAAATTTACGTGGTTCAGCCGAAGCCTACGTCCATGGAGGGGGCCAACGAATTTCACTATGAGAAATCAAAGGTATTACAAGAGTGTTTTTCTCTCACTCTCACTCTTTCTCTATTGCTTTATGTTTCCTCACTTTTGCTCCGCCTTTACAACAAGGAATTAGGCCCTATTTATAGGCCTTAAAAACAGAACAGCCATGGGAGTTTAAGGGTTTCCTCATTACTACCAGCCATATGAAGGGCTGCAGTAAATACGCCCAGATGGAGGGTCACCAAGCCAGTCATGTGAAGAGCCTCCTGTAGAATATTCCAGAATTTAAGGCTGTTGAAGAAGCCCAGAAGTCTCCAACTCAACCATCTCCCCCTTGGAGACTAATGCGGCTCACAACAACCTCTGCTCATAGTAGCCCCCATGCTCCCCCTCAAACACCATCATCAGGTGTTAAGTCCAACTAAAGCTGCATAGGGCTTCAGTTTATCAAGGGTCACGCTCTTCATCAGCATGTCTGCCGGATTCTCACTCCCACTGATTTTCTCCAAACACAGCTCCCATTCTTCAAGCAAATGACGAATGAAGTGACATTGAATCTAGATGTGTTTGGTTCAGGCATGAAAAGCAGCGTTCTTCGCTAGAAAGATCGCACTCTGATTATCACTGTACAAAGTGCCTTTCTCTAGTTTCTTTCCCAACTCTGTCAGGAAACTCTGCAACCATACCATCTCCTTTGTTGCTTCAGGCACAGCAATTTACCATGCTTCCGTTGTTGACAATGCATTAACTTTCTGTAAACTTGAACCCCACGAAATGGCAGTGCCACCCAAAGTATACACGTAACCGGTAGTACTCTTTCGACTATCAATGTCGCCAGCAAGATCAGCATCCACGTAACCTTGCAAACTCTGACCAGCAGATGTAAAGTTAAGATAGACATCAATAGTACCCCGAAGGTACCTCAAGATCCATTTCATTGCCTCCTAGTGCTGTCTTTCAGGATTTTTCATGTATTGGCTCACGACCACCACTGCATGGGCAATATCCGGTCGAGTATGGACCATAGCATACATGAGCGACTTAACAGCTGAGGCATACGACACCTTACTCATCTTCTCATGTTCTTCCTCCGACTTAGGCGCCTGATCTCCACTAATACGGAAATGATTCGCCAAAGGAGTGCTCACGGGTTTAGCTTTATCCATGTTGAACCGCTTCAGTACTCGTTCAACATACTCGGCTTGTGACAACTTCAAGGACCAGCGGCTCTGTCTCTGGTAATGCGCATGACATTTGCGGGACCCAAATCCTTCATGGCAAAGTGACTCGATAGCTGTCTCTTCATATTCTCAATCTCCTCGACATCGGACCTAGCAATCAGCATGTCATCGATGTATAGCAACAAAATGATATACGAGGAGGCAAAGTGCTTGATATAGAAACAATGGTCTGCTTGACATCTGGAATAACCGACATCACTCATGAAACTATCCAACTTCTTATACCACTGTCTCGGAGCCTGCTTCAGACCATACAAACTTTTCTTCAGCTTGCAAACCATATGCTCTTTCCCGGACTCTATGAATCCCTCAGGCTGATGCATGTAGATGTCTTCTTCCAAGTCGCCGTGCAAGAATGCGGTTTTCACATCTAACTGCTCAAGATGTAGATTTTCCACTACCACTAGCCCCATAACAAGTCTGATAGATGTAAGTTTCACCACGGGAGAAAAAATCTCAGAATAATCAATTCCCCTCTTTTGCTAAAACCCTTCACGACGAGTCTGGCCTTGAATCTTTTACTGCCGTTAGGTTCATCTTTCACCCGGTAAACCCACTTGTTGTGCATAGCCTTCTCTCCTGCCAGTAACTCTGTCAACTCCCAAGTTTGATTATCGTACAAGGATTTCATTTCGTCTTCCATAGCAAGCTCCCACTTGCTAGCATGTTCATCTTCAAGGCTTTCTTCAAAACTCTGCGATTCTCCTCCATCGGTCAATAAAATATATTTGAGAGATGAAGAATATCGATCTGGAGGTCTGATAGTTCTTGCAGACCTACTCAAGGATGGAGTAGGTGTAATCGACTCTGCTTCACTTGGAACTTCCTGCTGAATGACCGGCACTTGTGAGCTTATCGTTCCACTGGACTGAGAAGTGATATCGAGAAGTGGCTCCAAACTGACAAACTCTGGTTCATTCCGAACAGATCTCTCAGACTCTTTCTCTAAAGTTGGCTCGGTCTTGGTACAGAACTTTCTCATTGAACACAACATCTCGGCTTCTAGCAATTTTCCGGTTCTGTTCATCACAAAACCGACACCCGAACGATTCATCACCATACCCGATGAAGAAACACTTCTTTGACTTGACTTCAAGCTTATTCCTGGCATTGGGATCAAGCAAGATATAAGATGTGCAGCCAAAGACCCGTAGATGAGTCAATTTCACCTCTTTGCCACTCCAAACTTCTTTCAGCAACCTGAAGCCTAAGGGAACGGATGGACCACGATTGATTAGATAAACAGCAGTATTGATAGCATTTGCCAAAAACATTAGGGGCAAACCAGCGTGCAACCTCATGCTCCGAGCCTGTTCATTTATGGTTCTGTTCATGCGTTCAGCAACACCATTAAGCTGAGGTGTGCTTGGGGGAGTCTTCTCCATTGTTATTCTGTTTATAGCACAATACCTGATGAAGCCGCCATCAATGTATTCACCGCCATTATCGGAGCACAGGCATTTCAGCTTGGAGTCTGATTCCATCTCTGCCATAGCCTTCCACTTCTTGAATCCTTCGAACACCTCTAACTTATGCTTCAAGAAGTACACCCAGACCTTCCTACTGAAATCATCAATAAAGGTCACATAAAATTGGGAACCACCAAGGGAAGATACTGGGGTAGGGCCCCAGACATCAGTGTGCACTAACTCCAGCTGCCGTGATCTCGGTGCTCGACATTGCTTTGAAAAATTGACTTTCTTCTGCTTTCCGAAGATACAGCTTTCACACATCCCAAGGTCCACTAACGTCAATTCTGGTAATTTTATGTGATACCAGTTGTTAGGACCACCCATGGATTACCGAACCTTTAATCAAAAAAAAAAAGAGCGAGGCATTTTGCAAGAGCGAGCATATACATGATTCTTTCTTCAATGGTTCAGTTCATTCTTTATGCTATACCGTTCTGCTAAGGTGTCTATGGCGCAGTCTTCTCGTGTCCAATTCCATGCCTTTTGCAATATTCCCAAATAACCCCCAATATTCACTGCCATTAACATACTTGAGTTGTCTACTAGTTTCTCATTCTACCTTGGCGGGAAACTCTTTAAATAACTCTAACAACTGATCTTTACTTTTCAACAAGAAAGCCCAGATCTTTCTTGAGTGATCATCAATGAATGTCATAAAATACAGTGCACCACCATGTGACTTCTCATTCATGGAACACACATCAGTGTGAACAAGATCTAAAGTGTTCTATTCTTGATAGAGTATTTTCGTGAAATGCAACTCTATGTTGCTTACCAAAGATGCAGTGAACACAAGTATTAATTGGATAATTTGATTATTTTTTTTTTTGTTTTTTTCAACATCTGCATACCCTTTTCACTCATCTGACCAAGTCTCTTATGCCACAACTCTACATAGTATTCATTGGCAATGTTCACCTCTCCTTTTCACAATTTAACTTGCGTCACATAAAGAGTTTTAGTTTCTTTCCTCGAGCCACGATCATGGACCCTTTGTTAAGTTTCCACTTTCCTTCACCAAAGTGGTTAAAGAAGCCATCATCACCAAGTTTCATGGCTAGAATTAAATTGAGTCAAATCTTAAGCACATGTATGACATTTTCAATGTCAACCTACAACCATTATCAGTCTCTAGACAAATATCACCGATGCCCACTATTGTACACAAGATATAATTTCTCATCCTGACACAACAAAAATCTCCACTTCTATAGGATGAGATGTAATCACCATGTGAAGAGAGATGATAAGAGGCACCCATATCAATTACCCTACTATAATCCTCACAAGCAAGGTTAAAAAAACCATCATCACCAACAAAATAAAGCTCGGGCTAGTTGCAATGGCGGTCATGTCTTGATCTTCTTTTTTCTGCTCCTCCCTGCCTTTATCTTCTTTCTGTTTTGAGTCCTGCATTAATTTGCGACGCTCATTTTTCTTGTATTATCTTCTTTCTGTATTGAGTCCCGCATTAATTTGCGACACTCATTTTTCTTGTAGCTCGTCTTATGACAGTAAAAGAATTTTATGCCACCTTTGATTTTTGACTTCGACTTAGATCTCCCCTTGGATTTCTCTCTGCTTTATTGATCTCTATTCTTGCTCTACCCATATTCTTGAGCAACACTGACTTCTTATTGTGCTAATGGATTCAACTCCTTTCATCTGGCTTCTTCATTTAGAAGGTTATCCTTCACGGTATCCATTATGAGCTTGCTACTTATTGCGGAATTACTAAGCGACACGATAAGTGTCTCCGAACTATCTCGTAGGGCACTGAGCAGCTATGGTGCTTGAATTCCATCATCAAGCACTATTCCCATGTCAGTCAACTTGTTCACCATGCTTTTGAAATCATTGAGGTGCACTGCCATACTAGTACGGTCTTTTTATTACAACTTCACCACCTTTCTCATCAACGATGCTTTATTCATGGCAGTCTTCCTGTGGTACAAGGGCTTTGATTTTGTCCACAAACTCTTAGCATCTATCTCATTAACAACATGTTGGAAGATACTCTAATCGATGTATTAACGAATAATTATAACGACCTTCCTATTTAAAAATTTCCATTCTTTACCAGATTTGTCTTCCGGTTTATTTGACTTTAAGATTTGTTCATGCAACTTATGAAAATATAGAATGTCTTCCATTCTTGACTTTCATGTTACAAAACTATTTGAAGTTAAATTCGTCATACTATTCACATGAATAGTATCTTCCATTTTGTACTCATAGAATTACCAAACCTAGGTAGTCTTGCTCTGATACCAGTTTGTTGGAAAAGTTGACGTAATGTTAACCTTCCCAACTATGTGTGTTAAAGTAGGAAAAGTGAAATTGAACCAAGAATAGGAAATAAAGAGATGCCATATTTATGTGGAAAACCCCAATACAAAAAAAAAAAAAAAAAAAAAAAAAAGACCACTGGACCCTAGGTTTTGTAGAACTTCCACTATAATAGTAATAATGGGGTGTACAAGTTCATCCCTATTAAGAACCAAGGAAATGCCAACACCAATCAACAACAACAATACATCACCTCCAGGATATGCGTAGAAAAGAAATGAATTCACCAATAACGACAGTTTACAGTAGTATGTGCGGAATGCCAAGCCGGGATAATGCTTTAAGGATCTTGCGTTTTTTTGGACCGAACTCATCTTGCTTTTCTTTAATCACCTTCCGACTCTCACTACTCACAAGTAGAGAACTCTTGTGTTTTGTGTTGATTCTTTCCCAACTCTCCCACATCTATCTATAGTAGGGAGCTATAACACTTGGTGTGGCTAATAAAGAGTTGTAGAGCAAATATATGAATTTCTCTATATACGAGGTGTACATAGGTTCTATTAATTTAGGAAAGGACCCTATTCAAGGTGATGTACACCCTTAATTAAATCTCCCTGAGGAGAATACCCTTTGATTCTGACTGGTTGTATGTTTATATTTTAATCATTTGACGAGGCGACTAGCTGATTAACTGATTTAAGTCTATGGGAGGCGTTTTGGGTTAATTTGTATTTTTGGAAGGTTTAATTTTGAAGATTATTTGGGTTTAGTCTTGGCTTAGAAGTCATTTGTACTTAGATTTGACTTGAAAAGTATTTTAGATTTAGGCTTGACTTGAAAGTCTTTTTGAACTAGAGTTTAACCTAAGCTTAGACTTGACTTAGAAATCATGTTAGACTTGTTTTCGATATTCAGACTTGATTTAAAAATTTGGATTTTGGTTTGGTTGGGAAGTAATTTAGATTTAGGTTTGGGTGTGGAATTAATTTGGATTTGAGATTTGACTCAAGCTTAAAATTGACTGAAATGTCATTCAAGTTTAAGTTTAACTTGGATGATATCTCAATTTAGGCTTGACATTTAGGATCTGAATTTAACGTGGGATTCAAATTAAATTTGGGTATGACATATAAGTCAACTTGGCTTTGAAATTTGGTTTTGAGTTTAAATTTGGTTTGGCATAGAAGCTTTTGTTTGAATTTGGATTTGACATAAAGTTAGGTTTAAGTGTGACATGAAAGTCAATTTAAGTTTAAATATGACATGGAAGTCAATTTGAGGTTTGAGTATGACATGGAAGTATATTAAAGAAGGTTTAGGTTATTTTAAATTTGAGTTTGAGCTTGAAAACATTAATTTTGGACTCCGGTACAAAAATAAAATTTAATTTGGATTTAGGATTGGCATGGAAACTATCCTTTTTTTTTTTTTTATGAATTTGGTTTGACGTGGAAGTCTTTTTGGATATGGTTTTGACATGAAAGTTGTTTTGAATTTGGACTGGACATTAGAGGTATTTTGTTTTGGATTGGACATGAAAATCATTTGATTTAGTTTACCCGAGTCAAGTCGAATTGAGTCAACTAACTAGAATGTTGACCTAATATTAATCACATGTGGGAAAAAGAATTTATTTTCTTATTCGGGCTGTATCTGAACATGGTTGCCTACATATCTCTTTTAGGGATCAAGTGCTCACAGTTCAACTTTGTGCTTAAATATAATTTAAAGGTGTTTGATCCTATTTAACTAATTAAATCTTATCCCCATCCAACTTATTTATATTTTTTCTTCTCTTTTTTTTTTTTTTTTTTGAGCTTCATATGAACCTCGAGCTCAAGTTCTTTTATATTATTTTGTACCCTGGTCAAATCAACTTTAATTTTAGGCTGTTCTTGGTCAAACCACCTGAGTCCAGCATTTCATGTGTGATATACATTTTTTTAATTGCGACTGCCCCCATCATTTAATCTCGGTTTCCTACGTACCCTTCTGGGGGACGTAGTTCTAAAAAATTGAACATTGAATTTTCCAAATTGATTTTTAATTTTTGTAACCGCACTCAACTTTTTATATTGAGTTTCGTATATACCCTTTTTCGGGATCAGGTTAACGTAGTTCTAAAAAATAAAACCACTGAAATTTCAATTTGATTTAAAACTTTTGTATATTGAGTTTCCTACGTACCATTTTAGGGATCAGGTTAACGTAGTTATAAAATAGAGCTAAGAATTTTTAAACTTTGATTTTAACTCTCTCTCTTCTGAGTCGGTTCCGAAAATAATGCTGAAAAATAAAAAAATAAAAAAAATAATGCTGAAAAAAAATAATTCCAAATCTACTGTTGAAGCGCGTTTACAAAATGCGGTTATAGTAAACCGCGATAAAAAAATGCGTTTCATATGAATAAAAACCGCGTTTCGGTTTACCATAATAAGAACCGCGTTCTATAAAGCGGTTTACTGTAATACAAACCGCGTCTTCATAATGCGGTTTACATTAATAATAACCGCGTCTTAATAATGCGGTTTACAGTAATAATAACCCGGTTTTGATAAAGCGGTTTACCTTAATAAAAACCGCGTTATATGAACGCGGGTTAATATGGTCAAACGCATTGAGTCGAGCCGAGCCCTTAACAAGCTCGTATCGAGCCCCTTAACGAGCTCTTATCGAGCCCTTATCAAACTGTTCGATAATAAGCAGAGCACCCCCTGTTCGAACTTGGCTCGTTAAGCTATCGAGCTCTCCTAATGAACACGAATGAGCTCTAATCGATTTTGAACACGAGTAGTTCATTGAACGCTCAGTTCGTTTACACCCCTACTCACCGCCGGTCATGTCATCCGCTGTCGCCCTTCTTCTGCTTTATACGGCGGAGATCTTTAAGTATCATTGTCATAGCTATTTGATCACTATTGAATTAATAGCCTTTTATTGATAACTTTTTCCTGATTTCTTACCACCTCCGCTTATAATGTTAGAGTTTCATTGAGAGGAACATGGGATCAATGTGACGATCATCACGAATTGCGGCATAATGGCGACTATAAGCGATGAAAATGGTGTTTGTGCGTACTGCGAATAAACCGCGTTTAGTAAACGCGGTTTAGAGTTAAACCACGTTCTTATAACGCGGTTTTTATGCATTTTAAACGCACCACCTTGACGCGGTTCAGTATAGCCGTGTTTTGTAAACGCGGTTCAACTGTAGATTTGGAATTTTTTTTTCAGCATTATTTTTTTTATTTTTTTATTTTTGAGCATTATTTTGGGAACCGGCTCCTCTCTTCTCACCTTCTTCTTTTTCTTGTTCTCCTTCTTTTCACTCTCTCGTTCAGATAATTTTTTTTTTTGGTCTACTTTTGTTTTTATTTTTCTTCCTTCTCTTTTTTCTCCTTCTTCTTCTTCCTCCTCTCTCTTTCTCACGGTCTTTTTTTTTTCTTTGTGATGCTTTCTCTTGAATATTTTTCTTTTCCTTTTTTTTTTTTTTGATCTCTCTAATCTTTTCCTTATGTTTTTTAATCCAAAACCTCTCCTTATATAAACTTCAATACCAAACCTCTATGTTCTTCCATGATGCCTATGCCTTACAAAGGGTGGAGGATATGATTACTATTTCAGAGAGGTGGGAAGTTGATGGATTTTCTTTTTTTTTTTTTTATATATTATTGAGGTCATTTTTTATGAATTTACTTTTTTTTTTTATCCCATCCTAGATTGGGGCCTTCTTTATTTCTTTTTTGTTTGAGCATACTCTAGATTTGGGCTTTGACCAATATAAATGTAGTTCCTTTTATTAAACGATCCCCTTAAGCTTTAATATTTCGGGCCTATTTTTGCATTCATTCTAATTTAGGCTTTAAGGGTTCATTTACCAGGCACCAATGCACTTGATCCCATTAGAACTCTAAAGTTAGGCGCGCTAGGGTGAGAGTAGTGCTAGGATGGGTGACCTCCTGGGAAGTCCTCGTGTTCTCGACCCTATAAGGTTGAGGGTCCTCGGAAACAGCCTCTCGACAGGGTTACACCTGCGTACATTCACCCCTCCAGACCCTACTTAAGCGGGAGCCCTTGAGGCACCGGGTCTATTGTTGTTCTGATTTACGCTTTAGGCAACATAACTTTTAGCCATTTCTTTATTTGGAGCTTGTATTCGATCTTTTATAGGTCCACCTATAATAATTTAAGGTAAGACCTATAAAATGCCAATTAACACTTAGGCTAAGATTTAATATTAAATTTGTAAAAAATTCATGTTCAACAAGACTCATATTATGTCATCCATCAATTAAAAAGTGTTATTTTCCATAACAATAAAGTGAGCTACGTGCCTTCCTCTTCTCACAGTTGTGTCATTCATGGTTGTTTTTCCACCACTATAAAGAGGGCTATGTGACTTCTTCTTCTTCTCATAATTTCACAGTCGTCTTCTTCTTTCTATTTATTTTATTTTATTTTTATTTTAGATGAGTGGCAATCAGTGGCGAATACAGAAGTTCACCGATGCAGGATCCATATATGTAATTAAAAACATAATAAAAAAATAACAATAAATACAAATGTATATACAACAACAACAACAGTCCCAATACCTAAAGGGCTCCCGCGTGAGTAGGGTCTGGGGGGGGGGGGGGGGGGGGGGGGGCAGGATGTATACAAGAAGTTGTTTCCGAGGACCCCAACCTGTAAGGTATGAATAACAAAGAGCGAAGAAAGCATAAAGATCATAGAGAACAAAGAGGTCATGGAAATAATGAGATCATGAGAAGCATGTAGACATGTAAGCAATAAAGCATGGGAGCATAGCATCAAAAGCGAAAGGCAAAAACAATCAAGCATCTAGAGGAGAGGTTAAACATGTGACATAGTGCATCAAATGAGAGCATGGGGAGAATAAAGCGTAAAAAAGACTGAGCAGATAGACAGAGAGGAAGTAGAGAGAAAGAGAGGGGGAGAGAGAGAGAGGGGGGGGGGAGAGGATACAGTATGAAAGCAGGTATGCAAACTGCCTTATGGCACTAGACCGAGCTTATACGTGTTCGATGTTCTTACCCCTACAAATGTATATAATATACTATTGATCAATTTAGAAATTAAAAACTATGAAAAATTTCGTATCAAAACAAAATTATAGTAATATCTATAAACTAAGAGAAATAAAATCAACTAATTAATCCAACTGTCCCCTACGAATCTTCATATTTTGAAAATGTTGTATACTAGCATCATTAGTGATGCTCTCAAATACATCATTCTCAATGAAAGCAAGTAAATAATCATTAATAAATTGATCACTTATTTGATTTCTCAAATCAGACTTAATGAACTTCATCATAGAAAAAGCGCTCTCCACTATTGCAGTGGCGACTGAAAGAATCAAAGCCAATTTCATAAGCAAATAAATATGCAAATATGTCACATGCCTTTTTGTTTCAACCATCTTCCTAGAAAGATCAGCAATTCCCTTCAACTTAGAAAACCTATCATCATTGCGGACATCAACAACAAATGTCATCTATGGTGGGGATCAAAATACCGTGCTTCTAACAAAATGAAGATATGTCATCCATAAAAGATTCCCAACCATTCTCCCTAGTCACCTGCA
Source organism: Simmondsia chinensis (assembly GCA_018398585.1). NCBI lineage: Eukaryota > Viridiplantae > Streptophyta > Magnoliopsida > Caryophyllales > Simmondsiaceae > Simmondsia > Simmondsia chinensis. The sequence goes on from JAGTTD010000001.1 coordinate 37,850,163, forward strand.
AGTGTTTCTTAGCTACTCCAAGAAATGTCATAACATTCACCGTATCTTGCTCCTTTCTTTGCAAAGCTATATTTAGTTCATTCGTAATTCCTAATATTTATTTCATCAAGTGTAATAAGAAAAACAAACTCAAAAGATTGAAACCATATAAAAAAGCCTTAAGCTTTCTGTCTATCATATAAATTAGAGGCATCATTTGCAATATCTTTAAGAACATTAATGATCGAAGAAAACATAGCATCCATATTCATAATTGTCTTGTAATGAGATCTCCAATGAGTATCACCTAGCCTTTTTAGACCAAGTTCCTGATTTAAGCCTCGCCCTGTTTCTAGTTCACCCATACATAAAACCTCTTCGACTCTGTCTCTCTCTCTACTTGCTTTTCTCGAAGCATATCCCTACACTTAAAGGAAGCTCCAACCACATTCATTACATTGTTGAGCAAGCCAAGCCAAGCCACATCTAATTTTTTACTGCTGCAACAAGAGTTAATTGAAGTTGATAAGCAAAACAATGAATGCAATACGCTGAAGGAGTATCTCTCATAATCAAATCTTTAAGGCCGTTGATATGTCCTTGCATATTACTAGCTCTATCATAGCCTTGTTCTCATATCCGATGTGGACTCAATGAATATTGAGAAAGTAAATTATAAATTGCTTTCTTCAATGATAAAGTAGAAGTATCAAAAAGATGAACAAGACCAACAACTCGCTCCATCACAATCCCTCGTTTATCTACATATCGCAAAACAAGAGCCATTTGCTCCTTATAAGATATATCACATGACTCATCAACTAATATCCCAAAGACATCATCTCCAATATCTTCAATGATAGCATTCACTATTTCTTTTGCGCATGCATTCACAATGTCTTTTTAGATAGATAGCGAAGTCATTTGTTGGTTCCTTGGAGCATTTTGCAGGACAACACTCCCCACATTATCAACACGCTCTGCATACCATGTTAAGATTAGAAGAAAATTTCCTCTATTTTTGGATGTTTCACTTTCATTATGGCCCCAAAACACTATCCCACCAGATAAAAGTAATCTTGCTACATCAATTGATGCATTTAAGAGAATTTGATACTCTTTCTTCATTTGCTCCAATCGCTTCACAAGAGCTGCTTGGATTGATTGGTTTTGCCTCATTAGATCTTCACATTTCTTAACACAATGATTGTGAACAATATTAGGCCGACCAACATGCATATCAAATCTCTCTTTTTAATTCCAGCTCCTAAACCCTTTCTCTATAAATGAGTCTCCCCCACCATGACCCATACGTTCGATTTTATACAAGTGACAACATAGGCAAAAAGCAGCATCCGATTTGACACTATATTCTATCCAATGGCTATATTCATCAAACCATGAAGAGTTAAATCAACATAATCATCCGCCAATATTTGTTTCTGGCAAATTATGGGTTTTCAGTTGATAAGGGCCTCTTTGAAGATATGCTCTTCTTATTTCATCACGATAATTTGGATGACAATCTAAAATTGCCTTTCTTCTGCTGGATCGATGGTAAATGAATTCAAATCAACCCAACTATGTATATAAGTCTGTTCATTGTTCACATTGAATATGTATTTTGTTTGATTACCACTTTTTTGAATCAGAGGTGATTCTTGGGATGAAGAACCAACATTAGTAGATTTGATGGCTATTTTTTTGAAATATCTCTCCATTTTTAACTGAAAAATAAAAAAAATTAGGGTCAATTAGTTTTATAATATAATTATACAAGTAATCCACAAAGTTCGATATAAAATTGTTGATTACATAATAATCATTAACTATAAAAAGTTGAAAATAAGAACAGAAAAGCTATTGAAATTTATAATTAAAAAACTAGGGCTAAAGTTATTGAGAATAGGAAATACCTTGATATCATTAAAGTTTAAAGATATTGGTGATTGGTGATTCACCTTTCTGGGGCCAAATAGAGTCGCCGGAAAAGGGGCAAGCCAGCCGATGTGGGAAGAATAATAAAGAGAGAAAATGCGTGGGTTCCACCGTTTTAGAGAAAACTACCAGAGAAGAGAGAGAGTTTAATATTTACAAAATTAGGGTTAGAAACTAATAAAATTTATTATATTAAAAAGCAAAATTGTAACCAAAAATTTGCAAGTACAGGGCTTCAAACCCCTGATGTGGAGAAGGTGAAGAGAGTCGTGCGCTATACCACTAGTCCAAGGGATTACTATTGCTATGGGTTCACACTTCATTGTTTATGTACTATTTTAAATTTTTTTCTTTCTAATTTATATATATTTCTAAGTGTCGGGTCGTGAAGCTACGGAGTCCGTGCACCCCTACAATCATAACGTGCATCTGCCACTGGTGGTGATCCCAACTTTGGAGGGATCACGATAGTTATAATAATAATGGGGTACATTGAGTAATAGCCTATAAATTCAAGGCTAGGGAGTGGAGGTTTAACCGATGGGGAATTTCTAACTAATATATAGTATAGATATTTATATCTATATAAGAGGTTTAATTTATGATAAGATTAACTCTTTTCTTTTAATTTAAATATACATAAGTTAATACATAGGCAAACTCTATTTTTTATTTATGTTAATAACAATTTATCAATTGTAATATATATATTAAACTATTTTAAATTTTAGTTACAAACCATGCATCACACGAGGAAACCTAGTATTTATTTTAGGGTTTTTTTTTTTTACTGAAAACCACCTATATTTTAGATAAAGTATCAGAAAATCATCTAACTTTTTCTAACTTTTCAAGAACTTTTTAATGTCACACGTAATGCTGACACTATTAGCTATCCGTCAAATGAAACGCCACATTTTGAGGTATAAATGCATCAAAATACTAAGTTTAACCTAATTTAATTACATTATATTAAGTAATGTATTTTACAAATGACGAAATTACCCTTCACCTCTGAATTTGTAAAATTGTTAAGGGATGCTATAGGCTTTTGGCGCCAAAAAAATTTAGAAGTATTTCTTATTTAAACTTGTTTATGATTCATTAATAAAAAAACCAAGTTCTATTGAAGATAGTTTGGCAATTTCGTATTTATTTTAATAGAAAGTCAACTGTGTTAGCATTAGATGAGACATTGAAATTTTTTTAAAAAGTTTAAGTGTGACTTTAAAAATTAGAAAAGTTAGGTAGTTTTCTGATATCTTACCTAAAACATAGGTGGTTTTCAGTTTTTTTTTTTAAAAGCCCCTTTATTTTAGACAGCCAAGGATTAAGCATAAGAAATGTCGATGTATTTTCAAAATAAAGTGCTTTAAATATGTTTTGTAAAGCTTGGCTTGAGCATAGTGCGTGTCGACTATTAATACATACTTTGCGTGTGTCAACACACATATTGCAGAGTCGATACATATATTCCAGAAACATTTTCTGGATGTTGTGTGACAACACACAATTTCACATAAAGAGTTTTCTCTGTGTTGATGAGGGTGTCTCCAATTGTTGATGAGATAGCATATTTTTTTTGGGTTTAGTCTGTGTTGTGTTGTTTTAAGGCATCGTCATTTTGCTTCGGCTGTTTTTAGGTGTTTTTATCCTTTCAGTTCGGGATTCAAGAGTTGGTTGGGGTGTTTTTGGAGTAGATCTTTTTTCAGTTTAGTCATTTTTGTTTACTTTATAATTGGTGTTGCCTTTTTTATATGTGCACCTCAAGGTTTCTTTTGAAATCTCTTTACTTAGCTTTTGTGCCCTAATTATCTAAAATAATAATAATAATAATAATGATGATGATAATAATAATAATAATTTTACATAAATCCTCAGTGTCCAAACATTGAGGCTGTGTGTCGACAAAAGGCTTCTGTGTGTCAACACATAGGATGCTTTTGGCCATTATTTGGAGGGATTTTTTTTTTGACGTTTGGGAAATGTTTTGGTGGCTTTTTGGGAGGATTGTGTCTTTTCCAAAAGATATTGAATCTTCTATACCAAGCTTCCTCCATGCCAAATTTAGTTACTTTTGAAAAATCATATTATTCTCTTTCTCTTGTTATTCAATCTTACTATTATAGTGTAATCGTAACATTACATGATCACCATTAGGGATGTAAATGAACCAAACGTTCAATGAACTACTCGTGTCTGAAATCGATTAAAACTCGTTCATGTTCGTCTTTTAGGCTCAATAGCTTATTGAGCTGAGTTCGAGCAGGCTCAATGAGACTATCGAGCCGAGCTCGAACAGGAGGAGTGTTTGAATCGTTAGTGTTCATGAACAACTCGATAAGGGATTGATAAAGGCTGAATAAATGCTCGATAAGAGCTTGATAAAATGCTTGATATAAGCTCAATAAAGGCTCGTTAAAATGCTCGATAAGTGTTTATTAAAAACTCGCTAATAATAGCCATAATACATAATGAGTACTGTATTTGAACCATATATGTATGACTATATATATATATATATATATATATATATATATATATATATATATATATATGGTGGCGGTCTTATGAGAGGGTGAGAGTGCGAGAGGGATGAATCCTGGCCCTCCATTATAATTGACAACCAAGATTTGTTGAACATTAAAAAAAATTAACAATTTACGGTCAAGATTTATTGAGTATTGAAAAAAAAAAAAAAATTTCTCACTTACCCCTTCTTTCTTTCTGCCCCATGAAGGGGTATGGGTCATTAATGTTTTTTTTAATGTTCCACGAATCCTGGCCCTCTCACCATCTCATAAGAATGCCAACATTTTCAGTGCCTTAAGGGCTCTCGCCCAAGCAGGGTCTGGGGGTGGATGTACGTAGTCTTCCCCCTTTAAGGTGCTATCCTGAAGAGAGAATATATATATATATATATATATATATATATATATATATATATATATATATATATATATATAGATGAATTGGAGTGGTGAATTGGGCATTCTTTGCTATGCCGATGAAGAAGGAGTCGACAGTGGTGCCACACCGAGGTTGTCTGTTTACAACAACAACAGCAACAGCATACCCAGTGCCTCAAGAGTTCCCTCATAAGTAGGGTCTCGGCAAGGTCGTATGTTTGACAATTGGAAATAAGGGTTAAGGAAGGTAATTAGGGTTATTTGAGAGAGCATGCCCAACAGGTTGCTAATGTATCATATATATAGAAAATCTATACAAAGATAAGAAAACAACAAAATATTTAAAGATTATCCCACTAACATAATATATATATACACAACAACAACAATAACAACGGCAGACCCAGTGTCTCATGGGCTCCCGCATAAGTGGGGTCTGGGAGGGGTGGTCATACGCAACCTTGCTCCTTCAAGGTATAACCCTGCCGGGAGACTGTTTTCAAAGACCCCAAAATTGAAGGGTTGCAACACGAGATTCATTGTTAAATCAAATTAAGTTGATTTAGCAAATTCAATTTTTTGAAAGCGTATATGTTTAGCGGATTATATGTAATTATTAAAGACTACTTACAATACTAATCACATATACAAATTAGCAAATATCAAATTCAAATTGAATTAATTGCACATAGGAGAATTATGAATTTTTTTCTTCTTAATTTCAAACATTGTCATCAGTTATTTAAAATGATATTGAAATATTGCCAATCAATTAAACAATTTACTAAGGTTAAAATGGTCAATCTAATAATAATGAAAATAGTGTTAAAAAAAATAACAATAAAAGTTAAAAAAATGTCAAATCATAGAGATATCATATGTGTTTTTTTATTATCAATTTATAAGTATTTGAGACTTATAGTACAAAAAAATATTTAAAATGTGTTATCTTATAATTTATTTAGATTATTAATTTAGTACATTGATCCTAATTTGAGACCGAATAATTTTATTTTTTAAAGGAGATTATTAATTTACCGAATATTAATTAAAAAGGGTTCTATTTTTTTTTATAATAGAGAATTTTGCATATTATAAGTTATAAAAAATTCCATTGTTATACATATATATATATAATTCAAAAATAACCCAACTACATCTTAATACACCCCAAAATAATCACTCTATTTCCCACATAGGAAATAATCCAACTCTAACTTTTCTATCAAAAAATAACCAAACTCTAAAATTTTGATTTAAAAAAATATGGAATTGGTGGCTAAGTGTGGCGTGTGATATGACGCTTCGGCGATAGATTTTTTTCTAAGTATTTTTGGTTTGGTTAGTTTCTTTTCCCACCAGTATCTCAATGTATCTAAGTGATAATTTTTCAACGTAAAAATAAATCTATAAAATCGATTTTAATGATTTGAAGTCATTGGTCAAGATTTGAGATGATTCAAAACTCAAATTCACCCAGTTTGGTTGATTCAAAACTTAACAAAAGCCGACTAGATTAAAACTCGGTCCTATCTAACTCGAGGTTTGACTTGATTTAATTGATCTAAAGTCCAAGATAATTTCAACCCAAAATAACCCGACTTAAAACACATAGAGACGCAAAATGTCCTAATCTAATTAACTAGAAATTAAAACAGATGAAACATATTATGCTCCAACACAAACTTCATACCAATATTACCGAGGGTCATATGCCCGGATTAGTCCCGAGCGAGCCTGACTGCCACATCATCGACCTCCCGTGCCATGTCATCATTGCCACCTAATCACTATCCATCCCCCTACCCTCTAGCATATATATGCATAGGGTAATTAGTATTAGAGCATGCTAATTCTAATGTGTGATGTTGATATCTATCTCTCCCCCTAAATTCTCTCCAAATTCTTCCCCCCCCCCCCCCCCCCCCCCCCCCCCCCCCCCGCCCTCTTTTCTATGTCTTCCTTCCCTTTCTTACCATCAATATAATACAAACTTATATATGTGTTTGTTAGCTTGATTGGGTTTGGTTTGTAACAATTGGTATCAGAGTTGGACAATCCTTGGCTTAAACAATGGGGTCACTCTAGATCAAAGGATTGTGGCTGAAGTGATGGATATGCAAAAGAAATTTGAAAACATGTCAAAAATCTTAGATAAAATGAGTTTTGTGATACAGAAGCTCAAACAAGACCCAAAACGATCAAGAATCAGAAACATAGTATGAAGGAGGATAGAATTAGAAGAGAATTCAAGGAGAAGAGAAGAAGCAAAGGGAGAAAGATGATAACTATTTCATTGATAACTCTAATTAGAACATCATTAACTATATATAGTAAGTAATTACCTAATTAAATAAAATAAAAGTAATATAAAAGTTAATTACTACCCTAATTCACTGTCGGTAAAGGCATGTGCTCTGCACGTGATTCCTAAGCTAATTTCCTCCTCACTCACACGCTGCTCACGTGCTGCATTTCCTGCCAAAACTAGCCGTTACTCGAATATGAACATCATCCAGGTGCATCCTGATCTGATGTTAACCAAACCTTAAGTCGATCTTTGTGAAGTACTTAGCAGTGCCTAACTCATCAAATACCTCGTCCACTAGGGGAATTGGGAACTTGTCTTTGTTGATAGCTTGATTCAAGTCTCTATAATCTACACACATCCTCCAAGTTCCTTCTTTCTTCCTCACTAGAACCACGGCTGAAGCAAAGGGACTATTGCTGTGCTGAATGTACCCTTTCCTTAGTAGCTCCTACACAATTTCCTCCATAGCATCTTTCTGCAAAGATGGGTACCAGTAAGGCCTCTTGTTAATTGGTTGTGTCCCTTTCCTCAAGTGAATTTTATGATCAAATGGAGGTCTGCTAGATGGTAGCAAATGAGGTTCATCAAAGATTGGAGCAAACTTCTGTAGCAGATTAGTGACTCCTGCTGGTAACACTTGCTGAGATCCTTCCCTTGCAATTACATTTGTCATCTTTAGTTCACTCCCATCTGAGACTGAAATACTAGTGATAAGTTGCAGTAAGGCTACCACTGGGGAACCCATTAGAGCTCTAGAAATAGCTTTAGCTCTAACCATCTTGCACACATTAACTCCTCATTAACTCCTCCTTTGAGCACTTTAGTTTTTCCTTCAGCAGTGAAAGCCATTGTCAAATTTCTGAAATTACATTGGATATCGCCCAATGTGGAGAGCCATTCAATCCCTAGCACCATGTCACATCCCCCCAAAGGAATGAGGAGGGAGTTGGAGGAGTAAATAGAGTCCTGCATCTGCCAACTCATCCCCTTGCATTTCAAACTCCAGCGCATACTACTGCCATCTGCTACTGTCACTGAAAGTGTAGGTACTGATTGAGTCTTGCAACCAATTCGCTGAGCCAATTGCGTGTCTATGAAATTGTGTGTGGATCCAGAGTCAACTAAGATGTGTATAGGCTTTCTCTTGATGGATCCAACAACTCTCAGTCTGGAAGTTTGAGGCTCCAGCCAAAGCATGTAATGAGATCTGTGCAACAGGCTCTTGGGCTATCGCTCCTTCTGTTTCAGGCTGCTCTTCCTCTATGGCCTCCTCACCCATGTCATCATCAATTTCTATCATAAAGAGCTGTGGTCCCTTGTTTTTACATCTATGTCCAGCCTCGAATTTTTCATCACAGAGGTAGCACAATCCCTTGGATCTCTTGTCTTGTAATTCAGCCCGAGATAGAGTTCTTTGAGTCCTACTATTTGAAAAAGTGTTCTGAGGAGTAGGATTAAGTCTCGGTTGATTAGGCTTGTAACTGCTTGGGTTAGGCCTTGGTCCACTTGGTGTAGGCAACAGAGGAGCTCTGTTGCCTTTAATCTGCCTTGCAAGGGCCTCAACCTTAGCCTCTCCCAATTTGGCAAGGCATACTACATGCTGCAGAGTTGCAAGTTGCCAAGATCGCACTTCTAGAGCCAGATCCTCCCTCAACCCAGTCATAAAACAGCTGATGAGCTGTCAGTCAGGTTTGCTCCCACAGCCATTTGATCAAATTTCACAAGGTAATCCTTAACTAAACCATCTTGCTTAAGGCACATTAAATCTTATATTGGGTCTTCAAAAGCGTTCTCAAACCTTCCCTTCAAAGCACTAGCATACTTAGGCCAACTCACCGAAGCGAAATCAGCCCTTGTTGTAACAAATTTTTGGTGCCACTGGAGGGCTATTCAAATTTTGTCAAAATCAGGCATGTTATCAATCATAAAAAAATGATCACACATGAATATCCAGCCATTCACATCATCTCCTTCAAACAAAGGGAAATCCATCCTACCCAATCTAGTAGTGAAGGAAATGTTACCCCCATTGAAGCCCGGATTAGAAGCTCTATTGGAGTGATCGGCTGCAGATGAGTTTGATCCTCCATTGGTGATCCCAGCTCTGTTCTTAGGGCGTCCCACCTGCAATGACATTGCAGTGATATGATCCTTGAGATCCCGTATTTGTGCATTAAACCCTTCAACAGTAGCATTCAGCTCATTCCTGACTTCACCTCTCCTCCAGCCGCTTGATCTTAGTTGCCGATCGGGTGTTGTCTGCCATTTCCTCAATCCAAACACCGCAGCTAAGGATTGTAGCTCTAATACCAGTGATACAGAAGCTCAAATAAGACCCAAAACGATCAAGAATCAGAAACGGAGTATGGGGGAGGATAGAATTAGAAGAGAACTTAGGGAGAAGAGAAGAAGTAAAGGGAGAAAGATGATAACTATTTCATTGATAACTCTCATTTAGAACATCATTAACTATATATAGTACGTAATTACCTAATTAAATAAAAGGAAAGTAATATAAAAGTTAGTTACAACCCTAATTCACTATCGGTATAGGCACGTGCTCTGCACGTGCTTCCTAAGCTAATTTCCTCCTCTCTCACACACTGCTCATGTGCTGCGTTTCCCGCAAAAACTAGCCGTTACTTGAGTATGAAATGATCACTGCAGAATTCTCCCCCATTTTCTTTATTTAGCTTATTAACCTGTATCATTTTGATACTAGAAGTATGAAATTAGAGCTAAAATCGAAGCTAAAGAACCTGGCCAATGTGGTACAGGAGGAGGAGACTGTCGATATGACCACAACCGGAGCATTGACGCAACCACCTCCGACCGGAAACGAAGGGGTGGTGGACGATCTGCCTCCGGTGGCGTTAGCGGAGGAGAACGACGACGATCCGACCACCATTGAGGTGTCAGAACCTCTGACACGGACTGAGATCTCCATAGGCGAAGTGATCCGCCTGTACGAAGAGGAGATCGACGGTGAGGTGGAGGAAGAGGACATAGAGATTGGCCATGGACTGGGGTTCAGAGATCGAAGTACAAGGGTCAAGGTCCTACCAGAATTGAACCCGGCCACCAGCATCGAGGTCGGAAACCACCACCTCACTTCGCCGGACAAGAAAAGACCGCCACCTCCATTGTCGTTTGTCAGGGTGCAGAGAAGGATGAAACGGCGGAGAACGCGTGGAAGGACGCTGATGTCTAGCCTACGCCGTCACCATCGCCTTGACGTCGCGACACCTGATGTCGCCGGAACGCTGCGGCCACATTGTGGTGATGATAGGGCTAGGGTTTCGAGGTCAGCAATGAAGGGGAAGAAGATGCGCAGTTGAACTTTTGGGCTTAAGTTGCAAAATTAAAAAAATGCCCCTCTATTTACCTATAATTACCAAATTACCCTTTATTTTATATTTTTAGGAAATAAAATTATGACATCTTTTATTTTTAAAAGAGTAATTGGGTAAAATTTATAATTATGGTATTTGATCCCAGAGGATTTACTCATTTGTATAACAATACCTTGACCCTTGAGGACAAGGGTCATTTCATGATGGAGGTATTGATACGAATATTACCAAGGGTCATATGCGCGAATCAGTCCCGAGCCAGCCCGACTGCCACATCATCGACCTTCTATGCCACGTCATCACCGCCACCTCATCAAGGATACCTTATCACTACCCATCTCCGTACCCTCTAGTATATATATGCATAGGGTAATTAGTATTAGAGCATGCTAATTGTAATGTGTGATGTTGATCTCTCTCTCTCCCCCTAAATTCTCTCTAATTCTCTCCCCTTCTTCTGTGTCTTTCTCCCCTTTCTTACCATCTTATATTTCGATACTTGATATGTAGTTGTTAGTTTGATTGGGTTTGGTTCGTAACAAAACTTCACCTAACTTCGAGATGAGCTGAATAAAAAATAACTCAACTCAATTTACCGTGAAACCCACACTTAAGATTACTCGAATTGTTATGATTCCAACTCAATTATTATAGTATATGTAAATTTTAAGAATATATATAACTTTATAGAACATGACTACATATGTAAGATGTGGATAATCTATGAGTACGGTAATCATGTACCACATTTAGCAATTTTCGTCTAAACTTCAATGAGTTATATCAAAATGCAATGCCCTGATCAAGTTGGATAGTACCTAAATGACAAAATTTTAAAATATTAAAGTATATTAATCATTGTATATACCTAAATGTCATATTATCTAAATAAGAAATCTTTTAAAACACATATATCAAATATATAAAATTATTGTCTACTAATTTAATTTATAGTATAGTTGTTCAAACATAATTAAATCATAAATAATTATATTTATAATATTAAATACATATTATTTTTTATATATAACATTACACTTAATATTAATAATTTAATAAAATAATAATATTAAAATATAATTATTACAAACTTTCAATCAAAAGGTTTTGTTGCCTCCCTATGCATTGGAAGCTCACACACGCCACCCCAAGTCATTTTCTGTGTTAGGCTTTCCCCCCCCCCCCCCCCCCCCCCCCCCCCCCCCAGCTTATCTCCTTCCACTCAAATATTTATTTTCAGTTTTTCCCTAGAACATTCAAAACTTTTCTCTTAAAATTTAACTTCAATTCTTCTTTAATACCGACTTTAACTCTTGAATATTATAAATTTTTGCTTCGTCATCAATTTAAGAGCAAAAAATAAAGATTGGAGTTCTAAAATATTCAGGTAAGTCATATTACTATAATTTTTATTTACTATTTTTATTAGTAAAGTAAAATATTACTTAAAGAAAAGAAAAGAAAATATATAATTTATTTTCTTTTTTATGGTTCTATTATTTTTATTGCAATATGTAGTTTTAAAACGAAAATTTGTTCACCAATTCATAGTAATGTTATACCCCTATAGAATTCATAGGTAGATTTTAATATCTACTATTTCAAAAGAAATGTAATATGTAATGATTTTTATAAAAAAATGTTATTGGTGTTCATTTAGTATTTGCTTATATTTAATAATATACATGCATAATATGTAAAATATATAATATATGGTATTTCTTATTTTTTTATAATTTAAATTTTTTTATTTTTATATGGTATTTCTAATATGAAAATTTGTTAACTTATATATGTAATATTATATTACTATAGTGTTTATATGATTAGTTGTACCATTATAAATTTCAATATCCACTATTTTAGAAGAAATGTAATATGTAGTAGTTTTTGATAAATATCTTATTGGTTATATATATATATATATATATATATATATATATATATATATGTATTGTTTAATATTACGTTTATATAATATGTTAAATAATTAATATATGTTGACTTTCATATACGCATATTAGTGGCATTATGAAAGACCAACCAAGCAATGAAGGAAATCAGAAATTAATAGTTGATAGGGTAATCTTACCCGAACAAATAGGGAATTATTCCAGTCAGAAAATGGGAGAAATTAATCAAGCGAGCCCCTTTGATAAGAAGAAAAGAAAGAAGAGATCAGAAGTATGGGGACACTTTGAGGAAATTATGGTAAATAGGGTCAAAAAGGTCAAATTTATTCATTGTAAAATGCATCTTACTTTCCAAAAGTTAGGTGCTACAACCCAATTTAAAAGACATATTGATACATGTCCTAAACGTACCATGCTTAGTGATCAAAAACAATTGAATCTAGCCTCAGTTCCCCCTAGATCTAAAGTTTTAGTGGAGTTCAAAACTTTCGTTATGATCATGCAAAGATTTGAGAACTTCTGTCTCACATGATTATTGTACATGAGTTGCCTTTCATGTTTGCGAAGTATGAAATGTTTAACATGTTGATGAAAGCATCTAATCCTTCATTTGAGAAAGTTTCACATGCCATGTTGAAAAATAATTGTGTGTCAATATATGAAATTGAGAAAAAAAGACCAAAGGGTTGTTGAAAGAGGTGAATATGGTTAGTATTACAACTGATATTTAGAAGTCAGACCCCCAAAAAATTGAATATATGATAATCACTTGTCATTTTGTTTAAGATTGGGAGTTACATAAAAGAGTTCTGAATTTTGTTAATACCCCCCCTCCTCATAGTGGGATTACGGTGCATGATTCTTTGCATAAGTGTTTGGTTGATTGGGGAATTGAGAATAAAGTATCGAACATAATAGTTGATAATGCGTCCTACAATGATATTGTAGTTAGATTATTAAAAGACAACCTTTTTTGTAATGTAAAGTTGCATTTGGATGGGAGGTTACTCCATGTGCGTTGTTGTGCATATATTTTGAATATTTTGGTGCAAGATAGGTTGAATGATATTCAAGATGTGATTTCTGATATAAGAGCAAGCGTAAAACATGTTGGAGCTTCACCAACTCAACTCATGTTTAGGGAGATTGCTAAACAATTGCATTGCCCTGTGAGAGATTAGCTTTAGATTGTTGTACAAGATGGAATGCTACATTTGAGATGCTGTCAACTGCCTTACAATTCAGAAAAACATTTCCTTGATATCAATAAAGAGACCCAAGCTATACGAATTTACCATCAAAAGTTGATTGGGATAAAGCTGAGACAGTTGCTATGTTTTTGGAACTTTCAATGATGTTATACGTGTCATATCGGGTAATAATATTTTATTTTGGTTCCAGTATTTTGTTTATTTTCAAAAATTATTTATGAAATTTACTTTTAATAACTTAATATTCATTTATCTGTAGGCACTGAGTATCCAAGCGCAGAGTTATTTCTTCCTGCACTTACTCACATAAAAGAAGCTTTAGATAAACAAAGTGAAAGTGAAAATGACTATATGAGGGTAATGGCGCAGAGGATGAAGGTTAAGTTTGACAAATACTAGGGGGAGTGTAACTTATTGATTTCTATTACTGCTATCTTGGACCTGAGAAACAAGATGAGAATAGTTGAATGGAGTTTTCATTCCTTGTATAGAGAAGGTGAAGCAACTAGACATATTAAAAAGGTGCATGATACTTTATACGAGCTCTACCAAGAATATGTAGTAAATCACTAGGTAGTTAATGCTGAAAAAGGTTCTTAAGCTGTTGAATTTGAAGCAGGTGGTCCAAGTAGTCATATTGGAGCAAAGTTCGGTTTTGGGAGGAGGGCAGCATCCATAAAGGCGAGGAAAAAGTGGAATGATTATATCAAGACAAACGTTGATGCGATTGAAAATGTCAAGTCCTGAGCTTGATGTCTATTTGGAAGAAGGTGTTGTGATTTGTCCCGAAGATGTAGAGTATTTTGACACACTTGATTGGTGGAAGCATAATAATTTGAAGTTTCGTATTTTGTCAAGAATGGCATGGGATATTCTTTCCATCCCTATCACTATTGTGGTTTCAAAAGCAACATTTAGTGCTGGTGATAGAGTGATAGATCCTTATTGAGCATCTTTATCAACCGAAATAGTACAAGTATTATATGTGGTGAATATTGGTTAAGGAGCTATTATGGGATTAAGAGGAAGAGAAAGGTAACTACAATATTTTCATTTCTTTAGTAGCTTCTTATTATTATTTTGACATTGTTGGCATTTAACTAATACATATGAATTTTTTAGGATTATTTACATTTTACTACCCTGACCTTTTTAGTAGTTGTAAAAAGAACCCTGATGTTTTGAAATTATTAAAAAGGACCCCCGAGGTTTTATTGTATTAATAAAAAGGACCCTCTACGACAAAAAAAGAAAAATGACTTCCCTTTCAAAATGGGGAAAATCATGATCCCGAGTGGCCCAAAAACTTTCACGGTAATTATCATGCAAATCTAGATCCAATCGAAATAAACTAGATGGCCCAAAAACCTTTCAAAATGATGTCAGACAGCCGGAGAGGGTCCTTTTTATTAATACGATAAAACCTCTTAGTCCTTTTTAATAATTCCAAAGCGTCGGGGTCCTTTGTATAATTACCAAAAAGGTTATGGTAGTAAAATGTAAATAATCAAATTTTTTATTATTTTATTTAAATCATGGAAGATATTAAAATATTCACTTTGCCTTGAAGTTGCTTGACTTGATGATGAATTTTTTGACATTATCGATAACCAAGTTTTATATTTCCTTTTGTATGAAATAATTTATGTTCCTATTATTTTGAGCAACAAGATAAAGTTATCTTCTTCTTACAATCATGCAGGGATGATGTATCAAATACAATAATCCAAGATGATATTTTGAGCATAAAGGCTTTTGATGTTGGATATTCAATTTGAGCAAAATGACATTCACTTCAATTCCGTTTGTGTTTATAATGGTTTTTCTTTTGTTTAGAAGAATGGGTTTATTAGCCTTAGATTCGGTGGATGTAATTATTGAAAAAAGCAACTTGGTGGATGTGATAATAGTTCTAAGAATTTATTTTGGCGAACTTGTTGATTGGGTCATATGAATTTTTATTTTTGGATGATGTTGTATGTTATATGTCAATATTTATATTTCATACTATATAACTTGTACACTATTTTTATTTCATAAATAATTTTTTTTTGCTCATAGGTTGACCATGCTTTAGTAAAATCTAATTAAGCTCGTTAATGAGCTCGGCTCGATAATTAGCTCGTTCAATAATGCAAATGAGCTTGATTAGGCTTCACATAAATAAGGAGCTCGATTAGGCTCGATAATAAAATGAGCGCGATTGGGCTCGATTACGAAAAATGAGCTCAATTAGCTCGGCTCGTTAACAAGCTCGACTCGGCTTGTTATGGTCAATGAGGCGAGTTGAGCCAAGTATCAAACATAATAGTTCCTTATCGAATCAAGTTCGAACAAGGGTTTAAAAGCTCGTTTAAAGCTCGGCTCGAACTTGAACTCGTTAATGCTTATCGAACTCAAATTTGAACAAGATGGTGTTCGGCTCGACTCGGCTCATTTACACCCCTATCATTGCCAAAATATATATAACTACAGAAAAATAAATAACTTTTACATTATTAACTTGAACTACTTTTTGAAAATGATTTTAATACAACAATGATAATAGAACTTAATTTAAAGTGTTAATTATACATGCTTAAAAGATGAATTTGTATTTATGATAGAAAAAAGATATTTTTCATTTTTTTTTTTGTTAGAGCAAAATCCAAAGGTGAATCTATATAGATAACAATCTATCCTACCCGAAGCAGGCAAAAACATCACAAGCGTGGCCACCCCGCCTAAAATGGTTACATTAAACATCGCTGCTGGAAGGTGGTTGTCTTCCTTGTGCCTTTTGAAAAGCTTGCAAATATACAAAGGTAAGGTTATCAATTGTAAGGGGATGGAGATCTTTATATTTAAAAATACAAGAGTTCTGCCCCTTCCAAATCCACCAACAAAGGTAGGCCATAAGATCGATACCCTTTGAAAGCCCAAAGAACAACCTAGGAGGGAGGGGGTGTGAATTAGGTTCTTTCGAGATAAAATAAAAATTTAAACTTTAAGAACCATAAAATAAATTAAAAGATAAACAATGAATATGAAATGTAAAAAATAAAGGCAAGAAGAAAAATAATGCACAAGTATTTTTATAATGGTTTACTTCCAACCCTGAAGCTAGTCTACTCCTCAAGTGACTGCTCTTCCTCACTTGAGGCTTTAACTAAGTTTGATGATTCTTTTTAAAACTAAGTTCAGGATCCAACCTTTACAATTGATCTTTTTATATGTAGGCACAAGACCCAACCTTTACAACTGACCCTTTTGTAACTAGATGCTAAAGATTAAACCTTTACAATAAAATGAATTAAAGCAATGAAAAATTAAAGCACTGAAATTCTTCACTCTTTTAAGAGTGAATTGACAATAAATCAAGCTTAGCCAAAGGTAAGGATAGCCAATTAAGCTCAATGATCAATAATAAAGAGAACCAGCTATGCTTAAGAAAACTTTAAAAGAAACACAAAATTAAAAAGCTTAAAGCACTAGAGAATAAGAGTTTTTTAATGAAAGAATGCTTAGAGAGAATCTGATGATTTATCCAAAGCATTCAAGCCCTATTTATAGGTAAATTGGGGCCTAGGGCACGTTTAAAACGTTAGGCTAAAGATTAGGAAAGAAATCAAATCAAAAGTAGTCGCTTGGAGCCTTTTCTGGGCTGTGTTGTGTGTCGACACAGCAGGTTCAGATGGCTATTGTATGTTTGTGTGTCAACACATGCCTTCTGTGTGTCAATACTCAGCATGCCTGGGTGGATTTGAACAATTTTGACCTTTTAGCTGGAATGATTGACTTACCATATTAGCTTAATTTTTTGAATTAACTTCCATGTTTGCCTTGATCATTTGAATGGTTGATTGATTCAATCAAGCTAAAATATCACCCTACTAAAATTTGATCTTGTTATTATTGGGTATTTTTTTCATAATACAAATTAAAAAAATATTTTTATTGACAAACTAAATTGTCTTAAATTTCATTTGAATATTTTTCAAATAACATTTAGAAATTAAATTTCAAAAATATTTTTATTCGAGCATCATATATCAATATTGAGATTTGACTCAATTGATATATCTCGATCCTAAGTCCTAAAATATAAAAACAAATGACTTAAAGTGATTGGACTCGGATCTCTTTCTCTTCATTTTGGATGAATCTTCTCTCAACTTTGATCTCTTTTCCTCTTGATCCATCATCTTAGGAAACTTGGAATCAATATGATTAGCCTTTATTTTTTCTAACTTTCTTATTAGTCACTTTCAAACAAGATTAGATTAATTTAAATATAATGACTCACGAAATGATTGTTATCGTCAAATTTTCAATATAAATGGCATTTAGGGCCAACACCCTTGGACTTAGGACCCAAAGACAAAGAAATATCCTCTCGGCATCTAGGAAAGCCTGAAAATCCATCTCTAGCTAGCTTGAACCCTAGATTGGGCATAAGCCAGATCATGGAAGTGGGAGCACATGAAAAAGAAAAAGTAAGTATTTAATAGTTTTAGTCTCAATGGCACACTGGTTGAGGGGCAAGTCTTCATTTGTACACATTGTCTAAAGTCGAAGCATTATTAAGCATTCTCCAAAAAGAAATTACTTTGACACGAGAGGCAATAGATGGGTCCCATAGAACCTCCCATTGGTGGAAGAAGAAGGTTGAGAGCTGGACTAATTAAAAACCTCCTTCTGACCCAAATATCCTAACTTCACAGAATAAACATCGTTATGGTTAAAGTACCAAATAACTTTATCATCTACATCAGGCCTCGCAATCAGATGCATTTAATTTAATTAATAGCATGGTTTTTCTCCCTTCCCCATAGAGCTTGAATGCCTAGTTATCAATACTCCTTATCCAGAAGGTTAACATTAAGTATGGACATACAATCTCTCCTTGCCTTATGACTAAGATTTGCAGAGGAAAAAAAATATCCGATTTGGAAAAGTTAACATATTGCCCCGATGCACTACAGAACAAGTCCACCACACTCGTCAACAACTTGGCACCCTTAAGCATTTGTCTTGAAGAATAAAGAGCAATCACAGCAAAAAGAAGATGGAAAAAAAGAAGACTATGCCTTTTTGATAATAAACGGTTTCCATTCCCCTCTTTCGCTGCTCACAATATGAGTCTTGAAAGGCCATCAATGATAAATCGAAATAAGTCAGGGGACAAAGATCTTCCTGTCGAAGACCCCTTTTTGCAGTACCAACTATGGAGTCACGTCACCGATGGTTAGCGCATACACTGCCACGCTCGACTTGTAGCGGCAAAGGGCAAATTCCTTTGCCTTTAATTTTTTTCTCACACTACACTTATTGGTCAAAGAAATGAAGACAAATGTACTTAATTCATTGTTTATTTTGCCTAAAATAAAAAATTACATGTGTTCACTATTAGAATATTCCCTAACATATCACTAGGATATTGCACCTTCCTATTGTAACCCTCGATTTATGCAATCATCAAGGATATTATTCTCTTTACTTAATTGTTGTATGCCTATATAAAGGCTTGTAGGTCTCATTCTTCATTATTCAAATACAAGGTTGCTTGACATTCATATGGTACCAGAGCTCTCTCTCTGATTTACTTTATAGTCTTTTCTTTCTTTTTGTTCTCTCTTCTTACGATCTCCGCTATCATTGTGTTGAATTCTTTATTGGTTCTTTAATTTCTATTCTTCTTTTTTTATTAATTGAGCAATGGTGTCTAACTTATATTGATCCTATGGAAGTGCATCTCCCCCTCTCCTCACCCCTCTACTGGCGCTGCCATGCCTACCGTGGAGGTTGGTCTCACCCATACTGACCCCCCACCACTGGCGTCCGATGGTGCCCCGACCGGGGCAGTGGCAGACAACAACAATGTCGATACCATTTTCACCAGTGCCCCCTCCCTCGGTTGGTTGATACCGGTGTCGCCATCTCCGGTACTCCAGCACCAATCGAGACCCCTACAGTGAACCCTGCACTTAGTTTGGGCATCCCTTCCCCTCCTCTTTTCTCTCTCTCCCATCACCGGTGGCAATGCCATGCTGCCCCCTCTATCTCTGCTCCATAGCTTAGGTGCAGGTGTGTCGGTGGTCACACTCCCCCTCCCCCCCTCTCCCAACTATATAAACCCTAATTACATAAACCCTAGTCAATATAATCATCCCTTATCCCCAATTGTTATCCTCCTTTCTAATATAACAAATACTGTTAAAATAAAACTTGAAACAACATCGGATTATTAACCCCCCCCCCGACATGAACAATTCCAAATGTTGTTAATAGCACATCAATTACTAGGGTTTATTGATGGTTCATATCCCTGTGCCCCTGCCCAAATAACACTTCCCAATGGATCGCTCTATCCTAATCACTATTATACAAATTGGCTCTGTATTAATCAATGTCTTAGATCTTGTATCGCTGTCACTCTCTCTCGTCCTCTAATAAATGACATTGTACGCCATCCTACCTCTAAAGCCATGTGGGATGCCTTCATTAAGCGCTTTTGGGATCACTCTATGGCCAAGGAGTTTAAACTCCGTAACCAACTCATGAATCACTGAAAAGATAGCAAAACAATGGAACGATACTTCTCCCAATTAAAATTAATAACAGAAAACTTAGCTCCCATTAACTCCCCTGTATCGAATAGAGAATTTCAACACTTTGCACTTTACGACTTACCCTCTAAGTACGCTGCCTTTGCAAATCTTTCTCATCAAACTTCCAAATATTATTCATATGAACAGTTAAAAACTGCTTGACTAAATGAGAAGGCTTCCTTGAATTAATACTCTGGACGAACCACAACTGAGCCCTCTCACGCTATGGTGGCCACAGGCCAACCGAACCAAGGAGCTTCCAACGGCGGCGGTTGGAATTGGCACAACAACTGGGGAGGTCGTGGTGGTTCTCTGGGCCACCCTAACCCCCACAACCTCAACCTGGGGTTCCCTATACTGGCACCTCGCCCTTGGTTTGACCCCCATTTGGTTCCTCTCCTAACTCTAGTGCAGGTGTGCTCGGTCCCGGTCCTCAATTTTGTCAAATTTGCTCGCAAAATGGCCATACCACAATAGCTTGTCCCCATCGGTTTGATAGCTCAGCCTTTCCTGATCCTTCTCACTCTTTTGACGCCATGACTATCGGGGAGCCGCAGGTTTTCAATTGGTATCCTGACTTGAGTGCCTCTAACCATATGACGCCAAATTCAGGTATTCTAACTAAACTCTCTCCTTATTTGAGTCATCAAAGTGTCCTTGTTGGGAAAGGAGCATTATTACCTGTTAGACATGTTGGTTCTGCTACCCTACCCACGCTCACGCCCCCCCTAAATTTACATAATGTCAAGCTGTTCCTCAACTCACACATAACCTCTTATCTATTCAACAATTATGTAAGGATAATAATTGTAAAGTAGAATTTGACTCTCATTTCTTTTATATTAAGGACAAGGCTATGGGGACGTTGCTTCTACAAGTGCTCAGTAGTGGACCTCTCTATAGTTTCTCACCACATGACTTGGGACTCATAGCAAGCATCAAAAATGGTGAACTATGGCATCAACAACTAGATCATTTAGGTAGCACTGTTCTTGACACGTTATGTATGAAACATTGTTGTCATGTTTTTAAGTTTCTCAATAAATGTAGTTCATGCTGTTTGGGTAAATTTACTAAGCTTTCTTTTGAGCATGTACTGCATAACACAACTAAACCTCTTCAACTAATTCATTCCGATGTTTGGCAATCACCTGTACTCTCCTCGGCATATAAATATTATGTTCTATTCATTGATGATTTCTCGCGATTTACATGGCTCTACCCTATGCAGTGCAAATTTGAAGTTTATGAAATTTTCACTAATTTCAAAACTCTTGTTGAAAACCAATTTGACTTAAAAATTAAAATTTTCCAAAATGATGGTAGAGGTGAATTTGATCATCGTCGAATGAATGCTCTATGTAGCGACGTTGGAATTCATTTTCTCTTATCCTGTCCTGATATCCCCTAATAAAATGGGGTGGCAGAGCGTAAGCATCGACATTTATCTAAAATGGCACGAACACTTCTAATCCACTCCAAACTTCCCTATACATTATGGGATGACGCATTTTGTACTACCTGCTTTATTATAAATCATCTCCCCACCCCTACTTTGTCTAATGATTCTCCATTTCAAAAGTTGTTTCAAACTCAACCAGACCATAAACGTTTCGTGTTTTTGGGTGTGCTTATTACCCACATATCACATCCCGTGCCAATCATAAACTTGGCCCCCGGTCACTAACATACATTTTTTTAGGCTATGCCGTGAGATATAAAGGATATAGTTGCTTTGACCCTAAAACTAAACGAATATACATTAGTCGCCATGTTGTGTTTGATGAATCGTGCTTCCCTTATCATGACCTAGCTTGTCCTACGGTACCCAGTAGTGATGCCAGAATTCCCTAACCTTTTTTCATTTACACCCAAAGCCAGCCACACTCGATCACCCCTTTGAGTGACTGGCAGCAGCCCCCAGTACTGCCAACCGAGAGGTTCTCCTCCCCCCACTATGTAGCCCCACCCCCTGGGCTAGACACGGCTGGGACAGAGCCCCCACTCCTGCGGCACCGTCTAGCCCCCCACCGGGTCGGCCATGGTAACCGCAAGTGACCCCCTACCCACGGCACCGTGCAGCCCCCCCTCCGGGTTAGCCACGGTGCCTGCCCCTGACCCTAACCTAGGTCCACCCGGTCCTGCCCTTGACCCTCAACTTAGTTCCAACATTCATCCCATGCAAACTAGAATTAAAGATGGTATACGTAAAACAAAGCACCCACTTTCACTTTCATCCATCATTGTCATTCAGGAACTTACATGTTATTCACAGGCTGTAAAAAATCCCCAATGGCAGGAAGCTGTGGCTGACAAATTTATTGCTTTCATTCTCAACAAAACCTGTGACTTGGTCCTATAGGACCCCTTGAAAAATCTTGTAGGAAGTATGTGGAAATACAAAGTTAAGTACAAAACGGATGGTTTTGTTGAAAGGTTCAAGGCTCACCTTGTGGCTCAAGGATTTCACCAGCGTGAAGGCCATGACTATAAGGAAACCTTCAACCCTGTTGTCAAACCCTCCACCATACGCTTTATACTTACACTTGCTATTACATATAACTAGCCTATCTGACAATTGGATGTCAAAAATGCATTCCTACATGGTTTTCTTAAGGAAGAAGTTTACATGAAACAGCCTAAAGGATTCGTTCACCCCAAGTACCCTGATCATGTATGCCGCCTATGAAAGGCATTAAATGGTCTTAAGTAGTCATCCCGAGCTTGGTTCCAGCGATTTAGTGCGTTCCTCCTTAGTCTTGGTTAGTGTGTTGTCGAGCTGACCCATCCTTGTTTATACATAAAACCAAGTCCCACCTCACATGTCTTCTTCTATACGTTGATGACGTCATCCCGACTGGCTCTGACCCTTTTCATATCACCACCCTCATCAATTCCCTATTCGCCCAGTTTGCGATGAAAGACCTTGAGCCCCTCCACTTCTTCCTAGGCATTGAAGCTCACCGTGACGAAAATGGCCTTTTCCTAAGTCAACATAAGTACACCATTGACCTTCTCACCAAACTTTTTCTTACCACGGCCAAACCTGTCAAAACCCCCTCCTAACCCGAGCACACCTCTCTTTGGGTGATGGGGACCCTCTTGAGGATCCCACCGATTATAGGAGTGCTGTAGGTGCCCTACAATACCTCACCATGACTAGACCAAACATTTGTTATGCTATGAATCTCGTCTCTCAGTTCATGCATGTTCCCTGGACCCCCCACTGGCAAGTCGTAAAACGCATTCTACGGTATATCAAGTCCACCCCCGACGATGCACGCACAGTCTCTGTCACTAGCTACACTGATGCTGCCTGGGGTGGCTGCCCCAACACATGCTGCTCCACCATGGGTTATGCCGTTTACCTAGGTCCCAACCTCATCTCTTGGACATCAAAGAAACAGGCCACCGTCTCTAAATCCACCACAGAGTCTGAATACAAGGCTGTAGCTCAAGGTGTTGCTGAAAGTGATTGGATCCAATACCTAATGCGTGACCTTGGCTTACGCCACCTAGGACCGATCCTGATCTACTGAGACAACGTCTCCGCCTCCTATCTTGCCGCCAACCTTTCCTTTAATGATTGCAGCAAACATGTTGATGTAGATTTTCACTACGTTTGTGAAAAGGTTCTCAAGGGTGACCTCCAGGTTTGCTACACTCCTACCACACAATAGGTCGTTGACATCCTCACCACAGGTCTCCCGGCTGATAGGTTCTTTCAACACAAATCCAATCTTCCCATAATGCCCCTCGCTCAAATTGAGGGGATGTATTAGAATATTCCCTAGTATATCACTAGGTTATTGCACCTTCCTATTGTAACACTTGACTTATGTAATCATCAAGAATATTATTCTCTTTACTTAATTGCTGTATGCCTACATAAATGCTTGTAGGTCTCATTCTTCATTATTCAAATAAAAGGTTGCTTAGCATTCATATCCATAACTTAAAATATTATTAGTTAAAAAAATCTAGATTCAAATGCATCCCCATTCTAAGGATGTGCACTCATCACCGTTCAGCAAAATCCTTAGGTGTAATCAATCGGGTGTTGAATATATTTTTTTATCCTAAAATTAATATATATGAGATATGAAAATGAGAAATGAAAAAAAAGAGAGAAAAAGAAAAAATAAAATAAAAATGAAAACAAAAAGTTGAAAAAAAGGAAAAAAAAAAATAAGTTACATGAAAGTGAAAAATGAGAAAATAGAGAAAAAAAAGTGTTTTGACCCCTTACCAAAAATGTTTTTTGAGTTAAAAATGACTTTTTTATAAGTTGATGGTATTGGCCGGTGTACGTAGAGATAAGTGCAGAGAATAAAGAAATAAAAAATGTACAGGGTTTTGTAAGGGATGCCCAGAGGCACCTAGGTAGGGGGAAATGATGAGAAAATGATGTAGAAGTATTTGTGATCGTGTTTTTTTTTTTTTTTTTTTTTTTTCGTTGAGTGAGGTTCATCTAAGCATGAAGAGAGTCGTGCTCGGATGCTTTGTTTGTTGAGAGAGTTTTTGTGCCTTCTTCTATCCAAAGTTGCATTATGAGAAAGCTGGTGGCTCGCCGTAAAAAGCTACATTGTGCGAGTACTGATGAATTGCTGTTCAAAGTTACATTGTGGGAGAGTTGGCAACTTATTGTGCAATAGTCACATTTGAGGATGACTAAGTTGTAATATGGGATTTGGTAGTTATGATTAGATATTATAATTCTTTAAATTTTATTGTGGATGAGACGCCTATTTGAGTCCCATGTTTTTCCTTCTAATTAAGAAATGATTTTAATGCAAATTTGACATTTTTTTTAATTTTTTTATTAATTTTGTACTTTCGTCTAGACTTAAAATGTGATTTTTTCAATATTGGGATAGTAGAAACTTGTCCCAAAAGTCTAATGCAAAATGCCAGATTACAATCAATCACACCTAAAGTCACAGTTCATCGAATCAAAAACATAAAGACGAGATTTAACTAGCTAGTACCCAACACCAATTTTTTTATTTTTAAATGGCATCTCCAATATTATATAGGATCATGACTTTTAAATCAACCCTCATGATAAATTTGACTCAATGTTGATGTTTTGATAGGCCCGGCCACATGTCAGCTTTCATAATTGATAATCAAACAAAATTGAATCCTAACATTTATTGCTCATTACTCTCAATTTCCATACATTTTCTGATTTAATCCCAACTTTTTTTTTGAACATTTAATTTAATCCCAGTTCATTACCCTTTATTCATGATTTATTTAGTATCGTAATTCAAAATTGTTTCATGAATTGATTGATATATTTGTGGGCTAGCCGATCCCATTGCCATCATTCTGTTTCTTCCCTTGTCTCTTCCTCCTTTCACTTCCGCGAAGTTTCGTATCGGAGATCGACCCTTTTTAGATCTATTGTTGAAGTATCATATTCAGGCTTTACTTTGTAAGAATTGCGATTTAACTCAACTGGGTTCATTTTGTTTTGTCTTGTTGGTCTTTGATTCAAGCTTGCATTCAGGTGCATTGCATTGATTGCCCATTTCAATTGTTTTTTCCTAACTAATAGCTTTTGATTTTTTTGAATTTTGATTGGTTTATAGAGTGGGAATGGGTGTGGCACAGAACAATTTCGACATGGAGGGCGGAAATCTGGAGGTTGGGATGGGTAAGTTCATTTATTTGTTGTTTTTTTTTTTCATTTTTACTTGTAATTTTGAGGTTGCATTTGTTGATTGAAATAACTACTCACTTTGTATCTATTGCGGACCCAAATGTGTCAAAAGTTTAAGTTAATGGGTGAAAGTCTATAATTGATTTTATATTCTAATATGTCCTCTCATGCAAATACCCATTGGGCTTGAAGTGCATATTGCACATACTCAACTATTTCTTTTGCTTGAACTATGTTAAAAGTGGAAGGGTGGTGGTTGAAATTTGAACTCGTAACCTCTTGCTCAACAAGGGTTTTGATATCATGTTAAGGAACCAACTTTCCAAAATCTTAAGCTAATAGGTGAATGCTCAAGATTGGCTTTATACTCTAACAATATATGAGTATTTTTATTTCAAAGAAAAAGAAAAATTCCTTCAAGTATACAATGAGTACTAGAAGGCTAATGGGCTCTTTGATGTCAGCTATTGTGCTTCTTGATTTAATAATGGCAGTAGAGCTGGGAAATCAGTAGTGGAAATTTATTGCATTTCGTTCAATAATTATTGACCCCGAATGTTCTTGATTTACGAGGGGAACTGTTATGTAGGGAACCATATCCGCAGTTGTGATTTTAAATTGGATGGTGCTTACAAACTCAAATTGGGAAATGGGTTGTCATTAACTTACCATTGCAGGTCAACTGTAGAACTTTACGACACTTAACTGAGAATGAGCTTCATTGAGAAGCTCTGGGTGGGTGTGTGAGAAAATACTTGAGCACCACATAAATTGTGAGGTTAGATTTGTGGGTACTAAGTTGCAAGCTTTCTGGTTCTAACTGATGAGATTAGTTGTCAATTTTCTGTAACAGCTGACATTCTTTCCTTTCTTCTTTTTCATCACTGCCTATGTAAGCCAATCAAAGCATTTATCGATTTTCCGTTATTTGTTTGTCTCTCTGAGGTGTAATTTTCCCCATCTTTTGAAAACTTCTCTTGTTATTAGCTAGAAAGCTTTATAGAATGAATCTTCACTATGATTATGGTAAAGCAAAAGCAACATTCCTAGTGCCCTAAGGGCTCCCGCCTAAGCAGGGATTGGGGGGGTGCATGTACGCAACCTTCCCCCTTCAGGGTATGTTTCCGAGAACCCCCAACCTGAGGAGTGCTGCACAAGGACTTCCCAAGAGGTCACCCATCTTGGTACTACTCTTGCCCAAGCACGCTTAACTTCGGAGTTCTAATGGGATCTGGTGCTTGCGTGTTGGTATCCTCTTAGGTGTTCATGATTAAGGGTTCAACAGCTTGCTTATGAGTGATTCTCTTCTCTATGTGCTTATTTCAGAGTATAGAACTGTCTCTGGTGTTGCTGGGCCTCTGGTTATTCTCGACAAAGTGAAGGTGGGTTTTGACCCTCAATTCATTATGTGCTATTTGACTGTTTTATGGGTCATTCCTCTGTAATCGCATCTTTGTGGATTTTGTATTTTTGGTAGGGACCTAAGTTTCAAGAGATTGTCAACATCCGTTTGGGTGATGGGACAACTCGCCGTGGTCAGGTCTTAGAAGTTGATGGAGAGAAAGCTGTTGTGCAGGTAATGTGTGTTTGCATTTTCTAGGAGTATCCATAATGAAGTTCTTTTACACTTTCTAAAATTTATATCCTACCTCTTAGATCAGTTCTTTTGATCTCTTAGTGTGGGCCCATTGAAAAAGATTTTAAAACTTTACAATTCAGATTGCCTATGCTTTCTGAATATAATGTTGTATTCACTTTGTTGTTAGTCATTTATCGTGCTTTCCATTAAAATGTTTATCTTAGAGGAAAAAGCTTTTTTTTTTTTTTTTTTTTTGTTTGTTTAATTGCATTATGAGCCGCATTTTAGCTTGTGTAGCTTTCTAGGTGACCTTTTGTATATAGAAAACACCACACAAGTGAGATATGGAACCCACTATTGGGGCAGCACTTAGAAAGTCCATTGTAACATCACACTTTTTAAAAGTTTCTAACAACTGTTCAGAAAGTCCACTGCAAATGCTTAAATTTGCATATTATGGGCGCCTTACGGAATCTTTTTTGATTATTCAAAAGTAATGGATGTGAATCAAAAATGCTTTAAATGCTAATCTCAGTCCAATCCTGCTTTTCTGAAGAAAAAACAGGTTCAAGGGACTAACTTCAACCTGCAAGGACTTAACAGTTGGCTTTTGGATACCTTTTATTATTCTTCATTGCTCTTGCTGTTGAAAAGGTTCATCAACAATCGTAAGTGTTGGAAATGTAGTTGAAATAAATATGGCCTTGTGTATGTAGGAATTGCAATTATGGTTTTGTATATCACAAAAGTTGCATTTGAGACAATGGATCGAGCAAGGGGCAAATTGACAATTCTATTTTGAATTGCCATAATGATGATTAGTTTATATAGTTTTTAATCTAGGATAATAGCTAGGATAATAAACTTTATGCTGAATGGGAAAGGAGAGAGGAAGGGAAGAGGGACACAAAGGAAATATAGGGGTCGAGTAAGTAGGACAGTGCTGGATATGCTCGTGCGTGTGTGTCACATCTGTCAGCTGAAGAAGGGATTCCTCTCCCTTGTGCTGGCTTGGCTTCTTGATTGGCAAGGAGATAGAGGGAGGGAGGGAAAGTTGATATTAAACATTTGCTTTAATCATGACGTTGGAACTTCAAATCACAGGTCCAAAACTGGGGTTTCCCTTTTAGCTTTTTATGGGAGATAGAACCTGGAATTATATTCAGTTTGTGCCTTCCTCACAGTACCCATGCTAAAGCTTCACATGGCAATGGCGGAGAGAAGAACTTCCAAAAATTGTTGTTGTACGTACAAAAATCATCATTCTCATGTTGTTTGTGCTAGGTGCTTTGTTGATCACTCCCATCTATTGGAAATGGATATGTTAAAGTTGTCATCCATCTCCGATGGTGTACTATAGAGTAATACGGAGATAGACAAAAGGACCTACACATGGTTTCATCAATTTGGGGAAGGCATATGATATTGTGCCAAGAGAGATCTTATGGAGGGTCTTGGAGAAGAAAGGCATTCCCGTATCCTATTCCGAGTCATTAAAGACATGTATGAGGACACATGGACCAATGTATGTCTAGAGGAAGGGGAGACAAATGCCTTTTCGATTACAGTTGCGGTATGTCTAGGATCAGCTTTGAGTCCCTTCCTGTTTATTCTGGTTATGGACGTGTGCACTAGGCACATCCAAGGGGGTGCGCCTTGGTGCATGCTTTTTGTGGACGATGTAGTTATGGTGGGCGAGTCAAGAGAAGAGGTGAATGTGAAGCTGGAACTTTGGAGAAGGGCCTTGTAATTGAAAGGCTTACGGCTATCCAAAACCGAGTATATGGAATTTAATTTATGTACCTTAACCAGGCCAAACATAGAAGACATGAAGATTGGGTCATAATGCATACTGAAAAAGGAATGTTTCACATATTTGGGATCCACGGTACAGCAGGACAGTGGAATTAAAGTAGGATGACATAAGTGAAAGATGGCTTCTGCAGTACTATACAATAGAAAATTCCCCCTAAAATTAAAGGAAAAATACTATAAGACAATAGTGAGACCGGCTATGTCATACGGTTTGGAGTGCTATCCAATTAAATAGTAATACACCCAGAAGTTGAAGGTGGCGGAGATAAGGATGTAGCTGTGGATGTATGGACACACGAGGAAGGATAGAATTAGAAATGACGTTATAAGGAGCAAATTGGGCGTGGCCTCGATCAATGATAAGTTGTGGGAGCAACGTCTGCGATGGTTTGGCCATGTTAGGAGGAGACCGATCACTGCTCCTGTTAGGAGACGAACAATTCCATATTACCCATGGGAGGAGAGGTATTGGTAGGCCAAAGAAGAGTTGGATGGAGACGATTAGACATGACCACACCCACTTAAACCTAAGTGAGGAGATGGTCTTGCATAGAGCTAAGTGAAAGGCTAGAATAGGTGTAGCTGACATAACAATTTAGGACAGAGGAGCACAACAAAGCTAGTCCATAGCGTTCCTAGGCCTATATGTTTGTTGTTGCTTGTTGTTTGTAACCTGCGTGTTATTTTGTTGCTCTTTTTTTGCTTTGTGCTTTGTGCTGTGCTGCTTGTTGCCTTATTGTTGCTTTATTTTTTCGTTGTTCTTATGCTTTTTAAGGCTGGGGGCTCTTGGACACAGCCTCCCTTGAGGGCAAGACCCTAAAGGGGTGAGGCTATGTACATCTCACCCCCCCCTCGGGCGCTGCTCTGGCGGGAGCCCTTATGTCACTGGGATTGTTGTTGTTGTTATTGTTGGATACGTTAAAGTTGTCATTTCATACTGTCTTGGTGAACCACAAATTAGTAAATGTGTGTTTCTATTTTAACAGGTTTTTGAAGGGACATCCGGAATTGACAACAAATATACCACCGTCCAATTTACTGGGGAGGTATGCAAGTTTTGTTTTTTTAATGCGAAATTAATGAACTTAAGTTCATTCTGCAGCAGTCATGGTTAACTTTCATGTCCATGTGGGAAGTTCATAGAATGATGTTTTTCTTGCACTTGGCTGTACTTACTCATGGGCAAGCATTGGCACCCTTTCCTTTGGGATTGGGAAAGGATGGTCACTTTGCTCCCAATTCATAAAAAAGACAAAGTAGCCACTTTTGTTTTACATAATGTTCGAATACTAGGGTAGTGTGCTTCAATTTTGGAGTCTTGTGTTTTTCCTCTATCCCACATAGGGAGAGTAGTGAAGAGAGCTCTAGTTTAAATATGTCCTCTCCTTGTACTTGGTAAAGTCTTGAGGAGAATAGAGTGGAGTTTGTGAAACACACACCCGTGCGGCGCTCGTAGAGCCACATCGCGGTGTGATGTGGTGTGGACTTTTTCTAACCCGAACTTTTATTTTTGCGGACATTATATTTTATTTACCATTATCGAACTCCAGGGGAGATTATTGGACTGTGCTTGAGGCTGTTTGGCTCGAGCTTTTGTCCGTTGTCCAGGCTTGAGGTTGCAAGCTCGAGCTAGAGACATGCGTTTTGACCGCGTGTCTGCCCACTTCCTTGCATAACCGTTTTTGCCTTGATTGTGCCTGGATTTTGCGCTTTTGCATATCCGCCACTTTCCTAATTGTGGTCGGATTTCTTGCCCACAATCCTTAACCGATTCTAACTTGCACATTAAGTGTTTTTGCCTATAAATACCGTGCTTTGGGGCATTGTTTAACATACCAAAAATGCAAAAACATTCTCTCTTCCTTTTGAACTTCTCTCCGTTCTTACTCTGGTTACTGAGCAAGTTGGGTCATACTCCAATCCTTCATCCAAGAGTACACTCCTGTGTTGGGTTCCGTGTTAACCCTAGGAGTCGGATTGCCTGACGATCCCGTTTGTACCGTAGCGGGGGCATAAACGACTTACGGTAGTGGTGAACTCCACAGCGCGGCGAATTCCTTCGGTTCAATCTTTCCTCTTTGAATCTTTTATATTTCAGTTGTTTAGTTATCTTGTCTCAAGTCGAGTAGGTGTAATAAGAAGTTTACTGAGTTCATCTTTGACATTGTGTCGTTTAAGTTTTATTTGCCCCTATCTCGAGTTAGTCTTGATGTCTTGAATTTGAGAATTTGATTACTCATTTGCCCATACTTTTTTCCAACAATCTAAGTCGTTTATGAAAATGAGTAATCAAAGCATGGCGAACATTGGTTTTATTATACCCAACATGTCAAAGATTGAACTTTTAGACAGGAAAAACTAGAAAATTTGGTTTGATAAGATGGAGTTTTTTCTTGGACAAATTGATGTCCATTATACCCTCTCGAGTGACAGGGCTTTACCTAGGTCAAGCTAAGACTTTGAGAAAGATAATTGAACCTGTAGGGGAATGTGGCTGCATTACATGACAGCCCCACTTTACCAGATATATAGTAAGATGAAAAATGCTAAGGAAATCTAGGAGGCCTTGTGTAATAAGTATGGGATGGATGATAGTAGCCGCTAAGAAGTATCTATGCGTTAATTGGTTGTCTTTCACCATGACTGATGATAAACTTGTTTTAGACCAAATCCATGAGTATGAGAACTTGTGTGTTGATATACTTAATGAAGGAATGAAAATGTGTGAGACGTTTCAGACGAATTGTCTCATTGAGAAATTGCCTCCTTCGTGGGAAAACTCTAAGGCTCAACTAAAACACAAAAAAAAAAAGACATGACTCTACAAGAGTTAGTTTCCTACATTAATCTCGAGGACCAGATCCGAAAACAAGCAAAAGAAAGGTCCTCTAAGCACTCATCTATGTCTGCCAACCTGGTTGAGTCTAAGAGTACAGGAAAGAATGACAGGTTTAAGAAGCCACGGAACAAG
Source organism: Simmondsia chinensis (assembly GCA_018398585.1). NCBI lineage: Eukaryota > Viridiplantae > Streptophyta > Magnoliopsida > Caryophyllales > Simmondsiaceae > Simmondsia > Simmondsia chinensis. The sequence continues at coordinate 37,882,400 of JAGTTD010000001.1, forward strand.
GGGCGTTCCGACCGAGGCTCGAGCTCGAACTCGAAGAAGCAGACACTTTGCAAGAGACCTCAGAACAGCCCCGAAAGTGGATAGAAATGACTAAAGGGAGCATGTTGGACCTGTGGGGAGATAGGCCATACCTCGAGAGACTACAAGAAGGGATTTGGACCAGGAAAGCGTAAAGAACACAAAACCCAGGCCAACCTTACCGAGAGTGGAGATGTCTTTGTGGCCATGATCTCTGAGGTGAATATGATTGGGAACATGGTCGAGTGGGTTGTAGATAATGGTGCCATGAGGCACATCTGCTCTAATAAGGACCTGTTCTGGGAGTATGAAAAAGCCGATGTGGGGAGTGTGTGTTCACGGGAAATTTTAGGTCAATCCATGTTCTTAGCAAGAGAAATGTCTCTCTAAAACTTAACTTTGGAAAGTTTTATCTTTGCAAAATGAGCTGCATGTCCCTGATTTGCGTAGAAATCTTGTTTCTGGTGCATTGCTTAACAATGCTAGTTTTAAATTGACCTTCAAATCTGATAAGCTTGTTATCACAAAAAATACCAACTTTGTCGGAAAGGGTTTTTGTAATGGGGGTCTCTTTGTACTTAATGTTAAAATGAATGAGAATGCATCCACAACAACAACAACAAAAAACCCAGTACCACAAAGGGCACCCGCATAAGCAGGGAATGAGAATGCATCTACTTCTGCTTATATTGTTGAGTCCTTGGATTTGTGGCATGCTAGGCTCGGACATTTTAAGTATAATTCGGTTAAGAAACTTAAACAAATGAGTTTAATTCCCAACTATACTCTAACTGAACCTGACAAATGTGGAATATGCGTCGAGGCCAAGCACCCTAAGAAGCCTTTTAACAAATCAGTTGAACAAACATCTAGCCTACTTGAACTCGTGCACAGTGATTTAGGTGACTTTAAGAACACCCTGAGTAAAGGTGGTAAGAGGTATTACATTACCTTCGTTGATGACCACTTAAGATTCACCAAGGTGTTTCTCTTGAGTTCTAAGGATGAGGCCGAGGAAATGTTCCTCAAGTATAAGGTAGAAGTTGAGAACCAATTAGACCGTAGAATCAAAAGGGTTAGATTTGATATAGGAGGTGAGTATGACACTACCTTCCTTAACAAGCATTGTGATAAATGTGGCATAATTCATGAAGTATCAGCCCCTTATACACCCCAACAGAACAATATAGCTGAAAGCAAGAATAGAATCCTTAAAGAGATGATGAACGCTATGTTAATTAGCTCGGACCTACCCTCAAGCTTGTGGGGGGAAGCCATGTTGTCTGCATGCCATGTGCTGAATAGGGTTCCACATAAAAGGCTAGATGGAACACCTTATGAATTATGGAAGGGCTATGCTCCTAACCTTCAATACCTCAAAGTGTGGAGGTGTCTAGCTAAAGTTGGGGTACCGGAATTTGAAAGAAGTAAAATAGGTTTCAAAACTTTAGATGATGTGTTCGTTGGTTATGCTTTGAACAGTGTTGCTTATAGATTCATGTTCTTGAATAGCTCGAGCCCTTGGCTTGGTAAGATCATGGAATCTTGAGATGCTGAGTTCTTTGGGCACGTGTTTCCCATGAAAGAATCTGTGCATGCGCCATTGCCTGTGTCTTTGCCTGATGCATCTACTCCATCTAGTCACTCGCCCCCTGAACTCGAGGTTCAGGAACTTAGGAGAAGTAAGAGGGCTCGAACTGAGACTAGTTTTGGACCTGACTTTATTACTGCATTTCTATTTGAACACCCTAATTTTGATGAGCATGTTGTAAGTGCATTCATGTTAGAGGAAGATCCTAAGATCTATCATGAGGCCATGAGATCCATAGATGCTTCACTTTGGAGAGAGGCCATTAATAATGAGTTGGACTCAAATATGAGTAACAACACTTAGGTGTTAGTGGACCTTCCTAGGGGATGCAAACTTATAGGGTGTAAATGGGTGTTTAAAAAGAAAATGAGTGCTGATGGTTCAATTGATAAATTTAAAGCCAGATTAGTGGCTGAGGAGTACACTCAAAAGCAAGGTATAGAATTCTTTGATAACTATTCACTCGTGACTAAGATAGCCACTGTGAGAGCTTTGATTGCTTTAGCGTCCGTACATAACCTTGTAGTACATCAAATGGACGTCAAAACCGCATTCTTGAATGGTGACCTTAAGGAGGAAATTTACATGGAACAACCCAAGGGGTTCGAGGTTCCAAGTATGGAGCATAAAGTTTGTAAACTTGTAAAGCTCTTGTATGGTCTTAAGCAAGCTCCTAAACAATGGCATCAGAAGTTTGACTGCACTTTGGTCATGCATGGTTTTGTTGTGAACAGTGGTGATGCCTATGTGTACTCTAAGCACGTTGATAATGATTGTGTGATTATCTGCTTATATGTTGACGACATGCTTATTTTTTTGTATACGTGTGAATGTTGTGAATGCTACTAAGTCTTTCTTGAGTTCATGCTTTGATATGAAGACCTAGGCAAGGCTGATGTGATACTTGGCATTAAAATTGTTAGATCACCTGAGGGTTTGACCTTAAGTCAATCCCATTATGTGGAGAAAATATTAAGGAAGTTTGGTCACTTTAATGACACTCCTGCTAAAACTCTCTATGACCCAAATGTTCGCTTAAAAAGGAACATAGATGATAGTGTGTCATAGGCCGAATACGCTAAAATTATTGGTAGCGTGATGTTTTTGATGAATTGCACTCGTCCTGACATTGCCTATGTTGTTAGTAGATTGAGTCGTCATTCCCATAGTCCAAGTGATGAGCATTGGGTTGCTCTGGTCAGGCTTTTGAGATACGTTCGAGGTATCATGGACTGGGGTCTTTGTTATAAACATTCCCTGCTATTTTTGAGGGATACTGTGATGCCAATTGGGTATTTGACAGTGATGAGATTAACTCTACTAGTGGCTAGGTTTCTATGCTTGACAACGGTGCCGTGTCTTGGAAATCTTGTAAGCGGGCCTACATTGCTAAATCAACCACGGAGTCGGAATTTATTGCTCTTGAGATGGCAGGTTTTGAAGCTGACAAGATGAGGAATGTGCTGGGAAACATTCCATTATGGGGGAAGCCCACGCCATCAGTCTCGATGCACTGTGACTCATGAGCAGCCATTGGAGTTGCTCAAAGTGAGGTGTATAATGGCAACCGCAGGCATATTTGCCTGAGGCATGGTGTAGTAAGGCACCTTATTGAGAATAATGTGATCTCGCTCGAGTTTGTAAGGAGTGAGAAAAAATTGGCAGATCCCCTTACTAAAGGCCTTTCTAAGAAGGCGGTGTACGACACAGTAGAGGGATGGGGCTTAAGCCCACTTGTGTGTCTTGATCTTGGTGGATACCCGTCTCGGGAGTATTCTCGATGTTTAATGGGTCCAACAAAGCCAAGGTTGAGCAATTTGTGATTAAGCCACCCTAGTCCCTTCCGAGATGATGCTGCTAGTGACTTGGATCTGTCGAGTCTGCCATGACGTTTTAGGTTGAGCTCTACGCTCTTAATGTCGTCCATAGCCCGTTGTGGTGGTGTGATGGCAGCACGCTTGATGTACACATCGCTACTGCCATGACGTGAGGATGAGCTTGAGCCTCTTAATGTTGTCCATAGCCTGTAGTGGTGGTGCGGGGCAGCGCACTTGATGGACTCACCAACCTGCCATGATGTTGAGGATGAGCTATATGCTCTTAATGTAGTCCATAGCCTATGATGATGGTGTGGGGCAACACACATAATGGACTCAGCTATGAGAATGTGGGGGTGGTAAAACATCCTCAGTTGAGAGTAAGGGTTTACTCTCTAGAGCTTTCCTGAGTACCTAGGTATCGGATCTGTTTTGTTGAGAAGGACCTCAAATGTCCAGATTGCGCAGTGCTTTTCAACCCGAGAACCACATGAAGGGGATGTGTGTGCTCTTCACAATGACTGCTCATGGTTCAAGACTATGTTCACATTTGGGTGGTTGTGTCATGTTCACTAGGTGCCGATTCAAATCCAAAAGACATTGGTATCGTGAAATGTGGGTCTCATTGCTCAGCAACCTCTTTTCTTTCTTCCTTTGTCAAAATTGAATCATATGAGGGATTTTTGGAATATTGGGATAGTGTGCTTCAATTTTGGAGTCTTGTGTTTTTCCTCTATCCCACATAGGGAGGGTATTGAAGGGAGCTCTAGTTTAAATATATCCCTCTTCTTGTATTTGGTAAAGTCTTGAGAGGAATAGAGTGGGTTTTTTGAACCATAAGTGCACATGCCCTCCCCGCCTCGCTGAGCCGCATCACGGTGTGGTGTGGTGTAGTGTGGACTTTTTCTAACTTGGACTTTTATTTTTGCGGACACTATTTTATTTACTGTTATTGAACTCCAGGGGAGATTCTTGGACTTTGCTTGGGGCTATTATGCTCGAGCTCAAGGGTCCCTTGTGTCCAACCTCGAGGCTGTTTAGCTTGAGCTTTTGTCCGTTGTCCAGGCTCGAGTTCGAGGCTGCAAGCTCGAGCTTGAGACGCATTTTGACCGCGTATCTGCCCACTTCCTTCCATAACTGTTTTTGCCTTGATTCTGTCGGATTTTGCGCTCTTCCATATCCGCCGCTTTCCTAATTGTGGCTGGATTTCATGCCACAATCCTTAACCGATTCTAACTTGCACATTAAGTATGTTTTCCTATAAATACCGTGCTTTGGGGCATTGTTTAACATACGAAAAATACAAAAACATTCTCTTCTTCCTTCTAAAATTCTCTCTGTTCTTACTCTGGTTACTGAGCAAGTTGGGGCGTACTCTAACCCATCACCCGATAGTATGTGTTGGGTGCTATGTTAACCCTAGGAGTCGGAGTGGCTGATGATCCCGTTTGTACCGTAGCGGGGCATAAACGACTTAGGGTAGTGGTGAACTCCACGGCGCGGCTAATTCCTTCGGTTCAATCTTTTCTCTCTGAATCTTTAATACTTTGATTGTTTAATTATCAAGTAAAGTTGGTGTAATAAGAAGTTTACTGAGTTCATCTTTGTCACTGTGTCGTTTAAGTTTTGTTTGCCCCCATCTCGAGTTAGTCTTGGTGTCTCGAATTTGAGAATTTGATTGCTCATTTGCCCATACTTTTTCCAACACACGATGCACACTGACATAATTGTTCGCTTATCTTTCTTAGCTTTTCTTCTTGTATTTTCATGTAGTTTTCCCTGGATCTACTTTTCCTCATACTCGAGTTAAAATTTAATTTGTGATGCACAGGGATGTAATTAAGGGTGTTTGATGTTGTAGTTGCACAATCTATCCTTCAGGAGTGATGGCATAATGCTTTGCATTAGACTTGCTAAAGGGTGTGCCACAACTAGATGCCTTAGGCTCATGTTTGGTGGGATTATATGTTTGGATTGTGTGCATCTGAGGCAGTCATTTATCACATCTAGAGGTTAACGCTGCCCATAATAATGGGCTTTGAATACCACAATGTATCTCATCAGGCATTATTGGGTTTGAAGTATTTGGCTTTTCTTCTCCCTTCGCAGCTTGAGGCCTGTTGGGCATGACTGTTCTTCGTTCCTTTCCCAACCCCTCCTTCTGTGTTTGTATGTGTCCAGCGGCTCCAGCTTTCACTTTCCCCTCCCTGTCCTTCAGGCTTGTTTGTCTTCTTTGCTTTTTCTTTGGCTTCCCTTTTTCTTTCAAGTATTGTCTTCATCTTATAGTACTCTTTCTTCCACTTATTTCTTGTGCTTGGTGGACTGATATAATCTCTCCACCTGAATTACTGGACACAACTGAATTTTCTCAGTTTGTTTTAATAACAATGTAATCTTCATTTTACATGGATGCACAAATGAGTTCCCGAGAATGTCAGGCACTTGCTTGCAAATTGCACCTCACGCCTAGGCCCCTTGTACTTTGCACCTTAGTAATCCTCATGCTTCTAACAAGTATGAAGTTTTCATTCCTGAAGATTATTACCTGATGATTCTGTTTGATGATAATATCTGGATATGTTCTTATAGCATGGGATGTTCTTCAAGAGAAGTATGGGTCATTGCTTGCCACCTGTTCAGAGTCTAGTGATCTGGAAATCCATACAGTCTCATGCATCCTTTTCGTAGAATAAGAGAGAATGAAATGTGTCTGTGAGGAAATGCAGGAGGGGGGTTAAGAAGGAAAGCCATCGTGAATCTGATACAATTAAGATAACTGAATTTTAAGCTGATCTTTTCACTTTGTTGCAGGTATTGAAAACTCCAGTCTCATTGGATATGCTTGGACGCATTTTCAATGGATCTGGAAAACCCATCGATAATGGTCCTTCTATTCTTCCAGAAGCCTACTTGGATATTTCTGGTGTGTTGCATTTGAGATCCCTTAAGTTTGGATCAATCATGTAGTTGTCAAATAAGACTCACGCCATACACTTGGTCCTTCTATTTCTAATACCTGCTATACTTGCAGGGAGTTCCATTAATCCCAGCGAGAGGACATACCCAGAAGAGATGATTCAGACTGGAATTTCTACAATAGATGTGATGAATTCCATTGCCAGAGGACAGAAAATTCCCCTCTTCTCTGCTGCTGGTCTTCCTCATAATGAGATTGCTGCCCAAATTTGTCGTCAGGCTGGTCTGGTGAAGCGGCTGGAGAAGTCTGACAACCTTATGGAGGAGGTATGAATGACCAGACAAACTTCTTTGCACTTCCCTTTACATGTGAAAGCCTTGTTAAGATGAGTGATTAAGCGATGGATCAGCAAAATGACTAAATAGTTAATCATCCTTTTCCAGATTGGGGTAACTTTACCCTGTCTTTCAAGAGTTGGTATATGTCTGATTTATTTTGAATTGAGGCAGTTTATGTTGGTGGGGCCAATGATGCGTTTCCAAATAAGCTTTGGAAAATACAAATTTGTACTAAAAATATGTTCGACAAAGATTTAAGTAAAAGATGCGATAACCCCACCCTCTTCTCAGTGACTATATGAAGCGAGATTGTTTCAAATAACACATTTCCTTAAGTGCACTGAACGACCCGAATGTTAACCATCCCCATTCAATTAGTATTGATATCTATTTACTTAATGCTCTGTGGTCGTCTGGGAGATAAAATTTTATATTTTCTCCAAAACTTTTTAGCCCTCTGATTCCAAATCAGAATTCAATGTCTCTGCTGCAAAGATTGTATTACTTTGGGTGGGGTGGGGTGGGGAAGGGGAGAATGTATAAAAAGAATGCAGCAACATCAGCTAAGTTTGTGGGAAAGACTTTCTAAATGGGCTATCAGCTATCTCTGCCATTTCCTTTTCTCTAATATATTTTCACTCAGAGCGGTCGGGCCCACCCCTATAGAAGATGGCCCAAATCAAATAAGTCGGAGATAGCAAATTCCAGAGTTCTTATATTTTCTATTTCCGATCTGATCTTGTGAAGCATTGCTCTAAGGGCAATGTGAAGGAATAACAAATGTAGTGTTTCTGCAGGTCTTAAAAGATGCATTTACTCGTGTCAGTTCTTCATTTTCTAATATGAAAATTTACAACAGTAATGATACACTTACATGGAAATGTTAAATGAGTTAATCATCTTGGAAAATGGAATGTGGAAGTAAAAGTGGACCATTTAAATGCTTCAAAGGGCAATGGGTAGCATCTGCCTTTTGATTTGTATGGTTTACGGGACCATGCAAGTACCATTTGTTAACTTTTTGGAATCCTTGTGTAATTGTTTGTGCGATAATTTTGCATTATTTTTCATGTCCAGTCAAATAATCTATGTCCTAACTATTTGTCACTTCTCTGCAATGCGGTTACCTTCTTTTCAGCATGCAGTGAATTGAACTCTGCTCTGTTGATTTTTTGTTGCCTTTTCTTCAGACCTATATGTAAGGATTTTGCTGCATAATTTGCAGGATGGTGAAGAGGACAATTTTGCCATTGTCTTTGCAGCCATGGGAGTGAATATGGAGACTGCACAGTTTTTTAAACGTGATTTTGAGGAAAATGGATCAATGGAGAGAGTGACCCTTTTCCTGAACCTGGTTTGGTTACATTTCTTTGATCATTTATGTTGGCTTATGTTTCGTCCTGCTACTGCTGACTTAGTTATTTGTATTTGACTGTGTTGTGCTCGTCTATGGTTTGCATTGTGCTCTTTTCAGGCCAATGACCCAACAATTGAACGTATTATTACACCCCGTATTGCCCTTACCACAGCAGAATATTTGGCTTATGAATGCGGAAAGCATGTTCTTGTCATACTGACAGATATGAGTTCTTACGCAGATGCACTCCGTGAGGTAATGAATTGCTTGTTTTATATATATGAACTCTTGAACTTTTTGTGGATAAAAGAATTCGTGTGAGGCAAGCTTTTTCGTTCAAAGGGAAAATAATTTAGAGAGAGGTGAGTATCTTAATTATGTAAAATATAGAGTACTTACGTCTGAAATTCCATAACTAAATTATCTTTGTCAAACTCACCCAGGGAAACAAACAATTTTGTGACTCATAACACAAGAATCATAGCCCCAATAAGAGTATTTATCATTCTACAGAAGCATAAGCATACTGAAATGCCACTAAACTTGTATTATTACTGACATGCTAAATAGTGTTGTCGTCGTTGAATCCAAAAATCTTACTAAGCTTCAGCCGGGTGTATTCTCATCTGCCGTATTTTCCTTCAGCTGCAGGATCCTGCTAAGCTACTCCAGACCCTGCTTAGGCAGGAGCCCTCGTGGCGTTGGGATGGTGGTTGTTGTTATTGCAGTATCCTGCTAAGCTAGAAGACTGCTAAATGTTACTTGAACCCTCTTAAACAAATTCTTTTAGATCCGTCTGTACTCTACCTTAAGCTTCTAATCTCAATTACCTGTGTCATTTTCTACCGGTGAATTATTAAACTTTGTTTTCAAGTGTCCAAATTCTTTCTTAACCCTACAAAGGCTCTATAAAATGAGGAAATTAACAAGACTCCTATTCTGTTAACGAAACTCCCTGAAATGTCTCGGTGCCAGTTGTATGAATGGACTTTTGTTTCTCTCATTATGGCTCACAGAATGCACCCAAATTATTTGGCATTTCAGGTATCTGCAGCTAGGGAGGAAGTGCCAGGAAGGCGTGGTTATCCTGGTTACATGTATACCGATCTTGCCACAATCTATGAAAGAGCTGGACGAATTGAAGGAAGAAAGGGCTCCATTACCCAGATTCCAATTTTAACTATGCCTAACGATGGTAATGACCTTTTTGAAGACTGATTCACCTATTAATATCATATGTATCGAATTTTCATATATGCTTATGCTTTCTACTGCACTTTGTTTGGCAGATATTACCCATCCAACTCCTGATCTTACGGGTTATATTACTGAGGGCCAAATTTACATTGATAGGCAGCTGCATAATCGGCAGGTAAAAAATACTGACAGAGCTACAAATGGTATGACTATTATTTTCCTGAATCAGTGTGCTTCATTTGCTGCACGTGCGAGAAACTTTTTTCCCTTCGTTAGCCTTCTTTTCTATGCTATTGCACCTTTGGCCCAGCCTTATAGTGCTTTTGCGCTTGTATTTTAATTATTAAAAAAAAAAAAACTTTCTTTCAGTATGTTTAATGTGATGGCCTTTCAAAACCTCCAATGTTGTCGTTTTTTCTAGGGCCCATTTGATCAAACTTCTTTTCAAGAAAGGTGTTTTTCAGGAAAAAAAAAAAAAAAAAAAAACACTTTTTTTCAAGATTTAAGGGTGTTTGGCTTGAAAAAAAAAAAAGTGTTTTAAAATAGAAACAAAAGTCATTTTATGCTAGTGTTTCTCCTTTGAAGTTGAAGCAAAAGCAAACGCTAAAACTTTTTGCAAACAAAAATACCTTTATCGAAAGTACCATTTATAAAAGTGCTTCTAAAAAAAATAGTGATTAACAAGACATTTTTTTCACAGCTTGGCCAAACAGGCTTTGTTCTTCATTGTGCTACCTTTCTATGTTAGAGTCGTTGTTTAACTTAGCTGAGCGATATAAAATTGCGCTTTCTTTCTTCTTCCTTTTTTTTTTTTTTTTTGTGTTCAGATATACCCACCAATCAATGTCCTACCTTCACTCTCGCGACTAATGAAGGTAAAATCTTATATCCACGTTTTTCAAAATTTTCATGTCTTTGGAGGATGTTTTCTTTTTATTGTCAATTTACATCAAAATAGCATCATATCTTCAATGATTTGTCAACGGCATGATTGTTACTCCAGAGTGCTATTGGTGAGGGGATGACTCGCAGAGATCATTCTGATGTGTCCAATCAGGTCTGTTTGCTCACTTAACTTTTACTTATTCTGTGTGTGCAACCAATTTACCTAATGGCGGCTACGTGAGTGTAACTTATGTTCTCTAGGAAACCAACATGTTTGTCGCAACTCATTATATTGCTGGAACATTTTATGAATATAGCTTCAAAACATATAGTATATCTCTCTCCTTAAGACATATTTAGTCGCTTATGAAATAGTCTCAAGGATAGAATGACGCCCAATGTCTTTATTTTATCACAAATCACTAAGTGTATGTAGAGAGAAGGATTTCTAAATGTTAAATGTCTTAAGAATGGTAAGTTCATAATTATAGGCAGGCACTTAATGTGTCTCTTCATACAGATGCCTTGGTAGTTAAGCTATCTTTTATGAACAAACACCTTGGTAGTTAAAGTGTTTTTTCGAAATAGAGACCATACTAGTTAACTTGTCCTTTCGAAATAAACACTTTTGGTAGTTAAGGTATCCTTCCTAAACAGACCCTTTTAATGTGGGACAAATTGTGTTTTGGAATTCTTCTTATGCTCTGGCAATGCCCTCCAACCAACACCCACTCATCAATGTGGGACAAATAGTAGTTAACATTTTGAATTTTCGAAAATATACCTTCATATTTAACATCAACCACACCACGACTGCGATTTAATTTCATGCCTCTAAGCTCAAAATGTGTTCCTAATGTTCTGCTCTCCCTTTTCCTACTTTCAGCTCTATGCAAATTATGCAATTGGGAAAGATGTCCAAGCCATGAAAGCAGTGGTTGGAGAAGAAGCACTTTCTTCAGAGGACTTGGTATTCCTTCTCTCTCTTGAACAATGTCTCACTTAACCTCGAATTTCTCTTCATGTACCGCAGAACCACTGATCATTTCCTTCTTTATAAATCTAGCTGTACCTGGAGTTCCTGGACAAGTTCGAGAGGAAATTTGTAACACAAGGTGCCTATGACACCCGAACTATCTTCCAATCATTGGATCTGGCGTGGACGCTCCTGAGGATTTTCCCTCGCGAGCTTCTCCACCGTATACCAGCAAAGACACTTGATCAATACTACAGCCGGGATTCCTCGATTTGAGGGAAGAAGCTATGGTTTCCTCAGTCTCAGCTTGACTTGTTCTGGTGCTGCTTTATCCTTTCAGATTATCAATAAAGGTGGGTCTATAAATCTTCAAATTCAAGGCTTTTTTTTTTCACGGGTTGATTGTATATTAGACATTCTTTTAGCAGGACCTTGTAAATCTAGTAAAATCCATGCTTTTGGGTTTGGAGTGAAGTTGTGATGTCATGTGTGAAAGAGATCTCCGAGGCACAGCTATTTGCGTAATTTTGTGAGCATGTAATTGATTCATTTGAGTATCCGCTTCTGCATTTTCAGAAACCAGATTGCAACTGATGATTTTGAAGGTTTCCTTTTGAACAGTACAAGTCATCTTTGTATTGCATCATCTTCGGAAGAACTATCCTTAAAAGTATTAAGTATGTATTGTGTTGTGTCTCAAATTTTTTGTCTACATTTCGAATAGAGGTCTATGGTGAAGCAGAGGGTCCCCCTGCAGTATGGACCCTTTGTATCGGGTCGGGTTATTATAGTTTATACTTGCTTGTACTTCTAGAGTTTCTCTTGTTATAAGGGGGCACACTATAAACCTTGTCTTAGGTTTTTAGGCGCTCATGTACTTCATGATGGGGGTCCTCGGAAACAGTCTCCTTTCCACTCGGAAGGGGTATGGCTGCGTACATATACCCCTTCCAGACCCTGCTTTAGCGGAAGCTGCGAGGCACTGGGATTGTTGTTGTTGTTGTATATTCATTGCTTTTCCATTATCTTCTTATTTGTTTTTCAGATTTTGTTTAGCATTTAAATCGAACCCAAATCTTAGGTATTTTTCGCCTTACAGTATGTTTCAAACAAGGAACAAGAAGTACATAATGTTTACAATTGAATTTCAAAGAAGAAGACAAAAGGGATGTGGATGTACAGATAGTGATGTCCCGGACCAGAATCTATCTATGCAATATTTTATTGTGGAGTCCCCTACCTCCCAAAAACTATTCAAGCCCTCATCTCTCAATTTCTAGAGGCGTAACCTTTCATTTGCTAAAATATAGATGAAAATAGTTAAATCTATTTTTTATATATTATTAATATTATTATATATTACTATTGCAAAGTTCTTCTCTCTCCCAAATGTTTTCGCACTCCTAATCTAACATTTTAAAGTATCACCTATTTTAATTTCTTAAGAACCTACTCTTATAATGTACTCCTTAAGTTTATTAAAAACCTAATGAAAACAGTGTCATTAAGGATTTTAATACACTATAAAACTATTATACCCATATACTAAAATTAATATATTTATGATCTCAAATGATGAATACATAAATTAAAAATAATTAAAATATAAATATTATTCAATATTATTTGTGCAACGCATAGGAAGAGACTAGTTTATATTATGTAGGGAATGCGAAAAATAGAAGGTATATAAATAAAAGCAATATTCTCATAATAAATCGTGGCAATATTTTGGAAATATAAAATGAGGAAAGTCAACATCTAAAATAGCAAAGTAAATATTTCATGCACATCTTGGATATTGATAAATTAAATGTTGCACTGCCCAATCCTGTGGTGAATATATATGCTAGTTGGCCTCCATACTTCACAAAAGGAATACAAAGGACTTCGTTGTCCGATTTCATGGTGATAATATTCCGATTAAGCTCAACGTGTTTCATTCTATCATGCTAAATAGGATTGTGGATTATTTTCATTGCTGCTTTATTATCACAATAAAATCATAAAGTCCTCTAAAGATGGCTTTTATTAGATCTCAATAGCTCTCTTCCTAGATCTAATTCCAAGTAGCTCAAGCTACGATGGACGGCATCCAAATGAGATGTGCAAGTGATGTGACTTATATTTATATATTTTATTCTTCATCCTTGTGAAATATGCGGCTTTTACATGTGTGTTTTGTTGTAATCTAGGTACATTTTGGCTTAGAATTCAACGGAGCAAACAAAGGTTGAAAAGTAGCAAAATCAAACGTAATTGAACCATAATTGAAGATTACTTTGAGAAACTTGACCATATGTGGAAAAGAATAACCAATCGGGGTTGTAATTCGGTAACCTAAATAGGTTTCGTGGATAGTTAATATATATATTTTATAATATTATATATATATTATATATATATATGGCACAATTCTTATGAGAAGGTGAGAGGGGCAAATCTTAACCGTCTATTGCAACAACAACAACAGTCCCAGTGCCTTGCGGCTCCTGCATAACGCGGGGTCGGGGGGGGGGGGGGGGGTGATGTACGCAGCCTTACCCCTTCCGGCAGGAAAGGAGACTGTTTTCGGGGACCCCCAACCTAGAGTGGTTGAGTTCCTGCAGATAAACCATCAATTCATCAATCGTGCATAGGGGGGGGGGGGGGGGGGGGAATAAAAAAATAAATAAAAATAAAAAAAAAATTAGGAAGGGAAGGAGAAGAAGAGGAAGAAGAAGAAGGAGGAGAAGAAGAAGAGGAAGAAGATCGATGTCTAAACTAACCTAAGAGTGTTACACTACAGGTTATGCTCGCCTACGGAACTTAGACCACCTACCACTCCCCGCCCTACTCTACTCTGCTGTCTCCGCTACTCTAATACTAGCCCTCCAACGTGTCCTATCTAAGGCCATCTCCTCTCTTAGGTTTAGGTGAGTTAGATCTTGAGGAATAGTCTCCAGCCAGCTCTTCTTTGGTTTGCCCCTCTTTCTTCTGCTTATCGTTGTGTTGAGCTGTTCACACCGCCTGACTGGGGCTGAAGTCGGTCTTCTGCTGACATGTCCAAACCATCTTAGGCGTTGCTCCCTCAATTTGTCCTCTATCGAGGCTACACCCAGCTTGTCTCGAATCACATCATTCCTAATCCTATCCTTTCTTGTGTGGCCACACATCCAGCGTAACATTCTCATCTCTGCCACCTTCATCCGCTGTGTTTGATTTTGTTTCATTGGTCGACACTCTGCCCCATATAGCATAGCCGATCTTACTACCGTCTTATAGTACTTTCTCTTTAACTTTAGAGGGAACTTTCTATCACACAGCACCCCGGATGCAATCCTCCACTTCTGCCAACCTACTTTAATCCTATTGCTGACATCCTCATCGACTTCACCATTCTGGTGTATCATGGATCCCAGATATTTGAAGTTCTCCTTGCTTGATATGGCTTGTGCTCCAATCTTAACCTCCTGGGTGCTTTCCGTGGTGGAGAGCGATCAAATTTGAATTCCACATACTCGGTCTTAAATCTGCTAATTCTTAGACCCCTCGATTCTAATGCACCTCTCCACAGCTCTAGCTTCTCGTTATGTCCGCACGGGACTCTCCTACCAGAACTATGTCGTCTACAAAGAGCATGCACCAAGGTACCTCTCCTTGGATATGTTTAGTGAGCTCATCCATCACTAGAATGAACAGGAAGGGACCCAAGGCAGAACCCTGGTGACTTAACCGTCTATTGCAATTAAAAAAAATTTATCCATCCCACCTTTCCCTCCCCTCCTTTCCCCCGCCACCGTCGGCCACCACTGCCAGCCCCTGGCCACCTCCAACCCCCGGCTACCAGCCACTGCCGACCTTCGGCGCCAATCACTGCCATTGCCCGCCACCGCCGCCCCTCCTTTTTTTCTCTCTTTCGATACCCCTTTCTCCCTCCCCCATATCCCTTCTTCCCCTGCCACCTGTGCGGCCGTGGGTGGTGGGGGCGAAGGGATATGGGGGAGGGAGAAAGGGGTATCGAAAGAGAGAAAAAAAAGGAGGGGCGACAGATAGGCGGCAGCCGGAAGTGGGTGGCAGGGGTGAAGGATTATGGGAGTGATAGAAAGGGGTATCGGATGATAGAGGAAAAGAAGGGACTGTGGCGGCCAATGACATCTATCGATGGGTGGCGACAGCAGGAGGGGAAGGCGACAGCAGGCTGCGGTGGTTGGTGGCTGGGTGAGAGAGAGAGAAAAGAAGGATTGGGGGGCAGGGAGGGAGGGAGGACGGATAAATTTATTTTTTTTAATTTATAAAACATGGGCTAATCTTAGCCGTCCATTGCAATGGACGGCCAAAATTTGTCTCTCTCACCCTTTCACCTTCTCATAAGAATTTTATATGTGACGAGAAGGAGAGAGGAGGAGGATGCACACCACGACGCCGTACGCGATTTAAATACTGAATACCTAATAATTTTAGGGATCTTTCGCCACGCCTCTCTTCTTCCTGTCCTTCCCGAAGCCGCTACGAGATCCAAACGGTTCTCAAACGCCGAAGCACGGGTGGTCGGAGTGCTGGAAGAAAAAGCAGGGATCAACGTCAACGTCAATTGAGGGAGTTTTCAAAGTCCTTAGTTTTTATTCATTATTTTTATCTATATTAGATTTGAAAGATGTGTAAAACTCCTATGGAGGAGTAGACTTGTAGTTTAGGGATGAAGGGCGGGTAGCCGCTCGTATCTTTATATTATGCCTTTGACAATGGATTTATGTTATGTTATCTTATATACGCATCCCTTGTGGGGAATTTATGATTGTATTTGGTTTTTTTTTTTTTTTTTTTTTTTTTTTGTGTGTGCTTGTAGCCATATTGAGATCTCCAAATTATTAGCGTTAATCTATGAGCTTGTAGCCTAGACCATAACATAACTGGTATTCACGAATGGTTAGGGTTGAGGTTATACCCAACCCTAAATACAATCTTTTATACAAATTAATATTTAATTAGGAGTGACAAAGGAATTTGTTAGTGTTATTAAGAAAATCCATACTACACCTAGGATAATACGATGGGTTATGCCCTTAGACTAGTTCATTACCCTCAACACTAACTTAAGTATTAATATGGGTTTAATATTGAACTAAGAGCAAGAAAGGAATTAAGTAGTACTAATGAGATAACATATGCTACATGCAGGGTGATATAATAGGTTATACTTTTGGAGTAGTTCATTATCCTAACCCCTAGTTTAAATATTAATTCAGGTTTAGTGCTTGTAGCCTAAGCCTCCTAAATCATTGTCTTAGTAGAATATAATGACGGGATCCAAGTGAAGCTACCCTGAAGTCATTCCTTGAACTAACCTTAATTGAATTGGCAACTTCAGTTATTTAGTTTTACTATTTTAGTTAACAAATCATCCAAACAAACAAAACCCTGATTTCAACCGCTCATTAATAACTAAATTTGACTTAACTCCGATTCCCTGTAAATACGACTCGTATACGCGATTTAGCTACTATGATCTCGTACGCTTGCGAGTACATGGTTTTGAAATAGCCTCTAAGATCGCATCAGCGAGGAACATGCATGATACATTAGTCTTCCAATGAAATCCTTGATATCTTCGCTTTTCTACTACTTTATCGTCACTGACTTTAAGACAATTGTTTGTGTCAATTGGAGATCAAGCATATGCTCCATTAAGAGACAAAAATATCTCTGTACAATCTACTACACCTCAATTCCAAGGAAATAAAAGATCCTTAAGTTGCTTCGCTAGATACCTTTTAAGTCTTGCTACTGCAGTAGAATCATTTCCAATGATTACAACGTCATTGACATAAACTTAGAGGAACATAGTATGATCTATCTTGCTCTTTTATATAAAAATGCAATGATTGATTTGTTGAACTTATGAAACCAAGCCCTAGGAGATCGTTTTAGTCCATATAATGCCTTCTTTAATCTATAAACCTATCCTTTGGTCTTCTTAGAAGCAAAGCCCGGGGAATTCCTCATGTAGACCTCCTCCATTAAGTCCCTGTGAAGAATGGTGTTCTTCACATCAAGCTATTGGAGGTCCCAAGCCAAATTTGTTGTTTGCACATTGAAGGACTATAATAGAATTCATATTGGCAACTGGAGCAAAGGTCTTTTGGTAGTCCAGTCCATAGATTTGGGTGAAACCTTTTGAGGCCATTCTCATCTTATATCTCTCCATAATACCATCAACTTATACTTTATTGTGAAGACCCATCGGTGGTTTTGCTTTAGGAAGAGTAACTAGCTCCCTTGCCTTTTTTTCCCGTAAGACTTTCATGTCCTCCACCGTAGCTTCTTTCCATTGTGGTTCAACCAATGCCTCCCTTCATTGATGACTAAACAAAGAGGACAAATAAGATACAAATGCTTGATGTGGAGGCGATATGGAATCATATGAGACATCATTGGAAATGGGATGTTTGATACAATTTGTAGAACTCCTTCTAAGAGAAGTACCAAAATTGAGATCATTAACTAAAAATAGAAGAAAAAGAAGACTTATGATAGTACTACAGAGATAGAAAAAAGAACCTAAACATGGTTTTCATCGATTTGGAGAAGGCATATGATAAAGTGCCAAGAGATGTCCTATGGAGGGTCTTGGAGAAGAAGGCATCCCCGTATTCTATATCCGAGCCATTAAAGACATGTATGAGGATGCATGGACCAATATGCTTACATCGAAAGGGGAGACAAACACCTTTCCGATTACAGTTGAGGTACATCAATGATCAGCTTTGAGTCCTTTCTTGTTTATTCTGGTTATGGAAGGGTTTACTAGGCACATCCAAGGGGGTGCGCCTTGGTGCATGCTTTTCAACAATGATATACTCCTGGTGAGCGAGTTAAGAGATGAGGTGAATGAGAAGCTGGAACTTTGGTCAAGGGCTTGGAATCAAAAGGCTTATGACTCAATAGATCCAAAACCGAGTATATGGAGCTCAAGTTATCTACCTCAACCAGGCCATGGCCAAGCATAGAAGATGTGAAGATTGGGTCAAAATGCATACTAGAAAAAGAATGTTTCAAATATTTGGAATCCATGGTGCAACAAGACGATGAAGTTGACGAGGATGTCAACAACAAGATTAAAGTAGAATGGCATAAGTGGAAGATGGCTTCTGCAATACTATGCAATAGAAAGTCCCGTTAAAATTGAAAAAAATACTATAAGATAGCAATAAGACCGGCTATGTCATACGATTGGGAGTGCTACCTAGTTAAATGGCAACACCCGTAGATGTTGAAGGTGGCATAGATGAAGATGTTGTGGTA
Source organism: Simmondsia chinensis (assembly GCA_018398585.1). NCBI lineage: Eukaryota > Viridiplantae > Streptophyta > Magnoliopsida > Caryophyllales > Simmondsiaceae > Simmondsia > Simmondsia chinensis. The sequence continues at coordinate 37,900,780 of JAGTTD010000001.1, forward strand.
GATGTGTGGATACACAAAGAAGGATAGAATCAAAAATGACGTTATAAAAAGCAAATTGGGCGTGTCCTCATTTGAGGATAAGCTGAGGTGTAATGGTTTGGCCATGCTAGGAGGAGACCAACTACTGTCCCTATCAAAAGATGTGAACAACTCCATATTACGTATGAGAGGAGAGGTAGAGGTAGGCCAAAGAAGAGCTGAATGGAGATGATTGGACATGACTTTACCCACCTAAACCTAAATGAGGAGATGTCCTTGGATAGAGTCGAATGGTGGGCTAGAATAAGGGTAGCTAACATAATGGCTTAGGATAGAGGAGTACAAAGAAGTTAGTCCATAGTGTCCCTAGGCCTACGTCCATAGTGTCCCTAGGCCTACATGTTGCTATTGTTGCTTGTCATCTGCGTGTTTTGTGTTGCTTTGTGTTTTGTGCTTTACCTTATGCTCTATATTGTGCTGCTTGTTGCCGTGTTGTTTCGTTTGCTCTTATACCTTTAGAGTTGGGAGCCAGCCTCCCTATGCACCCTGAAGAGTAAGGCTGCGTACATTCCCGCAAAAAAAAAAAAAAAAATCTCCTCGACCCTGCTCTAGTGGGAGCCCTTATAGCACTGGAATTGTTATTATAGAAGAAATAAAAGACTTACTGGGTATGATACCTCCTAGAATTGCATTTGGGGGTTGCTCTAGATTGGGTAAGATATGCAAGATGGCTTCAATGGTATTCCCTTCGACGTTAAGTTTCATTTTTTTCCTATTGTATTCTTATCTTCTTCTTGATTTTGCTACTGGTACTATATGTCCTTATCCCTCCACCCATTTTGCTAATCAAGTCATGCAATCCATAGAGGAAATTAATAAACAATATCACTATCTCCTAACTTGCAATCTCCCTTTGAAGAGATGTTCTCATCATCCTCTTGCCTTACCCTAGTCCAAGGATGACTTAGACAGATCAATTAGGCCTCAAGACCATACACTTTCCCTTGAAAACCAAGCCCGGGATTCTGTAAGTGATAATGACTCTAGGTTCTTAGGAGCTGAGTACTCGTCGGGTTTCGAGCCCCTACATCCTTGGTAGACCTCCATATGATGATGAAGTTTCTTTAAGACATGTCTGGATATTGCTTGTGGGAGAGTCTAGCAAGGAAGGGGTGAGAAGAAGGAAGGTGGTAGTGAATCGTCAGGCCATTAACTCTGGTTCATCAAAGAAGGGTCGACAAGCACTAAAGTGCGGGACTAAAGAGCAAGCGAAGCAGGACCTATAAGAATTCCTGAAGGATATATCACCTGGGAGTAGCGCGAAGAGGTCAGTCAAGACCTCTGGTAAGAAAAAGAAGAAATTGGCGAAGAAGGGCGAATGTGCTAAAGATGTTGATAAGCTTCTAGCTATGACATGTGCATGGGAGTTTGGGGAAAATCTAGCTTGGACTGAATTTCGATGGTGATGAATTGGTAGCCGTTGAGCATATTGCAATGATGGATTAGGGCATTGGTCAGCCTGATTTTCTGTCAACCTCATTCCTAGCTGTGATACATTAGCTCATTCCCTTATTCTTGGTCCATTCTATCCAGAGGTGGGTTTAGTCATGTAGCGTCAGTTGGTTTTTGCCTCTATTTGTCCGATAATCTTATTTTCATGCTCTATTGTATTGTTTCTTATCTCTGTTTTGGGCCTGCTTTTATTTAGGTTGACTTAGGTTTTGTTTATACACGGTGCCTATTATGTATTGCGAATTTATCACTAATTATCGAAAAAAATTGTTTGAGAAACATATGCTTCATGTTCAAGGAAGCAACATCCATTGTCACAAAAAACTTCCTACTTGGATTATGATTGCACTTGTACCCTTTTTAGGTAGTAGAGCAACCAATTAAAAATTACCTAAGAGCACGGCCATCAAGTTTGTCTATTGTCTATTTTTAGCATGGACAAAAGCAAACACATCCAAATACCTTTGATTGAACAGCAAAGGAAAGGTTAACTAAAAAACTTTGCAGCTGTGTTTAAAAACCTATGGTCCATAAGCGCAGCTAATTAATATCAAGTATGTGGCTTTCAAGACAACATGAACATCTCCCTTTTTTTCGATGGATACGAAGTAAAACTCGTGATATAGATATTTATTCTTTTTCTGCTATGCCTTAGGGACATCTATTGTGAGCAACAAAGATCTTGCTACTTCCAAAGATACTTATTCTTTCGCTCAGCTACTTCATTTTGTGTTGAAGTAACAACACAACTAGTTTTATGTAAAACATCATTACTGATACGTCTCAAATTTATGCATCTTTTAATTGTTATTTATATTATTTTTCGCCTATTTAATTAAAGTTCTACACTCATTTTGGCAATTTTTATGTTTAACAGGTTTGAAATTAAAGTTTCGAAAATTGTCAAATTTTGGTGCAAATAAGGCAAATTCAATGCGTAAACAATTAAATCAAGTCAATCAATATTCGGGACAACAACGTATAAGCTTAGCCCGCTCTGACCCGACACGCACCGCTACAGTACCCCAAGCCCAACACCTTCATCATCAACCTCAAGCTCACGATTAGGCCCACATCAACCCAGACCTGCGTACCGACCCACGGTCAACCTCTATTGATGTAGGCATTAGTTCATAATTGGTACTTAGATTGATAAATAGCTGATAAGTTCATGTATTCTTGTACTGTGGCATTCTTGTAATAAGTGTGGGTTGTTAAGAGTTAGTTAGGGAAGTTAGCCTCAGATTCTTTGCATATAAAGAGCTTGTATTGTAAGTGAAAGGCATGATTTGAATTATAATAATTCCTTCTCTTTCTCCTCCCAATCCTTCTTTTGTTTCTCCCTAATCTCTCAATTGCTTATCTGATTTGTTCTTCGAAGGGCTTGATTGACTCTTCCTAGCTCAAATATTCACTTGTATCATTGGTATCAGAGCTTAATCCTCGAATTTAAGCAAGAAAATGGCAGATAATACTCGATCCACAGTTGAAATCAGGAAGATTGAAGAATCATTGCCTACTCAGTTACGCTCCATGAATGAGAACATGGAACAATCTATAACAGATCTGAAGAATTCCATTCAAGAATTGCTAGAGATGATTGTAAGCATGACAACACAACAATCTTGACCTATTGAGAGAAATATGAATCCTACTGCTAATTCTTCACTTCATTCTCCTGGACAGAATGACCAATAGCAACAACATCCTGGATCTTTTCCGTACTCCTCGCGATTGAGCAAGGTAAAATTCCCCGTCTTTGCTGGTGGTTATATAAATGATTGGTTTTATGTTTGTGAGCAGTTCTTTTCAGTAGACAACACTCCTGATTACTTGAGAGTTAAAACAACATCAATTCACCTAAAGGGTCTTGCACTACAATGGCACCAAAGACTCATGAAAACTAGGGACCAAGTAGTGACTTGGGATGAATATGTGCTAGCTTTAAAACAAGATTTGGCAAATTGTATGAAGATCCTATGTCAAAACTCATGAATTTGAGGCAACAAGATACTGTTAATAGCTACTTAACACAATTTGATGCTATAGCAATCAGATCAGACTTAACCGAGGCACAATTGATAAGCTGTTTCTTAACCGGCTTAAGACATGACATTTCTGGATGTAAGAGCTAGATATCCTCAAACTTTGTAAGAGGCTTCCTGTTAGAAAAGCTTTCTGAGGCTAAGGCTCAAGCGTTGGCCGAGCAACTACGTTATTCGCGAGGCTTAACCCCTACCAGTACTCTGTCTGATGGGATGAAGCCAAGGTTGCAACATAAGCCTGCTATAACTCATCCGGATGAATTGAACAAGGATAAGTCACAGAGAATGTTAACAAGACAAGAATTAGAAGAAAAGAGGGCCAAGGGCATTTGCTACTTTTGTGATGAGAAGTTTGAGCAAGGCCACAGAGGTAAGTCCAAGATACTGCAACTTTTCATTATAGAAGCAGATATTGATGAGTTTGTGGATGCAAACAAGGGTTTGGAAGATGAGTCAATCTCGATTGAATCAACAGCCCAAATATCATAACATGCATTGTCTGGATCCCCAAACTATCATACACTAAGAGTGATTGGATACGATGGAAAGAAGGCCCTTCACATATTGATTGATAGTGGATCAACTCATAATTTCATCGATGAAAGGTTGGCTGTCAAGTTGGGCTGTGAAATCAACCAGATTAACCCCTTGTCTGTGACTATGGCTAATGGTAGTCAAATGTTTTGCAAGGCTCAATGTCAAGCTCTCTCTTGGAAGTAACAAAGTATTGTGTTTACTGCAGATTTTATGCTAATACTACTAGGGGGTTGTGATATGGTTAATGGTTGCCTACGTTGGGTAATAGACAATGTAATTTCAAGGAGTTGAAGATGGTATTCAAGGTGGATGGTAAAACACATGTGCTCAGAGGAAGTTAGGCTGGCAATTGCAAGATGATTGAAGCTAAGACCTTGTCTAAGATCATGCCTGAGGCACCTTATCGTGCCATGCTGCAAATCAAATTAGTGAGCATTGGTCAAGAGCAAATACCTTCGATAAATTCCTTAGCTGTAAAATCAGACAGTATCCCTATGCCCGCAGCAGTGCGATCTCTCCTAGATCAGTATGCTGAAGTCTTTGATGAGCCACAACAGTTGCCTCCTGCTAGACCTCTATTTGATCACAGAATTGTTTTGAAGGAGGGTACTGAAGCTATTAACAGAAGACCGTATAGATGTCCTGCCCTGCATAAGGATATCATTGAGCAAATGGTTAAAGAATTGCTTGAAAAAGGCATATGTACGACGCAGCAACAGTCCCTATGATTCTCCCGTTGTTTTAGTCGGGAAAAAAGATGGAAGTTAGAGGATGTGCATTGAGTATAGGGATCTTAATAAGGCCACCATTAAGGATAAATTCCCGATACCTTTAGTAGAAGAGCTACTGGATGAATTAGGGAGTACACTTTACTTCTCAAAGTTGGACCTTAGATTGGGCTATTAGCAGATCAGAATGCATGATAATGACATTGAGAAGACTGCTTTCAGAACTCACATAGGCCCTTATGAGTTTTTAGTTATGCCATTTGGTCTAACTAATGTGCCCTCAACCTTTCAAGCTCTCATAAATGCCATCTTTAAGCCTTATTTGAGGAAGTTTGTCTTAGTCTTTTTCTATGACATCCTCATATGTAGCTGCAGCTTATCAGACCTTGTGAAGCATCTGCAACTTGTCTTTGAGCTACTGTGCAGCAATCAGTTATGTGTCAAGCTGAGCAAATGTTATTTTGCAGCATCTTAGGTAGCCTACTTGGGGCATGTCATTTCAGCTGAAGGGGTTGCTACAGACCCAAGCAAAGTTAAAGTAGTTCAGAATTGGCCTACACCAGTAAACATTAAGCAACTCAGGGGATTTCTGGGCTTAACAGGCTATTACCATAGGTTTATTAGAGGGTATGGATCTTTGACCCAACCTCTCATTGATCTCCAAAAAAAAGAAGGGGGGACATGGCATGATCAAGCTTAATAAGCCTTCGATCAGCTCAAGCAGGCCCTATGTTCTACCCCAGTACTTGCTCTTCCAGACTTTGACAGACCCTTCCTCATAGAAACTAATGCAAGTCAGACAAGGTTGGGGACAGTATTGATGCAAGCAAGACACCCTTTTGGCTTATCTCAGCAAGGCTCTTAGCGCAAGGTAGCAACTTTTATCAGCTTATGAGAGAGAGTTAATGTCTGTGGTCTGTGCAGTACAACATTGGCAGCAATACCTTATCAATAACACATTTGTGATTAGAGCCGACCAAAAGAGCCTCAAGTTTTTGCTGGTACTAGGGATGGCAATGGGGAGGGTAAAACCCGATACTCGCAGGTACCCGCCCCATTTGGGGCAGGTACCGGTATAAGTGGGGTGGGTAGTGGGTATGGGTTCGGTGTACCCGCCCCATACCCGTCACGGGTATGAGGCGGGTACGGGTATAGTTTTATACCCGCCTTGCCCCGCTCCACCTCATACCCGCCATGCCCGCTTTATTTTGTATATAATTGATCTTCAAATTAAAAAAAATACGTGTTTAAATTCAATAACCCAAATTGTTTATCAATGTTGTAAAAAAACATAATTGATTTTTAAAAGTAGTATTAAATAACTAATATGACCCGGTATAGATAATCATTTTCTACGCACATTAGAGAGGGTACGGGGCGGATAATGCATACCCGTTGGATATCCGCGGGTAATGGGGCGGGTACGGGTATGAGTTTGTACCCGCCGGGGCGGGTACGGGTATCCACTTCATACTCGTGGCGGGTAATGGGGCGGGTACGGGTATAGGATTTGGGTAGCGGGTACGGGTATGGAGGAGACACCCCCCATACCCGCCCTGCCCCGCCCCATTACCATCCCTAGCTGGACCAGAAGGTTCACACTCATTTTCAACTAGTTTGGCTTTCAAAATTGATGGGTTTTAGCTATGTTCTTGAGTATAAGAAAGGACGAGATAACATAGCAGCAGATGCCCTCTCTCATATTCACAATCATGAAGTCACTTGCTTGCTTTTGTCCACTATTGAATCAAATCTATGTGCACTTCTGCATATATCCTGGCAGCAGGATGAGAAGTTACAGCACATTATATAGCAGCTGCAGTAGAATCCTACTTCACAAGCTAAGTACTCTTGGCTGCAAGGCCAATTGTGCAGAAAAAGGAAGTTGGTTTGGACAGGATACTGAACTCCAATGTAAAATTTTGTCTTGGTTGCATAGCTCACCAGTAGGTGGTCACTCAGGCAGAGATGCAACGCTGAAAAGAGTTAGATCTATCTTCTATTGGAAGGGTATGAATCAAAGTGTGGTTGATTTTGTCAAAAATTGCAATGAGTGCCAAGCTTGTAAGCATGAGAATGTGGCCACCCCAGGTCTTATCCAGCCACTCCCTATCCTTGATGCAATTTGGACCAATGTGTCCATGGATTTCATTGAGGGGCTACCCAAATCCTCTGGGAACTTTGTAGTAGTGGATAGATTTAGCAAATATGCTCATTTCATGGCACTCACTCACCCTTATTCTGCACTGACCGTAGCTCAACTGTACACGAATAATGTATATAAGCTACATGGTATGCTTCTATCGATTGTTAGTGACAGAGATCCCATCTTTCAGAGTGATTTCTGGTCGACTCTCTTCTTGATTCATGGAGCTGAACTTATGTTCTCTACAGCTTATCATCCTCAAACGGATGGGCAAAAAAAAATTGGTAAACAGGGGCCTTGAGACTTATTTGAGGTGCATGTGTAGCTCCAATCCTAGTATCAGGCTAAATAGCTACCCCTTGCGGAATGGTTGTATAACACAACATGGCACTCTTCCACTAACATCACTCCATATGAGATCTTGAATGGTCAAGCTCCTCCTCTCCATATTCCCTACTTGGCCAATGAATAGAATCTGTCAATAGCAGCCTGCTGCAAAGGGAGGATATGATCAAGGTTATACAATTTCATTTGAAAAGAGTACGGAACCAGATGAAGCAAACAGCTAATAAGAAGATGCCTGATCGATCTTTCAATATTAGTGATTAAGCAAATTTCTATTACTTCCCGCATCAATTAGAAGTCGGCTCCTCGTTTCTTTGGACCATTTCAGATTTCTGAAAGAATTGGAAATGTTGCTTATCGTTTACTCCTTCCTGCTTCTTCCAAGATCCATGATGTTATTCATGTGTCTCAGCTCAAGCTTCACAAGGGACCCCTCCCTGCTCATATTGTCCCTCTACTAGAAACTACAAATGGTGCTTTTGTTCATGAACCTGAAGCTATACTGTAGCAGCAACTAGTAAGAAGGGAAACGGAGCTGCAACAAGAGTTTTGGTCAAATGGAAACACTTACCAGCTGAGCAGGCCTCTGGGACTTCTTATTTGATTTTCTACACAAGTTTCCTTCTTTTAACCCTGGAGGACAAGGGTGTTCTTGAGGGGAGGACAGTTGATACATGCATTAGTTCATAATTGGTACTTAGATTGATAAATAGCTGATAAGTTTATGTATTCTTGTGTTGTGGCATTCTTGTAATAAGTGTGGGTTGTTAAGAGTTAGTTAGGGAAGTTAGCCTTAGATTCTTTGCATATAAAGAGCTTGTATTATAAGTGAAAAGGCATGATTTGAATGATAATAATTCCTTCTCTTTCTCCCTCTCAATCCTTCTTCTGTTTCTCCCTAGTCTCTCAATTGCTTATCTGATCTGTTCTTCAAAGGGCTTGATTGACCTTCGTAGCTCAAATATTCACTTGTATCATCTATTCACTCTTGTTCTAGCTCAGCCCAGCCCACGCAACAACCGACCTCAGCCTATCGTTTCCACCTCCTGCCCTGTCAACACCAAGCCCATCAACGGACAGCCCAGGCCCACACCAGTACACGTAGGGTTCAACGAGGGGAAGTCAGTTTAGAGAGGAGATATAAACACGAAGGAAGCTCTGGTTGTGGATCAGGGGACCGTGACTCTGTTCTTCGGTCTTCCCCTTCACTGTAACTCTCTCTCGGTTCTGTTTTTCATTTTCCTTATTTTATTATTTTTTTGTTAAATTGGAAAAGAGCGAAATTAGCGTGGAGATCAACATGAGTTCATACATCTCCTTCTTTACTGGTTCATCCTTGATGGAGAGCTAACTTGCTCTCTGGGGTTAGATGAAGTCTTAGCCTTTTTATTTTTGTATTACTTTTAATTTCGAAATAATTTATTTGTTACATGGATTGCTTGATTGTGAGAAATACTTTAAAAGTATGGTGCTTTAATTGTTTATTCAATTGAGATGAATATTGAGTTTGTAACCTTTAATTGTTGATGTTGATAATTATAAATTAATTCTTTGTGCTTGTAACCTTAGGATTAATTAATCAAGCAATAGTATTAACCGCATTGTTTATCAAAACCTATCTTCCCTATGCTTTAGTTCAGTAGGATCAATACCTAATAATTAACAATATGTTAGGTAGAGCCTCTTTTCCTTATGCTTTAATTAGATAGGGTCAATACGCAATACTAACAATATCTCCATAGTAGGTTGAAGCTTGTAGCCTAAACCACTACCCGTGTGACAATCAATAATTTCAATCTAAAAGTTAACGCAAAAATAATTGGCTAATGATGGATTGGAAACCTTAGATTCCAATTTAATACACTTTTTATATTAGAAGGAGATTATTTTAGTTTAATTGTCGTTTTCTAGATTAATTAATACAAAAACCTCTCAATTTTACTCAAATCAATTTAGATCATAGAATAATTTCACATACCTTTAGTCCCTGTAGTTCGACGCTCTCTCGCCCTGCACTTCCATTTAGATGTGTTTAGCGATTAAGGTTAAATATTAAATTTTGATAGATGTAGAAAAACACATCAATTACCCTAGAGATAAATTTGAAAATCTCCCTTTGTATAGTCCTTACCGCTACCAATTCTTAGTATTTTGACTTTGACATCAAAATGCGTACATTTCATTTTGGGAAATTCATTATAATAAGTGAGCACTTCACTTTTATGATGCATTAAATAGACTCATGTTGCACGACTATAGCAGTCTATAAAAGTAAGACACCAATGATAACGAGATAGTGAAGTTATTCTATTAGGACTCTATACATCAGGATAAATAAAAAAATAAAAATGGTTTTATTATTGTTAATAGGATAAATGTTACATGTACGCTTTCCAAATTCACATGCATCATATGCAAGATGTTCATGACTACGATGTTGAGATAATCTTGGAAATAACTTCTTAATAATTTCAAAGGTTAGGTGCCCAAGACAAAGATGCCACTAATATTACTCCTAATCAGTCGAGTTACGAGTGTCTAAATGACATACATAAGTAGCCCAATGTGCTTCATCTAATTGGCCAGATCCCTCCTCAAGAAAATAAAGCCCACCTACATTCTACCATAACAACTCCTTTCCCCATATCTAGTGCTTGGAAAAATAGACAAGTTGGAAAAATAGGTAACCTTACAATTAGAATCTTTTGTGATAGAATTGATAGAAAACATATTATTAGAAACTAGGCACATGAAGAACTTGAAGAAATTGTGAGATTCGGAAAGCAAGATATGAAGAATTTCCCTGGTACTAGGGACAAAGATCCATCTGCAATACGCACTTTTTCCTTGCCATAGTAAGGAAAATAAGATGAGAGTTGTCTAAGAGAACAGGTCATATGGTCTAATGCTCTAGAGTCAATAATCTAGGGTTCAGATGTATGCGTTAAAAAACTATAGGCACTGATTACTTAATTAGGCAAGGTTAGAGGTGGACTGAGAGTCGATGGAGGAGGAACCTTATTTAGATATCATTTGCCTAAGAACATGCACTTCTTAAGAAAGGCCGCTAAAGTTATTAACAAGATCACCCAATTGTAACAAAACTTTCTCTAAGCTAGATCAATGGAAAATAGAAAGTTAGCACTCTTGACTAATTGAAACTAGTCGACTAGGCTTTAGTCTAGTGGTTAAAACACTAGCAACGTTGAGGCCTTAGGACAAAAGGTCCAAGATTCAAATCCCCACAACACCAAATTGTTTACCCACAGATAAAAAGATGATTGCAACTACCAAAGGCACATATGGCAGTTTGGTTATTCCAAACCTTGCACCAAAGAAACAGAGCATTACTGCGATATCTGGAGTTACATTCAGTATGTGCAATACAGTTGAAATGAAGTTGCAAAAAGTTATCATATAAGATTGGGAAGTTTTATCTGTGTTCACACTACATAACCTTGTATACTACATTGTCCTCTCTAGGTTAGGTGCATGGATGTATTATTATTGAGTTATGCATGTATTTTCCTTATATTCTCGTTCCTTAATCATCATTTTGGTCCCATTATATCAGAGGTAAATCAAGATATTCTTTATCTTTATAGATAGGATAAATATGATCCAAAAGTCCTTTTCTCGATTGCCTCCTTTTATTTATAATGCATTTTGTAAAACTCGAATCAACTAATAATCGGTTCTTTCTCACATAAATCAACAACTCGATTTAATCTAGAGTATTGAATGCTAACCTGCATTTTCCAAGAAAATTTTGTTGGCCACCACGCACATGTATTAAGCAAATAGCTTAATGATGAAGACAAATATAATGTAAAGGAGGAATTTTCTTTTTTTTTTTTTTTTTTTTGGAGCAGCACAAACAGCCTCACGAACGAAGAGAAATGCATTATGAATCATACAAGAATATAACAGTTTAGATGGCAAGCAAAACCACCATATATGGTACAATCATATACAAAATGATATTTAGCAAAAAGATGAGCCACATGGTTACAAACACGAGGAAAGTATGCTTAATTTAGAGTGCCAAGTCAGCAAAATTTAACAAATGCTAACATCGTCAAATTAAGGAGTGACATTGAAAAAATTTAGAAAGTTTAGGTGTGACATTAAAAAATTAAAAAATATAAGTAATTTTTTAAATTCTGTTGATGTATTTTTAAAATTAAATGTTTAATGAAGTGTTTGAGAAGTATTTCATACTTGTTTTAATATATTTTGGCTTAAGTATGGTGTGTGTCAGCACATGGATTGAATGTGTCGACACACAGTTCTACAAAAACGTCCTCAGGGATCTGTGCGTCGGCACACAGGTCTACGGAACCACTATGTGTTGAAGTGAGTGTCGACACTCACTTTGATACACAATCTTACAGTACCCTATGTGTTGAAGCAAGTGTCGACACTTACTTCAACACACAACTCTACAGTGAGCTATGTGTTAATGTGCACACTGATCCTGTGTGTCGACAAATAGCTTCGACACACAGGGCAGTTTTGGCTATTACTTTGTCCGGTTTTTCCTATTGTTGCGGTTGGTTTTGGATCAACTATGGGACGCCCTGTACATCATTCTTTATATAAATATCCCCCATTTTTTGGAAGATCGTTATGCAAAGATTACATGAAAAAGAATTGCAAGAAAGATTTGATGAATACTTTGTAGGCAATTATGAAAGAGTCTTTGAAACTTCATTCTCTTTACATCTCTTTCTATTCCTTCACACTCTCACTTCATTTTTTGTTATCGTTATATCTCTGAGACTATTTTATTACGCCAAAATAAGTCTTAAGGAAAATGATCACACTTCGTCAACACCTGAAATCGTTTGGTTACCCGGTTCATAAGGAATTTCTCCAACAATCTTAGGAGTTAATTTTATGGTTTTGGGATGGCTTCTTCATTGCGAGAGATGATGGCCAACTTTATGAAATTGGACCGGTTTGATGGCGACAACTTTCGCCGCTGGCGAAGGAAGACACATTTTCTGATAACGACATTAAACATGGTTTATGTCCTGAATACACCGATTCCTGATCCTCCAACTGATGAGGAGGAGACATTGTCAGAGAAACGTGCCCATTGGAAGTTGGAGAATGACGACTACATATATAGGAGACACATCCTCAACAGCATAACTAATGCCCTTTTTGACATCTACTCCAATGGTCCTACTACCATGGAGTTATGGGACGCTCTCAAAGCATGGTACATGGCGGAGGACGCAACAAGTAAGAAGTTTTTCGCTAGTCAATTCAATAGTTATAAAATGGTTGATAATATCCCGCTAATGCAACAATTTCATGAAATAGAAAGAATGTTAAACCATTTTAAACAACACAACATAAACATGGACGACACTATTGCCGTTTCCTCCTTGATAGACAAACTTCCACCCTCTTGGAGAGACATTAAGAAAAGTCTCAAATAGAAGAAGGAAGACATGTCTATCGAGGAATTGGCTAACCATCGTCGAATTGAAGAAGAATAGAGGTTGTAGGACGAGAACAAAGATCACCCCGGTGACATTGGAAAGATAAATGTCACAGAAGAAGGACAATCGAGCAAAGGACTAAAACGAACTGAAGACTTCCAAAAGAAACGTGATGACAAGAGGCCAAAGCCTGTATGTTGGGAGTGTCAGAAGCCCGGTCACTTAAGGAGGGACTTTTATCATCTTAAGAATAAGAAAGGCCAAGGGTTGGATCATCGCACCAAAAATTCGAATAATAATTTCATGGCAATGATATCCAAGATCAACCTAGTCCAAGATGATGACTCTTGGTGGGTTGATTCGGGGGCTACGAAACATGTTTGTAAAGATAGAAGGCTCTTCAAAGTGTTCAACCCATAGACGACGGAACTATGTTGATTATGGGTGTGGAGCGACCATACCGGTCAGGGGTAAGGGAAAAGTTGAACTACTTTTCACTTCAGGAAAAACCCTTGCTATGACCGATGTGTGTTTCGCCCCGAATTAGAACCTCATATTTGGTAGCCTGTTGAATAGGTTCGGGTTCAAATTGGTCTTTGAGGCTGACAAATTTGTGTTGTCTAAAGGGGGCCGTTTGTTGGAAAGGGTTGCCTGTGTGAAGGTATGTTCAAACTTAATCTGAAAAATAAAACTGTTAATTCAGTGTATATGCTTGATTCTTCGTTTCTTTGGCATCAAAGACTTGGTCACGTTAATTTTCGTAGAATGCATGAAATGGCAAACTAATCGTTAATTCCCCACATTGAAAAAGTCAATGACAAATGCAAAACATGTATGTTAAAAAAAAAAAAAAAAAAGAAAAAAAGCGGCTATCGTTTCCTTTGGTTCAAAGGGAAACAAGTTTACTTGATTTAGTACATAGTGATTTGTGCAATTTTAAGAGCACTCTGACTATAGAAGGAAAGAGATATTTCATAACACTTATAGGTTATTGCTCTAGATATTGTTATGTGTATCTAATAAATTATAAAAACGAATCACTTGAAAATTTTAAAGCATTTAAAGCTGAAACTGAACTATATTGCGAGACCTTCCTAAAACGACTTAGATCTGATCGTGGTGGGGAATATTATGATCCCAACTATTTTGAAACCACGGGAATAGTACAGGAGGTCAAGGTGCTTTATGCGCCACAATAGAATGGCATGGTTTAGCGGAAAAATCGGACTTTAACTGAGATGGTGAATGCCATGTTGTCTTATTCTGGACTCAATCATGGATTTTAGGGTGAGGCCATGCTTACTGCTTGTTACATTTTGAATCGTGTTCTTAAAAGAAAAGTAAGATTACCCTGTATGAACATTAGAACAAATGAGCCCCGAATTTGAGCTATCTTAAAGTTTGGGGTTGTGGGGCAGTTGTTAAAGTCCCTGAATTTAAGAGGAAAAAGTTAGGTGAGAGAGCCATCGATTGTATAGTTGTTGGATATGCAGTCACAGCAAAGCCTATCGGTTCTATGTGATTGAATCAAACGACTGTATCAATGTTAACACCATAATAGAATCAAGAGATGCTATTTTTGATGAAAATCAGTTTACCTCTTTTCCTAGACTGAGGGATAATGTACCGGTTGAAAATGACATTCCTATGTCAAATGATGGAGACTATTATGAGAGGGAAGAAATCCACGATAACACCCTAGAACTCTGAATGAGCAAAAGAGTTAGGAAAGAGAAATCTTTCGGATTGGACTTCTGCACATTTTTGGTAGAAGGTACTAGAGGCAATGTGGACCATGTAACTCCATATTGTTGTGTTATAGAGTCGAATCCTATGACGTCTGATGAGGCTATGAAGTCTCACGATGCCTCCTTTTGGATAAAGGTGGTAAATGATGAGATGGACTCCATCATGGCTAACAAATACCTGAATTTTAGTGGATCTTCCATAAGGAAACAAGCCCATAGGGTGTAAATGGATCTTCAAGAAGAAAATGAAAGTCGATGAAACTATTGACAAGTTCAAAGCCCGTTTGGTGGCTAAAAGGTTTACCCAAAAATATGGGATAGACTACTTTGATACCTATGCCCTGGTGGCAAGAATATTGACGATAAGAGTACTAATAGCTCTTGCCTCTATTTACAAGCTAACGATTCACCAAATGGATGTGAAAACGGCATTCCTAAATGGTAAGCTGGAAGAGGAAGGGTATATGAAACAACCGGAAGAGTTTGTTGTTCCAGGCCAAGAGAGAAAAGTATGTAAACTCATTCAATCTCTATATGAGCCAAAGCAAGCCCCTAAACAATGGCACTAAAGGTTTGATCTTGTTCTAAACAACGAATTCATAATCAATGAATCAGATAAGTGTGTCCATAGCAAGTTCAAAAATGGTAAAAGAGTCATTATTTGTTTGTATGTCAATAATATGCTGGTACTGATTTGGAACAAGTAGAGAAAACTAAACAATTTATCTCGAGGAACTTTACTATAAAAGACATGGGTGAGGCAGAGGTTATTCTTGGTATAAGAATAATAAAGAGTGGTGACACACTATCCTTAACAGAGGTTATTCTTAGTATAAGAAGAATAAAGAGTGGTGACACACTATCCTTAACACAATCTCACTGCATTGAAAAAGTGTTGAACAGATTCAACTTTGGTGCTTGTGCACCTCTGTCTGTACTGATGGATCCGAGTGTAAAGCTTATACCGAATGAGGGAGCTCCAGTGTCACAGTTGGAGTATGCCAAAGTCATAGGATGTCTTATGTATGCCATGACTAGCACAAGACCCGGTATAGCCTTTGCTGCTGAAAAGTTAAGTAGGTATACTAGCAATCCGAGCAAATTACATTGGCATGCAGTATATAGAATACTAAAGTATCTTAAGAAAACCATGGACTATAGTATTTCTTTCTTAGGGTATCCTCCCATTTTGGAAGGATACTCTGATGCTAGTTGGATCTCCGATTTGGAAGATCATGCATCCACAAAGGGATGGGTTTTCTTGCTTAATGGGGTGCGGTTTCTTGGGGTTCCAAGAAACAGACATGTATTTCAAATTCCACGATGGCGGCAAAGTTTATAGGTCTTGCGTATGCGGAAAAAGAAGTCGAGTGCTTAAAGGACCTCTTGTATGAGATTCCTTTGTGGCTAAGCCGATCTCACCTATTTCTATCCACTATGAAAGTTAGGCTACTCTTTCAAAGGCATATAGTGAGGTGTATAACGGAAAGTCCAGACACATTAGTGTGAGACATAGTATAGCGAGACAACTTATTCGAGGAGTCATTACTATGGACTTTGTGAGAACAAGTTAGAATCCAGCGGATCCATTTACGAAAGGCCTAGCTAGAGGCTTGGCTTTGAAAACAAATGAAGGGATGGGGTTGAAACCCGTCTATTTGGGTCGCCCATGATGGACCCTCAACTCGACGCCTTGTACAATGTAAGGTCTTGGGTTCAATGAGAGAGTTCTCATCCGTGTGACTGCAAGCACTAAAATAGAAATTTCCATCCCGCATGTGAAGTGCTTGGTAACCTGTGACAGAGGAATAAAGAGGATGAGCTTATGCTCTTAACGGACCCCGAGTATATATTATTATTAAATGTTGTGTTCTAGGGACATGACCGATGGAGTCTACCTTAGCGAGCGTGAAGTTTGGCCGCTTCAAACGAGTGATTTAATGACAAGGGTCTGGCTCTGAAACACTCATGAAGGGTATAGGACACAAGGCCACAAATGTGTCGATCTGGGAGATGAGTGTGTGTATCGGGAGTAAGTCCTGTGCATGGAGATGTATTCAGTTAGTCAAATGGGATGTATGGTTCAAAGCTTAGTCTACAATTTTCGTTTCGATTAATTGTACCGTGTCTTCACTAGGTGAGAATTTAATCAAAAGACATTCACATTGATGCATAATGAAACTTCCTTTTATTTTAAGATGTTGTAATAAGAGAATGAATGTATTTTGAAAATGGTGGGGGAATGTTGATGTATTTTCAAAATATAATGTTTAATGAAGTGTTGAAGCAGTGTTTCATACTTGTTTTGATGTATTTTGGCTTAAATATTGTGTGTGTCAACACATGGGTTGAATGTGTCGACACACAATTCTGCAAAAACGTCCTCGGGGATCTATGTGCCAACTCACAGGTTTTGTGTGTTGACACACATGTCTACAGAACCGCTATGTGTTGAAGTGAGTGTCGACACTCACTTCAACATACAATCTTATAGTACCCTGTGTGTTGAAGCAAATGTCGACACTTACTTTGACACACAGCTTTACAATGAGCTATGTGTTGATGTGTGTGTCAACACACAGGTCTATGTGTCGACACACAGCTTCGACACATAAGGTCTGTGTGTCCAGGGTAGTTTTGACCGTTACTTTGCACAGTTTTTTCTGTTTTGGCGATTGGTTTTGGATCAACTTTGGGACGTCTTGTACATCATTCTTTATATAAATATCCCCCGTTTTTTGGAAGATCATTATGCAAAGATTACATGAAAAAGAATTGCAAGAAAGACTTGATGAACACTTTGTAAGCAATTGTGAAAGAGTCTTTGAAATTTTATTCTCTTTACATCTCTTTCTATTCCTTCTTACACACACTGTCACTTCATTTTTAGTTGTCGTTGTATCTCTGAGACTATTTCGTTATGCCAAGATAAGTCTTAAGAAAAGTGATCACACAGCCTCGACATCTAAGATCGTTTGGTTACCTGGTTCGTAAGAAATTTCTCCAACAAATTCGCATCTTAAATTTTATTACGTCATCATCATGAAAATCGAAACTACTGGCTGAGCATTACACCTAAAATTCAACCAACAAATATCTTCCTCATTACAATTTCCAGAAAATTTATAAAAGTAAAATTAACTCCATCAAAATTTTAAGCTGCTTGCTACGGAGCGTGCATAGGAGTTTGGAAAAAAAGCTAGCTTGGACTGAATTTCGATGGTGATGAATTGGTTGTCGTTGAACATATTGCAATGATGGATTAAGGCATTGGTAAGCTTGATTCCCTGTTAACCTCATTCCCAACTGTGGTACATTAGCTCATTCCCCTACTCCTGGTCCATTCTATCCAGTGGTGGGTTTATTCATGTAGCGTCAGTTGGTTTTTCCTATATTTGTGTTATAATCCTATTTTCTTGGTCTGTTGTACTGTTTTTTATCTTTGTTTTGATCCCCACTTTTATTTAGGCTGACTCAGGTCTTGTTTATATAAAGTGCTTGTTGTGTATTGCAACTTTGTCACTAATTATCTAAAAAAATTGTTTAGAAACATATGGTTCATGTTCAAGGAAGATAACATCCATTGTCACAAAAAACTTCCTACTTGAAGTATGAATGCACTTGTACCCTTTTTTAGGTAGTGAAGCAACCAATAAAAAATCACCTAAGAGCACGGTCATTAGCTTTGTCTATTATCCATTTTTTGCATGGACAAAAGCAAACACGTCCAAATACCTTTGGTTGAACAATAAAGGAAAGGTTAACTAAAAACCTTTACAGCGTTATTTGAAAACCTATGGTCCATAAGCCCAGCTAATTAATAACAAGTATGTGGCTTTCAGGACAACATGAACATCTCCCTTTTTTCGATGGATACTGAGTAAAACTCATGATACAAGAGATAATTATTCTTTTGCTACTATGCCTTGGGAACATTTATTGTGAGCAACAATGACCTTGCTACTTCAAAAGATATTAATTCTTTCACTTAGCTACTCATTTTGTGTTGAAGTACCAACACAACTAGTTTTATATAGAATATCATTACCCTAGAGATAAATTTGAAAATCTCCATTTGTGTAATCCATGCCACTACCAATTCTTAGTATTTTGATTTTAACATCAAATTGCATACAGTCCATTTTGTTAAATTGATTATAATAAGTGAATCCTTCACTTTTATGATGCATTAAATAGACTCATATTGCATGATTATAGTAGTATATAAACGTAAGAAACCAATGATAACTAGATAGTGAAGTTATTTTATTAGGACTCCGTACATCAGGATAAATAATATGAAAAATATCAATGGTTTTATTATTGTTAATAGGATAAGCGTTACATGTATATTTTCCAAATTCACATGCATCATATGCAAGATGTTCATGACTACGATGTTCAGATAATCTAGGAAATAACTTCTCAATAACTTTAAAAGTTAGGTGCCCAAGACGAAGATGCAACTAATATTACTCCTAATAAGTCGAGTTACGAGTGTCTCAATGACATACATGTGTAGCCGAATGTGCTTCATCTAATTAGGCAGATCCCTCCTCGAGAAAATAAAGGCCACCTACATTATACCATAACAAATCATTTCCCTGTATCTAGTGCTTAGAAAAACAGACAAGTTTGAAAAAAGGTAACCTTACAATTAGAATTTTTTGTGATAGAATTGATAGATAACATATTATTAGGAAACCTAGGCATATGAAGACCTTGAAGAAATTGTGAGATTCGAAGAGCAAGATATGAAGCATTTCCTCAGTACTGAGGACAAAGATCCATCTACAATACGTACTTTTTCCTTGCCATAGAAATGAAAATAAGGTGAGAGTTGTCTAGGAGAACAAGTTGTAGGGTCTAATGCTCCAGAGTCAATAATCCAGGGTTCAGATGTATGCATTAAAAAGATGTAAACACTAATTACTTAATTAGGCAAGGTTAGAGGTGGGCAGAGAGTCGATGGAGGAAGAACCTAATTTAGACATCATTTGCCTAAGAACATGCAGTTCTTCCTAAGAAAGGTCGCTAAAGTTGTTAACAAGATCGCCCAATTGTAACAAAACTTTCTCTAGGCTAGATCAATAGAAAATAGGAAGTTAGCACTCTTAAACGATTGAAATTAGCTGACTAGGCTTTAGACTAGTGATTAAAACACTAGCAACGTTGTGGCATTAGGACAAAAGGTCCAAGATTCTGTTGGGAAAAACATATGAATTTTGTTGGAAAATAAACTCTGATGTCGACTATTAGGTTCACAGTTCTCAACTATGGTCACAACAATAGGCACCTATTAGAGCACTTAAAGTATGAGACTCTTCTCTCTACCTAAGCCCCCGGTCGGAGAGTCACGCTTCGTGACACCTCACGTGCGAGAGTTCCCGGGAATAGGTTTATCTCCATAAACATTTTGCCCTAATACCAGTTGTTGGGATGAATTTACAAATTCTCCCTCAAGATTACGTAGCAGAACAGGTTGAGAATTCATAACTCTAAACCTAGGGTTGATTTAAAATTCCTAATTTTAAATCTACTGACTTAAATTCATAATTTAAATCATCAGATCTAAATTCTAATTTAGATCTACAGGCCTTTTATTCTAATACATTCATAACAATATATAAACTTAAACAGGCATAATAACGAATACTATAAATAAATAGAAAAACGAAACTAAAAGAAGAAGGAAAGAAGAACATACCTGGAGTTGCTCCAATAAAAGAAAAACCAGAAAGAAAATAATTTTCTTCAAAAACAAGACCCCGAGACATTCTACGCAATAACCTTGAACTGCCAGAGGGTGGGCTCCAAAAAATATTAAATTGGGTCTCCGAAACAATTTCAGAAACCTTAAATAATTATTTTGAACTCGAATGCCAAGCCTCGGAATAAGCCCCTCTATTTATAGAAATATACCGGAACGAAAAAATCTAATTTTAATCGAATTGGGATTTGTCAGTTAACATCAAAACGCAGCGTTTCATTTAAAAACAGGTTCAAAACCCCGCGTTTAGTAACAGTGCAACCGCCTCTGAGGGCCTGTCATCGCGTGCCGTGGTCATCGAGTGATTCGTCCCCGCGTGGGGACGCGGATCGCCCTGGTGGGCGTCCCAGCGTGCGACACGTGTAGCGCGCTAGTTCGTTGGATCCAATATACGTAGATCGTGGCTGTTTTTGCGATTTTTCCTTTTTGTTTGTTTTGTTTCACACATGTAAAAATTCATCTTATTAATTTTAATTTTCAAAATTATTTATTTTATAATATTTAATATTTATTCATCTCATGAATAATATTTGGCAAAATTAATTTACCCATCTTATGGATAAATAATTCATCTCATGAATTCTTTAATATTTTTCTAATGGCAATAAAATACAGAGGCCTGCGTAGAGACCTCAGGGATAATTTAAATCTAGCTCCAAATGGGTTAAATTAAATCATCTCATGATATTAATTTAATTACCATTTAATGAGACTTAATTCCACTAAATAAATCTCAATGCACTCCAGACTTAAATTATTTATTCGATATCTCCCTAATATACTGTATTGATGACAACAACCCCTCTACTAGATGTCCATGACAAAGGATAAATATAACCACTACCATTATCCTTCTCACAGCTTCTCTATTAGTTACCGACTCGCCCTTCACTGAATAACTCACTTATACTTGAACATATTCACAGCATAAATTTCAAATGTCAAACACTTGGAATACTTTGGCCAAAGTTTCCGAACTAAGGGGACATTTGTATCTCATAAGAGACTGTAGATTCCCTATTGAATACTGATCCTTGTCACATTTCACAACGCTACCCAGTGTACGTGGGATTTTAGTCATTCATTTTAGACCTTACTTATAGTGCACCAAAGTAACTAATGCTCCATGCACAAGTCCAGAATACCCTCAGGATTTAGAAACGTCGTTCAAACAGTACAACGTGAATCACTCATCTCCGATAGTAGTTTAGAAATAAGTAACCCACATGTTCCAACTCAGTGTGTCAAACACACTAACCTAACACTTTTGGATCTCCATCCACATGACCAAGACAAGCCATCTAAAGTGTCACGTTATAGTCTTAACATACAAGTGGTCCAAACTTGTCTTCGACTACGAGTCTTTCAAACAACAATCTATATCATTTGTTCCAAGTCTATCTGTGGCTTAGTCTCATAAGCCACTTAGAACAAACATGTAAATTGTAGTCTGAGGACTACACCCATCTCATGGATGCCTCCCGAAAGAAAATCACATGCAGTATAAATGCTCAAATGCACAAATTTAACTAGGAAACGACTGGAACTTCAATTTTATTTATTAATTAAAATAATATATCCAGAATAATTCTGAATTTCAGGGCACTGTTCCTAACAGATTCAAATTCTCACAACCCCAACTCGCCTACCTACAAATAAAAAGATGATTGCAACTATCAAAGGGACATATGGCGGTTTGGTTGTTCCAAACCTTGCACTAAAGAAATAGAGCAACAACAACAGCAACAGAAGACCCAGTGCCTCAAGGGCTCCCTCATAAGTAGGGTTTGGGAGGGGTGGATGGCCGCAGCCTTACCCTTTCAGGATGTAACCTTGCAGAAAGGCTGTTTCCAAGGATCCCCAACTTCATAGGATTGGCAACATGAGGACTTCCTACGAGGTCACCCATCTGGTAAACTCTCGCCCAAGCACACTTACCTTCGGAGTTCTAATGGGATCCGGTTGCATTAGTGCCTGGTACTACTCTCAGCCAAGCACGCTTAACTAAAGAAACAGAGCATTACTGTAGTATCTAAAGTTACATTCATTACATTTTTTTTTGGGGGGCCGCCGGGGGGGGGGGGGGGGGGGGGGGGGGGGTGTGGTTATCTGTGTTCGCACAGCATAACCTTGTATACTACATTGTCCTGTCTAGGTTAGGTGCATGGATGTATTATTATTGAGTTATGCATTTATTTTTCTTAAATTATTGTTCCTTAGTCATCATTTTGGTCCCATTATATCAAGAGGTAAATCAAGATGTTCTTCATCTTTATAGATAGGATAAATATGAAATAACCTTTTCTTGATTGCCTCCTTTTATTTATGGTGTGTTTTGTAAAACACGAATCAACTAATAATTGGTTAAGTCC
The DNA here is from genome assembly GCA_018398585.1 of Simmondsia chinensis. Taxonomy (NCBI): domain Eukaryota; kingdom Viridiplantae; phylum Streptophyta; class Magnoliopsida; order Caryophyllales; family Simmondsiaceae; genus Simmondsia; species Simmondsia chinensis. Next base: position 37,923,415 of record JAGTTD010000001.1, read on the forward strand.
CACCTTAAATCAATTAATTCGATTTAATCTAGATTTTTGAATGCTAATATGCATTTTTAAGAAATTTTTGTTGGCCACCGTGCACATTTATTAAGCAAACAGCTTAATGATAATGACAAATATAATGTAAAGGGAACTTTTTTTTTTTTTTTAAGCGGCCTCACAACTGAAGAGAAATGCATTCCGAATCATACAAGATTACATCTAACAATTTGGATGGTGAGCACAACCACCATCTATGGTAAAAATTATATACAAAATGATATTTAGCAACACGATGCCCTGCAAAGTTACAAGCACGAGGAAAGTATGCTTAATTTAGATGTAATCATAATGCCTCGTCAGCAAAAATTAACCAGTATTAACATTATCAAATTAAGGTGTGACAATAAAAAAAAATTTTAAATATTTAAAGATAATATTAAAAAATTAAAAAATATATATAAATTCTTAAAATCGCATCTTAAATATTATTGCATCGTGATCATGAAAATCAAAACTACCGGCTGAGTGTTACACCTAAAATTCAACCAACAAATTTGTAATTTCTTCCTCATTACAATTTCAAGAAAAAGTATAAAAATAAAATTAAGTCCATCAAAAATCGTGCGACTAAATTGGCTGTGTTCTACACACGCCCTTCAGCCGCCCTTCTCTTATTCTCTCTCCTCCCTCGAAGCTTCAACATCCATTGCTAGGTATTATTTTCTCTCCCAATTTAATCGCTTTCCGCAAATTCAATTGCTTCAATTGATTATTGTTTCGTTTTTTGCGATTCATCTTCCTTGTTTGACGTTTCGATTTACGGAATTAGTGCTTTCGTTGTTTAGGTTTTAGATTGTCGTGTATGGTGTAAAATTGTGTCGAATTGGAGATTTGTTGTTTTTCAATTTGTTCAGATTATTACATCATCTTTCTCTCATTCAAAATTCTCTAATGTTATTTTGTTCAAATTAATTGTCTTTGTCCATATTCATCCGTAATGCATTTTTATGTCAAAATTAGTCCCCCAATTGATGACTAAATTAGATAAAAGTTAAAAAGACTAGGATCAATTTTGTTATAAAATAAAATATTAAGGATTATTTTAAATGAAAGAAAAGAAGAGGAACTCATTTGAAAAAAATTACAAATATAAGAAACTATTTTGAACCAAAAAAAAAAAAATAATAAGGGATCAATTTGAACAAATTTATAAATACGAGGGACTAAATGAGTAAATAACTCTGTACTCTGGTGTACTGTATCTCCGATTTTGTTGGTTTTATTTGGGGGATGGGTCGATTCTCCGTGCCTGTAGAATTGCCTGCTTGATAAAAGATAGGGTTTTTTTCATTAAAAAAAAAAAAACCCACCTTTAAAGGCTGTCATTTTTCACTTAACCTGTTGGAGAATTTCCCAATAAATCGGTAACCGGGTAACCAAACAATCTCAGGTGTTGAGGCCATGTAATTACGTTCCTTAAGGCTTATTTCGGAGTACGAAATATCCTCAGGGATACAACGAAAATCAAAAATGAAGTGAAGATGTGTAAGAGGAGAGATATATTGAGATAAATGAGAATGATGTTTTTCAAGACTTTCACAACACTTTCTTATGAATTCATTTAAGTGTTTGTTTTTCATAATCTCATCGTCATACCTTAAACATGAGAGTAAAGAGGTTATTTATAGTTTTCAAGTGTCTCTTCATGAAAGGACACGTCCCTTCACAAAGTGACACTACCCCTTTTTAATATTTCACAATACTTGCAAGTAAACACATTTCATGTGTATTTTTCCAAATGAACTAGAGGGAATGTTTATATGAAAGAGGGCTTAAAGACGTCCCAAAACATCACCTAAAGAACCGCCAAAAGAACCAAAAAAAACTACGTTACTGTAATTTTGTAAGGTCTATGTGTCGACACACGGGCCCTGTGTGTTGACACACAGACACTTCAAGTTAGTTATGTTGGGTTGTGTGTCGACACTAGGTACCTGTGTGTCGACACATCTTATACAAGCTAATACACTTCAAAATCAAGTATTGGGACAATCTTTAACATTTTATTCATCACATATATTTTGAAAATACACCAACATTCCCCCACCATTTTCAAAATATCATCATTCTCAAAAATGACATCTCAAATAAAGGAGGCCTTATTGTGCATCATTGAGGGTGTCTCACAATTGAACCCGTAGCTAGTGAAGAGACCGTACAGTTAGTCTAATCGAAAATGGTAGACCAAGCTTTGAGCCGTACAACCCATTTGACTAACCGACTATCTAATCATGTACAAGGCGTACTCCCCATACACACCCTACAACTCCCAGATCGACACATTTATGGCCTTGTGTCTTGTACCCTTCGTGAGTATTTCAGGGCCAAACCCTTCACACCATCCCTTCATCTATTTAATGTCAAGTTTCTTGCAATGTTTTTAAATAAGAGGTCCACTAGATTCTGACTTACATTTTCAAAGTCCATAGTGATCTTTCAATCTTTCATGAGTTATTTCACTTAAACAATTTTTGACACTAATGTGTCTGGACTTTCAATGATACATCTCACTCTTATACATTTGAAAGCACATCTCACTATCACAATGGATAAAAATAGTCAATATTGGCTTAGGCCGCAAAGGAATCTTAAACATAAGATCCTTTAATCATTCTGTTTCTTTACAACTAGAAACCAGAGCAATAAACTCTACAACCACAGTGGAGTTAATAATGCGTGTTTGTTTCTTGAAATCCAACGAATAACACCCCCACCACTTTGTTACATTCACTCGCTTTAGAAGTGTTGTCCTCCTTATCGGATATACAAGTGGCATCCAAGTATTCTTCCAAATAGAAGAGTATTCATTAAAAATAACACCATAATTCATAGTCATTCCAGTACCTTATGTACCATATGCTAGTTACCTTTACTTACATAGCTAGTTATATACACTTAGCTATCTAACAACAAAGGCTACATTTAACCTTTTCAAATTCCAATTATAATATTGAAACACTTTCATTTGGTTCTAAATATTCATACCAAATTTCAACATGTAATCAACGTACATACATACAACGAATCATCTGTCATTGTTAAACTAGTCATAGGCACTTTTTGGATTCATTAACTACCTCTTTCAAGAGGCAACATTGCAAAACTTCATAATCTCGTCATGGGAGCACATTTTATGACCCAACAGTATTGAACTTTGACATTCATTTCATTTCTAGTTCATTCCTCTAGAAATATACAAGTTCGATCGTTAGGACTTCTACTTTCATACTCTTTTAAAGTTCTAGAGTCTTTCCAGGGATATACCCTCAAACATGATTTTCATCATAATATACTTTAATTCACATTATCACAATGCATCATTCAAGATCAATGAAAGACTTGAAGTTACTTTTTATGTACTCATTTACATTTACATCTTAAGATGTTCAACTCACCTATAATTCAGTCATACGAATTTACTTGCCATTTATATGCATCAAAACTTACGGGTAATAAAAGAGTCATGTAAATTCAGAGTTTATATACTCTTTAAATTTGTCACGTTGAGGACTAACAACATCCTAACATGTGAATATAACATCACACAATAATCTTATTTACTATGCAACAATTGCATATAATTGCCACTCAATTTGAGTATTTTAATATTCATTATGTAAATGCACTTCATTTTAACCGACTACTCAATCATCATATACATATGCCCATAAAGTGCATGTAACCTTTACTTCAACCGCATTAATCATGATGAGTAATAAAATTTTTACACGCATGCCGGTTTTCATTGAAACATTACATCCAATAACATTGGAAAACCCACTTGAGATATATGGTCAATTATGAAATTATGGATCATTATTTCCAAGCGCTTTTATACAACTTCTTTCAACATCCTTAGTCATGAACTTCAATTTTAATATTTTTATATCAGTCACATTAGGGATCGAACATATGTAAAATAATCATATACTTCATGATCCACTAAATACATTCAAATCCACATCACTTTCGTTTTACTGAGCAAACAAAAGTATTCACGTTCATAAATTAAAATCGCATTAATTCATGATCATTAACATGCATACACGCATTAATAGCATAACCGCATTAACATCCATGATTATGCATAAATTGTACTTCTTGTATATGAACATACATGTATTAATTACATTAGTTGAACACGCATTAGCCTTATAACTCCATTAACATATAAGGAAAAGGAACATACCCAGTGCCTCAAGGGCTCCCGTCTACGCAGGGTCTGGGGGGGGCAGATGTACGCAGCCTTCCCCCTTCAGGGTGTTAACCTGAAGAGAGGCTGTTTCCCAGTGCCTCCAACCTGAGGGTGAGGACTTCCCAGGAGGTCACCCATCCTGGTACTACTCTCGCCCAAGCACACTTAACTTCGGAGTTCTAATGGGATCCGGTGACGGCGTGTTGGTGCCCTCTTTGGTATAAATGCTTATACTCAAATTCTTTCCCATAAGTATGAATATACACACATTAATTCTCAATTTAGTAACTCTTCATACTAAAATTCCTAAGATTTAGTCACTTTTCAATCTAACATATCATTGTAACATATGAAATTACGCTTAAATTGAAATCAATTTGAGTATCCAATTCATATGATGTTATATCATTGGATTAACATAAAACATAAAATTGTCATATAAACTTTGCTTGTCATAATCAAATTTCTTTTACTCAAATTGTATACTCCAAATACGTAAATATGTATTTGTTATAACCACCTTTTCCTTTCATGATCCAATATTCATATAACATCAAATATCACATAATTTTGTCATGATCCATAATTTTAATTTCACTCAAATTCAACCCACTTTCGGATTCACCAAGTAAACATATAATATTCATGTTTACAAATTAAAAACCGCAAAGTTTATAATTGCATTAATCATGCATACATGCATTAAACCTCAACTTAATTACTTATAGTACAAATTCATACAACAATGAATTTACTATATATAATGCATAATTTATACTTTGTTTCAACCACCATAGTTCTTTAAGAATTATAATCATGGTATACAAACGCGTGGATCTTCATGTTACCAATTTATAACAGAACATGCATTCAATTCAGTTATTATTATTATTATTATTATTATTATTATTATTATTATTATTATTATTATTATTATTAGTTTTGGCATCATCACGGCGTCTGGTTTCAACAACAATGCGAAACAAGGATTTCCCTTTTTAGCATCGCCTTGCCGTCTGGTTTCAACAACCACCCAAAACAATATTGTTCATATTCATAATTTACACTGTTCATGATTTACTTATAACCAGAATTAATTTTTTACCGGCTTTTAACCGCCACTACACTTTCTATTTCAATACTACCAAAATCATGAACTTCTAATTTATAAATACATTTTGTATAATATAAGCATAAAATGTACATGAATCAGTGGCTTAGTATGTAGATTCACTTCTGCGGCACGCGTGTTCGAATCCATGTGGCCTAAAGAATTAGCATGCGGTTATTTCATGCCTAGATGTTATTCCTTTTCCCTTTATTTTTCTTTCGATTTTTCTCTTTCTCTCTCCTTCTACTTTTAATTTTCGATTATTACTTTGGTTTAATTAATATGATACAATATTATATGATTCAAAGGCATTAGATTATAAATTCATATGAACACGTATGTTTCTTTAATTAATCAACAATGCCTCAAACCGCATTATTCTTAAACTACACGAGGTTAAGCAGTCCAGGTCATTTTGTCTTTATGTTAACATTACATGATAAAACACCATCATTTGATCAAAACTTCATGATACATAACACATTAAAACAACGCCTAAATTGAAAATCATGGGTTCTTGATTTTGGTTATAATATCATATGCAAAATTAACCATGTGCATAATCACCAATGCACAAACACAAATTCTCATTTATCTTATGATATCAATCTTAGAATATCAGGATTTGTAATCTCTTGATCAAATTTTAAGATATCAATCGTAGAATTTCATGATTCCTACTCATACACCTCGTCACCGAATCTCATTAGAACTCCGAAGTTAAGCGTGCTTGGCCGAGAGCAGTACTAGGATGGGTGACCGCCTGGGAAGTCCTCACCCTCAAGTTGGGGGCACTCGGAAACGGCCTCTCTTCAGGGGTAATACCTTGAAGGAGGAAGGCTGCGTACATCTACCCTCCAGGCCCTTCTTAGGCGGGAGTTTTTGGGGCACTGGGTAAGTTGCTTGCTTGCTACTTATATTTGAATCAAAAAGACATACATTGATCCATAGCAATTTATATAAAAGAAAGATCCAAGAAAGGTCTCAATCCTCTCCATTCATCACTTTCTCCAATCTCACATGGTTCGCTATCAAATCCCGCAAAGTGAAGAAGCCATTTTCAATTAACAAAAATAAGCCTTAAAATTGTTGGAGAATTTCCCAATAAACTAGGAACCAGGTAACCAAACAATCTAAAGCGTCGAGGCCATGTAATCACTTTCCTTAAGGCTTATATCGGAGTACGAAATATCCTCGGGGATATAATGACAACCAAAAATGAAGATGAAGATGTGTAAGATGAGAGATAGATTGAGATAAATGAGAATGATGTTTTTCAAGACTTTCACAACACTTTCTTATGAATTCATTCAAGTGTTTCTTGCAATTATTTTTCATAATCTCATCGTCATACCTTAAACATGAGAGTAAAGGGGTTATTTATAGTTTTCAAATGTCTCTGCATGAAGGGACAAGTGACACTTCCCCTTTTTAATATTTCACAATACTTGCAAGCAAACACCTTTCATGTGTATTTTTCCAAATGAATTAGAGGGAATGTTTATATAAAAGAGGGCTTAAAGACGTCCCAAAACATTACCCAAAGAAATGCCAAAAGAACCGAAAAAACCATGTTACTGTAATTCTGTAGGATTTGTGTGTCGACACATGGGCCCCGTGTGTCGACACACACACACTTCAAGTTAGTTCTGTTGGGCTATGTGTCAACACACGGTACCTGTGTGTCGACACATCTTATACAAGCCAATACACTTCAAAATCAAGTATTGGGACAATCTTTAACACTTTATTCATCACATATATTTTGAAAATATACCAACATAATTGTCACAATTTTCCAATTTTTAGAAAATCAGCTTCGAAGTTCAATTTTTTTTCAATCAACCACCTACATAAGTATTGTTAGTTTTCTGTTGAGACTACACATGCAATTTTATATTTTCTTATACAAAAAAACGCGAAGATAAACACACATGTTGGGCTGATATATGACTTATCAAAGCAGTTTGCCTTAAGTGGTGTTTGTATGCTAGTTGGAATCTACTACATGCTTGTGTGTATAGATTCAAATTTGCGCACAAAGCCACCTCGGCAATATAATGCTTTACCAATTGAGATAAAACCAACATGTGTTATGTTTACCCAATTTTATATGTAAATTAAGCAAAATCACATATGCAACCCAAATAGAATACCAATGGTGTTAGTGTAGGTGGTTGATTGAACTTTTGAAAGTGTTTCTCTAAAAAATTAAAAAGTTGGGGTACATAAGTGAAACAACTTTTGAAGGTTATTTTTTTGTTAAAAAAACAGTAAAATATATGGCTGCTTTGATAATTGTGTGATTAATGAACTGCCTTCTATGTTCTAAAATTTCCCTTGGTTTCTCATTTAGGTAGAAAATTAGTGGAATCTTTGTTTTCTTTTTGTGGTGAAGCTACAACGGAATGGGTTCTTGTCTTGGAGCCTGCAATTTCTCACCTTCTTTGCATTTGTCTAGAAGATTATGAGGCTGTTTGACAGCAAAAAATAATTTTTTCTTTTCAATTTCTAGTTTTCCATTTCTCTCCAGTTTTCCTTTTCTATTTTCCATTTGGAAAACATGTTTGAGAGTGGAAAATCATTACAATTTTCCTATATAGAATGCTGAAAAATGTGTTCAGGTGATCCTCGTTTTTCAATTTTTCTGAAAATTAAGAATGGTATATAAGTAATACCGTTAAATCCAATAATCGAATAACACGATTCATACCCGGTCCAAAAAATTATATCATTGGTTCGAGTACAAGGATCATTTTGATACACAATTCTAAAGTATATACCACCTATTCATTATTTAATTGGATAAAAAAAAAAGAAAGATTCATTGGTTGCATAACACAAAACAACATTTGTATACAGCATGCTAACTGTTGCATTTTTTTGGACATATTCACCTTTATGTCATCTTGTACAACAACAATATCATTTTCTCTAGAGACCGCCGCACCTTCTCTACCATACAAAGTAAATAATGGATTTGATTTGTTGTCCATTCACACACTATTGAAATAATCTTTTGTCGCCTTAGTGGATTGTTCGATATAAAGCGTAAACAAGTTCCCCCAAGTGAGCTTCGCTTTAAAAATGGGGAGCTTAAACTTAAGCATACTCTATTACGTTTCGTAAAAATGAATGCCATTAAACAACTCACGTGGTCCTCTTATGCATCTTTCGCCTTGAAGGGTGGTTTGTGGGTCGAAAGTTAGAATTGATAGCAAGGACGGGAGAACATGAGAGAAAGAGAAAGGATTGGGTTGGGGGGGGGGGGGGGGGGGGGGGGGGGGGGGGGGGGGGGGTGGAGGGGAGGGGGAATTGGAGAATAAGAGAAAATATGAAGAAACTTGTAAGGAACATAGATGTAGAAAACTATGGAAAACAGTTTCAAATTGTTTTCGGGATTTTCCAAAATACTAAGGAAAACTGGAAAACTTTTTCCCACTGTTTTTCTGGAAAATTAGGCTGTTAAACAGCTTTTTCAGTTTTCTAGGAAAATTTTCTAAGAGAACTGGAAAATTCTCTGTTATCAAACAGCCCCTGTGATTGCTCACTTTCTTTGGATCTGTGACATTTTCTACTCCATGGTCTACCAAATGAAACTACATAGAACAAGAAAATGTATAGACATGTAGCTGAAACCTAGAGGCGTATGAACGAAAGAACATAATGTTACCTGTCGTCCTCGGACTCTTTACCTTGGATTTCTGTGCCTGCACCCTTATGGCATGGCACAGATATGTTACATGATCCTTGTGGATGTGGTCTATACGGATACGGTTCTTGGATTCTGCAACATAAAGGTTGAAGCATACGTTTTAGCCAATATCTTCCCATTTGTAGTAAGTATTAGCGTGTACTTGAAGCTCAAATGGGGAAAATACATTTGATTCTCCTATAAGTTGTGATGTGGAATCCTCAAACAACTCATAATCTTAGCTTAAACCTTCGTGAATATGTGCCTTATCACGTGTATTCAAGGTCAAGACACTTCTTTGATTTTTCTTTGTGCCATGGAATTTAACAAGGGTTAGAGTCTTACATTTACAACCACCTTACAACCGCACCCAATATATCTTCCTGAGTCCAAGCAACATGAACTAGTGCCCTTTTTTTTTTTTTTTTTTTTTTTTTCGGGTGAGAGTCCTCATTTTGCTATTTTCTTTTCCTGCTGTTTTAAATTTATGATTTTGTTTTTTTGTTGTCGTTTAAGCTAACTGTTTTAGCCATTTCAATCTGTAATTTGAAGAATGGACTGAGCTACTAACTTTTATTGAGTGAGTAAAATATTGATTATCCTAATAAATTCCTATTCCAACCCCGTCATGGAATTAGTTGGTACCAAGGTCATGGTTTCAAGTCAATAAGGGAACCCTTAACCTTATATGGAGCACTATGAGGTTTTGCTTGTCTTGCATTCAACATGCAAATGTGGGCTCAGAAGCTGACTACTGTTTACCGCTGTAAGCTTGAATATTGCTGATTATGCAATTTTGCTTGGAATCACCAAGATTCATTATACTCCGCGGTGGCCTTTGGAAAGGAGCATGAACTATGGAATGTTTCTATGAAGCAATGAAGATTGCCAAGATTTACATAACTGGGGCTGGGATATTTAGAGGATGAGTGAAAATTTGGAAGTAAGCCATATCATCCTTAATGTGCTATCAAATCTGATGATTTTATCTAATTGGCAAATATTCTGAATGAAGTTGTCACAGTATATCAGCCTTGTTTTCCTTCTCCATGGCATTCTTCGTTTCAGCAACAATACCAGTATGGAATTGTAGAAGCTTTCAAAAGGAAAGCTCCCCAATTGGTGTTTTGACATTCATTGCACAATTGGTTTTTGAACCCCTATTTATGTTTCGTAAATGTTGGTGCACAGACTAGCTTCATTGTTATGCGTTATGAGCTTGTTATACTGTGCGTTAAGATAAAGAATTGGCTAAACAAGAAGCCTCAATTTGAAACCTTGATTGGACTTACTACCGGTGCTAGCTTGTTTCAGTTCTATCTTGAGAAATTATTAATGACCATTTACAAAGCTGTAGGAGATGTACATCTAGGTCATTGCTAGACATGAATCATTGACAAAAATTAGTGGTAGCTTGAGAAGAGTTGTATGGAAAAATCTCCCCTCAGCATGTACTTAAGTTGTTCAAATCTCAGAATTCCTTGTGTGTTTTGCTCAATCTGCAGAAGAAGTGCACTAAGAAGAAGAAGAAATGGACTTCTTTCAGAAGCTCAACAGGGATGCATCTGAATGCCCATTTGACGAACAAGCCATTCAACGCTGTCCATTTTTGAGGAACATTAGCAAGCCGACAAACTTCTTCTCATTTATGAATCTTTCAAACACGGTGAGGATTCCTGTTGGGTGTCTAATTCCATTATCCTTGTTTGGTTAACATAGGAATTGAATTTCTATGGGAAATCGTATTTTCCAGAAATTTATTTCTTGTGTTTGATTGTCGAAATGGGAAGTAGAATTTCCCAGGAATTAGAATTTATTTAGCCCCATTAGGTAAGTTAATTTTTGTGTAACAAAGGAATTAGAACTTTCCAAAAATTTCCACATCCATGTTCTGCCAATTTCCTGGTAATCAAACAAAAGGACAAATACCCCATTCCCATGAATTCCAAATTCATGTGTTACTTCCTGATAAACAAATAAACTCATAGTTTGTTTTCATGCTATTTTGCTGCTGGGACTTACCGTAGCTATGTAATGCTTGATCCGGATGACTCTGTTAGATTTCCATAGCGAAGTGATACAGTTACCTCATCCTGCAAATGCACACAGGTGCCTGGAGCCAAAGGTCCTATCTTTGAAGATGGTCCAAACTTCAATTTAGCCTTCAAAGTTTTTCATGGTGAAAACGGGGTGGTCCCTCTCACAAGGAAGTCTCATCTTTGCAACGATGATCATTCACAAGCAGAGCCTGTTCCCAAGTTTAACCCATTAGCTGCAAAAGCAGCCACGATTAGTTTGTCAGCATTTGGACCCGGAGGACCATTCAGTTTTAATTCATTGTTCTCTGAGAAATGGAAGAAACAAAAGAAGAAACCCGAGTCATCCAAAAACAAAGACCATTCTTCCAAGGTATCGTCAGGTTCATTATCTGTTTTGCGGAAAAGATTGTAAATTTGTAATGTTATATCAGTTGTCCTGCAGTTATGATGCAAAAAAGAGTAGACAACATATATTGTTTTGTTTTGGAAACTATGACAGTTGCATAAGAGTTAGGGTTTTTTAATATAAAACTATCTTTAAAAGTAGTCATTTTTTAATTAACCACCATAAGTTTTCAGTTTTTCAGTAAATCACCTTCAAAAGTCCCATTTTTTTCAATTTGGGGTACGTGTGATTTGCTTATGTTATATGTAAAATCAAGGAAAAAATAACACATGCCGGTTTTTCTCAGTTGGTAAGGCATATACTATTGAGGTGGCTCTATGTGCCTCAATAGTTGGGGATGCTTTAGGCCATCCCCGAGGTCCAGAGTCAAGGCACCTTCCCCCCACCCCCATGTAATGATCTTACCAATTTTAAAAAGAACTAAAGTAGCTCTATGTTCCTGTTAGAATATCTGTACTCACAAGTATATAGTGAAATTTGAACGCACACATAAAGACCACATAGGATATATTACTTTACCGCGTGAACTCATACCAACATGTGTATTTATCTCATTGTTATTGTATAAGAAAACGTAAAGTTTACCCATAATGAAAACTAGCGGCGTTAGTGTAGGTGATTGATTGAAAAAATTTAAATTTTTTAAGGTGATTTTCTGAAAATTGAGAAGTTGTGGTAGTTGAATGAAAAATTACTACTTTTGAAGATGGTTTTCTATAAATAAATAAAAAATTTAATGTAAATGATTTTATGGCTCATTCAAATTCTTCTGGCCATAAGGCTCAAATGGAACGAATGTTCCCTTCAGATTTTAACACCATTGTTGTCACATGTTATATAAAGTATGAAAAACTCCCTTTCCCTACAACGTGACTCTAAACAACAATTTGTTTCCATATAATTGTTTCTTGAATATAGGGAGGAGATCTGTCGAAGCATGAAGCATTAGGCAACGATTGGCTACAAACAGGGAACTGCCCGATAGCCAAGTCTTACAGGGCCGTAGGCCATGTGCTTCCCCTTGTCGCCAAGGCTTTTCAACCCCCACCCGGCGTGAAGCTTCGCTGCCCTCCAGTAGTCGTCGCTGCTAGAGCTGCTCTTGCCCGAAGTGTCCTTGTCAAAAACCTCCGCCCTCAGCCACTACCCGCTAAGATGCTTGTCATCGCAGCTTTAGGCATGGCAGCTAATGTTCCTTTGGGTGTCTGGAAAGAACATACTCAAAAATTCTCATTGTCATGGTTTGTCGCAATTCATGCTGCCGTGCCCTTCATTGCTATGCTCAGAAAAGCAGTTGTCATGCCCAAGACTGCAATGGCCTTGACGATTGGTGCCTCGATTCTAGGACAGGTAATGTGACACAACTTGCTACTCAAAAATAAAATTCAATCCCCCTCCCCCCCCCAAAACTGAAAACTAACGAATAACACACCTAGAGTTCCAGAAAAAGCTAAACCCGATTAGGTAATTAAAGAGAGAAATAGAATTAATTGGAAAACTACTTCTCTAAATAAAAAAATTAAAAACATACCCAGTGCCTCAAGAGCTCCCGCCTACGCAGGGTGTGGGGGGGACGGATGTACGCAGCCTTCCCCCTTTAGGGTGTTAACCTGAAGAGAGGCTGTTTTCCAGTGCCCCCAACCTAAGGGTGAGGACTTCCTAGGAGGTCAACTATCCTGGTACTACTCTCGCCCAAGCACGCTTAACTTCTTAGTTCTAATGGGATCCGGTAACGACATGTTGGTGCCCTCTTTGGTAGGAAAACTACTTCTCTAAATAAAACTACTAAATTATCCTATTAATCAAAATAAAGGTAAATTCTATTTGCTAAAAGGATATATACCATACTAATCCTATCAAATAGCCTAACAAAAGAAATATTCTTTACAATAATTAAACCTCTTCTTCGGTGTTGCATCAACAGGTGATAGGGTCTAGAGCAGAACGGATCCGACTAGAAGCAATATCGAAAAATAGAACATCCCCCATGGAGCAATTAACAGCCAATCATTCAGCAGGGCATGATTTAGGCCAGGTTGATGGCATTGGAAACGTTCATTGCAGTACACAGCAGATGATGGTGGCTGAGCTTCCTATTCAGCACAACAGCCCGAGCAACACAACAGCTGGTATATGTGTCTAAGCAGGCAAGATGAGTGTATATGTGATAAAATAAGAGATGGTGGGGTCTTCTATTGCCGTTCAATCTATTTTGGGCTTCTGGTGGCTCAAGTTCATACAAAGGGTGACGAACTAGCTGCAGATCATTCAAACAAATTTAGTATGTACTAATCCTTGAATATGTTACAGAAGGATTAATATAAATAAGAGTGTGGTTGATAGAATCTTGAGCTGGTGTGAAAACTATAAGAGTTATATATGGTATTTTTAGCCAACTATTGGTGAATGCTTGTAAAATTGCGTTCCATTTTGGTTTGCCAAGAGTAATTAACAGGCAGATCGGACCATCGCTTCCTTTCTAACTTCTTTTTGGTAGGTATGCGAAAGGATTTCCACACTTCACCCCGTTCATAGATAACACTTTGAAGTATGCCATTCCTAAGAGGGTCGTGTCTAACTCCTGATTAAAGAGAGCTTGTATTGAGGGTAAGTGACAACTCGATTTTCAGGATGGAGGTCCTCGGAAACAGTCTTTCTTCCACCTGGAAGGGGGAAGGCTGCGTACATCCACCCTCACCAGACCCTGCTTCGTGCAGGAACCCCTGTGGCACTGGGACTGTTGTTGTTGTTGTATTGAGGGTAAGAATTCAATTGTATTTTGCCATATGTGTGTGTGTGTGTATATATATATATGTATGTATGTATGTATGTATGTATATATATATATATATATATATATATACAACAACAAATTTAGTGCCTTCAAGGGCTCCTGCCAAAAGCAGAGTCTGGGAAGGGTAGATGTACGTAGCCTTCTCCCTTCAGGAGGCTACCCTGAAGGAAGGCTGTTTCCGATGACCCTCCAACCTAAAAAGTTGGTCTGCATCCATCAGCCAAGGACCTAGCACAGGAAAAACATAAAAAATGCATGAGTATGAAAAAAAAAAACAAAACAAAAAACAAATAGAGGATGTATTTTACGAAAAACAAATGCACTGAATCCTTTCCCTGTAATGATATTCAACAACCACGAATATCAAATATCAGTATCAAAGGGGATCAAAAAACGAATGCTTCCAATTGCATTTTCTACTAGAATAACTAACCCATGAAATACATCCTCAAACAAGCTTGATTACAGCTCGTCTAACAAAAATCCCACCTGAAAACCTCAAAATTCACAAATGTGAAGCAAGATCTACATTATTCTCCAAGCTGCTCCCAGAAGATGTCATTTTGCGTGGGAGAATAGTACAATACAAGAACAATGCAGATCAAGGCTTATCTACATCACTCCTAAAACATCAGTAAAATTATGAACAGAGCTTGTACAGACACGAGTAAAATAAGAATATTTTACACAAGCCATTAACCAATATAGTCGATAAAGCAGTTAAACTTACACAACAGAAGACCAATCATCCCAACATAAAAGAGCCCAAGTGCACTAGAGGAGGTAAAGCAAATAAGAAAAAGAGAGAACTATACACAAAACACAGCCTTAAAAGGCCAAAACTTGCTGGACGACTTCTTCTACCCCCAAGATTGTAACACGAAGATCTTCAGTACAGGATCCAGACATTCACCTGTGACAAAATCTGGTCCCATTTGCTGCAGCGAAAACTGCAAGCAGCACAATGCATTTCCCAACTGAAACTAAAAGCCGCCAACGTGCTGCCTTTGGATCCCACCATATCTGCCAGTAGCAACATTGCTGCCACCATGTGCAGTGGGTACCACATTCAGTCCAGGACAGTCCCTTGCCCAGTGCCCGAATTGATGGCATTTGTAGCATTCTCCAGAGCCGCCGCTGGCACCCGCCCCAGAGGTTGATTGGTTGTTATAATAGTTCCCCGTTGAATGTCCCAGACCATTTATGATACTCGGACAGTTTGATGAGGTATGGCCAACGCCACCGCAGCTGGTGCAGGAGATAGGCATTGCAGATGCATTAGCTGCAGCATATCCACTCATGTACTGATTCCCGTACGATCCAATTTGGTTAGTTGGTAGGCCAATATCCCTACCTGGGACGCTAGCATTCACACCGTAGTTAACTGTTGAAGCTGTGGCCCCTGCTGGGTGTCCGAATCCAATTCCAGAACTGCCCATCCTAGGGTTAGCCATCCCAGCAATTGGGGTAACGTTTTCTGACTTTATAGAGATAGCACCAGAGTCCCCTGCTTTCAGCTTGTCCATCATATCCAGGAGAACACGGGACTCCGTTGTGAAAGTGGTCCTTTCTGCTTTCACGGCTGTTGACTTAATTCGCTGCTCGTCACTGAAAGTCTCCTCCTTAACTTTTAACTTGAGAATATACTTATGAAATAGGACACCACGAACAAGTTCAGAAAATTTCTCATCATCATGTTCCTCGTACTTAAGATAGTACAAGCTTTTTGCTGGCATTCCCATTATTTCTTCACCACATTCCTGGAATGCAGTCACCCATGTCAGGCCAGTATGATCCTGTATTTGAAACTGCAGAATATACCTATAGTCGCATTCATCAAAAGACTGATCACATCTGTCACACCGCCACTTCCCATCTCCGTTATTTATAACCTTTTTGTTGCATTGGCGATCTCCAATTAATATTGGACATGCTGTGTAGCAGAAATTATCGACCTTTATGAAGGTTATCGTAGCACAGACTGTAATCCAATCTGGTTTCTCGGAGGTTCCTAACTTCTCATCCTTGATTTGTGAGACGGTCTTTCTGACATCTGTCCTTACCAAACCTGTCATCTCCCTAGAAATGGAGACAGAGGGAATGTTCTTTCCTTCCCTATCGAACCACTCTCTCAGCCTCCGAGCCTCGGGAAAATCAGGCTCTATGACTAGCTGACTTGTAGAAAGAGTTCCAACTGCCTTCCCGTTAAATTCACTGACTCTACCCGACTTCACCGCTAGAACAGGAAATGCACCTGAGTCGCATATATTTTGCAAGGTTTGACCTTCTGCATTGCAAAAATTTCCCCACAATGTCAACTCTACACTTTTACCAGACATGTCCTTCAACTGAATTGTCCTCTTCTGTGTTTCGGTACCATTTTTCCTCATAATTGATGAGGAGGGACTGATTGAAGAAACTACACCAATCACATCGACAACAGTGTTAGGGTCCATGCCTTCAACATCCCTGATGGGACGGAAATGGAATTGTTGTCTAGGTATCCTGTCGTCATCCTCGACACAAGGAAGCACCACCGAGGTAGTTTCCAAGAATATCTCATGATCGTTGCGAAGATGATTGAAATTTTTCTGAGCAGGTTTCAGACTTCCCTTGGATATCAAATACACTTTGCCAACCTCAATTAGGTTGTAGAACTGATCAGCAACGGCATTAAAGCAAGTTACTCGGATTTCTCCACCATCAGAATCTAAAAGATCGAAGGAGAAAACTTTACCATCCCCTCGAGGATTGTTGTAATGCCTAAGTTCACCTTTTGCTGTCACTCTGGCCTTGATGGTCCATCGACCCTGGTAAGGATTTAAAGCAGCAATGGGAATTATCCTAGGTGGAGCTTCATTCTTAGCAATAGGACCTCTGTTAACATACATGGGTGGTGGCTGCTGATGGCCAAACTGCGGAGGATTTACATAAGGATTTGCAGGAGCTCGTGAGACTTCTATTTTTGGGTTCTGAAGACCGCCAAATGAACCACCGCCATTCGCAATGCCAGAACTTCCAGTTCCAAATTCTGATTTAGCATACACTGAAGGTGCATTTGTTCCAGCATATCGCCCTGAGTTTGTACTGGCTGCAGTAGGGCCGGCATATGACTGCATATCAGCACGGTGCTCCATTCTGGATTGTTGTAAAGGCCCTCCAGCTGCACCTGGTTTAGGAACAGGGCTGCTGCCATATGAATGAGGGTTTCCATATTGCACATTCCCAGGGATTGTTGATGCTTGACCCACAGAAGATGATACTTGGGCAGGAGGTTTAGGACCGCCAGGAAGTGGATATTGTGTTGGCTCACCAATAGCCGGGCACTCCACTTGTATCACCTCCAAGTCAATGATAATAATAATCCTGCACGTGAATATAATTGGGTCACAAGACACATATATTGCAGTACAAGCAGTAGAGTAGATAGCAATCAAATATCTGCCATAAAAAAGATGACAAAAATTTGATGTAGAACCACACACGAGCCCATCAGCCTCCAAGTCCAAGCCATCAGAACTTAGTATAAAGGAGGGTGCAGGGTGCGTGCATTCTTCTTCGTCTCCATCCTCAGGTGAGTCTTACTTTTTAAGATTGAACAATCAGAGCATGTCAAAATGTAAGTACTATAACAAAGAGCCCGCCCTATGAATGATGAAATCATCAATACTTAAATAGAGGGCTTTTGATCACAATTATACTGTCACAGTTTCTTGCAAAAGAAGTGTATCTTTTATAAGAAAATTAGTATCAACACAAAAAAGGATTAAATAGTATTTTGAAGATAAGGTGACCTCAAAGATGGAAAGCAACACACAAATTAAACTCATTATGGAAACCATTCCAGTTTCAGTGCAAGTCACCAAGTCTGCAACAGATATGTCTTCAGAATTTTTTGTTGAGAGAAAGCTTAGAAGTTAGAATGACCACATTCTTCCTAAACAATTCATAAGCACATACTGGTCCTTGAAATTTTTTATGTTTCTTTCTAACCAAATACACGAGAATTTCCATATTAGCTATTGAAAATAAAATCCTTCCGATCCTTATTCTGCACAAAATGCATACTCCTATTATTACAAAGTGTATGAGTGCATGCAGAAAATTGACGACAGAAAAATGGGCAACAATGTAAGTACTTAATAAGCAAGAGACCTCAATCCTCAAAGCACCTACAGACATGGGAAGAGGGGGAAGCAGTAAAAAATGGCTTCTATTCTTTTAACATATGTAGATTTTGTCAAATAGACTGTCAAGTGGAAGCTAAGAATTTACCCACAATTATCATTGCACCACATAGCCGTGTTCAAATTTCTTTTTCTGTTTTTGCTTTTCTTTTGCGTCACGGTTACTACTTTAACAGCAAAGCTGGTAAGAAAAAAGATTTTGTTTGGTGAATTGGATTATCACTGTACATAGCCAAAAAGCACATCTTAGCTCATAATTACGCAATAAATTTCACAACTAGGGAAGGAAACTTCATCCATTGCAAAAATATAACCAGCACAAAACCTATGTCAACAAAAATCTGGAAGAAGCAGATAGCAGCAAAGCAACAAAACTAATAATCAGGCTGAACAAGCTCATCACTAGATAACAAGTGTATATGTACATTACAGTAACACAACAAATGCAGATAAAAACTGCAGACAAGGTCCCAAGACACACACACCCCATCGACTATAGAATCACCAAGTAGATCGACTTGACAAATTCAACCTTTAGAAAAAGTATTGCAAATCCCTCGATCAATTAAATTAAACTCCCTAATAAAAACATTTTCCAAACAGAAACAATGTTTACATATTACCCTCAAAGAAACAACAACTCCACCCCCTTCTGCAAGAAAAAGCAGGAAAGATTTAACTAATAGAATATGGAAATTGTTTTTACTCGAGGCATATATACACTACATGGCCCACTCCTTATGAATGCGACCAGGTCCTTATGCCCGATGTAATGGAATATATCCATCTATCTGATTACTTAAAGCCAACCAAATACAATCCCAACAATCCAAAATGCACAGAAATTTTCAACAAAGCAGCAACCAATCAAAGAAAGATAAAGAGAGAACAAGAAAGTGTTGAGAAAATCAACACGAGAACAACAAAAGTGAGAATCACAAGAGACAACACACCAAAATTAACATAAAAACTCTCTCTTAACTAAAAGGAAAAACCACAACCCAATTAGGCATTAAACTTTCAATATTTTAAAACTGGATTCCAATCTCTAATTGAACCCAAAACCCAACATTCAATCTCACTCAGTTTCTCTCCTCTCTTTCCTTCTTCTTCTCTTTTCCTCCTTGTTGTAACCGTGAGGCCCCTCCCATTCTTTTATATAAAATATATTTCCTTTTCTTCGGAAAACTTTCTCATCTCTCTTACTCTACATTTCTCCCCACCAAATCTACTATTTCGCCATCATTTCCATAGTACATGTTTATTTATATCACCCTTTTCTTTATCCTTTTTTTTTCTTTATTTTCATTTTCCTTATTTCTATCTTATATATGACAACAAAAACAACACAATAAAATATGGGTTCAACTCAACAAAAACTAAGGAAATGAAACAAAGATAAGAACAACATACATGCGATTTTGGATGGTATTACACACAAACTGCAGCAACTGCACAATCGAACCCTTCTTCAACCTCCCAGATTTCACCAGATCATTACGCTGCGTAGCCAACATTCCCTGTTGCAAATGCCTCCCATCTGATAACAGCAACCTAAACCTCTCCCCGCTAGTGGGATTCTGCGTGTTCACTTGCCTTACATCCGCTACCTGTAATAGCGGCTTCATTTCCACGTCTCCCCCGCTACAAATCGCCGCTATCGCGCCCTCCGTCAAACTACTCGACGACATTTGCAAACCCTAGAAGATCGAAAGTGTAAGAATCGAAGATCTGTTTGTTTCCTGATGCAATTTAGTTGATTGTGGATGAGAATCGAGAGAGAATTTGAAGGGGGGATTAGGGTTTGGAGAGGAATTTAGAGAGTGAAAATAGGAGAAACAGAAAGCCCTAATTCAGAAGAAGAAGAAGAAGAGGCGGCAAGTGGGGGATTCTAATTGTGAGAGAAGCGCGAAAAAGATTAGAGTTTTATTAGATGTTTGATTTTGCATAGAGGGGCTTGAGGATTTTGCCATTTTGCTAATGAAGGGCTTTGAGTTTAGTGTTTAGCTTTGGAAGGGGTCATCCATCTCTAACATAATTTTAATTTTGGTTCTTTTGTAATGTTATTATTACAACCAAATTGTTATTTTTAGATCATGATGGGTGACCTTTTGAAAAATTCTCATCCTCAGATTGGGGGTGCTAGGAAACAGCCTCTCTTCAGATTAATACCTTGAAGGGGGAAGGCTGCGTACATCCGCCCTCCCCAAACCCTGCGCATGCGGGAGCCCTTGAGGCATTGGGTATGTTCCTTTCCTTTTTGTAGTTTTTAAAATAATTTTATGAATTTTATTATTTGTAAGTCATATTATTGCTCTGGTAATAATAATTTTCGTATTGACAATAACAACTCATTTTTTTCCGGTACAACTTTTTTGAGTAAATGACATATTAATTATCAGTCCACAAATTTTATAAAATAATATTTCAATTAATAAGTTGCTTATATTTTAATAAAATAGTCTAAATATCGGTGTAAAATAAGCTTCATATCCAACTCTTTCTTATTAACAGTGTCAAAACATTCCATTTCGCATGTGGGAAGAAAGAATAGCAAGGGTGTGGTGGTTTTTTTGGCAAACTACAATAGGTTTTATATTCTTATATACCATCATTTGAAACAGCCTTCCGTCAGGATTACACTCTAAAGGGATAAAGCTGCATACATCCCACCCCTCCCAGAACTTGCTTATGCAGGAGCCCTTGAGGCACTGGGTCTGTTGTTGTTGTTATTGTTGTAATGGACTAAAAAATTATTTTATCAAGTTTGTAAACTAAAAAAATTAATAAATTAAACCTTAAAATACTTATTAATATATGTAGGCTATGATTGGCTGTAGCTGTTAGCATTTAACTATTTGCGTTTAGCGTTTAGCTTTTAGCTGATGGGTAATATGTTTGGTAAAATTAGATGTTGAAGTTAGTAGATTATTGTAAAATGTCACAAATAAACAAAATAGAAAATTAATAAAATATTGAATAATTTTATTTCAAGGTCATCTAGCATTCCATAAATTTATTGCGATAGAAGTACGAACATCACTCGTCAACGTACTACTCTCTCCTACATTTCTAACATCAGTAGAAGTTCGCAGCAGATCTGAAAATGACTCAAAAGATACATAATTAGAATTTTTATCAAGTACAACAAAAGCCGAATCATCTGGGGCATAGATAACGTTATAGTTATGCAAGGCACATGCTGCAACCACAATCTTTACTTGGGTTTTGATTGGATAACATGACATAACATATAATATCTTCCTACTTTTCTTTAAAATTCCAATAGATACTTTAAAATTCCAAAGGAGCCATGACTTCCTCATCCAATCCAACTTATTTTTAACTTATCATTACCCTAATTTGGTTTGCTGCTTTGTTGAAATTGTACCATGATAGCATCCCAATTATGTTTGTTATTCCCCACATAGTGACACTCGATACAACTATCACATTGATGCCATCGAACATAGCCGATAAACATTTATATAAGCAAAATGATTTAACTAAAAATTTTGTAGAGGAATTATTTTCTTCCACGGTCCAATATGCAACTTATGGGTATATAATTCGCGATGCTCGGGGAAGAGTTCTTATCTATGAGTCTAGAAATATTGGGAATGCTCCAATTTTTTTAGCTGAGGCGTGGGCTGTTAGGGAAGGAATTAAAAATTGCTTAAATACGGGATTAAACCGGGTGCATATTGAAGGTGATAATTTTACGATAATCCCATCATCCATCGTGAATACCAGTGTCCTTGGCAAATCAGAACCATAATTGAGGACATTTGGAATATGCTACAGTCCTTGGTGGAGTATAGAGTATCTCATGTTTTTCGTGAGGGAAATGAAGCGGAAGATAGCGTGACTATGTTAAGTTCGACTTGACTTGGCGAAGTTCAAGGGTCTCCAAGGAGGGAACTCGTGTTCAGCTTCAATAGAGTATTCAACAAGAATCGCTAGTCCTAACTTTGAGTAGGAATCTAGCATTCTCTTTACCTCTCTAAAAAAAACCTCAAGCTCAAGAAGAAGAACCTATTATTTGATATAAAAAATAGAGAGAGAGAGAGAGAGTTGCGAGAAACATTAATAAAAGATAATCATACCTTATGAAAGTGAGATAATCACAAAACAACTAGAAGGTCTTGGTATTATAGAATGTTTGGAACTAAACATAAAATATTATATAAAAAAAATACAAAATACAAAGTAGAAAGATATTACTAATAACTCGTGGAGATGACGAAATACCAATAAAGTCACAGTTGAGCGAGGCGCGGATCACGCTCTCTTTAAGACGGTTTCGCACTCCTTTTAAGCCGGTGCAGCAGGTAACGGCGCGCCTCCTCCAAGATACAACGCCCAACCACTGTTGATACTTTCTTAGTCTGCACAACCTCGAAAGGCAAAGCCTCCACTACACCTTACTTAGCCAAAGTAACAAAGAAGTATTCTTTTTCTTTTTTTGTTTTAAGCCAATAACCTCTTCTCTGCAACATAGCTTAAATTTAAAAGGGTATTTATAAATAAAATAATGTAAAGCCTTTCTTCATGAAATCCCATTGCATTTCTTGCCGTTTATGTGCCATTATACTGTAACCGATATTTTTCAATGCAAGACCCAGTCAAAAGGCATAAATACAAATAGAAAATAAGTATTATCATCAATGTCATGTTAAATATATCTAGAAAAAAAACTGATTTTTGAGATGTTTGAATATACTATCACTATTCAAAAAGAGAATAATATTATTCGTACTCAGTAAGTATAATAAGTATAATGATGATAGGTAAAACATTAATTTTATTAAAATATCTAACAATCCCCCACTTATTTTAATAAAAGAAACAGAAAATACATTTTTTTTTAAAAAAAAAACTTGGGCTAAGTGAGGACCCCATGCATCATGAGAGTGGCAACGCCTTTAAACCCTCACTTAGTGTTTCAACAACTCCCATACTAGAATCACGGTGGACTTAGCCTTTAAACCTTGGTTGCTTAAGGGCATGTAGAGTGCTTCACACACATGGTATCCAAGGTGCCCCCATAGGCTCTCTAAAGCGTGCACATTATAGCCCTGTACATCATCCTGGATTCATGAGCGCTCTAGAGAGTTAGCCCAAACGCTCATAGAAAGCGGCCTTACTCCCACACTCATATAGGTGAGTCTATCAAGAGTGTACTCGTGGCCATACACCCCACCCCAACATAGGGGCTATAGACCTCATTAAGAGCATAACTAGCTCAACCTCAACACCGCCACAAGTGAGCATGCCGCACTATAGGGATGGACTAAAATAAAGTCAAACGCATGCTAACCCCCGACCACTCCATGATTCGTTTGTCCCTTCAGGGTAACCTCATGGGTGAACAATTTCTTCTTTGGCCTTAAGTCCCATCCCCCTCGATGCAACCCAGATCTTTCTTCTAGCTAGAGGTTTTGTTAGCGGATCCGCAATATTATCATCACTTCTCACATGATCAATAGTTATGGCGCCAGTCGTGAGGTGTGACCTCACTATACTATGCTTCCTTCTTATAGATCTGGATTTTCCATTATAGTATTTAGTATACACCCTGCCGATAGCTGCAGTGCTATCACAGTGTATGAGAACTGGTGGTACAGGTCTATCCCACATGGGTATATCAAACAACAGTTCTCTTAACCACGATGCCTCCTCACCAGCAGTGGCTAAAGCTACAAGTTCAGCCTCCATGGTAGATTTAGCAATAATTGTTTGTTTTTTTGATTTCCAATTCATAGCACCACCACCAAGTTTAAACAAGTAACCACTTGTAGAAACAGCGTCACCAGAGCGAGAATTCCAATCTGCATCACTAAAACTTTCAAGAATAGCAGGGTGATTTTTATAACATAAACCGTAACTTATTGTTCTTTTCAGGTATCTCATAACACGATTCAGAGCAGCCCAATGATCAAACGTAGGCCTACTAGTAAATCGACTAAGTGCACCAACGGCATAAGCAATATCAGGTCTAGTAGTGTCAGCAGCATATCTTGGACTGCCAATTACGCTAGCATACTCGCTTTGATTGATAACATCAGCATCATTACCATTAGGATAGAGATAGACATGTGGGTCTAACGGTGTACTAACGGGCAAGCAATCAAACATATTGAATTTCTTCAATATTTTTTCAACATAGTGGGATTGATCAAGAAAAAAGCCATCTTTAATTCTAGTAATTTTCATCCCCAATATGACATTTGCTTCACCCATGTCTTTCATATCAAAGACACTCTTTAACAAAGTCTTTGTTGAGTTGATAACGCTTAGATTTGTTCCAAAAATTAACAAATCATCAACATACAGACAGATAATGACATGAGCATCATTCGAAGATTTATAGTATATGCATTTGTCAGCTTCATTCAACTTAAACCCATTAGAAATTAAACATTGATCAAATTTTTTATGCCATTGTTTTGGAGCTTGTTTGAGACCATATAATGATTTTGTTAGTTTACAAACTTTATGCTCATTCCCCGGTTGGACAAACCCTTCCGGTTGATTCATGTATATTTCTTCTTCTAAGTCTCCATTCAAAAAAGCTGTTTTTACATTCATTTGATGGATTATTAAATTGTGTAAAGCAGCAATAGCAACCAAAATTCTTATAGAAGTCACTTTAGTTACTGGAGAATAGGTATCGAAAAAGTCTATATTTTCCTTTTGTTTAAAACCTTTGGCAACCAATCTAGCTTTAAACTTATCTATGGTACCATCAGGTTTACGCTTTCTACGAAGTACCCACTTGCAACCTATGGTTTTGCATCCCAGAGGTAAGTCTACTAACTTCCATGTTTTGTTAGTCATTAAAGAGTCTATTTCATCATTTATCGCTTCTCTCCAAAAAACTGAGTCCGGTGATGATAATGCTTCATGAAATGACTTAGGTTCATTAACTATCATATAGACAAAGTTCTCAAAAGACATATAAGGATCTTGGACATGGTATAAAAGAAAATCAAAACTAAAGTCCTTTTCTATCCTTTGTCTTTTACTCTTTCTAATTAGTTCCAGATTAGCCTCTTCCCTAGGTTGGGAAGAACTAGCATAATTATCAATTATTCTTTTATCTTTTTCATCGCCCCCACTAATTTTGGATTTAAAAGGGAATTTATCTTCATGAAAAATTGCATCTAATGATTCTATTACCACATTATTCTCAAGATCTAAAAATCTATAGGCTTTACTATTCAAAGCATAACCTATAAAGACACTTCTTATTGCTCTTATTCCTAATTTAGGAATTTTTGGATCGGTTTTTCTCACATAGGCTAGACACCCCCATACTCTTAGATAACTCAAATTTGGTTTTCTATTCCTCCATAATACATAAGGTGTTTTTAAAATTTTCTTACGAGGCACTTTATTAAATATATAATTAGCGGTAAGAATTGCCTCTCCCCATAGATTATTAGGGGCTCCGGAGCTAACTGGCATGGCATTCGTCAAGTTAATTAACGATCTATTTTTCCGTTCCGCTACACCATTAGAGGGAGGAGAATAGGGGGAGTAACTTCATGTACTATACCAACGGATTGAATATAATCAATTAGGCCATATGTGTCATATTCTCTACCTCTATCGGTTCTAAACCTTTTAATTTTTTTATCAAAACGATTTTCTACCTCTTTGATAAAAGTTGTTAATTTCTCAAAAGCTTCACTTTTATTTTTCATAAGGTACACGTAAGAGTATTTTGAAAAACCGTCAATAAAGGTTATAAAATACCCTTTTCCACCCCACGTTAATATTCCTTCAAATTCACACATATGCGAGTGGATTAATTCTAGCAACTCAGTATTTCTTTCTACCTTTGTGTGTGGTGCTTTAGTAATTTTAGTCATACTACAAACTTCACATTTTTCAAAATTATTTTCAAATTTGGGTAGTAAGCCTAGATAACTCATATTACTCAAATACTTGCTATTCATATGACAAAGCCTAGCATGCCAAAGATTCACACAAGAAACATTATAAACTGTTACAGGAGCAATTTTACCAATTTTAACATCAAGTTTAAACATACCATCACAAGTGTAGCCTTTACCAATAAAGACACCATTTTTTGAAATAATATATCGGTCAGATTCAAAAATCTGCTTAAAGCCTGCCCTATTCAAGAGATAACCTGAAACGAGGTTTTTCCTAATTTCAGGGATATAGAGGACATCTTTTAAAGTTACAACCTTCGCGGAAATAAACTTGATTTCTATATCACCGATGCCTAAAACATTTGCGGTTTGAGAGTCCCCTAGCAATAGTTTGTGGCCACTCTCAACAACACTATAAGTTTTAAACAAATTTTTGTCATAACACACATGCCTAGAGGCACCGGTGTCTACAGACCAACCGTCATGATTTTCAACATTGTTGAGTTTAGTTATCATGGCTACGAAATGCTTCATAGAATTATAATCATTAGTAGAGATCCTACTAGATTTACCATAGAGAGCCATAAACCGTCTTAAAATTGTTTGGAACTAAACATAAAATATTATATATAAAAAAAATACAAAGTACAAAGTAGAAAGATATTACCAATAACTCGTAGAGGTGACGAAATACCAATAAAGTCACAGTTGAGCGAGGCGCGGATCACGCTCTCTTTAAGACGGTTTCGCGCCCCTCTCGGATTTAAGCCGGTGCAGCAGGTATCGGCGCGCCGCCTTCAGGATACAATGCCCAATCACTGTTGATACTTTCTTGGTCTGCATAACCACGAAAGCCAGAGCCTCCACTACACCTTATTTAGCCAAAGTAACAAAGAAGTATTCTTTTTCTTTTTTTGTTTTAAGCCAATAACCTCTTCTCTGCAACATAGCTTAAATTTAAAAGGGTATTTATAAATAAAATAATGTAAAGCCTTTCTTCATGAAATCCCATTGCATTTCTAGCCGTTTATGTGCCATTATACTGTAACCGATATTTTTCAATGCAAGACCAAGTCAAAAGGCATAAATACAAATAGAAAATAAGTATTATCATCAATGTCATGTTAAATATATCTGGAAAAAAAACTAATTTTTGAGATGTTTGAATATACTATCACTATTCAAAAAGAGAATAATATTATTCGTACTCAGTAAGTATAATAAGTATAATGATGATAGGTAAAACATTAATTTCATTAAAATATCTAACATAGAATTAATAAGCACCCATAAATTTGTCAATACCCTTGTTAATATGTGGATGCTATAAAAAATTATCATTTTAACACAGTTTATCAAACTTTTGTTAACACATAATAGAACAAACACATGAATTATGCGATAAACATTAGAATAAAAAGAGTAAAGAAAAAAAATGAACCATTGAAGAACTCTACAAAAAAAAAAAAATTTAATTTAACTATTAAATTTTAAAATAGATGATCAAGAAGAATAAACTTACATTCATTCCTTTAATATACCCCTAACTTCAAATTCCACGGTTGGTTTTTAAGTTCAAAAGGTCATTTATAGTAAAATTAAAAAAGAAAAAGAAGACAACAATAAATTTAAATTTATTTGAATAGCATGTATCAAATCAAAATATATTTGATTTTAATTGATTTTACTTGATTTTACCAAACAGCGATATCAGCTGTTTGACTAGTTAAAAAGCTACACGCTATGAATAATTGCTTTTCAAACATAGCCTTAATTTACTCTAACTTTTTTTTCGATGTTTAGATAGTGTATCAATTCCAATAACTTGTAATATGTTGTAAATATTAGATATTCTTTGTATATAATTTTATGCCCAATATTAAATATTATCAAATATTTAAAAAAAGTTTAAGATTATATAAAAGACTTTTATACATACATGTTGTATGTTGTTTCCTATCTATGCTAGCCATGCCCTAATAATACTTGAAGTTAAAATGAGCTAAGATGGATTGCTAAATAGGCAAATGAAACGCACCAAAGTTGCTTAAATCAAACAAAACGCAGCGTTTGGTTAGCTGATGCAAGTGATGGCATTTCTGTAATTGAGGAGAACTTGAGGGGCAATTGGGTTCTAAAAAAAGCTTTTGCCTTAAGAGCCGTTGTCTCTTTTCTACCCCTGCCCCTGCCCTTGCCCGTGTGTCTTCGATATTTTTTTTATTTTTTACAATGGTAAAGCCAGGAGGGGAGGGGAGGGGAGGGGATATACCCCTCAAGTCCTCAAAGAGGACTACCACATTTGCCCACGGTGGGATTCGATCCCGGGATGCCCAGTTTGGCAACCGACGGTCCAACCACCATGCCATGTCCCTAGGGGACTACCCGTGTGTCTTTGATGCCCTAGACGCTTCATTTGCCCCTGACACGCATCATCCATCCATGCTGCTTCTAAGGGACACATGTCTTGATCTCCGCTACCCAGTTTGTGTTTCTTTGGAGCATTTTAAGCCGTTAAGTGAAATGAAGATTGATGGCTTGGATGGCCCCACGCAGTCCTTGACATGGATTGAGGGACACTGGTATAAAAGGAGGGAAAATTTGGGGTTGTTAGATGAGCGTTTCATTTTCTTCATTTTTCTCTCTAAATTTATCCCTTCTTCCTTCTCAGTGAGGCTCTCCATTTCTCCTTGAGTGTTGAAGGCTGTCTTTGCGCTAATCTGAGCAAATCCATGGAGGTTTAAGCAAAATTCAATAGTATCTTGTTTATTTAGGTTTAGCTTTCTACCTTAGAACCCTAGATTGTTGTATTCATTTGTTATTGCATTATAATTTGGTTTGTAATTTATAATAATCTTAATATAGTGGATACACTTCTCTAGAGCTGTGGACTAAGAACAACTTTTTGGAGTCCAAACCGCATAAAACTTTGATGTTGTTGTTTTCATATTGTTTTTCTTTTTGTTCTTATATTGTAATCTCTATCTGTGACACTTCCTGATTCTAAAAAGTACTTAAGTAATCTCTAAAGATAATATAAAGAATACATATCCATATAGATATATTCATGGCCTATATGTGTAGTTTGAGGTGGCATTATTCCATGATTTCATGTGCCACTACTCACTACCATTTTCTGCATATAAATTTGAGCCTGGCATGCATATGAGAAAATGAGATATGAAGATGAGAGGTATTTTGAGATCTAGTAATACGTAAATAAAGCTTATGTAGTTTCTCTCCTATTATATTTATATTTGGATTTTATTCTCGTTCTCCCTAGTTTCATAACACGTTATCAGCATGAGTCTTTAGATAGTTAAGGGTCATTATATATTTGAGGTAAGTTATCGTTCCTTGATCTTTGTCTTTTATAATGTTAAATTTTATAAAACTTGAGTTTACTGCTCCTGATATATCTAGCAAAAATTATTTGCCATGAACTCTTGATACTGAGATTCACCTTGATGCTACGAATCTCGGAGACACAATCTAAATGACAAATAACGCACCCATGCAGGATAGCGCCAAAGCTATGTTTCTCATGCATCATATCCATGAAGGATAGGAAGTTAAAGTATCTTATTGTAAAGGACCTGTATGTCATTTGGTTAAATTTAAAGGAGAGATTTGATCATCAAAAGTCTATGATTATCCCTAAAGCTCTCTATGAATGGATTCACTTGCGGTTGAAAGATTTTAAAATTGTAAGTAGAGTATAATTTTACACCATTTAGTATTACTTTCCAACTAAAATTATGTAGGAAAAATATTATTAAATAGGATATGTTAGAGAAAATATTCTCTACCTTTAATGCCTTAAATATGCTCCTGTAGCAGCAATATTAAGAATGAGGTTTTAAAAAAAATACTCAGAGTTAATATCATATCTCCTTATTTAATAAAACAATGAATTATTGATGAAAATTCACCAGTCATGTTCAACTGGGTCAAAACCATTCTCTGAAATAAATGCTACGACATACGACCATTAGGGATGTGGTCGAGGTCGCAAACTTGGTCGTGGACGTGGCCAGGGCCATGGACAAGGTTATAGCCACGGTCATAATAACTAGCAATATGGTAACCGAAATGACCAAAATTTAAAATTTTCACACATGCCAAGGAGAAATATATAAAGGGGAAATCCCCTTTTACAAAATTCGTCAAAAGATTTGGAAACAGATTGCTATACAACAACAACAACAACAACAGACTCAGTGCCTCAAGGGCTCAAGCCTAAGCGGTGTCGGGGGGGGGGGGGGGGGGGGGGGGGGGGGGGGGGGGGTGGGGGGGATATGTACGCAGCCTTACCCCTTCAGGATGTAACCCTGCTGAGAGACTATTTCCGAAGACTCCTAACCTTATAGGGTTAGAAACATATTGCTATAGATGCAATATGAAAAGTCATTAGGCGTGTACCTGTCGTACAGCCTAATACCTAGTGGACCTTTACCAAGCATCGTTAAAAGCGAAAGAAAAACTTCCGAAAACCGATTTTGCTAAAGATCATTTTCCACTCAATGATACAAATTTAGATGTTTTTGATTTTTTCGAAGATCCTAGTGGAAGTATGAGAAAGCAAAACTATAATATGTATGAATGAATAATGACAAACAAGAGGGGCTCTATTTATAAATCCTAGAGACAATAACAAATGACAAAGCTACCCTTGGATAGTACAAAAGGCAAAAAGGATAGGAAGGTACAAGGCTTTAACCCTAGGTTAACCTTCCTAAAACCTCTCCTCTAATAAGCCCCCTCCATCTGAATTGGAGCAGTAAGTGAAGATTGTTCTTGTGATAGTGAAAGGGATCTACAGTTAGTCCTTTGATGAAGATGTTTGAGACTTGCTTGATAGGGGCATATAGCGGACTTGGAGGTCGCCTTTGAGCACTTTTTCCCGAACATAGTGGAAGTCAACGTCGACATACTTGTTGTGGTCATTGGAAACTGGGTTGGCAGCAAGGTAGGAGGCAAAGACGTTATCACAGCAAATGATGACGGGACCATTATGCCAAAGCCCGAGATCCCACATGATGTAGTGCACCTAACCACTTTTAGCAACCGCCTGAGCAGCTGCACAATACTCGAATTCATTAGAGGATTTGGAGACCATGGCTTATTTCTAGGCGCGCCAAGAGATTAAGTTAGGATAAGGAATAAGGCATATCCAGTTGGAGAGCGGCGTGTGTCTGGACACCTACCCCAATTGGCATCAGCATACACTTCTATTGAGGTATAGGACTTGGGAAGAATTAATAAACTGTGGTCGTGTTGGGAGATTTTAATTTCATAAACTAAAACTTTCTAAAATTAACAGATCAAGTGCAACGAAATCACAATTTAAAATTCTAAATTTTAAACAATAAATAGTCTCTACTCTAACTAAAACATGGCCATGCATAGCATGAATAGACATAACACAAAAAACGAATTTAATACAAATTTAAAAGAATTAATTAAAAGTTACATACTTCAATGTAGACTGCAGTGTAAAGATGCAGTGAGGACGATACAATCGACGACTTCTCGATAATTGCTCTCTACATTAGACGTATGGGCATCGTAAACTCAAGCACTCTAAAACTATTTTAGGGAAAATTGAAGAGGAAGTATGTAAAATAATAATGCTATATTACCAAAACTTAATCTAACTTTCTTAAACCCAAAAAAACTGTGTCAATTTTAAAATTAAAAATAAAATAAATTAAGATTTTCGATAAGTCAAAATACCAAGAAATTTATCCCAAAAATCTAAAAGGAAAACGCGTAAAACCGATCAGCCATCACCGCTTCATAGGGTGCCACACAGAACCCTGTGATTGGTCCACATCATTAGACACGGATCAACACCCTCAGCCATCCCCAGCATGCAACTAGTTGGCCTTGGGGGGCAACGGGCAGATCGGCCCCCTGTGCCTGTCAGCGTGTGACACGTTTAGCTTAATTGACTAGTGACGAAGTTTAGCATTTTTTTCTTTTTTATTTTATTTTATTTTCCTAGTATAAATTCATCTCATGAATTTTCTTGATTTTCTAAAGGTACATATTATAAAGGCTTGAGCAGGGAACTTGGGGATAATTTAATTATTGTCCAAATGGGTCAAATCTTATTTCATCTCATAATAACAATTAATTTTCATTTATTAAAACTTAATTCCACTAAATAAGTTTTACTGCACTCTAAAAATAAATATATTTACTCGTTAAATTCTCTATGATTGTTTACTCACAATTGACCCCTCTATTAAATGTCAGAAAAATAATTTAAACTGCTATTATTATTCTTGCTCATATTACCTTCTTAGTTTTTGACTTGCCCTTCTCAAATAATTTACTAATACATAATAACACTTATGTACTAATTCTAAATGCCACGCATATAGTATGCTTTGGTCAAAGTCTCTAGAATGAACTTGAAATCTTGGGAATCAACTAAGAAGACATCTTATGTTATACGCCCACTGGATCAGAAGCTTCTCAAGCTCAAGCATTTACTTTTCTAGTTCGAGACCAACGTCTTGGGGCTAATGTGGGATCCGCTCAAGGACCCACTGGTTTAGGTAAATATCTAATGCATTCCCCGACTGGAGAAGTCATTTTTGGAGGGGAAACTATGTGTTTTTGGGATTTGCGTGCTCCCTGGTTAGAACCTTTTATTAGTAAAATATCTATTTCCGCTACTCTTTAGGGATGGCAATGGGTTGAATTTGGGTCGGGTTTGCCTCCATCCAGATCCAACCAAGAAAAAACCCGATCCAACCCAAATCCGAAGAAAAACCCATTTATTTTATAAAAGTTCAATCCAAATCCAAATCTATAGGTTGAAACGGATATCCGACCCAAATCCATCACCCATTTAAATACTAGAACAAATTATAATCCAACACAAATAATAACACAATCAAATATTTGGCCAAATTGTTGTTATTTTTCCTTTTCTATTAATACGCATGACAATGATAACAAAATACTTGGTAATCATTCAAAAAATATAGACCTAATTCTTATATATAAACTTGCTACGTCATAGGTTTTTTTTCACAAAATGAACAATATAGTGTCAAACAAGTTGCACAATGCTTGGTACAATCATCAAAAAAATAATGGATTCAGATTGTAGTGCTAAAGAAGCTCCAAAATGCTTGATATACACAATTGCATAAAAATGATGAATTAGCAGCAAAAATAAGCTTCAGATGTCTCTTCATTCAACAAAAGCTTCAAGTTCCAATGTTAACTATCCTCATCGTCCATCTCATCCTAAATTTAATGGAATGGAAAAAATACTCAAATATAATATTTAAAATTTATTATAAATCATATTATATTTAAAATATGATTTGTTACTATACTTTAATTTAAATAAAAATACTCAAATATTAAAGACAATTTCTACTAAAATTTCAACTACACTGTTATGAGCTCCAAGAAAAAAAAAAACCTACTCTGTTAGAAGCAAGGCTTCAATGCAAGCAACAAGAGAAAAGCCAAGTACAATTATGGGTGACGAGTCAAAGAAAGACATTTGAAAATTTCCATTGACAGAGAAAAAGAAAAAGTGAGAGAAAAAAGCAAATTGCAGGCTATATGCAAAAAGCTGATATCTCCACCCTACTAACTGACACTAATTCACTCCTAGCTAAAATACATAAGAGATTAAAAAATAATAATAACAATTATCTAATATACACTTTAAAAAAATAGTATATACTTAATTTCCGGTCGGATCTAGGTCAGGTTTTACGTCACCTGAATCCGACCCGACCCAAAACCCATTTATCAACATCTAAATTCAAATCCATTTAAAACCCATTTTTTACATCGAAATCCGTCATAAACAGATCGGATTAGACGAATATCCAACGGATTCGGGTCCAATTGCCATCCCTACTACTCTTCATGCAGTTACCCAATGAACGTAAGATTTTGGTTACACGTTGTAACCCAATCCTTTTAGCATATCAAGCAACTAACATTCCATGCACGAGTTCAAACTATTTCCTGGATTTAGAGTCATTGTATAAACATATTAAAAAATGAGGTGCTCATTTATTATAGTAGTGCAGAAATGAGCAAGTCACGTGGTCCATTTCAATGTAACAATTTAATTGAAATACACCAACATAACATTTTGGATCACTATCTACATAACCATGACAAGTTATCTAAATTTTATATTGTAGTCTAAGCAAATAAGTAATCCAAACTTATTACTAGCTACGAATTAACTATTAAATAACTTTTAATATGTTATTAGTCTATCTGTAGCGTAATTTTATTATCCACTAAAACAAATATTTTAAATGTCATTTAAGGAGTATGTCCACCTCATGGTATGTTGTTTGAAAGAAAATAACATCACATGCATAATAATAAAATCGTAAAAAATAAAGACAACAATAAATAAATTTTATTTAATAATAAAATTATTCACATAAATTTGGTCCTAGGACATCAATTTTAATAGGTTGGCAATGCTTTTGAGGTATTGAAGGATTTGCTTCACCACATGCCAATGACTAGACCTTAGGGCATGCATAAACTAAGAGACAAGGTTAATAGTATAGCATATATTGGGTCGTTTCATGGTGAGTTATTAGCACCAACAACACTCCTCAGATGGTTTGGGTAATAGGTCAACATCATTTAATTATGGGTGTCTTTGAGCTGGAAGAGGGGTCTTAGTGGGTTTGGCTTGGTGCATGTGATGCTTTGTAAGCAGGTCAATTGTGTACTTGTGTTGTGAGAGGAATAGAACGTGTTTGGTCCATTTTGCTTTAATGCCTAAGAAGTAATGCAAAGGTCCTAGGTCCTTCATAAAAATTTGAGTGAGAGATTGTGTATGAGAGTATCAACGGAGTGAGGGTTAGATCCTGTGAGGATAATATCGTCAATATCGAGTAAGAGACAGATGACGTCATGACTTTTGCAAAATAAAAATAGAGAGGAGTCTGCCTGACAATAGGTGAAACCAAGACTCTAGAGGAAGGCACTAAAACATTAGAACTGTGCCCTTGGGGCTTGTTTGAGGACATAAAGGGCTTTATGCAATCAACACACTTGATATGGAAATTTTGGATGAATAAAACCCTGAGGTTGTCTCATATATATGTCTTCCTTCAAGTGACCATGTAGGAAAGCATTTTTCACATCCAATTGCCTAATTTGCCAAGCATTGGTGATAGCAAGTGAGACTTTAAAGCGTATGGTGGCGGGCTTGACAATAGGGCTAAATATTTCCTTGAAGTCAATGCCTTCACATTGGTGAAAGCCTTGGGTCACAGGGCAAGCTTTGAAGCAATCCATGGAGCCATCCGCTTTATACTTTATCTTATATTTCCAAGTTCTACCTATTAGGTTCTTAGAGGGGGTCATGGGGAGCAAGTTCCCAAGTGTTGTTTTAGAGAAGCACATTAAATTCATCTATCACAACTTCCTACCACTTAGGGTTCTTTATTGCTTAAGAGTGACATGTGGGTTCCTGAATTACAGTTATAGAGGATAGGGAGAGGAGATGTTTAACTTTTCGAATTCTATCTTTTAGTCGAGTTTGCATATGGTGAGTATTAATGAGGAGTCGCAGGATGGGTTCAGGCAGGGGTGTTGCCGTTGCTAAAGGTGAGGCCAGGGTGGTGTTGCTGTTGCATGGTGAGGATCGGTGGTAGCCAGTGACGGAGGGACCCACGAGGGGCATGGGTTCTGGTCTGGGCTGCAGTGGTCCAGGTTTGGTGCAGTCGATGGCTGGTGTCATTGTGGGAGCCTTCGGGGGGCTCGGGTAGTGGTCACCGAGTGCGGGGCTGGAGGCTGCAGTGCCGAAGCACGGTGAGGCTAGATTAGAACTAAGTCAGGGGGTTTGGGAGCAGGCGCGGGAACTGTGGGGCAGCCACCTGAGGGTGGTGTAGCCTCCAGGTGAGGTGCAGTGAGTAAGGGGAGGGAAGTGGGGAGGTTGACTATGGTTGTCATGGTCCCCGAAGGGAAAACCATGGTAAGGTTGACAAGTTTGTGGTAGGGGAACCTGAACTCGTGAAAAAGGACATGTCGATTGACGTAATTTTTTTTTTTTTGTTTTGGGGTATAAACATCAATACCCTTTGTAGCATGCAGTGTAACCTAAAAAAATGCATGGAGTGGATCTTGGTGCTAATTTATGAGGGCCACGAGGTGTGAGGTTCGGAAAACATGTACAACCAAAGACGCAAAAACTTATGTAATTCCGATTTTTGTGAAAAAGTTTTTCAAAAGGTGAAGAGTTTGCTAAGACCCCAGTGGGGATTCGGTTGACAGTAAAACAAGCAGTGCAAGCCATGTCATCCCAGAAAGAATAGGGAAGTTTAGATTAAACAAGTAGCGTCCATGCCATTTCAACAATGTGCCGATGCTTTCGTTCTACCACCCCATTTTGTTATGGGATGTTAGGACACGAGAGGCAAAAGTGAATGCCATATTGACATCATAAGGAGTTCATGCATACGTACAAATTCACGTCCTCCATCATTTTGAAAGATTTTGATTTTCGTAGAGAATTAATTTTCAACTATAGTTTTGAATGTTTCAAAAATTTCAAAAACCTCTGATTTATTTCTCATTGGATATAGCCAAGTAAAATGTGTAAAGTCATTGACAAATGTAACATAATATTTGTGACAAAAAGTAGATGATATCAAAGA
Source organism: Simmondsia chinensis (assembly GCA_018398585.1). Taxonomy (NCBI): domain Eukaryota; kingdom Viridiplantae; phylum Streptophyta; class Magnoliopsida; order Caryophyllales; family Simmondsiaceae; genus Simmondsia; species Simmondsia chinensis. The sequence goes on from JAGTTD010000001.1 coordinate 37,960,457, forward strand.
TTGCCATGCGTAGGAATGAATTAAATGCAGTGGAGAAGTAAAATTATGTAAAACATATTGAAAAGGTAAATGATGGGATTTTCCCAAACAACAAACTTGACAAATATGTAGAAAACGAGAACCAGAAATAAGTTCGAGTTCGAATATTAAAAGATATTCGATTAATAAACAAGTACGAGTCGAGTAGTGAACTATTCGGCTCGATACTCGATTGAATACTCGACTCGATACTTGATTAAATACTTGACTCGATACTCGGCTAAATACTCAACTCGATGCTCAATTAAATACTCAACTCGATACTGAAATTGGCACTCGACTTGATACTCGACTTGTATGAAGTAGTTCTTGTGTATTATTTTCTTTTGAAATGGATGGCTTGTGATATTAATAGTAGAATGAAAGAAGGAAATTGATTTTCTTATAAAAGATAATATGTTACATTTGTGGTAGAGCAAAAGAACTTGTATTTGATTTGCTTGTATTTTTGGAAACTTAGGTTTTGATGCATATTTGATGTTAATATGTCAGTGATTTATGGTTGTATATGTAGAAATATAGTGTGGGCAATAATTGAGTATCCAAATTGAGTATAACTAATATTCAAATGTATGGAGTAATATTATAATGAAGCTAATTTATTGAACGCTCATATGCACAATAAACAAGTACTCAAATAATTAATCGGGTTCGAGTTCGAGCAAAATTAACTACTCGAATTGAGTTTGAGTACAAGTTTGATTACCCCGAGTGGTTAATCGAGTTCTAGTTGAGTACTGAGATACTCAGCCCGACTCGACTCGATTACACCCCTGGTCCTTGGTGTCCTAATCGACGATGCTAGAGTTCACCAGAATGGGTACAGGTGACGAGACCGAGTGATTGAGGCGAGAAGCTATATAAAAGCGCATTACTACTAACTTAAAGCAGAGAAATCCCCGTAGCCCTGTCCTTTATAGAAAAAAATGGAATCAAATTCAACTGTGTATTTGTTATCTGGACAACGTTGCTTAATTGATAGAAGATTGTAGGTGAGATTGGGGATTATCATAATGTTCTTGAGTTGTAAAGTTCTGCCTTTTGTTTTAATTGTGTTACAGGAAGTAAAGCATTGTCACCAACTTAAACACTTTTATGACCATGTGGTTGGATGCACTGGAGTTAGGGTACCAACTATAGTATTCAAAGTCACTAATAGACATGGCAACAAGTGAGTGAGACAGATCAGGAAAGGTGTTCTAATCGAAGCGATGAGGGTGGGAAATAAGGATGTGGCTGGTGTGATTGCCGATTTGGCAATACTGAGGACCTGGCCAAGGATTCTGACAGTATTAAATGACAAGTGACTTAGACTTGGTAGAGGTGCCGTTGGTGGTGGAGTGTGCTAACCTGATTGATGCTTCTTGGCCTTAAAGGCTATTTACATTGTAATTTTAATTATAACAATCATTTAGTAAGTCATTATGTTTAAATTGTTCTAACCTTGTTTGAAAGTGACTCATAAGAAAGCTAGGAAAGATCAAGATTAATTATCTTGATATCAAGCTTTCCAAGATGATGGATCAAGAGAAACCGAGCCAAGCTAAAGAGAAGGTTGATCCTAAATCAAGACAACGAGATCCGAGTCTAGGCGCTTCAAGTCATTTATTTTTATTTTTTAGGACTTGGAATCGAGATATATCAATTAAGTCAAATCTCAATATTGATATGTGATGGTCTAACAAAAATGGTTTTGAAATATTTTTAAAATTTAATTTCCAAATATTATTTGAAAAATACTCAAGTCAAATTCAAGCCAATCAACTTTTTCAATAAGGATATTTTAAATTGCCATTATGAAAAGCATGCCCAAAAATAACAAGATAAAAATTTTTATTATGGTGATATTTTAGCTTGATTAAATCAATCATTCATTCAAATGAATAAGCCAAATATGAAAATTAATTCAAAAATGAGCTAATTTGGTAATCAATCAATTGAGCTAAATGGTCAAAATCGTTCAAATCCACCTTGACATGCTGAATGTCAACACAAAGAAGGTATGTGTCAACACATAGACTTACAGTAGCCAATCGAAGCTGTGTGTTGACACACAAAACTGCTACAGCTCCAAACAACTACTTTTGATTTGATTTCTTTCCTAATTTTTTTCCTAAACATTTCAAACTTCCCCTAGCCCCTCACTTGCTTATAAATAGGTCTTGAATGCTTTGATTTATATCATCCTATTCTCTCTAAGCAATCTTTGATTAAAAAGCTCTTGTTCTTTTTTACTTTAAAGTTTTAATTTTGAGTTTTTCTTAAAGCTTTCTTGAGCATCATTTGTTCCCTATATTGTTGATTGTTTAAGCTTAATTGGTATATCCTTAGCCTTGGCTAAGCTTGATCAATTGTTAATTCACTCTTGAATAGAGTGAAAATTTCATTGCTTTAATTCTTTTCATTGTAAACGTCGGAACTTGAGCCTATTGTTACAAAAGGGTTAGTTGTAAAAGTTTGGGTCTCGAGCCTACGTAAAAAAAGATCGGTTGTAAAGGTTGGATCCTGAGCCTAGGTTTTTAAAAAGGATCATCAAGCTTAGTGAAAGGCTCAAGCGACAAAGAGTAGTTACTTGAGGAGTGGACTAGCTTTCGGATTGGAAGTGAACTACTATAAAAATTGTTATATATCATTTTCTTCTTTCCTTTATTTTTATATTTCATATTCATTATTTATCTTTCATTAAATTTTTGGTTATTAAAGTTTAAATTTTAATTTTATCTTGAATGAACCTAATCCCTCCCCCCCCCCCCCCCCCCCCCCCCCCCCAGTTGATTTGGGCACCAGTTTAGCCCCCTCAGTTACCACGGTAGCCATGATGACGGCCCTTGTTACCTCGGCCATGAACACCTCGACCGGGATTGGATCCTTGCAAACCTATACCTGCAGCAACTAGGGCATGACTTTCTTAGTGGAGGGGTGCACTTGATTTGGGAACCTTCTTCATTTGAATGAGTAGTTTTTAGAATTTCAAAATCAAGGGTGGGGGAGGTATTTCTCGTGAGAGTAGCAAATGCAGCATACTCAATAGAAAGACTATAGAGGGCATTTGTACTAGTTTTATGTTCAAGTTGGATGAATCTATGGTAGCTAAATCATCAGCGAGAGATTTTAATTCGGAGAGGTAGGTTTCTATAGTTTTGTAATCTTTACAAATATTTATGATTTCATAACTGAGTTCAAATTCCTTGGCCAATGAATGGTCTCATAATTGCTTGACTAGGGCATCCCACATGGCTTTGGATATGGGGTGTCGAAAAATGTCACTAAGAAGGGGTTGAGGTAATGCGGTAACTATGCAAGATCGAAGGCTTTAATCTATTCTAACCCAATTTAGATGCTCAGGATTAGGAGAAATAGTTCTATCATGATAGGTGATATGAGGTGGGGATAGTGGTAGGAACCATATATGTGTCCCATTAATTAATGTGAGATTAGAAGCTATAAAAAATTGTTCCCTCCAGGCGGAATAGTTAGTTGTATTTTCCAATTTTATTGTAATGATATTAGAAATACTTGATAGTGAGAGGAGTAAGAAAGTATTAATATAGTAATTAGGGTTTTAGTCAAAAGAAGGGTTTAGAGCTACAGTGGCAGCAGTAAGGCCCAGGGGGTGGCCAAGCCCACCACTGGGCAAGCAAGAGGGGAGAGCAGCGTTGCCTGTGAGGCTATCGACAACCAGTGCGGCAGGTCTGGAGGAGCCACTGATGCCATGGGAGGTGACGACATGGGTTGCTCCTTCAAAGGCAGGTGCGTTCGAGGTTAAGGCAGCGATCGAAGGGTGCCTCATCGTGGTGGAAGGAAGGGGGAAGGGAGGGAGGGAGTGAGAGATGCTTGAGCCAAGAAATGGAGACACTTGTGGCCTCACAGGGGCAAAAAAAGTGTCAGAGATGGAGAAATCGATCTCCGTTAGTCTGTGGAGGAATAGACCCGTGGACATGGATCCGATATGGGGAAATTGGTCATATCCAAGGGAGGACAGGTCATCCTTGCACCCAAAAGGGTGCCGGCATTAACGGAGCTAGGCTTTGACGAGGAGGTGATAACGATAGTCCAGTTGGTATTTTTTTTTTTTTTTTTTTTGGTGGGGGGTGGGGGGGGGGGGGGGGGGGGGATGGGGAAGGGGGTAGGTTAGGGTTATTAGCTATCATTTATTAAAAATATAGAATCCAAAAAAAATCACAAATAGAGAACTACTGAAGAAAAAGAAGAGAAATACAGGAAACGAAAAAGAGAGAAGAAAAGTCTCTGAATGAGACTCTTATACCATATGAGAAAGCAAAACTATAATCGGTATTGAATGAATTATGACATACAAGATGGGCTTTATATATAGAGCCTAGAGACTGTGACAAATGACAAAGCTATCCCTGAATAATACAAAAGGCAAAAGGGGTAGTAAGGTAAAAGACTTTAGCCTCAAGTTGACTTCTGTAAAACCTCTCTTCTAATAAGGAGAATTGATCATTTGATAGGTGATGAAATTGTTTAAATTGACTAAAATTTGTGTTTTTCTTTTAAGTCCATCTTTTGTACTAAACTATGTTTGACTTTAATAAAATGATGTTGTCTTACTATGTAAGAACTGAAGTGGTATCATCCATCTGATATTTTATACGACATGTAGTTTAGTTATATATGTGAATTATTTTTGACATATCTCATGATCGAGGATCGAATAGGTTCAACTATAATCTAAAATATATACTATAGATTATGGTTATTAAAAATCTATTTGTGATATCACACTTATAGTTTCATTTGTACTTATATATATTTTATGTTTGAAAAAATGAATGCTGAAAATTTATGTCCAGTAGATAATGTAACATCAATGAGTGTTTTAAACTTAATTAAAGACTTCAGAAGAGTACATATTATGTTTCCTGAGGGACGATATCTTTTATAAGTGACGTTGTGTTTACTAATAGGTCACAGAAAAATCTAATAAGTTTTCGAGATACCTGTTGGGATGGTTAACCAGAAGATAATGTACCCAAAGACCTTTCTTTTATGGCAATGACTATTTGGATCATCTGGGTATAACAATAATTAAGAGAATCGTTGAAAACCCTCACACTCATTAAAGAATCAAAAGTTCTTATAATTAGATGAAAATCTATGTGCTACTTATGACCAGGGCAAAATGATTATTAGGTCTTTCCCAACTAAGAGAGAATACAAAGAGGATATGTTTGGGAACAATTATTTCATCATGTAAACTAATTTTATATTTTATGAAATTAATAGAAGTCTCTACATGTTAGTCACATGTTTGTGAATAATTCACTTGTGATGTAGTATTTGTGGAACTCCTTACATAAATGATCCGATTATGAGATCAACTTTTGGATTATGTGATGTTATAATGCAAGAGCATTTAATCCCAATAAAAAATTAACGATTATTGTTGGCCATTAGAATTACAGTTGACTATATGTGGCCCACATACATATATAAAATGGTCTTGTGGATTTTTTAAATGCTTATAGCGAATTGCTAGACTATTACTATTGCCTACTTTACATTAGTACATGCTATGATATCTATAACAACACTAATTCATACTAGACCAACTAATTATCATGAATATCTCTATTATAACTTGTCTTTGACAAGAACCAGGTATATATCCCATCCGTGAATTTTGGCTATATAGCGTATATCCCAATTACTTCACCTTAATGCAAAAGGATGGGTCCAAACAAGGGACTTAAAATCAATGTTGGGTCCGTCCATTATTAAATATCAGGATTAAAAAAAAAAGAAAAAAAAGAAACAAGGTTTCTAGAATAAGGGGGAGAAAAGCAAAACTTAAAAAATGAGAAAATATGTGGAAAGCATCATCAAATTAGAAGTTCAGAAAATTGCTCACTTGTAAAATGTTATAAGCCAATTGTCTGATGCATTCATTGATATAAAGAGGGTGACCAAATCAAATGTCCCGGCTATAGATGCTTCTACTTGAATTAATATATCTATTGAGCAATATTCTAATATATTGACAAATGCATCCACTGAATGCTAGAAGCATGGTAGATGTATTGGTTCCATATACTTAAATCTTAAAAATAAAATACAGCATGAGAAAACAATTGAACCCTTTATTATGAAACTTAGGAAGAGGAAAAAAAATCTGTAGAGGTAATAGTATAAAAACAAGGAGGAAATATGAATGAAATGCCTTAATATTATAGGGCACCGGAAAGTATTGAAATTGATGATAACGAGATCTCAATGAATTATGGAATATGATGAAACGAAAAGAAAATTGATCGAATACTTGTATATAGAGCAGCTATTGATCTAATCAAACAAATTAAAAATCTTGAACCGAAGTTAGTTCAAGAATATTAACAAAGAGATGATAGAAAGACGCAATTCAGACAGTATTAGTAATGTGTAGTTTTTGGATTTGTAGTTCAAATGTCTAAAAAGCAAGATTTGTAGGCTACTCGTGGATATTAGTGCAAAAATGATGAGGTGGTTAGATAAAAAAACATGAATTATAGCCCATGGTTCATTATAAAGATCAAAAAATGATGGACATACATATATATTATAAGGATGCAATTGGTGTAGCAGTCTCTGTATACGTCCTATGAATATGGTAACAACTTATTTGCATGAGTCACTTAATAATGAAAATCCTTGAAGGACCAAAGATGCTAGAAGCATATAGTTCAAAACTGCGGAACCATACTCAATCAAATTACAAAGATTTTTGTCAGAATTAAAATGATCCAAGCATATGTAATACAATCCCCTTAGTAGATATCTACTGGAAGTGGGATATGTTAGTATCATCATGACTCTTGAAGGGCTTAAAAAAATTGTTATGCACCTAAATAAATAGTTCGAGATAAAGAATTAAGGAAAAAAAAATAAAGTTTTGTCTACACCAAAAATCGAGCACAAATATGATCAAGTATTAGTTCATCAGTCAACTTATATAAGGACTGTACTTAGGTATTTTAATATGACTAACCCACACATATTTAGTGCCCCAATTATTGTTTAATTTTTGATATAGATAAAGACCTCTTTTGTCCTCAATGAGATAACGAAATGAAATCTCGGTCCTAGAAGAACCATACATTGGTACAATTAGCAAATTAATATATTTGTTACACGAGATAGGTATAGCCTCTTCTTTTAACTTGTTGCGGCATCAATACGAGGACTGTGGAATGTGGTTAAACATCTATCTTAATATAAGTTTATTTCGTCATGTCAAACTCATAATTAATTTGTATGTGAGTTATTTAATTTGACTCACATCAGGTAAGTGACAAACTTGACATTGCTTTATATAGTTATATTGCTATATCTTGATAATTTACTAATGATTGCAGCTACAAGCGAGATACCTGTGCTTTATGAGCAAGTAGGTAATGCGCATGGTTAAGGCTTTTGATCCAACATATTTTGTAAACTTTCAACGATTAAGGGGGAGTCTGATAGTACCATATGAAGACAAGTCTGCGTGTATTATTTAAGTTAAAGAAAGGTGAGAAAACTAAGCAAATGTCAACAAATTCGTTTTCACTCTTGAACTTCAGAAAAAATATGCAACAAATATTTGTAAAATGCTCAAGAAATTGGAGGACTTATTCACAAACCCATTGGCTACAATAAAGTTTCTAGAAGATGGTGTACAAGATTGGCATACACCAACTTAGACACATCTTTGGTTAATGTGTGCCTATAAAGGGGATTTAAGTATGCACTGTACTTTTTTTTTTCTTTGCTAGGATTTTTTTTTGTCCCACAACATTTTTATTGGAAAGGCTTTTAATGCGGTAGTTTAAAATACGTTTATAAGTTAGACGCTATACTCTTTCAAGGGTTTTCGTCCAGCAAGGTTTTAAGATGAATATCCAAAGAGAAAGTGTTATAAATATTGGATATTCTATGGGTATTTGATAGCTATTCTCTAGTAGTTAAGCAGCTCTTCTAGAACTAAAAATGCATCAAATGGATGTAAAACAACGTTTTTGAATGGTGACCCAGTCAAAGAAATTTATATGGACCAACCTAAAAGCTTCGTTGAGCCAGGCAATGAACACAAAGTGTTTAAGTTAAAAAAATCCTTATATGGCTTAAACAAGCCCCTGGATAATGGCGTGAAAATTTTGATAAATGTCTCATAGAGAATGGCTTTCAAATAAATGAAAGTGACAAGTGTATATACTATAAGTCTATTGGTGTATCTCATGTGATGATTAGCTTGTATGTGGATGATTTGCTTATATTTGGTTCTAACTTAGAAATTATGAACTCTACTAAGACCATGTGAAAATTAACTTTGACATGAAAGATAGGGACTGGCTTATGTTATCCTTGGCATGAAAATAAGTAAATTCAACTGTGGTATATTACTTAAACAATATCACTATGTTGAAAAGATTTTGAGAAAGTTCAAATACTATGATTGCTTGCCTGCTAGTACACTGCTTGATCCAGATGCTCATCTGGTCCCTACTGAAAGGATCGAAGATATTATTGATCAAAGTGAGTATGATAAAATTATGGGTAGTCTCAGATATGCTACTGATACTTCACGCCCTGATATATCTTATGCGGTTGGTGTGTTAAGTAGATTTACACAAAAGCCCTCATTCCATCATTGGATGGCCATTAACCGTTTAATGAGATATTTGAAAAAGACAATGAATTATGCATTGTATTATAATAGGTTTTCAATTGTACTTGAAGGGTTCAGTGATATAGATTATAACTTTCATATTGGGGATACTGTGTCTACAGGTGAATATGCGTTGACCTCAGATTGTGGTGCGATAACTTGGAGAAAAAAATTGTTATAGCAAAGTCCACTATGAAAGCAAAGCTTATTGCTTTATCTATAGCCTGTGATGAGGCAAACTGGTTTAGGAACTTATTATATGATGTTCTCGTGTGGGAGAAACCGGTTCCATCGGTATTATTACATTGTGATAATACTGCTGCAATTGGAAGAGTGCATAATAAACATTATAATGGTAAATCTATATCTGTAAGAAGAAAACATAGCATAGTAAGAGAACATCTTACTAATGGCGCCATTAACATTGTCCATGTGAGGACTTAAGATAATATTGCTGATCTACTAACAAAAGCTCTTAATATGGTCTGTAGCGCATACGGGTGGGGTGTGTGGACACAAGCACATCCTTGATGGACCCGACTATATGAATGTAAAAGTAAAGGCCGCTTCTATGAGAGCTTGGGCTAGCCTCTCAAGCACTCATAAAAGCCAAGAGTTGCACAAGGCCATAGCTTGCATGCTTCCAAATCTAATGTACACCTGTTGACTATCATATGTGTGATACATTCTACATGCCTTCAAAGTAGTTGAAGTTTTAAAGGCAAAGTCCACTTTAGCTCTAGTATGGGAATTACTGAAATACTAGTAAAAGTTTTAAAGGCTAAGCCACCTTTACGATACATGATAGTCCAAATTTGTTAAAAGTGGGGTGTTGGAGAAATAGGTGAATGAGCGATCAAAATATAACTCTTATTTCAATAATAGTGAACTCAAGATTACAAGAACGATGATAGAAACGACTTTAAACAAAATAACAGAAGGGAAAGAATTTAACTGAAGAAATTACCGTGTTGCGGAGAATCCACTGCCCTAAGTAGTTTATGCCCCCACAGAGGTACAATGCAATGAACGACGCTCCGACCCAAGGGTTAACACGGCACCCGCCTGGAGTGTACTCCGGGGAGATGGGTTGGAGTACGCCCCAACTTGCTTAGTAATGAAGGAGAGGAGGAACGAATTTTGAGAGAGAAATAAAGCTATGAAGAATGAGAGTTAATTTTTATAATTCAGTGCAAATCGTGTTTAACAAAACCCTAAGGTATGATATTTAAAGAGAAAAATCCTTGTAGATTAATGAAAGGATCCTGGCCAAAAATCCGCCTCAAACAAGGAAAGTGGTGGATATGGGAGAGCCTAAAAATCTGGCTTCAATTATGCATAAATAAAAGTTATGCAAAGAGCAGGAATTGACGCAGTTAAAATGCGTGCTCGAGCTCGAGCTTGTAGCCTCGAGTCTAGAGATTGGACACTCAACAACACCTCGAGGTCAGCGAAGATAGCCCGAGCCAAAGGCCTCGAGCACAACCCAAAGACAAGAACTCACCTCGAGTTCCTTTACAACAACTTAAACAAAAATAATGGTTGTAGAAATAAAAGTCTGGGTTAGAAAAAATCAACACCGCACCACGACGGCTGGGCAAGGCAGGGCGGGTGTGCGAGCGTGTGTAGTCCACCAAGCCTACTCTAGGCCCACAAGACTTTACAAAGTACAATGATAAGGGGTATATAAACAAAGCTCCCCTCTAGATTTTATATGTGGGATTGGGGTCTTTCGCAAGACATTAAAATTGAAACGCACTACCCCAAATTCCAACACGGGGGATTGTTGACTTTTTTACCAAACTACCCTACTTTAAAAAAAAATAGCAAATTGATCCACTTGCAAAAATATTTAGAAAAATAACTCAATGTGCCAGAAAAAGTAAAGAGGCGCTGTTTTCGAGTTGAGCATGTAAGAGGCAAACTGGCACCTCTCTACACAATTTATTTTTTTATTTTTTATTTTTATTTTATCAATCATCTAACTCGATATGTAAGATTTGCATCCATGACCCATGCAAGATTTCCACCCGTAACCCCTACAGCACCCGTGACACCCTCCTCTAACATCCTCCACCTCTATATATACCACCATTTCACACCTATTTCATATTCATCTCACTTTTCAAAATATTTATCCTCGAATTTGTTATCTTCTCATAAAAACTATTTTTCTTCCTTATATTTTCACTCACATTATATTTTTTTTTCAGTCTAGTTCTTTTTTATAATTTAATATCATGTTATCCTATGTACATCCACCCCCAGGCCCTGCTTATGCAGGAGCTCCTGAGTCACTAGGATTGTTGTTGTTGTTGTATCATGTTATTTTATATAGCCTATTTACTATTTGAATTTTAAATAATTTTTAAATATGTTATAATTATTTTAAAGTGAAATTGAAAATTTTAAATATTCATAAATCTTTTACATATTTAAAATATTATTGTTAGAAAAATTATTGTTATATTATTGCGTGATGAATCTTTTACATTAATATTTTATGGAATTAATTTAATTAATATGTTATACTTATTTTAAAGTGAAATTCAATATTAATCAAAATTATTTTATATTAATTTAATATTATTTACACTAATTATACAAAATATTAATATAATTACCTGTAAAAGTTATTACATAATATATTATGTAAAATTATATTATATAATAATAAATTTATAATATATCAACTAGCAAAATCAATAAATATAATTAACCCAATTTATAATAATCCAATTATATATTATTAAATTAATTATATATTGCATTAAATATAATATTAATTAAACTAATTGTGTAAAATATAAATATAAAAGATTTATCATACAATAATATGACAATAATTTTTCTAACAATAATATTTTAAATATTTAAAGGATTTATAAATTTTTAAAAATTTAAATTTTACTTTAAAATAATTATAATATATTTAATAAATATTTAAAATTCCAATAGTAAGTAGGTGATATAGAATAACATGATATTAGATTATAAAAAAGAATTAAACTAGAAAACAATTATAATGTGAGTGAAAATACAAGGAAGAAAAACACTTTTGATGATCATCAAAAGTGTTTTTTTTTTTTTTTCCCTTACCAAAAAAAAAACACTTTTGATGAGAAGATAACAAATTCAAACATAAATATTTTGAAAAGTGAGATGAGTATGAAATAGGGGTGAAATGGTGGTATATATGGAGGTGGAGGATGTTAGAGGAGGGTGTCACGGGTGCTGTAGGCGTCACGGGTGGGAATCTTGCATGGGTTACGGGTGCAAATCTTACATATCGAGTTAGATAATTGATAAAAAAATAAAAAAATAAATTGTGTAGAGAGGCGCCATTAGAGTAGAAGGTGCCGTTTTTACTTTTTCTGATACATTGGGTTATTCTTCTAAATATTTTTATAAGTAGGTCAATTTGCTATGGTTTTTTTTAAAGTAGCGTAGTTTGCTGAATAAGTTTATTAGGTTTTAATCAAAATTTCGTGTCATTTTTTTCAAAAAAAAAAAAAAGGATTTATAATAATAATATCAAATCATGTGTGGTGTTGGCACCTTTTAAGAGTTTGTCATTTCAAATAGTGAAATGATCACAGCATTTAAGCATTGAAACGCAAAATTAACAGGGAATTAAAAGGAAATCTGACCGTTTGGCTTAACTAAAAAGTGATTTACAACTTATGAGATATTGCCATCAACCCCCCAGACTCCGCTTTTGGGGGAACTCTTGAAGTATTGAGTTTGTTGTTGTTGTTGCCAGCAATGATACTCCTAATTTTAAAATTATCTACGGGTTTTTGTCAGAAAGTGGCAACTTAAGCCTAATAAATAAGGGCTTATTCTTGCATTTGTAGTACAACAAAAAAAATATATATATATATAGTTTTTCCTCTCTATTCTAGTATCTCTCTTATTTGAAACCTAATGATATAATGCCAGTGATTAATAGAAAAATTCTAAATTTTTAAGGTGATTTTCTGAAGAATTGAAAAGTTGTAGTTACTAAGTTAAAAATGATAACTTTTAAAAGTGGTTTTATATTAAAAGAAGGGATTAATTACATTTTAATACCCTAATATTTTTCGAAACAATAAAAAAGACCCACATCTTTCTAAATTAATAAAAAAATCGGTAAGCTTTTGTCGTATTAATAAAAGAGCCCCTCTTGAAGTGATGACATCATATTTCGTCGATAAAGAGGACATAGCAGCTACTTTTTTGTTAATGCTATATCAAAATGACATAAGTACTCTTAAATGCCCTTATTCTTACTTTATAAACACGGAATTCGAGATAGTCTATTATATAGAAACTATCTATTTTTGCTTAATTTGTTTAAAAATATGGTTAATGAAGGATATTTTGTTATTTTACTAAAGCATTAATTAAAAAACAGTTGTCACATTAGTGCAGTCAACAAAAAATAACTTTACCATGCCGGAAATGGGCCTTTTATTATTACAACAAAAATTTAGGGGTGTTTTTATTAATTCAAAAGTGTCAGAATTTTTTTTATTTTTTGCAAAAACTTCGGAGCACTTAAATGCAAATAACCCTAAAAAAACTCTAATATAAAACTTTTTTAGAGTATTTATGTCATAGATCTATATACTTTATCCATTATATTAAGTTTAATTATTAAACTTTTAATTGTGTCAATTTAACCTTTATACTATTTATATTATATCAATTTAGTCTGAGAGTAATATTAATGTTAATGACAAAAACTTTAATAAGCATGTGATGAGTTAATTTAAATTTGGTCAGTGAGTGAGTTTGTAACGTATTATTTGCATCTACTTATGAAATGCTAACGAGGCAATAATTATTTTATAATATTTCTAAAATACCCCTACATTGTAGAATTATTTATAAAAAACCCTCATTTGACCCATCACCCCCATCTACCCTGCCACGCCCAACGGCACCCACCACTTCTTATCGCAATTGACACCCAAGCCGCCTGATCTTGACCCTGAAAGCCAAGACCATACTCAAGAAATGAAGCTGTAAAACCCCAACAACCCTGACAACCCTCTTTTCCCACACGATCAACTATTCAAATTGAGAGATTTGGAAGGGCAATCTCAGTACGTAGTACTCAAAATAAAGCTCATAAGGTGGAAGATTAAACCCAATAGGCCAAACTTGACTGCGTCCATGATTGGACTAGCTTGCATGCTAGCCTCGTAAGTGGTGGCCTCTTCGCTTCAGGGCTATGTGGGTTCAAGGGTGCCTAATTAAGGAGAAGGGGTTGGGATTAGAGTAGAGAATGGGGTTGGGGTGGCGGTGGGGCCACAACAGGGAGAGAGAGAGAGCGGGGCTAGTGGTCGCTGGTTGGGGGTCACGGGCCACAGAGGGGAGAGAAAGTTTAGTGAGAGAGAGAGAGCAGCGCTGGCAGTCGCCGGTCGGCAGTCACGGGCCATGGCGGGGTGTGAGAGGAAGATTAGTGAGAGAGAGAGTGTTCACTGTGCAGTGAGAGAAAAAAGAGAGTTATTAGACAGAGCTTAGGTTTACGGCAAAAAAGGTTAAATTACAAAAAATAGAAAAAAAATTTCAAATAAAAATAATTATAAGACTTTCTTACTTTTAAAAATTTATCACTTAATCCTATATTACTTTATTTTTGACCATTTTACCCCTCAAAAGTGAGAGGGTTAAGTGTTTAATTAAATTTTTAGAAAGGATTTTTATAATATCAGGCAAAATTCAGAAAAAAAAAAAATATTTTTTGCAATAAAATTAAGAAAAATTTTTATATATATAAAATATATAATTATTTTAATTAATTATAGTAATGATAGTATAAATTTAGAAGATTAAAAATATTTTTAAATTTTTATAAAAATATTGAGGATAAAATATAATATTTTTATTTATATTATAATATTACTACTATATAATTAATTAAAATAATAATTTTTATAAATATAGAGAACCCTTTTTTTCTAAAAATATAAAAAAAAACTTATTTTTTTCAAAATATAAAATTCTACTTAAAAATAAAATCAAATACTTAACTATTTATTTTGAGGGGCAAAATGGTCAAAAAAATTATTCGGAGCAAAGTGATAAATTTTTAAACATAAGAGGGTTTAATAAGTAATTTTATTTATAAAAAAATTTTATATTATTAAAGCAAAAGTTAAAATTTTCTGTAATTTACTCAAAAAAAAAAAAAAAAAAAAAAGTGAAAGTGGAAAGAGGGAGGGTTACAAACGGCTGATATTGGGCTTGAATGGGGGGCTCTGCTATTTTATCTAGACTTTGTACACTACAACAAGGTATTTGGGTATAAAGGCACCGGGGGGCCATGTCCCCAGTCCCTTAACACTGCATCCGCCCTTGGGTGGGGTAGAAGTGAACAAAGGTGGGGGCCAACATTGAGGTTTGATTGAAATACAGAATATTTTTACTTTTGTTATAAGTATTAGATATTTTTTTGGTATAATTTTTAGAATTAAATTTGGATATTATTAAATATTATAAAAAATTAAAAATTATATAAAATATCTATTTACGTGTGTGTGTATATATATATGTAAAAGTATATATATAAATCGTAACACATGTTACAATTTGAGCCATCATTTGATAACTCATTTTCCCTCCTCCTTTGTCTATATATACATACTCATAACATTGCACAACACAAGAGAAAAAAAGGAGAAAGAGAAAGAGAACGAGAAAGAAAAAGGAAAAAAGAAAAAGAGAGAGAGAAAGAAAGAAAGAAACGAGAAGAGAAAAAAAAGGATTAAATAAAATAATTTCGTTCTGATATAAAATACTTGTTATTTTTTGTTAATTATATTTGGGTTTGTCTTTTTATTACCTTCCTATAGAGTATAATATCTCTATAGTTTTATAACACGTTATCAGCATGAGTCTCTAGCCAGCTTATTATTCTATACTCGAGGTAAGTTTTCCTTCCCTAATCTTTGTGATTTATAATTTTATTAATCTTGAGTTTATTGCTCTTAATATATCTGGCAAACATTATTTGCCTTAGACCCTTAATTTTGAGATCCATCATGATGTTGTGAATCTCGGACAGTTAAAAGAGGTAATAGCGCATCCCTGCAGGATTGCGTCAAAAGCAATGATATTTCTCAGGCATCATATCCCTGAAGGATTAAAAGCTGAGTATATTACAGTAAAGGACCCGAATATCCTTTGACTGAATTTAAAGGAAAGGTTTGATCACCAAAGTATGTGATCCCCCTAAAGCTTGTCATAAATGGATTCACCTGCAGCTGCAGGATTTTAAAACTGTCCGCGAGTATAACTCTGCAGTGTTTACTATTACCTCCCAACTGCAATTATGTGGTGAAAATATTATTGAGGAGGATATATTAGTGAAAATATTCTCTATTTGTCATGTCTCGAATATGCTCCTGCAGTAGCAATATCGAGAACGAGGGTTTAAAAATACTAAGAGTTAATATCATTTCTCCGCGTTGCTGAATAAAGTAATGAATTGTTGATGAAAAATCATTAGACATGACCAACTGGATTCGAACAATTCCCTGAAGTGAATGCTTCGAGATATGACCATCATGGACGTGGTCGAGGTTGTAAAGGTCGTTGTAAACGTGGACGTGGTCAGGGCCGTGGACGAGGTTATAGTCGCGGTTATAATAACTGACATTATGGTACCCAAAATGGACCAAAATTTAAGAAGTCCACTGACGAGGAGATGAAGAAAAGAGAAAACTTTAGTTTTTCGTATTTTCTATTTTGCATATTCATGGCTGGTTAAACCGCCTACTTTTTATTACTCGTTCATTATTTATATGGTCGGCTATGCGGCCTACTTATTATTAGTCATTCATATGGTCGGCTATGCCGCCTACTTATTATCAGTTATTCATATGATTATATTTCTTGGCCAATCTATTTGATACTTTATTAAAGGCTCCAGAAGAGCATATATTACGTTTCCTGAAGAAACCATAATTTTCATAAGTATGGCTATCTATTTAATTTGGAGATACCTATTGGGATAGTTAACCAGAAGTTAATAGACCCAAAAGACTTTTATTTTATGACATGACTATTTGAGTCATCTGGGTATAAATATGGTTAAGAGAATCATTGAAATTCTTGCACCCATTAAAGAATTAGAAGATTCTTATATCGGGTGTTTCAAAATTGGTTGAGGGCTCTGGAAGAGCACATGTTATGTTCCCTGAAGGGACGAAACTAAACATAAGCGATGCTCTGTTTTCCAGCAGATCACAGAGAAACCTGATCAGTTTTTCGAGATATTCGTCGCAATGGTTATCATATTGAGACAATAAATAAAGGGCGATAAAGAATATCTTTACATTACATCGCTTACTTCAGGAAGAAAGAAAATAATGGAAAAAATTGTCAGCACTTTCTTCCGAATTATATTATATTGAATCAAATACAGTGGTTAACTAGAAGTTAACTGATTGTAAAACGTTCACTCCGTGACATTACCGTTTGGGCCATCCAGGTGTAACGATAATGAGAAAAGAATATTGAAAGTTCTCATGAGCACTCATTAAAGAACCTGAAAATTCTTTTTCCTGGTGAGATTTTATGTGCTGCCTATGCTGCTAAAGGTAAAAGTTATTACTATGTTACACTTAATTGAAATTGAATTTGAGTCCCATGTAACTGGAAGAATACTAAATGGGACATATGTGGGCCAATCATTTTATCACATGAACCAATTTAGTATGATACTAATAGAGGCCTCTACCCGTTGGTTCCGTGAGTCCGGGTAATACACTTGTGATGTGGCATTTGTGAAACTCCTTGCATAAATAATCCACCTATGAGCTCCAGTCGTAGATTGTATGATATTGAAGGAGAAATTACAACCCGAGAATTTAATGATTATTGTATGGGATGAATTGCCATATCGCCCGCGTACAGATACGAAATGGTCTTATAATTAAACGCCTGCAGCGAGTGGCTAGACCATTATTATTTACAAATTTTACATGGGTACATGTTATGATACATGTTGCAGCACTAATTATGGATCTCCCCAGTATAACTTGTCTCTGACAAGGTCCAGATATATAACCCATCTATAAATACTGTATGTCCAAATTATTCCACCTCAATGAGAAAAGATGGGTCTAAATAAGGGGACTTAAAATTTATGATAAAAATATCTGGAGATATTAACTGAAAATATTTTACAGCATAGTTTACTGATTGTTAATTAGACAAAACAGGGTTTCCAGAATCAGATGGAGAAATACAAAAATTGAAAAATAAAAATTTTATGTGGGATGCGTCATTGAACCAGAAGTTCAAAGAATTGTTCACTTGTAAATTATTACAAGCCAATTAATAGATGTATTCACTAATGGAAAGAGGGTGACCAAATAATGTCCCCACTATATATGCTCCCACTCGAATTAATATCCTAGTCCAGTGATATTCTAATATATTGAAAAATGCATCCACTGTATGCCAAAAGCATGGTAAATATATTGGTTCCAAAGATTTGAATTTGAAAAGAAAATGGGGCAATAGAAAAGACTGGTCCCTCTATTGTGAAGCTTTTGAGGAGAAAAACTCTGCAGAGATAATAATATATATAAATAAAATTCCTCAAGATGATCAGGTACCTGAAGCTACATGAGATGACTGAAACTATTGAAATTCTGATGATAAAGAGATTTCTATGAATTATAGGATATAATGGAACTGAAATAAAAATCGATCAAATGTTTGTATATACAGTAGCTACTGATTTGATCATACAAGTTAAAATCTTGAACTAGTGTTTGTTCAAAAATGCCAACAAAGAAATAATTGGCTAAAATAGAAAGACGCAATTCAGGCTAAATTTTTGGACCTGAAGTCCAAATGCCTAAAGAATAAAACCTATATGCTACATGTGAATGCTGGTGCAAAAAATAATGAGCTGGTGAAAAGTACAATTTGTAGCCCAAGGTTTATCATAGAGACCACAAATTGATGGGACTTACATATAAGAAATGGATGCAATTGATCTGGTGGTCTCTATATGCATCATATATATATTGGTAATAGCTTATTTGTACGTTGATGTTTATATGAAAGTCCCTGAAGGACTAAACATGCCAGAAGCATATAGTTCAAAACCGCGGTACATATTTACTGAAAGAGAGATATGTTACTATCATCATAACTCCTGAAGAGCTTAAAAAGGTTGTTATGCACCTAAACTGTGAACTCGAGATTGAGGATCTCGGAAAAGAAAAGATTTTGTCTCGACCTGAAGATCGAGCACTAATATGTTAAAGTATTACTCTATTGGTCAACTCATACCAGTACGGTACTTGAGTATTTTATCATATTGTCTAGTGCCTCAATTTTGACCTCTTCTGGTCCTCAATGAGGTAATGAATAAATTCTTGACCCCACCATACATTAGTTTAAGTGACGTATTGATACAGCTGTCACACAACCAGATATGGCCTCTTTGGTCATCTTGTCACTAGTATATGATATATGGTTAAATATTTATCTTGATAGATCAGCCAACATACATTATAATGTTATGCTAAACTTGCAATTAATTTTGTATGCAAATACTGGTTATTTATTTGAACCACACAAGGTAAGTGACAAATATATGCCATTTTATTATATAGCTATATTGCTATATTTTGGCAATCTATTAACAATTGCAGCTATTTTTGAGACACTTGCGCTTTATGAGTAAGTAAAGATTGGGCGATGTCAATACCCTTGATCCTACATATTTTAAGCTTCCAACGATCAGGGGGAGTCCGATAGTACCATATGAAGATAAGTCTGCATTGTTCAAGCAAAAGAGAGTTCATAGAGCCAGTGCACTTCAAAGAAATTATTTTTACTCTCAAGCTTTTTGAAGAAAAATGAAGTACATGTTCGCCTAGAGGAGTTACTTGCGAAAACATTGTCTACAACAAATTTTCAAGAAATTGGCACAAAATTGGCATTTGCCAACTCAGAGACATCTTTGATTAATGTGCGCCCCTAAAGAAAAGTTAACTACGCACTATACTCTTTTTCCTTGGCTATGGTTTTTCTCACTGGATTTTTTCCTAGCAAAAGGTTTTTTAATGAGGCAGTTTAAGAAGCGTATATAACTCGGATAATATACACTTTCAAGAGTATTATGTCCCGCACATATTTTAAGAAAGGCGACAGAACTAAGCATATCTCACAGAAGTTCTTCTTTACACACGGGCTTCAGAAGATGGATAAAATAGATGTTGAACAAGTCCGCTCAAATGAGAATTTGGAAGATTTGTTCACGAAAGCATTGCCAACAATAAAATTTGAGAAATCAGTTCATAAGGTTGGTATGCATCGACTCAGAAACGCCCCTTACTAATATGTCCACATAAGAGGGAGTTAAATATGAGCTGTACTCTTTTTCCCTTCACTATGGTTTTTTCCACTGGGTTTTCCTAACAAGGTTTTTAACGAGGCAAGCGTATTTAGCTTGGACACTATGTCCCGTTATAACGAAAAATATCAAAAGGGGGAGTGTTGTAAATATTGGATATTTTTGGGTACAATTTTTAGAGTCCAGTTTGAATATTATTAAATGTTATAGAAAATTAAAAATTATCTAAAATACCTATTTATGTATATATACATATACAACAATAACAAACCCAGTGCCTCCAAGGGCTCTCGCATAAGCAGGGTCAGGGGGGGTAGGTGTACGCAGCTTTCCCCCTTCAGGGGGCTACCCTGAAGAGAGGCTATTTCCGAGGACCCCCAATCTGAGAAGATGGTCCGCAACAATGAGCAAAAGACTTGGCAGCAGGAGAGCATCAAAGCATGAGAAGGGCAAAACACACGGTGAGCAAAACGACAGACTCAAAGCAACCCACATCAGGCACAAATCAACAGATAAGATAAAGATAAGAATAGAGATAGAGGATAGAGCTAGAGATAGAGATAGAGACTAGAGAATGGAGATAGAGATAGAGATAGAGATATAGATAAAGATAAGTAGGCAAGTAGCAAGTATCAACTCATGAGAGCCTGAACACAGCCTACGTGCGCCAAGAGGACCTAGCACTAGTAAGCTGGACTACCCTACTCCAACAGGAGCATCTAATACCCCTATGCTAGCCCTCCATTGGGCCCTATCTAAGGCCATATCCTCTCGAAGGTTTAGGTGGGTGAGGTCTTGTCGGATCGTCTCAAGACATCTCTTCTTTGGCCTGCTTCTGTCTCTTCTGGCTAGTGTAGTAAGGGGTTATTCGCATTTCCTTACCGGAGCGTTGTCCGGTCTCCTTTTAACACGTCCGAACCATCTCAGACATTGCTCCCTCAATTTATCTTCAATGGAGGCTACCCCCAATTTGCCTCTTATGATGTCGTTTCTGATCCTATCCTTCCTTGTGTATCTGCACATCCACCTTAGCATTCGCATCTTCGCCACCTTCATCTTCTATGTGTGCTGTTGTTTCATCGCCCTGCACTCCGCCTTATATGTTATGGCTGGCCTTACAACCATCTTATAGTATCTTCCCTTTAGCTTCAAGGGGAACTTTCTGTCACAAAGTACCGCGGAGGCCATCCTCCACTTATGCCATCCCGCTTTAATCCTGTTGCTAACATCCTCGTCCACTTCGCCGTTGTGCTGTATCATGGATCCCAAGTACCTGAATCTCTCCTTCTTCGATATAGCCTCAGATCCAATCTTGACTTCTTCCCAGCTAGGCGTGGTAGAGGGATCGAACTTGAGTTCCATGTGCTCGGTTTTGGCTCTGCTTAGTCGTAAACCCTTCGACTCTAGAGCCCCTCTCCACAGTTCCAACTTCTCATTTATCTCTCCCCGCGACTCCCCCACCAGTACTATGTCATCTGAAAAAAGCATGCACCAAGGTACACGTCCCAGGATGTGCATAGTAAGCTCGTCCATAACTAGTATGAATAGATAGGGGCTCAGAGCAGACCCTTGGTGTACCCCTACTGTTATCGGGAAAGCGTCTGTCTCACCATCGACTGTGCGCACCATAGTCTGCGTCTCCTCATATATGTCTCTAATGGCACGGATGTATGGTACGGGGATGCCTTTCCTGTCCAAAACTCTCCAAAGGACTCCCTTGGCACTCTATCATATGCCTTCTCTAAATTAATGAGTATATATACATATACATATATATAAATAGGTATTTATATAAATCGTGACGCGTGTCACGATTTGACCCATCATTTGATGACTCATTTCCCCCCCCCCCCCCCCCCCCCCCCCCCCCCCCCCCCCCTTTGTCTATATATACATACTCATAAAGCTGCACAACACAAGAGAAAAAAAGGAGAAAGAGAAAGAGAAAGAAAAAGGAAAAAAGAAAAAGAGAGAAAGAAAGAAAGAAACGAGAAGAGAAAAAAAAGGATTAAATAAAATAGTTTCGTTCTGATACAAATTACTTGTTATTTTTTGTTAATTATATTTGGGTTTGTCTTTTTATTATCTTCCTAGAGAGTATAATATCTCTATAGTCTTATAACAACTTTTGTTTTATGTTTTATTATTTTTAGTTTTTTTCTAATTTTAATGTCAAAGCTCAAGAGAGGTTAAACTAAGTTATTGTATACCTTTAAGTTATAGTAGAATAGAAATTTATTTTACCAAAGATCAAAGTAAAAACATATGATTAACCCCACCTTTTTTTTTAACCAAAAGAGGCACGAGGCCACACTATTTGTTACTATTATTCAAAATAGCTAGTACAACCCGTGGAGTGGGCGAGAGAAACCAGTCATGTACACAAGCACCTGTGCAGTGATGTTTAGCTATTTCATGGGCAACACAGTTTGTTGATCTATGTACGCAAAAGAACAAAACACAATCAAAACCTAAACACATCTATTTAATATCCAAACAATAGCCTGAATTTGCGATGGAACCACTGTACAGTTGTTGTTGATGATGGAAATAATATCTTTGGAATTTGATTCAATGATAACCCGATTCCACCCAGACGAAAGAGCTTGAGAGCAAGCAGCCGTAAGAGCTAAAGCCTTGGCAATCATGGCAGACGCAACATGGCATGAACCACACCACCCGAGCCTCAAAATTCCACTATCATCCTGAGCCACCCTTGCCATCCCAGCTTGATTGAGATCCACCCTGCATGCTATATCAGTATTAAGCTTGATAAACCCCTCAAGGGGGGTGGGATTTCCAACACCTAACTACCTCCAGCCCTACTTGCAAGACAAATGCTACATGAAATGAAGATAATTCATCCAAAGCCCAAGATGCAATGGTCTTCGGGGATTCATCTGAATGATGGAATATGAAGGAGCATATTGCCTTCCAAATCCACCAACAAGCACAAGCCACCCTAGTAAGGAAATCATCATCATTTGAAAAATGATCACATAAACTAGCTTGCCACCTAGGAAAACCTGAGAACCTAAAAGGAAAGGGTATAAAACCAACATTAGAAACAACCCAAACAGCTTGAGCAAATGGGCATTCAAATAAAATATGGTCGATCGTCTCCCTAGGGGAGCCACACCTATGACACTCCAAGGAAGATCTATATTTCTTTTGGCCAAGTTAATATTTGAGACTACAACATCCACCCAAACCCGCCAAAGAAAGACTCGAATATGAGGAGGAACATTAATCTTTCAAATGGCCTTAAGGAGTGCTAGCAAATGTGTCATGTTGTATCATGTTCATGTTCATGTTATGCGTGTTGTCTTACAAATAGGGTCAACCCAAACCTAGCCCATTTATTAAACAGGTTAAAAACTCTCAACCTTGGCCCAACCTAATTATTAAACAGGTAACCTATGGGTTACTCATTTAATTATATGGGTCACTTTTTTCATTAAAAGTTGGTTTGTCAACTTATGAACATGTCAATAATACATGTCATTATGATTGATATTAGCAATAACTACATGATATATTTATAATTGTTAAAATAAATTATCAAATTAACCTTTCTAAATACAATTTAAATTATATTATGTGAGATATGCTAACAAAAATATATAAATAATAACAATAGTATATCATTCAAATACCTAACAGAAGAACATAAACAGGTCAAGTGTGCTGTAAATGGGTTATATAGATCAAACCCAAATTCAACCCAATTGCTTAAAGGGGTTTACCTAAAATCAACCCGGCTTTAAAAACCTAGACCCGAACCTGCTATCTTTGTGTCGTGTTCGTGTCGTGTTAGATTTTGCCAGCCCTACCCTAGCCTTAAGCCCCACACCCACCGAGGTTGTAGTAGAAGAACCCTGACCCGAGTCATCCTGCACCCCCCTCAACGAGACTCATATGGCATACCTCTGTTTAACTCTATAAGTACCATATATGTCACGATCCCAAATTAACTAATCATTAACAAAGGGATTGGAAATAGGAATCTTTCTAATAACTTTAACTAGGGGAAGGGGGAAGAGAGCCTCAAGACGGGAATAATTCCACGACCTCGAGTCATAATTAATGAGGTCCGCAACCTGCAAATGAGTCGCCCAAGTGTTGGGAGGGGAAAGTTGGCTCAGTTGGTGGTTAGAGATCCAATTATCCTTCCACTTGTTAATGAATTTTCCATTATTGACAATCCATCTAAGCCTCATTTTGAAGAAATCCCTACCCTCCATAATACTTTTCCATCCCCACAATGCCCTAGATCAAATAGATGCATTAAGGAAGTAACTATCTGGAAAGTAAAGACCTTTTAAGAAATGGATCCAAAATGCCCCCGATTTTTTAATTACTCTCCATACTTGATTAGCTAAAAGGGCTATATTCATCCCCTCTACATCCCTAAAACCCATTCTCTCAAGGCCTTTAGGCTTAGAAATTGTTTTTCGATTCACCTGATAAATAGCTCTATACTCATCAACAACCCCTTTCCACCAAAACTTGGTCATCAAGGTATTAATACAATGACCCAAAAAGAGATGGAATTTAAAGCATTTAAGGACATATGGCGGGACAACGGAATGCACAACCTTGATAAGAATTTCCCGACCTGCATAAGACAAAAGATATGCTTTCCAACCCTTGACCTTACAGTGCCACCAATCAAAAATATATTCAAGGGCTGACCTTTTATTCTTACCACATAACATTGAATCCCAAGTTACTTTTTTGACTCATTGAATATGGACATATTTAACTCATAAGCACACATGTCACACAACTCGGGAAGGCTAAGAAAAAGATACTAGATTTTTTAAATTAACGCTTTGGCCCGGCGTTGAGCAGAACTTTTGGATAACCCCCTTAAGGACACTAACAACATCCACACTAGCCTCACAAAACAAAAAATCATCCGCAAAGAATAGGTGACTCAAATGGGGAACATGACCATTAAGACAATGCAGTTTCCAAAACCGCTTTTCTATGGCATCAGAAATATTACAAGATAGAGCCTCCATTACTAAAATGAAAAGAAAGGGGGATAGAGGATCCCCTTGGGGAAGCCCCCTAATGCACTGGAATCCCATTGACCATAGGACTGATATGAACAAACGACACACACTCCATAACCTAACCTATAAAATGATTGTCAAACCCCATTTTTAGGAGAAGTTTCTCCAAGAAAACCCACTTGACTCTATCGTATGCTTTTACCAAGTCAGTTTTGAGCCCCATAGCCTACGCACAACCCCTTCTGTTTTGATGTAATGAGTTAAAAGTCTCATGAGCTTTCATAATATTGTCTTGGATTTGCTTAACCAGAACAAAGGCATGTTGGAAAGGGAAATAATTTTGGGGAGAATCAGTTTCAAGTGGTTTGTAATGATTTTGAAATAATTTTGTAGATGAAATTGCATAGGCTTATGGTTCGAAATTCGAAAACATGATCAGGATTGTGGTAAATCCGCAATTGAATTTGTTAATGCCGGAGAACAATGTTAGGCAGGGACAATGTTTTCACTAATAATAACAACACCTAATTTAAATACAATTTTTGGATTGTAACATTTATTTCCTAAAGTTCGACTAGATTTCACAAGCACATGGTGTAATTATACATCCATATATTTGGGTCTTAATTTCTAACCATTTCAAAAAACAAACTATTAAAAATGTCACATGGGAGACTAAGGTTATTGGATCTCACTTTGTTATAGACAAGATAGAACTACTCTACGAGGTAGCCTTCCAGCTCAAAACAAAACCAACAATGGCAAATACATAACTACTGATAGATTTCCTCTTATTATGGACACCCCACCAAAGACGAAATCAACATAACTAATAGTTTACTATAAAGTCCTCAATCTTACTAGTCAAAAAAAAAAAGGGTCCCCAACCTTGAAACAAAAATATTAGTGGTGGCACACAAATACCTGAGTATCCACTTAACTTCTTGCCACTGCTACTTCATACGGTTAGCCATACACCTGCTTACAACACTATCTCATGAACTATATCTGAACGAGTACACACCATTGCATACATGATGCTAACAACTAACCTGGAGTAAGGCACATGACATATGTACTGTCTACTAGCATGTAATCGAAATGACATTGAAGCTGCAAGTATAAGACGAGCTACGAGGGGGTTAATCACATGATGGGTCTCTTTCAAAAGTGCTCTAAGGCCTTTTAATTGTACTTCTTCTTGGACAAGTACAACTTCTTGGTACTCAAAATTTATGGATATCCATGTCGAGAATCTTCTGAATTGTTCCTAATTCCTTTTCTCAACTTAGAATTCACTTCTGCATTTAGCTTGTTGATGTCATTCATGTATTTTGCTGCAATCTACATACTATTAACATAAAAAAAAAAAAAAATTAATATAACCATTTGTCATTTTTGTATAATAAACACAAGAATCATGCTCGCTTCTATTGTATCCAATATCCACCATAAATAAGTCAGACCGCCTATATTTCTACCTGTGAGACGACTTTAGTCCAAGACTTCTTCACAAGGAAAATATGGTCCTCCTTACCTTTAGTGGAAAAACCCCCAAGTTGTTGCATTTAAATATGCCTTTCTAGCTCACCATGAAGAAAAGCAGTCTCGCTATCAAGTTTCTCCAAATGCAGATTATATATAGCAACCAATATTAGCAAGACCCTAATAAAAATATGCTTCACCATTGGTGAAAATAGCTCATGGAAATCCAATCCTACAATTTGATTATATTATTTAGCAACCAAATAGGTTTTAAACTTTCAATTTTCAAATCATGGGATACTTTTATTTGCAACAATCAAATTTGCAATTATTAATAATAAAATTATTTTATGTTTTAAGAGTCATACTTCTGTGTGAATAGTTTCCAAAATGTGCCATAGATAGATGTCGTCCGTGATGATATGTTAATAAATGGTCAAAAAGTTGTGCCTCATATAGATTTAAATCAAAAGGTATGAAATGTTGTCAAAATGAGCTCGTAGTTGATGATAACATTGGATAGCTTATCTGATAAGACTTTAATATGGTATGGAGATGATTCATCTTGGTCATAAGGATGCTGATTTGAAAATATCACATTGGTGTTTGCAATTGATATTGGAACATTGAATAGGACCATTTGAAACATTTATTTCTTAACTATTATTAGAAATAAATAATTCATATTTTGCTATTGAGCAACGACTCTAATCCCTAAGAGTGTTTGGAACTCATGTATGTAGTATGTTCATCACTTTAATGTACTCATAAGTTTTTGGTCTCAAAGTGAGTGGCGACATGCTTTATACGTTGGGTGATTTTATCAAGTGTGGTGAGTACATTCATTAATAGAAAATCTATACTATTTTCTTGATGTATAAATATCAATCAAATTGATTTGCAAGTGTTCGAGACTTCTGAGACTCTAGCCAAAGCATTTCAATTGAGATAATTGAAATCGATACAAGAATTGAGTTTTTATATCATAGAATTTCTTGAAAAGTGGCAAATCCAGAATCTAAGGAAAAGATATAAGAAATATAGTGATAGTGGTTTTCTAATTATATATGCTAATGGATACCTTCCAGAGGAGTGAGTTATTCATATAATAGTGTTAAGGAATTCTTGAGTGAACAAATTTAATTTTAGAGTGCAATAATATTTATTAGTAGAATCGAATAATACTAAATGATGGTCAATTGTTATCATAGAGATGATAATAAAATTTGATCCATATGAAGCTATAACTAGATGGTCTCTTAAGTCTGAACAAGCACATAAGTTGAAGATGCTTAAATTAAATTCATGGGACGAACTCTTTATCCGTAACATAAATAAATTTTATACTCAATAATATTCATGAGATTAAGATGTACTTGTGTAAAACCAATATATATATATATATATATATATATATATATAAATAATAATAATAATAATAATAATAATAATAATAATAATAATAATAATAATAATAATAATAATATAATGATTTAATATGTACATGGGGAAAACACAAAAAAATGAATCTTTAGATATAATTAGATTTTAAAAACTAATTCTTAATAATTACATATGAGAGGGTACAGATAACCATCGAGTACACTATATTCGGCGAGTACGAGACGGATAATGGATACCATTGGATACCCAATGGTAGTGGAGTAGGTAAGGATGTTGGTTTGCACCCACCTGGGCGAATATGAATATCCATGTCATACCTGTGGCAAGTAACGATGTGGGCAGTGGGTAAGGGCATGGAAGAGGCACCCTTGTGCTTGTCTTGCTTCATTACCATCCCTATTCATGTTTGGCATACAAATAGTCTAATCATTACATTAGATATAATAGCACTTGCAAAAGTGATTATATTATAAAAAGGATGAACTTTTAATTTAACATTAATATATTTGAACATGACAATTATATTAAAAAGATATCACCAATTTTTTATTTTTTATTTTTTATATTTTACATTGATAAGGAGAACAACATCTATCCCTAAAGGAAAACAAACATTTTGGAAGGAGATGATGGGTTGTAAACCCAAGACTTCTCTAACTAGGGGAGTTGGAAGACAAACGACTATATTAATGCTTTTATCTCATCTACAAATTAGTTACCGAAGTGTGCAACTTAAGTTCCTTCTTTGTCACCAAATGGGCAAAAATGGACTAGTTGATCATCCAAGTTAAAGTTTAGAACATTTAGTCACCCAACTTCTAATAAAATCCATTTCATCACCTACCTAGTTTAAAATAGACAAATTGATCACTCAAGTGCAAATTTGGAGAATTGTATCATCAAAACTAGGGAACAATTAGACACAAATCAATAAAAGATTGCACCATATTGAAGATGACGAAGGGTCTACAAAAGTAATCCATGGGTCTGAAAACACTGACATATTGGAGAGATTGAAAAGAAGCCTCATAGGAGAGACCATAAGGGACATAGATGCTGCTATAGTAACAAAACTTCTCTTATTAGAGGGTATAACAAATTGTGAGATGCACTATTTAGGAGGGAAAAAACTATAGTTGACCCTCACAGAATCAAAGAAGCTGGAACATATCCTTCATTAGGGTCAAGATTAGACTCAAAGATGGTTCTTTAAAGTTTACAAATGAGAAGAATTTGAAGTGAATAAATAGAGGAAGGCCTGGTTGTTTTATGCTACAGTTTACTCTTTCATGCTTGGTCGGTGAATAACCTAATAATGGAGCTAGGAATGATATAGGGGAGTGTTAGCAATGGTCTATCAAGGCGACGTAACAAAAACCTTCGAGTTTGTAAAAAATTTTATTAAAATTAGTAGCCCAAAGCTGATTGATAAAACAATGACCTTTAAATTGTGGAAAATATATTATTTGATTCATATATTCGAAGGTGGACAAGTTAAGGCCCATAACTTCTTTCAATGGATCGATGAACAGAGGAAGGGAGATCATCAAGTGCAAGGAGCAGAGGACGAAATCAAGGCATCAGTGTGTCCACTAGAGGAGAAAGAATCTATAATCATCGATAGTCCATCAAATATGACGAAGGAGAATGTTTGAGAGCATGAGTTTGACAGGGAGCAGCACGTGGAGAATAAGGAATTAATGAGAGACGAGGAATGTAACATGTCAACAAGGGAGGAGTCTGAGGAACGAAGACATCTGACTTTAAAGATAGTGGATCACTTGATTTAGGGAGTCAAGGAAATATGCATAGTAATCCAATAAGAAAGTGAAGAAGAAAGGTGCTTAGGTGGAAAAAAAAGAGAAAAAAACGGACGATAGTTGAAAAGGGGAAGAGGAAAAGGCTAAAAGTTGTTCCAAGGAAGAAGAGGAAGCGGTAGAATGTGGGAAGGCAATGTCACTAAATCTATACTGGGGAGGATGGTAGTAGGGGAAACGATACTAGGAATAACTTAGTGGGTGTTGGGATTGCTCTGTCCCATAATGTACAAAGCCAAGAATTTGTAATAAGGTTGGGCCAAGTGAAGGGAAGGGAAGCCCTAATAATGAAACCAGTGTAGGTAAGGAGGATGTGGAATGCAATTTCATGGAAGAGGAGGAGGATCTCGTTCCACTTGGCTTTGAAAAAATCATTGATAACTCCAGAAATAGCATCTAAACAAGCGATATGTGGCCATCGGGTTGAGGCCGCATCTAGGGCCTAGATGCACTCCCGAAGGACACTTCTGGAACTCTGCCTGCACCCGTGAAGATATAGACGCATCATACTGACAGGGAGTATTTCGGCCCTCGGATAGTCTCGCAACAACACCTCAATGAAGCATGCACCCCGGCTCCGAAGGGGCATCTCGTCCCTCGAGAGTCGGTCAATCAACGACAACTACCCCGCACCGCGACTTAGAGCAGCAACAAGCCCCAATTACACACTCTCTTTCCTCTATGGTTACTCTCTCTCTCCTCACCCTCACATTCTCTTTCCTCAACCACACTCTCTCTCTTCACCTCTCTTCTTTCCCTCTCACGTCACCCTCTCTCTCACCTCACACTCTCTCTTCTCACCCTCACATTCTCTCTTCTCACGCTCTCTCTCCTTGGCCACACTCTCTCACTCCTCACCCACACTCTCTCTTCACTATTTCTCACACTCCATTATAAAAAAGGGAGAACCCCAAGCTCCCTTCAAGCTCGGTTTCAGCACTTCACTCTCTCTGCTCGAAACATGCCTCGTGAGGGCTGAAGCTGAGACGTCTTAGGATGCCGGGATCTGACCAAGCTCGTGTCAACATTGACACCACCGCCTTGAGCCGAAGACCACCTCCGAAATCACCGAATGCAACGGCCCTACGGCCCGACTCTCCCTCTCTACACTGTATATTCTTTCTCTCTTTTACCTGGAGCTTGACCCCTATAGTTACACATGATATCCTACCTTCTTTACTCAACTCAAGCTAAGTATGTCATTATTTTTATTTTTTTATTATTTATTCTCACCTTTTCTGGGATAAACCCTGACTTAAGCATCGGAGGGGTCCCCCACGGGCGTGGCCCGTGGGTCCCTCTGACCAGTTTGCTCATCTCGCAGGACAAGTTAGGTGCCGGTCCCGCCACCTTTCCCAAAGAGCTTGAGACTCGGCTCTCCTAACCAAGAACCTCAATCTACTGTAAAAAAATAGTTGGCGCCGTCTGTGGGAAAGAAAACGAAAGATGGTGGGACCTCGCATCTGCCTTACTTTTCTGCAAATCGGTACACCTTACCCATTTACTTGTGCAAAGAAAAAGGGGGAGACATGAGCTAACAACCTAATTAAAACAGTAAAAATAGAAGCTAAATACTTCAAGTAATGTTAAATTTGACACATATTGCTAATTTTAATAACTTTCTATCGAAGTTAAATCTCAAAGATTATTAGCACACTAAAGGGTTAAAATTTTATGCTCCCAATATTTCACTGTTAATCTCTCGTCAAATGCAGATTTTTCTACATATTTTTATATCTTTGATAGCTGTCCTTTCACTATTCATTTTATCTAACTAGCAAAATATTTTGCCTAAATCCCGTATTGAAGTTGGGTATAGACCAACAAAACATGCCCGAAATAAAGCTAAAAATTGAAAGGATAAAATGAAGATAGAGCAGAATTTTGCGATAAATATTCACATTGGCCGACCAAAATTTATTGATTTCCTACAATTTTGACATGCTAAATCGATTTTGGTCAAGTTGAATCGGTTGAGGGTCCTCAGAAATGGCCTCTCTTTAGGTTAACACCCTGAAGGGGGAAGTCTGCGTACATCTATCCCCCCAGACTTCACTTCTGCGGGAGTCCTTGAGGCACTGGGATTGTTGTTGTTGTTGTCAAATTGAATCAGTTTTAATCGAATTTCACCAAAGTAGACCGATTTTTGCAAGGTTTGACTGGTTTTGACCAAGTTTGACCGACCTTGACCGACTTTAACTGGCTTTACCGAGCTTGATTGAGATAGCTAGGTTTGACCAAATTTAAGCTACAACGAGATATTGTGAAAATCCCAAACAAAGCTGTTTTCTCGAAACCTACAAAAATCTGAGGCTAATATATAGTCAAGGCTTATGATAAACATTCGAATAGCCACTTACAAACACGGACAAAAAAAGGGGGTAACCACTCGAAATCGAGCATCTCGAACCCATGGATCAACGCGCCCAAGATAGCATTGGGCAAAGTACATCCCTCTCCCCCCCCCCCCCCCCCCCCCCCCCCCCAACTTTCGACATGGGGAAGAAGCCCACTATTGAGAACCGACAAATGTAGGTCAAAGCCTTGATAGACAGTGAGTCGTTACAAATCCCATTCTTGAATTTAACAAATAAAAAGCAAAAAAAGGAGAAGGAAAAAAGAGAGGTTCGAGACAAGCCTCCCCATTAAAAGAACAAGCTTGTGTTTGTGAACCACCTAATGGCGAGAAAAGAGCAAGACAACATTTGACGTTGTTAATGGAAAAATGAACAAAATAAATAGTGATCAAATTAGCAAGTCGCTAGCCCTCCTATAAGGATCGACAAAACAATATCAGCCTTTTTTAATACTGGCTAGAATGAGATGAATCACATGATAACATCAGACGAGAAATGTCTGCGTTGATTGTATTAAATTACGTGGTTTAATAACCTGTGATTTTTTTAATTGACATGGTCTAATGAATTACATGAATACTTTGTCTTCCAAAGACAGACACTTGCATCATAGATGAAGAGAAGCAAAAGCGACAAACTCCACTTGAAAAAGCTCGGTAATCGACTTAACGTGTCTTGCCTCAGTCAGGTATGACTAAATTTGATTAAGTTTGGCCACGCTCATAGTTACTAAAATGTGTTTGACCAAGCTTAACCATATCTCACTAGTGTTGAGCACGTTAACTTCTGTTGAACGGCCCTTGATGCATTAACTGGAATTGATATAGAAGATTGGTTGGACCTAGCTAGTTTGGAGGGTCAAAGACAATGTCAACTCGCCCTAGTTATCATCGATTAATTGGATTAAAATTGATTTTACTTGATCGTCACTGACTTTTATGAGCCGTTGTGAACCTACTTTGATTGGAACCACCACTCGTTGCATTACTAGGTATGAACTACCAAATGCAGTTTTTTCTCCCTAACTAAGGGGCTCGGTCCTCACTTTGTGCCAGTTTCTTAATTGAGCATCCGCCCACTCACTACGAATACATCCACTCCCGAGGGATTGTCCGAATAAGGGAAAACCTGAATCTCTCCCCTCTTACCTAGCCTCCTATATTGACAAGCACGTAGGTATATGTCAAATCCCCTGGTTAGTTGACATCAAATCTCTCATGACCAAATACCAATTAATAACAACCATGAAACGGTGCTTGTATAAGAATGCAAGAAAAGGACGTATGGGAACCGAGATGTATCTTGGTCCGACTCGCATACCGGACGACAACTATTTACGAATGCATATAGCCCAAGCCGTGACCAAATATCACAATGGCTAGCCGGAGTCATGGGTCCCAAACCCATAGGGGATCATGCCCCGACCTACACATCTCACCCAAGAATCAGTCAACGACAAATTACCCATCGTTACAGGCAAAGGGAAACTACCAGATGTCAAGGGTCTCGAATACTGGACATTCACCCTGATTTACGGACCAACAATAGGGTTGCAAACTTGGGTCACCCCTTAGGGGGTAGCTTTTCGAACTCACCATATTTTCTTTTTGTTTAAGTGCAAAGATCGCAGGTGAGCTTTTAGGGCCGTCACCTCACAGGTATCCCAAGTACCATTACATATCATCGTAAGCTTGCACGAGGCAGGTGAAACGTCAACACAACCTCAAATGCGCACCAACATTTGAAGCCGTAAGCCCCGTCCGAGGCAGGAGAGATGCTGACGCTTGAAGCCATAAGCCCCATCCGAGGCATGAGAAATGCTGATGCTTGAAGCCGTAAGCTCCGTCTGAGGCGGGAGAGATGCCGACGCTTGAAGCCATAAGCCCCGTCCAAGGCAGGAGAGATGCCGATGCTTGAAGCCGTAAGCCTCGTCTGAGGTAGGTGACACGCTATGTGTAAGAAGGGAACATGTAAATAAAAATACATATAATACATGTAACATATTTGATCAAAAAATCGAGCCTCAAAAAAATCAGACAAAGAAAGAGCAACAAAAATAATAATGTACAAAAAAGAATAAATAATAAGTGGCTAAATACGCCCATGCCAATGCAAAAATCATAGTTAACCAAAACCATCAAAAACGCTAAATGAAGAATGTAAACGTTTGTGCCAAAAGATTTTCCAAAACAGTTGGCACGAACGCTTAAGCCGTGAGGGCCTGCCGCAGCGAGCTCACCTCTTCGGTCTTGCCCGTGTCCCACCAAGTTCGTAAATGTTTAAACCGTAAGTCCTTCCGAGGAATGGGGTTTATGCGCTTAAGCCATAAGGGCAGTCCGCCTTGGCCAATCAAACCCATTGGTCTTCCCCACAGTTGTTAAAATCCCGCGGACCTATCCATGGCATCAGACCATAAGTCCGTTAGACGCAGGCTAAGCCCGGATGGCTCTGTACTCCGGAAAACTTCCCGTAAGCCCAGATGGCTCTATACACATGCCGGATGAAAATCCTGTCGGTCGCACCCTCGGCAAAATATGTGCTCTTCCGAAGCGGGCATAACAAAACTAGCTCGGATGTCAATAGCTCGGTTACTGAACGCGCCCTTCCGAAGCGGGTCAAATATAAAAGCCTGGATGGCTCTGAACACTGGTTGGGAGAAAAGCCCATGGGTTCGCCCGTGGCAACAGACCGTAAGTCCGTCCGTGGCAGGCTAAAGCTCAGATGGCTCTGTACAATGGCAAACAACCCGTAAGTCCTGATGGCTCTGAACACCGGCATGAAGAAAGCTCGTGGGTCTGCCCGTGGAAAATAGACCGTAAGTCCGTCTGTGGCAGGCTAAAGTCCGGATGGCTCTGTACACCGGCAAACAACCCATAAGTCCGGATGGCTCTAAACACCGGCTAGAAGAAAGCCCGTGGCATCGTCCACGAAAGGATACAAACCCATGGATCCGTCCACAGTGAACGAAAACCATAAGCTCGTGGCACTGTCCACGATAGGATACAAACCCATGGATCCATCCATGGCGAACGAAAACCATAAGCCTGTGGCACCATCCGCGGCAGGATACAAACTCGTGGATTCTTCCGCGGCGAACACAGACCGTAAGTCCGTGGATCCGTCTACGGCAAGCTAAAGCCCGTGGATCCATCCGCGGCAAACCTAGACCATAAGTCCGTAGATCCGTCTTTGGCAGGCATAAAGCCCATGGGTCCGCCCGCGGCATGCTAACTCGTTTTTGGCAAGTGACGCACCAAGACTCGCAAGCAAAAGCCCGCTCGAAGCGGAAAAGACGCGCGAGCCGTTCGTAAGCCCACTCAAGGCAGGCAAGAACCTGACGTATGAAGTCACATGCCCCCTTGGGACGAGAAAAATATCAACACAAAGCTTAGGTCCACCCGAGCCAACGCAAGCCGAGGTCCCTCACATGGTAACGCAAGACAAGAGCCCGCACACGGCAACACAAGACAAGAGCCCGCACGGAGCAACGCAAGCTGAGGGCCTGCACGTAGCAACACAAGCCGAGAACCTGCATGCAGCAACGTAAGTCGAGAGCCCACAAGGGGCAATGCAAGCCGAGAGCCCACAAGGGGCAACGTAAGTTGAGAGCCCGCCCAAGGCAGGCAAGGCACCGATGCATGAGATAGTAAACCTCTTCTAGGAAAGAAGGGCATCCATACTTAGTCAAAATCAAGCAGAAGAGCGAAGAAAGGAAAAAAAGCGGATAGGCATTACAAAAATGAATTACACAATACATCCTGGGTCAATTGTTCCCTTCACATACTAAATACATCAAAGATAGGGACGAAGCCTTCAAAAAAATAACACCAAAGAGTTACCACCGGAAGACTCAGTACAACCTATCCTTCGCCTCTGATAAGGCAAAAGGGAGGGACAAAAAGAAGAACCTTCACAAACTAAGTCGCAAACGAGAATCATTTGTAAATTGGCGGGGACTAACTGATAATTCCAAAAATAGCATCCGAACAAGCGACATGTGGCCATCGAGACGAGGCCGCATCCAGGGCCTAAATGCACTCCCGGAGGATACGAGGCCACATCTAGGGCATAGATGCACTTCCAGAGGACGCTTTCGAAACTCTGGCTGCACTCGTGAAGATATAGACGCATCAGACCGACAGGGAGCATTCCGGCCCTCGGACAGTCTCATAACAACACCTCAACGAAGCATGCACCCAGGCTCCGAAGGGGCATCTCGCTCTCCCTCGAGAGTCGGCCAAGCATCGACAACTACCCGACACCGCGACTCAGACCGACAACAACCCCTAATTACACACTCTCTTTCCTCTATGATTACCCTTTCTCTCTCCTCACCCATACTCTTTCTCTTCACCTCTGCTCTTTCCCTCTCACGTCACCCTCTCTCTCCTCACACTCTCTCTTCTCAACCTCACATTCTCTCCTCACACTATCTCTCCTCACCCACACTCTCTCTTCACCATTTCTCTCTCTCCTCCATTGTAAAAGGGGAGAACCCCAAGCTCTCCTCAAGCTCGGTTTTCTCACTTCTCTCTCTCTACTAGAAACATGCCCCGTGAGGGCTAAAGCTTAGACATCTCAAGATGTCGGGATCCGACCAAGCTCATGTCAACACCGTCGCCACCTCCTTGAGCCGAAGACCACCTCCTAAATCATCGCATGCAACGCCCCTGCTGCCCGACTCTCCCTCTCTACACGGTATATTCTTTCTCTCTTTTACCTGGAGCTCTACCCCGAGTTACACAAGATATCGTACCTTCTTTACTCAACTCAAGCTAAGTATGCCGTTACGTTTATTTATTTATTATTTATTCTCGCCTTTTCAGGGATAAACCCTGTCTTAAGCATTGGAGGGGTCCCCCACGGTTGTAGCCCGTGGGTCCCTTTGACCAGTTTGCTCATCTCGCAAGACAAGTCGGGTACCGGTCTCTTCGCGTTTCCCAAAGAGCTTGAGACTTGGCTCTCCCAACCAAGAACCTCTATCTACTATACTAAAACAATCATATATGAGCACATGAAGAGCAAAAAGAGAGCAAAGACAAAAAAAAAAACGACGAAAAAATAAAGAAGAAAGATAGAAATGGGAAGCAGAAAAGAAAGAAGAAAGAGGCGAGCAACACGAAACCTGCTAGAGAAAGGGAGGATAGCGATTATACCATTTCCCCGCATTAATCTGATGAGCATGTGCATTTAAAAGGGAAGCTCTAAAGATTTGGAGAACATGGAGAGCGGTACGGCTACACTGGAAAATATCGAACCGTGATTACATCTAAGATTGTGTTAAAAGCTGAATAATCCAAGTGGTAAGAAGAAGTCGCAAAGGAGTAAGTAGGCTTGAGTGTGGGGTGAGAAGGAGTGTAGTTCTTCACGTAGTTTGAAAATTTGTGTAAATCGAAATTGGTTGTGTGGATTATCAATGAGTGGGGCTCGAATATAAAAAGGAGATTGATAGGGGATGATCTAATAGAGAAAGATTCATTGTTTTTGAGCATTTTGGAGTTCATGGTGTTACACGAGTTGGGAGTTGGGTTTGTGGTTGAGGTTGCGGGTTTGTGTTGGTTGTCGATGGAAAAATTTCGGCTCCATTCGCTCGTTGGACGTGATTGGGGTATCAACAACTTTTTCAAGGGTTAGGATTGTTAGGTGTTGAGCATAGTTTTTGTGGGGGTGTCAGAGATGGTATTGGATTCACTTTTCGGCTCGAGGCAGCAAAGTTGAGTGTCAGTGGCTTAGGAGGTGTTGACTTGTGGAGGTGAGGAGTTGAGTTAGTTGTTGTGTTGGTGTGTGTGTTTTTGGGTTGGTGGAGTCTTTTTGGTATGTTGCCTTTTTGATTTCTTTGTTGTTCTTGCATTGCTTCTTTTCACTTAATGAAATGCTCCTCAATTATCAAAAAAAAAAAAAAAAAAAATTAAGTGATTTACAAATGATAACATTCATCACAAAAGTGAAAATAAAAACTTAACTTCTAACAAATTTCATCACTTATATAATTTTAAAATGATAAAATTCATCACATAAGTGAAAAATTAAAATATTCTCAACATGAACATTAACATCTAAAAAATCATAATAAATTTACAAATATATGAATTTTTTTTCGACAATTTATGACTATGTTCATTAAATTTTTGTTAGGTATTCAATGATTAAATCCTATATTAATAAAATTTGCGTATAATACACATTTTGTAAATGTATCTTTACTTTCCCATTCAAAAAGATCGTTTACACATCATAGCCAACAATACAGTAAAATAAGCATTTTCTTGATGTTATCTTTATAATACATGTATTATAACTCGTATCCATATTTTTCTCATTTGGAAAATAAATGAAATTCGAAATAATCAATGCCTAAAACTAAATTAAATATCTACATATTGTATTTTGCTAAATTTATCACTTTAGAACTCATTAGAACTCCGAAGTTAAGCGTGCTTGGGCGAGGGTAGTACCAGGATGGGTGACCTCCTGGGAAGTCTCACCCTCAGGTTGGGTGCGTAGGGAAACAACCTCTCTTCAGGTTAACACCCTGAAGGGGAAAGGCTGCGTACATCAGCGCCTCCCAGACCCTGCATAGGCGAGAGCCCTTGAGGCACTGGGTATGTATGTTCCTTTATCACTTTAGCTCTCAAATTATTTATTATAATTACACTTTATCATTCAGGATATATTATATTTTTACTACCACTATTTTGACTAACATTCTTCGTGAATTTAATAAGTCAACGGACTTTTGATCAACGTCTTCCTATATATAGCTGAATAATAATGTATGTTTACTTAACGCTAGGAAAAAAAGTTGGGGTTGAAATTTGATGGAAATTAATTAGTTTTCATTGAGCATATGACATTAATGAATTAGGGGCTTCGTTGACATGTTTTTCCACCTGTTTTTCTTGTATTCTCGTTTTATCAGACATAAATATGATGCAGCCGCCATCCCAGTATTGGCAGTTTAATACCAACTGGAAGGTTATGTCATGGCAGGAGGCTTGGCTAGGTAGGATGGGTGACCTCCTGAGAAATCCTCACCCTCAGGTTGGGGGCACTCTAGCCTCTCTTCAGGTTAACACCCTGAAGGGACAAGGCTGCGTACATCCACCCCCTAGACCCTGCGTAGGCGGGAGCCCTTGAGGCACTGGATATGTTCCTTTTTAGGTATAATACAATAGATAAGCTGGAGTCAGAAAGTTTCAATTTTGAGTTATCTTAAGTTTGGGTTTTCTAGTTAATTGAGTTGAGTCGTTTCGAGATTCTGCCTAGCTCGAAGTTAGGTGGACTTTGTTAAGTTATTACTCAAGTCACTTAAGTTATTTTGCATTTCTGATCATTTTAAGTTGGGTTACGTTAAGTTGAAGTGATCTTGGTTTTTGACCAATTAGATCAGATCATTCATCCTAATTAGAGTGGGTTAAATCTTTATCGAGTTAGCTCTTCTTAGGTTTCGGATCAACCAAATGGGTTATTTTGAATTTTGTGTCAAATTCATAGCCGGCTGAATCATTTGAATAATAAGTCATGTCATTGTCAAATACTTGGCCAATGCGGTATGAATTTCACGAAATTTAACAATTGTCAAGAAATTTTTTAGAAGTCTTTATGGAACAAGAAGAAATTTAAGACATATTACATAGGGAAGGAGTTATGAGACTCGATCCTAGGCCACTTTCAAGTAGGAGATAAATTAGTTACTACTACATTAGCCATTAGAACCTCAGTTAATGATGTCGATACAAGATTGTAGCTCTTTTCCAACAACCAAGAATTTGAATGTGTTTGTTTTTGTAGTTATGTCTGTATTTACAAATTATAATAAACAACCAAACACATATTACATAGTAATATACTTATAATTAATTACATATTTTAATTGTATTTTGATTTTTTTTTTTACAATATTGTGTTTTTATAAACAAATGATAATAAAATACATGAATCAATATATTGTTTATTTATAAGATGTAACAATAATAAGTATGCATTCTCGTGTGTGTGTGTGTATACACACACATACACGCTCGTGTTTGTGTTAATCAAAATTAATATTATATAGATACAAAAAATATAAATATTATGTGGTAACGAAAATTATATTTAGGGTTATTTACGCCAAAGGTCCCTGTACCCTGCTTATTGTGTCAATTTGGTCCTTGTACTTTTAATTGTGTCAATTTAGTCCCTGAACACTTCAAAATATGTCAATTTAGTTCTTTGGTTAATTTAAGTTATATTAATGATGTAATTTTGAATGGTAAAATTATGTTAGATGTAAGTATCTTATTATAAATTCATCTATTCACTTAATTTAACCTAATTTGTGGATGAACGATTAAAAATTTTATTACAAACTTAGCATAATTTTTTCTCTAAGGATCAAATTGAAACATTTTGAATTGTACATAAACTAAATCGACACAATTAAAATTACAAGGACTAAATTGACACAATGAATAAAGTACAGGGACTTTTGGCATAATAACCCTTATATTTTTCAATCAAGGTGATAATCGAAATTTAAGTGATTATAATATGCAAATCTCATCATTACAATGTTATTATCAATATATATGGTATCTCCGTGTGTGTGACTTGGTTAGAGATAAAATTATTAATTTATATTATAAACTATAGCTATTATTATTGGGTTTTTAATGAACACTAATCGAGCAGTTTAACGAGCCCTTTATCGAGCTTTCAATGAGTGCCTTATCAAGCTTTAAACGAGTGCCTGAGTGAGTTTTTATCTGCTCCTTATCGAGCCATTATAGAGTTGTTCATGAACACTAACGAGCTGAATACCCCTCCGTTCGAACTTGGCTCGATAAACTTATCGAGCATGCTCGAGCTAGGCTCAATAAGTTATCGAGCCTCCAAAATGAACTTGAACGAGCTCAAATCGATTTTGAATGCGAGTGGTTCACCGAACGCTTGGTTTGTTTACACCCCTAGGCGCCATGTGTGTCAAAGGCTGAAGACCCAAAGCCAGAAGAGAGAGCTGTGTCGACCAATGAAGTTGGTGAGTCAAAGTTTTATCGGGAGAGGACCTATCTCTGTTGAGGCGACACATCTTGATTTATCTTCTCCACTCATATTTGATGAGCCCACGTATGATGAGTCCATTCATGACGAAGAGCAGGTGTCAGAAAAGGTAGGGAGTCTATCAAAAGAGGCTTGTTTGGAAGGATTGGCATATTGCTTACCACCAACAAGGGAAAAATAATGTTGGCTAGACGGGGTTCCTGAAGACGCCTTACCGAGAATGAGGATTCCATACCGAGTAAGCCCTGCGGAGCATGAAGACATCAGGCACCAATTGTGGAAGCTAATTGCAAGGAGTTACATCCGAGTAAGACAAAAGGGCGGATCAGCTGTATTAACGCCAACAAGGGATGGAACTTGGCGGCTTAACCACTGGCGGGTACGATGGGTGGCAGCTAGGCATGTGGATTCGAGCTCGACAAGCTTGTTGGATGGAATGAGCAAGCTCTACATGGCGAGAACAACCAGGAAGATCCCTTAGAGAATTCGAGGGCAGGAGAGAATGATGCAGCTGATATCCCGGTATTGGCGGTTTAATACCGATTGGAAGGTGACGTCATGGCAGGAGGCTTGGCTGGGTAGGATATACGGGTTGATGCAGCCCCTTACTCAAGATTGGTGGATAACTTGGCGGTAATTGTTGGCGGCAAGGCTGAAGAGAGACGCGATGAAGATAGCCATGAAGATAGAGTTTGACCTAGGTTAGGATTAGATTAGTCTATATTTTCATATTTTTATCTAGTGTTTTATGTATCCTTTTAGTGTTTTTAATTATTTCTTAGAGTTTTACTTAGAGTCAATTAACTCCTCTATAAATACAAGAGGAATTAGGTTGTTTTGATCATTCAATTTCTTAGATTATTTTTATGAGTTATTTG
The DNA here is from genome assembly GCA_018398585.1 of Simmondsia chinensis. Taxonomy (NCBI): domain Eukaryota; kingdom Viridiplantae; phylum Streptophyta; class Magnoliopsida; order Caryophyllales; family Simmondsiaceae; genus Simmondsia; species Simmondsia chinensis. The sequence goes on from JAGTTD010000001.1 coordinate 38,002,518, forward strand.
GTTCTTTCTATTCTCAAGTATGAGAATTAGAATTGAATTCTATGTTTCTTTTTTTTTTATTAGTTATTAATAAAGTTAAAGGGAAGGTTGTCGAATCCTTCCCATTCCCCAATATCCCACTTTACGCGCTACATCAGCTGGTATCAGAGTTCAGAACGTTTTTTGAGATGGCCTGTGGGTGACAGAGATATGCCGCCATCGAGGACATTTATGATTGTGAACATCAATGGCAGACCGAAAGGAGATTAGAGGACCTAGAAGCGAGATTCCTGCGAATCAAGAGTGCTTGATTCAACTGGGGGCAAATAACGACTTGGAGCTACGAACCCAGCCCCAACACCCATTAACACCGGGTGATGAAGAAAAGGAGATGGACGAGACCCAAAATTTGGTATTGGATGCTGAGTGGCCGGATCCTAGGCCGAGGTGACATCAATGTATTACCGGCAACACTAACGTTGATGAACGGAGGCGGAGATCCGGTCTTTGGATTAAGAGCCTGGAGCTTGAAGAAGAAGGCGCCTAGGGGTGGAAGAAACTCAGAACGAGTTGGCATTAATTGGCGAAGTGGAGATAGCGAGTGACAAGGGTTGCTTGTTGTTGGTCAGGCGAGTTGGCTTCACACCTAAAGAAGTAGAAGGGGATGGATGGCTTCGACACAACATATTCTCAACGACATGCATGATTGGCGAGAGGGTATGCCGCCTAGTCATCGATTCCGGGAGTTGTGAGAATGCCATCTCTGAAGAAGCCATTCAGAGGCTAGGGGTTGAAGACGGAGGAGCATCCGAACTCTTACAAGATGTCATGGCTTGAGAGCAGAGACCGGGTAGCCGTGTCTAAACATTGCTTGGTGAATTTTTTAATTGGAGCGAAGTATAAAGATGGCGTGTGGTGTGATGTGGTGACCATTGATTGTTGCCACTTGTTGTCGAGAAGACCGTGGCAATACGATAGAGGCACCATCCACGATGGACGACGTAACACATATGGCTTCGTCTTTGAAGGAATGAAGATCATCTTGTTGCCTAAGAAGGTTGAGGCGCCATGTGTGTCAAAGGCTGGAGACCTAAAGCCAAAGAGAGAGCCATGTCCACCAACGAAGTTGGTGAGTCAGAGTTGGCGTCTACACCAGTAGGCATTATCAGGAAAGGACCTATCTCTGTTGTGGCGACACATCTTGATTGTCTTCGCCACCCATATTTGATGAGCCCACATATGATGAGTCCATCCATGACAAAGAGGAGGTGTTGGAAAAGGTAGGGAGTTTATCAAAGGAGGCTTGTCCAAAAGGGTTGGCATATTGCTTATCACCAACAAGGGAGAAATAATGCTGGCTAGATCGGGTTCCTGAAGACACCTTACGGAGAAGGAGGATTCCATACCGAGTAAGACTTGCGGAGCATGAGGACGTCAGGCACCAATTGTGGAAGCTAATTGCTAAGAGTTACATCCGAGTAAGACAGAAGGGCTGATCAGCTGTATTAACGCCAATAAAGGATAGAACTTGACGGCTTAACCATTGGAGGGTACGATGGGTGGCAGCTATGCGTGTGGAATGGAGCTCAACAAGCTTGGCGGACGGAGCGAGGGAGCTCTACATGGCGAGAACAACCAGGATGATCCCTTCGAGAATTCGAGAGCGAATTCTCTCCAACCGGGAGAGAATGATGCAGCTGCCATCCTTGTATTGGCGGTTTAATACCGACTGAAAGGTGACGCCATGGCAGGAGGCTTGGCTGGGTAGGATATATGGGTTGATCTAGCCTCTTGCTCGAGATTGGCGGATAGCTTGGTGGTAATTGTTGGCGGCATGATCTTGGCAGCAAGGCTAAAGAGAGACGCGGTGAAGATAGCAGTGAAAATAGCGTTTGACTTAGATTAAGATTAGATTAGTTTGTATTTTCAGATTTGTTATCTAGTGTTTTATTTATTCTTTTAGTATTTTTAATTATCTCTCCAAGTTTTATTTAGAGTTAATTAGCTCCCCTATAAATACAAGAGGAATTAGGTTATTTTGATCATTCAATTTCTTAGATTATTTTTAAGAGTTATTTGGTTCTTTTTATTCTCAAGTGTGAGAATTAAAATTGAATTCTATGTTCCTTTTTGTTTTTATTAGTTATTAATAAAGTTAAAGAGAAGGCAATCAAATCCTTTTCGTTTTCTTAATTTTTACTTTACGTGCTGTATCAGAATATTGTATTGTTTTTATCTTTTTTTTATGTCGGTCTATATAAGGGTTGACCCAAATACAAGTTGCTTGTGGCTAATTGTAAGACCCGTGACACTCCGGACCGGGGCACAGGTGTACGCCTTGCGCCTGTGCCGTGTCAGATGGGCTGCCAAAGATTGGCATCATGTGGACAAGGTGCGTACTCAGTTAAGGGTGCATTAGGCCTCCACGGACCTAGGCCTAAGTGATGGACGAAGTGGGAACCGAGACGGACGCGGACCCAAGACAGTGTCATGATAAGGGCCTGGCACGGCCTAGGACAGTGTCATGACAAGGGCCAGGCACGGACCCAGATAGTGTCATGACAAGGGCCTGACACGGCCCGGGACAATGTCATGACAAGGGCCAGGCACGGACCCAGACAGTGTCATGACAAGGACCTGGGCACGGCACTGGGCGGGCCCAAGGGCACGAACGGGTAGCGATAGGCACGGGCCCAGTGCAGGGCACTGGCCCGGCTTGGGAACGCGTAGGCCCAACAAGGCCCAACTAAGCCCGACCTTGAAAGATGATAAAAGGAGCACGTGACACATGTGGAAGATGGTTACCAAAGGAAAAGAAGTGGGAATGACCTTTGACCAGTTCAAACAAGGAAAAGAGCGGGAAAAAGGAAGAGTGGGCTTCAAGGTGGAGGTAACTGCCGGTTTAAATGTGGCGCCTAAATTAATAGAACATGTGCATTGACCAAGCTTGACCATAACCGTCCAAGGCATGCATGAAGGACGTGGGACACGGCTTGAAGGAAGAAGGAAAAAAGGCGGGAACGGTTAACCCATGACCTTGGGGTTGTCAAGGTCTATAAATATGTGTAGTTTGTATTCATTTGGGGCATCTTCTAATCTCAGAAATTAATCAATGAAAATGGCCCTTTATTTCGTGTGAAAATTGTCCCTTATATTTCCTTTTTAGTTCTCTTGTGTTCATTACTTTTTACTTGATTTTTGGCTGGGTGAGTAAACCTCACCGCCCTCACATCTAGTCCATAAAATAGCTGTGACAATTGTGGTATCAGAGCTTTGGTTACGTGAACGATGGCTGGAGATCAGAATGAACCTTTGAAGAAACTCAAGGCCAGTGAACGTATTGCTAGACTTGAGGAAATCGTGGGAACCAAAGTGGAAGATGGTGGTGATCCTCCTCCAGGAACTATTTTCGGTAATATCAAAATGCTTTCCAATGACGTTCAAACCCTAAAAGAAATAATAAGCAATTTACTTGAAGCCCATAGGACCCCGTCCCCAACACCTCTTGCTCCACCTAATGTTTACCATAGGGAAAATTCAACTACGGGTGGGAACTCAAATGTAAGAAATTCAAACGAGACCCTTAATCCCACTATAGAGTCCCTTCAAAACGAAATTTCCATGTTAAAAAAAGCCATTGACACCGGTTCTCAAAGCCTAGAGAAAAGAGGAATCAAAGTCCCCACATCGAGATCCTATGAAGGAGAACGTAGTGCCCGGACCCTTGAGAATTTTCTGTGGGACATGGAGTAGTACTTTAACGCCACCCGAGTAAGAGAGGAAGACAGGGTCGTGATTGTTTCTATGCACCTTAGTGGTGACGCCAAATGATGGTGGAGGGCCCAAGTGTCTGATGATCGTGCTGCTGGCCGTCTCGTGATCAACATGTGGGAAGTACTAAAGAAAGAGTTGCGGAGTCAATTTGTACCTTTGAACACTTCTTGGATGGCACGAGAGGCGTTGAAGAACCTGAGGCAAACCGGTTCCATCCGTGAGTATGTTAAGTCATTTTCATCTTTGTTACTAGACATAAATGACATGAACGAATGAGATAAATTGTTTAACTTTGTAACAGGTCTCAAACCGCGGGCCCAAATTGAGATGCGGAGGCAACGAGTCCCTGACCTTGCCACCGCAATCGTTGTGGCTGACAGTTTGGTGGACCTAAAACTGAATGGGAATGGGGACAAGCGAAAACAACCCGTTTCATTTAAAAAGAGAAAGAGGGAGCATAGACATAATTGGGACAGGAACAACAAAACTGAGCCTCCTCAAGTGGGGCCTTCTAAAACCACGTTTAAGAAAAATGCACCGGTCCCTAAAAAGACGAAAACATGGGTGACTTGCTTTATATGTGATGGACCTCATTATGCAAGAGAATGCCCAAAGAAACAATAATTAAATGCTTTAAGTGAGGAAGTGCAAGAAGAAGACCAACAAACACCAAGTGATGAATTTAGGGCAACTTCCTTGAGGTTGCTCAATGCCATTAGTCATGACACACCTTCATTGGAGGGGTTGATGTATTTTTGTGTATGTGTGAATGGGATACCTATAGTTGCTATGACTGATATTGGGGCTTCCCATAACTTTTTGAACTCAAAATCTGCCCAAAAATTGAAATTGAATCTAGTCCCTTCTGATACTGGGTTAAAAGCTGTAAATTCTAACGCAATAGCAACTAAAGGTAGGGCCCCTAATGTAATGCTAAAAGTGGGAGATTGGGTGGGAAAGACTGACTTTACTGTAGTGGACATAGATGACTTCGAATTGATCCTAGGTAATGAATTTTTCCGGGCAGCCAAGGCCTCGGTTACCCCACACCTAGGAAGAATGATGATAAGTGACCCAACCAATCCTTGCTTTGTCAAGGCATGGTCCACTACCATGAAACCACCAGGACCCTTTCAGACTTTGTCCGCAGTGCAACTTAAGAAAGGATTTAAGAAAGGACTCCCCACTTTTGTGGCAACCTTAGTTGAGATCAAACCCGGGAAGGAGGTAGAAGTACCGAACGTGATTGCGGATGTGTTGGATGAATTTAAGGGCGTGATGCCCCCTGAGTTGCCTAAGTGTTTACCGCCTAGGAGGGCCATTGACCATAAGATCGAGTTGCTACCGGGCGCGCGTCCCCCAACATGTGTCCAGTATCGGATGGGCCCTGCGGAGCTTGCTGAACTCTGTAGGCAACTTGGGGAGTTACTTGATGCAGGTTTTATCCAGCCTTCAAGGGCACCATATGGAGCACCAATGTTGTTCCAAAAGAAGTAGGATGGATCCTTAAGTATGTGCGTGGACTACCGGGCCCTGAACAAAGTGACTGTGAGAAACAACTACCTGATTCCTCGTATTGACAATTTATTTGACAGGCTGTCCAAGGCCAAGTACTTTACAAAGCTGGACATGCGCTCGGGCTATTGGCAGGTTCGGATTGCGGAAGGGGATGAGCCCAAGACCACTTGTGTAACCCGTTATGGTTCTTTTGAGTTTCGTGTAATGCCGTTTGGGCTTACTAATGCCTCGGCCACTTTTTGTAATCTAATGAATGATGTCCTTTATGATCATCTTGATCGCTTTGTTGTTGTTTATTTGGATGATATTGTCGTGTATTCGAAAACTTTAGAAGAACATGTAAATCACTTGAGAAAAGTGTTAGAAAAGCTTAAGGAACATGAACTCTATGTGAAAAAGGCAAAATGTGAGTTTGCCCAAACCGAGATCATGTTCCTTGGGCACAAAATTAGCCAAGGGCATGTAAAGATGGATGAGGCCAAGGTCAAGGCAATCTTGGATTGGCCCGCACCCAAAAATGTATCGGAATTGAGATCATTTTTAGAATTAGCCAATTATTATAGAAAATTTATCCTTGGCTATTCTAAGAAGGTCTCGCCATTAACAGATTTGTTGAAAAAGGATAACGTGTGGTCGTGGTCCGAACCTTGCCAAGAAGCCTTTAGAGCCCTTAAGAGCGCAGTGTCAACGGAACCGGTCTTGAAGTTGCTGTGCTTTGACAGACCCTTTGAGCTTCACACGGATGCGTCGGGTCGTGCCATTGGTGGAGTGCTTGTCCAAAATGGGCATCCGGTTGCCTTTGAGAGTAGGAAGCTAAAAGAACATGAGGAACGATATTCCACACATGAAAAAGAAATGCTTGCTGTAATACATTGTTTACGTGTATGGAGGCACTATTTTTTGGGAGTGAAATTTATAGTTCGCACCGACAATATTGCGAACACCAATTTCAAGTCACAAAAGAAGTTGTCTTCTAAACAAGCCTGTTGGCAAGAGTTCGTAGACGAATATGATTTTGTATGGGAACATAAACAGGGAAGGCACAATGTAGCTCTGGATGCCCTAAGTCGCAAGACCCTAGATCTTGTCGCAGCCTTGTCACGAGTTGAGACGGATTTCACTGGACGTGTCAAGGAGGCAGCCCGATCCGACCCTATGTACCAACGGTTAAAACAGCAGGTATTAAGTGGTGAAGTACGCAGGTACTGGATTGATGATGACTTGATCTTTGCGCAGGGAGCTCGTTTGTATGTTCCTGCAGGTAAAATCCGGGTGGAGCTACTAAGGGAATGTCATGATGCAAAGTGGGTCGGACATCCAGGACGTGAAAGGACCCAAGCCTTGCTAAAGTGCAACTATTATTGGCCAAAGATGGGGCAAGAGATTGAAGCCTATGTCAAGTCATGCCTTGTTTGCCAACAAGACAAGCTTGAGCGGAGGAAGGAAGCCAGACTCCTACAACCACTACCGGTACCGGACAAGCCATGGAAATCTTTGTCAATGGATTTTATTTCTGGTTTTCCTTGTGTTGAAGGACAAAAATCTATAATGGTTGTAGTAGATAGGTTTTCTAAGTATGCTATTTTCATGGCAGCCCCAAACGCTTGTCCGGCGGACCAAGCTGCCCAACTTTTTTACAAAAACGTGGTTAAGTATTTCGGTCTACCTGAGGATATTGTAAGTAACCGAGATTCTAGATTCACGGGTCGGTTTTGGACAGCGTTGTTTAACTTGATGGGGTCTCAATTAAAGTTTTCTACGGCTAACCATTCTCAAACGGATGGGCAAACAGAACGGGTAAATGCCTTGTTACAGGAATACCTGAGGCACTTACCAAAAAAAAAAAAAAAAAAAAAAGGAATACCTAAGGCATTATGTGACCGCATCCCAAAGAAATTGGGTGGAGCTCATGGACACTGCTCAATTTTGTTATAACTTACATAAGAGTAGTGCCACGGGCTTCATTCCATTTGAGTGAGCCATGGGCTGGCAGCCTCTCACACCACACGAAATTGTAAAACAAAGTGGGGAAAAGTGCCTAGCCACACAACGTTTTGCATTGGATAAACAAGAGCTCCTGGACATGGTGAAGGATAGCCTTGACAAGGCAGCTAGACGTATGAAAAAGTATGCGGACAAAAAGAGGAGACCCTTAGAATTTAAAGTAGGGGATAAAGTAATGCTTAAACTAATGCCCCAAATATGGAAAAAGATAACTAGCAAAACAGTACATCGTAGTTTAGTGCCTAAATATGATGGACCCTTTGAAATTATTAAAAAGGTTGGACCCGTTGCTTACCGTTTGGATTTACCACAGAGGCTAAAGGTGCACCCAACTTTTCATGTTAGTTTTCTTAAACCTCATATTGAGGACCAAGCGAGTGCACACTTGAAGCAAAGAAGGACGCCGCCCACCATTCGGAAGCAATTTTCCCAAAGAAGTGGAAAATGTCATTGACCATCGGGTGTTTGGTCAAAGTAAAAAGAACAGGAGACGAGACTTCCTGGTTCTTTGGAAAGGCACTCCTTCAATGGAGGCTACGTGGGAACGAGACGTAACTTTGTGGCAATTTGAGGACATAGTTACGGAGTACCTTAATTCCCTTCCGAGGACGTCAGGTCTTTCAGGTGGGGGAGGTTTGTAAGACCCGTGACACTCCGGATTGGGGCACAGGTGTGCGCCTTGCACCTGTGCCGTGTCAGATGGGCTGCCAAAGATTGGCATCATGTGGACAAGGTGCGCACTCAGTTAAGGGTGCATTAGGCCTCCACGGACCTAGGCCTAAGTGATGGACAAAGTGGGAACCGAGACGGACGCGGACCCAAGACAGTGTCATGACAAGGGCCTGGCACGGCCCAGGACAGTGTCATGACAAGGACCTGGGCACGGCACTGGGCTAGCCCAAGGGCGCGAACGGGTAGCGATAGGCACGTGCCCAGTGCAAGGCACTGGCTCGGCCTGGGAACGCGTAGGCCCAACAAGGCCCAACTAAGCCCGACCTTGAAAGATGATAAAAGGAGCACGTGACACATGTGGAAGACGGTTACCAAAGGAAAAGAAGTGGGAATGACCTTTGACCAGTTCAAACAAGGAAAAGAGCGGGAAAAAGGAAGAGTGAGCTTGAAGGTGGAGGTAACCGCCGGTTTAAATGTGGTGCCTAAATTAATAGAACATGTGCATTGACCAAGCTTGACCATAACCGCCTAAGGCATGCATGAAGGACGTGAAAAAAAGGCAGAAACAGTTAACCCATGACCTTGGGGTTGTCAAGGTCTATAAATATGTGTAATTTGTATTCATTTGGGGCATCTTGTAATTTAGAAATTAATTAATGAAAATGGCCCTTTATTTCGTGTGAAAATTGTCCCTTATATTTCCTTTTTAGTTCTCGTGTGTTCATTACTTTTTACTTAATTTTTGGCTGGGTGAGTAAATCACACCGCCCTCACATTTAGTCCATATAATAGCGGTGACACTAATCATTTTCGAAAAAAATGAAGCAGAAATATCTACCAAATTGGCTGTTGTCTGAACCTCCAATCACTGCGCCACCAGCTTTAGGAGAGAGGGAGAAACACAGGGATTTAACCCTGAAAAACCCTTGCCATCACCGGAATTCGTCGCCGGTGACCGGAACCCTAGTTCGATTCACCGGCTGATGGATTCAACGACGACGAAGAGGACATTCTATTACGTGCTATTGCGCTGCTCAGTCGTGCTGTTATTCTTTTTCTTCACCGTATTGTCTCTCTCTTACGCTGTGGGGTTCTTAGGGTTCCTCCTTGGCAGCTTTTCAATTTCTCCTCCTATTTCTTTCCCTTCTCAGTGCAAGATTGTCTCCAGCAGTATAATCTCTCTCTCTCTCTCTTTGTGATTGTATGTTGCCTCTTGGGTTTTGATGTGTTATTTCATGAAATTAATAGCTACTAGAGTTTTCCTGTGCATCACCGTAACTAAAGTTTAAATAATTATATTCATATGTTGCAATTTATAAATTATATTATCATCATAAATAAAAAATAGAGTATCTATGTAATGACTTATGTACATTAAATTAAGAGAAGAGAGTTGATTTTATCGTAAATTATACTCTCTATGTAAATATAGATGGGGAAGTGGAGGTTTAAGGGAGGGAGAGGTGAAGTGATAGTATAGAAATTCAAGGATGGCGGAGTAAAGGCTTTTGGGATGGAGAACTTCTAATTAATATATAGTATAAATGTGCAGTGAAAAGGGTTTTAATAAGACGTGTCAATGATTTAAGTGATGTGGATTGGATATGTTAGGTATAAAACCATTCTTGAAACTTCACCCATTAGCTTAAACTTTCGGGACGGTTGGTTCGTTGACATGGTATTAGAACTTGTTGACTTGTAAGTCATGAGTTCGAATCCCAACCGTCCCCACTCTAAATATTAATATTAATATATTTCAAGTGCAAGATGTGGGAGCGCTTGTGTGCATTATCCATGCTTCAAACTAAAATGGGCATTTGTGTATAAGATATTAGGCCCTCACCCACCATCTTAAGCTTTTGGAACGGTTGGTTTCTTGACATGGTATTAGAGCCTTGTTGACTAAGAGGTGATGAGTTCAAATTCCAACCGCTACCACTCAAAATATTAATATATTTCAAGTACAAAGTATGAGAGAGTCTGTGTGCATTATCCACTCTTTAAACCAAAATGGGAATTTTAGTGAGAGGGCATGTTAGAGCATAAAACCATTCTTGGATCTTTACCTGTCAACTTAAGCTTCTAAGAAATTTGGCTCCTTGACAGGATATCCCAAGATTTTTGGGTTCAGGACTCAAATCTCGATAGCATGTAGTTTAGCTATGATTTATAGTTGTGCTTTTTTTTTTGTATGATTCATAATTGATGCTCCGGATTAATTCAAAGTTGCAAGTTGGACGTATTTGCTAAAACTACATACATTCGAAATGTCAAAGACAAAATTCAAAACAGGGGGAAAGGGATGTGGGAACAAGCTTTTTGAAAATTCAATGGAAGGACGATCCTGGATAGGCTTGATTAGCCACAATACCCAATGCCAATAGATGCTGGATAGGACACCAAGAACACCTCAAGACACCCACTCGAAACACCTTGACATAATATGAACACTACAAATTCTGTAAGCTCTTATAGCACAACACCAAATGCAATGCACACTGTGCTGACTGTGATTGAAGTATTCATGACCGTCCACCAACACTGCTACAGCCAAAACACCATCTGCCCCAAGGCACTAACGTTGGCCAAGCCTTGAAATCTGGAGCCTAAACACCAAAATGCCAGCCCCCTTAAATCATTGTGTCACCTCATGAAAAGCATAATTGCTTTGACATGCATTGTGGTGACACTGATCCTTTCTAGAACACATCAAGATTCTGTAGCCTCTTTTAACTCTTTAAGGCTTTAAAGGTTTAGACGGGGTAATGGTAGACAATTGTGAAGGATTGTGGTGTTGGTTAAATGTAAACATTGTCATTGGTAACAGGAAAAGTACAAATTATGCAACTTGGTCTGTATTTTCACAATTCATGGAGTTAAAGGTGTTGGTGTAGTCGTTTGTCGTCCAGCCTACCAAGCAAGAGGCCTTGGGTTCGAAGCTCATCAACCCCCACCTCCCCTAAGTTGGTTTCCCTCTTTAGGGAAGACGATGCACTCCTTACTAATGTAAATAGAGATTTCACAATACATGAGCAGCTTTTAAAGTATATGTGAATCAAAATTGAAGAATGGAGATAAATTAAGAACAAGGTGCGCGTTATGCCTGTTATGTTTTATACCCGCTTTAGAAATATTGAAGTAGATCTAGCTAATATCTTTTTGTTATTTGTATTTGCAGGTGTTGATCTGAGGTCATCTAAGGTCTGTGAACTTGGGCTTCTCAATTACAAGGCCAAACACGTGTTTTACCCATCTGAAAGGAAGAAGTTCCGATGTCATTATGATTACTATTGGGCTTCAGTTTTTAAGGTTGTTATTTTTAAGATAATTTTCAGACATATGATTTCTGCCATCTTTTGGCTTGTCTTATTTGTCTTATATAGGACAAATATCTACTTTTGAGTAGTAACCTTGATGTTGTTCAAAGTAACAACCTACAGAATTTGCATTATTTATTTGTAGTAGCTAGGTCTGATTTATTTTCGTTGCTTTTTTTTTTTTGGGGGGGGGGGGGAAAGGACCGTATTATACCTGGTCCTAGTGAGTTTAGTTCGTTTTTTGACCCATTTGCAAATTGTTTGAAGGGCTGTGGATTCTGGAGTTTTACAGCATATATCCTTTTTTTTTTTTTTTTTTTTTTTTTGGGTTCATTCAGGACTCTTAGATTCTTCACTCTTTGTGAGAAATTTGTTTTGGGTTATGGTTTGGAATTATGGGCCTTATGGCGTTGAGTGGTGACATGAGAGTGCAAGGTGTTCTAGATTTAAATCCAAACCCTGCATACCTACCAAAATAAGTCTTCACATGAGAGATGATTCTGGCCGGGGAGAGATGAATGTAAGTAATACCCTTCTTTGTTGCCGCATTTTCTATATAGTAGTCCCTACGAGTTATAGTTTTGTGTTTGACTCCTTTGGGACTGTAGACCTTGGAATTCAAAGTCACGTGTGTCGCCTTATTGCTTTGATTCAAAGTGAGTGATAGCCTTCTTGGATTTCCGTTAAAAACTTCTCACTCATCTTACCATAGCTTTGGTGAGTGTAGTGCTATTTTTGACTCACTATGAGTTTGAGGGGTGATTCTTTAAGTCTTATTATGTCACAATTCATAGCTGATTAAGGACTACTGGGAAAACAGTCTTTGTTTATGAGAAATTGGATTCTAGATAGAGTTAGGAACTTCACATCTCATGGCTTTGATTGTTGGCATGAGAGAATTCACAAAAAAAAAAAAAAAAATTGTAGGTATGTGTTAGCCTTCTTTGAGACCCTTCATTGATAAAATAAAAGTCATCCCTCTGAGACACCATTTCTATGACAAGTTCTCACCCTTCTTGTCTGTCTTGGTTGAGAAAATAGGTGGAATACAAGGATCATTTTTCTGGTCAGATGTTACTGGGCCTTGTAGAAGCTCCAAAAGAGGCCCTTCCGCATGATTGTCGGCCTAATTTCGCTACTGCATGGTTGAGTAAGCATAAATTGAAGGTAAATGATGCAATGTTATTGCCATCTCTGACCTCCATAGTAATTAATTTACAAACGCATGATATCCTGAAATCTTTTCAATGTTGCATCTATTCAGAGTTTCTGACTTATAATTGTATCCCTAGCCTACAAATGTGGTTTTAAGTATTATCATGGAGGTGCTATGTTTTATCATGTATTAGGTAAATGAAACTTATGATTGCTGGTATACATCTGGTCGGTCAAAGGTTGAGATATTTCAGGATGGCTTTTTTGGTTGCCAAGCAAATGAGCCATCTGCAGTGGAGATGATGAGAAGATGCTTCATTCTGTGAGTATTGCTTCTTGGTTTTATTGTTATATTAGTTTGGAGCTGTGTACTAGTTGTATTTTCGGATAGACATGTTGCTACTTTGCTATTCCTTGTGCCAAAAAAATTGATTGTGGTAGTTGCCTTTAATTGACACATCTCATTCTTCAGCTCTATAGTTCTTTGGTTATCAATCTATCTTTGGTATAAATACAAATATCTAAGATCTGCTTGAGTTTCACTCAGATCTCTGGTGCATGGTCCATGCTCAATGCATTTTGAGCTTGAGTCCCGCATTTTATTGTCTTTAAGTTATGCTCTCTTGTTTTGACGAAATTCTGCTCCAAGATTGCTATTCTTTTATTTAGCTTCTAAATTTGCAGATTGAAGATCATCCTTAACATGTGTTTTTTTGATTGATGAGTTAATAAGTTAGTGAGAATCTTGCTTTTGAACCTGTAGCACAATGTAAATGCAGTCAGTGAACGCTCACATTTATCGAACAACAACCAGTAGTATAGTTGGTAGTGGCGACTGGGGCTGTTCGTTGGTCCAGACCCAATGAGGCCTTACCAGATTGGTCCGAACCCTAGTCCAGAAGTGGAGAGGATCGAAGACTGGATTGGTTAGTATATTGACCGAACTAGACCGGACGAATTTGGACTGATTTCATTTCTTTTTTTTTTTTTTTTCCTATCGTAAGTTAAATTTAACAATTTTTGTCAGTTTTTGACAATTTTATAGCCGTTTAGTAGAAAAGAGCTAGGATCTAAAATCAACATTTGGAACAACAGAAAATGTAAAAATTAAAAAAAAAAAAAAAAAAAAATCACAAATTGAAATTTAGGGTTAGGTATTTGTGGGCCTATTCTTAGTTTTAGACTTAAAAGGTTACAAGCCTGACATAGCCTAATACTTTAATAAAATAAGCAGCAGGAGCAATCCAATAACATTAACTGGGTTTCCTGGCTTTCCAGGTTTGTACTGAAACCTGAAATAACCTCAACTTATAGGCCGAGGACTTGACTGAAATTAACTTGGTGCATTCTAATCTCGAATCAAATGATCGATCCGATCCAGTTTTTGAGCAACCTAGTGGCAACCTTGAGAGGTTGGGTCAAGTGGTGAGTCACTTGGATTTGGCAACTCATGAAGCATTTGGTCTGGTGTTTGAATTCTGGCACTGGGTGCAAACAATGTGTGTGGGATACCCATTGTGTTTTTTGTCCTAACCTATCTTCTTGCACATAAGCAGACTTTTGAGTGGTGGTGCATGCAACCAGGGATTAGTTGAGAGCACGTTAGGTTGCCTGGACACCTCTTTTAACAAAAAGAGTTAGTTGGCAGTGGGTATACTAGTGCATGTGTAAACTGATTTAGCGTTGCTGGTGTCTTCTTGCTTTGACGGCTTTAATTTGATTCTTTTTCTTGGACTTGTGGGCATCATGATTTGGCTGATCTACCCTTATGCTTTTGGGATGACCAAAATCTGGATCCATCATTGTGTTGGCAATCTACTTGACACTAGCAGTATCTCGTGTGCTTGTTTCTTGGCCATTTCCCAACTCATTGCCAATATTTCACATTCTTGAACTATGTCTGGTCCATCGCCGAGAACATCTATGGTTTCTGCTTTATTGGCTTTTTGAAGTTTCTTGATTAAGGTGAGAAATTTGATCAGTTGCCTGTTTCATCTGTATTTCCACCGTCATTGAAAACATCAATTCTGTGTGTTCTATTGGCTTTTCAAATTTTCTTGATTTAACAGTGGGCAAGGTGATAAATGACAAAATTTATAGTCAATTGTATATGGATTAAATACTCCAATGCCTTTGTATTTAGTGCTATTGCCAACAAAGATTCTTTGTTGTCTGCGGTCTTTAATGTGCACGTATTTGATCTGGAACATGCCTGTAGTACACAATTCACATACAGTGAAGCACTCTGAAATGCTTGACTGGAGGCTTGTGTACAACCTTTGCCACAGTGGTGTTTACTTCTGTGCATGCTTTTGACACTAATAACATTGTGTACCCGGGATTTCTGTTGTCCTTCAATATGAATCTTACCATCTGCATTTGCTTCCTTTTGGATGAGAACTTTAGGAAGGTGAGGAAATAATTTGTACAGTATCTTGTTACACTGGAAACTAGTAAAATTCACCAGAAAATGCACTTGCAATAAGAGTCATTATAATTCTGTTTGCATAAGGGGTAATGGAAGTAATTTAGGATGGCCATAACAGATGGCTTGGGAGAAGAATTGGTGGTCTTCAGCATTCAGATGATATTGTTTTTAATGTAGAGGAAAAGGGGAATGATTGAAGAGGACAGCCAAGCACTATAGACATACCATTTGAGTAGAAAATTTTAGGAATTTAGATATATTTTCCCTCCCAGTACTTTTTGCAAGTGCTTTACATTTCCTATTTTTAGTTTGCTTGTAACAAGAGTTCTAGTTTCTTAAATCTATTCCATCTCAAGGACAAGAAAACATATATTGACAGTGTGTTCATCACCAGGCTCTCCAATATGAAATAATTGAAATATAATTAAAATTTTTTAGTGGCTGGTTAATAAGAGCTCTGCTTATGTCAGCTGCTGTGATTTCATTGTATCATTAACTGTTTGATACATCTTTTGGGCTTTATCTACTTCCAAAAGTGCTGTGTTGAAGAAATGGTATAATTCTTGCAAGTATCCCTGCTTACCTGAGGGAACATAAGGGCACATTGCTGTCATGAGAGAGAGGAAATTTGTTGAGATTAGTCAAAATATGTTTTTATGTTGAAAGACTGGTGAAAAATTATTTTACTGATCTTTGAAGATTTTGATATGAAAATACTTTCCATACTGCTGGCTGGTGGGGGTGGGGGCTGGGGGGTGGCTGGGGTTGATGGAGATAATTGAGAAAGGATTATATATATATATATATATATATGTATATATTTGGGTATTAGATGTACTGATATTTACTGCTAGGGTGTGCTGGAGATAAGTGAAATATATTAGATCTGGGATGTTGATAATTTGCCTTGTTGTAAATACTGTCTATTATGATATAGTGTTAGAATTGTTTTAAGATTAGAATTTGACTTTTATTATTATTTTTTGTTATTGTTATATTGGGCTTTGTTTGGCACATGGAATTGGAATTGGACCGTGAAATTGCAATTCCAATCCCAATTCTGGTGGAATTGGAATTCCGATGGAATTGAAATTCCATTGTTTGGTTCATCAAATGAATTGGAGATCGGAATTATAACTTAATAATGATTCGAGTCCTCACATGTTTTTGGTCAATCTAGTTGGAATATTTCGAGTTTTAAATCAACCGTGGTCGGATTTTGGTTGGAGCAATTAATATTGCGTTCGAGTTATTATAGTCGGAGCTATTCAATTTGAGTTCGAGTTATTCGATTTTCGAGTCGAATTGGGTCGAGTAATGCGTCAGATGATTTGGTGTTCAAGTTATCTCTGATTTTCAATTAATCGGGTTAGGTGTTTTCGGGATTTAGGCTAGTTATGATCGTGTTTGAGTTCATTTAGGTCATTTCAAGCTTGAGTCATTTTAGTTTTGAAACAAATGAGTTTTATCATTTCAAATTTTGAGTCATCTTAGGATGAGCTTGAGATGGGTCGGGTCATTTTGGTTATGGGTCGTATTAAGTTTTGGGTCACTTCGGACTTTGAGCTAAGGTGATTTCAATCATTTCAAGTTTAAGTTATTCGAGTTGGGTGATTTTGAGGTTCGGGTCAAATTCTAGGTTTGTGTCTAAGTCTTTGGATCTTAAGTCATCTTAGATTCGAGTTAATTAAGTGGGGTTATTTTGGGTTTTAGGTCAGTAGGGTTAAGATGGAATTGCAATTCCTTACCTCAACCCCAAGGAATTGAAAAGTATGATTTTCAGTTAAAATCTAATTCCATAGACTTGGCCAGTGGAATTGTTATTCCAATTTCAGCAGGTGAACCAAACAACAAAATTGGAATTTTGGGTCCCAATTCCGGCCTCCAATTCTATGCTCCAAACACAGCCTTAGGGATTTGTTATTATCAGTTTAGTAGTTTCTTTTCTATTAAAACTATAGCTTCATCTTTATAACTACCAATATAACTAGAGCCTAAATGAGATTATTAGATTACTTTAAATAGATTCAGTTATTTATATTTATTAAGTATAGGGCTGCTTGAAGCTAAGCACAGAGATACTTAGTTGGTATTTATCCAAAAAAAAAGTACTTGGTTGGTCACAAGGCTGTCCAACCGTCCTAGACACAGGGATGCCTAGGAACCCCCTTGATTAAACACAGGGGTGCTTAATCTCAATCAAGGGGTTCCCCTTTAGTTTTTAGAAGTTGGCAAGCTAGCACGATTGCTCTCCGCTGCCATTTGTCAATTTTGGAGAAGTTTCTCTTTAGATGCATGTATTCGTCTACATGTGCATATATATATATATATATATATATATATATATGAGAGGGTGAGAGTGTGAGAGGGGCGAATCTTAGCTGTCCATTACAATGGATGGTCAAGATCCCCCCTTTTTTACGAGGGATCAAAAAAAAAAAAAAAATTATCCTTGCCCCCAACCTTTCCTTTCTCTCTCTCTCATTCCCACCACCTGCTGCCACCGATGGTCAACACTGCCACCCCCGCCTGCCCGCCCGTCGCTGCCCATCCACCTCTGCCTTAGCCTCCGCCTTGCTGCGGCCACCGCCCATCCGCCTTGCCGCCATCTCTCTTTCAATACTCCTCTCTCTCTCTCTCTCTATCCTTCACCCTCGCTGGCCTCCACCTGCCCCTCCTTTTCTCTCTCTTCCAACCTCTTCCCCCCCCCCCCCCCCCCCCCAAAAAAAAAAAAAAAAAAAAAAACACCCTTCACCCCCACCATCCCTCCTTTTCTCTCTCTTCGAGTAGCCCTTTCTCTTTCTGCCCTATATCCCTTCACCCCTTGCCACCCACTGCCGGGTGGCAGAGATGAAGGGAAATTTTGTTTTTGTTTTTTTTGGGCGAGGGGATGGGGTATTAGAAGAGAGAGGAAGAGGAGGAGTGGCAGTGGCGGGGGGTGAAGGGATATTAGGTGGGAAAGAAAGGTGTATCGGAAAAGAGAGAACAAGGAGGGGAGGCAACGGCGGCGGCGGCGGAGACCGGCATGAGAGAGAAAGGAAGGTTTGTGGGGGAGGCGGGTTGGGGAGAATTTTTTTTGGGTACCCCATAAAAAAGGGTCAATCTGGACGGCCAAGATTCACTCCTCTCATCCTCTTATAAGAATTGTGCCTATATATTATGATTAATCCTTTTTTTCGATAATTAATGACAAGAGTCACGGTACAAAACATGCAAACCCGCAAAAGTGATGTCTGAGCTAGCCTGCATAAAAGTGTGCTGCAGAGGAATACAAAACTAGCCAACATTACTCTCAGAAAAAAAAAAGGAAATTACAAGCAATACTAATTGTTTCTAGAGGACTACACCATCACTGGAGAGGAACGAGAACAGGAAGAGAAAGGACCAATGTAACAAAATAAGGGAGAGAGTAGGCAATCGTCAATAGGAGTGCTGGCCAACCACAGTAGTTGTGTCAGTTGAATCAAACGAGATGTAATTCTTCACTGCCTATTTCAACCTTGTTGTTTGCTT
Organism: Simmondsia chinensis; assembly: GCA_018398585.1. Taxonomy (NCBI): domain Eukaryota; kingdom Viridiplantae; phylum Streptophyta; class Magnoliopsida; order Caryophyllales; family Simmondsiaceae; genus Simmondsia; species Simmondsia chinensis. The sequence goes on from JAGTTD010000001.1 coordinate 38,020,878, forward strand.
GACAACGATTGATTTATCTCCATCAAACTTCAGCCAAAGCTTTTTACCAAAGATCTATGCTCACTCCAGGGCACAGAGATTGCTAGCATCTTTACCATTTCCACCCTCCTTCACCAACTTCCCCCTCCTTTTATTACCAGAAGGCTCAACTGACCTCTTCTTGCTGTTCCTAGACGTCATGTCCGGAAATTCTTGAAGTTCCCACTTTGTTTGCTTCTTTTTCTTACGCTTCATCACTCTCCAACCCCTCTTTGGCGCGAAGACATTAGAAACTTGTCGTCTTGCCACCACATTAACTCCCTTCTCGCTCGCCTTACAAGATTCCTCCCTATGGGGCACCGGAATATTATTGCAGAAACTCTCCTTATTGTGGCATATACCTTTCCTGACTATTTTCTTGTCTCTAGACTTCCCTCTTATGACATTATGGTGTGGGCTTTCAGGGCTCGAAGGGTACTCAATTGGGGCCTTAAGAGGGTGGAGGGCTTGAAATCCAGCGAGTATTCAAGCCCCGAGGACATTGAGTCATTATCGCTTGTGGGATCTCGAGTTTGGTTATCCTAAGGAGGCATTTGATCCTGAGATCCGGTTAGGTCGGCCATAGAGTTCTCTCGACCCAGGGTAAGGGAAGAAGAGGAAGCTGTTGGTTGACTCGGTCTGGAGGGGAGGAGGGTGCTATCGAAACGGGGACTGAAGAAACAAGGGGGGATGGTGAGATTGAGCATCCCAAACCCATCTACCAATGTGATGCCGAACAACATGGAGAGCAATTTGATCCACACAATTTTTGGCAGACCCCCTGATGTAGTACGAGGATAATGTAAAATATAGGATTTGTAAAGATATCTGGATTAGGAGGACTTTAAGTATATTTGTATCTTTAAATATTAGTTTTTCCTTTAGGATTTATTGAGTTTAGATTAGATTAAGATTTTTTAGGATTATCTTTTATTTTAGTTAGATTGGGATTATATTTTTAAGATTCTGATTATTTTTACTTTTTTTAGTTAGATTTTGATTAAACTTCTTTATCTTTTGGGATTCAGGGTACTTACACTATAAATAGGACTCTTGTGTATTTTATGGAGAATATCTGTTAATGACATAAACTCTAGAATTTGAGAGTTGGGTTAGAAATCATTAGTTTTTCCTTTATGTGCTACATCACTTACCTTTTAAACCGCCCTTTTGCATATTTATCTTATGGACTGATACTGAATAGTAGTCCTGCATGCATTGCATTTGTTTGGAACTTGAGGATCAGATCACAAGTACGTTCTCTGAGTGCCAGTTTGGTTTGTGGAAATTTTCTTAGTTTTCTATCTTTGTTTTTCCAAGTGCTTTCATGAGCAATGGAAAATTGGATACAAAACTGGAAGACGACCGCAATTACAAAGGAAAACTTTGAAGAGAAGTTGTTCTCCAAAACATAGTATAGAGGGAAGAAGACTGAAAAATCTTGTTTTCCCAATAAATTTGGGAAAGTGGTCTTTTGAACATATTCCTGTGAGAAAAATGCATGGGTGGGAATTTTCTTGGAGCAGCAGGGAACTCACGAAATGCGCATGCCCTAACATCAGAGTGATATCTCTTTGATCTAATACTTTCTTCAAGGTTTTTCTCCCCAGCTGTTTTCTAATTTGAGTCCTTGCCCATGATTTCATAAGTTGGGAATATCGAATTAAAAAGTATTAAATATGTATTTACGATTTTAAATGTAAGCTGTAATCTTGACCTGATGAACAACCCTTTGTGGTTGCGAAAAGATGCCCCGCTCTAAACGCACCCTGTTCTTGTATTAAATTTAATAATCAAAGTAGTAAGCCAGTTCACGGTTTCCGCCTTTTTTTTTTTTTTACTGTTCTACTTGATTTTCTATGTAGGAGCATAAGAGTATCACATATATAGAGTTGCTTCATTGCACCCCTGCGTTCTTGTTGAATTTCACTAGGCCTTTATGCTCGACCAATAGAGTTGGCATGTATGAGGTCTACATTAAGCTCAAGTAAGGTTTTACCCTAAAATCAATTGGCATTTGATGGGGTAGCCGTTAGACTTATATATTGATCTATTATCTCTCACAACTCCAATGTAAAATTCTTATTAGACCCAGATGTGGAATCCTTAACGGTTTTAATCGTGTTACTTTCTGATCACAGGTCTATGAAGCTGCTGCAAAGCTGGTTATCCAGAGAGCAAATCTCTACGCTTATCGGGTGGGAAATGGTGGCTGGAGCCGTTACTGGGTTTTTTGCATCAGCCATATCTATTGGCCTATTCAAAATATGCCAAGCTTTTACATTTTGGCTGCCTCGAGTAGGCGCTCAAACTATGATCACTCTGCTTCGTCGATTGGCTTTGAGTCGAGCGTTTTTCCTCTTGGCCTACTTTTCCCTTGTAAGTTGGCTAGTGATCGAGTACGGTAAAAGGCTAGGCCTTGTGGAGATCTTTCTAGAACATTGATACTTGGGCACACATTTTCAGGGTGACTTGCTCAGTGTAAACACATCAATTTTGAAAGTGTAAGTAGAGGGAGAAAGGTGGGAACAGCTTGTGAAATTTTCCTTGTTTTCCATCACTTTTTCCCCAAATGTTTTCAATGAGATCGAGAGATTAAAAAAATGTTGAAAGGTGGAAGAGCCCGAGGAAGTTGTATTTTCAGTCTTTTAGTACAAAGGAAACTTGGAAAATACGTTTTCGTGGGAAACCCACAAAGCAAAGCCTTTTTGAATAACATATCGGTTCTCTTGGAAACTTTTAACGGAAATTTTCCAAGAACTGAACGCACTCAAAGCACTTCATAGCTTGTGTAAAGATACAATCTCCCGAGTACTCGTCGTCCTTTGTTTAAAGATGTTGAAATCATGAGTGTTATGTCTGTCTATGTAAACTATGTATCTTGTACCAAAGCATTGTGAAAGTTGAGCATCTTCATGTACACTCAAAACATGATGGAGCCGTTGGCAAATTTTCTTTTTACTTGTTGGAAGGCTTGTTACATAGTTTGCTGAGCTTCCAAGGCAGTGTATGAATTGAGATCTGGTAATCTTCTCATATGAATAAGGTCCCTTTGTCCTCACAAGTTAAGCTTTCCATTAATTAGCAAGTGAGGCAAGGCGATGATCAGTAGCTAGTCCTACTGAATTCAATTACTTGTAGTTATTACTCAGTTTTCTATTTGGGTATTATCCTACGCAGGTATCCAATTTTGATAGGGATTGACTTATAGGTTTTATGATAAACCTAACTGGTTTCCTCCAGTTATGTAAATCAAAAATTTTTTTAGTGTCACATCTAGATTTTTTAAGAATTTTTAATGTCATATTTTAATGTGACATTATTAATATCTTTTAGTTTTGGGTGGTGTGGCATTCTTAAAAAAAAAAAAAAAAGAAAAAAAAAGAAGAAAATAATTAAAAAAAATTTGGAAATTGTTAAATATGGTTGACTTTTTAACAGTACCATATATGGCCCTTCATAATTTTATGTATTTCCAATGCTTGCAAGCGGAACTTTGGGGCAAAATCCCATGTATATACGTGCTCTACTTTGGGTAGAGATGTGCAAAAAGGTGAAAGAAAGATAAAAACTTCAATTATTATATTTTTCTATTTTGCATTTATTTTATAACACATTAGCACGAAGATCTAGCTAATTGATGTATGTATTATAAATCATGCATATTTGTAATGATATGTTTTATCTAACTATATATGGATGGCTATGCCTTCCAATTATTACCTATAATCAGTCATGACCGGTTAAACCGTCAACTTATTATTAATCATTCATTATTTATATGGCCGCTCTGTCGCCTACTTATTATTACTCGTTCATTATTTATATGGTTGGCTTTGTCGCCTACTTATTATCAGTTGTTCATAAGGCTATATTTGTTAGCTGATTTATTTATACACCACTTATTTAAAATAAAAACGCTATTTTTTGAATCTACTTAGCGCCATGGACATTGTTTGTATATATGTACTTGTGTACATATAATGCTATGCCCGAAATTAAAATCACAATTTTATTACATCATCATCATCAACAACAACAACAATAATAGACCCAGTGTCTCAAGGATTCCCGCATAAGTGGGGTCTACGAAGGGTGGATGTACACAGCCTTACCTTTTCAGGGTGTAACCTTGCCAAGAGGTTGTTTCCGAGGACCCCCAACCTTATAGGGTTGGTAACACGAGGATTTTCCAGGAGGTTACCCATTCTGGTACTACTCTCGACCAGGCACGCTTAACTTTGGAGTTCTAATGGGATTCAGTGACTTAGTGCCTAGTAAATGAACTCTAACCAAACATATAATCAAAACCCGTAATTACAAAACCAAGGAGCAGGGCATAAAACCATAAAAACCTACCTAGAGTATTTTCTTCTATAGTATCATCTAATATGATAAACTTCCAAACATAAGAAAAAAAAGACCGGTTATAATAACACCACAAAAAAAAAAAGGTAAGAAATATTGCTATAGAAGGTGACATAAGAGATAAGGAAAATTTTCTGAATGACTTGTAGTATGGTAAAAATCTTACTTATAAAATCCAAAATTACTATTCATAACTGTTGTAATTAGTCATTTTTAGCCATTTTTAGCCGTTGTAATTAGCCATTTTTTGGCTGTTAAAATACTGTTCATGACCATTTGAAATTACCTGTTTTTAGTAATTAAATTAGTATTCTTTTAAATTAGTCATTTTAAAAATTCTCTCAACAATAAAGTAACCATACAAAACGTTTTAATTAGATATTGTATGTGTATTAAATTTTACACTAATCGTATTATACTAAATTTTATTATTATTTATAGAACTTTGAAAATGTCAATCTCTCAAAGCTTGAGTTAATTGCCCTCGACGTTTCTGGAAGAAATTATTTAGCATGGGTTCTAGATACTAAAATTCACCTTGCTACCATGGACCTCGGTGATACAATAAAAAAAATGAAAATAAACCATTCCAGCAGGATCGAGGAAAAGTAATAACTTTCATTTTTCACCATTTATATGAGGAGTTAAAAAACCGAGTACCTTACATTTAAAGATCCTCTTATTTTATGGAATAATCTGAAGAAGAGATATGAGCACAAGAAATCTCTTATTCTTGCGAAAGCTCGTTATGATTGGATTCACTTACGACTACATGACTTTAAATAAGTCAGTGAATACAATTTAGCTGTTTTTAAAATTAGCTTTTAGTTAATATTATGTGAAAAAAAAATTACTGACGCAGATTTCTTAGAGAAAACATTCTCCACATTCCATGCCTTGAATATGGTCTTACAACAACAATATCGAGAGTGTGGATTCACAAAATATTCTGATCTAATCTCCTGTTTATTAGTAGTTGAATAAAATAAGGGCTTTGGGTGAAGAATCATCAATCACGTCCTACTGGTTGCTTGGCATTTCTTAAAGTAAATGCAACGTCATTTGAAGGACGTGATGGAGGTGGTAGTCATAAACGAGGACGAGGACGCATAAATCATGGGACCCATGAAATGCACCTGACACCAACAACCACATCAAAGTGGTAGGCCTAATCCCCAAAAGTGGAAGAAAACCGAATCAAATAAAAAGCAACATAAACTGTCAAATTATGAAGACGTTTGCTATAAATGTGGGATAAATGGACACTGGTCTGGCACTTGTCGCACCCCAGAACACTTGGTTGATCTTTACCAAGCCTCTGTCAAAGAAAAGGGGAAAAAAGCGGAAGCAACCTTTACCGATCTTGTGGGCCCTACTTCTTCCAACTTTGACTCAATAAGCACCAAATTTGATGTCTCTGATTTATTTGAAAATTCCAATACTAAAATCAATCATTTAGTTGATGATGGAGAAGTCCACACTAATTAAAAATGATTTCTTTTATGTTATGATATGATCATGTCACTTGTAATTTTTAGCTTATTTTATGACAACTATGTTATATTTCACTTATATATATATGTAAGCAACCTTGTGTATCTTTACATGCTTAAAAAATAAGAACATTAAGTCCTTTGACCTTGCACCAGATCATGGAAACCGATATGTGTTTGATTGACAGTGACACAACACATACCATTCTGTGTGATAGAAAATATTTTATTCAATTGACATTAACTGAAATTAATGTCAATACGATATCTGGTTCTACCACCCTAATCGAAGGCTCCGGATGAGCACATGTTATGTTGCCGAATGGAACTAAACTTTATATTAAGGACGCTTTATACTCCAGTAGATCTAGAAGAAATCTACTTAGTTTTAAATATATGTGATACAATGGATACTATATTGAGACAACAAATGAAGGAGATACAGAATATCTCTACATTACTTCTATTGTTTCGGGCTAGAAGCTAGAATTAGGGAAATTTTCTACTTTCTCTTCTGGATATATTATACAAATATCATGGAAATTAAAGTCAATTTTATGCACCCGAAGAGGACCCTAAATTATGTATACTTTGGCACAGTCGTCTTGGTCATCCAAGATCTACAATGATGCAACGAATTATAGAAAATACTCATGGACACCCATTGTCAAATCAAAAAATTAATTACCCAAAGATTACACTTGTAGTGCATGTGCTCAAGGAAAGTTGATAATTTGACAATCTGTTCTAAAAGTATCCTTGGAATTACCATCTTTTCTACATCGAATACTAGGTGATATATGTGATCCTATTCAACCTCCATGTCGTCTGTTTCGATATTTCATGGTCCTCATCGATGCTTCCACTAGATGATCCGTTTCCTTATTGTCCATCTGCAATGTTGCATTCGCTAGATTTCTTGCCCAAATAATAAAGTTATGGGCACTGTTGTGTTTAAAACGAGTCTTAAAGAACAAATTTCCAAATCTTGATATGCTAGGTTAAAATCGTGACCTATAACTTCAAAAAATTCAGAGCTACAATTTATACTCAAGATCTCAGCAAAGTAAGCAAGAATATGAACGAATCAACAGATCAGAACAAGAACACGCAAGATTTACGTGGTTCGGCACCCTAAACATGGTCCTATTCCACGACTCCCTTTTATTAGAGAAGTCTCTCCACCAATATTAATAATCAAAGTGTTTATAGATCAAATCTAAGCAAAAACACCACAACACATCTAGATCTCAGGATTTTAAGATAGAAACCTAATTAACAAAGCAAGAGATGAGGAAATCTTACAAAGAAGCCTTAAAAGGCTTCAAAATGCTCCTATGAAGGAAGATCAAAGGCCAACAAGTGTTAGCACCTAAGGATCTTGTTAAATCGCCTCGAAATGCCTCGAAATCATTGGAGAGAGGAGAGGAACACCAGATACGAAAGAGAGAGAAAATGAACCAACAAATTAGGGTTTTCACAATGAAAACCGAGTATTTATACCCAGAGGTCTCAATCCATGGCAACACCTACTTGGCACGATCCTGACCCTTCATTGTCATTGCATCTAACGGTCCAAACTTACCCAAACAAACACAATCTCAATTGTTTCCCGATGCGACACGTGGCAATCTCTTTTCACCAGATGATGACATGTTATTTTGTGTACTGAAAAGAAGAAAGCTTCCAGCTTTATTAATGTTCATGGGTAGGACAGGACAAAAACAGGCAACAGTGCAGCTTGATAACTTGTAAATAGTACTTCTTGGCAGGGCCATTATTGTCCTTGTCTTCATGGTTATCATTCAAAAAACTTGAACCAAAAAAGAGCTAAACTTATACAAAATTATAACACATGCCACTCAATACAAAATTATACATATAAGCCCTTAAACATTGCATTTTGTGTGCAAAGACAACAAAGCTCAGTGTTTTATCTTGTTTGGTCTATAAAACTTAATAATACACTTCTATTAGTAATTACAATGTCAAAGTTAGATCATTTAGGGACCAATATTAACAAGCACATTTTCCTGACTACCCAATACGAACAGTTCATCTTGACAATGTTGGTGAATTTACTTCTAAATCATTTTATGACTATTGCATGTCAATTGGGGTAAATGTGGAACATTCTGTTGCCCACACTCATACTCAAAATGGTTTAGTAGAAGCCTTCATCAAGCGTCTTTAATTAATCGCTAGCTCTATGCTGATGAAGTTCAAGTTGCCTGCATCTGCTTAGGGCCATGCGATAGCACATGTTGCTTCTTTAGTTCGCATTAGACCAAGTGCATGCCACAAGTACTCCCCTTTACAACTGGTTTTTGACTAACAACCAAATATTTCTCATCTTAGAATTTTTGGTTGTCCCGTTTATTTTCCTTTTGCCCCATTACAACGTAGTAAGATGGGACCTAAACGTCGCCTGGGGGTCTACGTTGGTTTTGACGCCCTATCAATTATTAGATATCTTGAACTTACTACAGATGATCTTTTTAGAGCCCGTTTCATAGATTGTGTTTTTGATGAGTCATTTTTGCCCTCATTAAGATAAAAAAAACCAATTGCGCAACTTTGTGAGATCAGTTGGAATGTGCCAGAACTATCTCATCTTGATCCCGCACTAATCAATGTGAACTTGAAGTACAAAGAATTATTCATTTGCAGAGCGTTGTAAATCAATTGCCTGATATTTCCACCGATACTCAGAGAGTAACAAAATCACATATACCAGCTGCAAATTAGCCTTCCAGAATTATAATCCTTGCAAGGAAATCAATTGGTACAATAGCAAATGAATATAAACCACGTCAGAAGTGTGGTAGACCTATCGGTATAAAGGACTCAGTGCCCAAAAAGAGAGAAGGAAAAGAACAACGCCCTCCAAAAACTATTAGTGCTCCTGAAGAGGCTACTAGTTCTGAAGGGATTATCACACTTAATGAAACTATCACTCCTGAAGAGATTATGCCAAAGGCATAAGAAATTGCAAATTAACAATCCCATGTTAAGAAACAATTAACCCCTGAAGTGGTCCCAATATCGAAAAATTATGAGATATCTCTAATGTCAAGAGACATATGGGATAGAAATGTTGATCATATATTTGCATATACAGTTGCCATTGAAATCCTAAATGAGGAAGAATATGAACCACAAACAATCGAAGAATGTCAAAATAGAACTAAGGGACCAAAATGAAAAGATGCCATACAAAATAAGTTAAACTCGCAAGCCGAAAAAGAGGTGTTTGGACCAGCTGTTCAAACCCCTGTAAATGTTAAACTTGTCGGACATAAATGGGTTTTTATATGCAAGCGTAATGAACAAAGTAAAGTTGTAAGATATAAAGTACGACTTGTAGTGTAGGGTTTCTCGCTAACATTGATTTTCATGAAACATACTCACCCATCATGGATAGTATCACATTCAGATTTTTAATCGGCTTGGTCGTTTCAGAAGATCTTGATATGCGGCTTATGGATGTCATGACAACGTATTTATATAGATCATTGGATAGTGACATATATATATGAAAACCCTTGAAGGATTAAAAATGCCTTAAGCATTAATTTCAAAACCCCAAGATTTATATTCTATCAAACTTCAAAGATCCCTATATGGTTTGAAACAGTTTGGGCACATGTGGTACAATCACCTTAGTAAATACTTACGAAAATGAGGATATCAAAATGATCCCATTTGCCCATGTGTGTTTGTAAAAAATATAGGATGTAGATTCACCATAGGTGCAGTATATGTTGATGATTTGAACATTATTGGCACACCTGAAGAGATATCAAAAATTGCGAAATATTTGAAGGTGAATTCGAGATGAAAGAACTTGGAGAAACAAAATTTTGCCTTGGTATCCAAATTGAGCATTTATCAAATGAAATTCTTATTCATCAATCATCATATACAAAGAAGGTATTATTACGATTTTATATGGATAAAGCTTATCCATTGAATTCTCTTATGATGGTTCGTTCACTTGATGTGAATTAGGACTCCTTTCGCCCACGAGAAAACGATGAAGAAGTCCTTAGCCCCAAAGTGCCATATTTTAGTGCAATTGGCGCACTCATGTATCTTGCTAATTGTACTAGAGCCGATATAGCATTTTCTGTTAATTTGCTTGCTAGATTTAGTGCTACACCCACTCAGAGACATTGAAAAGGGGATAAAACATATTCTATGTTATCTTCGGGGTACATTTGATATGGGATTATTTTACCCAAAAATTAGAAAATTCAACCTAATGGGATACACAAATGCTAGGCATTTCTCTGATCCTTACCAAGGACGATCTCAAACTGGCTACGTTTTAACTGATGGAAATACTGCTATTTCTTGGCACTCAATGAAACAAACCACGACAGTTACTTCATTAAATCACTCTTAAATCCTCGCAATCCATGAAGTAAGTCAAGAATGTATATGGTTAAGATCCATGATTTAACACGTCAAGAAGATGCGTGGTTTACCTCCAATCATTGGTAAACCAACGGTATTATATGAGGACGACGCAGTTTGCATTGCTCAGCTTAAGAAAGGATATATTAAAGGCGATAGAACCAAGCACATTTTGCCTAGATTCTTTTATACTCACGACCTTCAGAAAGAGGGTCACATCGATGTGTGTAGGGTTCGATCAAATGATAAAATTGCAGATTTATTCACCAAGGCGTTACCAGCTACACTCTTCAAGAAGTATGTTCACAATATCGGAATGCGCCAGCTCAAGGATTTGTGTGATTATAAAAGTTTTATACTCATGATGGAAAGTTTTCAATACTATGAATATCGTACTCATTTTTCCTTGCTAAGTTTTTATCCCACTGGGTTTTTCTTAGTAAGGTTTTTAATGAGGCTTATTTATAGTATATGGTCAACTAAGGGAAAGTGTTAAATATGGTTGACCTTCTAATAGTACCATGTATGGCGCTTCATGATTTTATTGCAAGTGGAACTTTGGGCAAAAATTCTCATGTGTGTATATGTATATATGAATTATATATTGCTAGGATGGGTCTCAAATTAATTGGTTTTGGGAAAGGATGCTGCAGGGAGCATGCTGATCGATTGAGAGTATTGTCGATCGATCGGGAAGCACGCAAAAAAAGAAAGGTCGTAGAAGCTTTGCCGATCAATCGACAGTTGGCCCATCGATTAGGACTCCAATCGATTGGGGTCCTTCCTGATCCATCGGGAACCGATTTGCAGCGCGACTTAGGTCACGGCTGCGGTATATATAAAGAGAGGAGAGCGTGAGTTTGAGGGTGATATAGAGTAGCCGCACGAGAGAGCCAAAATAAAGAGAGAGAGGGAGTGAAGTATATTCTTGTAATTCTTCCTCACAATTTCAATCAATAAAGTTCTCTACCTTAGCCCGTGGTTTTTCCCCCTCTCGTTTGAGGGTTTTCCACGTAAATTATTATCTTCATTGTTTGTTCTCTTTTACCTTGTCGTTTACTTCTCATATTTGTTTTAGTATTTAAATCGAATCCAGTTCTTAGGTATAATTTCCTTCACAAATTGGTATCAGAGCCAGGTTGTTCGATTTAGTACTATGACGTATGTTGTAAAATCTGAAGTTGAGAAGTTTGGTGGTCAAGGGAGTTTCAGTTTATGGCAAATTCGCATAAAGGGCCTCTTGACTCAGAATGTCCTGAAGAAAGCATTGGATGGGAAAGAGAACAAGCCAGAGAGTATGTTAGAAGGCCAATGGGAGGAATTGGACGAAAAGGCTCTCACCGCTCTTCAGATGTGTCTTACCAATGACTTTTTGATAGAAGTTTTGGAAGTGAAAACCGCTAAGGAGTTGTGGGAGAAATTGTAGGAGATGTTCTGCGTTAAGTCTGTCTCCGACAAACTGAAATTGTCAAGCGTCGGTTATTCACCTTTCGTATGTCAGAAGGTACGTTTCTTAAAGTTCACATTAATAAGTTTAACTCTATTATTCAAGAGTTAAAAGAACTAGATGATGCCCCAAAAGATGAAGATCAGGATCTATTATTGTTGTGTTGTCTCTCAACCTCTTAATAGGGCTTTGTTGAAAATATGATTTATAGCGGTAGAAAATCTATCACTATTTATGAGGTTAATAAAAACTTACTGAGTAAAGAAAGGTTGATGAGGAGTTGTCCGACCTTGTTAATGACTTAGGAAGTGGTTTATTTGTTAGAGGAAGAACTGAAACAAGAGGATCTAATAGTGGAGGAAACAAGTCTAGGTCAAAGTCTAGACATAAAAACCTATCCTGTAATTATTATCATAAGAAAGGGCACATTAAGAAATATTGTTACAAGCTTAGGGGGAAACAAAAAGATGATAACTGAAAGGACCAGAAAAGGAATGATAAATCTGCTGAAGCTAGTGTTGTTGAAGATGAGAGTGATGCTGATGTTCTTTTAGTGACCGAATCTCAACCCAGATCTAAAGATAATTGGATTCTAGATTCGGGTTGCTCCTATCATGCATGTCCCAATCGAGACTGGTTCACCACTTATAAGTCAATTCAGGGTGGATTTATTCTGATGGGCAATGACACAGCATGCAGAGTTTTGGGTATAGGAACAATTCGTGTTAAGATGTTTGATGGTACTGTTAGGACTTTGAGTGATGTACGTCATGTTCCTGATTTGAAGAAAAAAATCTCATCTCTCTAGGTGCCTTTAAGTCTCATGGGTACAAGTACACAGCTGAAGGTGGAGTTATGAAGTTCAGTAGGGTGCCCTAATTATCATGAAAGGCAGACAGGTAGGAACTTTGTATGAACTTATTGGTTCCACAATAACAGGGTTAGTAGCTGTATCTTCATCATCAATGACAGATTCAGATATCACTAAGTTATGGCACATGAGGCTGGGTCATATGGGTGATAAGGGACTGTCAGAGCTCAGTAAAAGGGGTTTGTTGTGTGGTCAGTCTATATGACTGATAGAATTCTGTGAGCATTGCATTTTTGGAAAGCAGAAAAGGGTTAGCTTTAAACAGGTAGTGCATAAGACAAAGGGGACGTTAGATTACATTCAATCAGATTTATGGGGACCTTCCAGGGTTGCTTCCAAAGGTGGTTCCAGATATCTTCTAACGTTTACTGATGATTTCTCCAAACAGGTTTGGGTCTACTTCCTAAAGCAGAAAAATGAAGTGTATGACACTTTCAAGAAATGGATGGCCTTACTTGAGAAGTAGACATGGAAGCAGATTAAAAGGTTAAAGACAGACAATGTCCTTGAATATGTTAAGGGTGACTTCACCAAATTCTGCGAATATCAAGGTATTGTCAAACATAGGACTTGCACAGGTACACCTCAACAGAACGGCGTTGAAGAAAGATTGAATATAACGTTGCTAGAGAAAGCTCGTTGTATGTTGTCAAATGCTGGTCTGGGCAGAGGCTGTGAACATGGCATGTCACTTGGTGAGCCGCTCATCTCATTCATCTCTTCAGTTGAAAACTCCAGAGGAGGTATGGTCAAGATCTCCTGCAGACTATTCTCATTTAAGAATTTTCGGTTGCCTTGCATACGCTTATGTGAATGAAGGAAAGCTCAAGCCTAAAGCCAAGAAGTGTATCTTTCTTGGTTATACTTCAGGTGTGAAAGGATTTCATTTATGGGACTTTAAGTCTCATAAATTTTTGACAAGTAGAGATGTCACATTCGATGAGTTGTCATTACTTCGTCCACAGAAGAAGCCCTCTGTTACATGTGATTCCAGTCAGATGCAGATGCCAGTGATAGTTCAGCTACAGTTGGGTAGCACAACTCAGCAGCAGAATGAACCCACAAAATTTATACAGGCACCTCCAGTACATATTTCAGAAAGAAATGAAGTGGTTGAAACCAATTAGCAGGTGGAGAAGTATACTATAGCTAGTGGAAGACGAAAGAGACAAGCTAAACCACCACAGTGTTATGGTTATGAAGAGATGGTAGCTTATGCTCTTACGATGGCAGAGACAATGGAAGATAGTGAACCTTCCACCTACTCAGAAGCTATGTCTAGAGCTGATTCATAAAAGTGGTTGATGGCAATGCCCAAAGAGATGGAATCGTTGCAGAGGAACCATACTTGGGACCTTGTCAAACCTCAAACTGGGAAGAGGATCATTGGATGCAAATGGGTCTTCAAAAGAAAAGAAGGCATTCTAGGAATTGCAGATGCAAGGTATAAGGCTCGCTTGGTGGCCAAAGGCTACAGTCAGGTACATGGAATTGTTTTTCATGATATTTTCTCACCTATTGCTAGACATAGTTCCATTCGAGCATAACTTGCCGTAGTTGCCATGCATGACTTAGAGCTACAACAACTTGATGTGAAAACTGCATTCTTACATGGTGAGCTAGAAGAGAGTATTTACATGCATCAGCCTGAAGGTTTTATTGTTGAGGGAAAAGAGGATCATGTTTGCTTATTGAAGAGGTCTCTTTATGGTTTGAGGCAATCGCCAAGACAATGGTATAAGAGATTTGATCAGTTCATGACTAGTCATGGGTTCTTCAGGAGCTGATATGATAGCTGTGTCTATTTCAGACAAATAGTGCAGGTTCATACATTTATCTTCTGTTATATGTTGACGATATGTTAATTGCAGCTATAGATATATCTGAGATCAACAATTTGAAGGCTATGTTGAAGGGTGAATTTGAAAAGAAAGATTTAGGAGCAGCTAAGAAGATACTTGGTATGGAGATCCATAGGGACACAAAAGCTGGAAAGTTATACTAGACTCAGGAAAAGTATATTGAGAAGGTCCTGGATCGTTTTCATATGAAAGATGCCAAAGCAGTTAGCACTCCTTTGGCAGCTCACATCAGGCTTTCAGCCTTAGCTTCGCCACAGACAAAGGAAGATATTAGGTATATGTCACATGTCCCATATTCCAGTGCAGTAGGCATCATGTATGCTGCGGTTTGCACACATCCAGATATCGTACATGTTGTTAGCAGGGTGAGTAAATACATGGAGAATCCAGGAAAGGAGGATTGACAAGTTGTTAAATGGATTCCGAGATACTTACGTGGAACTTCAGATAAATGGTTAGAGTTTGGGAGGAGCAGTGACTATTTAGTTGGCTATGTTGATTCAGATTATGGCGGAGACTTTGATAGGAGGAAATCTACCATAGGTTATGTCTTTTGACTTGGGAACTGCGCTATCAGTTGGAAAGCATGTCTACTGTCAGTTACTGCATGATCAACTACAGAAGCAGAGTATATGGTAGTAACAGAAGCATTTATAGAAGCTGTGTCGTTGAAGGGTCTAGTGGGTGAGATCAACATTGATCAGGATGCAGTTGTTGTTCATTGTGACAGTCAATCCGCCATTCATTTAGCCAAGGATCAAACGACCCATCATGACAGGTAGGGGTGTAAAAGAACAGAGCGTTCGATGAACTACTCGTGTTCGAAATCGATTAGGGCTCGTTCGTGTTCATTAGGAGGGCTTGATAGCTTACCGAACCGAGTTTGAGCAGGCTCGATAAGCTTAACGAGCCGAGTTCGAACAAGGGGGTGCTCAGCTCGCTAATGTTTACGAACAGTTTGATAAGGGCTCAATAAGAGCTCGTTAAAGGGCTCAATATCAACTTGTTAAAGGCTCGTTATGAGCTCGATAATAGTTGGTATTAGCTCAAAAATGGTTCAATAATAACTTAAAAAGCTCAGCTCGTTAATGAGCTCAACTCGATTGCAAGCTTGGCTTGGTTTTAACCTCGATTGGGCTCGATAATAAGCTCGACTTGATTCGATAACAAGCTCGACTCGTCTCGATAACGAGCTCGACTCTGCTCAATAAGCCTAACGAGCCGAGCCGAGCCGAGCCGAGCCGAGTATTGAACACACTATATTCTTATCGAACTGAGTTCGAACAAGGGTTAGAAATGCTTGATTAGAGCTCGGCTCGAACTCGAGCTCGATAAGCCTTATTGAACTCGAGTTTGAACAAGGGGGTGCTCGGCTCGGCTCGGCTCGGCTCGTTTACACCCCATTGACAGATAAAGCACTAGATGTTAAAAATCACTTCATTCGAGATTTGATTGATGAGGGCAAGGTTGAATTGAAGAAAATTGGCACAGCTGATAATCCCACTGACATGTTCACTAAGGTTCTTCCTAGCAGCAAGTTCGAGCATTGCTTGGACTTGGTTGGGTTTACTGTTTTGTCGAGGTAACCCCTTAAAGGGGGTGTTTTGTAGAGAAGGTGAAGAGTTCTTTTTGTGAGAAATTTAAAACAAGGTGGAGATTACTGAATCATAAATCGAAATAGCAATAATAAACTAAAGGGATATGGGCGAACATTGGAAATTACGTGGTTTAGCCGAAGCCTACATCCACGGAGTGGAGCACAATAATTTCTTTATTTCCGTTGGAGTTACATGAGACACCTCAACTATCAATCCTCTCAACTCAAACTCTAATGAGAACGTACACAAATCCGTGTATACATAGAGCTTCCACACTAAATCCTAGTGTGACATGGGCCCAAATAGGATTGGCCCAATCCTATAACTTATAAACTGAACCCAGTACAACAAAACTCCACATATAACCCAACAATTCTCCCGCTTAGAGTTTGGTTGGATTATTTCCAATTATCAGAGTAGATCACCTAAGAATTTTAAATTTAGATCTAACAATAATACGAAGACCCAACCCCATTAGGTTATTCAAACCCAGTTCAACAACCTGGTGACCCAATATGAAAAATCTAATTTTTTAACTCCAAATCAACACTGCCAATATTAGGCATTGAAACCCTAGCCTTCACTAAAAATTGTTTACCGCTGCACACTGGCATCGGCCACCGACCACCGCCAACCACATCGGCACCTTAAACTCCCACTGAACATCGATTCTCTCCGGTCGCCATCAATTTCGGAAACTCGCAGCACCACGGATTTTGAAATTGCTCAGGGTCTCTTTTCACTGCATCTAAGGCGTCACCGGTGCACGAACACCACGAACCACAGCGTCACTGTCACTGCCCGGGAACCTCGACACCGGCTGCGTCTCCACCAGCCCTCGTCATCGGCGTCCTACATAGCCACACTTGCGTCCTTTGGCAAGTCACCAACACCAATACAGCTCGAAACCACCGTTGACCCTTTCGACGCGAATCGTTGGCGTCTGGGCTACCATCGGCACGTCGGACCACTACGCCCTTGTCTCCCACCGGACAATGTCATCACTGCTTCTCAAAACGCCGGCACTCCACCAGCATACCTCCGTGACTAATGCTGCACCTTTTGCTTCACTTGAGTGCTTCACAAACGATCACCAGCGCACGACCACCGTCGTTGGTGTCTCCCAGGAGTGTCAGAGCCGCGCAGCACCACTGCACTGGGGTTCGAACTCTACTTCTTCGACGTTGATTTACACCGGGTCCACTAAATCTAATACTCAGGTACACCGATCTAGTCTCTTGCTCCTCCACTCGGACCAAAATCACCACCACTAACGCTTAGCCACTACCTCTTCACTGAGGCACAATCCATCACTCTAACTAGGGCACCACCGTAGTTTACACCATTAGTTTACCGATCAAACCCATGATCTATCTAAATCAACTACCACCCTGCCTTTACCATTGAGATCAGGTCATCACCAGAACCGCCGTATGGAATTTTCACCGCTAACGTTAGTCGACAGTGTCTCATCTCCCACTGGCTATTAAACCTCCGATTTAGATTCCACCCAAGGCTTTGAACCTTGCTCTGATACCAATTTGTTAGACCTTGATACCATCTATTTAAGATCACCTACAGGAATTACTAAATCATAAATCAAAATAGCAATAATAAACAAAAGGGATATGAGAGAACACTGAAAATTACGTGGTTTAGCCGAAGCCTACATCCACGGAGGGGAGCACAATAATTTCTTTATTTCCATTGGAGCTACATGAGACATCTCAACTCTCAATCCTCTCAACTCAAACCCTAATGAGAACATACACAAATCCGTGTATATATTGAGCTTCCCACCTAAACCCGAGTGTGACATGGGCCCAAATAGAATTGGCCCAATCTTATAACTTATAAACCAAACTCAATACAACCAAGCTTTATATATATATATATATATATATATATATATATATATATATATATATATATGTGTGTGTGTGTGTGTGTGTATGTGCGCTCTTTTTTTTGTAGGGATGTGCAAAAAGGTGAAAGAAAGATAAAAACGTTAGTTATTATATTTTCTACTTTGCATTTATTTTATAATATATATTTTAAATATTTAAAAAGGTTGTAAATATTAAAATAAATTATATTTTTTAAAATGCCACATTAGCAAAAACAAACGGATGTTAACTGTTCCATTAAGGTGTGGCACTGAAAAATTTTAGAAAATTTAGGTATGATATTAAAAAATTAGAAAATCGAAGTGCTTTTTTAAACCATGACTAAATTGCTCAACTTTATGTTGTCAAAATCTTGTTCTTTGTTAGCATTTTTGGGCAAACTACAAAGAACCAGAACAAATGATGCATAAAGATGTTGTTGGAATCATGTGCTTAGTCATCAATTTTTAACAAAAATTCCCTAGATTCTGACAAAAGGTACTTAGGGCGATAAAATCTTTAAACCTTAAGGTGCTTAATTACATGATATCTCACTATATATATTGAAATACTATGATACCTAGGTGATAATTCTTTAAATCTTGAGCTACCTAAGTGATAAATTTTCCTAAAAAAAATAATAATAATAATAATTTGCCGCTGGGGCTTTTAGCTATAATAATCTAAGTTTCCTTTCACTATATATTATATGATCCAAAACATACTACAAAAGTTTTCTATAAACTATATTTTGGTTGGGTTCAGATAAAAAAAAGGTTTCTTTTTCTCATGTCATACAATAATGACTAGTAGTTTATATCGCATTTTCCTAGTTATCTGTTTTGCTTATAGGAGTCAATTTTTTTTGTTCACATGGTAGTTTGTTAATATATGTCAATGATACATGTCTATGACTAATTCTAATGATGAATACATGATACATTAATAATTACAAAATAAACTATATAATTAGCATGAGTAGAGAAAGTTGAACTTATCACTGATGCAAGATATATATATATATATATATATATATATATATATATATATATATATATCACAATTTTTATGAGAAAGTAAGAGGGACAGATCTTGGTCGTCCATTACAGTAGACAGTCAAGATTGGCCCTTTTTTATGGGATAAAAGAAAAATTTCTTCCTAACCCGTTCCCTTTCCCTCCTCCCTCCCCCTCCTCCAATCCTTCCTTTCTCTCTCTCACCCCAGCCACCCGCCGCCGTCAACCAATGTAGCCCTCTGCTGCTGGCCCCCTTTTTCTATTTCTTCCAATAGCCCTCTCTCCCCTCATATTCCTTCACTCTGCCACTGCTGCTAGTGCACCGCCACCGCCCCTTCTTTTTCTCTCTCTTCCCATATCCCTTTTTCTTCCCCCATAGCCCTTCATCCTCTCCACTCATCACCGCCACAGCCCATCTGTGGTGGGTGACGGGAGGGCAGGGGGAGTTGAAGAGATATGGAGGAGAGAGAAAAGGGTATTGGAAGAGAAATAAGAGGGGTGGTGGGTGGGCGGTGATGGCAGGTGGCGGAGGTGAAGGGCTATGGAGGAAGAGTAAGGAATATTGGAAGAGAGAAGACAAGGAGGGGCGGCGGTGGTTGGCGACAGGGGTTAGTGGCCCGCAGCGGGAGGCGGTGGCCAGCAACAGCGGTGGTGGCGAGTGGCAGGGTAAGAGAGAGAGACAAGAAGGGTTGGGGAGGGAGGGAAGGGGGAGGTTGGGGGGGAGGGATTTACTTTTTTTGGGTACCCATGAAAAAGGGGCCAATTTTGGCCTTCCATTCCAATGAATGACCAAGATTAGCCCCTCCTATCCTTTCACCTTCTCATAAGAATTGTACTATATATATATATATATATATATATATATATATAAAACTTAAGTGGAGATAGCAAATATTAACTCCAAAATTGTAACATGAATTAAATAATAGATAAGTCAATTTTTTGAATAATAAACAGTATTAAACTATACATTCTAAAAGGATATAATACATTTGAATCATATATAATATAACTATGGTTATTAAACTCCCAATTCGGATTTTAGAATCTTAGGGTTCTAGGATCCCACAATCATTGATCGACACAGATCCTAAGTTGAATCTTACTTTTGTAAAATCTTACGATCTATTGATATTAAACAAAACTAACGAATAGGATCATAACACGATTTTACGATTCTACCGATCCTACCTTGATCCTTCCATGGATACAAGTTAAAAAGCAGAAATTTCAAGCATATATTGTAAACGAACATGCTTTTTTTACCTTGAAGTAAAACAAGGTTAAATTAAATGTTTATACATTCTCTTGAAACTTAAATTAAGCTTAATCTAAAGTTATAACCTTATAAAATTTGATTAGCAACACACACACACACACACGCACACACATATATATATATTGAAAGCTCGTATGATCTTTCAAGCTTATAATGACACATCTATTTTAGATGATAATGGATTATTATATTTGATTACATTTCTTATACATACCTTTATAAGTTATGGTTTTATACAATACTTTGTGAATTATGCAACTACTTTAAATACCGAAAATAATTATGCCATACATGTAGTAAATGTCGAAATAACTATATCTAAATGAAGAGATGGCCCCATATTGAGCTCATTGGAGGATTAGTATATATATAACTGATATAGAGGTGTAGGAACATCGAGCACTTATAAGCTCGGTCTAGTGCCATGAGGCTGCTTGCATACCTGCTTCCATACAATATGCTCTCCCTTTCTCTCTCTCTCTCTCTGTCTCTATCTCCTTATACTCTTTATACGCCCTATTCTCTCCATTCTCTCGTTTGATTACACTATGTCGTATGTATAATCTCTCCTCTAGATGCTTGATTGCTTTTGCCTTTCGCTTTCGATGCTATGCTTCCATGCTTAATTGCTTACATGTCTACATGCTTGCATGCCTCCATGCTTCTCATGATCTCATTTTCTCCATGACCTTTATGATCTCCATGATCTTTATGCTTTCTTCGCTCTTTGTACCTTTCAGGTTGGAGGTCCTCGGAAACAGCCTCTCTTTAGGGTCTCACCTTGAAGGGGTAAGGCTGCGTACATCTTACCCCCCAGACCCTATCACGCGGGAGCCCTTCAGGCACTAGGACTGTTATTGTTGTAGTAGATGTGAAAAACTAACTTTTCCAAAAGCTTAAGCCGACGAGTGAAAGCCCAACATGGATTTTATTCTCTAATATGGCCCTTCTTGCAATGGTCAATAGGCTTGAGCGTGACTATTAGATAGGTTTACCTTAGGCTTTGTGGTTAAATTATATTAATATTGAAAGTGCGGATCATTGGGATTTGAACTTATGACCTCTTAGTCAAGAAGGCTCTAGTACCATGTCAAAGAACCAAATTTTCAAAAATGGTAAGTTGATGGGTGAAGGTCCATGATTGATTTTATGCCCTCACGGTAGAATCTTACGATTTTCGTTCAATCCTATAATTCCAATTCTATAAATCTCTAATGTTCCTAAATAGAATCCCAATTCTAACTACCTTGGATATAACAACAGCAGCAGCAGCCTAATGCCTCAAAGAGGCTCCCAGTCTTATCCCTAAAGGGTGCTACCATGTACAGATGATATTTTTCAAGCACCCCCAACACCAAAATGAAAAGAAGGAAAATATTTATATGATCTAAGAAGCAATAGAAGACATGCTAGCAATAATAGAACAAGAACACTGATATACAAGCAAGTATACGGGCATTGTGAACTAGCATCAGTGTGCTCCTCTCCTCACAGCTATGTTGACTATATGTATTTTTAATTGCCACTCAACTCTGTCTAAGGTCATCTCTTCAGTAAAATTTAGGTAAATAAGATCACATCTAATTGTCACCATTCAGTTTTTCTTAAGATATGAAAGTAGACGACCACCTACATTATAACATACCGAAGTTATAAATTAGAACCAAACTAGATCTAATACATAACAATTTGATATATTGCTATTTCTTCAATTAACAAAGCTAATATATTTGAATGCTGGTGAATTTTCACAAGAAGAATAGCATATTAATCCCTGAATCAGTCATATTAGAGAATATAAAAGATCCCCAAATACATCAAACACGAGCACTAGCACGAAGTAGATCAAAATACCAAACTATAATTAAATATGATCTCCAAATTTTAGGGGTATACAGCAAATTTGATAACTGGGTTGTTCTTCTAATGATATCTGATAAAACAAACCAATAATATTTTCAAAAGAAAATCTTAACAATTGGGGCCCCCCAAAACACCTGTTTCATTAAATTGAGTCTTAACATACCCTGCCTACAATAGTTACGTTGTTGAAGCCAGGCCACCATTGGATCCATCCTCAAGATAAATTGTTTTAGCAGCGTATCAGCAACCTTGTTTGCTTTTGTTTTGTGATGTTGAATGGTAGTGCTCCTAAATTGGGTCTTGAAAGAGCTCATCTTATTGAGAACAAAGTTTCATTTCCTTGGAGTCTTATTGGAAGTAGTGGCCAAGTGAAACACATTTATTGAGTTGGACTCGTTAATGATTCTCTATGTACAACTTGAGAAAGAATAAAATAGTGTAAAGTTAATACTTGGAACATGACAGAGATTATAACACCACTTAAATCACGCATAAGCAATCAAACGTACCGTTTGCCATCCATGATTGTTTATGTATTTAGCATTGTCA
This sequence comes from Simmondsia chinensis, assembly GCA_018398585.1. Taxonomy (NCBI): domain Eukaryota; kingdom Viridiplantae; phylum Streptophyta; class Magnoliopsida; order Caryophyllales; family Simmondsiaceae; genus Simmondsia; species Simmondsia chinensis. The sequence continues at coordinate 38,043,547 of JAGTTD010000001.1, forward strand.
GCGATTAAGCCTGAGACGCACTTCCTCTCACCCGCAATGATATCCACCAATCAGGAAAAAAAAAAAAAAAAAAGAGAAGATGGGAAACCTCTCTAACAATTTCCTTGCTCCATGAAAGGAGAAAATAAATTGAATGGATCATGTGAGGAGAGGGCTGGCCCCTTATATAGACAAACATATGGGCCTACCCTTCACATGCCCATATATTATAAATGAGCTTTGTTAATCCACCCCAAACATATATTGTAATGGGCCCAACACATAATTAGATATAGGCCTATTTTGTATCATAATAAACTAGGCTTTTATCATTATCTTCTCAGGCTAACGAAATCGATTAAGTCTAAAATTCTAGTATTCTCCCATTTAGACGTTATTGACTGAAAAATAAAATATTTAAGAAAATATAACAATCTCTTTTAAAGTTAGTAAAATAGTTCCATTCTAAATAATTTTATTATATATTTAATGACAACACTAATATTAAAAAATGTTTCAAAAATAATTTCATCATGGCCAAGTATACATTATAGCCAAAATAATAAAAGCCCCAAAATACATCTATATCAGTTTCCAATGAAATTGCTAATATTTGAACCACAGCAATAATCACATCTTTCAATGATACAACTCTTGTCCATGGTCACAAAAAAGCTAGTAACTCCATCAACATGGAACCTAAATATGTGTTCTAAATAGTTTGCAATTTCAGCAAAACTTATTATCCTTCTCTAATTAATATAATGACATCATTTAGAAAAGATTCACTTTCTAATCAAGGCAATCACATCTCATAGAAAGCATAACATGTCTTTAGACAAACTTTAATCTTAATCATCTTCTTAGATATTCTTGTGCTTTACTTAAGTAACTATATATCTATGAAACATTAAATATTTATTTAGTAAGCATAACAAGATTTTACAATAAGCTCATTCCACCAAAATTGGTGCCAAAAACATTAACAATAAGAACCTCATACAAACAATATCCATGAAAAATAAATGTTATAAAGACACCACTATGTATATCATATATCTAGGATTCAAATTAGACAGAAGCATTTGTACATTAAGGTACAATCAACTTCCACTAAATAATTACATCAAGAGATTCTAAAACACCCATGTTTTGTGTATGTTGCTTGAAAATAATTGATCATAATCCTTTTGCCAACGAGTCCACAAGCATAGTTTCAGCACTGATTTGCTCGATCGTAACATCACCATCTTTTACCATGCCTTTAACCCTAAAAAATTTAAGGGTAACATTGAACCACTTGGCCTCTTGTTATTTCTTGAAAAGAACATGGCGGCAATGTTATCACAAAAAATTTAAGAGGCTTAGAGATAAAATCTAACATCTGCAAATCGGAAAGGAAGTTTCTTAGCCAAATTGCATGTGATGCAATCACAAAAATGCCACAAATTCTTCTTCCATTGTGAATGTAGCAGTTAAACCCTGTCTTTCACTCTTCCATGATACCGCATCACCAGCTAATGTGAATATATACCCTAAAGTTGACAACCCGCAAAATCAAAATCTGAATACCCAACTATTTCAAGATTACCAACATGCTTGTAGACCAACATCAAATCTTTAGTTGTTTGGAGGTATCTCATCACTTTTTTCGTAGCCACCCAGTGTGTCCAACCTGAATTTAAAGAAAATCTCCCAAGCATATTTATTGTACAAGCAATATCTAGCCTAATGCAAGTTTGTATCTAGAACATTAGAAAAGGTACATTTCTCATGAAGTTTATCTCAATCTCAATCTCAATCTCATTCTTTAGGCATTAGTCTTTGTTAAGTTTATTGCCTTTAACAACAGGTGATTCTCCTGGTTTACAACCTTGCATTCCAAAGGCATTAAGAACTCGTTCAACATAAGCATTTTGAGATAAACCCAACAATTTATGTGTTCTATCTCTATAATCTCTATTCCAAGCACAAAAGAAGCCACCCCTAAATCTTTCATATCAAAGAGCTTCCACAAAAGTTTCTTTGTTTCATACAGTATGCCCAAATCATTACTAGCAAGTAAAATGTCATGAACATATAGCTCTAAAATGATGAATCTACTCCCACTAATCTTAATGTAAATGCATTCGTCAACCTTATTTTTCATAAGAGTAGTAGATGTAGCAGTCTCATACCGCTACTTATTCTGCTACATTAGTGTTCCTAGGTATAGTACCTATTAGGGTGTACCTATCTGTCTGTTTGTTTACTTGCTTATTTGCAATGCCGTGTGGCGCACGATATTGCCTTGAAGTCTCCTCTAGAGCTTTATGCTTCGTAATACTCACTTTATGCTTTGTCTTGTTCTTAGGCATTGCTGCCCCCTTTTGCTCATAGGTTGCCACGATGTGATGACGACATGTCTCTCAGGTTGGGGGTCTTCTGAAACAGCCTCTCTTCAGGTTTAACACCCTGAAGGGAGAAGGCTGCGTACATCAACCCTCCCAGACCCCGCTTCTGCGGGAGCCCTTGAGGCACTTGATTTGTTGTTGTTGTTGTTGTTGTTGTAACCTTATTTTTTCATAAACCTAAGATTAGTTAAAATTTTTATCAAATTTTAAATACCACTGACGGGAAGCTTTTTTTAGGCCATATATTGATTTTTTAAGTCTACACACTAGATGTTCTTTCCCTTTTTTCTATGAAACCCTCAGGGTGTATACCTCTTCTTCCAAATTCCCATTTAAATACATTGTTTTTAATATCCATTTGATGTAATTTTAAATCAAAATATGCAACAAGACTCATAACACTTTTAGAAGGATCTTTTGAAGAAACCAGATAAAAAAGTTTCTTTATAATTAATTCCTTTTCTCTGAGTATAACCCTTTGCTACTAGTCTCACCTTAAAATGATCTATACTTCCCTTAGAATCTCTTTTGGTCTTAAATATCCACTTACATTCAATAGGTCTACATCCATTAGGTAATTCTACCAAATTCTATACCTTATTTAATGCCATAAATTGCATTTCATCCTACATCGCTTCATCCCACTTTTTAGCTTATAATGAGGAAATAGCTTTACTACAACAAATTGGATCATCAAGATATCCTATATTACCACTTTCAGTCAAGTATGCAATATAATCATTAGGAATAGCAGATCCATGTTCCCTATGTGAACGGCGTACACTAGGTTCAATAGGAATATTCGAGGGTTGCGATTGATCTATTACTGGTGACTTTGTCGAACTTGTTCACCTATTGGTTGTTTATGTGAGACTTCACCCTCGTTTCTATGGAAAGGTTGACTAATGACCTTTTCCTGAATGATAGGCACATGAACTATAACTTTCTTTTCTTTCAATACCACTTCATTCTTACAAGAGTAATCACAATCACAAACATCATATTTAAGGAATTTGGCATTAATTGACTCAACAATTCTAGTGCCATCTCTAGGACAGAAAAACCTATAGCCTTTGGAATTATATCTAGGTATCCAATGAAATAACTTGTAGTTCTAGGGTTAGTTCTCTGTTCAAAAGGGTTGTAAATTTTAACTTTGGCTCGACAACCCCAAATATGAAAATGGTTCAAACTAAGTTTTCTACCGATCCAAAGTTCAAAGGGATTTTTTGGAACAGATTTGGAATCCTATTAAGAATATAGGTAGCAGTTTTTAAGACATCCCTCCATAAAAATTCAGGAAGATTTGTTATAGAAATGATGCACCTGACCATGTCCATGAGAGTGTGATTTTGTCTTTCTGCCACATCATTCTAATCAGGTGTACCCGGTATGGTGTATTAGCCAATTATCCCTCATTCCTCTAGATACTTGGCAAAAGGACCCTTAAATTGACCAGACTCATCATATTTTCCATAATATTCACCATCACGGTTAGACCTCGCAACTTTAAATTTTTTTTTTTTCCAAGTTGTTTTTCAGCCTCGGTCTTATATATCTTAAAGTGCTTTAGACTTTTCATTAATGAGGTACACATACCCTTACCAAGAAGGTCATCAATAAAAGATATAAAATACTTAAATTCAAGGATGTTATATATGGTCCACTAATATCAGCATGAATTATTTCTAAAAGATTAGAGCTTTGATTTGACCATTTCCCTTTTGTCTTGGTCATTCTTCCTTTAATACAATTTATGTAAGTTTTAAATCCTTGAAAGCTAAGTTGTGATAAAATTTTATCTTTTATCAATCTTTCAATTCCTTCTTTAGAAATGTGATCAAGACGCCTATGCCATAAAATATAAGATTTCTTATCCATTGGAACCTTTTGTGGGAAACACCCTCAACATTCATCGTGGAAAATTTTTCAAAAGGTTGTAGATTTAAACGGTATAAACCATCAGTTAGAAAACCATCACCAATAATACAAGAACTATAAATTAATTTTATAACACCATTTTAAAGTTCAAAACGATAACCACACTTATCTAAAAGTCCTATAGAAATTAAGTTCTACACATAAACGGTAAAAAAACAGTATTTTCAAAAGTACATAATTACCACCCTTAACATACTGTTTAACAACGCCTACAAAGTGAACATTGTCTTTAAGTCCATTGCCCGCATAAACATTGACCTCATTCTAATCTTGTCTCCCTTACTTATTAAGTATTGCAAATTATTGGCAATGTGAATAGATGCACCATTATCCAACCACTAAGAATTAAAGGGAACATCCACAAGACTTGTTTCAAAGCAAACAAACACAAAATAATTACCTCCTTTCTTTGGTTTAGAGCAATCAATCTTTTGTGGTTTTCCCCACAATTTCAGCACTTGATTTTCTTCTTAATTACAGCACGGAGACCGATAGAGTCGTGAGATTGAACATGACTGCCACCAGGCTTGTTAAGACGCCCCTGGTGGCCACCTGGCTTACAATATTGACCCTGTTTCTTGCTATATTGTAGTGAGATTTTCTTTTTCCATGTTTTAAACAATTAACAATATTCACATTATTTTCACCCTTCTTATGATGGAGTCTTTCTTCTTCTTGAGCACACACAAAGATAAGTTCATTAACATTCCACTTATCTTTCTGTGCAGTGTAAGTAGTTTTCAATTGATCAAATTATTCAGGAAGAGATTTAAGAGCACGATGAAAAAGAAAATTATCAACTATAGTCACTCCTAAGTTGTTGAGCTTAGAGGCAATGTCAACTATTTTCATAATGTGCTCCTTAACACTACCTATGAGATCATATTCCATTGTAGTAAGTTTTTCATTCAACTCTCCTACTTCGGCTTTGTTAGACTCTAGGTATTTCTGTTCTATGGCATCAAAGAATTGTTTGGCACTGCCGTCATCTTTAATTGCACCTTAAATATGATCAGAAATGGACCTTTTCATAATCATGAGAGTTAACTTATTAGCCTTCATCCATTTTTCATACTTAGTTTTTCTTTGGTCGTACTTTTGGGTAAGATCGTCACTGATCCATCAAACCAAGGATTATATTCACATCCCGTTTTCGTTTTTTATAATTGATACCAGTCAAAATTTCTATTGAATTTAATTGATTGATCAAATGATTAAAAAGAGAGAAAACACAAAGAAAGAATGAACACATATTAGGACAAAACAAAAGGCATCTCGACAACATATATAAATTTTCTACAATCAACATAAGAGTCTGCGACAATTATTACATTTTCCCCTTTGGGTAGAAAATGAAATAGCTCCTCTTATAAATTCACCCGAGAGAGTCAAATATATTCCATTACAATTTTCCCTTTAAGTGAATATATATATATATAATAATTGTATATAATATATTTATTTTGCAAATTGGTGCAGTAATAATGTTTCATCCAAGCAGTTAGGACATTCAATACCAAACGGGGAACTTGTGTTTGAATCTGGGCTAGTGCATGTACATATACATATATTTCCTTTCTAATTTTTTATTTTCTATAACTGCCTTTTCCTCCTCATTTGTGAGGATAAGACTGAAATGTTAATTTATTACTATTCTCTTTCTTTTGATAGTCATTCTTAATATTGTGATTACTAAAACCTTTTTTTATTTAAAATAAATTTCACGATCACTCACTTCTTTTGTCTCAATTCCTCTGTGGAATCACCTCAGCGCCTGATCTCAACAACCTTCTAAAATAAGAATTTTCTTTCGGTTGTCTCAGTATATGGTTTCAACAACTACCCAAAATAAGAATTTTCTTTTTTGGTCGCCTCATATCAGCTCCTTGTTTCAACAACCACCCAAAATAAGGATTTTCCTTTTTGGTCGCTTCAGTGTTTATTATTGTTGTTACTTAGTGACATATGATTGTATTTATGTTTTTCCAACCATTACAAATTCAAATACATGCAATTTAATAATTATGGGGAAAGGGGTCATAGTCTCTATTCATGATGGCTCTGATACCACAAGTAAGGTTAATACTAGGAACATGATAGAGATTATAACACCAACTTAAACCAAGCATAAGTAATTGGAACATACTGTTTGCATCCATGATTGTTTATGTATTTAGTATTGCCGATGATTACTCCTGAGACGCACTTCTTCTCATCCACAATGATATCCACCAATCGATAGCAAGTTTTATGAAAGGAGAAAATGAATTGAATGAATCATGTGGGGAGGGAGATGTCTCCTTATATGGACAAACATATGGGTCAACCCATCACAGGCTCATATATCATAAATGGGCTTTGTTAATCCACCCCAAGCCCATAGTACAACGGGCCCAATACATAATTAGATATAGACATATTTTATATCATAATAAACCGGGCTTTTGACATTACCTTTTTAGGCTAATCCAATTGATTAAGTCCAAAATTCTAACAAATATGACAAAATCTGAATATTGGAGAATACTTAGGAAATGGGAAAATTGGATGACAATTCTCATTGATACAAGGACCTATTTATAATACAAAGACAAGCAAATGAAGAGCCTTACTAAACATAGGATACTAGTTCTGACATGGAATGTCTATGAAGATTGACCTTGATTTATATAATTAGATTTAATTAAGTTTAATTTATTTATCCTAATTTTTATTAGCCTAGTTTTTAGAAATAATTTGAATTTTATCTTAGAATCTTATTAATTAGAGCAGATCTTCATTTATGGGAGTTTATCTCCAAATTAGTTAAGTGCATGGGGTTTTATCCAATTACGCTTTTGCCCTCTTACTCTTATTATAGCTCTAGGGTTGTTTATGTAATTTGCTATCTTTCTAGCTCTCTATATATAGAAGCCCCTATATATCTCTTCATTCAGTTCATTAATAATATCTCAATTAAATTTTTCTATTAAATTGAGTTTTCTCTTTCAATTCTCCAAGTGAGATTATAGAGTTTATCTGTATCCTTAAATTAGCCAATTAGAGTGGTGAAACCGACTATCTGTATCTTTGGCATAGCCTATCAAGGCGGTGAATTTGGCTACGAGGATCATAAGGAGAAAACACTTGGTAAAAAATATCATCAGTTATAAGATGAATAAGCTTCAAGACTTTAATCAAGAGCGTAGTATCATTGGAGGACTTAACTTGAACCGAACTAGACTAGAATAAATGTGAAATTACATAGTCTGGCATTTTGTCAAAGTATGGCATTTTGTCAAATAGCTTCTATGCGATACTAAATTTCACTCTTCAAATCATCTCCACACTAACTTGACTTTACTTGGGACTTGAGAAGCTCGAAATTCACACTCGAGGTGCTCAAATTCAGATCTCTAACACCGCTATGCTTGAGCACAAGGTACCGATACACTCGAGGCTCAAGTTAGATAGACTTGACACACGCAGGAAATAAACTTGGACCTTTGGAAATCCTAGGATCAAACTCAGGGCTCCCAAATAGAATTCAAACACTTGTCAAAATCACCTAATTGGATCATTTTTTGTTACTCAAGGGAAAATGTTTCCTCCGCACAGTAAATCAATGAGTTTCAATCTTGTTACAATAGCTTTGATTTCTTCAATCAATCTGAAAAGCGTTGCACTACCAGACTTCGTGAACTTCGAAATTTTTAGATAAAGCTTGATTATGTGTCTAAAAAGAATCCTAAATTCCATGAATATGATGAAACTTATCTTTTGTGAATTGAGTCTATGTCAGCTATGGCCGTTTCTAGTTTGATTCGCAATCCAGCAAAGATCTTGTTTAATTTTTGATTAACAAGGTAGTGAAGTGCTACAATTCTTCGTTTGTACTTCAATTGCAAGATCGTGTCGATGACAACAAAATCAAATTATAAACGTAATCGATTCTTTTCTATCCATAGCCAAGGATCGCAAGGTCTGATACCAATTGATACAATCTATTTACATTGTATCTAGATTTAGGAAAAAGAGTATACGAGGAGAAGAAGACAAGAGAGAAATACGAGGAGAAGAATAGAAGAGAATAGGAGGAGAGATTACCGAGAAGGGAGAGAGTGTGTAGGTGAAAAATTGAGATATCATTTTCATTATGTATTATTCATTGCACCAACAAGTTTTTATAGAGGAATTAAGACTAATAACTTTTCCCTCCAAATCTTAATCAAAGTTTGAATTACAAATTCAAATGTAAAATGGTGGAAAAATTAGGCAGGAAAGAGATAGCGTGTAACACCACTGCGCCGCCCGAAAGCCAACCCTTCGTTTCCAATTCATCTGAAGATTTTAGTAAAATGCCGCCGTCGCCATCGCCTTCATCGGACCCATGCGAGCCTAGGCACACCAGAACCGCTACCAAAGACCACCTGGACCCACATCATGCACCACCAACCACACCGCCGCAACCGACCTCCAAATCTACCGTCACCAGACCTTATTTGGAGAAAGACGACACCACCACTTATGCCTCCTTCCTTCGATCTATCGGAATCCAGAAGCAAAACCATCGAAAACCGCTTAGTATGTCGACACGCAGCCCACGAGCCGCTTGCTGCCAGTGGTCTTTGTTTGACATATTTGACACTAAGTTTTGTTGTGTGCCATGTCTTCTCCCTGTGTTAGCCAGCTCACTGTCACTTGTTAGCCACGTTAGCGCCTCGTCATTGCGTTACCACGTCTTAAGTCCACGTTGCCATATCCTTGGCCGCTAATTTTGGCGTGTTGATTCTGATTTTGACCTCTGTTTTTACATATTCTTCTCCAATTTGAAATTAATACAACACTAAAATGCCTTTGAGAAGCCTAATGCCTATGAAATAAGAGATCCCGTTGATATTCAATTGGCAGATTTGAATCGCCAAGTTCAAGTACTATAAGAACAAATGGCCGCTCAACAACAAAACCAAGTTCAAGGTGGAGCTACCAATTCTGAAGGTCAAGGTTCAAGTGATGAAAGTTACATATATGATCTGCTTGATGCCGATGACTCATAACCTGAAGAAGAAAGACTTTGACGTCGTCGTCATCAAACTCCGCCCAACAAATCTTGTAGTTGGAATATCAAAGTGGACATCTAAATTTGAAGGTCACTATAACCTAATGATTTCATCGATTGGATTCACACCATGGAGAGAGTTATTAAAGTCATACTTGATGAACGTCGAGTCCAACTTGTGACCAATTAAAAATAAAAAAAATTAAGGATTATATATTAATATAACGTATATTATACATATTTGTATTGATAAATATTTAGCGCTATAATAAATTTGGATAAAATCATATTTTAAAATTTATATATATAAATATTATTGTATAAAAAATTATAAACGAACAAGACATTATCATAAAATGAACAAGGCAAAGTAATAGAAATATTTAACAAATCTTTAATTATTATAATTTCGCACGGTGAACTTTTAAATATACTTTAAAATAATTATGTCGATTTGTCTTAATAATTGTGATAACCCTATAAACTCTGTATCAACGATTTATTCAATACATATATATGCATATATATTATTTAAGGAATAAGTAAATTAATTTTTAAAATTAATAATTAATAAATATAATTAAATTATAGGAAAACAATTGACAAGACAAGACTTACATGTTTAATGACTAACACATAAAGACAAAAAAAGTGCTTAAAACATTGAGTAAATTATGTATTATTACTTTAACATTTAGTGTACTAAATTTTTAGTACACAAACTTTGTGAAATAATTATTAATCTAAAGTGTTGCATGTATTTAATAAATTAGTTCAAATAAAGATGTGTAAAGGTGCAAAACAGGCCGCACTTTCATTCTTTCACAAGATTGTTTAAACTATTTTATTAAATATATGTAACTTTTTGGAATAAAAAGTTACTTTACGCAGTTTGTGTCTTAAACAATTAATACACTAAACCTAAGGGTACTAATATGTAATTTATCCTATAATATTCAATTATTCATGATAATGTTGACATATTTTCAGTGTTTTCTATTGTCTATTATTGTGTATCTATATATAGATATATAGGATTATATGTATTTCATTTACAAAAAAATATCTTATTTCAATAGTAAATAATTGTTATTTAAAAATAATCTTATAAAAATATTATTGTCCTCAAACACAACCTCTCTTTAAGGTAGCACCTTAAAAGGGTAAGGGCGTAAGGATGCGCACAACTCACTCCTCTCAAACCATGCATTGGCGGGAGGCCTCATAGCACCAGGCTTCTTGTTGTTGTACTTTGAAAATATTATTGTATTAAAAAAAAAATCAGAACGTTGAAACTATTATACTGCTCACGTATGTTAAGATGTAAGTCTATAGAACCATAGTAAAATATGGTTAGAATATTATATAGGACAAAGAGTTACGAAATGCAAGGTTGCGTTACAAAAAGAAATCTATTATTTTTATCATGAAACCAAATATTTCACCACACAAATGATGATTTTGGGTAAGTAATGATACTTTTGACCAACAAATTGGTACTTTTGACCAACAAATCGGAACTTTTCACCACACAAATGGTACTTAGTTGAGCTAAAATGGTACTTTTGACCAACAAATTTGAGTTTTTTTGCCATAATAATAAAAATTTTTACCACAATAGTCTTAACATTTATTTAAGGTGTTTTAAAGTCCATTATTTTGTTATGTTTGCATTTCATTTATGAATAATAATTTTCCTTTAAATTTAAAAGCATTTTATTTGAAAAAGTTCAATTGAAAAATGTTATTTTATTTAAAAAAAGAAAAAGGAAGAACTGTAGTGAATTGTGATCAAAATGTTATCAACGGCAAAAAATTACGAAATGCGAGGTTGTGTCACGACAAAAATGCTCCTTTCACAAACAAATGGAACTTTCACCACACAAATGGTATCTTGTTGAGTTAGGATGGTACTCTTGGACAAACAATAGTACTTTTGGCCAACGAATCGGAACTTTTTGCCATAACAATGGAACGTTTTGCCACGATAGTCTAACATTTATTTAGTGTGTTTTAAAGTCCATTTTGCTGTTATGTAAGCATTTCATTTACGAATAATAATTCCCTTTTCAATTTAAAAGCACTTTTAAAAAAAAATAAGTTTAATTTAAGAATATTATTTTATTTAAAAAGAAAAAAAAAGGTTGATACCGTTATACAGCCCATCAATGTATCAATGCTATGTCTGTAGAACTGTAGTGAATCGTATTCAAAATGTTATCAGTTGCAAAAAATTACAAAATGCGACATTGTGTCACGATAAAATGCCGCTTTTCACAAACAAATGGAACTTTTATCACACAAATGGTACTTTTTTGGGCTGGAATGGTACTTTTGGACAAACAATAATACTTCTAACCAACAAATCAGAACTTTTTGCCATAACAATGGAAAGTTTTGCCACGATAGTCTTAACATTTATTTAGTGTGTTTTAAAGTCCATTATTCTGTTACATATGCATTTCGTTTACGAATAATAATTCCCTTTTCAATTTAAAAGCATTTTTTTTAAACAAGTTCAATTTAAGAATATTATTTTATTTAAAAAAGGAACAGTGACACCGTTATACAACCTATCCACGTGTCAACGTTATGTTTGTAGAACTGCAATGAATTGTGTTTAAAATGTTATCAGCGGGAAAGAATTACGAAATGCGACATTGTGTCACTACACAATGCTGCTTTTAACAAACAAATGAAACTTTCACCCTACAAATGGTACTTTTAGACAAACAATTGTACTATCGACCAACAAATCAAAATATTTTGCCATAACAATGGAACTTTTTGCCACGATAGTCTTAACATCTATTTTTTGTGTTTTAAAGTCCATTATTCTATTGTGTATGCATTTCGCTTATGAATAATAATTCTCTTTTTCAATTTAAAAGCATTTTTTAAAAACAAAGTTCAATCTAAGAATATCATTTTATTTAAAAAAAAAGGAACGTTGACACCTTTTTACAGCCCATCCATGTGTCTATGTTATGTATGTAGAATTGTAGTGAATTGTGTTCAAAATGTTATCAGCAGCAAAGAATTACGAAATACGACGTCGTGTCATGATAAAATGCAGCTTTTCACAAACAAATGGAATTTTCACTACACAAATGGTACTTTATTGAGCTGGGATGGTACTTTTGGAAAAGCAATACCAATAAATTGGAACTTTTTGCCACAACAATGGAACTTTTTGCGATGATAGTCTTAACATTTATTTAGTGCGTTTTAAAGTCCATTATTCTGTTACATATGCATTTCGTTTACGAATAATAATTTCATTTTCAATTTAAAAGCATTTTTTTTAAAAAAAAAGTTTAATTTAAGAATATTATTTTATTTTAAAAAAAGGAACGTTGACAACCATTATACTGCTCATTCATGTCTCAAGGCTATGTCTGTAGAACTACAGTGAATGGTGTTCAAAATCTTATTATTGGCAAAGAATTACGAAATGCGACGTTGTGTCATGATAAAATGCTACTTTTCACAAAAAAAAATGGAACTTTTACCACTTTGCTGAGCTAGAAGAGTACTTTTGGACAAACAATTGTACTTTTGATCATCAAATCAAAACTTTTTTCCATAACAATGGAACTTTTTGCCACGATAGTCTTAACATTTATTTAGTGTGTTTCAAAGACCATTATTCTATTATGTACGCATTTCGTTTACGAATATTAATTCCCTTTTTAATTTAAAAGTATTTTTTCAAAAAAATTCAATTTAAAAATATTATTTTATTTTTTAAAAAAGGAACATTGACACCATTTTACTACACATCCATGTGTCAATGCTATGTCTGTAGAACTGCAATGAATTATGTTCAAAATGTTATCAGCGGCAAAGAATTATGAAATGCGACGTTGTGTCAAGACAAAATGCTAATTTTCACAAACAAATAAAACTTTCACCACACAAATGGTACTTTTTGAACTAGGATGATACTTTTGGTCAAATAATGGTACTTTTGACCAACAACTCGGAACTTTTTGCCATAATAATGAAATTTTTTGCCACAATAGTCTTAACATTTATTTAGTGTATTTTAAATTCTATTATTCTGTTACGTATACATTTCGTTTACGAAGAATAATTACCTTTTCAATTTAAAAGCATTTGTTTAAAAAAAAGTTCAATTTAAGAAAATTATTTTATTTAAAAAAAAGAAACTTTGGCCCTGTTATACTGCCCATCCATGTCTCAATACTATGTTTGTAGAATTGCAATGAATTGTGTTTAAAATATTATCAGTGGCAAAAAATTACGAAATGCAATATTGTGTTACGACAAAATGCTGCTTTTCACAAAGGTGTACTGGATTGGAAGGAGACAAGGAATTTCCTTCAAGCTTGTATTTTTTTGTTAGAGGTAATGTCTACATTAATGTAATCATTAACTTCTTTAGTGGGTTACAATGCTCATTTGGGATATGCATATGAATTTTCTTTGTAGATCCTATATTTAGATCGTCTTGATATCCCGCATATAGAGTCTCTTCCTTTCGAGTTGCCTATTATTGCTCTTTGGACGGGTGCAATTATCCAACAAAGGTTGAACAAAGAAATCGAATTGGGTGGTTTTGGCCAAGGACAGGTAATAGCGCCTCACCTATTAGGTGCTTCAATGCGATGGGTTAAAGAAGAACCATCATTATGATTGTGAAACAGGTTGTTTAATATGATGCATAACATATTTTTTCATTAACAGATTATCGGGTTGCCTACAAGAGTGGCCCCCTGTGTCCTGGCCGACCATCGAAGTGACCATGCAAGCGACTCAAACTAACCCCATAACGGTAGAATAATTTAGACATGTATTAGGATTCTTTTGCTAATATCTTATTTCATTATTTCAATTATCATATGACATTCTATAACTTTCTTCAAATGATTATTTACAGAGAGTTCTTTTACTAGTTCCTCACAATGAAACAGAAAATGTTTGACACAGAACTAAGTTGGAGACAATAATTGTATGTACATATGATTGTAATAATTATTGAATTGTTATAAGTACATTCTCTTTTGTATATGAATTACAATGTTCTTAGTTTACATTGTATATCTAACTGTGTAAAGAAATAATAGTAGGAAAGACTTGCAGACGAATTATATTCACTTCTACCAGGTGAAACATCGAAGTTTGTGTGGAGGCACCCAAGGGTACCACAACAATCAAACGAGTAAGAGAATTACATCTCATGAAGTTGCTGATGTGTTTGAGTAACATACAATTAACAATTGACAATTTATGGTTACTTAATTCAATATGTGCAGTAATGATTGTGAGGTGTTTGTATTACGATTGATGGAGCTATGGAATGGGCTACTACCATCCTAGACTATATGTTGGGTGGGTACCACAAAATTTAAATTTTATATATATATATATATACACTAACAATAATTTCCGATTTTCACTGTATAGGATTAGCATGCCATGGATTTTCATAGATGTGTGGTGGCCCTAGAATTGATATTAAGTGAGTTCAACTTGAAGAAGACTAAACTCTTGAAAAGAATTGAAAATTTTGAGTATGAAGATTAGAAAACATTAGCAATTTGTAATAATTTTGTCTTGAACAACTTTTTTGAACACATTTTGTTATGGTTGTCGACATTGTAAAAGAATGTTAGTGAATGAGTACATTCCACATTATATGAGCAATATATTGGCTTATGTTTCGCGTGTACATTACAGATAATGTCATTCGTAAAATAGTCATAAAGCTAGTAAAAAAATCGCGTGAAAATTAAAAAGTGTTACCACATAGTAACTTCAATAATGATTTAGAATGCTAAGAAATGTACCACAACTTAGTGTGAACCCATTTGGAGTTAGTTTTAAAATGTATCACAAGTTTTAACTAAATAAACCACAATTTGTAAAAACTTGTACAACATAGTTAAAAATGTATGAATTTTTACACTAATCACTGTAAAAATAATTTATAATGTTAGGAAATGCATCATAACTTTGTTTGAATCCATATGAAGTTAGTTTTAGAAATGTACCACTACTTTAACTAAATGCACCACTAGTTTTAACCAAATGTACCACTACTTTTAACTACATGTATCACAAGTTTTAAAAGCCTGTATCACAGAGTTACTATGAAAAAATCTTTCATTTTGATTCGATTTCTCAAATGATTATGAGATTATGTTACACGACTCACTTCAATAATGATTTAGAGCGTTATGAAATGCCCCGAAACCTACTTTGAACACCATATGGAGTTCGTTTAATATATGTACCACTAGTTTTAACCAAATATACCACTACTTTTAACTAATTGTACCACAAGCTATAAAAGCTAGTACCACATACTTAAATATGAAAGAATCTTTCATTTTTTTGCGATTTTTCAAATGATTATGAGATTGTGTTACACTAATCTTTTCAATAATCATTTAGAACGTTAGGAAACAAAACATAACTTAGTTTGAACGCATATGGAGTTTGTTTTACAAATGTACTGCTAGTTTTAACTAAATTTACCCCAAGTTGTAGAACCTTGAACCACATAGTGAAAATGTCAAAATCTTTTATTTTGATGCAATTTTTTAATGATTATGAAATTATGTTAAACTAATTACTTGAATAATGATTTAGAACGTTTAAAAATGTATCAAAACTTAGTTTGAACCCATATGGAGTTCATTTTAGAATTGTACCACTAGTTTTAACCAAATATATCACTACTTTTTACTAAATATACCACAAGTTATAAAAGTTTGTACCATATAGTGAAAAATGTAGGAATCTTTTATTTTGATTCGATTTTCAATATGATTATGATATTATGTTACACGAATCACTTCAATATTGATTTAGAATATCAGGAAATATGCTAAAACTTAGTTTGAACCAATATTGAGTTACTTTTACAAATGTACCAATAGTTTTAGCTAAATGTACCATTACTTTTAACTAAATATAGCACAAATTGTAAGAGCTTGTACCACAAAGTTAAATATGAAAGAATCTTTCATTTTGATTCGATTTGTCAAATGATTATGAGATTATGTTAGACTAATCACTTCAATAATGATTTAGAACGTTACTAATGTCCCAAAACCTACTTTGACATACTAGAAAATGTACGGATCTTTCATTTTGATGCGATTTTTTAAAGAATACGAGATTACGTAACACTAATCACTTCAACAGTGATTTGGGACATTGGAAAATGTACCAAAACTTAGTTGAAATGGAGATCTTTTAGAAATGTACTGCTATTTTTAATCAAATGTACCACTACGTTTAAGTAAATGTACCACAAGTTGTGAAAGCTTATACTACATAGTGAAAAATGTAGAACTCTTTCATTTTGATACGATTTGTCAAATGATTATGAGATTATGTTATAGTAATTATTTCAATAATGATTTAGAACTTTATGAGATGTCCCAACACCAAATTCGAACCGATATGCAGTTTGTTTTAGAAATGTGCCACTAGTTTTAATGAAATGTACAACTACTTTTAATTAAATATACCATAAGTTGTAAAAACTTGTACCACATAGTAAAATATGAAAGAATCTTTCATTTTGAAGCGATTTGTCAGATGATTATGAGATTATATTATACTAATTACTTCAATAATGATTTAGAACATTACGAAATGTTCCAAAATCAAGTTTTAATCCATATGGAGCTCGTTTTACAAATGTACCACCAGTTTTTACTAAATGTATCACTACTTTTAACTAAATATACCACAAGTTGTACAAGCTCGTACCACATACTAAAATATATAAGAACTTTTATTTTGAGGCAATTTTGTAAATGATTATGAGATTATGTTACAATAATCTTTTCAATAATGATCTAGAATGCTATGAAATGTCCCAAAACTTAGTTTCAACCAATATGGAGTTCGTTCTAAAATTGTACCCCTAGTTTTAACCAAATATACTACTACTTTTAACTAAATGTACCACAAGTTGTAAAAGCTTGTACCATAGAGTTAAATATGAAAGAATCTTTCATTTTGATTCGATTTGTTAAATGATTATGAGATTATGTTACACTAATCAGTTCAATAATGATTTAGAGCATTACGAAATGTCCCAAAACCTAGTTTGCGGTCGGACTCAGGCCTAGCCTAGCGAGTGGCCGGCTTGTGTAGTGACTTTGTCGCAATTTATCGAGAAAAAAGAAAAAAGGTTTGAACACCATATAGAGTTCGTTTTTGATATGTGCCACTAATTTTAACTAAATGTACCACTACTTTTAACTAAATGTATCAAAAGTTGTACAAGCATGCACCACATACTTAAATATGAAAGAATCTTTCATTTTGATGCGATTTTTTCGAATGACTATGAGATATGATACACTAATCTTTTCAATGACAATTTAGAATGTTGTGAAATGTCCCAAAACTTAGTTTGAAGCCATATGGAGTTCGTTTTAGAAATGTACCACTAGTTTTTCAGTAAATATATCACTATTTTTAATTAAACGTATCACAAGTTGTAAAAACTTGTACGACGTCTACAACAAAAAGGGGTAAATCTCGGCGCTTTTTTTTGGAATTCTCGGCGCAAAAAAGCGCCGAGAAAAAAAACGCCGAAAAATAAAAACGCCGAGATTTTTCGGCATTTTTTATTGTCGAGATTTTTCGAATTTTTTAAATACCCTACTTTTACTTCTTAGCATAGACCTTTTGTCTATTTATTTGTGCATATTTTCCACACACACACACACACATATATATATGTATATACAAAATTACTTAATAAAAAAATATCAACTAAACTGATAAATTTTTCATAAGATTCCGAATTCGACAATCAAAATATTACATCATTGTCAATGTACTTCGATAGTTCAAGACAAAATTTGAGATTTTTTCCACTCCAAATATCAACATAATTAATCTAATAACCAAAAAAATATATATCTACAATGCTAACTTAGTCAAGTACATTCTTCACAAATATATCAATCAACCGAATGAGCTTGGCGTGCTTGGAGATGCAAAAAAATTTGGGGGTTCACTGTCACCTGATCCCGATTCATCTCTACCCTGTATAGACAACACAATAGATTTAGTATATCTGATCTAAAATTTTGCTTCACATGGTAAATTCATATAGTTCCCCAAAAGTACCAACCCCAATGCCACCTTTTGTCTCAATCATTCACATCATCAATTTCATTATTTACAAAGGATTAGAAAGGCGATTATTTGCATTATAGTACAAACAAATACAAATTAAATAGATTATCTTGCCGGATCAGCAACCTCAGTAATAATTGCTCGACCTTCTGCTATCATTTCATATGATGCTTGGCCAGAAGAAACAGCATCATAGATGAGTAGGAGCCTTCTCATTTGCTGCTTTACATTGGCCAATTCTATTTTCATATTTTGTAATTCGACATGATCACCGGTACGGTCGAGTCCCTTTTTCTTTAGTTCACCCCTGACTCCGTATATATCACTCCTCTTCACGCCAAATCCATAGCCTACCGCTCGATAGCCCGGATTTTTCATGTTCATACATTAGCTCTGCAAATACTTCCTCCTTGATTTCTGATCGAGGTCTGGAAGAAGATCCAAGTCGAGCCTCAACTATTTCTCTAGCTGTATCCTACAAAGAAGAGAAAAAGACATTAAATACATTTAAATTAAAAGAAATGTGAGATAATAATAAAACCCACCATAAATTCTTGTGAAACCGTGTTCTCAAAAAAGCCACCACTTTTCCTGGTATGAGTTTCTTGGTAAAACTCTATACTCGTGGGCTTCCTCCCTTTATTAATTTCCTACAATCAACACGTCAACATAAGTCTTAACTAATTTAACAGGTAGATAGTAATAATACACTAAACATATACTTAAGTCGTTACAAAACTATCTCTTTTATTGGCATAACTTGTTGAACCAGTCGTGTGAAACTGATTCTGCTTGGTACGTGCTTCTTTGCCGCATTTAGTCTTCTCCTGACATTGGAAATCAACATCAATCCAAGAAAAACTTTACATTCATAATCAATATCAATCTGCTTCCCCCTTTTTGACCAATCAAAAATTACTTAAAAAGAAATTGTTTTACCTTGCCTTGTGGAGAAAACCAAAACTGTACCAAAGTCATCCATTGGTCACGATTAACTCCTTGTGGCACTGTTGCAATAACTTCGGCCTCAGTTTTTTTCCCTTGGCAATATTGCGCTTTCAAGCTCGTCTTATAACCCCTCCACATTTTGCCAAGATGCTGTAGTATTGATTTATCAATCAATACATCACTAGGCATTGAAAATTTCCCCTAAAACATAAAATCCAACAATAATGTCACAAAAAGGCAAAGGAATAAAACCTTAATTAATACAATGATAAAGTTCAAAAACTTCAGACATACATATTATATCGTATATATAAAGTAAATTTCAGACATAAATAATACTTACTCGGATAACCTCAATAGCTTCTGCTTTGTATTGGTTATTCATTGTACGCCAATCCCTTACTCCGAGCGGACAAAACCGTCCCGTTTTTGCAACCTCTCCAATAAACCGGATCAACAAATCGCCACCCTTTCTAATTGGTTGGCATAGGTCATTGAACCGCACAATAATTCTTACACCTTCAGGAAGATGCCATACTTCCTTAACTGGTATCGTCCTTAAGGTACTCAAGTTACCTTGGCCATCTATTAACGATTAAGATATACCATTACTTTTCTAATTGATTGAAAAATTATTACTATAATTAATGCTATAAAATTGAAAACATTTACCGATAAGTTGAAGTAGCTCCCTCTCATCAGATGGCACGTCAGTGGACCAAACACCAGCTTCCCTGACTGGTCCCTCTGCTTCAGATGTTGACGGTCTTGGCCGACTGTCATCACCTCCTTCATTTTCTGGTGTTGCTGTTGAGGACTGCACTGATTTGCCACTTCTAAAAAACCTCCTCATTGTGAATCCACGCTTTTCCAAAAATAAAAGAATTAGCAGATGTATAATAGAAGGTACAAAAATAAAATGAGAAGCAAATATGTTCCGTAAAACAATCCTTCAATAATGAAACAAAGATCATGGACAAAATGAAACAACATATACAAAAGAAAACTAACATACATGGACAAAATAAAACAACACATACAAAAGAAAACTAACATACATGGACAAAATGAAACAACAAGTACAAAAGAAAACTAACATACATGGACAAAATGAAACAACACGTAACATTATTTCACAACTCTAAAAAAACAAAGATCAAATCTCGCCTAGATCATATAAGTCCCTAGGTTTAGTCTTAATGACATGATACCATCCCTTTTGCATCTCATCTTGAATATAGAAAACTTGCTTTGCTTGAGATGAGATGACAAATGGATCATCTTTCAACAATCGACCCGTATGCATCAACTTAGAGAAGTTCACACAAGCACCATCATTTCTATAGTTCACACAAGCATCAACTTAGACAATTTGGAGAATGCGCTACAGCCTGGATATAGTTTTTCATTAGAAGCTTCCAATGTCTTCTTATACTTGGCTTTCTCCTCAGGAGATTGGTTGGGTTGTTCAAGAGGAACTGGGTCCGACCAATCATGTTCATCAGACAAATGGGGTTGACTTGTGGAGGGAGGAATATCAACTCCGATACTTTCTCGTAGTAATCCACCAATATCATCTCGCCCTATGACCCTTCCCTCATTATTATTGGTAGATGTTTGACTATTACATCTCAATTGTTGAACAATATCTTCTTTTCCATGAAAAATCCATTTCTTATACTTTGGCCAAAAACCCTTAAAAAGGATATGATATTCCATATCTTCTAATGAGAACCATTTGGCTACTTTGCATTTATTACATGGACATCGAGTTTTTTCTTCTATAAGGTTTTCTTTAGCCAACTTAATGAATTCAATGACACCATCAATATAAGCTTGACTAATCCTCGGTTGCGTGATCCAACTCGTATCCATATCTCTAAATATTAAGTAGTGCAATCAAATTATCTAAAAATTGAAAAAAGATAGAGTTTATAAGACAAATATTTAATCAACCAATCAAAATATATACAAATACAAAAACAAATAATTAATGAGACTTAGGAGAAGTTAGAAATTAAAGTAAGATACATGAGTTCCTTATAATCAATTTTAATCCTCTAATGTGAAGGTTCAATCTAAACAAGGGATACAGCAACAAAGTTTTATTTTTCCAAATTTAAAAATTATGAAATCGATATCTAATCTCCCTGACATTAACAAATTGAACTCACAAGTGCCACCAACACATAATTTTAAACATCAATCAAACACAGTAACACAAGAATTTCATCAAAACAACAATTTTTTGTATTAATCAATTGAAATGATGAGATGCAACGATAGAATCATTCGAACCATAGCATTAAAGATGCGCATGAAGCAGGGATAAGTGTGAAACGGCGATAATACAAAACTATAATAAAATTACTTCAACCAACTCAAATGATATAACACTTGTAGAAGAATAAGCAGTCCAATAAAAATAAAAACCGAAACTAGGGCAAGGACATCACATACTAACAGCAAAGCAAGAGCAACTGTGAAATCGGAAGGTGAGGGTGAGAGATGAACGCTGGCGGCGACGGTGAGAGGCGAAGCCGGGCGGCGACGGTGAGAGGCGAAGCCGGGCGGCGACGGTGAGAGGCGAAGCCGGGCGGCGACGGTGAGAGGCGAAGCCGGGCGCGACGGTGAGAGGCGAAGCCGAGCGCGACGGTGAGAGGCGAACCCGGGAGGCGACGGTGACAGGAGAACGCCGGCGGCGACGCGGTTGGAAATCGGGTGGTGAGGGTGAGAGACGAGGGTTAGGGTTTGCGGGAGGTGAGGGTGAGAGACGACGGTGAGAGCGCGAGGGTTTGTTCGAGGTATTTATACCCCGAGAGATTCTCGACGCTTATAAGGGCCGATATTTTTTGCGTCATTTAAAAACGCCGAGAATTTTCGACGCTTTGTCTCGACGCATTTAAACGCCGAGATTTCTCGACGTTTGTATAAACGCCGATAATTATGCGCCGAGAATTGCCCTGTTTTGTTGTTGTCGACATAGTTAAATATGAAATAATCTTTCATTTTGATGTGATTTGTCAAATGATTATGAGATAATGTTAAACTAATTACTTCAATAATAATTTAGAACGTTATGAATTGTTCCAAAACCTAGTTCTAACCCATATGGAGTTCGTTTTACAAATGTACCACCATTTTTTACTAAATGTCCACTACTTATAACTCAATGTACAAGTCGTACAAGCTTGTACTGAATACTTAAATATAAAAGAGTCTTTTAATTTGATCCGATTTATCAAATAATTCTGAAATAATTTTACAACAATCTTTTCAATAATGATTTAGAAAGTTATGAAATGTCCAAAACCAATTTTAAACCCATAAAGTGTTCATTTTAGAAATGTACCATCAGTTTTAACTAAATGTACCACTATTTTAAACTAAATATACCACAAGTTGTACAAATTTGTACCACATACTTAAATATAAAAAAAAATATTTTATTTTGATGCAATTTTTCAAATGATTGTGATTAAGTTACACTAATCTTTAAAATAATGATTTTGAACATTCGGAAATAAAACAAAACTTAGTTCAAACACATATGTAGTTTGTTTTAAAATTGTACCACTAGTTTTAAATAACCACTACTTTGATGGACACCAGAATATCGAACCACGAACGAAGAAAGGCATGAGAGAAAAGCATATTGGCTAGTGATTGTTAGTGTATCGCAAGTTTTAAAAGCTTGTACTAAATAGTTAAATATCAAAGAATCTTTCATTTTGATGCTATTTGTCAAATAATTATGAGAGTATGTCATACTAATTACTTCAATAATGATTTAGAACGTTCTAAAATGTCACAAAACCAAGTTTTAAAACGTTCTGAAATGTCAAAAACCAAGTTTCAACCCATGTGGAGCTCGGTTTGCAAATGTACACCACTTTTAATTAAATGTACCACTACTTTTTATTAAATGTACCACAAGTTGAAAAAGTTTGTACCACATGCTTAAATATGAAAAATTCTTTCATTTTGATGCGATTTTTCAATGATTATGAGATTATGTTACACGAATCTCTTCAGAACTCCGAAGAGGGCACCAAAGAGGGCACCAACACGCCGTCACCGGATTCCATCAGAACTCTGAAGTTAAGCGTGCTTGGGCGAAAGTAGTACCAGGGTGGGTGACCTCCTAGGAAGTCCTCACCCTCAGGTTAGGGGCACTGGGAAATAGCCTCTCTTCAAGTTAACACCTTGAAGGGGGAAGGCTGTGTATATCCGCCACCTAGACCCTGCATAAGCAGGAGCATTTGTGGCATTGGGTATGTTTCTTATGAGATTATGTTACACTAATCTTTTCAATAGTTATTTAGAACGTTATTAAATGTCCTAAACTTAGTTTGAACCCATATTGAGTTCGTTTTAGAGATGTACCACTAGTTTTAACCAAACATACCACTACTTTTAACTAAATGTAGCACAAGTTGTAAAAGCTTGTACCACACAGTTAAATATGGAAGAATCTTTCATTTTGGTTCGATTTGTCAAGTGATTATGATATTATGTTAGTCGAATCACTTCAATAATGATTTAGAATATCATGAAATTTCCCAAAACCTAGTTTGAACCCAAATGGAGTTCATTTTACAAATGTACCACTTGTTTTTACTAAATATTCCACTACTTTTAACTAAATTTGCCACAAGTTGTACAAGCTTGTACCACACAATTAAATATGAAAGAATCTTTCATTTTGATGCTATTTTTGAATGACTAATAGATTATGTTACACGAATCACTTCAATGATGATTTGGAATGTTAGGAAATATACTAAATCTAAGTTTGAGCCAATATGGAATTAGTTAAACAAATGTATCACTGGCTTTTACTAAATGTATCACTAGTTTTAACTAAATATACCAAAAGTTGTAAAAGCTTGTACCATGTACTTAAATATGTAAGAAATCTTTCATTTTGATGCGATTTTCCAAATGAGATTATGTTACACTAATCACTTCAGTAATGATTTAGAACGTTCTGAAATGTACCAAAACTTGGTTCACACTGATATGGAGTTCGTTTTAGATATGTGCCATAAGTTTTAATGAAATGTACCAATAGTTTTAACTAAATGAACCCCAAGTTGTAGAAGATTGTACCACATAGTGAAAATGTAAGAATCTTTCATTTTAAAGCGATTTTTAAATGATTATGAGATTATGTTAAACTAATCACTTCAACAATGATTTAGAATGTTTGAAAATTGTACCGAAACTTAGTTTAAACCCATATGGAGTTCGTTTTAGGAGTGTATTTTAACCAAATATGCCACTACTTTTAACTAAATGCACCACAAGTTGTAAAAGCTTGTACCATATAGCAAAAATTGTAGGAAACCTTTCTTTTTGATGCAATTTTTCAAATGATTATGAGATTATGCTACATGAATCACTTCAATAATGATTTAGAATTTTCAAAATATACTAAAACATATTTGAACCAATATGGAGTTAGTTTTACAAAACCACTAGATTTAACTAAATGTATCACTAATTTTAACTAAATGTACCACAAGTTATAAAAGTTTGTACCACATAGTTAAATATGAAAGATTCTTTCATTTTGATGCGATTTGTCAAATGATTATGAGATTACGTTATAATAATTACTTCAATATTGATTTAAAACGTAATGAAATGCCACAAAACATAGTTTGAAACCATATGGAGTTCGTTTTAGAAATATACCACTAGTTCTAACTAAATGTACTACTACTCTAATTACATATATCACAAGTTGTACAAGCTTGTACCACGTACTTAAATACGAAAGAATATTTCACTTTGATGCAACTTTTCAAATGATTATGATATTATATACACAAATCTTTTCAATAAAGATTTAGAACATTATGAAATGTCCCAAAACTTAGTTCAAAACCGTATGGAGTTCATTTTAAAAATGTACCCCTTATTTTAACTAAATGCACCACTACTTTTAATTAAATGTACCAAAAGTTGTAAAAGCTTGTACCGCATAGTGAAAAATGTGGGAATCTTTCATTTTCAAGCGATTTATCAAATGATTATGAAATTATGTTACACGAATTACTTCAATAATGATTTAGAATATTTAGAAACCATATGGACTTCGTTTTACAAAAGTACCACCAGTTTTTACTAAATATACTACTAATTTTAACTAAATATACCACAAGTTCTAAAGGTTTGTACCACACAGTTAAATATGAAAAATCTTTCATTTTGATGCAATTTGTCAAATGAGATTATGTTATATTAATCACTTTAATAATGATTCATATGTAGTTTGTTTTACAAATGTACCATTAGTTTTAACTAAATGCACCACTACTTTTAACTAAATATACCACAAGTTGTACAAGGTTATACCACAGTTAAATATAAAAGAATCTTTTATTTTGATGTGATTTGTCAAGTGATTATGAGATTAAGTTATAATAATTACTTCAATATTGAATTAGAATGTTATTAAATGTCTCAAAGCATAGTTTGAAACCATATGGAGTTCGTTTTTGAAATATACCACTAGTTTCAACTAAATATACCACTAGTTTTAACTAAATGTATCACAAGTTATAAAAGCTTGTACCACATAGTGAAAAAAATGTAGAAAAATCTTTCATTTTCTTGCGATTTGTCAATTGATTATGGGATTATGTTATACTAAGCACATCAATAATGATTTAGAATGTTACAAAACTAACCAAAACCTAATTTGAACCCATATGGAGGTAGTTTTAGAAATTTACCCTTAGTTTTAACTAAATTGTCACTACTTTTAACTAAATGTACCACAAGTTATAAAAGCTTGTACCACATAGTGAAAAATGTTGAAATCTTTCATTTTCATTCGATTTGTCAAATGACTATGGGATTATACTATACTAATCATTTCAATAATGATTTACAGCATTTATGAAATGTTTCAAAACCTAGTTTGAATAAATATAGAGTTTGTTTTACAAATGTAATACTAGTTTTAACTAAATGTACCACTACTTTTTACTAAACGTGCCATAAGATTTACCAACTTGTACCTCACACTTAAATATGAAAGAATATTTCATTTTGATGCGATTTGTCAAATGCTTATTGGATGATGTTGTAGTAATTACTTCAATAATGATTTATAACATTATGAAATGTCCCAAAACCTAGTTTGAATCCTTATGGAGTTCGTTTTAGAAATATACCGCTAGTTTAAACTAATGTAGCACTACTTTTAACTAAATGTACAACAAGTTGTAAAAGCTTTCATTTTTATACGATTTGTTAAATGATTATGGGATTATGTTATACTAATCATATTTTGTAATTCTTTGTCACTGACAACATTTTGAACACAATTCACTGCAGTTCTATAGACATAGCGTTGATATATGGATGGGCAGTATAACAGTGATAATGCTCTTTTATAAATTAAAAATAATATTCTTAAATTGAACTTTTTTTAGAAAATGCTTTCAAATTGAAAAGGGAATTATTATTCGTAAGCAAAATGTATACGTAACATAATAATTGACTTTAAAACACACTAAGTAAATGATAAGACCATTGTGGCAAAAAGTTTCATTGTTATGGCAAAAAGTTCTGATTTGCTAGCCAAAAGTACTATTATTTGTCCAAAAATACCATCCTAGTTCAACAAAGTACCATTTGTGTTGTGGAAGTTCCATTTGTTTGTGAAAAGCAGCATTTTGTCATGATACAACATCGCATTTCGTAATTCTTTGCCGCTGATAACATTTTGAACACAATTCACTGCAGTTCTACAGACATAGCATTTACACATGGATAGACTGTATAATGATGTTAACGTTCCTTTTCTTTTTAAATAAAATAATGTTCTTAAATTGAACTTTTTTAAAAAAAAATACTTTTAAATTGAAAAGAGAATTATTATTCGTAAATGAAATATACGTAGCAGAATAATGGACTTTAAAACACACTAAATTAATGCTAAGACTATCGTGGCAAAAAGTTCCGATTTGTTGGTCAAAAGTACCATTGTTTGTTCCGAAGTACCATCCTAGCTCAACAAAGTACCATTTTTGTGGTGAAAGTTTCATTTTTTTTATGAAAAGCAGCATTTTATCGTGACACAAAGTCGCATTTCATAATTCTTGCCGCTAATAACATTTTGAACAAAAATCACTGTAGTTCTACAGACATAGTGTTGCCGCATGGATGGGCAATGTAAGAGTGTGAACGTTCCTTTTTTTAAGATATAATAATATTCTTAAATTGAACTTTAAAAAAAATGCTGTTAAATTGAAAGAGAATTATTATTCGTAAACGAAATGCATAAGTAATAGAATGATGGACTTTAAAACACACTAAATAAATGTTAAGACAATCATGGCAAAAAGTTTCAATTTGTTGGTCAAAAGTACCATTGTTTGTCCAAAAGTACTATCCTAGCTCAACAAAGTATCATTTGTGTGGTGAAAGTTCCATTTGTTTGTGAAAAGCATAATTTTATCGTGACACAACGTCGCATTTCATAATTATTTGCCGCTCATAACATTTTGAACACAATGCACTGTAGTTCTACAGACATAGCGTTGACATATGGATGGGCTGTATAATGGTGTCAACGTTCCTTTTTTAAATAAAATAATACTCTTAAATTGAACTTTTTTTTTAAAAAAATGGTTTTAAATTGAAAAAAGAATTATTATTCGTAAACGAAATGCATAAGTGACAAAATAAACGACTTTAAAACACACTAAGTAAATATTAAGACTATTGTGGCAAAAAGTTCCAATTGGTTGGTCATTAGTACCATTGTTTGTCTAAAAGTACCATTCTAGCTCAACAAAGTACCATTTGGGTGGTGAAACTTCTATTTGTTTGTGAAAAACAGCATTTTATCATAACATAACATCGTATTTCGTAATTCTTTGCTGCTGATAACATTTTGAACACAATTCACTACAATTCTACATACATAACATAGACAAATGGATGGGCTATAAAAAGGTGTCGACGTTCCTTTTTTTTAAAATAAAATGATATTCTTAGATTGAACTTTGTTTTAAAAAAATGCTTTTAAATTGAAAAGGGAATTATTATTCGTAAGCGAAAAGCATACATAACAGAATAATGGACTTTAAAATACACTAAATATGTTAAGACTATTGTGGCAAAAAGTTTCATTGTTATGACAAAAAGTTCCGATTTGATGGTCAAGGGTACCATTGTTTGTCCAAAAGTACCATTCTAGCTTGACGAAGTACCATTTGTGTGGGGAAAGTTCCGTTTGTTTGCGAAAAGTTGCATTTTGTCATGACACAATG
This sequence comes from Simmondsia chinensis, assembly GCA_018398585.1. Taxonomy (NCBI): domain Eukaryota; kingdom Viridiplantae; phylum Streptophyta; class Magnoliopsida; order Caryophyllales; family Simmondsiaceae; genus Simmondsia; species Simmondsia chinensis. The sequence goes on from JAGTTD010000001.1 coordinate 38,072,274, forward strand.
TCGTATTTCGTAACTCCTTGCCGTTGATAACATTTTGAACACGATTCACTGCAGTTGTATTGACATAGCATTGACACATGGATGGGCTGTATAATGGTGTCAACGTTCCTTTTCTTTTTAAATAAAATAATATTCTTAAATTGAACTTTTTCTTTAAAAAATGCTTTTAAATTAAAAAGGAAATTATTATTCGTAAACGAAATGCATATGTAACAGAATAATCCACTTTAAAACACATTAAATAAATGTTAAGACTATCGTGGCAAAAAGTTCCGATTTGTTGGTCAAAAGTACTATTCTAGCTCAACAAAGTACCATTTGTGCGGTAAAAGTTCCATTTGTTTGTGAAGAGCAGCATTTTGTCGTGACACAACCTTGTATTTTCGTAATTCTTTGATGCTGATAACATTATGATCACAATTCTTTGAATTTCTACAGACATAACCTTAACACATGGATGGGCAGTACAACGGTGTCAACTTTCCTTTTTCTTTTTTAAATAAATTAATATTCTTAATTTTAACATTTTAGATAAAAAAAAAATGCTTTTAAATTAAAAAAGGGAATTATTATTCGTAAATGAAATACATACGTAACAGAATAATGGACTTTAAAACACTCTAAGTAAATGTTAAGACTATCGTGGCAAAACGTTCCATTGCTATGGCATAAAGTTCCAATTTGTTGGTCAAAAGTACCATTGTTTGTCCAAAAGTATCATCCTCGCTCAACAAAGTACCATTTGTGTTATGAAAGTTCCATTTGTTTGTGAAAGGAGCATTTTTTCGTGACACAACTTTGCATTTCGTAATTCTTTGCCGCTGATAACATTTTGATCACAATTCACTGCAGTTCTACAGATATAACCTTGACATATAGATAGGCAATACAACGGCATCAACATTCCTTTTCCTTTTTTCAAATAAAATAATATTTTTAATTGAACTTTTTTAAATAAAATACTTTTAGATTGAAAAGGAAAATTATTATTCGTAAACGAAATGCAAACATAACAGAATAATGGACTTTAAAACACACTAAATGAATGTTAAGACTATCGTGGTAAAAAGTTCCATTGTCGTGGTAAAAAGCTCCAATTTGTTGATTAAAAGTATCATTATTTGTCCAAAAGTACCATCCTAGCTCAACTAAGTACCATTTGTGTAGTGGAAAGTTCTAATTTGTTGGTCAAAAGTATCATTGCTTGCCCAAAAGTATCATTGTGTGGTGAAAAGTTCGGTTTCGTGGTAAAATTAATAGAATGTTTTTGGTAACACAACCTTATATTTCGTAACTCTTTGTCTTGTATAATATTCTAACCATATTTTACTACGGTTCTATAGACTTACATCATAACATACATGAGCAATATAATAGTTTCAATGTTCCCTTTTTTTTTTAATACAATAATATTTTTAAATACGACAACAGGAAGCCCGGTGCTCTGAGGGCTCCCGCCAATGCATGGTCCGGGGGGAGTGAGTTGTACGCATCCTTACGTCCTTACCCTTTTAAGGTGCTACCCTAAAGGGAGGCTGTATCCGAGGACATTATTATTTTTAAAAGATTATTTTCAAGTAACAATGATTTACTATTGAAATAAAAAATTAATTAAATATTATGGGGAAAATTACATATTAGTGCCCTTAGGTTTAGTGTATTAATTGTTTAAGACACAAACTTCGTAAAGTAACTTTTTATTCTAAATAGTTACATATATTTAATAAAATAGTTCAAATAATTTTGTGAAAAAATGAAAGTGGGGCCTATTTTGCACATTTACACATATTTATTTGAACTAATTTATTAAATGCATGCAACACTTAGGATTAATAATTATTTCATAAAGTTTGTATACTAAAAAACTAGAATACTAAATCTCAAAATAATAATACTTAATTTACTTAATATTTTAACCACATTTGTTTTTATCTTTATGTGTTAGTCATGAAACATACAAGTCTTGTCTTGCCATTTTTTTTTCCAATAACATAATTATAATTATAAATTATTAATTTTAAAAATTAATTTTATTAGTCATTAAATAATATATATGCGTATGTATATATATTGAATAATTCGTTCATATAGAGTATATAGGGTTATTATAATTGTTAAGACAAATTGACATAATCATTTTAAAGTATACTTTTAAACGTTCACTATGTGAAATTATGATGATTAAAGATATGTTAAATATTTCTATTATTTTGTCTCGATTATTTCATGATAATGTCTTATCTGTTTTTATTTTTTATTGCAATAATAATATTTATATATATAAATTTCAAAATATGATTTTATCCTAATTTAACGTAACACTAAATATATAGCAATACCTATAATACTTAATTTTTTATTTTTAATTAGTCACAAATTAAGTCACACTACACTTGACATATATGTCACCATTTCTCTTTTATCCAAAAAAAGAAAGAAAAGAAAAACACCCCTTCATTATTGCCCTCTCTCTTTCGCATTATGCACCTTGCATTGTTCTTTTTTCTTATTAAATTCAATTTACTATTTTGCCCCTACCTTTGTGTCATGGTGAGCCACCTTTGTTGCCGACTCTATTTTGGTAATTTTGAATTTTCGGGTGACATTTTGATAATTTGAAATTTTCACATACTATTTTGGAAATAAAAATTACCAAAGGTGCTATTTTAGAGAATCATCCTCCCGAAGATTAAAGATTTTCCATCAGCGAATTCTTAACAACGGAATCCCAACAACTGAGAACCTGATGAAGAGAGGGCTCAACATCAGTAACAGGCGTCCCCATTGTAATGGTGAGATTGAAACCTTGAAACCATCTCTTCCCTGATATTATTGAATAAGAGGAAGTTGAGGCTCTTTGTCTCATAAGACTACAGAACATGGTTACAAATGATCTATCGAAGTTAGCAAGAACTGTAATTATTATATAAGTCAGACATGCTAAACAATGAACTGTCCACATCATAGTTAGTAAACGCAAATCAAATGAATATATTTGTGTATTTTTCAGCTTTATAAAATATTTAGTCAAAAATTTGTTGACTTATAAAAAGTTGTATATGATTATATTCATATTTATAACAATTCTTTTTAAAATACCTGACACAATTGAAAGTGATATAAACGTTTATTTGAATTGCCCATGATAGCAATAAAACAAGAAGCATACCACAAAGTAAAAATAAAATATAAGTCAATAATTTAAGAGCTGGAATGCTAAAATTTATCAAAATATAAAATATAAATATTTAATTTAAAATGTTGTATAAGTATGATTATTTTTAACTTATTGTTATTTTTTATTCAAGAAAATGCAAATACTTGTTATAAAGATTACATAGATACTTAGCTAATAAAGAGCGGTTTTCCCCCATCCCAAGGAGGTGGTAAACACGGTTATCCTTTCAATGTCTGAACATGCTCCAATTTGATTAGATATGAAACTGACCAAAGTTAAGAAACCAAAACCTTTTAGGTTTCACCTGGAATCAAAGTTAGTCTTTTTTAGTATCTGTTTGGGATTACTTAATCTAAAAAATTAAGTAATTTTTTTTAAAAAAGGTACTTTTTTAAAATTTGGAGGGTGTTTGTCAGACATCAAAAAATATTTTTTGTTAAAAGCATAAGTTAATTTTATGTCTATAAGCAGAAGCAGAAATTTAGTACTTCTGATTATACGTAGAAACAGAATCAAAAACTTAAAATTTTCAAGATAGCAATAGCCCTACTCATAACATTAAAATTTTTCATATTTTTACACAATATCATTTTTCAAAACCATATTACTTATGCTATCTACATACAAGTTTGAAATATACGATTTTGTTATATTACTTATACTACATTTATTTCATATATATATATATATATATATATATATATATATATTAATTATATTTATTTTACTTAATGATAATAATAATAACAACAACAATAAGAATAATATTAACAACAGTCATTTTAGAATTTTAAGTTTTAAAAATAACAATGAATTATGAATAAAATAAAAAATATATATATTATTTTTACTTTTCAATTCATTGTTATTTTATAAAATTTGAAAACATAAAATGATTAATATATATTAAAAAATTATATAAAATCAATTCTACATCCAAACACTATTAACTATAAAAGCCTTCTGCCCATATCCTTTTTGGTAATTTGACAGGAAAAAAGCAATTTTCTTAGCCACTGGCCATGCCTTAACACAAATAAAATAAGTGCTTCTGACTGGTTGAGCTAAACAGAAACTGCTTCTTCAAAACAACATTTTTTGAAGAAGTGCTTTCACAGAAAGTACTTTTAAAATAAACAATTTTTTCATAACAATCGAAAACAGGCCCTTAGTTTCATTAATTTGCAATCAATGGTTTCAAGGATCAAAACTACATTGTATTGTATGTAAATTGAGGGCTATAAAAGCCCAACTTAAGGCTTGGAAGAGTGGAGAATGCCCACATATTCAGATCAACTTATAACTAATTAGAAAAAAATTAGGTAAATTTAGAATTTAATGATGTATGGCCTCCCTCCAATTGAAAATTTGCTTTTATTTAATAAAAAGTTTTGGAGTTCTTTTCATAAAAAGGAATTGCTTATTGAGGGTGATTGTAATTCTAGGCTTTTCTCATTTAAGTGCATCCCATCGTAAACGGAAAGGGCAATTACGCACATTAAGGATACCTCTAGTATATGGATTAATAATCGAGAGGAAAGAGAAAAACCAATTTTTAAGAGAACTTCAGAGAGGATTTGATAAAGGTGAGGATGGTCTCCGGCATCTCTCTCTTAAGAGGGGTTCGTCCTTAACCATGGATGAAATGAATTGGGAGCTAACTCGAAATTCCACAACGGAAGAAGTCAGATTAGGAGTATTTCAAATGAACCCATAAAAAAAGAAGAACAATGCAAGGTGTATGACGTGAGAGAGAGAGAGAGAGAGGGCAATAACGAAGGGGTGTTTTTCTTTTCTTTTCAGTAAAAGAGAAAAGATGACATATGTGTCTTTATATGTATTGGTAAATATTTAGCGTTATATTAAATTTGGATAAAATCATATTTTAAAATTTATATATATAAATATTATTGTATTAAAAAAAAATGAACATGACATTATCATAAAATGACCGAGACAAAATAATAGAAATATTTAACAAGTAACTATAGTCTATACTCATGATATTAAAAAAAAAAAAAAGAAAAGGGGTGGCGTTTCACAGCTTGATCCAGTCTCCTCACCACATAACCCTTACATATACATCAACACTCTCCGAACCCATATCCCCCATTCTCTCTCTTGTCTCTCTCAACCTCTACTACAACCCAAAATGCAAAAACACATAGGATACTGTTGTAAAATTGGTCCCTATATGACTTAACTATATCAAGAAAAATTAAGTCAAGAAATGTTCAAATATTATAGATCAAAGAGTGTAAATGTTTAGTGGCATACGTTGTAATTTTTTAGGTAAAAATTATTGATTAAAACAGCAGGTTAAAAATTAAGTTAAATAAAGTCATGTGGTAAGATGACACTGCTGCCCTTGCCCGTGTGCTCATTTTACCTGCCCGTGCCACTGCCCGCTGCCCAAAGCTTCTCAAGGAAGCTACCCAGAATCTGTTGTTGATGGCTGACACGCGTCAGCCATCCGGGACTACTATTTGTGTTTCTTGTGGGCTTTTATGGACCGTTGATCTGGATCGTATGAACGGTCGAGATTGAACCTGGAGCCTTGCCACGGATCGGGTATCTGTTGCCTATATATATGGACGCTTTTTAGGGTTTGCCGTACGAATTCCATTTCTCTCTGTTTTCATCACGCCACCGCCTCTTCTTTCTTTTTCCTCTAGCGATTTGAGGCGATCGAAGGCGATTGAGTAAATCCGTGGGTGTTAAGGCTTTCTCGTTCAATCCTTGGTAATTTGGAGCACTTATGAAGCCTTGTAGGCTTCCGTTGTGAGCTTTCTCTTCCCTTACTCTTTATTTCGTTCGTTTTTAGGTTTCTGCCTTAGAAGCCTTGAAGGATCTGTTTGTATAAAGTTGTATATCGTTGAATTTTGGCCTGTAATACTTGAACTCGACTTAATAGTGGATAGACTTCCCTAGAAATAGGGAGCCGTGGAGTAGGTCCTTATTATAAGGCTGAACCACGTAAAATCTTATTGTTGTCGTTGTGTTTTTTGTGCATGTGTTCGGTTTTGGATGAATCTTGCTTTACTACAGTTACAGGTTTCTTGAACAAGATCTGATATGTTGAATGTTTGTTGTTATTATCGGTTTTTCAAGATCTAAGTTAATAAGTCTTAAACCCTAGGAATACGACCTAAAACTTAACAAGTGGTATCAGAGCTTCAGGTTCTTTACCTTAAAGAAACAGTATGGCGTCTGCTAGGGTTGATATTGAAAGGTTTGACGGTAGGAATGATTTCAATCTATGGAAACTAAAAAAAAAAGCAATCCTTATGGCACAAGGTGCTGGAACTGCACTTTTGCCCGAAAAGGATCAACCAACTTATCTAACTGAAAAGGAAAAAGTAGAAATCGAACATAAAGCTTATGCTTCTTTATTACTTAGTCTTAATAACTCGGTACTTAATCAGATCCACTCTGAAAAGACCGTAGCAGATATATGGGCTAAGTTAGAGGAAATCTATAAGTCTGAGTCATTGTCCAATAGGATGATGTGCATGGAATCCCCATTCACCTTTAAGGTGAGTGAGACTAAACCCCTAAAGGACTCTATAGATGAGTTCCATAAAATCTATCAAGATCTAGAAAACGTTAAAGTTACTGTTGCTGATGAATTGTTGGCTGTATTGTTGCTATGTGCCTTACCTAAATATCTTAGGTCCTTTAAAGACACACTAAGATATGGACGTGACACTGTAGCACTGAAAGACGTTACAAAGGCCCTAAGATCCAAGATCCTAGAACTTAGGAAGGAAGGGAAGTACCCACCAACCAGTAACAGTGGGGAAGGGCTGTCAGTCAGGGGTAGGACAAAGACTCGAGACAACCATAACAACCATAACAATCATAACAACCATAATAACTACAACAATAAAGAGAGGAGAAGAAGTAAGAGTCGAAACAGATCTAGTTCAAGACCTAGAAGAGATTGTAGTAAAGTAAAATGCTATGAGTGTGGTAAATTAGGACACATTAAAAGATACTGTCCAGATTACCAAAGAAAGTTTAACGGCACAACTGACAACACTGAATTTAATGACGGATATGACTCCGCTGAAGTATTAGTAGTATCTACAGATCAAACTACACATAAGTGGGTTCTAGACTCAGGGTGTAGCTTCCATATGACTTCAGATAGACCCTTCTTTACTGAATACCGGACTGTAGCTGGGGGAAAAGTGCTGTTGGGAAATAACCACGGATGCCAAGTAGTTGGGATAGGGTCAGTTAGGGTTAAAGGGTCAAATAGGATTGACTTTACCCTAAAGGGAGTTAGGCATGTGCCTGAACTTAGAAGGAACCTAATTTCTCTAGGACAATTAGACCAGGCTGGTATGACCTTAAAGGCACAATAGGGGGTAATGAAGGTCCTTAAGGGTTCCCTTGTAATGCTAAGAGGAGAGGTCAAGAACGGTCTATATGTGCTTAGAGGAGACGTAGTTCCTGCTGGCTGCTCTATTGTAGAGAAAACTGACCTAACCAACCTTTGGCACAAAAGATTAGGACATGTATTAGAGAGGGGCCTGAATAAGCTGAACAAGAGGGGGCTGTTGGGGGGTGGTTATGTGTCTAAACCTAATTTCTGTGAGTCATGCATATTTGGAAAACATCATAAACTATCTTTTAAATCTGGAATCCATATAACTAAGTCACCGGTAGACTATATCCACTCTGACCTGTGGGGACCAGCAAGGGTACCCACTTTAGGTGGAGCATACTACTTCCTATCTATGGTAGATGATTTCTCTAGGAAGGTTTGGGTTTACCTACTTAAAACAAAGGATGAATGTTTCAGTGCCTTTGTTAGGTGGAAGAACCTCATAGAAAATCAAACATGTAGGAAGATTAAGGTACTTAGAACTGATAATGGACTTGAATATATAAACACTGAATTTGATAGTTTATGTGCTCAAAATGGTATTAAAAGACACAACACTATTAGGAAAACTCCCCAACAAAATGGACTAGTTGAAAGAATGAACCGTACGCTCCTAGACAGGGTAAGGTGCATGTTATTTGCATCAGGACTTGGTAAAAACTTTTGGGGGGAGGATGTAGCTACTGCATGTTAACTAATTGATAGAACTCCCTCCTCTGCAATTGACTTTAAAACCCCCGAGGAAAAATAGACTGGAAAAACAAGCGACTATTCTATTTTAAAGGTTTTTGGATGTGCAGCGTATGCACATTAATCTGAAGGAAAACTTGAACCCAGGGCTGTAAAAGGTGTTTTTCTAGGCTATCCGGATGGTGTAAAGGGGTATAGGGTGGGTGTTAGGGATGGAAACAGGACCAAAATCATAATTAGTAGGAATGTGATCTTTAATGAAGAGGAAATGCCCTACTTGGAGAAAATAGTGGCTGCTGGTACAGCAGCCACTTCCTCCAACCCTAGGAAGTTTGATCCTGAACTCTATGAGTTCGAGATCAGCCCACCAGAGCCTACATACCAGGAAAACCAGACCTTAAATCCTGAGGAAGAGGTGACCGATAGTACTGAAGGGAGCACTAAACCTCAAGAAACAATTGAACAAACGGACCTATCAAACTACCAACCAGCTAGGGATAGGGAGAGGAGAGAAATTAGGGCACCAGTCAGGTTTGGCAGTGCTGATTGTATTGCATTTGCCCTAAATACTGCCTTAGAGTATGTAGAATCAGAACCTCTCACTTATACTCAGGCTATTAGTGGGGCTGCCTCTGAACAGTGGCTCAAAGCCATGACAGAGGAAATGGAGAGCCTCAAAAGGAACAAAACTTGGGTTTTGGTTCCTAAACCAATGGATAGGAAGTTGGTAGGTTCTAAGTGGATTTATAAGGTAAAAGAACCCGATACATCATCTGGACAGCCAAGGTTCAAGGCTAGACTAGTTGCAAAATGTTTTTCACAAAAAGAAGGGGTAGACTATAATGAGATTTTTTCTCCCGTTGTTAAGCACACAACTATAAGAATACTTATGCACTAACGGCTAAGTTTAGCCTATTTCTGGAACAAATGGATGTTACAACAGCTTTCCTTCATGGTGAGCTGGATGAGGAAATCTTTATGGCTTAACCTGAGGGCTTTATTGAACCAAACCATGAGAACCATGTTTGTCTACTTAATAGGTCTTTGTATGGCTTGAAACAATCCCCTAGGCAATGGTACAAACCCTTTGACCAATTTATAAGAAGTAGGGGCTTTAGTAGATCAATACATAACACTTATTTTTATTATAAACATGCTGATACTGTTGATGCACTGTATTTGATGATTTATGTGGATGATATGCTGCTGGTGAGTAAATCCATGAACCATATTAATGATCTGAAACTAACGCTTTGTGCTGAGTTCGATATGAAAGATCCAGGGAAGGCCAAGAAGATACTTGGTATGGAAATTACTAGGGATCCAATAGCTGGAACAGTACACTTATCTCAACAAAGGTATTGGTTAGATTCAACATGTCTAAATGTAAACCTGTAAAATTGCCCTTAGCAAGTCAGTATAAGTATACAGTTCAACAGTGTCCCACGAATGAGATAGAAAAGAAACAAATGGAAAGAGTCCCATATGCTAATGTTATAGGTTCCTTAATGTATGCTATGACTTGTACACGTCCAGACTTGGCTTTCCCTTTTAGTGTTTTGTCTAGGTTTATGAGTAACCCAGGAAAGGAACATTGGGATGGAGTTAAGTGGCTGTTAAGGTACATTAAACAAACCTATAAACTGGGACTTACTTTTGGCCGAACAAAAACGGACCTTAGATTGATAGGTTACACTGATTCTGACTTTGGGGGACACGTAGATAAAAGGAGGTCCACTAGTGCTTACATTTACACTTTAAATGGTGGAGCTATTTGTTGGAAGTCTAAGTTGCAGCCTGTGACTCCGCTGTCGACCACTGAGGCTGAATTTGAGGCCCTCACAGAAGCCATAAAAGAGGCTGTCTGGCTGAGAGGCTTACTGTTAGAAACAAACCTCGATAACGGGCCTCCCGTACTGTTTTCGGACAATCAATCAGCCCTTGCATTGTGTAAAAACCTCGTGTTTCATGATAGGACTAAGCACTTAGCTGTCAAGAAGAATTTTGTAAAAGACATGCTTGAAAGGAACACTGTTGAACTGCGAAAAATCTGTACTGCTGAAAATCCAGTGGATATGGGCACAAAAATTTTGACTTTGGACAAGTTACTTAAATGTATTAACTTGGTTCAAAGTAATTGGGATCATGGATGACAAATCCAATGTGTTTTGCTCCTATTACTAGGGAATGTCCAATAGTTAACCCATATAGGCACCAAGGTGGAGAATTGTTGTAAAATTGGTCCCGATATAACTTAACTATGTCAAGAAAAATTAAGTCAAGAAATGTTCAAATATTATAGATCAAAGGGTGTAAATGTTTAGTGGCATAAGTTGTAATTTTTTAGGTAAAAATTATTGATTAAAACAGCAGGTTAAAAATTCAGTTAAATAAAGTCATGTGGTAAGATGACACTACTGCCCCTGCCCGTGCCACTGCCCGCTGCCCGAAGCTTCTCAAGGAAGCCACCCAGAATCTGTTGTTGATGGCTGACACGCGTCAGCCATCCGGGACTACTATTTGTGTTTCTTGTGGGCTTTTATGGACCGTTGATATGGATCGTACGAACGGCCGAGATTGAACCTGGAGCCTTGCCACGGATCGGGTATCTGTTGCCTATATATATGGACCCTTTTTAGGGTTTGCCGTACGAATTCCATTTCTCTCTGTTTTCATCACGCCACCGCCTCTTCTTTCTTTTTCCCCTGGCGATTTGAGGAGATCGAAGGCGATTGAGTAAATCCGCGGGTGTTAAGGCTTTATCGTTCAATCCTTGGTAGTTTGGAGCACTTATGAAGCCTTGTAGGCTTCGGTTGTGAGCTTTCTCTTCCCTTACTCTTTATTTTGTTCGTTTTTAGGTTTCTGCCTTAGAAGCCTCGAAGGATCTGTTTGTATAAAGTTGTATATCGTTGAATTTTGGCCTGTAATACTTGAACTCGACTTAATAGTGGATAGACTTCCCTAGAAATAGGGAGCCGTGGAGTAGGTCCTTATTATAAGGCTAAACCACGTAAAATCTTGTTGTTGTCATTGTGTTTTTTGTGCATGTGTTCGGTTTTGGATGAATCTTGCTTTACTACAGTTACAGGTTTCTTGAACAAGATCAGATGTGTTGAATGTTTGTTGTATTATCGGTTTTTCAAGATCTAAAGTTAATAAGTCTTAAACCCTAGCAATACGACCTAAAACTTAACAGATACCATTAAAATTGGAAGCAATAGGATCTAATCCTCTCAAATAAACATAATAATAAAGATTCACAGAACAAGAGGGGGATAATGATTAGCTTATTGTTGCACCCTTCACTAGACAATGCTATAAACCCTAAAACAATATTTATTCTAACACACGTTTAGGGGGACTTGTCTCCACTTACTGACCATCATAATTTGCAAATATAATAATTTTGGTTATGAATAGCTTGTCAATTACATTGGCTTAAGATTTAAGTTCAACAATTTCATTTTTTTATGGGTTAACCACTAGGGATTATGCTGGGCATTGGTCATTAAGCTTTGATCCTTGTGATCATTTACATTAGTGGAGACTAAATTCGGATTTGAATAGCAAAACCATCTTAAAATTGTTAGTGTCTAACACATAAAATATTATACAAAACATATAAATAGAAAGATATTATCTAAAATGCATGGAAATGACACAATAACAAAAAAAAAAAAAAAAAGTAATAGTTAAGCGAGACTTGGATCATGCTCTCTTTAAGACAGTTTCGCTCCCCTTTCGAATCTAAGCTGGTGCAGCAAGTGCCAATGTGCCCCCTCCAGGATACAATGCCCAAACTTTGTTGTCACTTTCTTTGTCCGCACAACCTTGAGAGTTAGAGCCTTCACAACATCATACTTAGCCAAAGAAACAACCTAACTTTTATGGAAGACATAGAAAACAAATAATATTGATTTTCTAAAGAAACTAATATCAAACTTTTTTTTTATTTTTATCCTTTTTGATACACCCAGTCGCAGTAACCAAAAAGCATTTTATAATCAAAGTTTATATTCAACTTTCCTCTCGTCCATTGCATGTTTTCTGTAATCGTTATCCGTATAAATGTTAATATTCAGTGCAAAATAGAAACAACGCTAAATAATTTTGTTGCAACTATATTGAATAGATATTTACCAATAATTTTAAAGACATAATGATGTGATTTTAAAGTGTATTTTAAAACTGTCTACTTGTAAGCCCATGAGATCGTTGTAGCTTTGTCGGCTATACGGGTCGTATCCACAGGGAATCATGTGAAGTTGGACTTAGTGATTAACGAGCGGTTTGAATTTTAGGGTTTTTATTGTTTGAATAAATTGTTGGCTAAATTATTAAACTGTAAAGTAAATGTGTCAATTCAATTGAAGTTAGTTTAGGGAGTGAATTTAGGGTAGCTTTACACATATCCCTGAAAGAATATAATTGTGGGAATAATGGTACCCCTAGAATAGGAGCCCTCTCGTATATATAATTATTTACAATACATGATAGGCCTAATGGGCCCAATATATATGTACACTTATAACACATTACAGTTATGACCCATTATACACTATACTCTAACATCCCCCCTCAACCGAAGCAGAAGAGAAACGAAGGCAAAGGTTGTGTCTGAATAGAAAAAAGAGTTGCCATGGTAGATTCTTTGTAAAGATGTCAGTTGTTTGTTACGACAAGGGAATGTGAAGAACCCGAACAAGACCCATTAGGATGCGCTCTCGAACAAAGTGAATGTCGATCTCAATATGCTTGGTTCGAACGTGCTGCACCGAATTAGTAGACAAGTACATAGTAGAAACATTGTCACAATAAAGCAAGGTGGCACGGGGAAGAAGAAGACCGAGCTCACCAAGAAGATAGCGAAGCCAACAACACTCAAGGACGGCATTAGCAACCACCCCATACTCGGCCTTGGTGCTGGATCGAGAAACTGTAGGCTGGTGTACAAGAAATAAGATTACCTCCTTGAAAGACACAAAAATCAGATGTGGACTGATGAGTATCAGGACAGCCAGCCCAGTCTACGTCAGAGTATGCGACAAGTTGATCCACACAAGAAGAAGAAATAGTCAATCCATAGGTACTAGTGCCCTTCATGTATCTAAAAATGTGTTTAACGGTCATCCAATGAGGTTAACGCGGAGCATGCATAACTAAACATACTTGTTGCACAGCATAAGATATATCGGAGCGAGTGAAAGTAAGATACTGAATACCACCAACTGTAAATCGATATAAAGTAGGGTCAGGCATGAGATCTCCATCGTCTATGGAAAGTTTAGACTTGGAATCTGTAGGTGTAGCAACAGGCTTGCAGGAAAGCATGTTGGTTTTATCAAGCAAATCATGAGCATACTTGGACTGAGACAAGAAAAGACCATCTGAAGAGTGTGAGACGGAGATGCCAAGGAAATAATTAAGCCCCCCCAAATCAGTCATATCCAATTCAGAACGTAAAGAACGAAGTAGAGCTCGAAGAAACACAGTAGAAGATGCGGTAAGAACGATATCATCAACATAAACCAACAGTATAGTCATGTCACCACCACGACGTAAAATAAATAGTGAAGAATCAGACTTACAACCCGTGAAACCGAGTGTGTGTAGAAAGGAGGCGAAGCAATTATACCATGCCCGGAGCGCCTGTTTAAGACCATAAAGAGACTTATTTAACTTGCTCACATGATCTAGAAATTGAGAGTTGAGTAAACCTAGAGGTTGCTTCATGCAAACCTTTTCATTGAAATAACCATTCAAAAAAGCATTTTTAATATCGAGCTGATGAATGGGCCACTAACGAGAAGTAGCGAGAGCAAGAACAGTGCGAACTGTAGCTAGCTTAACAACAGGACTGAAAGTTTCACCATAATCAATGCCATACCTTTGTGTGAAACCTTGTGCAACCAACCGAGCTTTATATCGTTCAACTTCACTGTAGAAGTCTGCTTAATACGAAACCAACAATGTTGCCATGAGGAAGTGGAGGAACAAGATCCGGTGTGTGATTACGAATAAGGGCATTATATTTATCATGCATAGCGGTCTTCCAATTGTGGTCTGTAAGGGCCTGCTTATACGAGAAAGGAAACTCGGGTAATGTATTATGAGCAAGCATAGAAGATTTAAGAAGAGGTTTTATAATACCAGCCTTAGAACATGTGACCATAGGGTGAAGAGATCAAGAAGCATCCCGAGGTGGGCATGGTGCATAGGTCACGGCTGGAGCAGGGCCAGACACGGTCTCGGGCTCGGTGGGTGGCCGCGGTGAGGCGGACACTGGTGCGGGAACCGGAGAAGGAGAGCTCGACAATGACGGTGGGTTGGGTGGCGGGACCGGGCTCGTGCTAGCTAAGGGAGAGGCAACAAGAGGTGAGGAGAAGACCTCATGGAGACGGGTCATCATTTCTTCGGAAAAGGTACCCAACCGAGCGAAAGGAAAATCTATTTCATCAAAGACAACATGTCTTGAAATAATGACTTTGTTAGTAGAAAGATCTAAGCATTTGTAGCCCTTATGATTCAGTGGATAGCCCAAGAAAACACACAAAGTAGACCGGGGTGCAAGTTTATGTGGAGCAGTTGTAGTTAAATTAGGATAGCAAGCACTTCCAAACACATGAAGATGATCATAATCAACCCTTTGTTTATAAAGGCGTTGATATGGGATCTTTTTTTTAATGGCAGTAGAGGATAACAAGTTGATAATATGAGTAGCAACCAAAACAGCCTCAACCCAATACTCAAGAGGTATACAAGCTTGACAAAGGAGAGTTCGCATCATATTGCCAATAGTGCGGTGCATGCGTTCAGCTTTCCCATTTTGTTAGAATGTATGAGGGCATGAGACCCGATGAAGGATGCCCCATTGCATAAAAGGTCCACTAAAATAACAATTAATATATTCAGTCCCATTGTGACATTGGAATTGTTTAATGTCCAAACCAAATTGATTCAAGACAAGCGCACGAAATTGAAGAAATAAATCAAACACGTCTGATTTTGCACGCATCGGGTAAATCCACACAAAATGAGTATAGTCATACAAAAATAACAAATAATATTTATAGCCACTGAAACTAGAAACAGGTGATGTCCATTCATCAGAATGAACAATGTCAAAAGGACGCGTAGTACTAGAAACAGACTTCTGAAAAGGTAAACGACTGTGCTTGCCTAGTTGGCAAACATGACATAAACTAGACTCTGAAGGAGTGGAACATGAAATAAATTTGTGCTTTACTAAGGATGATAAAACTGGCTCTCCTGGATGGCCTAAGCATCGGTGCAAAAGAGAAGAGGAGACTCGGGAAGCGACGAGCGACGTAGTGATGGTAGGTGATCCTAGTACTGTAAAAAGAGGGCCTGGACTAACAAAGCGGATGATAGTTGACTTCGGTTTAGGATCCTTGACAAAAAAACCAAAACAGTCAAATTCAAGAAGACAATTGTTATTAGAACAAAATTGACGAACAGAAAGTAAATTTTTGGACAGACCAGTAACAAATAGAACTGTATTTAAAATAAAGCGACCTGCAGGAGTAGATATGAAACAAGATCCAATACCAGCAATAGAGAGACAAGCACCGTTACCAACTAAAATTTTATCGGACCCACTATACGGAGACAAGAACGTTAAGATACCTGGATTATTTGTCATGTGGGAGGAGGCCCCGCTATCCATGACCCAAGATGGGTCAAAGGTAGGGGTGGAATAATATTGTGGAGAAAACTGACTCGCATCAAATCTTGGATAGAAACCATAGCCAGTGGTATAAACATTATTTGCAGAATGAAATTGTGGATTAGAATCATTACTACCCGAAGGAACATAACCAAATTGAGGAGGCCGGTATGGTGTGTTGAATCGGCATATACGGCATTCCCCTAAAATTCAGTCCACACATATTCGGCATCCACGGATTTCCATAACCACTACCATATTTATCACGACCTCGACCATTACCACGACCTCCACGACCTCGACCATTACCGCGTCCATTACCATACTGATTTCCATAACCTGACTATTGTTGTTGAGCAGGAAAAGCGACTTGCAGATTGGTGACCGGTGGCTGTGATGGTGTCAGGACAACCGGTGTGGCCATGACCGGCGCAGCGGTGGCGGGCGTGTCCGATGCACCGGCGGTTAGAAGTACCGATGAAGTACCTGCGCTGGCATTCTTAAGGCAAGATTCCTCATTCATCAACATAGAACGGACCACAATAAAGGAGAGAAAGGGAACTCGTGACATAATAGATGTACAAACAGCATTAAAATCCTTGTCATCAGAGAGACCATCCACAGCAGCGAGAACCATGTCAACATCAGTAATGGAGGCATTGATAGATTTAAGAGTATCAGCCAAAGATTTAATTTTCGTGAGATAAGCCAACATGGAGAGATTGCCTTTTTAATATTGGTTAATTCACGTTTCAATTGCAATTGGCGTGATTGCGCAAAATCAGTAACAAGGCAGGTGATAGAATCCCAAAGTGATGCAGCAGTTATATCATCATCATTACCACACACAGCACTAGCAAGGTCAGGAGAGATAGTACCAAATATCCAGGAAATAAGAAGATTGTCAACTTGTCGTCGATAACGATATTGAGGATCTGATGTAGGAGGTTGAGAAAAAGTGCCATCAAGTTGATCATCCACAGCATAACCTCTACAAGCGGAGAGAAAATAACGGCGCCAGACTATATATGTGGAGGGATCGTTTAGATCTAGTATGGAAGAAATCTGATGTTGAATGTTTGAAACGCTGAATGGTGTAGGAAGAGAAGGGCCACCAGTGGGAAGAGGAGACGCAACGTCCTGTGCATTGATGGTAGACGAAGTTGCGTCGGCCATTGAGGTTAAACGGCCAGGGTTGCTTCGGGGAGGAAGAGGACGACGGTGGCTAGGCTTGGTGGCGGCTAGGGTTTTTTTTTTTTTTTTTTGAAAAGGAAAGGGAATGTCGGCTAGGGTTTGCCTTAATTTACGAGAGAGCTAAGGTTAGCTCTTATACCATGAAAGAATATAATTGTGGGAATAATTGGTACCCCTAGAATAGGAGCCCTCTCGTATATATAATGATTTATAATGCATGACAGGCCTAATATGTGGGCCCAATATATATATATATATATATTTTTTAATGATGGTAAGGCCATGGGGAGGGGGGAGCGGATAAACCCTTAAAGTCCTCATTAAAGAGGACACCACTTTGAGCTTTGTGGGATTCGATCCTGGGTCACCTCGTTGGCACCCGGCGATCACGACCACTCGACTATGTCCCTAAGGGATATATGGGCCCAATATATATGTACACTTATAACCCATTACAATTATGATCCATTATACAATATACTCTAACAGTCATTATATTTTACTTAGGACGATAATTTGAAGGACTTAGGCTACAAGCTCTAAGCCTGGGTTAATATATAAATTAGGGCTTAGAGTAATGAACTAGTCTAAAGGCATAACCTATCTTAGTACCCTAAGTGTAGCATAGGTTATCTCATTGGCACTATTTAATTCCTTTGTTAATTCTAATTTAATATTAATTTATATAAAAAATTGGGTTCAGGGTTGAGTACAACCTCAACCTTGACCACGCGTAAAATCCTGTTATGTTATGATCTAGGCTACGAGCACAAGACTAGTCGCTGAAAAGTTGGAGATATAGTCATGGCCACAAACACACATATGAAAATGTCCAACAATCATGAAGAACTCCCCACAGGAGTGCGAATATAACGTAACTAAACCAATCGTCAAAAGTATATATAAATCTGGGATACGGGCGGCTACCCGTCCTTCATCCCTAAACTACAAATCTACTCCTCTATAGGAGTTTTACACAACATTCAAATCCAAGAAAGAAAACAATAATGATAAAAATAAGGATTTGAAGATTTTCCTAATTGATGTTGACGTTGATCCTTGCTTTGATTCCCCAGCACTCCGACCACCTGCTCTTCGACGTTTGAGAATCCCTTGGATCTCGTAGCGGCTTCGGGAAGGAGAGGAGGAGAGAAGGCATGGAAAAAGATGTGAAATTAGATCTCCCCCTCTTAATTTATAAGTGGTGCGTCCTTGAGGTACCTCTCGTGCCCTCCCCGATTGATCGTAAAAATCAGCCGATCGATCAGCCACAGTTTTTACAGCTTGCGTAGTTAATTTAAAACAGGCGTAACTTTTTTTCCGTAAAGATTTATGGGCCAAATTACATACCAAATCGAAGCTCTCAAATAGATCTACATGAACCAAGTGGTTTCATAAGTATATTAGGAAATTATTGGGTCATAAATACCCTTATTTTAATCTTTTACTCATTTTAAGCTTGACTGATTGCCAAAATGCATGGTCAATCGATCCACGTGCCCAAGGAAAGACTCTTTTTGACCGAATCTTGACCCAATGGGTACTTATTTTGCACACGTGGTTGGGTTTCTCACAGTAGTCTTCAATTATGCTTCGATTATGCTTGATTTTGCCACTTTTCAACCTTTATTTGCTCCACTATACTCCAAGGCTAAATGTACCTAAATAACAAGCAAACACACATGTAGAGGCCGAATAAATAAAATATGTAAAAATCAAGTGCATCAATATTCCTAAACCCACACCTTGTTTGTCCTCAAGCAAGATTCAATTTAAACTAGCTACTGGTGAAAAAGTCGAGTCAGACATTTAACCGCAAAGGTCACTTGTAAAAATTATTGTTCTATCATATTTGAGACTGTACTTGAGAGTTGCAAGTCCTTATATGATTTTATTATTGCACTAGTTCTAACTTAAGTCTTCGTCATTAAGGACTTTTTACTAGTAAGTGATTTTAGAACTTTTCTTCCCTTAGTCTTACTTCGAAACCTTCCGACTTTAAGAAGACATAAAGGTAATAAGTAAAGGAACAAGTTATCCTAACTCTTCACCACTAATTAATGGTCAAAAGGCTTCTCTTTTCTCTCTTATATTCCCCTCTATTTTTTCTTTTTTTCTTTTTTTTTTTTTTTACTCAGTTAAGCATGTCTCCCTCAGACCCATGTAGCGAGTTTTCAGCCGATAGCTCCCGATCCAGTTGGCTCAAGGTACCACGTTTTAAGAGACCCCTACGGACCTAATGGCTCGAGTCTTAAGGATCCACAACCTAATCCGTTTGCACAAACCTTTTTATTTTTTATTTTTTAAGGTATTAGTGCTTATTTTAGTAACTACAAAGTTGATTCTTCTTAATCTTTTCCTATGGCCCATGTAGCGAGCTTTCGACCGACAGTACCCGACCCAGTTGGCTAAAGGTACTAGGTTTTAAGATACCCCTACGGGCTTACTTGCTCGAGACACGGGGGCTACAAGAACTAACCAGTCACCTTTTTTTTAAGAGGTTACTCAAAATAAAGAAATGTACAATTGATTTCAACATTGTTAGAACTAGAATAGTGGATTCCTATTCCTAAAGTTATTGCCATTATTTCGATCCAAACACTAGGATATATCACAAGATTAAGGGTGAAAAGTATATCTCACTAACTAGTTAAAAGAAAAAAAATATTCAAAAGTCTGATCCAAGAATAATTTCATCTCATAAATATTCTAACTATCAAAGTATATCTCAGAATTGGTCTACAATAAGGGTCACAAACAATCTTATATTCATTTATGCCTTCAAAAGTGCAGCTATTTATGCCAAATTAAGCTTTAAGGACAAACAAAGTTAACCCTTATCTGCCATCCCTAAACCCAAACTTTGCATTGTCCTCAATGCAAATCAAAGAAATTAAATACAAGCAAGGAAAGGAAAGAGACAATCTGAGGTATGGCATATTTAACTATGTGTGGCGAGCAATTCCAAAAAGGGAAGACAGAAATAGCAAGCTGCAATCGAAGACATAGAAACAGAATATTAAACGGAATTCTTAGTAGTGTTAGAAATAGGGATTATACAAGTGTTTAGTAAAAGAGAAACAAAGTTAGCATGGTAGGGATAATAAAAGGACCTACGATTGAGAAAGTTCATGTTGAAAAACAAATTAAACAAAATTAAAAGTAGGTTGGGTTGCCCCCCAAGAGCTCTAAGTTTAACATCTTCAGCCGGATGCAATTCAGAGCACAATGTCAACCAAAGTCCGAGGCAGTGTCTACCACAGAATTCAAGTTGACCCAGTAGGGATGATCCCCAAACCCAACAGTGTTTCTAGACATGTGACTAGCAAGGAGGAAAACATTACCAGCATCGAGGTCGTACATCTCTAGCCTACCGGGTATAGGTGATGAAGCATAATTATCGACACTGGCAGGGACACTGTTATAATAATCACTTTTAGTAGAATCGAGCTTACCCCACTCTACCAAAGGGTCAATATCATCAACCCCATAGCATTCCAACTCATCCTCAGTCTCAAGTTGTCGAACAAAGTTCGAGACCTTCAATTTTCCCTTGAGATTTCCAAAAGAAACCTCCAACACTCTCGTCCTACAGTGAATCACAGCATCGGCCGTTGCTAGGAGCGGTCGACCTAAAATAATGGGAGCCTTGTGCTTTAACCTAGGAGTGGGGTCTATATCTAAGCCGAGAAAATCAACAGGGAAGACAAACTTGTCAACCTTGACAAGTACATCTTCCACTACCCCATGAGGTACTCGCTCTGGCCTATCAGCCAACTGAAGTGTAACATTCGTTGGCTTAAGGTCTCCTATACCCAATTCTCAAAAAACTGAGTAAGGGATGAGGTTTACACTCGCTCCTAGATCTAGCAAGGCTCTACTAGTGTAACGCTCTCCTATGACGCATGGAACTGTAAAAGTCCCGGGGTCTCGAAACTTAAGTGGGGCGCCTGATACTAAAATACTGCTCACCTTCTCGGTGAGCCGGACCTTCTTCGGGATATGCGCTTGTGCGCGCTTCTTTTTGGTGCAAAGGTCCTTGAGGAATTTGGCATACATAGGAAAGTGTTTAATGGCTTCAATCGACAGCAAGTTGATCTTTATGTCCTTAAACACATCTATGAGCTCAGTCCTCTTTGGGTCATCCTTCTTTTTCTGTCCTATAAGGGCCAAAGGAAAAGGGGACAATGGGTTCAAAAACCCTTTCTCGTGATCCCTCCTTATCAGCAGTGGGAGGGGGAGTCACATCCTTTTCAGTTTCAACCTCAACTTCCCTAAGGTTCTCCTCTCCTGAAACCTACACCATCTAAGCTTGATCATGAATAAGCAAGCCAAGGTTAGAACTAGTTGATCCTATGGGGTTTGTGAGTGGTTGGGAGGGTAACCTCCCTTCCTCTATCCTATTCAGTGTGTGGGTCAACTGTCCTATCTGGGTCTCTAATTTTGCGATAGATTGCGAGTGAGATCGAACCCGTTGTGTGGTGTCCTCCATAAAGTGGAGCATACGCTTCTCGAACTGTGACATAAATCCTGAAGGTGGAGGAGGAGGGTCATTATGAGCAACATTGGAGTGAGGTTGAACATCATACCTATGCCCTCCCTGAAAAATGGGAGGATGCACGTTACCTACAAAGCCGGGTTCTTGTTGTCTCGTGGATTGATTATGATTGGCGTTTTGCTTCCATGAGAAGTTCGGATGATCATGCCACCAAGGATTGTAGGTGTTGGAGAACCGGTCGCTATTTCCCGAATATTCTTGAGCTGCATGAGCCTGTTCCTGCACGTATTCGGGGAATTGTGATGCATATAAACAATTAAGCGCAGAATGGTCCTCGCCTGAGCAAATGTCACACGGAGTAATACCACTTGATGACTCAACTGCATTGACCATGCACACATTAGTAGGATTTACATGCAAGTTCATAATCTGATCCATCTTCCTACTAAGGGCGTCTAGTCAGTTGATGTTATCGTTGGGTGCTACTTCGTAGACACCATGTGTACCCCCTCTAACCACCCTCATAGAAGAGGCTTGGTCGAGAGAGTGTTCGCTGAGGCGCTCAAATAGCGTCCATACCTCGTCCTCATTTTGCTGGTTAAATGCTCCCCCACATGAAGCATTTACTATTTGCTTGTTTGACGCACTAAGACCATCATATAAGTTTTGGACAAGAGCCCACTTGGGTGACCCATGATGGGGACAGCTTCTAAGAAGTTCCTTGAACCTATCGCAACACTCGTGAAACTGCTTCTGATCTTTTTGTTTAAAACTATTTATAGCGTGCCTAATAGCCATCGTTCTGGCTTTAGGGAAAAACTTGACCAGGAAGAGCTGTTGAAGATCATTCCAGGTGGTGATTTCACCCCTGGGTAGGGACTGAAACCACCTCTTAGCTACGTCTTTTAACGAGAACGGAAAAAGACGTAGTCTAATTGCATCATTCGAGATACCTTGATAATGACAAATTTCACATATTTTGAGGAATGCGTCAAGATGCTCGTATGGGCTCTCATTCGGCTTCCCATAGAAAATGGGAAGCATATTGATGATCTTAGGCTTAAGCTCGAAGTTAATATTACCCACAATGGGTAACATAACCCCGGTGGGTGCGACATACGTTTGGGGAATGAAGTGGTCCTCAATAGTACGTGGTGTAAAATAAGCCATAATAAAAAAGAAAATTAAATTAAATAAAGAAAAAATTAAATAAATAAAAATATTAAAACAGAAAAATAAACTAATGAAAAATAAATATGTTTTTTCTTTTACGTTTTTTTTAAACAAAGAAAATAGAAATAAAAATAAAAATAGAAAATAGAAAATAACTAGTTAATTTTTAAATCAACTTAGCCTATCGACTCCTCGGCAACAGCGCCAAAAGCTTGATGTGATTTTAAAGTGTGTTTTAAAACCGTCTACTCGCAAGCACAAGAGATCGTAGTAGCTTTGTCGGGTATACCGATCGTATCTACAGGGAATCGTGTTAAGTTAGACTTAATGACTAATGAGTGGTTTGAATTTTTGGATTTTTGTTGTTTGAATAAATTGTTGGCTAAATTAATAAACTGAATATAAAGTAAATGTGTCAATTCAATTGAGGTTAGTTTAGGAAGTGAATTTAGGGTAGCTTTACACGTATCCCGTCATTATATTTTACTTAGGACAATAATTTGAAAGACTTAGGCCACAAGCTCTAAGCCTAGGTTAATATATAAATTAGGGCTTAGGGTAATGAACTAGTTTAAAAACATAACCTATCTTAGCACTCTAAGTGTAGCATAGGTTATCTCATTGGTACTACTTATTTCTTTTGTTACTCTGAATTCAATATTAATTTATATAAAAGATTGGGTTCAGGGTTGGGTACAACCTCAACCCTGACCACGCGTGAAATCCTGCTATGTTATGATCTAAGCTAGAAGCACAAGACTAATCGCTGAAAAGTTGGAGATCTAGTCATGGCCACAGGCACACATATAAAAATGTCCAACAATCATGAAGAACTCCCTACAGGGGTGCGAATATAACATAACTAAACCAATCGTCAAAAGTACAATATAAATCTGGGATACGAGCGGCTACCCGCCCTTCATCCCTAAACTACAAGTCTACTCCTCTATAGGAGTTTTACACATCATTCAAATCCAAGAAAGAAAAAAATAATGATAAAACTAAGGATTTGAAGACTCCCCCAATTGATGTTGGCGTTGATCCTTGCTTTGATTCCCCAGTACTCCGACCACCTGCGCTTCGGTGTTTGAGAATCCCTTAGATCTCGTAGCAGCTTCGGGAAAGAGAGGAGGAAAGGAGGCATGGAGAAAGATGTGAAATTAGGTCTCCCCATCTTAATTTATAAGTGGCGCGTCCTTAGGGTACCTCCCGTGCCCTCCCCGATCGATCGTGAAAATGGGCAGATCGATCGGCCACAGTTTTCACAGCTTGCGCAGTTAACTTAAAACAGGCGTAAATTTTTATCCGTAAAAAGTTATGGACCAAATTACATACCAAATCGAAGCTGTCAAAGAGAGCTACGTGACCCAAGTGGTTTCATAAGTAGACTAGGAAATTATTGGGTCATAAATCCCCTTCTTTTAAACTTTTACTCGTTTTAAGCTTGACCGATTGCCAAAATGCATGGTCAGTCAATCCACGTGCCAAAGAAAAGACTCTTTTTGACTGAATCTTAACCCAACGGGTACTTATTTTGCACACGTGGTCAGGTTTCTCACAGTAGTCTTTAATTATGCTTCGACTACGTTTGATTCTACCACTTTTCAACATTTGTTTGCTCCATTGTACTCCTAGTCTAAATTTACCTAAATAACAAACAAACGCACATGTAGAGGCCGAATATATGATAGGAATGAGAAACAAAATATATAAAAATCAAGCGCATCACGTAATAATATCAAAATCATAACTAAAACAATATATTTTTATTAAAATATCCAACAAAGGTTAATCACACGTGTATTACTTTAATCCCTAAATGCAACTCTCCTGAGTCCCCATTGCATTGCCTATAAGTCTGTGTAATACTATTCATTAAACTTTTTGATAAAGTCTTAGCAAATAGACTACATCTGTTGTTAGGTAACTTAATTCACCCAGTCTAGAAAGCATTTGCACCGGTAGATCTATTCATGATAATATTCTTTTAGCCCATGAAATAATGACGGCTTTTCATCAAAAAAAGGAAAAATGGGTTGGTTGGCACTAAAATTAGATATGAAGAAGGCTTATGATAGAATTAATTGAAAATTTCTTGAAAGTGTCTTAGGGAAATTGGGTTTTTCTAAGAAGTGGATTAATTGGGCTATGTAATGTGTCTTGATGGTATCTTACTCTCTTATCATGGATGATGGACCACAGTAATATTTAAACCTTCACGAGGGTCTTACCTCGAATGTCCTCAGTTGAGAAAATACCAGTGAGAGATGAGTTTGTGGATCATAGGGACAAGGTTTTTAGAAAGATTGTCCCATGGAATGCTCATTTACTCTCTAAAGCAAGATGAGATAGTAACTCAGAAAGTCTTCGGGCTAATACTATGCAGTGCTTTCAAATTATGACATCAATATCTTACAATATTGACAAAGCATGTAGAGATCTTTTTTAGAAGGGAACAATGCTAAAGTATTCCTATGGTGGCTCGGGATAAGATTTCCACACCTAAGCCCAGCGACCTTGGTTTTCGTCGTACAACTATACTTAAAAGAGCTTTTTATGCAAGTTGGGTTGGAAGGTGATCACACAACCAACGAATCTTTGGGTCCAAATGGTGAAAGGTGAGTTTTATCCTATACTCTATTTTTAGATTATGTTCCTAAATCTAGAGACTGTTGAGCCTAGGAAAAAAAAAAAAAAAGTGTTCTCCAAAGTAGGGATTTGATCAAGAAAGGTATCGATGGCTTATTGATGATGGCTGCAATATCTCCTTCTGGTTTGATCAATGGTCTACTCAAGAACCTCTGGCTTAAGTGGTTGGAGAAGAGAGTGGTCCTAAGGATCTATCATTGATAGCAGCATATTTTATTACTAATGGTAGATGAGATGATCCAGAACTGGATTCAATGATCCCAACGCATGTTATTCCTCTAATTCTGAGCATTCTGATTCTTTTGAATATAAGAGATGATCAATTCTATTATGGATTTACTGCAGATAACAACTTTTGCATAAAACTGCGATCTTGTTGGCTCATGGGCTCGAGTAGAAAGACAGGAAGATTTGATCTTTTATGGTGTTTTTAGGACAAATCCTACACAGTTCGTTGCCCACGAGAAGAGAACTAAACTGGAGGGGGATTATCACTAATGGTCGATGTCCTTGGTGCAACACAGAAGATGAAGACTCTATTTCTTAAATGTGAATTCGCTAAACTGTGTTGCAAGTTGGCTAACTCGAAGGGGATGAGATTTATAACTTATGGAAGAACAAAAGACTTGTAGGAGATAATGAGATTTATAATTGGGTCTATTTACTTTGATCCATGCGGGGATGTCGTATTGACAAAGTGTTTCGAGGTATTTTAGTTACTCAAGAGAAAGTAATATCAATGGCATATATAAGTGATACTAAATGGAGATTGAGAATATAGGTAAATAATATGAATTAGAAATTGAGCAGTGATGTGGAAAGAAGGATGAGAAAGGCAGAGATGACTTGGTAGCCTTTTAGAGAGGGTGGTTTAAAATGAATTTTGATGGCGCTAGGTAAGGAAAGGAATTCCTTGTGGGTTTTTTATTTGTGATGAAAAAAGAAAGGTAATTGACTTAGCTGGACGAATATTGGCAATGCCCCCATCCTAGTGGCTGAAGCAATTGCAACTCAGGATTGGGATTTGGCATTGTATTCAAAAAGGGTTGAGAAGTATCGATGTGAAGGATGATAATATTGTGGTGATCAAAGCTATCCGTGGAAAATTCAAATGTATTAACAATTCTATGTCCATTCCTGATGCTATTCTTTGGAATATTAGGAAGATTTCTCTAACTTTTGTATCTTCTTCTTTCGTTTGAGTGCCAAGATGTTGTAACAAGGTGGCCCATAGGTAACAATCTTCCATAGGTCCAATTGATTTTTGTTAATAGTTTGAGGAGTGTTCTTGATATAATTTAGAGGTTATTGGGGTTACATTGATTTTTAGTAATAATTTGGGGCTGTCTTTCATAAAATTAAAAGTTGGAGGGTTATATTGAATTTAACAAATACTTCATAATGTGTTTTTGATGAAATTAAATGTTATAGGGATCACTTTAATTTTGATCCAATAATTGTGGGAGTCTCCACAAATATTATCCTTAGGGCATGTTTGACATGTGGTTAAGAGGGGGTTAATGGCTACAAGGGTAACCGTTACACACCCCCTATTAACAGGTAATTTTTTAAAATAGCATGTTTAGTAATTTTTATTCCCAAAATAGCACGTAAAAATTCAAAATTACGAAAATGGCACGCCCAATTAGCATGGCACTGCCATGCCAATATGGGCATTTTGGTCATTTTATAGTTTAAAATAAAAAAGAAAAATTAGTTTTTTTTACCCCTGCGGCAATTTTTTAACAAAATGTAAAAAAAAGTAATTGCCTAATTTTTTTTGTATCGTATTACATAGATATTGTATTTGATATACATAAATTTATCCAATTTTTGAAAAGTGTTTGCCAAAAAAATATATTTACAATTATTATTATTGTTATATATCAAAGTTTATGTGTCATATAAAATAAAATATTTTTTTGAACACCAATTAAAAAGAAATAAAATATTCAAAGTATTAAAAATATAATTCCTTTAAGGAAACAACCATTATAGATGCATAATGAAGTCATTAATATAATATGATCCCATAATTATTCAAAAATTGACGTAAAAATTAAAGATTTCTTCATGTATAACTATGTGGTACAAGCTAGTAGAACCTTGTGGTATATTTAGTTAAAATTCGTGGTACATTTACTTAAAACTCGTGGTACATTTTTAAAACTAATTCCAAATGTGTTTAAACTAAGTTGGAGTGCCTTTAAATCCATTAGAGATCTTTAATGAAGTCACTAATATAGCATAATCCCATAATTAGAGGGAAAACGACATCAAAATTAAAGATTCCTTCATTTATAACTATGTGGTACAAACTAGTAAAACCTTGTAATACATTTAATTTAAACTAGAGGTATATTTAGTTAAAACTCATTGTACATTTATAAAACTAACTCCAAATGGGTCCAAATAAGTTGGGGTACATTTTGTATCATTATTGACGCCTAATGAAATTATTAGTGTAACATAATCCAATAATTAGTGAAAAATGGCATAAGAATCAGAGATTTTTTCAAGTATAATTATGTGATACAACCTAGTAGGATCTTGTGGTACATTTAGTTGAATGTTGTGGTACATTTACATAAAACTCGTGGCATATTTTTAAAACTAATTCCAAATGGATACAAACTAAGTTGGGGGACCTTTAGAACCATAAGAGAGTCATAATGAAGTTCTTACTGTAATGTAATCCCCTTAATTAGTGGAAAGATAGCATCAAAATTAGAGATTATTTCATGTATAACTATATATGGTACAATCTAGTTCAACCTTGTGGTATATTTAGTTAAAAGTCATGGTACATTTAGTTAAAACTCGTGATACATTACTAAATGGGTCCAAACTAAATTGGGGTACATTTAAGACCATTACAGGCTTCTAATAAAGTCATTAGTTTAACATAATTCCATAATTAGTTGAAAAATGGCGTAAAAATAAATGATTCTTTCATGTATAATTATGTAGTACAAGCTGGCATAACTTTGTAGTATATTTAGTTTAAAGTAAAGATATATTTAGATAAAAAGCCTGGTACATATCTAAAACTAACTCCAAAGGGTCAAAAATAAGTTAGGGCACATTTAGGACTAATATAGAAGCTTAATGAAGTCACTAGTGTAACATAATCCCATAATTAGTGAAAAAATAGCGTAAAAATTAAAGATTATTTCATGTATACCTATGTGATACAAGTTAGTAGGATCTTGTAGTACATTTAGCTAAAAGCCGTGGTACATTTATTTAAAACTAGTGGTACATTTCTAAAACTAACTCGAAATGGGGCCCAAACAAAGTTAGGTATATGTAGGACCATTATAGATACTTAGTGAAGTCATTAGTGGAATGTAATCGTATAATCAATGAAAAAATGGCATACAAATAAAATATTTCATGTGCAAGTATGTGGTACAAGTTAGTAGGATCTTGTAGTACAATTAATTAAAAGTCACAGTAAATTTCTAAAACTAATTCTAAATGGATCCAAACTAAGTTGGGGTACCTTTAGGGCCATTAGAGAGTCTTAATAAAGTCATTAGTGTAACGTAATCTCATAATTAGTGGAAAATGGCATAAAAATTAAAGATTACTTCATTAAGCCATTTTTCCACTAATTATGGGATTATGTCATACTAATAATTTTATTAAGCATCTATAATGGTTCTAAATGTACCCAACTTATTTTAGACCTATTTGGAGTTAGTTTTATAAATGTACTACAAGTTTTAATTAAATGTACCTCTACTTTAAAGTGAATGTACCATAAGGTTCTATTAGCTTGTATCACATGGTTATAAATGAAAGAACCGTTAATTTTGATACCATTTTTCACTAATTATGAGATTACGTTATACTAATGACTTTATTAAGATTCTCTAATGGTCCTAGAGGTACCCCCAACTTAGTTTGTATCCATTTAGAGTTAATTTTAGAAATGTACCATGAGTTTTAAGTAAATGTACCACGACTTTTGACTAAATGTATCACAAAATCCTACTAACTTGTACCACATAGTTGTACATGAAGAAATCAATAATTTTTTTTTCCATTTTTCATTGATTATGGGATTATATTATACTAGTGACTTCATTAAGCATCTATATTGGTCCTAAATATATCCCAACTTTGTTTGGGCCCATTTCGAGTTAGTTTTAGAAATGTATCACTTGTTTTAATTAAATATACCAGGACTTTTAACTAAATGTACCAGAAGATCCTACTAACTTGGACCACATATGTATATATGAAAGAATCTTGAATTCTTATGCCATTTTCGCTCTAATTATGGGATTTTTTACACTAGTGACTTCACTAAGTTTCTATATTAGTCTTAAATGTGCCCCAACTTATTTTTGACCTGTTTGGAGCTAGTTTTAGATATATCCCACACGTTTTAATTAAATGTACCTTTACTTTAAACTAAATATATCACAAGGTTATGCTAACTTGTACCACATAATTATACATGAAGAAATCATTTATTTTTACGCCATTTTTCAACTAATTATGGGATTATGTTAATCTAATGACTTTATTAAAAATTTCTAATGGTCCTAAACATACGCCAACTTAGTTTGGACCCATTTAGTTATAGAAATGTATCACGAGTTTTAACTAAATATACCATGATTTGTAACTAAACGTATCACAAGGTTGAACTAGATTGTACCATACAGTTATACATGAAATAATCTCTAATTTTGATGCCATCTTTCCACTAATTAAGGGATTACGTTACACTGAGAACTTTATTAATATTAAAACTCTCTTATGGTTCTAAAGGTACCCCAACTTAGTTTGTATCCATTTGGAATTAGTTTTAGAAATATACCGCGAGTTTTATATAAATTTACCACGGCATTTAACTAAACGTACCACAAGATCCTATTAGTTTATACCACATAATTATACGTGAAAGAATCTCCAATTCTTAAGCCATTTTTCCACTAATTATTGGATTATGTTACACTAATGATTTCGTTAAGCGTCAATAATGATTCTAAATGTACCCCAACTTATTTTAGACTCATTTGGAGTTAGTTTTATAAATGTACCACGAGTTTTAACTAAATGTATCTCTAGTTTAAACTAAATGTATCACAAGGTTTTACTTGTTTGTACCACATAGTTATAAATGAAGGAATCTTTAATTTTGATGTCGTTTTCCCACTAATATGGGATTATGCTATACTAATATCTTTATAAGGATCTCTATTGGTCTTAAAGGCACTCCAACTTAGTTTGAACACATTTGGAATTAGTTTTAGAAATGTACTACGAGTTTTAAGTAAATGTATAAAGGAAAAGGAACATACTCAGTGCCTTAAGGGCTCCCGCCTACGTAGGGTCTGGGGGGGAGGAATGTACACAGCCTTCCCCCTTAAGGTGTTAACCTAAAGAGAGGTTGTTCCTAGTGCCTCCAACCTGAGGGTGAGGACTTCCCAGGAGGTCACCCATCCTGGTACTACTCTTGCCCAAGCACATTTAACTTTCAAGTTCTCATGGGATCCGCTGACGGTGTATTGGTGCCCTCTTTGGTAAATGTATCACAACTTTTAACTAAATATACCACAAGGTTCTATTAGCTTGTACCACATAGCTATACATGAAGAAATCTTTAATTTTTACATTATTTTCTAATAATTATGGGATCATATTACATTAGTGACTTCATTATGCATCTATAGTAGTTTTTTCCTTAAAGTAATTATATTTTTAATATTTTAAACATTTTATTATTTTTTATTGGTGTTCAAAAAAATATTTTGTTTTATATGACACATAAACTTCGATGCATAACCATAATAATAATTGTAAATATATTTTTTTGGCGAATAATTTTTAGAAATTGAATAAATTTATGTATATCAAATACAATATCTATTTAATATGATACAAAAAAAATTAGGCAATTACTTTTTTTTACATTTTGGTGAAAAATTGCCGCAGGCGTAAAAAATACTATTTTTTTAATTTTAAAATATAAAATGACCAAAATTCCCCTAATGACGTGGTAGTGCCATGCTAACTGTGCGTGCCATTTTGGTAATTTTGAATTTTCGCGTACTTTTTTGGTAATTTTGAATTTTTGTGTGCTATTTTGAAAAAAATTATCAAACATGCTATTTTGAAAAATCACTTCCTTTAAGCCATATTTGATTTAACATTAAAAATCACCCCATGAAAGATTGCACCTCTAAATAGGATTAAAATCATTGCATTATTCCCTTTTAATGCAACCATAATAAGGGAAGGGGGAAAAGTTTTTCCAATATGTCGCAGATTGGTGGATTTGAGAGATTATAAAAAAAGCTTATATATTTAAAAGATATATTAAATATTTAATAAATATTTTTGATATTTATTATTTTAGGAAAATATTTTAATTATTTATTAATATTTAAATATTATAAAAAAATTTATATATTTATAAATTACTACTAATATTTTATAAAATATTTAATAAATATAGTTTAAACATTTTAAGTAAATTAAATATTAGGAAAATATTTTATATACTTACAGAATTTTTTTAAGTACTTTAAAAAATATTACGAATAAATTCAATAATATTTTAAATATTTAAAAAAATTAAAACATTTTTACAATTAAAATATTTTTAGATCTAAAAATGTTTTGAATATTTATAAAACATTTTAAATATTTAGAAATATTTTTTACAATACGTAATTTTTAAAAAATAACGAAAACTGGGAGGGATCTACGATGGTAATATGGCGATGATGGCGGTGCTAATTGGGGTAGGCCATCAACGTTGTAGGAGAGATATTTTATTTTTTTATTTAAAATTTTTTATATATTTAATGTATTGATTATTATATAAGGGTGATTTCATCAACTATTTTAATAAATTGTCAAATTATATTTTAATTAGATTAAAAAAAGTTAAAAGTTAACTTATGAAATAAAATAACATACAAAAGATAAAAGAATTTATATTATACTCAAACCAAAAGTAAGAAAAACTTTTATGGGCTAAATATTACTCCTTCAAAAGTTATACAATTGAACAAGGTCAAAGAAAACTTTTTCATGGGTTAATAGTTACCCTATGAACAATTACATAATTAAAAATCTCTTTGTACAATATCACACTATTAAAAATTACCCCTATTTTCTAACCCTAAAGTAAATATGTCCTTAAATTTTCTTGATCCACAAACACGACCACCAGCCACAAGAAACTAGCCATTCAAATTAGATAAAATTACATCCACAAATTTAGGAGGTGGATTCACCCACCAACGATGATTATGTACATGAGCAATATGAGACCTAGCCACCATATGGGCCACTCTATTACAAAACTTAGGAATCCACACAAAATAGATGTCATTGAAACTCTCCTTGAGCCTCCAGATAAAAGTCATGGAGGGTCCAAGGATGGGTTGGAGAGAGCTTCAATGACACCCAAGCAATCAGATTTGATCATGACGTTTGACCATCCCGAGGCTAACGCCAAGAAGTAAGCCCCTTGAATGGCAAGAGATTCCACCACCATAAGGGAATCCAAGATACAAGAGGACCACCACCACAAGGGAATCCAAGATATAAGAGGGGAGAGGGGACCAGCCTTGGCAAATGGCATCGGCAATAGGCCGAGGAAGCTGAGCATTAACAAGCCAGAAAGCTTGTACCTCTTCCATCCCTTTGGAGCAAACATACAGAGGGTTGAGGTGAGTCCCTTTAAAATAGGTAGCACACCTTTGCTTCCATATCCACCAATAAATGAAGCACATATGGAAATAAGCTTCAAGTCTTGTCCAAAGCTAGTGATTAAAGAATCCCACCATGACAAGAAACCGGGGAATTCCAGAGGGTTCAGTTTAAACCTAAGGTTCGACAAAAACCACATGAGGCGCTTTTTTGACCAAAGAACAAAATATGCTCAATAGATTCAATTGGGACAAAAAGGGTACTAGGCCAATTATTTGTTGAAAAGGTTTTCATGAGAAGTGATCATATTATGATAGACTCTCTAGATGAAGAATTTCACTTTTGGCAGATAAGGAATAGACGAAATATGAGCAATGGAGCGGACCGCAAGAATTTACCGCATTGTTACCATTGGAATTAGACATCCCAAATTTTTCTCTCCACTGGCCATAACCCTGCCTAACTATAAAATTACCATCCCTAGGGACATCCCAGATTAGTCTATCTTCAATCCTAATCCCTCCAACTGGAATTTTTAGAATATCTTGACATGTTGCAGGGGCAAACCAAGTTGCGAGTTTATTCACATCCTAACTTCTTCTATCGTGGTGGATAAAGTCCAAAACCATAACCGATGATGATGAGGCCGAAACGAGCGAGGGCAAGAGAGGATCACTAGGCCCTAGAATCCATCTATTTTCACAAATCTTAACCGACACCACTCCTAAACCAACAAAGGTCCTCAGTAATAAATTCTCTTGCTGAAATGATACTTCTCTACCACCATAGTTGGATTGTAACCCAAAGGAGCTTTTAGAAAGGTAGAATTCAGAAAGTGAATACCTTTCACCGCACGTGCCCAAAAGGAATCCCCATCCTTGGGTAACCTTTAAGCCTGTTTTCCCAAAAGCGACAATTTCAAATCCTTAAAATCTCTAAACCTGAGACCTCCCATTGAACAACCCGATTTTTATCTGATTCACTCTTCCACCAAAAACATGTAACACGACTATTGATTTTTTGACAGAGGGAAATGGGTATTTTAAAGCATTGCATGACATAAACGGAGGTAGCTGAAATGACTGACTTGATCAAAATCTCCCTACTAGCTTGAGAGAGCAATGAATTAGACCAACTTTTAAGTCTATGTCTAATATGCTCCAAGATAAAAGCGAGAGCCCCTTTTGACCCTCCCCACATCAATTGAATCCCCATATATTTTCTTCATAGCCCATGAGTTGGACTCTAAAGATTCCAAACATTGACATGTAGTCTCATGAGGAACAGTAGAAGAGAAAAAAGCTAGGATTTTTGGAAATTGACCTCCTGGCTCAAGCAGCACAAAAGACGTTGACAATATCTTTGACAGCCGAGCATATCTCCTCCTTAGACTTAAAGAACAAACTGCAATCATTGGCAAAGAAAAGGTGAGAAATGGGGCGCATATACCAATTAATATTCAAAGGAGTCCATAGTCCCCTCTCCACTGCTTCAGTAATTAGACGGGAGAAGGCGTTCATAACTAAGATGAAGAGGTAAGGAGACAACGGGTCTCCTTGGCGTAAATCCCGACCTAATTTAAACCTTTCCAGATGAGTCCCATTAACCAATGGGGCTATGATAATAGTTGTAATGCATTGAAGAATCCAATTGATAAACACATTATCGAACCCAAACGTACGCATAACCAACACTAGAAAGTCACAATTAGCCTGATCATAAGCTTTTGAAAGATCCAACTTAAGCGCCATAGTTCCTTTGTTACCCCTTCTTCTCAATCTCATAACGTGTAGGGCTTTGTGGGCCATAATGATATCATCTTAAATTTTCCTATCTTGAATAAGGGTGGATTGGTAAAGTGAAATATTTATGGCATGACAGATTTGAACCTATTCGAAAGGATTTTTCATATAATCTTATAAATGAAATTACATAGGCTAATAGGTCTAATTGGGACAAATACTCTAGCCTAGTGACCTTAGGAATGAGCACCAAATCAGTCTCATTGAATTTTCTGAGAAGGTGGCTGAATTGGAAAAAGGCAGTAACAACATTAATAACGTCAACCCTAATCAAATCCCAAAACTCGGAGTAGAAAATACCTGGGAGTCTATCTGGGCGGGGTGCTTTAAGATTACCTAATTGCTTGACGACCGCTTTGATCTCCTCCTCGGTAATATCAACACACAAGCTGGCATTCATATTGCTTGAAACCAGGGTCGGGACAACATGGGATGCTTCTTCAAGATTAATCCCCCCTCGTGCAGCATAAAGGTCCTTCAAGTAATAAGAAACCATCCGCTGGACTTCACCCGAGTCATCAACCTAATTTTCGAGATTGTCCCTTTATCTGAAAACTGAGTTGATTCTTCTTCTATTAAGAGTAGAAGCATGGATAATTTTGGAGTTCCTATCTTCGAACTTGAGCCAATTGATGTGGAATCTTTGATGCTAGTGCCTCTCTTTTGCATCCCACATCATTTGAAGCTGGTTTTCTTCCTGACTTCTATATCGGGGGTGAGCTTGAACTTTGTAGCACCGTGAGTTTTCCCTAGAGCTCTTCCACCAGCTTTCTTCTTGTTCTTCTTCTTTCAGTCCATCAATTGATCAATCTATTTCTACATGAACTGAGATTTTGGGACAAACGAAACATTCTTGATCCTCTAATCCCTCCATCCCACTTCCCTCTAATGATATCACACGATTCCTCCTCAAGTAACCACTTCATTCAAATCTAAATCAAGGTTTTGGTTTCAATGATGGACCCTCAGTGAGGACAACCAACAGTGAATGGTCGGAACCAACCGTAGGAAGGAGGATAGACTCAACACGCTGGAACAAAGACAGCCACCCATAATTTATCGCTATCTTATCAATGCACTCGCTGATCAAGTCATCGCCTTCATTTGTCTCTAATTCAATCAGTTGACACTCATCATAAAAACGCCCTAGAATATCCAATTGAGAGGGCGAAACCCTATTTCTGTTAGGTTGTGTTTGGAGCATGGAATTAGAGGCTGGAATTGAGCTGAGGGAATTGGAGCCTAGAATTTCAATTATGTTATTTGGTTCACTTACTGGAATTATAATTCCACTGCCTAATTCCATGGAATTGGATTTTAACTGAAAAACATATTTTCTAATTCCTTGGGGGTAGGGGTAAGGAATTACAATTCTATATTAACTGCATTGACCTAAAATCCAAAATGACCTAACTTGATTAATCCAAATCTAAGATGACTCAAAATCCAAAGATTTAAGCACAACCCAAAAAGGGTACTAACACGCCATAACTAGATCTCATTAGAACTCCGAAGTTAAGCGTGCTTGGGCGATAGCAGTATCAGGATGGATGACCTTCTGAGAAGTCCTCAGCCTCAGGTTGGGGGCACTCGGAAATAACCTCTCTTTAGGACTAATACCTTGAAGGGAGAAGATTGCGCACATCCGCCCCCCCAGACCCTGCTTAGGCGGGAGTCCTTGAGGCACTGTGTTTGTTATGTTGTTTTGTTTTAAGCACAACCTAATATTTGACCCGAACCTTGTAATCACCCAATGCGAATGACTTGAACTTGAAATGACCGAAATTACCTTAGATAAAAGTCCAAAGTGACCCAACCTGATTGACTCGAAATTCAAGATAACTTAAATTCAAAAAATAAAACTACGCGACTTAAATATAATGTAAACAAGCTGAGCCGAAGTGGAAATAACCCAACCAAATTGACCCAAAATTTAATATGACTCATACCCAAAATGACCCCACCCATCTAAAATTCAGCCTAAGATGACTCGAAATTTGAAATGATGCGGCTCATTTGTCCCAAAACTAAGAGTTTGAAGCGATCTAAATGAACTAAACCTAATCATAACTAGCATGAATCCCTAAAACATGTAACTCCATTAAACGAAAATCCGAGGTAACTTGAATACCACATGATTTGACGCGATACTCGACCCGATTTGACTCGAAAATCAAACAACTCGAACTCAAATTGAATCGCTCCAACCATAATAGCTTGAACACAATGCGAACAACTTCAACCAAAATCTAACCGTAGTTGATTTAAAACTCAAAATACACCAACTCAATTGACCGAAAACCCTTGATGATTCGAATCATTATGTAGTTATAATTCTGATCTCCACTTCCTTTGAGGAGCCAAACAACATAATTTTAATTCTATTAGAACTCCAATTCAATCAAAATTAAAATTAAAATTATAATTTTATAGTCTAATTTTAAATTTATTTGCCAAATAGAGTCTTAACTTTATCTTAAATGGAGGAATGGCATTCAAGTCTCCTAACCAAATTCCTTAAATTAAATCAAGGGTAAATTACAGAAAAGTCTTCTAACTTGTGCTTCAATAACAAAAAATCCCCTCACTAATAAAATCACTTACTAAACCCCCTAACTTTTGAAAAATTTTTATTTTGCCCTTAAATAACCTTTTTTTGACCATTTTACCCGTCAATAAAAAAAAATATATTTTATCTTATAATTTTTTTTCTGAAAATTTTAAAAATACTTTTTATCTTTTAAACTTATATAAAAATATAAAATATTTAATTTTTGTTTAATAATATAAAACTATTTTCTAAAAATAAAATTAAACATTAAGGGCAAAATGGTCAAAAATAAGTTGCATGGGGGTTAAGTGATAAATTTTTAAAAGTGAGAGAGTTTTGTGAGTGCTTTTATTTATGAGGAATGTTTTCTATTTTTAAAACAAAAGAT
Organism: Simmondsia chinensis; assembly: GCA_018398585.1. Lineage (NCBI taxonomy): Eukaryota > Viridiplantae > Streptophyta > Magnoliopsida > Caryophyllales > Simmondsiaceae > Simmondsia > Simmondsia chinensis. Next base: position 38,110,157 of record JAGTTD010000001.1, read on the forward strand.
AAAAAAATTTTCTGTAATTTACCAATATTGTTGCGTGTACGTCACGAGACGGCGTCGTTTCGCGTACATCGTAACCCTAGCTTCTCCCTCCAGCATCCAGACTCTCTCTCATCCTCCCACTCTACAATCAGTAGTTGTAGCCCTTTGCTTTTCCTCAAAAACCCTACCAATATTCAGAGATGGTGAAGAAGAGCAAAAGTAGGTTTACCCACAATTTCTCCTCCATCTCCTTTGTTTTTAACTCTCTCTAAAATGGTTGTTGCTTTTTGGTTTATGTAGAGAGCAAGAGCAAGAGGGTTTCACTAAGGAAGAAGTACAAGATAATCCGCAAGGTGAAAGAGCACCATCGGAAAAAGGCAAAGGAAGCAAAGAAATTAGGACTTAATAAGAGGAAGAAAGTAGAGAAGGACCCTGGAATCCCTAATGAATGGCCCTTCAAGGAGGAGGAACTCAAGGCTCTCGAGGCCCGTCGCGCTCGTGCCCTTGAGGAATTGGAGCAGAAGAAAGCTGCCCGGAAAGAAAGGGTACATCTTTGTCCAATTTTATTACTTGGGTTCCCAATTTTTATGGTTGATGATTATAGTTTGTGATGGCTATATTACTCTCTTCGAATATTAACTAGGGGCTATAATGGAATTGACTTGGGTTCACAATTTTTATGGTTGAAGATTGTAGTTTGTGATGCGGTTAAAGTCGGGAGGAGTAGCTAGCTAGATTGTCTTCTTCAAAGCTGAAGTAGGGTTTGTAATTGGAGTTGCCCTTTTTGTAGCTTAACTAGGCTAGATTGCCCTTTTGAAGCTTAATTAGGGTTTATAATAGGATTGACTTGGGTTCACAATTTTATGGTTGATGATTGTAGTTTGTGATGCAATTAAAAGCAGGAAGAGTAGCTAAGATTGCCCTCTTTGAAGCTTAACTAGGGTTTATAATAGAAATTGAGGGGGATGAGAGAAGAAATTTAGAGAGTGGGAGAGGAAGAGAGTAGTAGAGGGAATAGATTATTTTGGAAAAATATAAATATCACAAATTATAATTTAAATAGTATAAACAATAAAACATATCAATAAAATAATGCATAGATTGAGAAAACTTATCATGCATGAGGCGTGCATAGCACTGTCCTAAAGGGTCGATTTCGCCCTTCTTCAACAATGTCTAGGTGCAGAAGGATCAACGGCAACAACCCCCCAGATTCGACAATCTCATCCCTAATTCACGTGCACTCGCAAGTAGAGGATAACAAGAATCACACTCAACTGTGGTTGACTGGAAATTTATAACTTCCAACTGCGTTTGTGTTGTTTCCCTCACTGAACGTAATTATCTGTACCTTTTGATGATTATTGACACTGTTAAAGTAATGATCGAATAACTGTGATTGTAGATTTGCACTTGAAAATTATGTTCATATATTTGAAAGTTTTTGAAAAAGTTGAGTATATAGTTCTTAGTGATCGGATAACTCTGATTGTGGCATTTGTAAATTAGTTGAGTATTTTTGAAGTTAATTGTGGCTTTGATTTGTTGGGAAGTCTAAAAAAAAACATTATAAAGTTATTATCCACAGCTAAGATTGCAATTTTGTGGTGTATTTGGCTTGAAAGAAATGCTAGAATGTTTAAATATTAGCATATGTTCGTTAATTTCTTATGGGAAAATGTGGTCTTTTTAGGAGCTCTTGGGACAAAAAGCTTTGGAGGCTTCCTTAACATAGCCTTAGTTTATTTGCAAACAATCTGAAGGACTTTATGTTATTAGTTTATAGTTTTTTCTTGTTTTTCATAATTATTGAGGACATCTTGCCCTTAACTCTGTGTGCATTCTGTCTTTTAATATTATTTCTTTTTCTGATAAAAAAACATAAAAATAAAATAGAAAAGGAAAAAAAAATTGAAAGAGGGATAACACAGATATAAGAGAATGCATTGGTTGTTGGGGTTGATTCTCAGTATTATAAGGTTACATATTTCGTATTCAGTTTGAAATTAAATTTAACTTTATATTATCTGGAAATTATAATACTTTTTAATGTATAGGTTGATAAACGTAAATAATTTCATCTTTATTTAAAATTTTTTTTTAATATAGCAATTTCCTCTTTTAGGCACTGGATTGCTGTTGTTGTTAATAGGACAATCTACTAAAGGTTTTTGGCATGCATTTGTTTAGAAATTTGACATTCGTACAAGTTTTCATATTTGTTATTGTATTTGGATTCATGAAAATTTGTGTATTGGGATATAGTTGTGGTTTCTTGGTGGCATGAAAGCATCCAATAGTTCATCTCTAATAAGGTTTGAAATATCTTAACTTGATAATATTCTAGTTCATATAGGCACTAAAGTTATGATAACATTATCCGTTGAAATAAAGCAACTAGATAATGATGAAAGCTGGTAGTCAATTATTCAAGCTCAACATGCGTTTCATGCTTGTCCAATACTAGCCTATGCTCATTTTATTAAAGTACTAGGAGAAAGGGTACCGGTATAACTCTAATTCTCTATTAGAAAGAAATGTGAACAACTTCATATTACGCACGAGGGGAGAGGTAGAGGGAATGGTTTGGGGTAAATTTTATTTTATTTTATTTTATTTATTTATTTATTTTTTATTTTTGCAATCACTGCATTTATCTTGCAGTGATTCTCTGTAATTTGTGCCTTCTTTGGATCTTTCCCCACAAGAAAAGAATTCATGCTAGAATGCAGCCAATGTCCATCAGCATGAGAATTATATAGTTAAATGTTTGCTCATCGTCTGGAACTGGGAGTAGACCTGTGTTCTGCAAGTCAGTTTGCTAGTTTATGCCTTTTTTAACCATAAAACCTGTGTTTATGACCGCTAATTTGGAACCTGGGTTTATTATAGGCTCGGAAAAGAAAGTTGGGCCTACTTGATGATGAGAACACTGCTGTTATGGAGGAGGCATCTATTGAAGGACAGAAAGCCGCTGACAATTCCATTAGGGTAGGCAAAAATCAAGGTATATTGAAGCTCTGGACATCTAGAACCAGTTCTGTGGTGAAGATTAGTTCTGTCTCGTACTGTTGTTTTGTTCCTAAGTTGTTTTGTTGTAGTCAATGGTTTTTTGGTTTCTTGCAGACAATTCTGACAGGGCTTTCTACAAGGAGTTGGTCAAGGTTATTGAAGCATCTGATGTCATTTTCGAAGTCCTTGATGTTCGTGACCCTCTTGGAACTCGCTGTGTAGACATGGAGAAAATAGTGTTGAAGTCCGGCCCAAACAAGAAACTTGTTTTGCTACTGAATAAAATAGGTGTGTCTTTGTTGTACGATGAAACTTTGAAATTGAAAGCCTCCCCAGTACCCCCTTCCCCAAGGGAATGAGACACAAAAAGACTAATCATTCCAGGCTTATGTTTGGAGAAAAGGATGACTAAGATATATCCACTGTACTCGGTTTTTGATCTATGTTGATGTTCAATAGCAAGCTGATCGGATAATGAAGTAAATGTAGAAATGTACTAGCATAATGGATATTACATTGCATGGTTTAACGTTTTGAATGCTTGCATGTTAGTTGAGGCTAGTATATATTCTGGATTCTTATTGGCCTACTTTCCTACCATATTAATACATTTTATTTTCAGATCTTGTGCCTCGTGAAGCAGTTGAAAAATGGCTCAAGTATCTCAGGGAGGAACTGCCCACGGTTGCGATCAAGTGCAGTACTCAAGAGCAAAGATCAAATTTGGGTTGGAAATCTTCAAAAAAAGGCGCAAAACCAAGCAATCTTCTTCAAACTAGTGATTGTCTTGGGGCAGATACTCTGATTAAGTTGCTGAAAAATTATTCAAGGAGTCATGAGGTAATAGGAAGTCGTGCTCTGAAATGTGATTTAACGTTTCAAACTTGTAGATTCCCATTTGATTCACTTATGAAAGTTAAATGATAAGCCATTCACCAGTGGTTGAATTGATGGATAGGAAAACATACCCTTTGTAGGTTGATTCAGTTCTGTAGTCAATTGTATTACTTGAAGCAACAACTATAGGCCACTTCTCTTTCTTATACATGAAGTTAGGGCTAAGATTGCGGCAGTTTTTGTTTTGTGATAAGTTGGTCTGTGATTACTGATCAGTATTAGCTTTATTTTAGAACATTATTCCTCAATGAGATTTATTTGACTTGGATTTCATAAATACTGTTCTTTTTAGGGTTGGGGGCCCTTCGACAACAACCTCTTTATAGGATAACACCTTGTAGGGTTAGACTTCGTACATCTTACCCTCCTTAGTCCTTGTCTTGGCGGGAACCTCTTTTAGGCACCCGGGGGCGGGGGGTTATATTCTTCAATGATTCTTTTTTTAATCATTTTAAAGATTCAATTAGTGAAATTTCAGATAATTTCCTATATATGTGTAATATATTTTACAATGAACGCTCTTTTCCCACTCCTAAAATCGTAAACTTTTATTACTACTCGCTCTTCTGATCCCTTCAGAATTCCTGTTTTGTGCAATTATGCTCTGCATAATACCCGTATTAATCATTTCGAGTCATGTCGCTCTTGGACTTGTGCAGATCAAGAAGTCAATCACAGTAGGCATCATAGGGCTTCCCAATGTTGGCAAGAGTAGTCTCATCAATAGTCTAAAGAGATGCCATGTAGTCAATGTTGGTGCCACACCAGGGCTAACAAGGTCAATGCAAGAAGTTCAGTTGGATAAGAATGTGAAGTTGTTGGATTGTCCTGGGGTTGTCTTACTTAAGTCTGGGCAGAGTGATGCATCCATAGCTCTTCGTAATTGTAAAAGAATTGAGAAGCTGGAAGATCCCGTTGCCCCAGGTATGGAATTCTCATGTGCCAGTTCTAAGTTGTGGAAGATTTGATTTGATCACTGATGGATTTTGATAGCCATGTCGAGAATGTCATGTCATTTCCTGTCATAACATATTTATTTTTTTTTTCTCTATCAAACATATGTTTAATTTTTTCCACAATGTCCTGCCGTTCTTTATCGTTTCATTTCTTTGCCGTGATTTTGTAAGGTAATAACCACACGTGTTTTATTTGTTTTCGTTTTCATTGGGTGGCCGAGGAACCAGATAAAGGTTGCTGTATGATGGATTGACCTTTACGTAACATATTTTGAGCTGACTGTCAAATTATGCAGTAGTTGCAATGTGTTGTGTAACATCCGTGACTTCCTAGTTTCATTACACCGCAGCCACAAATGCCATGCAACCTTGCAACTGCAAAGTGATGCAACCCTAAAAACCGCATTTGATTCCATGGTGCAGACTATTAAATCAAGTTGGTCCTTTAGATCGAAATGTTGCTTAGCTTTTCATGACTGGCCTGTTTCTGAAAGTTGGCTTTCTTCCGACTCTCTCTCTTTGCAGGATATATAAGGGACTGATGTATTTTTGTGTCTTAGACGTCCCTCTAGAGCATACCCATTGTGTGGTAGTGATGTAGCACAACTCGCTACTCAATTTTATTTCATCAAAAAAAAAAAAGAAAAAGAATTACAAAACTCTATTTATAGAAAGCTAAACCTTAAAACGATGTTAGATAAGATAAATCCTAAATCTAATAAAAATATAATCTCCTAAATATAAGATAAGATAAAAAACTAAATCAAATAAATTTGTGTTTCATCAGGTAGCTGTTCATTCTAACACAAAAAGTTATCTTTAACAACAATTTGCGTGAAACTTCTCAAAAGGATTGTTTAAATTTATATTTGATTCTTCAAATTGTTCCCTTGGATATGTTGAACACTTAACATTACGCAATTTTACTTAAATTGTGTTTCAATACATCCGATACAGTGAAGGAAATCCTAAAGCTTTGCCCGGCCAAGCTACTGATCATGATGTACAAGGTACCAAACTTCGATTCAGTTGACGGCTTTCTGCAAAACGTGGCCACTGTAAGGGGAAAGTTGAAGAAGGGTGGTGTCGTGGACATTGAAGCTGCTGCAAGGATGGTTCTTCATGATTGGAATGAGGGTACGTGTTTTAGTAGACATTCTATTGGTCTTGTTCTCCTAGTTTCAAGACCCTATTTACGTTACTAAACTTGGGTATGATAGTCGGACATGGTTATGTTTTTAGAGGTCAAACTCAGATATTTTCTAAGACTTTCCCATTTTCTAGTCTAATTTGAATTGTTCAAGTGTGATGTCGATGTCCAACTATCCTTATCATTAGGGCAGGATAGAGTTCGAAAAGTATTTTCTTCGGTAACACAATTATTTGGGGTAGCTTCTGCACACCTTGACTAGTCCCCTGGATTGCTCGCACTATTGTTTTCCTATGTGTAACAAGGCAAGTTGGGGCACAGATCTGGTACATGGCTCCAAGGGGTAGTTTTCACGCAGTGGCGGCACATTTGGACATCAAATTCCTTACCGCTTTGACCCATATACTATCATGATATTCGTGCTTCTGACTAAAATACAATGCATGCTTGCAACCGCATAACATGGATTTGAGATTGAACTCTATCAAATGCTGATGTTTTTACAGGTAAAATACCTTATCACACAATGCCACCATCAAGGAATGAAGGGGAAGCATCAGAGGCTAGGATAGTATCGGAGCTAGGAACGGAATTTAACATTGATGAGGTGTATGGAACTGAGTCCTCTTTCATTGGAAGCCTTAAGTCTGCTGATGTTGAAGTTCCTCCTAACTGCCCTATCAATTTTGACGAGCATATGCTTGAGGTTTGTGCTAACTATAAATCGCTTTTGTATGCATATCTGCTGTTATTTCAGTTTCTTCCCCTAACCGCCCCTCCCCGGGTTTGGATTTCATGAGTATTGTTTTTTTAAGGGTTGGAGGCTTTTTGGAAACAACCTCTCTACAGCGTAGCATCCTTGGCGGAATCCTCTTTGAGGCACTTGGTGGTGGTTGTTCTAGGCTGCTCACTTTTCCAAGATAATTTGAGACCTCCTTATGATTTCTTTTTGTCTTTTAACAAATAGTAAGAAGTCCCATTGTGTTGTGCAAGGGGCAATCCTCTTCAAATCCCCCATAAATCTCCTCACATGTGGTGAAGGTGGGGTTCAATCCTAGGTTTTGGTACTACCTCCCAAAGATTTTATCAGCTTAGCTAGTTGGCACCTTCTTAAAATACCAACGATGTCTTCAGTTTATCAAAGTTTTCTTTGTTTTTTTGTTTCCTTTACTTTTCCAATTGCTTATGTTTTGTTTTCTTTACTTTTCCAATAGTAATATCATCTTATTTTCAGTATGAAGGGAAAATATTCAATATACCTTTTTTTTTCTTGGAAAATCTGAAAAAGGGGGCTATCTGATCACATTTCCAAGGAACATGGAGATTTAAAAATTGTCCTTGGACACCAGAAAATATGGTGAAGTGAACCCACCGCAAATTTTCCGTGATACAACAACAGTAGCCCAATGCCTCAAAAAGACTCCCTTCAAAGCAGGGTCTAGCGATGCTGCTTGACCCCTACAGAGATGCTACCCCATACAAAGGCTGCTTACGAAACTTTTTCGTAATATCCTAGGAAAAACTTCATACTGGAAATTTAAAAGCACTCGCTCTCTCATTTTCCAAGTTTTTCTTCGTAATTGAGTGTTCATTTTTGTTGGACACTAGAAGTTCAGTGTGAACTAAATTGGGCTTAATAATTACTTTTTTATTTTCAACTGCTTTGATCACCTGCATTATTTTCATTTTCCCCATTTCAATCGAGCAGAGAGATGAACAGCTATCTGCTCAAAACAATGCGGGTGATGCCATGAATGGCGATGGTGAGGACGAGGCCATGGCATCATCTGAAGAAGAGGAGGAGGATGATGAAGGCAAGAAGAACAAGGAGAAAAGTGGGGCCAGCAGACAAAATGAGAAGCTCTACGATGCAGAAGGCATGCTTAATATTAAGATGCAGAGGGCCGAGAAGAAGCGTCACAAAAAGGCCAGCAAATCCGCTGCCTTGGGAGATGCGATGGACGATGATGATGATTATGACTTCAAGGTTGACTACAAGCGAGGAGGATCGTCGGCCACGAAGGTAGATGATGACGACAACAATGATGGTGATAATGGGTATCATGGGATTGATGCTCAGATCCCTTTGCTTGGCATTGAGTTTGATGGTGATGAGTAAGGGCAAGGGAAAAGTGTATTTTTCTTAATTCTTTCTGACTTGTAAAAAATGATTTTTCTGATAGACATTATTGTAAATTTTTGGCAAATCACACTGAGTTAAAAGGCCTTTTTTTTTTTTTTTTGATAAATTAGAAGAGCTCGCATTAGTTAAGGCCTCCATATGTGAGTTTAGAAAGAATTTCACATTAAAGATATGAGAGTGCGGAGACCAATATTTAAGCATAATAGATTATTATATTCAATGTCAATTGGTTTAATGATAGAATTTCATTTGAGCTTATACGTGAATTTTGTTGTTCTTTGTGGGTTGAGTCTAATGCCAAATGAAATTTTCATACAGTTTCAGGGCGTGTGGATGATCCAAAACTATTATTTAATGCACCGTGTCCCTAAATGGAGGGGTATATTTGAATTTGTTGTATCGAGAGTCTCGCCAATAAACGTTGGATCAATTTGCACGTAGTTTCTAATTGGATGAGCGAAGACAAATAGTGCGATTGAGGAAGACGTGCATGCATGAGAGGGTATTAAGGATTTCATATGTGAGATTAATAAAAGTTTTACATTAAAGTTATGAGAAAGAAGAGATCAATATATAAGTCTAGTGAGCTATGTTATTTTTACATATTCTAAAAGTCAGATTTAAGGCCCAGTGAAGTTTCATACTCATCATAATCAGAAAATATGAATTTATTGGACATAAAATTAGTATACAGTATATAATTTACTGGCGACCTCGAAACAAATACAACAGCCAGACATCACAAACTCCATTGGACTGTTATTTTAGCGAGTTGTTGTCTGAAGCATGGTGATTCAACTTCCAATTCGAATTTTAAAATCTTACGATTCTATGATTCTACAATCATCGATTAATGTGGATCCTAAGTAGAATATTAATATTGTAGAATATTACAATCCATTGATATTAAACAAAACTAAATAATACAATTTTACGATTCTACCGATTCTATCTCGATCCTACTATGCATACATAAAAAGTAAAAAAAAATTTCAAGCATATATTGTAAACGAATGTACTTTCTTACCCTGAAGTAAAAGAAAGTTAAATAAATGTTTATATATTCTCATGAAACTTAAATTAAGCTTAGTTTTAAGTTATAACCTTATAAAGTTTGATTAGCAAAAGCTCTCATGATCTTTTGAGCATATAATAACACATTTATGTTATAAGATAACGTATTATCATATTTGATTACATTTCTTATATATATATCCTTGTAAATTGAGGTCCTATACAGTACTTTGTGAATTATGCAACTAATTTTAATACCGAAAATAATTGTACCATACATGTATTAGATGTCAAAGAACCAACTTTCCAAAAAACTTAAGCCGATGGATGAAGGTCCAACATTGATATTATACTCTAATATGCCTCTTTATGCAAATGCTCATTAGGCTTGAGTGTGACTATTGTACAAGCTCACCTTGTACCTTGTGCTTAAATTATGTTCATATTGAAAATGAGGTTTATTGGGATTTGAATGTAACCTCTTGGTCAACAAGACTATGATACCATGTCAAAGAGCCAACATTTCAAAAAGGTTAAGCCGATGGATGAAGGTTTATGATTGATTTTATGCCCTAGCGGTCGAATATTACAATTTTCGATTTGATCGATTCTGATTCTATAAACCCTTAACGATTTTAAATAGAATTTGGATTCTAACAACCTTAGTCTGAAGTAGCACAAAACAAAAAAAATATTTTCAAAAAAAATTTTCTGAATCGGCACTCTTGAGTTCCACATGGATGCCATGTCATTTTTTTTCATTTTGATCAAAAATTTTCGCAATTTTTTCAAAGAACATTCCTCTTGGGAGAGGTATTTTTACACTGTGGCAGTGGCTAATAGTCTGTGCACACATTTTTATGCTTTTTTTTATTTTGAATTAAAAGGTTTAATATTTGCAGAACATAAATTATATTAAATTATTAATTAAAATTTTAAACTAAATATATAAATTTATATCTTTGATCATCTTTTAATATTTACAAAAGAATACCTAGCGGTGGCTAATAAAAAAACATCCCCACAAGGGAGGTATTCTGTGAAAAAAATTTAAAAAAAAAAAAATGACATGACAGCCAAGTGGACCGGTGCCGGTTTGAGAAATATTTTTTTGAAAATGTCATTTTTGAAAATATATTTTTTTTTGTTTTGTGTTATTTTGGGCAACTCTCGGGCTTTGATGTGGTTTTAATTCATGTGTAAAACCGTGCACTTACAAGCATACGAGCAAGTTGTGGCAATGGCGGGTACAAGAGTGTCGTATCAACAAGGAATGATAATTATTGAGCAGTTAAAATAAGTGTTTTGTTGAAGAATGAGTATTTGACTAAGTTAACGGAATTAAACACCAAATAATGTCGTTAATCAATCAAGGTTAGTTTACGGTATGAATTAGGTTAGCTTAAGTCAGATCCCATCATTATATTTTATCATGACAATGACTTTAGACAATTAGGCTATAAGCTTTGAACATAGGTTAATACCTAAATGTAATTAACTAATCTAATGGCATAACCCATTTAATAATCTTAGGTGTAGCTTGAATTATCTGAATAACACTAATTAATTCATTTATCGCACTTAATTTAATTGTTAATTTATTTCAAAGATTATGTTTAGGGTTGGGTAGCCCAAACCTTACACCAAACTCGAGCATAGCCCTACACCGTAGCCACTACTGCTGCACTCCAAGGCTTGCAACCTGCCGGTAACAGGCAAGAAATAGCCGGCCGGTCCCAGGTCAGACTCCTCCCCCTCATAACTATATGTTAAGGACGTGAGGTATTATTTTGATTTCTCGTATTTGATTGCCTCTTTCTCCTTTTGAAATCCGTGATATTGATTATTGCTGTTTTGCCCTTATATCTTGTGAGTGTTTGCGTGTTTAGTTATGGCTATTGCTAGCTAGTTTATGAACTATTCTAGTTATGGAGCTCAAAGGGCGAGGCCATCTTTAAAGGGGTTGAGGAGGGGACAAATTAGGCAACTCGTTGAGGGAACCCTGCGGTGCGGGATATTAAATGTTGGCACATTAACAAAAAAAAGTTTTGAGGTAGCCCAAATGATGATGAAGAGAAAGATCAACATCTTGTGCCTCTAAGAGACAAGATGAGTGGGCACAAAAGCAAAGGATGTATTAGGATATAAGCTTTGGTATGCGGGCCAAGCTAGAGGGAGGAATGGAGTGGCTATTATGGTAGATAGCCACTATAAGGACAAAGTAGTAGGGGCGACTATGATAAGCGATAGGATAATTCGCATCAGGTTAGTTCTAGAAGGGGAAGTACTAAACGTTATAAGTGCCTATGCACCACAGACTGGGCAGATAGAGCAGAAGAAGATTAGATTCTGGGAGGACTTGGACTCAACGATGCAAGGCACATGTTATGCTTTAAGATCAAACTTGAATCGTAAAGTTGAGATAATAGAGTTTAAGATGAGAAGAGAACTGAAAGAGGTGAGAATTAGAGAGAAATTAGGGTTGAGAGAGGGAAAGAGATCAATTTTCTATTCAATGAATCAACAATACAAGATATTTTGCTTATTTATACACAAGATGAAAGATGGCTAAAAACAAAGGATCAAAATAAGCTTAAACCGACTTAACAAGCATTCCCGCCAAAACCAGCCTTATGCACTAACTAGCCAAACCAACTTCCCCGCCAAAATTACATTTGAATGAACAATGAGAAATTCACAACTAAAATCAGCTAAAGATGCAGAAAATCCTTCACGGCCATGACAATACCCTCCCCTCAAGAACATTCTTACCCCAAGAATGAAGAAGAAGGAAATTGGCTTCGAATGAACTTCAAATTTTCCCAGCTTGCATCTATTGAATCCAAATTGGCCCATTGAATCAAAACTTCTTCCACTGATTTGCCATCTTGTTGCACTGGACAAGATCCAAGCACTGCTGCAGGAGCTTGCAACAAGGTTCCATTGCTTGTAGCCTCTGGAGGCTTAGTTAAACAATCTTTTCCTTCAGCCCTATGCTTTTCCAAAAGAGAAACATGAAACACAGGGTGAACAAAAGAATCAGAAGGGAGCTCCAACCTATAAGCCACACTTCGCAGCCTTTCTAACACTTTATAAGGAGCAAAGTAATGAGCACCCAACTTCACATTCTTGCGCACAGCTACTGAGGACTATTGGTAAGACTGAAGCTTAAGGTACACTAGATCTCCAACTTCAAAGGACTTGTCAGTATGCTTCTTATCAGCAAAATACTTCATTCTTGATTGAGCTAACTGTAAATCGTCCTTTAATTGCTGAACTAATTGCCTCCTTTGTGACAGAAGATCGTTAACTTCGGCGACATGAGAAGATACACCCTAAAGCACCATTGGTAAAGGAGGATCGTACCCGTACAAAGCCTTAAAGGGAGTAGTCCCTATGGAAGAATGAAAATGAGTATTATATCAGAACTCTACCAAAGATAACCATCGAGACCAGTGCTTAGGATAGGTGAATGTCATGCTCCTCAGATACTCCTCCACACACTGATTCACCCTTTCAGTTTGTCCATCTGACTCTAAGAGCGAGAATAGAGCCCAACAACATGAATAATTCTTGCCAAAACCGACTGGTGAGCATCCTATCCCGGTTTGAAACAATGGATTGAGGCAACCCATGCAACTGATGTTGTCAAGGAACATCCTAGCCAACTTTTCTGCAGAAATAGGGTGATTTAAAGCAATGAAGTGGCTGAATTTGATAAATTGATCCACAATGACCCATATCACCCTTTTCCCATCAGCTTTAGGAAAACCTTCCACAAAATCCATGCTTATATGCTGCCAACCTCTGTCAGGAGTAGGCAAAGGTTGAAACAACCCTAGATACTGAACACGATCTGACTTGGTCCTCTGGCAAACATCACACCCTTGCACATACTCTTCAACACCCTTCTTAGCCCCAATCCAATAGAAGTATTGCTTAAGCCTCCTGTAGGTACCATCTATTCCAGAGTGTCCACCCCAAGTAGATGAATGGAAGGACTGAATTATCTATCTTCTCAAGTCAGAAGAGGCTCCTACATACACTTTTCCTTTAATCCTCACAATTCCATTAATAATAGTGACTTCAGCTTCTGCAATTGAAGAGTTGTTCACACTGTAGGCTATGACACAATCAGTAGCAAACTTATCTCCTTCATAGGACTTGTACACTTCTTCAACCCAATCAAGCAAAACACATGACATGGTTGAACATGAACTTGATTCACTACCCTCCAATCTTCTTGAAAAAGCATCAGCAACTAGATTTTCTCTGCCACTACGATATTCAATTGAATAACTCAAACCCGACATCTTAATAAGTCCTTTTTGTTGCACTCTAGTGGTGATCTTCTGTTCAAGAAAATACTTGAGCTTTGGTGTGATTAGTTCTAATGATGAAATGATGACCCTCAATATAATGTGGCATAGCCATAAGTATAGCCAAGTATTCCTTCTCATAAATGGAGAGCTACTGATTCTTTGGACTGAGGGCCTGACTGAGAAATTCCACTGGTCTTCCTTTTTGAGACAGAACTGCTCCTACTCCCATATTGCTATCATCGGTCTCCAAAATAAAGGTCTCACCAAAATCAGGCATGATCAAGACTGGTGCTGAACACATGGTTAGCTTGAGACCTTCAAATGCTTCCTGAGCAGCTTCATACCATAGAAGCGCATCCTTTTTCAAAAGATTTGTTAATGGTTTAGCCAATATTCCATACCCAGCTATGAACTTTCTGTAGTATCCAGCCAATCCAAGAAATCCTCTCAGCTGCTTGAGGGTTAGAGGGATAGGCCACTGCTTCATCGCTTGTATCTTTCTTGGGTCTATTGCCGCTCCCTCACTTGAAAATATATGTCCCAAGTATTCCACTTGAGTCTGAGCAAACAAGCATTTGGAAAGCTTAGCTTACAACTTATTCTTGTGCATAGTCTAAAAAACTTGTCTTAGATGCTTGCCATGTGATTCCAGTGAAGGACTATAAACCAATATGTCATCAAAGAATACCAGCACAAAATTCCTCAGATAAGCCTTGAACTTGATCCATCAATGCCTGGAACGTAGCTGGAGCATTGGTTAAGCCAAAAAGGCATAACCACAAATTCATAATGCCCGTGATGTGTTCTGAAGGCAGTCTTGTGAATGTCCTTGTCCAACACTCGAATCTAATGATATGCCTGCCTTAGATCCAACTTGGAATACTACTGGGATCCATTAAGCTCATCTAATAGATCATCAATAATAGGAATAGGAAACTTGTCCTTGATTGTGGGAGAATTCAGATGCCTGTAATCAACACACATTCGAGAAGATCCATCCTTCTTCTTAACAAGGATTATAGGAGAAGCAAAAGGGCTATGACTATGTCTAATGAAAATTTCCTTCAGAAGCTCTTCAACCTGTCTTTCAATCTCACTTTTTGGAGAGTGAGAATACTTATATAGCCTTAGATTAACTGGATTGGAGTTAACATTAAGAGGAATAGCATGATCCAAGACTCTCTAAGGTGGCAATGTGGTTGGCTGAGTAAACAAATCATCATACTCTTGTAGTAATCTCCCAATAGAAGGGTCAGAATTCACCTGAGTTGCCTTTGTACTAGCAGTGATGGAGAACAAATGCCCAATCCACTGATACTTGCCCTTCCTGACCATCTTCTCAAGGCTCTTTCCATTCATCATTTGCAATTGTCCACACTCCATAATCCCTTGCAATGTCACATTCTGACCTTCTCTTTCAAAAGACACAGATAGCTGACCAAAATCAAAGATCAAAGGGCTAATGGTTTTCATCCAATCCATCCCTAGGACCATATCACATCCCCCCAAATTAAGTACTTTGAAATCATACTCAAATTGGTGGCCTTGCATCCTCCAATAGAAACCTTTACACTTCATTTGTGTGATCATTCAGTTCCCATCAGCAATTGTCACGGCTAAAGGACTGATCTTGATTATCCCATGCCCCACCTGCTTCATTATCTATGGATCCACAAAATAGTGCGTACTGCAACTGTATATCAAGATCGACATATGCTTGTGTCCAACCTCTCCTTTGATTCTTATCGTATTGTGAGAACCATTTCCAGTTAGAGCTCTCACAAATATCTCCATTTCATCATCCTAAGAGTCCTCTTGCTCTTCTTCTTCCTAATCCCATGCAACCTCCTCAACATCCTAAATCATAATGTCATTACAAGCCTCTGCTCCAGAGACTGTCATTAATAGTTTAGGATTACATTTTTGTCCAAAGAAGTACTTCTGATTACATTTAAAGCACAATGTTTGATTTTTCTTTTCCTCCAAACTCAATGCTTTTGAGCCACCAGCAGGAGATGTCTGCTTAATAGGTGATGATTGAGGAATCTTGGTCTTTTATCCATCAGAACCAGCTAAGACAGTAGCCTCCATCAATTTTGCTTTGGAGAGTGCCTGAGTCAATGTAATGCATTAACCAAATTTTTAATTCTAGGTTTGAGGCCACTTATAAAACTGGATATGTAATAAGATTCATTAGCTATGGGGTTAACTGTCAACATTGTAGCCCTCAAATTCTCAAAACGAGTCATATATGCCCTCATAGAAGAAGTTTGATCCAATTTATTGAAATGATCAATCACCTCACCAGGATCCTCTTCTCTATACCTCTCACAAAGTTCATTCATGAACTCAGGCCAAGTTAGGGATGGATTGCTGTGTATCAAGCTGTAGTACTAGACTTCTTGATCTCCATGAAGATAAACCACAGCTAACTCCACCTTCTTCGTGTCATCTATATGATATAATGGAAAGTACATCTCACACCTCCTAATCCACGACTGAGGTTGCTTTCCATCAAATGATTCTATTTCAACACAAGGTTGTCTGAAACCCTGACTTCTTCCACTAGATGTTCCATTCTCACTAGATCCAGAGGATTGAGGTTGCAGGATGTCTGGAGGACAATCGTGCTCACTAGCAGCTGACAATACACCAACTCTTGCATGTTGATTCTGCCATGTGATTTGCTGCTGTAATCCATTGAGCTTTGATACAATGTGCTAAGAGTGTTGATCTAACTTCTCAGCTAACTTTTGATCCTGTGATTACTGCATTTTTACAAACATTTCCTCCATTTTCTCCATTTGAAGTCTCAATTGTTCAAATTGATCAACTTCTACATTAGCTCCAGTGTTTGCACCAATAGCAGTAGCATTTGCTCTAGTTGTCACTCCACCAGCCATTGGTACTGATTTCTTGCATCTAGCCAGCTTCAATCAATCAACATGCAATCAATTGGCAGCAAACACAAGCTCTAATACCAATTGTTATGATTCAAGATCAAACTTGAATCATAAACTTGAGATAATTGAGTTTAAGATGAGAAGAGAAGTGAAAGAGATGAGTATTAGAGAGAAATTAGGGTTGAGAGAGGGAAAGAGATCAATTTTCTATTCAATGAATCAATAATACAAGATATTTTGCTTATTTATATACAAGATGAAAGATGGCTAAAAACAAAGCTTCAAAACAAGCTTAAATCGACTTAGCAAGCATTCCCACCAAAACTAGCCTTATGCGCTAACTAACCAAGCCAACTTCCCTGCCAAAATTACATTTGAATCAACATGAGAAATTCACAACTAAAATCAACTAAAGATGCAGAAAATCCTTCACTGTCATGACAACATACCTCGGAGTGACCAAGTAGTGATCGGTGGTGACTTCAATGGGCATATGGGAGCGAAAACTGACGGCTATGCATCCTACCATGGAGGCTTCAGGTTTGGAACTAGGAATGATGAGGGTAAGGCCCTATTGGACTTTTTCGCCACCTATGTTTTAACGGTTGCTGACACTTTCTTTAGAAAACGTGATGAGCACATTATCACATATCGAAGCGGTGGAAAAATGACTCATATTGACTACATACTACTAAGGAAGAGGGCTCAAAAAAACTACAGGGATTGCAAGGTTATCCCCGGGGAAGAACTTTTAACACAACACATGGTATTGTGTGCTGATGTTAAGGCCAAGAAAAGGGCCAAGAGGACCATGAAATCAGCACAACCATGCACCTGTTGGAGAGAATTGAAGGGGGACAAGCACAAATCTTTAAGGAATGAATTGAGGTGGAGCTTGGGGAGGATTGTGAGGGGGATTTGAACCACATTTAGAACAAGTGGCCCAAAAGATCAGAGGGGCGGCACGTGAAGTCCTTAGCGTGTCAAAGAGTGGGGCACCAAACAATAGAGAGTCTTGGTGGTGGTGCAGGGAGTTTCAGGAGAAGATTAAGGCGAAACGAGACTACTTTAAGGAGTGGGATCAAATTGCAGATGACGAAAAGTGGCAGCAATATAAACAAGCCAAGAAGCAAGCAAAAATAGCAATAAGTGATACACAATCCAAAGCTTATGCTGATTTCTACAAAAGGTTGGAGATTGATGAGGGAGCTAGGGACCCCTATAGAATAGCAAAAGCGAGAGAGAGGAGGACTAAAGACCTGGACCAAGTAAAGTACATAAAGGGGACTGATGGACAAGTGCTTGTAGACGAGCAACAAATTAAAATTAGATGGCGATCCTACTTCCATGATCTATCCAACAAACAAAGAGATAGAGATATATCCCCAAGAGAATTATAAGCATTTGTGGAATATTAGAACCAGTGCTACTACACGCGGATTAGACTCGAGGAAGTTAGGGAAGCCTTGAAGAAGATGGGAAGGGTAAAGTAGTAGGCCCATATGGAATACCCATAAAGGCATGGAAATGCATCGGAGACATGGGTATTATATGGCTGACCAAATTATTCAACCAAATTCTAAGAGGGAAGAAGATGCCCGATGAGTGGCAGAAGAGTACATTAGTACCTATCTATAAGAACAAAAACGATATCCAGAGTTATGCCAATTATAGAGGAATAAAACCAATGAGTCACACTCTGAAGTTGTGGGAACAATTCATAGAAAGAAGATTACGGCAACGAACAGGGGTTTCAGAGAACCAGTTTCGGTTTATGCCAAACAGGTTGACTATGGAATCAATCCATCTCTTAAAGAGGATGATAGAGTACTACAGAGATAGACAAAATAATCTCCACATGGTTTTCATTGATTTGAAAAAGGCATATGATAGAGTGTTGAGAGAGGTCCTTTGGAGGGTCTTGGAGAGGAAGGGCATCCCCCATTCCTATATCCAAGTCATTAAAGACATGTACAAAGACGCACTAACTAATGTGCGTACAATGGTAGGGAAGAAAAACGTCTTCCCCGTTATAGTTGGGGTACATCAGGGATTAGCATTGAGTCCCTTTTTGTTCATTCTGGTTATGGGTAAGCTCACTAGACACATTCAAGAGGATGTGCACTGGTGCATGCTCGTCGCAAATGATATAGTTCTGATGGGAGAGTCTAGGGAGGAGGTAAATGAGAAACTAGAACTTTGAAGAACGGCCTTGGAATCAAAATGTCTAAGACTCAGTAGATCTAAGACCAAGTATATGGAACTCAAGCTTGGTACCTCTATCAGGCTAAGCATAGAAGACGAAAAGCTTGGATCGAAGTGCATATTGCAGAGAAAGTGCTTTAAATACTTGGGTTCCATGGTGCAACAAGACGACGAAGTAGACGGAGATGTTAACAATCGGATTAAATTGGGTTGGAATAAATGGAGGATGGCATTTGCGATACTATATGATAGGAAGTTCTCATTAAAGTTAAAAGGAAAATACTATAAGACATTAGTGAGACTAGCTATGTCTTATGGGGTAGAGCTGGCCAGTTAAGCATCATCACACGCAGAAGCTAAAGGTTGCAGAGATGAGAATGTTGAGATGGACGTGTGGGCGCACAAGGAAGGATAAGATAAGAAATGAAGTTATAAGAAGTAAATTGGGCCCAATTGAGGATAACTTGAGGGAGCAACGTCTGCGGTAGTTTGGGCATTTTAGGAGAAGACTGACCACTACCCCTATTAGGAGGTGCGAACAACTCCATATTACAGACAGGAAGAGAGAGAGAGGCCAGCCAAAGAAGAGTTGGATGGAGGCAATTCAATAGGACCTCGACTATCTCAACCTAAATGAGGAGATGGCCTTAGATAGAGCTCGGCGGAGGATTAATATAGGGGTAACCGATGTAGCGATTTAAGATTATGGAGTACTTCTAAGCTAGTAATAAGGACCCCGGGATTTTTGCATGCCTGTATTATTTTTACACATTGTTGCTATATGTTGGCTACTTTGTTTTCTTATTACCTGTCGCCTTATTATTCTATTGCATGCATGGTGTTTATAATATCTATATGCCTGTTAGATGAATATGTTGATATGTAGATTTGTGTTTACTCTTACACCTTGATGCCTGTACATGTTTTGCTTGTATGCGTCCATGTTCTCGTTGCTTATCATGCTTTTTAGGTGGGTGAGGTCCTGTCGGATCGTCTTCATCCATCTCTTCTTGGGCTTGCCTCTTCCTCTCTTTCCTAGGGTAGTATGGGGCTGTTCACAGCTCCTAATTGAAGCGGTGGAAGATCTCCTCCTAACTTGCCCGAACCACCTAAAATGTTGCTCCCTTAATTTATCCTCAATCGATGCGACGCCTAATTTGCCTCTTATGATGCCGTTCCTGATCATATCCTTCCCTGTATGTCCGTACATCCACCGCAACATCCTCATCCCCGTCAACTTTATTTTCTGTGTATGATATTGTTTCATCGGCCAACACTCTGCTCCATAGGACATAGCCTGTCTCACTACTGTCTTATAGTATTTCCCCTTTAGCTTTAATGGGATCATGTAAAACTTTCTATACTACAATTTATGCTACAAGCACAAGATAACATGCGAATAAATTGAAAATCAAATAACGGCTACAAGCACATAACAAGAAAACCAATCTTAAAATATAAAATTCCCCACAGGATACTGAAAGTAGTATAACAAAAGTCATCATCGTAAATAGAACATAAATTTTGGATCTGGACGGCCATCCATCCTTCGTCCCTAAATTAGTAGTCTATTCCTCCATAGGAGTCTTACAAATTACAACTTCAAAAGAGAAAAGGAAAGAAAACTCATGAATTGATGACTCCCTTGTTTGAGGTTGACTTGACTCTTGCTTTGATTCCCTAATACTCCGACCACTTGCCTTCAACCTTCGTGAGAATTGGATCTCTCTTGGCAGCTTACAGAGGATGGAGATGTGAATGAAGAGCAAAAGTGAAGAAAATTAGGTTTTCTCCTCTACTTATAGGTGTGGCATGCCCAAGGGCAAGTCATGTTGCACTGTTGATCGAGTGGTCAAAACGGCCAATCGTTTGGCCACGTTTTGGTAGCGCCCCCAAGTAATTTAAAACGCGCTTAAATTTTGATTCTTAAAGAGTTGCGGTTCAAATTATATATCAAAATGAAGTTCTCGAAGAGATATATGCGATCATCGTTAGTGGGTTGAGGTGTTATTGGATTATGGATACTATTATTTTGACCTTTTGCTCGTTTTAAGTTTGACCGATTACTAAATGCTTGATAGAACGATCCGTGCACATGAGAGAAGACTTTTCTTGGCTCAATTTTGACCTTGTTGGTCTTTTTCTCACACGTGGTCATGTTTCTCAACTTAGTCTTCGAATTTTATCCATTTTCGATTGTTCTGCACCGCTTTTCAAGTTGTCCTCGCTTTAATATGTTCCAAGCCTAAATCCACCTAGATCATGCCATAACACACATGAAATAGCCAAAAATAATATAGGAATGTTATATAAAAAATACAAAATATGAGACACATCATATCCCCAAGCCTAAACTTTGCTTGTCCTCAACCAAGATTCATTTGGAATTAGTTGAAGGTAGAAAGGATTTAATTAGTCATGTGATTATATGAATTGACATGCTTTTTAAAAACAAAAATTTAAGAATAACACCACCGAGCTTTGATGCTATCGATAGCCATGACATAACCAGTGCTTCTTCTCTATGCTTGTTGTTTCTTTTCCCAACCACAATAGCCGACATTGGGCCATAGTCGCTTCATCACCACTATTAGTGCAAACTACCACCTATAGCATCAAAAACCACTCGATTAGTAACCTAGGTACACCGATCTTATCTCACGCTCTTTGTTCACCATCATGCACAACTATGTCCCATGCACTATCATTTAACTAGCCGAAACAACAACACTTGCCACTGGTCCTTTCTGCTAATTCTAGTTTGGGTTTTACCTCTGGCTTAGATACTAGTTATTAGGACCACACACAAATACCGATAATCTAAATTGAAATAGTAGACAAAAATAAAAGGCATTTGACAAAAAAACAAAACATCAAAATTTACATAGTTCAGCTCAAAGCCTAAGCTCACGGAGGGGGAAGTAAAATAATTTCACTACTTTGAGAATAGCAATAGACAATGGTTCAATCTTCTAATATGACATGTATATATAGCCACACACATTAACTAGACTAGACCGAATTGGCTCAATCCTCTAATAAAGCCCATTAAACAAGACAACACAACTTAACCTTACAAGCTTGTAGAAACAATATTTGAACAATACTCTTAGGATGTTCACTCCACCCATAAATCAGTCAAGCAATTATACATGCCACTTATATGCATAAGATCTTATGGGTAACAAACGAGTCATCATAAATTAGTATTTTCATACTCTTTAAATTTATCACTTTGATGACTAACGACATCCTAACATGTGAACATATTACCACACAAAATCTCATTTTTCATGCAACAATTGCACGAATCTATCACTCAATTCGAGTATTTAAAAATTCATTGTATAGAATTTACTTCATTTTAACCAACTACTCAATCATCATATACATACGCACTTAACATGCAAGTAAGCTTTACTTCAACTGTATTAATCATGATGATAAATTTTCACATATATGTTGGTTCTTATTGAAGCACTACACCCAATAACGTTGGAAGACCCACCGAAAACATGTGGTTAGTTATGAAATTATAAGTCAACATTTCCAAGTGCTTTAATACACTTTCTTTCATTATTCTTAATCATGAACTTCAATTTGAATATTTATATATTAGTCACATTAGGTATCAGTATATGTAATATTATCTCATACTTCATGATCCACTAATACATTCAATTTTACATCATTTTCATTTAATCAAGTAGACAGACGGCATTCATTTTTATAAATAACTTAGTCGAAGAGTTCATCACCATATTAGGATCATGGCCATACTGTCCACATAACCAAATCAACATACATGGTCACACAAAACATTTTATGATGCATCATCTTCAATATGATGAAAGAATACATCCATAGTTTTACTGACATGCATATGAGCATAAATCACACAACCGCATTAATATCCATGCTCTTACTTCCATATCTATGGACATGTATGTATTAGTGATATTAACAAACATGCATCAACATTATAACTTCATTAACATATGTACGTGATTATACTCAAACTCCATTCATAATCATGATCATATAAACATTGGCCTTTCATAATTTTCCAATTCCACTATTGTTCATTCAAATATGCTATAACATCAATACCATCTATGAACAATACGTACAAGAGATTAACTACACTACTGTCAAAACAAATATCCACGTTTGTATTTTATTACAGGCTTATGTCTATATCTTTATTAACATACGTGTATTAAACCTCAATCTAATTGATTTTCAGGTTACAAATTCATACAACAATGAATTTACTACACACAATGCACAATTTATTCTGAATTTCAACCATCATAATTCTTTATGAATTATAATCATGGTTATACACGTACATGGATCTTTTATTACCAATTTATAACAGAGCATGCATCTAATTATTATTATCATTATTATCAGTTTTGGAATTGTTTCTGCGCCTGGTTTCAACAACCACGCTAAACATGAATTTTCCTTTTTAGCATTGCCTTAACTTCTGGTTTCAACAACCACCCAAAACAGGAATTTTATATGTAATCACATATCACGATTTACAGTAATTAATACAACTCATGTTTTAAATGGAGTACATATTTTCTCATTATAGTGAAAATTTACCATAGAAAAACTATATTGCACGCATTATATGCCAACAACCATTTTTGGTTTTAAGTATTAAATATCAGATCCATGTATAAATATATAATGTTTTGCTAACTATTCACAAAAGAAAACATGTATCAATGGTAACATGTAACCAACCTTGTACATACATTCAAGGGGCATGCGGGATCAAATCCCTATAACCATACTCGTGCGTCCTTTTTTATTGATTCATAATCAAGTAGATTTATGTTGTGTGAATTACACAAAAAATGCAATGCAGATCAATGGCTAAAAGCCATGATGCCCTTTTCAAGGGGACACGAGATTAATTCTCCATAACCGCATATCAAATATATTTTTTTAAATTTCCTGCAGTTCTTCTTCCCAAATCATCAAACAATGCCTAAATCGAAAAGTCAGGAGTTTTATCTTTGGAATTTCAATCCCACAAGTACATATACTTTCATGCATAAACAACAATGCATCTATCGCTCCTTTTTAGGCATTATAAAACTTTATGATTTTATCCCAAATCAAATATACGAGATATCACAAATCTTGATTCCATTAATTAGATGCAACTCAAAAGGCATAAAGGCATTTCACTATTATGCTTATACATGTCCAAATTGACCATCATCATAAATTCTTGAATTATGTTATGAAACCATATGCAAATTAATCATGTGCATCATCAACAAAGCACACAGACAAATTCTCATTCATCTTAGTGCATCATGATTTCATGATTTTCAAAATTAAACGACATACCTTGGTCTATAGCAATTCATACAATTTTCAGATCCAAGAAGATGTCCCAATTTTCTCCAATCTCACACATGGTTCACCATCAAATCACGGAAAGTGACAACGCCATTTTAATTGATGAAAAATTAAGTCTTAAGATTGTAAGTGTAATTTCTTGCAAAACATGCAAGAATGGGTATCCTAGATATCTCAGGTGTCAAGGCCATGTAGTCACTTTCCTTAACACTTATTTCGGCATAGAAAATAGTCTCGGGGATACAATGACAACCAATGCGATGAAGTGAAAGTGTGTAAAAGGAGAGATAGAAGAGATGAATGAGAATGGCATTTTTTCAAAAACTTTCAACAATTGATTCTCAAGTTTTTACAAATTTCTCTTGCAATTGCAACAATAAAATCAAGTGTCATAAATCTAAACAAAGAGGGGGCAATATATACAAATTATGTGAAAAAAGAAGTCCCTCAAAAACACCCCAAGAGAGGCACAAAAAACCCGGGTAAAGCCGAGAACCAAAACCACCAAAAACTGCCCTGTGTGTCAACACACACCTCTATTCTGGGTGCTTCTGTAAGATTGTGTGTCGACACACGGGCTCTTTGTGTCGACACACAACTCTGCATTTCTGTTATGTAAGATTGTGTGTCAGCACACATCATATTCATGTAAAATCACTTTGGAAAATATCGGGGCAAATTTCAAACAGTTCATTTCATTAACAATTCTTATTTTGAAAATACATCAACAATCCCTCAAGCGAAAACTACTTTTGAGCATCCCTTTCTAATCTTCGAATCCCCTCCTTTTGAAACCTGCTGCTATCTCCGGTCCATTGACATCGAAACACACCCTCCCATTGTGGGCAGCAGAACCCTCATCTTCACCTCCACAACCTATAGTTTCCGCTTCCCAATCCTTTACACCGCCATCCATTCACCAATTGTGATGCTATCCCTTGAAGAGACAGTTCCAATTTTGTTTATGGCATTCTAGAGAGAATGCTAAATACATGGCTCAGAGCCATTTTCAAGGATTTGGATCAATCTACGATGCTTATGTTCCTAAAAAGCGAAGTGTGAGAACATGATTCTCTTATGGCTTTGTTTCGCCTTAAGAGTGAAGCTGCAAGGGCAATCGAGGTCATAAACAGCCGATGGGTTGTGGGTTTCAAAATTAGAGTTAAATGGGATAAACAATGCAGAAGGGAGAGAAGTTCCCATTAGGGAAATTTGTAAAAATAGGTACTAAAAAACCAGTCACTGGCATCAAGGCGTGTAGCGAACCACTTTCCTTAAGACTTATTTCATAGATACCAAAATAGTCTCGGGGATATAATGAAACAAAAACAAAGTAAAGTAGAGTATAGAAAGGAAGGATAACTGAAACAAGAAAAGAAGAGAGTGATGTAATTTTTCAAGTGTTTGTTCAAGTATTTTCAAGCCAATTTTCAAGTACTTTTTTCAATAATCTTTCAAGTATGATTGGTGATAGCTTTAAAGTGTCTCTTGGGAAGGGGCACAACCCTTAAAAATAACCCAAAAACATTTCTCAATCGTTGCAAAAAACCGTGCAAAAAACTGCCTTGTGTGTTGAAGCTGTGTGTTGAATATGTGTGTCAACACATAGGGGTTGTGTGTCAACACACAAACCGGACTTGAATTTTGGGTTTTATGAGATTGTGTGTTGGCACACACCTTCCTAAGAGGGTTTCTAGTATATGTATGTCTGCACACACCGTATCAGCATAAACCAGAGCCGAGCTAAAACTAATTCAAAATATATTATTTTGAAAATACACCAACAATCCCACAAGACTTAGTGAAGACAAATTACAATTAGTTGGAATAATATAGTAGACTAAGCTTTCAACCATACATCCTATTTGACTAATTGAATACATCTTGACACATAAGATTTACTCCCTAAGCACACTTCATCTTTGACTGACACAATTTAGGCCTTATGTCTTGTACCCTTTATAAGTGTTATAGAGTCAAAATCATGTCATCAAAACACTTCTTGAAGCAGTCAAACATCACACTCACGTAGGTAGACCCCATTGATCATGTCTCTGCAACATGACGTTCAATAATTTCCATTGGTCCATTCAGAGCATACACTCAACTCCTTTTCCCATTGTCACAAGTTACCAAGCACTACACCCCGGGATGGAATTTTACGTTTAGTGCTTGCAATCCCATGGATGGTGGAACTCACTCATTGAATTCAAGACCTGGCGTTGTACCAAGTGTTAGGTTGAGGTCCATCATGGGTGATTAAAATTAATGGGTTCAAGACCCATTCCTTTACTTGTACTTATGACCTAGTCTTTAGCAAATAATACACTAGATTTTGACTTATTTTCACGAAATTTACAGTGATTACCCCATTCTTGATGAGTTGTCTCACATAACTATGTCTCACAGTAATGTGCCTGGACTTCCATTGTACAACTCACTGTATGCTTTTGAAATAGTAGCCTATCACAATGGACATAGATAGGTGATATTGGCTTGGGCCACCAAAGAATCTCATGTAAAAGATCCTTTAATCATTATGCTTCTTTACTAGCAGAAGCCAGAGCAATAAAATTTAAAATCATGGTGGAATTACTTGGAACTCCAAGAGATAACACCCCCACAAGTTAGGAATGACACTTGCTTATAGAAGCATAATCCTCCTTATCAGAGATCCAACTGGCATCCGAGTATCTTTCTAAAGTAGAAGGATACCCATTAAAAGTAATACAATAATCCATGGTTTTCTCCAGATACTTCGGTACTCTATGTACTTCATGCCAATGAAATTTAATTGGATTGCTAGTATATTTACTTAGCTTTCAAACGACAAGTGCTATATCAGGCCTTGTGCTAGTCATTGTTAGAAAAATTGACTAATATTCAAGCATAATATTCAAACATTGAAACTAAGAAGAGAGCAATTAGAAAGATCTTACTAAACAATGATATCGCGTCGTGGTAAATGCCACTGTCCTAAAAGACGCTTTCGCTGCTGCTCTGGTGCACACAGTATAACCGGCAGTCATCCTCCAGGATTAATGTGATCCAACTTTTAACGTGCACTCGTTAATTTCCGGGTAGGAGTTCCTTTAACTTTGCCCAAAAACTTGTGATTGTTGATGATAATAGGAATCGTTAGCGTGGGAATCGAAGAGAAGACACAAAAGAGGGGGATTATAGAGGAGATTTCATGGCGGAAGAGAGAGTGAGAGTAGGTTAGTGAATGAGAGATATGGGGGTTAAATAATGGGAAGTAGAGTTGGTGGTGTTTTAATTGCAACGGTAAAATAACGGACATAATAAATTACAATGGCTATAAACGGCTACAAGAATAAATTGCAACAGCCATATTATTAATTAACTCCAACAATCATATTTAATGAAATTAAATGGCTACGGTAAGCGGCTAGTAATGGGTCTTGGAATATTATTCCTCGAAGAATAAATATGCCCGTTAAGAAAAAGATCGCCCACACAATTCCTCCCCCCCCGCCCCCCCCCGCCCGCCCCCGAAACTAAAGGTTAGCTTGTATCATTTTTTCAACAATCCCCCACAAAGGATACAAACGGAAGAGAACAAAGAAGAATAGATTGGGCAAAGGGAGTTCAGTTTTTCAGTGCTGATGTCTCACAACTTGAATCATCACCTAGTGCAACCCAAGCTTAGGACCAGTATCGTCCGAGGTGACTTTTGTCTTGAACCTCACAAGGGGTTGTATAGTCTTCCACTCGGACACATACTAGACTCCAGATCTCGGAAGCTCCAGCGGTTTGGCACGTTTTATCGGCCATGGGCTCATCCTGGATATTCATAGGCGCTCTAAAAGGCAAGCCTTAAACCTTCATAGAGAGCGGCCACACTTCCACACCTATATAGGTGGATTCCATCAAGCGTGCGTTACCACACACTACCATACATATGGATATGGGTCCATTAAAAGCTAAAACTCAACCTCACCCTTTGGTAATATGCAGACAGTGTCCATCAAGTGCAAGCCAAGCTTACACCACCAAACATATGCTATGGACCCGTCTCCGCTCTATCACACCATCGGGAGGACAACATAAAGTGCAGTACATTCCTTGAATGAAACTATGACTTTTCACATTGAACCTATTAAGACCAGGTTGGATACATCACAGTTTATTGATGCATAAACTATAGTCCCATCCCCTCGATGTTTCCACAACTGTTTTACGACATAGCGTCTTTATCAGTGGATCCACAAGGTCCTTTTCGGACCTTAAACAATTTAGTGATATCACTTTCTTTTAAGTAGATCATTTATGATCTCATGGCTGAGACGAACAAGTCTCCTCTTGCCAAACCCATCAAGTGTGCAGTGTCCACACTACCCCTTATAGACTATGGGTTGGGTTAAAGCATCAAGCTGAACCATCATAAATGGCATTTCAACACTGTATTGGAACAAAGCGGTACTTGAGAGTTGACCACTGCCAACATCAATCACGAGTTGCTCTTACCCCCACGTTGAGGTATCTGCAACAAGCAGCTAAACGACTAGCTCCATCGCCAGCCAACTTCAACAAGAGTCAATATAACACAATAGTAGAGCAAATATCATATCAATAAAATCATATCTCCATCCCAAGTACTCAAATAGTACACATATCATACATATATCGTATATACAGTTGGCACGAAAGTCATATACCGCAAATTGGTTAATTCCAGATATGATCACAATTGTTATCATATCAAATCAATTGGATCAGCACCAGTTTAGGTCACAAAAGAACATATACCCATTTTCATCGCACTTAGAGTATATACATTATCACTATTAAGGGTTGTCCACATATTACCAATGTTATATCAGATTTTGGTGATATCAAGAGAAAGAGGTACAGAAAACCATAATTCATAAGGTGCCTTTTACAATTCAAGTTAAGGCAACTCAAGCCTCCGCAAGGCTGTCAAGTCCAAGTGTTAGCATTATCAAGATATTTACAGTGACTTTGAACAGTCACAAAAATAATATTTCTGTCATAATCAATTCTCATACGCTAGTTATAACTAGCAAACATTGGCAAAAATACAATAATAATAAAAGATTATGATCAGATAACATATATCACAAGCTCCCAAGTGCTCTTACAACCCCCACAATGGAATGTTTCACACTACATTCCCAAGCCATTTAATTTTTTTACTTACCAACTCAATATTTAAGGACAACTAATTCACAAAATATAGCTCACTAATGAGCCTAAATATATTGTCATTAGTAGAATATCTCTCATTGATATAAGACATCCAACACAACAAGGAGCCTATTACAATATAAACGCCATTCATAGTACTTCACTAATATCTTACTAAATTTAATTAGATAACTTTAATATTCATCATTTGGATCAATGTATGTAGGCTAGGTCTATCATGGACATATGAAATAATGTGATGAATGTTGTGTTTTTCATCAAACCAAAATGCTATCAATCAACATAGGGTATTTAGCTTGTGACGCGAGGCCACATTTCTCTTCTGAACAAGTGAACACTATGGTCATATAGTATGTTATCCAAATGACCAACATGAGCATACAACATATGATAATAACCCAAATAAGATATCTAGACACAAGCTAAATACCGAGCGTATGATCAATCATAATTCTCATATGACCTGCACCTTAACATTTTGCCAAAACTAGAAAAGAAGGTATGAAATAATGATCCTAAAGGTATAGAAGTCTCCCAAGACAACACAAGTCCACATATGACTAAAATATATTAATATTTCCAAACTCTTGGCTAAAATTTAGCAAAGACATGCTAATACTGCATAATTCAAAACCCGACTAGCATGAAACCAATACTAAACAGTACAACCAGCTAATATGCAACATTTTCAGCAATAAACAGCCCAAAAACTATAGTATGTACACTACAAATAGCCCAAAACCAATATGGATAGCACCAAATTCAGTATGAGCATCACCATTCAGCAAATGTCATAATATTCCAATTAACAACAACATACAACAGGTAACAGCCCATAACAACTTATAGCAGCACAATTAGCTTGAAAGAGACATGTTTCAACACTTAAAACAACTCTCTTTTCATCATTTCAAGCAACATGTACCAACATATGCACTTGCTTCAAACATAGCCATGGGAAATACATGAAACACATCAATATGGAGACTAATACATAAATCACACATAGATTTTCACAAGAACTCACAAGTCCTATTAGCCCTTTGCAACGATCAACTATTTCAATAGGTCACTCAAACATATGCAAGAAAATCTAACTCTCACATACAATGTCTAAACTCGTTGTTAAAACTAAAACATGCGATGCTCTACCGACACACCGGGTTCAAGATTGTGTAACTAAACATGCTTAACCTAACAATTTTCAATTCTAGGTTCAAGACTCCATTCTAACAAGTTCACAATCCACTTCAAGCATTAAACATGTGTTAACAATAACAATCACACAGAAAATTGGAAAAGCACACAATTCAATTACCGTATAGCATGGTGAGCCACAGAACATTAGCATCAGCACCATATGATATGGCCAAGGTTATATCAAATTTTGATGTCACTCTTTCGAAGCTTATTTATGCCTATATGAGGATGCACAAGTTTACAAATGTCGTCTTCCATACTAAGGGCCACAGATCCTTTTGGTTATTCCAAACAAACTTTTCCTCAGGGTCATTATTTAGAAATATAATTAGATATCCATTTGATATATAAACCACAAGATCATGGCTAAAAGAAAGAACTTGTCAAAACTCTTAAGTGTTTCTATCTTAGACATGGGCAAGAAGGTGTCAAAAATCAACTTCGTGCTTTTGAGTCTATCATTTGATCACTAGTTTTGAATTTTATTTAGCCATTAATCTTCAATTTTGTCTTTGAATACTCACTCTACTGCCAATTAGTTTAGAACCCTCTAGGAAAGTTTGTCAATTCCCATGTGTGATTTTCTATGATTAACTTTAGTTCATTGTTAATGGCCCTTTTCCAAAACTGAATCAATAGATTTTGTGGCCTCTTGATAAGTGTATGGGTTATTTTTAACATGTAGGCGTATGCAGTTTTTTCCTTTTTTTATAATTGCATTTAATAACAAATGCACCCTCAAGTAGGCATATCATATTTCTATCATATACTTAGTTGGTATATAATTAAAATACCACAAGTTATTGTCTTTCCACATACTGCTAATAGAGTGGACTATTCATTTCAAAATGTCATGTGATTGTTCTTCTAGAAGTCAAAGAATAATGTATTTCACACAGCAAGTCCTTACAAAATAACCATTATTATCCCATAGGGAATACCCACACATTTCGTTAGTGCATAGTGTGAGTCTCATAAATATGAGTTCATCTCAACAACTGATGCGACTTAACATGTACATTATACAAGATATCTCAGCTCAACTAAATACCATAAATTTTGTGCAACATATGCGGGAATGGAACTTCATCTCAAAATGTAAAAGTTTGTTTGCATAGAATTAGGCAAAATCGTCCGAGCTAATCACAATATGAAAAATAACACATGTATCAAATGAATATATAAATATTAAGTCGAAATATTTATACTCAATAATATATAATTTTCCTCTATTTAGTCCAGACGAACCTTCACTTTTGTTAGCCTAAGACCCTTTCATTTTGTTATTTATTTAGTTTTAAATGAAAACAAATGTATAATTTCTTTTAAAGCTTAATTGGGTCATTTTTATTATGACCCAAAATATGTCTCATTTGTCAATAGCACAAGCAAAATGGCCCCTTTTAGATGGCCAAAATAAACTAAAATTAAATAATTATTGGTTTTAATTACATTTAAATAGTGACTATTTATTTGGTCAATGCTCATTATCATAACGATCGGTTACAAGCGAACTAAAAATGCAAATAAATACTATTGATAAATGCTATGGTCAAATGTAGCAAATTTTTTATTATTGTATCAAAGCCACCTAACAACACCAACACATATCTCAACTCAACAAATTTACAAATCTTACACTCTCTCCCTCTGACTGGAATTTCCAGTTTAATTGAATCATTTAAAACTAATTTTCAAGTTGTAATTGATGATACACAACACTAATTTTCACCATCTCCAATATCTCTCTATTCTTTCTCTCTCTAAGTAGGTGCATGGTGAAAAAAAAAACAAAGAAAGGAACTTAAAGACTTTAGATTGCAAAGAATAGGAATCCTTGTGACCATGATTGAGTACTAAATCGTCTTTTAGATTGTTAGAAAAATTGACTAATATCCAAGCATAATATTTGACCAAAGAGGGCACCAACACGCCCCACCGGATCCCATTAGAACTCCGAAGTTAAGCGTGCTTGGACGAGAGTAGTACCAGGATGGGTGACCTCCTGGGAAGTCCTCACCCTTAGGTTGGGGGCACTGGGAAACAACCTCTCTTCAGGTTAACACCCTGAAGGGGAAGACTGGGTACATTCCCCCCCCCCCCCCCCCCCCCCAAGACCCTGCTTAGGCGGGAGCCCTTGAGGCACTGGGCATGTTCCTTCCCAATATTCGAACATTGCAACTAAGGAGAGAGCAATTAGAAAGATCTTAGTAAATGATGATATCGAGCAGTTGTAAATGCCACTGTTCTAAAAGACGATTTTGCCATTGCTCCGATGCACACAGTAGAACTAGCGGCCATTCTCCAAGATTAACGCGATCCGACTTTTAACGTGCATTCATTAATTGCCGGGTAAGAGTTCCTTAAACTTTGCACAAAAACTTGTGATTGTTGATGATAATAGGAATCGGTAATGTGGGAATCGAAGACAAAACACACAAGAGGGGGATTATAGAGGAGATTTCAAGGCAGAAGAGAGATTGAGAGTAGGGTAGTGAATGAGAGATAAGGGGGTTAAATAATGGGAAGTAGACTTGGTGGTGTTTTAATTGCAACGGTAAAATAATGGACATAATAAATTATAACTGCTATAAACGGTTACAAGAATAAATTCCAACAGCCATATTATTAATTAACTCCAATAGTCATATTTAATGAAATTAAATGGCTACGGGTAAGCAGCTAGTAATGGGTTTTGGAAAATTATTCCTCAAAAATAAATATACTCGTTAAGAAAAACATCATCTAGACAATTTTTCTAATGTGAGATACAACTCTCCTATAAAACTAAAGGTTAGCTTGCATTATTTTTCCAACAGTCATAGCATGCACAAGACAACCTATGACTTTTGCATATTTCAATTGTGCCACTAGGTACCAAATATCCATACCAAATACTATAATGTCATCAACGTACAAGCACATAATAACTTCTTTATCATTGTCAAACTTGCTATGTAGCAATTTATTCGATTCATTTATTTTGAATCCGTTGCTTATAACAACTTGATCAAACTTTTGGTGCCATTATTTAGGGGACTTGCTTTAGCCCATACATAGACCGTATGAATTTACATGCTTTTCTCTCTTGACCCAAAACAACAAATCCTTTCGGTTGTTTTATATACACTTCTTCCTCCAATTCACCATTTAGGAATGCCTTTTTCACATCCATTTCGTAGATCTTTAATTTACAGATAGGTGCTAGAGCAATCAACAATCCATAGTCGATATTCTGGCCACTGGGAAATATGTATCAAAGTAGTATGTCTAATGTTTTTGGGTAAACCTTTTAGCCACTAACCGGGCTTTGAACTTGTCTATAGTTTCATCGACTTTCATTTCTTTCTTGAAAATCCATTTACATGCTATAGGCTTATTTCCTTGTGGAAGATCCACTAGAATCCAGGTATTATTACCTATAATGGAATCCATCTCATCATTTATTACCTCGTTCCAAAAAGTGATATCATGAGACTTTTATATCCTCATCAAACGTCATAGGATCTGACTCTATGACACAATATAAAATTTTTCCCATCTATAATGTCTTTGCTTCATACCACTAGAAATGTTTAGAAGTCCGATCTGAAGCACTTCTCTTTTCTTACTATTTTACTTCTTCTAAGTTCGACAACATTATTAGGGATTTTTTCTTCTCATCATAATTTTTATCATTTGACATAGATGTGTTACTTTCCACTGATATTCAATCTTTCGGTCTAGGAATTAAGGAAAAACTATTTTCATCTTAATACTTGCTTCACATTATCATAATGCAACATCATTTTAACATTAATGCAAGATTCAAAATCATTTTTGCATTCTCATCTACATATGTATGTATGTATGTATGTATGTATGTATGTATGTATATATATATATATATATATATATATATATATATTCAATTTACCCATAATCAAATAATTATAACTTATCTCGTCATTTGTTAACATTAAAACTTATGGGTAATAAAAAATGAATCATCATAATCAATATTCATGTACTCTTAGGATTTGCCACTTTGATGACTAACAATATCACAGCACATGAATACAAAATCACAGAATAGAATCATATTCCCATGCAATAATCTATACTTATATATTAATTAGAAGTCTCCCCTTCCCATAAGCTTGTATTCTCCTATTCTTGAAATTTTAAGTAATCACCTCACCTTTCCCTCCCTTAAGCCTCCACTCCATCATCCTTGAAGTTTTAGGCTATCACTTAACTTTTTCCTAAATTTAAAAAAGAAAAGAATTATTTTATAAGGATTATTATTGTTAATGATGATTGGTGACAATTATTCTAATAAATAATTTAAATGAATATTATTTTAATAATAAATAAAATAATCTTCACAAAATATTATAATAAACATCGCAAAATAATTTTATTAAATTATTTTAATGAAGAGTATTTTTATGAATATTATTTATTTAAGATCAATGTAACCTCTTAAACTACTGTAATATTATATAATTTTACAATTTTCTTTTCCCTTTGCCTTGTTCCGTATCCCAAATTGTCACACTTTACAAATCGTTAGAAACAATAAAAAATAAAAACAATGCAATAAAAAAGAATTAACAATTCAGAACTCCAAAACATCCAAAAAAAAAAAAAAAAGATAACAAAAAAATATTAAATAAAAGAAAATAATAACTAAAACATAACCATAAATCCTCAAAAAAAAAAGAAAGAAAGAAAATAAGCAAAAAAAGTGTAAAAAATAAAAAAATCCATAAAATAAAAATATCTTTAAAAATAATATATTATTATAAAAACTAAAAGCCTATAAAATATAACTACAACTCAATATGTCAAAAGAAAATCATCAAAATGTATAAATGAGAAAAATATAAATAACTTACAAAAAATATAATACTTAATTATAACTTCAAAAACCATAAATTGTTATTCAACTTAATTATTATCGTCCAAAACCATAAACTCTTATTCCGTATACTTTTGAAATTCTAAAAATCCTCTTCAGAAGCTCAATCTATCATTGGAACTCCATGAGAAGAAACTCAAAAGGCTCAAGAACGCTCTAAATAGAAGAGATCCTAACAAACACCAATAAATTTAATTTTATTATTAAAGGTAAGAATCATTACCTCTTTTTCTTCAACATACAGGCATTAAATCAACAACAAAAGAATAATAAGTATATTTTTATATTATGTTTGAAAATAATTCGTTCAAAAGAATACCTTAGGGAAAAAAATTATAGACTTGAGAAAAAGGCCATATTAGCATTTAATATTTAAGAAAACAACATTAGAAATAGAGACCATTAAAATTGGTTAAAATTTATTTTTAGGGAAAGAGAACTTATCATTTTTTTATTAGGAAAAAGTAAGGATAAAAAAAAAAGAGAGATATTAATTAAAAATTAAATGTATTT
Source organism: Simmondsia chinensis (assembly GCA_018398585.1). NCBI lineage: Eukaryota > Viridiplantae > Streptophyta > Magnoliopsida > Caryophyllales > Simmondsiaceae > Simmondsia > Simmondsia chinensis. The sequence goes on from JAGTTD010000001.1 coordinate 38,145,929, forward strand.
AACAAAAAAATTAATAAATTTGTTACAATGTAAACAATTAATCATTTAATATTAATTTAGTAATCCGATTATGTTTTTCTCGTATTATTTTGTATACAAATGAGGTACATTAATTTGACACATATTGAAATTCCGTAAATCAAATTACCAAAAACAAAAAAAAAAAAAAAAGAAAAGAAATGAAGGTTAATTAACCGTAGCTACATTTGATTTTTATTTTGTGGTTTATTTATTGGGAGTTTTTATTATCATGGTATCGATGTAACTTATAAATAAAATGATAGCTAAAGAATTGCCATGATAATAACAATTTTACTTTAGCAATACTATTACCCTATTCATTGTGCTATAATTTTTCTCTAATAATATTTAAAAACTAAATATTCAATTGACTTCTTTCCCAAACATAAATTTTCTCATTCATTTACCTCGTTTTTCATTACTGAAAGAAATTATAATGGATTACGTAGTTGCAATCTACTGCGTTGTACCATACACCAGAGTTTGAGGAAAAAATTTGATTACAAACAATAATAATTCATGAGTAACTATAAAGACAAATAATACAATTCGACCGTGCATCGCACGGGGAATAGCTAGTAGTACTTATATCGGACTTAATTTGAATATCATAATGCCAGTGACATAATATTAGGATAACATAAAGCATAAAATAATCATACCATATTTACCTTCAATGATCCACTAATTATAATTTCACTAAAATTTACACCACTTTCGGTTTTACCAAGCAAACAAAAAGCTTTCATATTTAAAATTAAAAACCTTAAAATTCATAATTGCATTAACATGCATGAACGCATCAACTTTGTGACTGCATTAACATATATACATGCTTATACTCATATCTTTTTTCATACTTATGAACATATTAAATTAATAAGGAAATCTATTTACAATGTATACATAATACGTAAATTATATTCTAATTATATTCACCATATGTATACATATATTTTGTTTCAACCATCATAACTGTATGAGAATTAAAAGTACGGTTCTTCACTTTTACCAATTTTAGTATCTCTTCAACACCTGGCTTCAACAACTACCCAATAAGAATTTTTCTTTTTGGCATTGCCTTAACGTCTTGTTTTAACAACCACCTAAAACAAGGTTTTTCATATGTATATTAATTACAAGAATAAACACAATCTATGTTTTGCCATGGAATAAATATTTTCGCATTATATCAATTAATTGAAATTCATACGTAATTTAATGTACTTAAGATACCACAAGGCATTAATTACCATTATTGGAGAGAGGATTTCTTATCAAATGCATGCATATTTCATTGCACATTCTTAATATCTGGATCATTTTAAATATTAATCCAAGAATTAATTCAGCAACTATCAATCATGTCTTTAAGATTTGAGGGAGTCTTACAAAATTAATTCAAGAGTTTAAATCTAAGCTTATCCACCTCTTGGTTAGCAATGCTCATTAAAGCTCTTTGGAAAATGACTACAGCGCCAAGAGTAAAGACTGCAATTTAGTATGTTGCTTTTGGCTAGGCCCTAAGATCGTGTAGCTCCTCATTTAGTAGCGATTTTTTTTTTTTTGCTAACTAGCATATTTTCAAAAAAAAACCGTAAAAATTTGGCCTAGTTTGAAAAATATTCAGCGAATTAGCCCATTTTACTGTAGTGAAGTGGGTGCACGACGTTCCGTACCTCGTGCAACGGAGCGGCACTGTTGCACGCGCGTTCCGTACGGCGTGCAACAGTGATCAATATTTTTTTTTTTACTCTTTAAAATTACTAAAAATTAATAATTTTTTTTTTAATTTAAATTATTTTAATTTTTAAAATAAAAATATCCCAGGGGACGCACTTATCAGCTGGTTTATTTGCTTAGGTTCAATCACATACTATTGACCTTGTACTATTTGCCTATTATGTGCCATGTACTATTTGATGTGCCCATTCTTATGCTTTTAGGATGCCTGCACCCATAACAACACGATATTCAGGTTGGGGGTCCTCGGAAACAGCCTCTCTTCCACCCGAAAGGGGGAAGGCTGCGTATATCTACCCTCCCCAAACCCCGCTTTCGCGGGAGCCTTTGGCACTGGGACTGTTGTTGTTGTTGTTGTTAAATTATTTTAATCTTAATAATTTGAATCACTAAATACGTATACATTTTAAATTAAAAGGTATATGTATATTATTATTTGAACTATTAATAAGGAAGATATAAATGAGGGACACATTTAAATGAGGAGATGGTGATATGTATATTATTATTTAAACTATCTCATACAAAAACTATGATATTATAATATTATTAATAAGGATGTTATAAATGAGGGACACATTTAAATGAAGAGATATTGACGTTTCCAACAAAAAATTATGAGTTTACGCATTTATACATTATTATTTAAACTATTTTATTATATACATATAACTCAAAAGCTAATGTATATGAATTTTGAAAATATATTTTAAAGAGGTAAAACTTTAAAAAAAAAAAAAAAAATTGGCATTGTTGCACGGCGTACGGAACGGCGTGCTTGTGCACCCACTTTGTTACAGTAAAATGAGCCAATTTGTTAAATATTTTTTAAACTATGCTAAATTTTTATTATTTTTTTTTTTTAAAGATGCTAGCCTGCAAAAAAAGTCTTTAGTAGCATCTAATCATTTTCGGGATGCAATTCGTCACTTTCGAGGTGGGCTGCCTCCTCCTTTTGTCACCTCCTGTCTTGAGCAGGAATATATATATACGTGGTTTTGACATGATTTTAAAGTGTGTTTTAAAATTATTTACTCGCAAGCGTATAAGATTATCGTAACTTTGTTGGGTATACGGGTTATATTCACAGGGAATCGTGTTAAGTTAGATTTACTGATCAACGAGCGGTTTGGATTTTTGTTTTTTTTTTTTTTTTTGTTGTTTAAATAAGTTGTTAGCTAAATTACTAAAACTGAGTATAAAATGAATTAGACAATTCAATTGAGGTTAGTTTAGGGAGTGAATTTAGGGTAGCTTAACACATATCCCGTCATTATATTCTACTTAGGACGATGATTTGAAGGACTTAGGCTACAAGCTCTAAGCTTGGGTTAATATATAAATTAGGGCTTAGGGTAATGAACTAGTCTAAAGATATAACCTATCTTAGCACCCTAGATGTAGCATAAGTTATCTCATTAGTACTACTTAATTCCTTTGTTACTCATAATTTAATTTTACTTATATAAAAGATTGGGTTTAGGGTTGGGTACAACCTCAACCCTGACAATGCGTGAATTCCTGTTATGTTATGGTCTAGGCTATAAGGACAAGACTAATAGCTGCAAAGTTGGAGACCCAGCCATGGCTACAAGCACACATACAAAGAATATCCAACAATCATAAAAAACTCCCCACAGGGGTGCGAATATAACATAACTAAATCAATCGTCAAAAGCATAATATAAATCTGGGATACGGGCGGTTACCCGCCCTTCATCCCTAAACTAAGAAAGTTTACTCCTCCATGGGAGTTTTACACATCCTTAAATTTATATAAAAGAAGATATTGTGCGTAAAATAAATAAAAAAATAAACTCCCTCAATCTTCGTGTCGATGCCAATTCGAGCCTGAATTCTCCCAGTATTCCAACCGCTTGCGCTTCAGCTTTTGAGAACTTGTAGATCTCGTAGCGGCTTCGGGTTTGAGAGAAATGGGAGGACGTGCGGCCAGAAAAAGCGTAACAAAGGCTGACTTCCCTTCTCTATTTATAGGCACGGGAGCAATTAGGGTTCCGTATGGAACCATCCCGATCGATCGGGAATAATACCTGATCGATTGGCTAAAAGCGCCGATCGATCGGTGAGCTCACGCAAAGCTCCCGATCGATCGGTGCTTTTGGCCTATCGATCGGCAGGCTCTCGGTTAGTTTCCCTAACCGGGAGCTGCTGATCGATCCGTTCTTTGAGCCCCTTTTCTTGATTAAGCATCGAAGCGCTATGGAATGTACTCGGTTCACCAAATTATGATCCAATGGGTCTTTCTTCTGCACAATTGGTCGGGTTTCTCCAATCAGTCTTCAAAAGTTCCTCAATAATGCTTGATTTTGCCAGAATTCTTCTTTCGTCCGCTTTGATGTGTTCCACATGAAAATGTACCTGAATAACAACCGAATACACATATAGAGGCTGAATATATGACAAAAATGGAAAATAAAATATGTACAAACTATGCGTATCAGGTTTCAACCACAACAATGGCAATCGAATTTTCTTAGTTCCTAGTATATCAATTTCATTGTCATGAAAACCCATGTAATTACTTACTTTAAAATTGGACAGTATAATTATAATATATTTATCGTATGATTCTCATCCCAGATCAAATGTTTGAGATTTCACACAATTTTTATTAATCACACGCAATTCAAAAGAATGAAGATTTTTTTTTCTTTTGTGGGTATACATGCACATAACTTTGACATAAAAACATTTTGATCATAACTTTTACGTGATTTGAAATCTCTTGTTCAAATCATCTGTCTTTGAATTTCGTGATTCCCATCATATTCAAATAACAAAACGTATCTTGATCCATAGCAATTTGTATAATAGAAAGATCCAAGAAGAAATCTCATTTCTCTCACTTAACCTCTTTCATCAATCTCACAAAGTTCACCATCATCACACTAAGAGAAGAAGACATTTTCATGAATGATATAAGTCTTAAGATTGTTATGAAAATTTGTAGAAACAGGTACTAAAATCAGTCACCGGCCTTAAAGCGTGTAGCGAACCACTTTTCTTAAGATTTATTTTGTGGATATCGAAATAGTCTCGGGGATTACAATGAAACCAAAAGCAAAGTGAAGTAAGAGTATATAAAAGAAAGATAACGAGATAAGAAAAGAAGACAATGATGTAATTTTGCAAGTACTTTTCAAGCCAATTTTCAAGTACTTTCAATAATCTTTCAAGTCTGATTTTATATAGATTTATAGGTGTCCCTTGGGAAGGAACACAACTCTTCAAAATAAGCCAAAAACATTTCCCAGTCGTTGCAAAAAACCGTGCAAAGAACTTCCTTTTGTGTTGAAGCTGTGTGTTAACACACAAGGGTTGTGTGTTATGTGTCGACATGCGGATCTAATTTCTGGGTTCTGTAATATCGCGTGTTGACACACAGATTCTGTGTGGCGACACACACCTTCCCAAAAGGGTTTCTAGTATATGTATGTCTATACACCCATTCCATGTGTCGACACATACCACACCCAAGCCAAAACTAATTAAAAAACTTTTGTTTTAAAAATACACATAGAGATTCTGATCAAACCCTTGGCCCCTGAGTGGACGAGTTTGGATTGAAATTCATGACTTTCTAGTCTAGTGTCGTTCAAAGGAATGCTTTGCTGCACTTGCTAACATCCGGGATAAGTTTATTCAAGTGGATGTTACAACTTCGACGATAAGACACTTAGACATCACAAGGGTGCTCATTAACACCAGCTCTCCATCAATCATTCATCAAATGGTCCTATTGCAGTTCAATGGGGGTTCTCATTTGATATTTGTGAAAGAAGGTAATAAAGAAATGATCCCAAATTACTCTCTTGAAGTAATGGCATTTGCTTCCTCAGCTAGAATAAATAGGGAACAGACAATTCCTTCTTGGCAAGCACAAGGTGACTTCAGTAGTGGTAGTTGCTATGGCCTCACTCATTCACGTGTTTCGCATCTTCCGGACAAAGTTTGCTCCATTCCGGTACTGATTTCTTTAGTTGATCATTCATTGCATGAGCATGCTTTGCGTTCTAGAGGAGACTTTAGAGGACTTGTGGTGCCCCTTTAAATTGTAGAAAATGGGGTTGCCGGGTTTGCCGGAAGTTGTATGGACCAGATTGCTTATAGCCTGGATAGGCAGCTCATTGGTTGATGGGTTTGGGGATGCCCAGTCTCACCATTGTTAGAATTGGTGTCTTGAAAAATTCAATTAGTTAGCTTTAAATACTAAATAAATAAAATTATTTTATTTATTTATTGTCTGATTATATTTTACGAGTCAAACATGCGTGTGATTGTTTTTCAAAACATTCCATTTGATGAACGTAGTCCAAAATGACATGCCAGTTTTGATTTAAGTGGCCATTGAGATTGAAACACAGAGAGACTTAGATCAAACTATTGATATGTTGTCAAAGTATGTTCGTAGTCAGTGATAAGTTTGGACAACTTGTCTAATAAGAATATAATATGATACTTTTAATGGCTTGTCTTGGTAATGTGGATAGGGATCCAAGAGTACTATATTGGTATTGTCAATAAGATTGGAATACTAAGCAGAACTATGTGAATTATTTGTTTCTTAATTGCTATCAGAAATAATTAATTCTACAAGACGATAACTCTAAATCTAGGAAACAATCTGAACTCGTGCATAGATTGTTCGTTGCTTTAATGTGTTAAAAGGATTTGTCAAAGTGCGTTGACTAGAATCTTACATGCATTAGGTAACGACATAAAGTGTGCCAAGAACAGCTATTTTACGTGGATTCTATAGTCACTAACGAAATAAAGATGTCCCTTTAGTTGATTCACAAATATACAAATAGATTTTAGAATCTTTAGCCGAAGTATTTCATATGTTTGACATTTAGAATCAATACGAAAATTGTTTCTGTATTATTAATTTGTTTGAGAAGGATGAATAGGGAACTACGGAGATACAACAACAACAATAATGGACCCAGCGCCTCAAGGACTCTTGCATAAGCGGGGTCTGGAAGGGGTAGATGTATACAGCCTTACCCCTTGAGAGTGTAATCTTACCGAGAGACTGTTTCCGAGAACCATCCAACCTTATAGGGTTGACAACACGAGGACTTTCCAGGAGATCACCCATCCTAGTACTACTCTCATCCAAGCACACTTAACTTTGAAGTTCTAATGGGATCCGGTGCCTTAGTGCTTGGTAAATGAACCATTAGGTCATGGATAGATGTAAGAACAATAACGATAGTAGTTAAAATTGTTTTTTTGCGCACGGATATCTAACAAAGGGGTTGATTGTCATAATAAAAGTTATTTGAAAAATTCTTATGTGAATACATTTAATTCTAGAGTGCAGTAAAACTTATTTAGTAGAATTAAGATTTACTAAATGGTAATCAATTGCTACCATGAGATGATAATCAGATTTTACTCATTTGTAGCTAAAGTTAGATTGTTCCTGAGGTCCCTCGCAAGCCTCAACTTAAGCATCGTTTGAAAATATTTAAATTGAATTCATGGGATGAATATATTAATTTTGTTAAACATAATTCATAAGATAAATTATTTATTCATATTATGAATAAAATTGTTTTACCAAACAATATTCAAGAGATGATATTGTACATATGGGAATTTAAACAAAAAAAAAAAAATCAGAAAATTGCATTCAATACATCCCATAATTTGCATGCAGCTGCTACAGCGAATCAGGAGGTGCCACATGGCGCGGAGCTCATGAATTCTTGTCCTTAAAAGCGGACCAATAGTAACGCAACACATGGGGCATTATCACGCCCCAGCGCTGGACGGCCAGGATGTCAATCCACATCAATTGATAATGGACATAGGAACATACCCAGTGCCTCAAGGGCTCCTGCCTACGCAGGGTCTTTGGGGGGGGGGGGGGGGGTGTACGCAGCCTTCCCCCTTCAGAGTGTTAATCTGAAGAGAGGTTGTTTCCTCAATTGATAATGGACATATTACTTAAAAACACATGGCGTTTTAAGTTTAAAAAATGGATTATTTACATTTTAGTACTCTAATCTTTTTGATAATTATAAAAATGACCCTTACATTTTGAATATTAAAAAAGACTCTAAATTTTTATCATCTTAATAAAAAGGACCCTCTCCGACCACCTGCTGTCATTTTCCGTCACCAGTGCTGATGTGGCAAGACTATTTAAAAATTTACTATAGTATACTGACCATATTACCCCTCAGCTAAAAAATAAATATAACCCCCACCCCACCCCTTGGGTTATTTTTGTTTAAAAAAAAAAAATCAAATTCTTCTTCTTCTTCATCTTCTTCATTTTCTTCATTAATATTGACCTTGTTTTTTCTTTGAATACTCAAATGATTTACTTTTTTTTTTAATTCAAATGCATATTTTCATTTTCACACCTCTTCCTACTTCTTCTTCTTCATTCAACCACTACCTTGGGCTTTTTAAAAATATTTTTTTCAGTGTCGTTTTTAAGCTTAATTTGCTATGGTAAGATTAAAATATTTTTTTCAAATGTCATTTCTTTGCTCTTTTTTATTTAATTTTACTTTATACGATAATATTTTACAGTTTGTTATTTTTAATTTTATATTGGTACAATTAATTATTATTTATTTAATTTTATAGTATTATCTTTAATTTTAAAATTTTAATGGAGGCAAAGCAACAGATAAGGAAGATGACGAGCCTTTGAACAAAATAATATATTTTTTAATTTAAATTACCCAATTATAAAATGCAGATTTCTATTTTTTATTTATAGTAACCAAAACGACGTCATTTTGGTAAGTGTGAAGAATTAGACCTAATCAACATTGTTTTGCTTAAGAGTAATTTTGTCTTTCTATTTTTCCGGGGGTTCAAGTGGCTGGAAAGGGGTCTTTTTTATTAATATAATAAAAACTCAGGGTCCTTGTTAATAATCCAAAACGTTAGGATCTTTTTTATAATTATCAAAAAGGTCAGGATACTAAAATATAAATAAACCTAAAAAAATTGAAAGCGGTTTTTTGCTTGGAAAAAGTCGTCGTTTTTGGCAAGTTTTTAAACGTGGTTTTAAGTTTTCTTGGAAATCTCACATCAAAAAATAAAAAGTAATTCTACCTATTAACCTATTATAAATAGGGGTCTTGCGAACTCAGTTTAGCATATGAAAATTCTCTAAAAAATATAATTTTTTAAAAATTAAAATGGAAAAATTTCACCCTGTAGTTCTTCTTAATAAATATTTTTAGGAGTCCACACTCCCCGTACTAGAAGAGGTTATTGTGAAAAAGATTTTGAGGTGTCAAGATATCTTCTTCTAATTTCATATATTCAAGTTAGAGTTAGAATTTATGCTCCATGTAAGTTTAAATTAAATATTTGATGTTTAATATGTTTTCTTTTATTTCGTTTATTCTATATATCATGATTATATTTGTTTTGTTCGATGTTTTTTACTGCCATATTATGAATCTATTAGAGTAAGATCTAGATCTAATTATATAGTTTAATTAAGTCAAGGCTTTAGATTCAAAATTAAGAATTTTAAATTGGTATTCCGCTGAGCCTGATCTAGTCAATTCGAGAAAATTTTTTGAAATATGTACCCAACAACAATCTCACCTTATTTCTCAGTTCCCCTTTCGATAGTACCCTCCTCCCCTCTAGACCGAGTTAATCAACACCTTCCTCTTCTTCTCTTACCCTAGGTCGAGAACTCTATGACTGACCTAACCAGATCTCATGATCAGACAGCTCCTTAGGATAACCAAGCCTGGAATCCTGTGAGCGATAATGACTCAGTGTCCTCAGGACTTGAATACCAGCTGGGCTTCAAGCCTCCACCCTCTTAAGGCTTAAGGCCTAGGTCGAGTTACCCTTCAAGCAATGAGAAGAGTTTCTGCAATAATATTCCAGTGATGCATATAGAGGAATCGAGTAAGGTAGGTGAGGAGTGTTAATAGGTGGCAAAGCAATAAGTTTCTAATGTTTTCTCATCAAAAAGGGGCTAGAAAGAGATAAAGTGCGGAAAAAAAAAGAGTAGGCAAAGCAGGAATTTCCATAATTTTTGAAGGACATGACATCCGAAGCAACAAGAAGAGGACAGTTCAGCTCTTTGGTAGTAAAAGGAGGGGAAGTCGGTGAAGGAGGGTAGAAATAGTAAAGACGATGATAATCTTCATGCTGCGAAGAGAGTGTGGGCCTTTGGTAAGAAGCTTGGGTTGTCGTTTGATGGAGATGAATCAATCATTGTCTAGCATATAGCAATGTTGAAATAGGGAGTTAAGAATTACGTCTCGCTTATTCGACTGACACAACTGTTTTGGTCGGCAAATAATCCTGTTGATGATTGCCTACCCCATCTTCGTTGTTCTGTTGCATTGGTTCTTTTTTGTCATGTTCCTGGTCCTATTCAGTGATGGTGTAGTCTTCTAAAAATAGTTAGTATCGCTTGTAATTTCCTCTCTTTCCTTTTTTTTCTTAATGTGATATTGGCTAGTTTTATATTTGTCTGAAAGTTAGCTCATACCTCATTTTTTGTTGGTTTGTCTGTTTTGTATCATGACTTTTATCATTAATTATTAAAAAAAAAGCCTAACATGCACGCTTGCCATGAGTGTAAGCGCAACTCTAGAAGGTCAAGCCAGGGGAAGACACAGGTGTGTGAGTCAATAACAAGGAAGGGATGTTTTAGGATCGGTGGTAAACATGCCACTAAGTTTGTATTTGGTTCAGCTTTTTAACAACTTTAAGATGTGAAAAAGCTCTTTTCGACTGGAAGGCTTGCGTTTGGTTGGGAGAAAAGATCTTTTTATATCTTTTTCATAACTTATTTCAGAGAAATGCTTTAAAAACATTATATTAACATTAAATCTTTACCACTATGACCTACTTTTACTTGTTATCACCACTTCCACCGACCACGACACCTTTTATAGTCATGAATCGGAACACTTACCACTTTCCACTACCATGACAAACTATTATCATGATTCTCTCTTACCTACTATAATTAGATAATGTATATTATTATGTGCGGAAATGCGGAATCCCAAGTACCTAATTCGAATCAAATACTACGACCAAATGAGAAGTAATACGGATAAAAACGAACAAAAACAAGAACACAGTGATTTACATGAAAACCCCTCTTCAATCGAGAGGGGAGAAAACTACGGGCGGAAATAGAGACTTTTATTAATTTGAGAATATAAGAATTACAATTCACTTCTCTCTCTCTCTCTCTCTCTCTCAAGGATGACAGCGGCGTTCACTTTAATAAGATGCTCTTCATGTGACCCCTACGGTCATATATATACCCGCGTGAAAAATACACTCCCGATTGATCGGGGGGTCCTGATCGATAAGGGTCCCGATCGATCGGCTGGGCTTGATCGATCGACCTTGCCTTTGCTGCTTTCCTATATTTCTGTCTAGCACGCTTACCCAATCGATCGGTGGAATCGCCCAATCAATCGACAAGCTCACGGCAACAACAATAATAATAAGTCACTGAATTTGAGGCATATTCCTAACAAATCTCCACCTTGACTCAAATTTAACATCGAAATAAAAGATACCCCCACCTTCTCCACTAACACCGCACAACCGGGGTTAAAAAACCCAAACTGAGAGCCTAACCAAGTTCGAGCAATGCTCGAATTTCCTACCGGAAAGAACTTTAGTGAACATGTCTGCTGGATTATCTTCAGTACCAATCTTCCTCAACTTCACCTTGCGCTCATCTATCAAATCTCGAATAAAATGATGCTTGACATCAATGTGCTTCATCCTATCATGATGCATCATATGACCTTTAGCTAGGTGAATTGCAGACTGGCTATCACAGTAGACCCTAACTGTGCCCCGATCAATACTGAGTTCCCTAATCAAACCTTTCAACCAAACGGCTTCCTTGAACGCTTTTGTCACTGTCATATACTCGGCCACTGTAGTTGACTGTGCAGTAACTGACTGTAGAAATGCTCTCCAACTGATAGCACTATCACCCAAACAGAACACATAACTAGAAGTAGACTTCCTTTTATCTAGGTCTCTACCGTAGTCTGAGTCAACATACCCAATTAAATAGCATTTACTCCTCCCAAACTCCAAACAAACATCAGAAGTGCCACGTAAGTACCTGAGAATCCATTTAACAGCATGCCAATGCTCTTTTCCTGGATTCGCCATGTATCTACTCACTTTGGTAACAGCATAAGCAATTTCTGGACGAGTACATTCCATAGCATACATAATACTACCAACTGCACTAGAGTAAGGGACCTGTGACATGTACCTGACATCCTCCTCCGTCTAAGGCGAATCCAATGCTGAAAGCCTGAAATGAGCTGCCAATGGAGTGCTAACAGGCTTAGCATCCTTCATATGAAATCGATACAGAACCTTCTCAATATACTTCTCCTGAGACAAGTATAACTTTCCTGCTTTTCGGTCCCTACTGATTTCCATACCGAGTATCTTCTTGGCTGCTCCCAAATCCTTCATCTCGAACTCGCTTTTCAACATTGTTTTCAAGCTATTAGCATCAGTCATGTCCTTAGCTGTAATCAACATATCATCAACATATAACAGAAGATAAATGAATGAACCTGAGTTTGTCTTCCTGAAGTACACACAACTGTCATATTTACTCTTGAAGAACTCATTACTAGTCATAAACTCGTTACTAGTCATAAACTGATCAAACCTTTTGTACCACTGCCTAGGTGACTGCCTCAAACCATATAGAGATATTTTCAACAAACAAACATGATCTTCCTTATCCTTAACAACGAAGCCTTTAGGCTGATGTATGTAAATACTCTCCTCTAGCTCACCATGCAAAAATGCAGTTTTCACATCTAACTGCTCAAGCTTTAAATCATGCATAGCTATTAAAGCAAGTATCGCTCGTATGAAACTATGTCTAACAACAGGTGAGAAAACATCATGAAAATCAACACCATGTGCCTCATTGTAGCCTTTAGCTAGTGGTGGCCACGGGCTGGGTCGGGCCGGGCAGGGCCCGAGGGCCTCCAGGGCCGGGACCGGCCCGGGACCAGGCCCTGGGCCGCTACAGTGCGGGGGGGCCGGGCCCGGCCTTTTTAACTAAATTAAAAAAAAATTTAAAAAATACATAGTCGTTTTGTACTAAAATTATTGTAATTCACTGATAAATAATATGAGATACAAATATATTTTTTTTCCAAGTATACATGTTCAAAAAAAATAATACTAAATATATGTAATAAATAAAATAAAATATACAATAAGTAATTATCAAAAAAATATCAGTAAATAAATAACATATCAAATACAAATACAAATACAAAGTTGGGGCCTAATATTTAAAAATATAAAATTATTTATCAAAAAATATGAAGTTTGACACATGGAGTGTGCGGTCATCTTTTGACGTAAATATGTGAAAGTAAATAATTAACATACAAAAGTCTTGAATCTTGATATTAGTCATATCGGGGGGTTTCTACGCCATCATTTGACGTATCAGTTGTGCGGTCGTCTTTTTCATCGCTCGATGAATCCAGCTTCATTCTCTGTTGATCTCTTGCCTCAGCTAGCAGCCAATCCTTCAAGCACACGGACATCTCCAAGCTCGACGGCGATAGCTTTGCCCTCTTCGTTCCAAGCAACCTGCCATCAAGACTAAAAGCACACTCCGATGCTACTGAAGATACCGGACAACTTAGTATATCACGTGCCATGGTGGAAAGCACGGGATATTGGGTTTGTTTTGTGTTCCACCATTGTAAAAGATCAAAATGCGGGTTGGCCGGCGGCCCGAAAATATGGACCAACGGCGTCCGCAAGTAATAATCTAGCTCGTCACATGACGTGGGGGCTACTACAGGCGTAAATTGCTCCAACAGCTTCCACGAATATGACATGTGTGAACTACTTCCACTAGATGTGGAAGATCCTACTGCAATAGTACTAGGATTATTAAATGATAATTTACGAGAATACTCAGAAAATAAATTATGCAAGTCATTATCGACATCGGCAATGAAAGTATCGACATTAAGAGTAGGATGCAAATATTTAAAAAAATTTAATTTTTTTTTTTTTTTTTGTAAAAAAAGAGCCGTTGGCTCTGTACAACAAAAGAGCCAACGGCTCTTTTGGGCCGGGCCGAGCCTAGGCCCCTGAAAAAATCAGGCCAGAGGCCCGGCCGGGCCCGCTACAGTGCCATTCGGGCCGGGCCGAGCCTGTTTTCGGGCCGGCCCGGCCCGTTGGCCACCTCTACCTTTAGCTACTAACCAAGCCTTGTACCTTGCATTTTCCACTCCAGGAATGCCTTCTTTTCGTTTGAAGACCCATTTGCATCCTATAACTCTCTTTCCTGTTTGAGGCTTAACTAGCTGCCAAGTCTGGTTCTTCTGTAATGACTGCATTTCTTCATGCATGGCCATTAACCACTTCTCTGAGTCAGATCTAGATACAGCCCTTGTATATGTAGATGGCTCAAAAGCTTCTACTGTTTCAGCTATAGTAAGGGCATAGGCTATCATCTCCTCATACCCAAATCTCTGTAGCGGCCTAATCTGTCTTTTCTGCCTTCCACCAGTAATAGTATACTATCCGACCTGCTGACCTGTTTCTGTTTCATCATTCTCATCAGAAACCTGTACTGGAGGTATATACTCTCAATCTGAACTACCTGCTGCTGATTTGAACTATCTAACTGTATTTGACTATTATCAGGCTTTTGTGCCTGAATCGAATCATGAACTAAAGAGGGCGTGCGTGGCGGATGTAGTAGGGAAGACTCATCAAATGTAACATCCCTACTAGTCAGAAATTTATGAGACTTCGGATCCCATAAACGAAATCCTTTTACACCTGATGTATAACCAAGAACGATACACTTCTTGCCTCTAGGCTCTAGCTTCCCATCATTCACATAAGCATAAGCAGGACAACCAAAAATTCTTAAATGAGAGTAATCAGAAGAGGATCCAGACCATACCTCTTCTGGAGTCTTCAACTGAAGCGATGAATGAGGTGATCGGTTCACTAAGTAACACGCCATGTTAACTTCCGCTGCCCACCATTCTCTCCCTAAACCTGCTTTGGATAGCATACATCAAGCCTTCTCCAGCAACGTCCTATTCGGTCTTTCTGCCACTTCATTCTATTGAGGTCAACCTGTACAAGTCCTGTGCCTGACAATGCCTTGATTCTCACAGAATTTGACGAAATCACCCTCTACAAATTCAAGACCATTATCAGTCCTCAACCTCTTTATCTGCTTCCCTGTCTATTTTTCAAGCAGCCTTCCACTTCTTGAAGACTTCATAAACTTTGTTTTTCTGCTTAAAAAAATAGACCCAAACTTTTCTTGAATAATCATCAGTGAACGTTAGAAGATACCTAGAACCTCCTTTGGAAGAAACTCTGGATGGTCCCCACAAATCTGAATGAACATAATCTAGCATTCCTTTAGTCTGATGCACTGCCTACTTGAAGCTAACTTTCTTCTGCTTCCCATAGATGCAATGCTCACAGAACTGCATCAGCCCTGCAGACTGACTACACAATAAACCCCTCTTACTCAGCTCTGTCACACCCTTATCACCCAAATGATCCAATCTCATGTGCCACATCTTGGTAATATCTGATTTTGATATAGACGATGTAGAAACAGCCATTGACCCTATCATGGTAGAACTTACAAGCTCATACAAGGTTCCTACCCTTCATCATAATCAACGCACCCTTGCTGGCCTTGATAGCTTCACCTTCAGCTGTGTACTTGTACCCATGTGACTCAAGGGTACCTAAAGAGATAAGGTTCTTTTTCAAGTCTGGGACGTGTCACATGTCGCTAAGTGTCCTGATAGTGCCATCGAACATCTTAACTCTGATTGTTCCTATACCCATAACTTTATAAGCGGCAACATTGCCCATCAAGATTACTCCACCCTGAATTGACTTGTGTGTGGCAAACCAGTCTATATTAGGACAAACATGATAAGAATAACCTGAATCCATAATCTACTTATCCTTGGATCTGGCCTGGGATTCTGTTACTAAAAGAACATCAGTATCACCCTTATCTTCAACTACACTAGCCTCAGCAGACTTATCACCTCTATTATGGTCATTCCTGTTATCTTCTTTCTGCTTGTTCTTAAGCTTATAATAGTTTTTCTTTATGTTCCCTTTCTTGTAACAAAAGTTACATAACAGGTTCTTATGTCTAGACTTAAACCTTGACTTCTTTCCACCAGACCCTCTATTCTCAGTTCTACCTCACAAACAAACCATTACCAGAGTCATTTATAGAGTCAGATAATTCTTTATCTACTAGCTCTTTACTCACTAGGTTCCTCTTAACTTTATCAATTGTGATAGTTGACCTACCACCATATATCATGCTTTCTATAAAGCCTTTATATGAATTAGAGAGTGAACATAATAACAAGAAGGCCTGATCTTCATCTTTAAGGGCATCATCCAATTCTTTTAACTCTTGAATTATAGAGTTAAATTCATTAATATGGTTCTTAAGAGATGTACCTTCTGACATACATAACATGAATAATCGGTGCTTGACCGCGAGCCTATGGGAGACTGATTTGAAGCAGAACAACTCCTGCAGCTTCTCTCACAACTCCTTAGTGGTTGTCACCTCCAAGACTTTTGTCAGTACATCATCTGTAAGATACATCTGAATAGCTGTAAGTGCCTTCTCATCTAACTCCCATTGTGCATCAGATAAACTCTCCGGTTTCTTCTCTTTTCCGTCCAGTACTTTCTGTAAGCCATTATGTGTTAGGAGACCTTTAACGCGGACTTGCCATAAACTGAAACTCTCTTGACCACCAAACTTCTCTACTTTAGATTTAATAGCTGACGCCATAGTACCGAAACGAACAACAAGGGCTCTGATAATCAAATACTATGACCAAACGAGAAGTAATATGGATAAAAGAGAACCAAAAGCAAGAACACAATGATTTACGTAAAAACCCCTCTTCAATTGAGAGGGGAAAAAACCACGGGCAGAGATGGAGACTTTATTGATTTGAGAATATAATAATTACTATTCAGTTCTCTCTCTCTCTCTCTCTCTCTCTCTCTCTCTCAAGAATAACAGCGGCACTCACTTTAATTGAATACCCTTCATGTGAACTCTAGGGTCATATATATACCCACGTGGAAAATAGACTCCCGATTGATGGGGGGTCCCAATCGATCGGCCCTGCCTCTGCTGCTTTCATGCGTTTCTCTCCAGCACGCTTACCCGATCGATCGGTGGAATCACTCGATCGATCGGCAAGCTCACTGCAGCAATAATAATAATAAGTCACTGAATTTGAGGCATATTCCTAACATATTAAATCATTTTTATGATTATAATAGGTAAGTTACTTTTTTAACTTGTATTGAAATATTTTATTTTGTAAAAAAGATCTTTATGCACTGCAACCAGACACTTCACTGTAAAAAGATACAGATTTTAAATCGACAGATCTTATTGAAACAAATAAGCTGAAATAAGTTGAACCAAACACACCCTAAGAAGTGTCAAGAAGAGGTAATCATGGGTCAAAAGTAGTGATCCGAGTCCAGGGTCGGTTCTGATATTTTCGGGGCTCTAAGCAAAACTTTTAAATGGGTTCCTTCTTAAATAATAATAGTTTAATGGGTTATTTACACTAAAGGTCCATGTACATGTCCATTATATCAATTTAGTCCTTGTATTTTTAATTGGGTCAATTTAGTCCCTGTACAATTCAAAATGTGTCAATTTGATCCTTAAAAAAAAAAAATTATGTTAAGTTTTTAATTAAATTTTCAATGGTTCGACCAAGAATTTGGTTAAACTGAGTAAATGGATGAATTTATAATATGTTGCTTGCATCTAACATAATTTTTTCGTTCAAAATTACAACATTAACTTAACTTAAATTTGTTCAATGACTAAATTGGCACGTTTTGAATTGTTTGGGGACTAAATTGACATAATTAAAAGTATAAAAACCAAATTGATGTGATACGTGTCATGATCCTAGCCATGACATGGTCCAACGCATCAGCTAGGACAGCAAACAATAAAAGGATAGTCGTTCTTGGGTGTGGACAAGGAAGGCCTAACCAAGGAGCCAAGACAAGGCCAGCTCGCAACCAGGACCGTGTCAGGGTCGCAGAGGTTCACGGCCTGGGGTAGGGCCAGTTCGCAGCCAGGCAGTGTCACGGGGTGCAGCCAGACAGTGTCAAGGGCTTGTCCGCAGCACCCGATAGCCCAGCCTAGGCACCCGGTAGTTTCAATGGGTTGGCTTTCAACTTCAACGATCGCTGCAGGTGCTCCAGCAAGCTCCAAAGGCGCGCCTCAACCTGGAAAAGTCTAGAAGAATCTGGAAACGGCAAGGGGGGACGCTCCTCCAACCGTTTTTCCCTCCAAATAATTGAATAATCCATGTTTCCTGTCATTATTTGAATTGTTGGTTATTTCCCGCCATTTTATTTGAATAATTCAGATTGTAATAGCTTAGGAAGCTTCTACAATAAATTGTTAGAATTCTATAAATAGAAGAGCAAATACTTGTAATTGTCATGGAATGAAATATAAAAGAATTCTAGAGAACAACTCTTAATTTTCTCATCTAATATTTTCTTATTCTTCTCTCATCTAAATTTTTACTTCTTTTCCTCATCCAAGTCTAAATTCACATTATTTTCTCATCTCAAATTCTCTGAACTCTATTTTTCTCAACTCAGTTCTTCAATCACGTTCCAAGTCCTATCCGACGTGAAGTCACGAATTCAAGGAACGTGACAATACGCAAAGTACAGGGACCTTTGGCGTAAATAACCCTAGTTTAATAATAATAATTAAACCTTTAAAAATCATAACCTCTAAAATTTAGGAGCCCCCATCAATTGCTTGAAATTATGTCATATCCTACCCGAGTCAATTCGATGCGGTCGACCCGTTAGTCCACCCTTCACAAAATCATGGATAACAAATGGTGAATATAGAGGGCAACGTCATGATATGACCAACCCCTGGGCCCAAGGCTTCCTTCTTCATTTTGTTTTCTACAGTAGTAAACAATACACATATTTTTCAGATACATAACACTAAAAATAGAGTATTTAAACTACTAATTTGTATGGGTAAGGAACAAAAAAGTCCAAGTACCCATCATTTTTTTTTCAATCTTACAAAATTGATATGTTTGATTTCTTGCTGATTTAAACAATAAATTATGAGAAAAAATATTCCAAATGACAGATGACGCGTTCATGCATACTGGGTCAAGTGTAGTGGTTGATGCGTGTCTTTCATTTCTGTACTATCTTAAGCCTCCCCTATACCCCACACTTATGCTTCTCAACTTTGACGCCCTTGTGTTCCATGCCAATCACACATTTCTCTCTTTTCATTTTTTTTAATCCAAGTGTTTGGGACTGGCCTGATTCGTTGTATAAAGGATTGTTCGTCTTATAATATTTGCTAATAGTTTGATAAAAGCTTATAGAGGAACTCTTCTACGCCTTAACAATAGCTTGACAACTAAGCGACGATGGCTCAATAATAGTTCAAATAGCTTGGCTCGATAGTAAAACACAATACGGTAGCGAGCTCGACTCAGAGGTCGAGCCAAATATCGAGTGTAACTACATTTGTCAAACCGAAATCGAACAAAGTTCAAAAGCGCGATAAAGCCTCAGATTGAACGCCAGCTTGTTTAAGGCATATCGAGCTTGAGTTCAAACAGGGAATTGCTCGACTCAACTTGATTCATTTACATCTCTATGCATTGGGATCTACAATCTAAACAGATGGCCATAAAGCGACAATTGCCAACCAACAGTAGGATAATTCAAACACAAACTACAATAAATCCATACATTTAATCCTTTATCATAGTTCACATTTGAGAAATGTCTTATACATAAGGAACTACAAATAAATTTTTATATAGTATGGGGTCATGATTTATTCTAAAGTACGAAGCAAGCCCCATTCCAAAAGGAAAAGCAAAGGAAAAAAGAACAGGAAACCAATGTGACTAAAGTGAAGCTCCTCGTGTTGCTTCCCATCCAATACTACTCCCAAAAAAAATATTATTAAATAATAGAATAAATAAAAATACATCAATAAATAAATAAAATAGATAAAAAAAAAAGGGTCATGGGGAGATGTTCTTGGGGTGTTTGGTAGAAAAGGAAAAAAAAAAAAAAAAGAAAAGAAATCTAGAGAGAAGGGACACAGCAAATCCATTTCATGTCTCCATTCCTATGCCAACAAATCCATTTGGTTATTTTATTTTCTTCGTTTTTCGTTTTAGTTTGTATAAAAATAAAACTCTGTCTAGTATTAATTGCTTAATATTTAAAATATTTAATTCCTTAATA
This sequence comes from Simmondsia chinensis, assembly GCA_018398585.1. Taxonomy (NCBI): domain Eukaryota; kingdom Viridiplantae; phylum Streptophyta; class Magnoliopsida; order Caryophyllales; family Simmondsiaceae; genus Simmondsia; species Simmondsia chinensis. Next base: position 38,166,074 of record JAGTTD010000001.1, read on the forward strand.
TTATATTGTAGCATCTCTAACTAAGGGTCTATTTGGCTAAGTTGCTAAAAAACTACTTTATTTTGCAAAAAGAAATAATTTGTGTTTGGATAAATCAGCCACGAGATGCTAATGATATTATTATAAGTCTTTTACCTAAGTTCTAGAAAAGCATTTTTTTTTCTTTTAATTTACCAAAACAGACATTGACAGAATTACTTTGTAATTAATATTGTCTAGAAGCAGAAGTAATTTAAACAATTTCTTTTAGAATTTGTTGGTCATTTTAGATTCTTAAAATTTTTAAATAGTATTGAATTACAAACTAAAATAAAAACATAAGTAAATATTTTTTATGTAGTTTATTATTATTTTTAATTTAAAAATTATAGATATTTAATCACACAAGATATTATTAAATGGTCCTTCAACCTAATAATTGAGAATTCCAAAGGCTAACGCATCACCCGCGTTTGATTCCCGGTAGAAGTATTTTTCTCCTCCCCACCTTACCAACGGAAAAAATGAATATCAATACACAATTAGATTTAAAATTAATTAAGTAATTGCACCTAATTTCACATTTACATTAAAAAAAAAAGAGGGAGGGAAGAAAGAGAGAATGTGTAGATGATTAGAAGTCAACATGTCCATTGGTACGGTAGTTAGTATGTCTTGTTTGTATTTCTATTCATTAACATTTCCAATATACTCACCTTCTTTCCCCTTTCCTAATAACTCAATCCACACCCACAAATCATTACAAAAAACCCATCTCCCATAATCCCCTTTACTTACTCATTACACATATATATACACTAGAACCCTTCACTTTCACTATATTTTTCTCCCACATAGCTGTCTAGAAAAGCCATTGAAACTCTGACATGGGCTTCTCCTTAAGTTGCTTTAATCCCATCTGGGTAAGGTCCAGATCAAGCTCTCGTGTTAAGAATGACGACACTAATGTCGTGGTCTCAAAGGGCTGTAGGGATCAGGAGACATCTATGGAAGACCCTGATATGGGCTTCTCCTTGTGTTGTTTAAGCCCCATTTGGGGCAGGCGCAGATCACGCTCTCGTGTTGAAAACCATGACAATGACGTTGAAGACATCTCAAAGGGTGGTGATGGGGACGAGGTGAAGAGGTACAATTGGGAGGAGATAGAGAGGTTGACAATGAACTTCAAAGAGGTGATTGGTGTGGGAGGGTATAGCACAGTGTACTTGGCCCGGTTACCCGGCTCAACCAAGCTAGGTGCCGTCAAGGTTTACAAGTATAGTGAGCGGCTAAGTCAAGTTTTTAAGTGTGAATTGGAGATTTGCAAGCAACTTCATCATGACAACATTGTCAAGCTCCTTGGCTATTGTGATGAGCGAGGTTTGTATCTTTCTTTGGTCAAAGTTTTATTGTCCATTTCAAAAAAAAAGATTTTAATCTTTTGTAAAAATAGAGTGTGCTGGCTTAGAAAACGCCTTTTTTTCGTTTCTGTTTAATCTTAGTTTTCAGTCCGTTCACTATGAAAATCAACAACTAAGAAACACTTGAAGACTTTAACAAGCATACCAAAACGACTCCATACAAGGAAAAGTGAGAAAATAAAGGCAGCCGAGTTTTCTTATTTGATATAAAGAATAGAAAATCGAAAACCATTTTTTCAAGCATGTTCCAATTATTAACCTTGGGAATTTGAAAAATATATTGGAAAAATCTGAAACTTTTATGAAGTGAATAGGCTCAAAATAGGAAAACAATTGAAAAAAAAAAGTCTAATACATAATGAAAAGATCAGTAATTTGAATGCATAACTCAATTTATTAGATAAAGTTTTATCGATAATTTTATTCTTTTACTGAGAAAAATAGCTTTTTGGCCAAACCAAAATGATTTTGCAAGGAAGAATTAGGATCAAATATGATCCTGATCATTAAAAAGTCATTTATTGGGTGGGTTGATGATTTTGAAATGAATAGAGTCAAAATTAAATAATAAGATTGCTAGTAGCATTCATTGACCCTAGGACATGTAATTTCATGAAAATGTTGATTGACATAATAGGGACCGACTCTTGCTTTTAATGCTCAAATTAGTCCACATTATTGTACAACTTCAATTTCTTGAATCTTTTACTAGATTGTGTAGAAATAGAAAATTTATCACCTATGTATCAGAAAATTTGAGAATTTATTATTTACATATTATAAGGTTTGTCAAATATATAATAGGATTACATTAAGGTTTAAAAATTTTATTACTTTATTACGTTTAACTAGAGCCTAGTGAATTTTTGTCCAAGTCCAATGAATTTTTGCTAGAAAATGCTGATATAATATATGACTCTAGTAATACATATGTGTTATGTTAGTATTTTGGCCAAACTGTTTTCAATTATGACAAAAATTTATCAAGAATCACTTAAGTCACCAACAAGAACATCTATCGTATTGTATATATCATAATGTCGTAATTCTTAAATGGTAAAAGACTAAACTTCAGATATATAAATGATAATTCCCTTAAAAATAACTGGTATAGCTATGTGGTCATAGTCACAATTTGGCTCACTTCTATAATATAAAATCAATTGCTTTGGTTCCTTTACAATGTGGTTCTCAATTTCTATCTTTTTTATTTATTTATTTCATGTCATACGTATTTAAAATATTTTCGTTGTTTTTATGTACAGAAGAAGGCGTCCTCATGTTTGAATACGTCCCTAATGGTACCTTACAAGAGAAACTCCATAATCACGAACCTAATCAAGGAGTCCTTCCTTGGAAAGCCCGCATGACCATCGCCTTTCAACTCATTCAGGCTCTCGAGTACCTACACGAGAACCACACCCTCCACATAGTCCACGGTGACATCAAATCGTCGAACATTCTCCTTGACGAAGACCTAAACTGTATGCTATGTGACTTTGGATTCTCCAAGATGGGCTTCTCTTCAACGGTTCAACCACACTCTTCATCATCGCGTTCTGCAATGATGGGTTCCCCTGGTTACATCGATCCTCACTACCTAATGACCGGGATCGACTCAAAAAAGAGTGACATCTATAGCTTTGGAGTCATACTGCTAGAGCTCATCATGGGAATGGAGGCAATGTGCTCTGGGCGCTTACTTACCTCAATAGTTCAAGGGAAGAACGGTTTTGACATCAACAATGTGGTAAAAAAGATCGATCGACAACTTGATGGAAAGTTAGATATAAAAGAAGCACAGGTCATGGCATTCATTGCTACCAAGTGTCTCCATCATTTGCCTAGCTTAAGGCCCTCTACTTCAGAAATCTACCTCACTATGAGGGAAAAGATCTCTTCCATATCTCATTTGCTACACAATGATAAATATAAAGAATCATGGTCACGCGTAATTTCATCCGAAGCCAGTTCTGATTTTAAGCGGTTTTAGACAACCACCTAAAGATGAATGCAGATATATAATATTTGTTGTCCAGAGGTGTGCTCTTAACGACCTTCATCAAAGACAAGAACCATTGAGCGAAATTCCAAAGAAATCCCCCGTGACCACTAAATGGGATGAGACCTGTGAGTGACCGTCCCCTTGAGTCAATTCTTCTTTATTAGCTGGCCATTTCATTTATGTATCTCACTAGGTCATCGACCACATGCTTCCTTATTTATCAGTATGTTTCTCATGAAAAAAAAAAAAAAAAACTGATTTTGCTATCCTCTAAAAGTCCCATGTCATGAGGGAATATAATTACGTGTATTTTAGATAAAACTTGTCTTAGAAACTTATCTAAGACTGAAAATAATCAGGAGAATCTTCATTTGTACATAATAATTGTATGTGATTCATTTCCCCTTGGTGAAATTTTCTTATCATAGAGTGAAATTGGATTTTTTTTTTTTTTTTAATTTATGTAAAGCAAAAGGGTGTTGTCACATGAGGCAGGAATTGATTACAATAAAGCTTGTCATTGAAGGGAGATCTTGAATGAGATAACAAAGTAATTTGCTTTCTTCTACAGTTTACAGCTGGATGCATCGCCAAGAATTTGATAATAATTTTTTTTTTTAAAGAGTTTTCCCTTTTTTTTTTTTTTAACATTGCTGACCGGCTTGCTGTAAAAAGCTTGTTAACCTATTTTATTTTACTTAATCGGCCTTTTTTTTTATATGTCGACGCAGCTTGTTTAAAATGAGCTAAAATTCTTAATTAAGATACATTGCTACACAAAATATTCGTCATCTTCCATTAGTGTTACATTTAATTTTATTCAGTGCCTCGTTTCTCTTGATGTACCTATAAATACGGTGGAGGATTCTACCCTACAAAAACATTAAAAAAAAAAAAGACATGCTCTTTGAGGCACTCTTTTTTCTTTTTTGATAAATATCGGCAAAGCCGAAGACAGGCAGCTCGAAAAAACGAGGCCTAGGCCACTCCGTAAACGGAGGGGGGAACAAAAAGGGAAACAAAAAAGCAACAAAACCAAAAACACCCAAACCCGACAAAACAGACACCGAGCACAAGCTACCTAAGCTCAGGCCGAGAACCCGAAAGAAAAAGAACCAAACAACCGGCACGGGAAACCGAAGCAGGATTGAACCTCAACCACAAAACCACCCACCTCATTTAGCCAGCAGATCTGCCACCGTGGGCGGGTCGAAACCATCGAAATTAAACCCCACTCTTCTTTCCATGTCAATTGCCCGCTCCGCTTGAAGGACCAACTCATTGAGGTACTTTATTTCACCACGCTGTTATTCTCTCTTTATCATTCGGAACTGTTTGAGATCTTCCTATGTTGTCCTCAAGTACAGGATTGCTATATTCATGGCATTAACCACCCGGGGGGGTAAATTCGACTTTAAAACAATAATTTTTCAATGCGGTAGTTTCGTGACTACACCAACATTTTTAGATTTTTCTCATTTACATTGATCTTACATTGTTAGTTTTTCCAAGACAAATATCTTTAACTTTGGACATCTTTCTTTCTTTTGTTTAACTTCAATTTTTTTTTCTTTTTTCTTCTTTTTTTATTAAAACTTATTTGTGCCCCAAGTCAAGAGTACACAACAACGTTTGTTTAGACTTTTTGAATTATTAATCTAATATTTATAGAGCCTGGACTCGATTTAGTGCAATGAAAAGGATTTACTGGACTTGAACTCAAAATAAGCCATGTTTCTCGAGCTTACTAGCATGTAAAAATGTTTGTGAGCTCGCTATACTCATTTCCTTATGCATTCTAGTAAATTATTACATAGGAATCTATACCTCTGTGATATTTTTATTGGCAATTCGCTTATTTCTTTATAGGGATAAAAAATCGCTAAAGAACCTTGTTATTGCTTTTTGAAAAAGAAGCAACCTAAAACATTGTATTAGGAAGGGGATAATGAGATTCGAACTTGGCAGTGATCCGAGTGATGGTGACTCACCCAAGAAACAAAAGTTGCCTCTTTTTTTTTTTCTTTTTTTTGGATAATTATGATACCACGTTTGCAGCAAAGATTTTGTCCATAGCCATCAATTTCTTCATGCTTTATGAATCAAGATAGGCTTCAAAAACTACAATCATAGCAAATGTAAGCCAAAAATACTTCAAAAGGATATAACGTATAAAAAAGAACAAATAAACATATTTTTTTTTTACTATATATACATTAACAACATCCTATTCTTCTACTTCTGTGGGTTGGGCAAACAATCTGAGTTTCGCACACCTTGAAGGCTCACTTTCTTGATGAACAAAATTAGCACTTTCAAAGTTTTGTTTTGCAATATTTGTTAGGAAACTAGGAAGTTCTCAACAAGTCCTGATACCACTTGTTAGAACTACAGAGAAATATTGAACAACAAATTGAAATGGCAAACATGAATAAAGAGATTAGGGAAATAAATACACACCCGAATTTACTTGATTTAGTTGAAGCTTATGGAGAACCGATATTCACTAATATAAAACGAGGATTACAATATTTTCCTCACTCTACACCAACACAAGTGTGCCTTATAAATAGGCTTCCTATAGACATTAACACCTGAAACCCAAAAGTCATCATCAATCGCGTCATTAACAGAAGTCATAATTAATCCGGTCATAACTAGATTGTTACCTAAGCAATCTTCACACTTTACAAATTCGCCTTTCAATGCAAGAGTAGGAAAGCTAATGGTAATAGAGATGCATATTCGCTCGCAACAAGGCCTTCCACTGTGATTTTCTTATCTGATTTGCTTCTTATTCACATATTTCAGCCTTGTTTGCGGGGCTACTTAGCTCTTTTCTAGAATTCTCACTAATTCTTATGTATGCAAAAAGTATAATATCTTGGAAAAAGAACAAGTATAGCATGTTTTAGAAAAAGAAAAATGAAGGCTATTGTCTACATCTTAAGTGACTACAGTGATGACATAGCAATCAAAAATATAACATGATAACTAAAAATTTAAATGGAAAGATGATGTGGCGGATGACAGAGTAATCATAAAGATAACATGATAGATGATGACAGTGATTGATGAAGTTAATGTACTTCTTGGTCCCTTTTAAAACATGTCGTCATTCTTGTTTATTTTCTAAAACATGTTGTCATTCTGATCATTTTTTTAAAACATGTTGTCATTCTTGATTATTTTCCAAAATATATTGGCCATCTTGTTTATATAACGTGCATTATTCCTTAGTCATTTTCTCAAACATTGTCTCTTTTAAAATATTTTTGCCTAAAGACCAATTTTATTCATATTTAAGGAATGTATTTAACTAACCTATACATACATACATATATATATGTATGCGAAAATGGTGTAAGATAAAATAAGTATTTAAAATTAAGACTACTATTTTCTATTTTTGCCTGATGTTGAGATTTTCTTTTGTGATTTGCTTCCTCTTTAGGTCCTTTAGCCTTGTTTTCAGATTTACTTAATTTCCCTTTTTTCAGAATTGTTACCGGTTCCTATCTAAAAAAAAGCATAATATTTTTAAAAAAAATAAGGAATTATAGCATGTTTTAGAAAAGAAAGAAAAGTAATATCTACCACGTCAACAGAATGATCACTTAGCAATTAAAAAAATGGCACAAGAACCAGAAATTTAAGGAAAAGATGTCGAGAATGACGAGATAATAAGGAAGACAATATTGCAGATGATGTGACAAGAACTGATAAAGTCAATGTCTTTCTTGTTAATGTATTCTCCAAATAAAGTATTTTAGATGTGTTTTGGCTTGGCCACGGTGTGTGTCGACACATATCTTAGTATGCATTGACACATTCATTCTAGTAACACTCATTGAATGGTGTGTGTTGACACACAACTTACAAAAAGCCACAATGCCTAGAAAAAGAGGGTTGTTAATCAACATGCAACCTCTATATGTCGACACACATCCTCAACATCGACATTCGACCTTGTGTGTCAACAAACAAGAACAGTTTAATCGTTTTTGGGACGGTATTTTGTGCCTCTTCAAAAAGAATATGTATTTCTTTAAAGGGACACTTAATCCTCCATATAAAACCCTATCCTCACATTTAATAACTTGGAAAAATCAAATTATTTGTGAGTGTGGATAGAAGCTGAGCAGGTCTTTGTCCAAGCCTCCAATAAAACCTAACAACTCCCAAATAAAAGGAAAAAACAACTGAAAGTCAACATGTCTGCCTATTGGTTGTTAGTATGTCATCTTTGTTTCCTCTGTCTATTACTTAAACCTTCAAATTGATTTGATTTTAGTTGCGTTTTATTTTGTGAACGGAAAAAATTATACTTTGGATAGGGGTTCACCTGTCAAGAATTCAAGCAATTCAAGCAGTCACTTGGAATCCCAAATTTATTGACAACCATATATATATATGAAATATTAAATATTAGCCAGTATTATAAGAATGGATTATTTAAGATGTACTTAAAATAATCTAGACACTTTCCTTATGAAAAAAGGGACCCACCAATCAAAACTTGTTTTGCACCACAAAAATCTCAGGATTGGTCCTGGGATAGGGAAATGAGTTCCAAACTATTAGTATAATACCCCATATTATGATACGATTTTGCTCATGATAGATATGATTGTAATTATTCCAAACCCTATGTAATGTTCCCTAGGAATATTCTTTTGTATTCATTTCTATATAATAGACCCTCAGCAACCCCCATATTTAATATACTTAACTCAATAATTACTTCACATGGTATCAAGGCAAAAACTCTAAACAGTTTCTCTTCGCTTTTCCCTTTCCTTTCCCTCTCCTCTCTCACGATTCCCTCACCCACAACTCAAACCTTAAACATACCCAAACCCTAAATCAATAGCAGCCCCAACCGCAGCCTCCTTCCCCCCGACTCCGGCCGCTACTGCTGCTGTTCTGAATGTCGGTGACCTCCCCTGCATCCCCTCGCCGCACCTCCCACGCATCTCAAACTTGTTGTTGGACCTCAACCCCTGTCTTAGCCTGGCGTCGGAAGCCTCTTTTTGAACCGCCGGCCGTTCGATGCCCTGACCAGCCACTCGGGGTACTCATTGTCGATTAACCGTACCGTTTAACTTATCGGTTTGGTAACCATTTTAAAAATTAGTGCAAATCCAATAACCATTACCGCCCGTTTAAAATCAGTTAATCGGAGTTTTGGTTTCGGTTAATTTAGTTCGGTAAACCCGGTAACCACTTAGTCGAAAAGAAATTTAAGTTTTTTCCATCGACTTTAACCCTAAATCTTTCCTAGTTATAAAAATACAAGGATAAAGTTTAGAAGTGATAAAACTTTCATGAGGTGACAGGAATCAAACCCATTACCCCTTACACCAACGGTAAAGCACTTGACCAATGGGCTAAAGTTGCAATTGTACTCATATGGTAGTATGAAATAATATATTTCGTTTTTTTTAGTTAACCATTTAAGTCAAACTCACGAACCAAAACCGCCCAAATTAACCGAGTTTTTTATTGGTTCGGTAACCGAACCGGATTTTACAATTCAATAACCGAAATTTTCGATTCAGTTTTCTTGATTTTTGTTCGGTATTTTCAATTTCGGCTTTTTATGAACACCCCTTCCAACCACTATCTAACCACAACTAGGTTTTTTCCAGTAATTTCTCATCTCTACCCTCCTCTATCCCTCTAACCATGGCTGGCTTCCACCCCTTTTCCATCTCCTCCCTTCCTCCTCCACAAATTTGGCTCTTTCACCACCCACAAATCTCGGCATTGGTGCTGGTCACTCCTCACTTCCCCCCAACTGCCCTTTTCTCTCTGTACAACCACCATTACTAGCCTTGTCGCCATCAAACTTGAAGCACCCACTGACTATCCCATATATGGCGTGAGCAATTTTCCATGATACTACGGGCTAATCGTGTCATAGGCTTGTCGGTGGGACTCTTCCATGCCCTCCCTTCCAAAGCACGAGTCTAGATGGCTAATATATTCTCAATTCCGATCACGTTGCCTCGACTTCCACTGGCCAAAGCATTTGGCCTTGCATTTCTACCTCTCTTGCTTATCCAGTCTTCAGTGATGTTATCTACAATCCCAACTCAAAAGGGGTGTGGGATGCCCTAGTCAAACGTTTTCGTAACCACTTTTTAGCCAAAGACTTTGGCCCCCATTTCCCTACAAACCACATACCCTAAACCTAGTAGTCATGTTGCCCCTAGTATCCTCACGCATGCCTCTCCGATCGTACCCCGGTCTGTCGACCACGCCCCTGCAGCGTCAGTCGCTGCAGCACCAGTTGCTACAAAATTGGCTGCTGCAGCACCGATTGCTACAAACCCCGAATGGGCTCGACAGCCTTTGTCTAGTCCCATTCCCACCATTCACTCGATGCACACTAGACTAAGGGATGAAATCCGTAAGTCCAAGCATATACTCTCACTCGCTTCCATTACGGTCATTTAGGAACCTACCTGTTTTTCGGTTGTTAAAAACCCCCAATGGCAGGAGGCTACGGCTGAAGAGTTAAATGCTCTCTTGCAAAACCACACTTGGGACCTTGTTCACCCTTCCCCCTTTCAAAATAAAGTTGGCAGTACTTGGAAGTATAAAGTTAAATAGAAGGTCGACAGATCGATTGACTGTTTCAAAGCTAGGCTAGTTGCTCAAGGATCCTACCAATGTGAAGGTCTAGATTACTTTGAAACATTTAGCCCGATTGTCAAACCCACCACGATCCGATTTATCTTAGCCCTAGTAGCCACAAACTCATGGTCTATCCGCCAACTTGATGTCAAAAATGCATTTTTACATGGTTATCTCACTAAGGAAGTCTATATGAAGCAACCTCAAGGATTCATACACCATAAATATCCTGATCATGTGTGTCTTCTTCGTAAGGCTCTGTATGGACTCAAACAGGCTCTGTAGGCCTGGTTTCAAAGGTTTAGTACGTTCCTATATAGTCTTGGGTTCCACTGTTGTAAGGCTGACCCTTCGCTATTTATACATCGCTCTCCTTTGAGCCTAGTGTGCCTCTTACTCTATGTTGATGACATCATCATTATAGGCTCCCATCCCCCCCCCCCCCCCCCCCCCCCCCAAAAACCCCCCGGCTTCACTTCATAGACACCCTGTCCACCGAATTCTGACCCAACATAAATATACATTAGACTTGCTCACATTAAACATCGCATGCTCGATGCTAAACCTGCCCAGATGCCCTTTCCAGCCCCAGCACAACTATCATTAACTGAGGGGTATCTGCTTGCAGATCCGACTGAGTATAGGAGTGCAGTAAATGCTCTCCAATATCTAACCATGACTCGTTCTGATATATGCTATACTGTTAACCATGTGTCTCAGTTCATGCATGCTCCCAGAACTTCTCATTGGCAGATTATGAAGAGCATTCTTCGATGCCTAAAGCACACTCCTGACCATGGTCTCACCATCTCCCTGAGTTCTTGTACTACCATCACAACTTTTGTAGATGTTGATTGGGTTGGGTGCCCCAACACATGTCGTTCTACTATCGGCTTTGCTCTCTTCCCCAGACCCAACCTTATCTCCTGACGGACCAAGAACCAGCCCACCGTTGCCAAGTCTACCATGGAATCTGAGTATCAAGCTATCGCTCAGGTGGTTGTTGAATGTGATTGGATCAGGTATGTTATGTGCGATCTTAGTCTTTCACCACTCCGGGCTAGTTTCTCATATATTGTGATAATATGTCTGCCACTTACCTTGCGACAAATCCTATCTCCAATGATCGAAGTAAGCATGTTGATGTAGATTTCCACTATGTTCATGAGAAAGTACTTAAAGGTGACATCCAGGTTCGATTCACGCCTACTACTAAATAGGGCTACCATCTTCACCAAAGGGTTATCCACTAGTCGCTTTCGTTACAACAAAGCCAATCAGCACGTGAATGCTAGGGGGCGTATTAGTATAATATTGCACATTACGATACAATTGTAATTATAGTAGATATGATTGTGATTATGTAAGATATATTTGTGATTATGTCAAATCCTATGTAATATTCCCCAGGAATATTCTTCTGTATTCATCTCTATATAATAAACCCTCAACAACCCTATTGGATATGCTCAACTCAATAATCATTCCCACAAACTTTTAACTACTACCAAGAAAATATATGCCAGTTACCAGTGTTGAAAAACAAGCATTTAGAGACGGAAATGTAGCGACAAAAATTTCCTTTTTCTAATATTTGTTTTTCGCTAATTGATTAAAGGCACCCGAATAGGCAGTTCGAAGCACCGGGTCGAGAGTACAAGAAGAAAATCATCTCAAAATCGTCTCAGAGCTGAATTCAAAAGTGGTTAACGAGTAAATTATATTTGTGATGAATTTTAGACTCAATGATGGTTTTGACTCGAAAATTAAAGTGTCATTAAAATTTCTCAAACAGATAAAGTTGTCACAAAAATAGAAACTTCAGTCACAAAACCATTCCTTAACAAGGGAAACTCGAAATGATGAAATTCGTCTCAAATTTGAGAAAGCCAGAGACCGTTTAAACCATATCAAAACCATCTCTTTTACGGACGGTTTTGAAACGGTTTCCTCGTATTAAATCACAAAAAATTGATATTAGACAAGGCCATCTCAAACACGAGAATTAGAGATGGATATACTGTATAAAGAATAAAGCTGCTATGTATGAGCGGCACGATACACACAAGCTAGATATCAAAATTAAATATTTTTAAATTCGTTCAAATTAATTCCATCATAAAAGAAAAAAAAAATAATTCCTCATTTGTTCTTTTATTTAAAATAGTTCTTAATATTTATAACTTTATTTAAATTAGTCCTTTAATTTTTCTTTTGTTTAAGATGGCATCTAATGTCTTATTTTATGATCAAATTGGTCCCCCACCTAATGTAGAAAATTAGGTTGACATTAAAAAAAAAAATAAAAAAATTGAGGGACTAATTTTTTCATAAAATAAAAATATTATGACTATTTTAAACCCAAAAAAAAAGATTAAAGGTTAATTGAATAAAATTATAAATATTAAAAACTATTTAAGAAAAAGATGCAAGATTAATTAAACAAATTTGAAAATATTAGCATTAGTGTAAATAACTCCCATTCTAAAAACCTCCACTGTTTGAAAAAGACAAATAATTACTGTAATTACAAAAGAGTTCTTTTTTAATCATTTAATCACAAGAGATACTTTAAATCATTTAATTAGAAAGAGTTGATCGTCAGATCCACAAGGGGGGGAAAAGGCTTGAAAGCATAAGGATCCAACAAAGGTCAGTAAACAACTAAGAAAGTCAGGTTGAATATGCTAAAACAAAGGGCCCAAAAACCAGGCCAGAATACAGAGAAAAAACTTATGGGGTGTGAATGTGTTGTGCCAACTCATAAACTCCCTAAAATAGCTCAAAAGACTCGGGTTGTTTCATCTCGAGTTGAATCAATGTTCGGAAAGCTAAACTAGCCAAGCTCAAAACTAATTATGAGCCTATATATCTAAGGGCTTAATGGGCCAATCATTTTTTCTGTTCTGGAAAAACACTCTATGTTTTGACTTGAAAAAAACAACGTTTTTTAAATAGAAATATAAGTTATTTTTCTGTTTTAAAACTGAAGTTCGAAATAGGGTGCTTGTCCTTTGGGGAAAAAAAAAAAAAAAAAAAAAGCAAAATGCCAACAAAACCGAGCTTTAAAACGATAGCCAGGGTCAGCAAGCCAAATGTGCCAAAACTAACAAATTATCAACTGAGAAAAAGGACCCAGGAATGAAAGCTTAATTAGATGGGATATAATAAGAAACACAGTACATCACCAGCCAAAACATGAAACACTAAATATTGACACAGGTGATCAAGGGAGGAATCTTCTGTTCCTCAGAATCGCCTTCTATGTTAAAGATTCTGCATCTCTATACTTCTGTATCACTCGTCATCTTAACAAGAAAGTAAACGTGTAGGGGATGGAGATGCATTATTAAAACGATAATTTCCATTGTCATAAAAATTAGTGTTCCCAAGATGTGAACCTATGACCTTCAGATTGATATGGAGCCACCTTATTGCTTGCATCAAGACTACCGTCTAGATCACAATGAGAACTAATATAATTGACTGAAAAAGACAACTGAATTAACTTCAATAGCTGTTGTGTCTGTTGGAAAAATAAACGATGTAATTTTGAAGCATTTCCAACAGTATAGTCAAGAGTAATGTTATTGTTAGGGCAAAATTGTTATTACCAAAGCAAGATCATAGTTTTCAAGCAATTTTATAGCTCTCATTGTTTGTAACTCACATTATTACTCTGACAATAACAATTTTTGCCTTGGCAATAACAACTCTCTAGTCAAAAGCATAAACCATGGGACAGATCAAGAACTTTACAAGCTGGTAAGAACTATTAAACTATTGAGATGAATGGTAGGTCGTCATTGTAAGAATCATTAAACTAATTAGGATGAATGACAGGTATTAACTAATATAACAACACAGATAAGGAGGATACAACATGTCCTAAATAAGGACACCAACTTTCAGGGGGATGGGAAAGGATGAGTTTCGAACCCAATACTTCTTGCTTTGAAGGTAGGTGACTTAACCACTATAACAACTTCAATAGCTCTGTTGATACAGCACAAATGCATCTGCAAGTTCAGATATCAAGACCTCCTTGTTCACATTAATCAGAAGAAACACAAGGCATTTCATGGAAAATTGACATTTTGATGATCCCCATCTTTGTTAGTCATAAAAAAAACCATCCATTCTATGAGTTATGGATGTGGAAAGGTTGAAGGTACAGTCTGCAGTCCTTGGTTTTTGTTTTTAACCATAATTTACAGCTATCAGACACAAACTTAAGCAAAGAAGCAAGGGAAACGGCAACTCGAGACAACCCTACAACATACCTGTCAACTGTAAAAACGAACCAAATTGACAAGCATTAACATAAAAGAAGGTTCTTGATGAGTGCACCTCCATGTTTAGATCTGATTCAGCGTTAAAGGAACGGATATAATTTAACTAATCCACCAAGGATTCAGTGTTCTCATGGGTAGTACCTTGAAGATCAGGAAGATTTGAACTTACTGAGAACCTTATCCATCTCCTCTTCTCAATGTACTTGAGAGCAGGTTGCATTACGAGTCCAATCATCACAGCGATGAGGCTCACAACCATGACTTTGACTGAAGCGAGCGCTAGGACAACACAGATCAGAATGGTAGGAGGAATACACATCAAAATAGCTCCAACCTTCCCAACGGGTATTTTGTAAGGACGAGGTGCATTTGGTTGTTTTATGCGTAAAACAACAAATGCTATGAACTCCAGAATCATCCCAAAGCAATATAAGAAATTTTCTGCAGCTACTATCTCTTCGAAGCTCATCCAAGAGAGTAAAACCACACCTGTTGCTGAGAATAATATCCCAATCAGAGGGGTCCCATAACGAGACCTCTTGGTGAAGAACTCAGGCAGCATTCCTCGCTCTGCCATCCCTAAAAGTTGGAAGGAGTCGCTGCTCATTTCAGCCACAAACATGCCCATGTTGGACATTGCAGCAGCACCTTGGATCCACCAACTCAACCATACTCCACCAATGATTTTGGCAACATCGGCAAAGTATCCATCCTCCCAAAGTTGCCTGTTAACTGGAATGGCCCCGGTTCCAGCTAAAAGAGGAAAGAAATACGCACAAACCACCAAAATCAGCGCATAAAAGAGCGCCTTTGGAAGAGTCTTCTTCGGGTTCTCCACCTCTCCACCAAGCGTACTGATTGAATCCCAATAGTTCAGATTCCAGAAGAGAGTGTTAAGGTACAATCCCCAGTTGACATTACCCAGATCAGCTTTCAGCCACCTAGATGGCTTCAATCTCGGGATAGCCAATAGCCCCATGACTACAAAAGGGAGGATGGAAACCACACCTAAAAGAACTGCAGCCCATCCTACAATGGTCAGACCCCTGTAATTCATAAAAGTGAGGCCTGCTGTCAAAACTAGCACTGCTAGAGTTCTCGGATAACCATGACCTACAAGCGGAACTGCAGACTTCAAGTAGTCAAGAAAAAGAACCGGGTACAAAGCGTTATCGATTACCCCGCTAAGCCATTTCATCCATCCTTGTTGGAAACCCCAATAATCGCCCAACGCAGAAGAAACCCAAACCACATAACCACCATCTTCAGGGAACATGGTCCCCATTTCAGCGGTGATCAATGCCTCTGGCACGCTCCATATGATTGGGAACACCAAGAACCCCACAAGGGCTAAAAGTGGTCCTGCTGCCCCAACGCTGTCCTCGACTCCGAAAGGACCACCGGATACTTCATAAAAGATGAGAAAAACAAGTGGCAATACAGAAATTTTTCTTGATTTGGAAGGAGTAGTTGATTGTACTACTTCATTGATGTTAACATACGCTGCTCCATCATATTCCCCCATCTGAATCGATTGCCTACCACTAGCTGTGTGCCTCAATTTCTGCAATCAGATTCAAGTACCCAACAAAATCAATAATGGGTTGAATCTCTTTTTTTTTTTTTTTTTTTTTTTTGGGGGGGGGGGGGGGGGGGGGGGGGGGGGGGGGTGGGGGTTTTAAATCTTTCACAATTCACACACTTGGGCAACTCAAAAATAACTAAAGCATGTATCTTTCATGTAAGATAAACATAACTTCGCCAAAGGAAGACAGGAAACTAAAGCATGAAAAATTCACAATAAGATGAGATTTTCGACCAAATTTGGATGATTGTGTTAAGAAACTCAGGAAACTGCATTATATCCAGATAAATTCTTCACATACACTACAGCTACAACTCAATTACAGCCCCAGTTGACAGAAGAAACCATTAAAGGACCAAACTTTAACAACAAAACGACACAATTTCATCAGATAAAGCCACACCCAGAACACAAAATCCCCTAATTTGCAGAGAAACAAGACAAACACAATGCCAAAAGCATAAAACAAAACGGCAAATCGAGTGAAAACAAACGCCACCGCGCAGAGATGCAAGGAATCACGGAAATTGCGTAAGGTTAAACAAACAAGACAAGAAGGAAAAGGGAAGTAAAACAAGAGAGATTCAAGTACCATAAAGAAGAAGAAGAAGAATTGAAAGCAAGCTAGATTGGGATTGGATCTTCGCCATTTCTCATGGTTGAAGTTGAAAGTGGATGCCCCACTTCAATCGGCAGAGTCGCAGAGAGAGAGAGAGAGAGAGAGACAGAGGGAAGAAGGGATTTGCTGGGCGGAGAATTTCAGGAGATTTACTATTAGGAAATTTTATTTTATTTTTTTTTTTTGAATCAATATTAGGAAAAAAAATTGAACAAAGATAATCTGATTTTTGTGATCCCCCTTACATGAATATTCTATTTTTTTATATATTTAAAAAATATTTTAAATATATAGACCATATATTAAAATATTTAAAAATTATTTAGTAAAAAATTATTTTAAATGTTAAAAAAAAAAATAACATAAAGTAGATGAGATCTATAATGGTAATGTCGGTGGTGGCTGGAGTACAGTAATGACGGCGGTGTTAGTGAGGATAGGTCATCAATGCTATAGAAGGGATTTTATAAAAAAAAAAAGAACATATTTAGTGCCTTCAGGGCTCCCGTCTATGCAAGGTCTAGGATAGGGAACTTTATGATTTCTTTAAAAAAAAATTAATTATTTTAAAGATATTTAGAGTATCTTTCACTATATGTAAGAGTCATTTTGTCCAATATTTTAACAAATAAGCATATTTTATCGTAATTCGATTAAGAAAACTAAAAGTGACATATAAAATAAAGTGGCATATAAAAAATGAAAAAATTATGTTACACTCAAATTACACATAAAAAAAGTTTCATGGATAATGATTACTCCTTTAAAAATTGTAAAACCAAACTATGTGAAAGTAGAGTTAAATTTTAAATTATTTATTTATTTTTTTTTTTTTTTTTTTTTTTTTTTTTGTGGGTGGGCTAATGGTCACCCCATTAACTAAACTAAGGCCTTATTATTATTATTACTATTTTTTTTTTTTTTTGTTTTAAGGTTATTTTTGGATAAATCACATATTAGTATTATGAAATTTAATGTATTAATACACGATTACTCTCTCAGCGTTATATCCAGAGCCGCATCTGCTAGATTGGCTAGGGAGCAGGCCTATTTCACATCACATCCCCCCAAGGAAACGAATGCACAACTGTGGCAAGGCATTCTTCACGGGTTCAACCTTCTTTGCATCTGGTGCCAGAACGCTCGCTTATTAGTGAGGAGATTAGAAGTCCTGCCCCGCGGTTGGCAAATGAAGGGATGGGAGTTGCTTGGCAGCCGTTTGGACATGTCTTCCTCCACCTCAACGGCCCAATCATTGGGAGATGGGCCCTGCAGCGATCGCTCCTACATGACATGCCTTACGCTTCACAGCAGGTAGCGCATCCTCCTGTACTACTGCCATGGGTTGAGAATGGTGAAGCTCCAACTGATCAACATCCTGCTCAGATAACCACACCTGATACCGATACTCAGGGAAGTAACAGTAATAACGAGTCAACAACATCTGGGCCTGAGTTCCCTCTAAGATTCGAGCCCATAATAGCAATTGGTAACTCCCAAGCTAAGGATAGTGTGCTGTGGAG
Source organism: Simmondsia chinensis (assembly GCA_018398585.1). NCBI lineage: Eukaryota > Viridiplantae > Streptophyta > Magnoliopsida > Caryophyllales > Simmondsiaceae > Simmondsia > Simmondsia chinensis. The sequence continues at coordinate 38,184,143 of JAGTTD010000001.1, forward strand.
TCAGCAAGCATAAGCTCCATCCATAGGAGGGCCTAGCACGGGCTGAAGGATAAAGGAAAAATTCCACACAATAAGAAGAGAGAGAAAAGCGATCAAGCGCAAGATAAAGGAAAGAGAGAAGAGGGAGCTGCAAGACTTCCTGAAAAATATGTCTCCTACAAGTAATACTGAAAAATCTTCTAAGTCAGCCGGAAAGAGGAAAAAACGAAATAGGGGAAACCGAGTCCAGAAGATCACGGAAGAAGAGTATGATGAGAGGATCCTGAATGCGGAGCGGGTTATAGAGATAGGAGAAAAGGTGGGCTTCAACTTTGATGGTTTCGACCCGGTTATGGTTGCAGACATTCTTGCGCAATGATATGATTTGGGTTTTGGTTGTGGCTTCAGTCTCTTTCTCGGTTCTTGTGCTGGCCATCTGGTTGTTCTTCAGCTTGGATCCCTGTTTGTGTTGATTCTGTGCCCACTGTTGTCTCTTGAGCCCGTGTATTTTCTGGTCATGTTCTCGTTGTCTGTTGTGTCGTTTTTTGTGGCTGTTTTCTTGTTTTGTGTTGGATGTTTTTGATCCCCGTATTGTAGCGGTCAGACTTTGGCCTCGCCTAGCTAGTGGTCGACTTGATTAGCGATTTTGTAGCAATTTATCAAAAAAAAATGTACTAATTTTTTATAACTTTGTAAAATAATATTTTAGTCTTAAAATTATATGCAATTAATATAATAAACAAAATGACAGTGTGTAAGAGTATAAAATCGGATCTCATCCAACTTTTCCTAAAAATGTTACAACATTACAATTCGCATGTGGAGTGAGAGGAATAGCAAGACAAAGGTTGGTTTACCAACCAATAACAATAAATTTTATACCCATTTGCATCATTATATGACTATTTTATTAAATACATGTAATAAGTTAATATACAAAGTTTGTCAATTAAAAAATTAATACACTAAACCTTATATTACTACTATGTAAGTTACCCTTCTTTTTATTGTGCACCAACACATTAAATATATTATTATACGATATTTTTAGGAAGTTAAAGAGAATAGTAGATGAATTATTTATAGATAGTCAAATGCCTTTTACAATAAGCTTCCTAAAACTCAGGATATTTCTAATCCTACTATTTGAGAGGTTTTGAATTAGAACTTAAAAAGTCTCGTTGTTGCAGGTATTTCCTAATACTCATAATTTTTACATATTTTATTTTTCTTTTTTTGTCATATATTCGGCCTCTATATGTTTGTTCGGTTGTTGTTTAGGTACATTTTTATGTGGAACACATCAAAGCGGACGGAAGAAGAATTAGGGCAAAATCAAGCATTATTGAAGCACTTTTGAAGACTAATTTGGAGAAACCCAACCATTTGTGCAGATGAAAGACCCATTGAATCATAATTTGGTGAACCGAGTACATTCCATATGGCTTCGGGGCTTAATTAAGAAAAGGGGCCCAAATAACCGATCGATCAGCAGCTCCCGGTTAGGAAAACTAACCGAGAGCCTGCCGATAGATCGGCCAAAAGTACCGATCGATTGGGAGTTTTTGCGTGAGCTCACCGATCGATGGGCTCTTTTAGTCGATCGATCGGGATGGTTTCGTACGGAACCCTAACTCCTCCTGCGCTTATAAATAGAGAAGGGAAAGTCAGCCTTGGATACGCTTTTCTTGCCGCACGTCCTCCCTTTTCTCTCCTTCCCGAAGCCGCTACGAGATCCAAAGGATTCTCAAACGCCGAAGCGCAGGTGGTCGGAGTACTGGGGGAATCAAGGCAAGGATCAACGTCAACATCAATTGGGGGAGTCTTTAAATCCTTAGTTTTATCATTATTATTTTCTTTTTTGGATTTTATGATGTTTAGATCTCCTATGGAGGAGTAGACTTTCTTAGCTTAGGGATGAAGGACGGGTAGCTTCCCGTATCCTATAATTATATTTTGACGATTGATTTAGTTATGTTATATTCGCACCCCTGTGGGGAGTTTTTTTATGATTGTTGGATATTTTTTTGTATGTGTGCTTGTAGCCATGTCTGAGTCTCCAACTTTGCAGCGATTAGTCTTGTGCTTGTAGCCTAGACCATAACATAACAGGAATTCACTCGTGGTCAGGGTTGAGGTTGTACCCAACTCTGAACCCAATCTTTTATATAAGTTAATATTGAATTAGGAGTAACAAAGGAATTGAGTAGTGCTAATGAGATAACCTATGCTACATCTAGGGTGCTAAGATAGGTTATGCCTTTAGACTAGTTCATTACCCTAAACCATAATTTATATATTAACCCAGGCGTAGAGCTTGTAGCCTAAGTCTTTCAAATCATTGTCCTAAGTCGAATATAATGACGGGATACGTGTTAAGCTACCCTGAATTCACTCCCTAAACTAACCTCAATTGAATTGTCGCACTCACTTTATATTCAGTTTTAGTAATTTAGCTTCAACTTATTCAAACAGCCCAAAAACCAAAAATTCAAACCGCTTATTAATCAGTAAATCTAACTTGACACGATTCCCTATGGATGCGACCCGTATACTCGATAAAGCTAAGACGATCTCGTACGCTTGTGAGTAAACGGTTTTAAAACACACTTTTAAAACACATCACTTCCCCTTAACTGCGTGGAACCATAAATTTTCATGTTTGTTTAAAACTTTCCACTCTAGGTTACATAAGAAGGCTTTGTTGACATCATATGATGTAACCCTAGACCACAAGCCCCTTTGGTTTACAATTTTTGTCCCATGTAATCATATGAAGGTCGCTTGCCTAGCCAGCCTATTTTTGAAAAAAGGCGCTACCAACCTTTTTGATATCTCGACTAATATCCATAAGTGGAAGTATTGCATAGTATGGCAAGTATGAATTATAAATTCAATTTCGACAATAAATTGGCTTTCCATGTAGCTAATCTGTGTAATCGTAGTAAATTCATCCTTTATTTGGACCTGTAAGGGGGCATCCAAGATATTGGACAAACATGGTATCCCAATTTACTCAAATAGCCCACTAATTCAGTGCTTCAAGGGCGCTGGAATATTCTTTGAGACACCACTGAGGATTCGTTAAAGTCAACTAATCAAATCAATTGAAATACAATATATATCCAATACGACATTGATATCGTTGCATGCATCTGAAAATGTAATGCAAAATAATATAATATCATCCACAAAGTAACAAAACAACAGATAATAGGAACTAATTTGTAAAGCATAACCCCAAAACTTACAGAGCTAGCGTCTATCTATCTGTAAGTTCGCTTGGCAAGAACATCAATATAAACATAAAATTGTATTGGGATAAGGGATCCCCTCGTCGAAGACCTCTAGTAGGATTGAACCAATTACTTGGTCGATCATTAATCAATAAAAAGTAGGCAATTATGGATGCCCACCACATTATTTAATGGATTCATTTTGTACTAAAGCCCATTTGTGACAAACTGACAATACATTAAACAAGATGTACCACTCAACTCAACTGTATACTTTTGACAGCAAGCTTGTAAAACATATTGCACAGAATGACGGGCTAGAACTGATTTTGTCGTTCTGGAGTGACTTTGGGCAAGAAAGTTATAAACATATGATTGATTTCCTTTAATAATCCCTCATCGTGGAGAAAGGTTTATGAAAGTTTATGTTTCTAGTTAAAATCCTAGGAGAACTTTTTGTATGTAGTGTTGTTGTTGGAGCAATATGGTTATTATTAGAGAAATTGTGGCTATTATTCTGTGGGTCACATCATTATTATTGTAATAACAATTATTGTTATGATAATAATAAGTCATTTTCCTTTTTTGTCAAACTCACAAAAAAAGATAAAATTTTTGATAAATATCATATCTTTTATTTATGTTATTCAATAAGATAATTTTTTTTCTTTTGTTCATTAACATCTGACTGCATAAATTGAAATTACATACATAATTAATTAAATTATAAATTAAAATAATATTTATTGTAAGGATATTTTTTTCTTGAGTCACGACAAACAATTTCAATATATCAAGACTCAAAGAAATCTTTGTTGTTTTCCAACATAAACAAAAAATAATGTCATGAAAATAATCCCAGCTATAAATAATATAAAGTAACTTTTATTTTTAAAAATTAATAATTTGAAATAAATATAATAATAAATAAAGTAACGATATTTTTGGGTCATTTTCTAAAGTGTACATGACATGTTCCTTAAATCAATTATGCACACAAAAATGTATTAAGGCTATTACATAATTCCACAAAAGAATTATTTAGAGGCGATTACTAAAAAATATGCTAAAACATATGATTTTTTGTTTTTTTTTTTTTTTTTCTACATTTTGAAATCGATCAATTGTCCACACAACTATTAAGACATCATATGCTAAAATAAATGCTGGCAAAAGGACAAGATGCCTTGTCAGTTGTCAGCATCGATGCAATTCCACAGTGACACCCTTTTTCTTTTTTTTTTTTTTTTGATTATCAACACCCTGGTATTATATGTTAATTTAATATACATATAATTCACTAGTGTCAATTTAGTCGTATGATAAATTTAAACTAAGTTAGTAATCTGACTTTTAATTGCTCAGTTATATTATGTAAATAACTTAATTTGAAATCAGTTATTGATCTAAAGTAAATCTCTGACAAATAAAAATCTTATCTTCAACTTAACATTATTTTTACTGCATGATCAAACTAATACAATTTAAATTATATAAAGGTTAAATTGACAAAAATATAAGAATAAAAATCAAATTAAGATAATAAATAAATCAAGTATAGAGACTAATAATGTAAATAACACTTTTTCCTTTTAAATCATAACACTCATGCATTCACTTGCATATGAAGGACAAAATGTTTATAATTTCAAAACATAAACTATGATTTAAAATAATTTGAGAAAAAGTCAATTTATAGGATGAAGAAAATAAGTATAATCTAATTAAATTAAGTAAAAAGCACATTCTATTATGGCAAAGTTTAAAAAAAAAAAAAAGAACCATGGAAATAAAAAAGTTATTTACTTTTGTACTTGAACATGCTTTTAGTCGATTACAAATCCAAGTGTAAATTGTGTATAGTACAAATGACATATATGCAATTACACATTAAGTATATGGAAATTTAAGAGAAATTATGATTTCAATTTGAATTATTAATCTATAATTCAGTTAGGCTTCAATATATATGGTTGAGTTTGAACCCAACTCGTTGAACTTATCTACAGGTAAACTTGCTTTATTTAGACTCATTTAAGTACAATATAGGACTTTTGAGATCTTTAGGCTCAAGTTATACTCATTTACACTCAAATTTAGCTTTATTGGATACATCTAAACTCAAAATTTAGATCAAAATTGGTTGATCTCGTTGTATGAGTCCGCAAGTTTGTGCTTTACCAAATGAGGGTTTAACTCGTTCAGCTTAACTGGGCTTAAGTGTGAAATGAATTGGCCTATAGCTCAACTCGAGTAATAGTCAAGTCCATCATTTAAGTTCAATAACAAGCCATTTCAAATTCTACCATTCATTCTAAAATATTTTTTTGGGACCAACCACTTGATCGATAGACCCCACCCCCTATTACTTGTACAAAAACTTATGAGTGATTAATGTATACAACTCGAAATCTAGCCGAGGAGTGTAAACAGAACCCAAATACCTCCATTGCCAAAAAGGACTTATACATCCCAACATTAATCTTGTCACGTTATAAAGCACTGACACTCCTTTTTCCAAGAGTATCGGTGTGTCCAACACGTATTCAATACCAACGTGCTTCTGACACTTTCCGATACGTGTCCAAAGGACGAAAAAAGTATCGGATTTTTTTTATTTCAAATTTCTGACACACTTCTGATACGTTCCGACATGTTTTTCTGACACGCATTGATATGTTCCAACATGCTTCCAACAAGTATCTACGTTTTGACACATTTTTGGGAGCACTTAGTATGATGTTAAACTTGAGGACCTATCTACCCTTTGTTTTTGTGTTGATCTTTTATGGTCTAGTTTAGTATGCAATGGAGTTACTTATTCACCATGCTTATACTACTAGTGACAAACTTAACATAAGTGGTGTTCTTTTTTTCTTTTTTTCTTTTTTTTTGTACTGATGTGGTTGGATTGTATCTTTCTAGAATATATGGACAAGTAGAACTCAAAATAGGTCATATTGGGATTAATAAAGTTATTGTTAAATTTTGGTCTACGGCTTTATAATGCCACTTTATTTAGTTGTTAATTTAATGATATCATGTGTAATTTTCAATGTTCAAATTTTGATGAGAAATTATTTGGTTATCAATTACAATATATATATCAATAAAATATATAATTTTGAAGAAACGTGTCTCCAATGTGTTGTATTCTAGTGTTTTGAAAATCAAGTGTTGGCATATCAGTATTACATTATATCTCGTATTGGTATTTATATCCGTGCTTCCTAGATGTCACAATTTATAAAATGTATTTTCTTTTATTAAAAAAAAAGAAAAAAAGCAAAGGTTGCACTCATAGCATGAGTGAAATAAAAAAAAGGAAAAGAAGAGAAATTAAAAAAGAGGTGATGATGAAAGAAGTGAAAAGGATGTGGGGTTAGGCGTGTGGGTATTATGTTGAGTAAAGGAGTGTCACAATGTGGCCTCCTTCATCATCCCAAACATGACTGAAGATTGTGTGGAACATGGGAATGTATCTACTATTAGAAAAAAAGAGGAAGAGACACCACTTTATAAGTGGGTGTCTCATATGGGCCTATTAAAATATTGAGCTTGTCATGGGTTTAGGAATTCTTGTTGCTCTTTATAGGCTAGGGGAATTCTAAAAGCGCACATGCGGGCGCGCTGAGCTAATGGTGCTTTTGGCGGCTTATTAGGCGGCACTTGGAACTTGGTGCGCTTGTGCACAGTGGAGGTGCAGGGAACTTACTGTGAAACATACCACACTGAATAATAACCTTTTATTATTATTTTTTAATTTATCAATTTAAATAAATAAACTGATTTTTGGATAAGAATAATGATGAAAGAAAACAGTTAAAAATTTAGTTATAGTAGTTTATGGATTTCTAAGTGAATAGTGCCTCTATATAGTGTCTGTTGTGCCCATCAATAAAAATACGTTTTTCTGAATCATCTTCTTCTTACTTCCATTCCTTCTTTCTCAAGAGAGTTCGGGAATTTTCTGGTTGTTGTTCTTCACAAAATCCAAGAAGGCTTATTGTATCCTGGAAGTATATTTGCTTTATCTAAGAATAATTTTCTTGTAAAGGGTAAATAATACCTTAAAGACAGTGTTAAAATACGTTTTGAGCCTTAAGAATTTCCCCAAGTTATATTATGTCATACCCAATTTCTCAACATATATATGTGTATATATATATATATATATATATATATATATGTAAAATTATTTTAATGGCCTGCTATTTCAATTTGATTATTATATATGTTTTAAAACAACAACAACAACAAACAACAAACAAATCCAATATCCCAAGAGCTCCTGCCTGAGTAAGGTCTAGGGGGTGAGATGTATGCAGCTTTACCCCTTTAGAGTATTACCCTAAAAAGAGGCATTATATATGTTTAAAAAAATTTTAAATTTAAATTATTTATTTACATGTGCATGATATTATTCAGTAGCATTCACTTAACAATTTAATTTTATAGAATAGTTAAATCTCCCAATAAAATAATTAAGTTTTTAACGTGGATCTTCCTTTAAGCTTTCCTTTAGTTCATTTCCATCCTTTTTTAACTAGGTTGAACTTCTTTGTTTTTACTTCTTGTTCTCTCTTTTTTGGTTGTTTGTGAACACGTCTTGAATATCATTCGTGTCTTTTCAATATCCCACATTATATTGATGAAAAACATCAACGTCAATTATAGAAAATCATTGAACTTCAACTAATACTAATAATAATAATGATAATAATAATAATTTATAGACAAAATATGAAATAATTATGCATATTATCATATTCAAGTGTAACAAATTAATCAAATTTTTGAATTGACTTTATGGTTAAATTCCTATCTCAATTTTGCTAAATCTGGTGAATCAAATAATTAAATTTCCTTTATAAATTACTATTAGTGTTAAAAAAATTTATATCTTTTTATCAATACAAAACTGACTTAGTTTCTTTATGAAATTCATCCTCAACATTATTATAATACTTGGGGGCCAAAACTTTTTTTCAACCTATACCACTAATGTATCACCCATCATTGCTTAATGAAAAGACATTCATAAAAATGCAAAAGAACTTTCTATGAAATCATTCTTTAAATATTGTCAATCCTAAATTTAATTGTCATTTTAAAATAAAATAATTATCTTTTTAGGAAAATGATTTTTTCAACATATTTGAAAAATAAAATCCTTTTGAATATATTTTATACAAAAATGTAGCTTCTAAGAAAACTAAAAGAATAAAATTTTGTCTACATAAATTCCTCATTTTTCCTGTTCAAATATTTTTTGACCATATAGAAACAAAGAGGTTAAGCAAAACATTAATTAACACTTCTTATAAATTTGACTAATACATTTATATTTTTTAACAAAGACAAAGATTATATTTTAAAGTTGAAAAATAAGACTAAAACTCTTAGGTACCATTAAGGAAGGTTGGGACAGTAATCATAGCATTACTCTTAAAAAAAGCTCAATAAATACAAACATATTTTTCACTTAATCAATACAGTTTTTTTTCTAAAATAAGTAAGGGTGAGAATTATTTTAGTTCTCTTATTCTAGGACCTTAATCTTTAATTTACAGCATTTCTCCATATTTGTAAATAAAACTTTGCTATACTTAATGAGATATTTTAATTATTTGGTCAAATAGCCCAAATTGAACCTTAATTATCACTCCTTTCTCCTACGTTAAAAAAAAAAAAAAAAAAAAAAAAAAACTTATGTCACTTCTTTCATTGAAAGAGCTATCCATATTTGATGAACACCTGGGATAGATCGTCAGTCTTACTGAAGAGAATGTTCTGGAAATAGCATTTCAAGAACAAGGTGGACAACCAGGATTGTAGATCAAATAAAATCATCGCAGACTGAAAGGGACAAAGGAAAAATTTTAGCCTGCATGATACATGGTTGGCATTTGTGAAGGTCAACTTCAATGACCCAAGGAACGGAGTGTTTGTTGGTAGCGGCAGGCTACACTACCCACAACCATATGGGTCGGTTTATTGCTTCGAGTTCTAACATAAACAACAACAACAACAAACACAGTGCCTCAAGAGCTCCCACCTAAGCGGGGTTTGGGGGTGGATGTATGCAGCCTTACCCCTTGAGAGTGTAACCTTGCCGAGAGGCTGTTTCCGAGGACCTTCAACCTTATAGGGTTTGGCAACTCGAGGACTTCCCAGGAGGTCGCCCATCTTGGTACTACTCTCACCCGGACACGCTTAACTTTTGAGTTCTAATAAGATCTAGTACATTAATGCTTGGTAAATAAACCCTGCTGCGAGTTCTAAACAGTTAGGAAAAATAGCTATTGCAGTAGCTGAGGTGGTGGCGGACAAGGATGGTACTTTGAGATATGCAGATTCGAGTTTTAGTGAGAACCAAGTGGAAGGTGATAGTCAACCGTTGGTCAACATTTTCGAGGAGGAGTTCCAAGCTTGCTCGGCATATCCATAAGGTTATCTAATACTTCTGAATGATTCAAGGATTGATGAGAAGGGATTCCCTTCATTACAATGTGCTAATCCCCGTTGAGTGCATGCTTTCGTGCTTTGATTCTGTTGGATGCGCTAGATAAAGTTTTCCTCCAATAAGTATTGCCATCACACTCCTCTTATCGTTATAGAAAAAAAAGTATATTTGTAAAAAAATGAAAAGGGGATCCTCTAGTAAAGGAATAAGGGGACTTTACGCACTACTTTTCGCACGAGTGTTGGGGGGTGATACATCATGAAATGCAATTGTAATTAAGTCAAAATCTGATGAAATTATTAAAGAAAAAAAAAAAAAGCAGAGTTTAGAATGAGAATCATCTTAAGCGTGTGAAATCCCCCTTCATGCTGCCTCTCTTTGTGATACAATTTGGGTCCCACTCTCTCCCCCCCCCCCCCCCCCCCCCCCCCACTGGGTCCCTTCTATTATTCCAAACATGCCATTTTCAACACATGATGTTTTCTTTATGATATGGATTACATTTTGGAACCGAAATTATTATTTAAATAAAGCAAAACATAATAAAAAATGAATGAAGAAAAGGAATAACATGACACAGAATTTCCGTGATTCGATGTAAATATAGATTGTTTGTTACTATCATTTTTGAGAAAAGTATATGAGATTTTGAGCTCTCCCTCACACGACCGCTTATATAAAACCCAGGGTGAGTATTTGCGGCTGTGTATAAAATCTGTATAAAAATTCGGGTAAGATTTGGGATCGGACATGACTTACTACAGAATAGAAGTAGGCTTTACAAAAGAAGACAAACCGAAAGAAAGGAAAAAATAATTTTTTTTTTTTTAAAGTAAAGACAAAAGTGGAGCCATTTATTTATTTTCTTCATTTGGAAAAAAAAAAAAAAAAAACACAGAAAGCGAGAAAATTCCAAGACCATCCCAGCAGTTGGTGATTATAGATCACTTGGCCTTTGATTTTCTAAAATATGTATAAAAATTTAGCTATAAAATTATGGACTTACAAGTAATAATTTAACCTTTTATGATGGTTGATTCTTAATATAATATCAAAGCCTAGTTCAGCTAGAGCCTATCAGTCCCAACTGGGCATTTGCACAAGGTTAATATATTAATATAATTTAAATACCAAGTATGATGTAGGATAGTGCAGTATCCACAGTTTAAACCAAATTGAGATTTGCATGAGGTCATATACGCCAGTGGAAATCTACTTTTAGATCTTCACTTAAATCATTTTTGGGATACTTTATTTATGATAATGGATATTCTTAGCCAAAACATAACAAAAGTCAAAGGTCCTAAAAACTCCGAGCTAGGCTCGAATTTCTGAAGTCAGTAAAGTAAATGATCCGACAAATGAAAATGGAATTCTATCAACAGGCCCATTGAATTGGTTACTGGTGGAAGGTAATAAGCAATACTGGCCATGTCGTCTTAAGGGCGACTAAAAGTTATATGTTTAGTCAAAAATATTGAAGAACCTAAAGGTGCATGCAGCTAGTGACTTCCTCGACTCGACTTACCCACCAAAAGAAAGTGGTACACATCACTTTTTCTCTAAGGAAGTCATCATTTGCTTCTTCCAAAGCTATAATTATTAGATCGACATGAACGATTTTATATTATAATACATATCTGCATACAATTACTTATTACACTTTAAACGGAGGTCATACAAATATTCATTTTAATTACTTTATGCTAAAACTATTAAAACTTGGCATCGAAAATTCTCAGTCAAGTCACATGTTAATAAGAAAAATTTTCAAAAACTAAACCGTTACCTAATATTTAAAAGTGTTTCATGTATTTGGTGGGCGTGCAATTTAATTAAAAATACTAATATAAAAAATTTTGTTGCGTTAGTATCTTGATTTACAAATTTAAGACAGTGGTTGCATTGGATACCATGACGCATACAAATTTCTGAAAATCCCATAGAGAGCTACTACTTCACTCTCTTCTCTTAAAAAAAAAAAAAAAGAAAAAAAAATCAAATATTAGTTTTGGATGTACCAATTATCCTAAATTAAATTATTGAGTAATTAATAATTTGGAAGTGATTTTATATTCTATTTCTCATCACAAGCATTTCTAATAGAGTTTTAAGCATGTATAACAATACGGCTTATGCTATGATTAAATTGTATAAATATAAAGAAATATGAGTTATAAAGTCATTAATTAACAAAACAAAAATGAACTAGGAAAAGGACATTAAACTTATGTAGTTTGATCAATCGTTCTTTTTGGATGTCTTCCATAGGAAGAATACATGAGATTTTTATTTTTTATTTTCCCCTCTTTTATATAATTATATGCTCAAATCTTAAGCAAGTATTTAGAACTACACAGATCCCTATTGTAGAATACTAGGTAGGATTTGTGTCAATCTCAACACAAGAAGCCTGATACATTCGATTTTAAAAAAGACTTTGATATGCCATTGAAGAACCAAATAACCTAAAAACTTCAATAGTTAATCGAAGACAATGAATATTTTTTATAGTATAATCTGATGAGTTTGATGTAAAGGTTAGTTAGGCTACTCATACTCCAAGCATGAGGGTTTGAGTTCGAAACTTATCTGTTCTGTATTTCATATATTAGTGATCCTTTTTAGTACAGTATTATATCTTTTATCTTTTAAAAAAATATTTTTAATAGCATAGTGGTAGGTGTATGATCAAAGTTGAATGGAACAGAGCATGTTCGGGTCAAAATCTAAAAAGAAATTAAAAAAGAAAAAAGAAAAGAAAAAAAATGAATAAAATGAAAAGCATGGAAGCTAGAAGTGATGCTCTTTTTTCAAAGCATCTGAAGAAGATCAATTACAAGGAATTATAAGAAGCCATAATGACGGCTTTATACCCCAACAAGCGTGCATATCGTGGGTCCCTCCATTTTTTACTTCAACTAAATATTATTAGTATATTTTCATTCTTTTTTTTATAATTTATATACAAGTTTTTATGCAAGTAGGGTACGAAGACAAACAATAAAAAATAATTTTATAGGTGAAGATTTAAAAATACTTGTATTTCCAGCATGCTCCTTAAGCTAATGCCCATTAAGCTTGACAAATGGATAACGTATAGGTATGCCTCGTGCACTATTGCTTTGAAATTATATTGATAATCGCTATTAATCTAAAAGATTCGAATATGCGAATTCTCGATCAATAAAGTGCTCATACCGTGTGTAGTATTAACTATACCTTAAAAGTTGAAATTGTTACCCTCTAATTGATGGCTAACTCAGAACTGTTAGATAGAGTTATTGCATTTATTTGAAGAGTAGATAAAAGCATAGACCGATTTCATATCTTGCAATACAATGAGAGTTATGGAGATTCCAACTCAGAATCTTTCGATAATGAAACTTTAATACAATATCAATGAACCAAAAATAAGTTTAAGCTACTAAGGGAAGACTTGGGGATTGTTTGTGCTCTAAGAATGAGTAGATAACAGTTCTTGGGTTCTTATTTGATGTTTATAAACTTTTAGAATATCTCCTTCTTCAGCATGTAGCTGATTATTATTAATTAAAAAATTACGAGTTCGAATTCCAATAGTTTTTAGATTCACTGCTAAAGAGAAAAAAGCGACGTACCTGGGTGGTGATGGCGTCGGAAGCAGGTGGCGGTGGAGTGGTGGTCAGAGGAGAAGGTGGCCCACTTGCTGCTGGGGGATGATCTGGTGGTGGTTGGGCGCAGGGTATCTCTGTGGACTTCTGCATCAGGACCGTTGATCTTGCTGCACAAGAAAGATTATCAGATATGGGGCTTTCTCGACCGTCCGATCAAGTACAGAGAAGTAACGGAACTTTAATGGAAAGCCTAGGGGTAGAGAGAGAGACAGAGCACAAGAGAAAAGAGAATAAAACAAATAGTGTGGATGAGAAGTGTCTCTATATATATACACACACGCAACAATTGTGATAAATAGTTTATCTATTATGTTAGGGTTCATTTACTGGATATTAATGTACCGAATCCCATTAAAACTCTGAAATTAAGTGTACTTGGGTGAGAGTAGTATCAGAACGGATGAGCTCTTGGGAAATCCTTGTGTTGCCAACCTTATAAGGTTGAAGGTCCTCATAAACAACTTCTCGGCAGGGTTACACCCTTAAGGGGTAAGGCTGCGTACATCCATCCTCCAGTTCCTGCTTAGGTGGGAGCCCTTGAGGCACTGGATCTGTTGTTGTTACAGTTTATCTATTGTGTTAATTTAATCATTTTATGTTTCAATTTATATATTTATTCTATTGCATTTTACATAGTGTCATATTAGTATTATGATAAAATTTGAAGCTAAATTTGTATAGTAGTTTTTAGTGACTTGTTCATGCCAGATGCAATAGTTCCCATACAAACTCGCTCGTTCACCCAATTTAAACTCACCCATAATCCGTCCATTAGTAATTACGTCACTACCTTAATGTTAATTTTACTCTAGAACTACGTTAGTAAAATTTAAATTATTCACGGACTAAATTAACCCATTTAGAAGTATGGGATTAAATTGACATAGTTGACCAAGTATTAAAAGAAAAAAGAGAGATTAATCTAGAAAACTGGCGTCCATCTTATTCTGCTTGACAGAGGAGCCTCTGTTTTGTTTGACAGAGTTGGTTCTGGAATGGGTAGCACTTCAGTAAGCTATTTTTTGAGTTTGGGATAATTATTGGGTTGATGTATGCTTAGACATTTGGGCTATTGGGAAGTAATGCTTGGACGGTTTACTTTTTGACGTTACTTTTATATTTGTATCTTCTTCGGGGCCTAATTATGGGTTGCCGCTTTTGTAAGGAGCATTGCTCACAAATTATCAAAAAAAAAAAAAAAAAAAAAAAATCTAGAAAACTTCGTATTATTAGGGTGACGAGGTTTGAATTTTGGCAATTTCTAAGCTAGAACAAGATAATAACCGTTTCATCATATTGGGCTTATGTTGTCTCTACATTTTTTTTTTATAAAGTTTTTCTGTATTATTAAACCTAATATGTGGCAAGAATCTGATACAAACTAAAATTTATGAATTAAGTGAGAGATAATTTAGATATTAAATAAATAACTTTAGTGCTTAATTACAATTATATCCCTCTCTTAACTCTATATAGGGACTTGAGTTTAGAGGAGAGACATAAATGAATTTGGATTGATAGTCTCTCTCTCTTTCTAGTTTCTCCCTCCCCTTTCTATCTCTAGTTTATTTCTTCCCCTACTTTCTCCCCTATCCTGTACTTATGAATCCTACACTATTGTACTGATTATCAAGTTTTATACTAATATAATACCATTTTGACTTGATTGAGTTTGTTGATTGTCTTGGCTGATATGGGTCGTAACATAATCACAAAATGAATAAATGAAGGTAGAAGTAGCCATTTATATATATATATATATATATATATATATATAAGATATTTTGTATTAACGGGTTGACAAGGTTTGAATTAGGTGAGGGATGTATATGAGTCAGGTCGAGTCCCAGCTCATGAAGATTGAGGCTCAGCTTATTTGTATTTAGATTGGGCAGGCTTTGCTTGAAGTTCATTAAACTTGGAAACTTCAATCTTGAGTTTGGCTCATCATAGGCTTGGGCTCATGCTCGACTCGGCTCCTCAAACAGGGATCTACGAGCTCTATATAAGGCTCATTAAGCTTGATCTACACTCATTTGGGGCTTGAACTTGATTTATTTTAGGACCAATCTTGGCATGAATTGAGCATTAGTTATCGAATAAAATATATTAAGATAAGCTCATTTAGGCTTGTTTAGGTTCATGATCCCATGAGCTCAAGTTTTACTAGGTTCGGGATAGGCATGATAAGCTAAACTAGATGGCTTGACTCGGCTAATTTATATCCCCAATTTGTGTCACTCCCAAGTTAAATGTAATAGATATTGACTTTGATGGGTTCTTTTGAAGAAGCAAGCTAGACTCGCGCTTTGTTAGTATTGTCCATACTATTTTATTTTCTCTTAGTTTTTAATTTTTCTTATTTATAATCTTTATCCCTTAGGATGTGTATAGAAATGAGGAAATATTATACTCGGGACCTTCCCCAAGCTGAACAAATGAACTTCTTAGCTGATATGATATCTTGAGTATTCTTTATTAGGCGGATCCTCATTATCGTACTCGCTGATTATTTTTTATAAGGTCTTTCTCCTTCCTCTCGAAAGCTGCACAGATCTATGTATGAAGCGAGCATCAACATACCTAGTGCCTCTATGAAGCCAGCATAATTATTCTAAAATCATTTCCATATACCTGTCCACCACCTATTCGATGGTCCTTGATTTATTTATCCTTGACTTACTCGTCCTTAAACTAATCATCCTAACGTACATGTCATCAATCTACTCGTTCTAAAATATATTTTTCAACAGTCACCACTAGATCTCCATATGAGAACTGAAGTAAATATGGCAAGAATCACATGAAGAAAGTTTGACTATATTCTTGACTATTTTGCATATTAATTTATGTAATATATACACTGATGTTAGTGTAATTTGATGAAGGGGGTAGGTGGCAGAGGTGACAATCGGGTCATTTGGGTAGGGTTCGGGTGAACCCATTCGGGTTTATAATAAACTCGGGTCGGGTCGGGCTCAGTTCAACCCATTCAGGCTCGGGTCACTTTTGGGTTTTACCTATACTCGGGTTGGGTTGGGTCTGGGTCAAGTTATTTAGGGTTCGGGTCAATTTAATTTTGAGTGGTCTCGGATTTCGATCAATCTTGGGTCAGGTTTTATGGGTTTTAGGTCTTCATATAATCCTATTATTTAGTGCCTTGGTGGTATGAACCAATTACAAAAGTTTAAATTATACCAAATAATTTATATTTTTACCAATATGTTTATTATATTATTAATATAGGTGCTCAATAATATGTTATGAAGTTCAATTGTACTTCTAACAACTAATAATTCTTATTAAATTTAAAGACTTTGGGTAAATTTAGCTCTTAGGTCGGGTTGGGTTCGGGTTCAGGTCAGTTTGGGTTGGGTTGGTTCAGGTCAATGATGGGTCAGGTTAGGTCAAATTGTTATCAGGTTATTTTTAGGTCAGGCAAAGAACGGATCGGGTTAGCTGCAGGTCGGGTCATTTAAGTTTCGGGTTCAATTAATTACGACATATTTTCAATTCGAGTTGGATCAATTTACAGGTTTTTCAGGTCAGTTTTTCGAATCGAGTTGAATTTGCCACCTCTAATAGGTGGAAAAGAATTCATCACGTTCAGGAATATATGCATATTTAGGGCGACCCCACCCGTGCGTCAAATTTTCAGGTGCCGTTATTAAATTCATCAGATGTTAAGTGTTATATTTAATGTTTTGGATTTTCTTGGTCAAAAATTAAATATGAATGGTAACATCTTTTTCATAGGCAGGGAAACTATTCGCTTTATGTAGAGTTGTTTTGCCCAATTTATTGTTATTGTTGTGAGATTTGTATGGGCGATATATAATAGACGAGATAGTATCTACAAGGAAAAAAATATAACCGGACTATTATTGTATAAAACCGGATACTAATAAGTTGTTATTATATAATACCGGATACTAAAATATTGAACGTAAATTAAACTACCGCAATAGTGAAAAGGCGGGACCTTGGCCCCCAAGGTTACTTGGCCTTCAAGGTTACCTAACTCTATAAAAAGGGGTGGCGGGGACCCTTTCATGGAGATATACTCACATACACACATGCAAGAGCCGTCCTCCTCTCTCTATCTCTCTCTTTTAATTCGAGCTCTTAGATAGAAGCTCACATGAAGAATGGAGACTCTCTTTCTCCATCTTTCTTTCTCTCCCTTTTATATGAGCTCTCAAAGCCTCATATAAAGGTAAGAATCGAGTAATAATCAAAGGGTGCAATAAAGAGATGATAGCACAAAATATGCTTGGTCACGTCTTTCCATCTTTCTCCTATTTATTTACTTCTACTTTGATTGTCAATATTATTATTTGAGACTTATACCGATTTAAGCATCGGAAGAGTCCCTCATGGTCAAAACCACCAGCCCTTCTAACCGTTTGTTATCTCGTAGGAAATACCAGGCTAAATATGTAGCAACAGTTTTTTCATCACGGGGAGCTTGAGTCCAACTCTCATTCTCAAATAAAAACCCAAAACAATTATTAATTTATGATAAACGATCATGTGTTAGCATTACTTTTAGATAGTCAATAGTTTTCAACAATATGAGACAATTTGGTCTAACAATGGAATACATGTAGCATTTTTTCTAGAGTGAGTAACCACAGGACGCAATGGTGTGCCAAGTTTTCACTATTGGATTTTAGGCTACAATTTGTAATATTAATATTGCACCAAAATTATGACATACTGAAACTTTGCTCAAGGCGGGAATCACTCATGTCAAAATTAGGGGGTGATTCATAATTAGTAACTCACAAGACAACTTCACAATTTGTTATGATTCATTAGATTTTAGTTGTAATTTTTGGTTGTATTTCGGGTAATGTCTTCATTGTTGTGTTGGCCATATTTTTAAATGTTAGTTAGTTGGTCTTGGCGCCTTAGATGGTCGGTTAGAGGTCCGAGCAAGTCAAATCTGGCGGCTGCTGTGTTTTGGCGCCAAAATCTGTTATGAGTCGGTTAGGATTAGTTGTCTTGATTCAATGTTTCTAATCTTGTATAAATAAGCTCTAAGCATGAAATTTCATCATTCAATGAATAATATTCCGATTTTCCTTTGGAATTTCTCTCTTACTTCTCATCTCCTTCTCTAATTCTCATCCCCTTTCACTTCTCTTCTCATCTTAACTCTTTCTTCTACTAGGTTAACTTTCAATTTTGAATTGGAAGCTAACAATTGGTATCAGAGCCAGTTCAAGCAATCAATTGATTGATATTGGCTGGAAAAATCAAAGAAAATCATGACCGATGGTGTCAGAACTAGATCGGGAGCCGGTGGAGCAAATGCACTTGGTCCGGAGATGACCTATGCTGCTGCAGTTGCAGGTTCTGATGCAACTCGCGCTGTGGAAGCTGGTGCAAATGCTACAACTGGACCTCAGTACTTAACTACTGATCATCTTCAGGATTTAAATAACAAAATGGATCGAATCTTGACACTATTGTTGGAAAACGATGCGAATAAGGAAGATCGGTTGCAGCAAATTGAGGCTAAGCTGGTACATTTGCAGGATAAGGTTAATAAGCAAGGAGAGACCTCAGTTAATGCAATCCTTAAGCCAGCTAGTCAGATCTTTCAACCTGTTGAAGTGGATCAGTAGCAAAGTAACGTTGACAGAACTGAAGGTTTGGTTAGGACTCGAGGAAAATCTCTGATGATGCAACCTAATGCAGGACCTCCAATCCACATCAGATCAGCTGAGAATCAACCTTCATAGCCTGAAATTGCTGCAGAAAATCAGGATCGTGCCTCAGGACAAGCTCCTTCCGGATTGAATGGCTTGAATTCAGATCACAATTCAAGGCCGCAGAATTCTGTTTTGCATCACAGCATTGCAGATGATAAGCTCGGGCATCCAAATAGACCTCCTGATAGACAATTTCAGCATAGATCATTGAGTAATGACAATGCATCTGGTGGCAGGAGTGGTTCTTACAGGCAGCCGAGAGTGGAGATAGATCTTTTTGATGGTAAACAACCGGAATCTTGGTTAAGAAGATGTGATCGGTATTTTCAATATTATAACATACATGAAGATGAAAACGTTCAGCTAGCTGCAGTACATTTACATGGTGATCATGAGGTATGGTATTATAGTTTGTTGAAAAGCAAACTTAATCTTTCTTGGGGCCAATTCGTAGAAGAAATGTGTGAACGATATGGTGAGGAAGAGGCAACTAATGTTGTGGATAGCTTTAATAAGGTGACTCAATCTTCAACCGTGAGGGAGTATATGATTAGATTTGAGAATTTATGAGCTAATTTAATGTCAATCATATCCATTGCTCCGGAGGACACAGAATCCTATTATGTCTCTTGTTTCATTAGCGGATTGAAGCCTAGGATAAAAAATATGGTGAAAGCCGTAGGTCCTAAGACATTGTCTAGTGCTTACGACAAGGCTAAGTTGATTGAAGTTACCTTAGCCAATTCAAGTGACAAGAACAAGCTACATGGCAGTAGTTACAGACCGCAGCAAAAGAGCAATTCTGGTTCCAGATTTAAGCGTGCTGTTGACAAGAGTTCAGTAAGGTTATGCTTTCGTTGTAACCAACCATTTCAGCCTAGTCATAGGTGTAGACCTCAGGCATTGATGTATGCAAAAGGGTCCCGTGCTGGTGTTATTTCTGGCAGTGGAAATTCAAACGCTGAGGAAGACAGTGATGGTCCTTCTTCACATGATGAAATGATTGATGATGAAGTTGAGATATCCATGAAGGCATTGACTGGGAGTGGAGCTCATAATACCATTCAAATCAAAGGCAAGGCTGGTAAAACCTCCATCATTGTTCTTATTGATAGTGGGAGCACACATAGTTTTGTTGATCCCAAGTTGATTAAGAAAGTGAGGCATGAAGTGACAAAAACTCACCCCTTGGCGGTTATGGTGGCTAATGGCAACTCCCTAACAACTCAAAACAAATGCCTAGCATTTCCATGGTCTATGCAAGATCATTAATTCAGCTTTGATTTTAGACTTCTTCCCTTGGGAGGTTGTGATATGGTGCTAGGTGTGGATTGGATGAGAACTTTCAATCCGGTGGTGTTTGATTTTGATAAAATGACCGTGGCATTTGAGGTCCATGGCACTAAAGTCTCTCTGCAAGGCATATCAAAGGAAGCTCAGCTCAGGTTGATTGATGGTAAATGACTACAAGGTGGAATCAAGAAGAAAGCAATACAATGGCTCGGGCATCTGTTTGTAATCTCCTCTATTGAGCTGCAGCAGGACATCAAGCCAGAAGTTCAGGCCTTGGTTGAAGAGTTTGAGGATATTTTTGAACAACCAAAGAGTCTTCCTCCTCAAAGGAGTGTGGACCATGCCATTCCTCTTCGGGCAAATGCTGATCCGGTCAAGATTAGGCCATACCGTTATGCTCATGGCCAAAAGACAGAAATTGAGAAACAAGTGGAGGAGTTACTTCACATGAGCTTCATTAGACCAAGCCATAGTCCTTTTGCTTCACCTGTGATCCTTGTGAAGAAGAAAGATGGTTCGGCTAGAATGTGCATCGATTATCGACAATTGAATTCCTTGATAGTGAAGGATAAGTTTTCCATTCCAGTCATTGATGATTTGCTTGACGAGTTATATGGAGCATGCTTCTTCTCTAAGCTTGATTTGAGACAGGGGTATCATCAAATTAGAGTCCTTGAGACGGATATATACAAGACTGCTTTTCAAACTCATCATGGGCATTTCGAGTTTGTTGTTATGCCTTTTGGTCTAACAAATGCTCTGGCCCCTTTTCAAGCGGCCATGAATGATGTTTTCAAGCCCTTCTTGAGAATATCAGTGCTTGTTTTCTTCGATGACATACTGATTTACAACTCCTCTTATGAAGATCACCTCACTCACCTTAGACAAGTTTTGTGGTGTTGCGGCAGCATAAGTTTTTTGCTAAGTTGTCCAAATGTTCGTTTGCTCAGCCAAAGCTTGAATATTTGGGCCATGTCATCTCTCAAGAAGGATTTTCCATTGATCCTATTAAGGTCCAAGCGATGCAAGATTGGCCAATTCCAATAACCTTGAAGCAATTGAGAGGTTTTTTGGGTTTGACCGAGTATTATAAAAAATTCATTAAAGGATATGGTTTTATTGCCAAACCTTTAACAAAACTATTAAATAAGGATGCAATCTTATGGAAGAGAAGTTTCAGGCTACCTTTGAAGCTCTCAAGTCAGCTATGTGTGTTGCACCCGTGTTAGCAATGCCAAATTTTGCTGAGAGCTTTGTGTTGGAGACAGATGCAAGCGGTTCAGGTATAGGGGCCGTTCTTTCTCAACATGGGAGGCCTATTTCTTACTTGAGTCAAGCTCTTAGTCCTAAGAATCAAGCTATGTCGACATATAAGAAAGAATATTTAGCAATTCTTTTAGCCGTTGAAAAATGGAGGCATTACTTGGATGGTCACAAGTTCGAACGGATCACCAAAGCCTCAGGCATCTCCTTGAGCAAAAGATTGTGACAAGAATTCAAAAGAAGGGCCTAATGAAGATGCTTGGCCTTGATTATGACATTGAGTATAGAAAGGGCAAGGAGAATGCTGCAGCCAATGCTTTATCCAGGAAATTTGAGGATGCTGAAATTGGTTCCTGCAGTGCCACAACCGTGGCGATTCCTTCATGGATGGAAGAAATTTATAAGACATATGAAGGTGATTCTTTTGCCCAAGAGTGTGTGGCTGCTACTCTTTTGAATGATGCAGAAAAGATCGACAAAGAAGCTGGAATTTTAGTACAGAGGGGACTGATCAGAATTCATGGCAGATTGTACATTGGTGTTGCAACTGAATTGAGGAATCAGATTATACAAGCGTCTCATGATGCAGCCTGGGGTGGTCATGCTGGTGTAGAAGGTACTTATCAAAGGGTTAAAGCTTATTTTAGTTGGCCAAGCTTGAAAAAGACCGTGAGTGATTATGTTAAGGCTTGTGAGGTGTGTCAACAAACAAAGTTGGGAGATCATCGTTACAAGGGTCTTCTTCAACCCCTTCCCATCCCGGATGGAGCATGGATCAACATTAGCATGGATTTCATTGAGGGGTTGCCTAGGTCTGAAGGCAAGGAAGTCATATGGGTGGTAGTAGATCGTTTCACCAAATATAGCCATTTCATTGCTCTTACCCGACCTGTTACAGCTGAAAGATTAGCAAGAATCTTCCTTGACAACATTTACAAGTTACATGGATTGCCTCAATCCATTGTTTCGGATCGGGATAAGATCTTCACAAGCACATTTTGGAGGGAGTTGTTCAAATTGATGGGTACAACGTTGGCACTTAGTTCCTCTTATCATCCCCAAACGGATGGCCAAACCCAACGTGTCAACCAATGTGTGGAGCAGTACCTCCGGAGTATGGTCTTTTCACGGCCTAGAGAGTGGAATCATTGGCTATCTTTGGCGGAGTATTGGTTCAACACTCACTACTTCCCCTTTTCAAGGGTTGTATGGCTATGCTCCTCCTTCTCCAATGTTGCTGCAACAGCCAGGAATTACTGATTCTGCAGCGGGAGATCTGGTACAGTAGAGGAAGCAGATATTGCAGGTCCTTAAAGATAATCTCCAACAAGCTAGGGCGCGAATGAAATTTTATGCAGACAAAAAGAGGGTAGACATAAGCTATGAAGTTGGAGACATGGTCTACCTTAAATTACAACCGTATAGACAGTCTTCTTTGGCTGTCAGGAGAAATGTCAAGCTAAGTGCCCGTTTCCTTGGCCCTTACAAAATCTTGGAGAAAATTGGCAACGTTGCATACAAGCTTGACTTACCTTCACATTCATACATTCACCCGGCGTTTCATGTCTCTCTACTTAAAAATAGGTCAAGAAGGGAGCTGAGGTTACACGAGAGCCACCAGAAGCAGGAACTAATGGCATACTGTTGCTGCAACCTGCTGCTGTCAAAGGCCGGAGAACATTGCAGGTGGAGCATGGTGCTTTGCAAGAAGTATTGGTGCAATGGTGCAATTTGAGCAAGAGCTTTGTGACTTGGGAAAATTACAATTTCTTGAAGAGCCAATTCCCTAATTTTACTCCTTGAGGACAAGAAGTTTCTCAAGAGGGAGGGAATGTTAAGATTCATTAGATTTTAGTTGTAATTTTTGGTTGTATTTCGGGAAATGTCTTCATTGTTGTGTTGGCCATATTTTCAAATGTTAGTTAGTTGGTCTTGGCGCCTTAGATGGTCAGTTAGAGGTCCGGGCAAGTCAAATCTGACGGCTGCTATGTTTTGGCGCCAAAATCTGTTATGAGTCCGTTAGGATTAGTTGTTTTGATTCAATGTTTCTAATCTTGTATAAATAAGCTCTAAGCATGAAATTTCATCATTCAATGAATAATATTCCGATTTTCCTTTGGAATTTCTCTCTTACTTCTCATCTCCTTCTCTAATTCTCATCCCCTTCACTTCTCTTCTCATCTTAACTCTTTCTTCTACTAGGTTAACTTTCAATTTCGAATTGGAAGCTAACACAATTGAAGTGCTTAAATGATAACTCGAGTAGATACCTTTCCGGTTTAGTATCTCTTGAGTAATTTCAGAGAAATTCGAAATGAGTATATACCTCAAGCCAAAATTAAAGAAGCCAATGATCCTGCTCAATTAGCTTTAGGATATACCTTAATGAGAACCTAGTTTGAAAAATCTAAGGTCACTTGGTCCATGATCTTGAATTATAAGCAGGTCATAACAGAAGGCTTCAAAACCACAACTACGCCACTCAATTGTAAAGATTGGAAGAAACTTATTATTGACTATTTTAAAACCTGCTTGGTTTAGTAAGGACAACAAGTTGAAGTCAAAAAAACATAGATATCAGCAGGATGGTGTAGGTGAGTTATATAAATGCCTTGACTAGGATGAGCTAAAGTTAATAATGGTCAAAGCCCTTCCCATCTAGACGAAAATAAATTGCATTGGTCAATTAGGAGGTAAGGCTACTATTGATCATCTATGATGAATGTTTGCATTAGACACACAAAAGGCTATAAAGCTTGCTAGAAGCATAGCCATGTCCTATAAGTGCATGCATCTGGTATGCATGTTATTCTGAAGTCGTGGCCCTTTTAAGGTCGGGCTATAGATATTGTTGGGGAAATCAATCTCCTTCGAGCTAACATCACTCATACATTTGGTGGCCACTGATTATTTCACCAAATGGGTTAAGTCAAAACCATATAAGAATATCAACCAGCAAGATGTTATAGACTTCATCAAAGAATACATATCTTGTGCGGTTTTGGGGTCCCTGAATTTATCACCGTGATTTATCGATACTTGTTACCAATGCTCCTTGAGATTGCTTAATGCATGAGTTGCTTTCTAATCTCCTCTTGCTCCACTCTGAAATTGTCTAGCATTACTTTGCCTCTACTTTATTCTCCAACTCACAAACTTCTCCCTTGAGTTGGAGAAGCTGTCTTTTGTTGTCTTCGATATAGAGTTGCTTTGTCTAAATCAATGAGGCATGTTTGTCTTTGTCTATTTCCATCTTGTGCAGTTGTTCTTGGTTAGATTAGAAACCTTTTAGTTCGAGGCAAGGGCTATTACAGAAGGCCTAAGCGCTCCTAAGACCTCCAAGCAGGTTTGTCTTCTCTTCAAAAGGTCTAGGATTTGTATGTATGAATGAATGAATGTTCTCTTGATTACTTTAAGCTCGTTGGATATAAATGGAGCGCTCTTGGGTAGTTCATCAACTTTGTCACTATGGAATGAGCATTTTTACAAGTGTTTGGCTTTGTCAGCTCTCAGGAAGCAAAACGAGAAGCTTCTTAAGTCTCAATGCTTTGGATGCTCCTTGCTTCTTTAGTCTGGTGAGAATCTCCAACAGGAAAATGGGGGTGGATGCCAACTGAATATGAAAAGACCTAAGTTAGTTTTACCGTTCTAGAATCTAAAATGACAAGAACTAAAGATGAATGTCATTTTACTGGGATAGCTTTGCTACTGGATCATATAGAAGGTATACGCATAATATGACTAGAAAGGCTGGAAGCCTTTACGATTGTTGTTTGATATCTTTAGCTTCCTCAAGGTGCTCGAGATTTGTTGCTCCAATATTGTGGCCCTCACTAACTTCCAGTAAAAGGCTAATGATTAGCCTAAGTACAACGAAGGAAGGATGAAATGTGTTAAGTTTGAAATAAAACTTACTAGATAATGCTTTGATTTGAGCCTCTCACACTATTTCAGAAGCTTAAGTGGGCTTAGAAAACCATCAAGCCAACAAAAATAGAGCCTGAATGAGGGCTTGGGCAACAGTTACAGTTTTGGTAAGTTGGCAAGTTGGAATACATCCTACTACCCCTTCAAGGACTAAAGAAACAGATTCCTTAGCCTCTTGAGAGTGACAGATAAAGGTTCAAGGATTTAAATGGAGGTCTAGAAGCAAGTACTCATTAGTGAGCCCTCTAATTCAATAATTTTAGAAGGACCTTCAGCTCTCTCCTCTATTTAGGATAATGCCTGAGCTCTCTCCTCATCTAGTATAATGCCTAAATCAATCAAAAGAGGGTTGAGCGCCAATATTAGAGAAGATAAGAAATGAGAAACAGAAGAGTTAGGATAATAGGTAAATTTGACCTAAGTAGCCTACCTGTTGTTGTATCGTCCGAGATCGCCTCTTTCTAATCATAAAGGAAAAACCCCCTGATTTTTCCTCTCCTATGGAATGGTTCTAGAGGTGCCAATTCTGAAGCGGTGGTGATAGTGAGATAACCTAGGGATGCTACTCTAAGGCTTGAACAAGGTTAACAGTAGGACTTGAAGTGGATCAACTTCCACTTTAATGGGTGATGCGGTGAACTACAAGCAACGGGATAAAGAATTTAAGACTCGTTACGAGTTGGTCATGGGATCTAGTCCTAAAAACAACAAAGTTGAGAGTGAGTACTTTAAATTTGAGTGTTATTAAGATGACCATAAATTGAGAAGCTTTACCTCGAAGTGCAAAAGGTTTGCTAACGTTTCATTTTGAAATGACTTGAGCTTGACTACTTGATGTTATAATATATCTAGGAAGATAGCTAACCAAGTAGTGCTTGGAACTTATGAATTCGAGGGAATTTAAGTAAGTTGCATACCAAGCCAAAGACAGCCTAGTGGCCTTAAGCATACACCTACGGAGGATAGGATTGCCATAAACCTTCTAATGTTAAAATTAGTCCTAAAACCCTCCTCCTATTGATTGGACTGATACATGGCCTCTATATTCTTCTGAGGTTAAGGGTCCAAACTAAGGGAAAAGGAATTTTGGAACTACTCCAAATTGTTTGGCAAATAGGTTAGGGCAATATTACTCAATGCCCAAATAGGGAATGACGAAAGATTAAAGGGTCTTTTGTACTTAGGATTATTTTCCAGATGATCAAGTTAATATCTATTGAAATATCCTGGCCCAAGTTAAGGTCTCTAGACCAAGAGGTCTTAAATGTTCTTCTACAAATGAGAGTCTAGAAAAAGTCCTCTCTATGGAAGGTAGCATAATTAAGTTAGTCAATCAAAATATTTCACAAAATCCCATCCCTGAGGGATGTTTATAACCTTCGGAGCAATCAACTCCCCATAACAACAGGAGGCTCCTAGCGTCATGGTTATCAAGGGACTTAGAAAACAATGTTGGAAAATATGCTTGATATCGTTGCTGAATAAACCAGAAAGGACCCTTGGTCAAATTATTGCAATTCGAGGTGATTTGTCATAAAGATACCCAAAGACTTGGCCTAAAAACAGTGGCGAAAAGAAAAGGGTTCGAAACTAATGGCCATGTTAAAGGTCAATGCCTTTCTGAAATGCGAGATGGGATCGGACGTATTGCAAAAGAAAAATTCAACCAAAATAACTAAAATGATGCTTCCTTGCCTTTTAAGTCCGGTGAATCGTCGTTGCATCCATCTAGATAAAAATTTTCAAATGATGAATACCCGGATTATGAAGGAACCAAGAATTAATAGTTCCTCCTTCTTGTGACACATAATAGCTCAACGAAAGCTTGACACCGAAGGGAGAGAAACATCTCAGAACCGCTACGTCCTCTAAGGTTATACTTAAGAGACCTCTAGGAAGGACCAATGCATGAAAGTAGTTGTTCTAGACGTAGGTGGGGCTAAGCATCCCTCGATAATCAAATCTGATGGGTTACGTCAAGACCTTGATTGCTTCATAAATATGAAGAGTCTTCCACTTCCCACCAATCATATGCTTGAGCATGTTGAACTGTTCAGCATATTCTGTTCCAAGGAAAGTCCAATTTTTGAAAGGCAAGGAGTCATTGTAAATCTAAGATTTTTTTTCCAGCTTTCTCAAATCAAAGAGAGGGCTTGGACCATAAGAGCCTCAAGAGTGTTGTGAAACAAACCTTTAAATGCCAATAAAGCTCCTCTCCTTGACCCAAACTAGTGCTAAAGAGAAAGTTTGCTATGAAAATCTACAAGTACGATAAAGGCTTCCCTTCCTTGGACAAAGGAGAAGGTCCCTCGAGGGAGGAACCATCCACTGAGACTTGAAGTGCTTAATGGTCACCGTGAAGTTGGGCTCAATCAAGCGCTTTAGAGTTCTAGTTGCATCGTCCCCTTGAAAAAAATGAGAGAGAAATGCAGTAAGCGATTTGAGCCATTAAATATTATGAATTTGAAACACAAAAGTGAAAAGAAAGATTAAAAAAAAAAAAAAAAGAACAAGAACGATGAGAGTTAGGATTTTGAAGAACAAAAAAAGAGAAATTTGTTAAATTTCGCCAGGCCTTTTTAAGCCCGATCCATGAAGTTGGAACATATGAGATCCACATATAAACCCAAGTGGGGTTTCATCCTCAAACCAATTGGCAATAGGTGGAGTAACCCACTAGGCTTATAAGGTGATTTCTTCTCTCTCACAATTCCGATGCGGGATTCTAATTATTAGGCTCACATGTGGAGTCTCAACACTCCCCCTCACATGTGAGACTACGACAAACGCAACACTCGCCTTCTCCAATCCACTTGGATCCAACATTCACTGGAGAGGCCCTCGGTGCAACAAATTCAAATGCACCCCTCTTTACGAGGACACGATGTGACAAACACGACATCGGGATCATTAACCCGCTCTGATACCATGTTAAATTTCACCAGGCCTTTTTAAGCCCGATCTATGAAGTTGGAACATATGAGATCCACACATAAGCCCAAGTGGGGTTCCGTCCTAAAACCAATTGGTAATTGGTGGAGTAACCCACTAGGCTTATAGGGTGATTTCTTCTCTCTCACAATTCCGATGTGGAATTCTAATTATTAGGCTCATATGTGGAGTCTCAACACTCCCCCTCACATGTGAGACTATGACAAACGCAACACTTTGTTGAAAATATATCACATGCACATGTGTATTTTGTACTCGTATTTGTTTTGATGTAAATACATAGAATTTAATTAGGTATAGAATTAAACTTAGGGTAGTTAATTGCATTTCCTCCTCTCCTTGCTGAAGTGTAACCGGCCAAAGGGAGGTGAGGCACCATCATTGTCCTCTTCAATTTTTGTTTTAATGTCTTATGTAATTAGCCTATGATTCTCTCTTTTGCATCTTTTCATTTTCCTTTGATGTAATTATAAATAGGCTAGTTTTCTTATCAATAGAGATCATCCAATTTTCTCCCATTCAAAAGTGTTCTTTGTTGTTTAGTTTTGTTTGTCAAATTTCTACATGGTATCAGAGCGGGTTTAGATCCATATTGTGGCTCATGTCTTTGCTTCGCCCGAATTGTTGCGCCCCACTGTAAGGCAATAATTTTTATATTAGTTGTTTTATTTGTGTTATTTTACGCAATTTAAAATGAATAACAACAATTCTAGTGAAAGCATTGGCCAAACTATTACGCCGGTTCAAGTTTCAGGGGGAGTTCCCGATGTGAACTCACCTTATTATCTTCACCTCTCGGATCACCCGGGGCTCGTATTTGTGCAAGATGTTTTAACTGGCCCCAATTTCCCGGCTTGGAGGCTCTCTGTTTTTAAAGTTTTTAAGGCCAAACGAAAAATTGGTTTTCTTGATGGTAGTATCAAGAAACCGGAGGAAGATTCTCCGGATTTTGAACATTGGAGTGCCTGTGATTGGATGGTGTCTTCTTGGCTTTCCAATTCCGTTTCTAAAGAAATCAATGCAAGTATTGCATATTTTGACATAGCGCGTGATGTTTCGCTTGACATGAATGATCGGTTTTCCCAAGGAAATGTACCACGGCTTTATGAAATTAAGCATGAGATTTCACACTTAAAACAAGATAATATGTCAATGTTTGACTATTTCACCAAACTAAGGTCTTTATGGGACGAGCTTTACACCCTGTAGCAATCCCCCCATGTACTTGTGGCTCGGGACAAGCCTTTGTGGCCATAAGGGACATGGAGAGGTTGCTCGACTTGTTAATGGGATTGGATCCCTCCTTTTCTACCGTTAGATCCCAACTCATAAACACCAAACCACTTCCAAATGTGTCCAATGCATATGCTACCTTATGTCAGGAGGAGAAGCAACAGAGTGTTGCTTCGGGCAGTATTGTTGTTCCTGAAGCTATGGCCCTCGTAGTCAAAGGGAATCTTGGTACCACCAGGGGGGATTTGCCCAATTCTAATGGGCAACCTCCTAGGCGCAATAATCAATTTTCTTGTTCTCATTGCAAAAGACAGGGGCACACTAAAGAACGTTGTTTCGAGCTCATAAGGATACCCGGTGGGATGGAAGAACCGTGGACAAAACCAGGCAGCAGCAGCTGCTGTTGCTGCCGGTAGCTACTAGTGGTGCGCCGTTCCTGCAGAACGAAAGCCCCGTAGTGGGGTTGTCGGCATCTCAATATTAGCAGCTGTTGTCTCTACTTAGTGCCAAGGGAAGTTCACCTTGTGTTAACATGTTAGGTCAGGTTTTGTTTAATACCGTTTGGATTATTGATACGGGTGCTTCTGACCACATGGTTTGTTCAGATTTTGTGTTAGATAATGTCCAAGTTAACACTAAAATCAAGCCAGTCAGACTTCCGAATGGAAATTCATTGTCAGTCTCCCATGTGGGGTGTGCCACCATTTCTAGCAGTCTCACACTTGAGAATGTTTTGTGTATTCCCGGATTCCAGTGCAATCTTCTTTCAGTTAACAAGTTGACTAGAGATAGGAATTGTGCATTGACATTTTATTCAAATTTTTGTGTCATACAAGGCCTACTATCGAGGAAGCTGATTGGAGTGGGTAGACAGCGAGATGGGCTATACATTTTAGAGGGACAGGTTGCTCCCAAGGTTACACACATGAGGGGTTCGGAAGAGAAGTTCTTGATATGGCACCGTAGAATGGGGCATGTCCCATTTAATAAATTGTCGAATTTTTTGAATTTGGATTTTGGTACTTCTGTTGATGCTATTTGTGACTCTTGCCATCGGGCAAAACAAACTCGTTTACCTTTTTCTGTTTCTATTAGCAAGACTATACGATGTTTTGAGTTAATTCATTGTGACATTTGGGGTCCTTATCGTACCGTGTCTATGACTGGTGCTCGTTTTTTTCTCACCATAGTTGATGATTATAGCAGGTGTACATAGGTTTATTTGATGAGAGATAAGTCGCAATCTCATAGGATACTAATGGATTTTTGTCAAGTTCTACAAACTCAGTACAACAAGTGTATAAAGCAAGTAAGGAGTGATAACGGTGCGGAATTTCTTTTTGGTCCTTTGCTTGATTTTTATGCAGGAAAAGGAATTCAAGTACAAAATTCATGCAATGATACTCCTCAACAGAATGGGGTTGTCGAAAGGAAGCATAGGCACCTCCTTGAGGTGGCTCGTGCACTTCGTTTTGAAGCGGGTCTTTCTATTCAGTTTTGGGGAGAGTGTGTCCTAACGGCAACCTATTTGATCAATCTCATGCCCACACAACATCTAGGGAATCGGAGTCCTTATGAGGTATTACCCGGAAAAGCTCCTTCTTTTGGTCATTTACGTGTTTTTGGCTCTTTGTGCTATGTTCATCACAAAGATCGTAGCAAAGATAAATTCGGTTATCGTGCGCATAAGTGTATTTTCATTGGGTATCCACATGGGAAGAAAGGGTACAAAGTTTTTGATTTAGACAACAAGAAAATGGTCATTTTGCGTGATGTTATTTTTTATGAGAATAAGTTTCCTTATCTTGAAAAGCAAGGAAAAAGAAATGATGATAACAAAATTGATCTAATACGATATGCGGATGACAAAGATCATGGGAGGACACGTGTACATGAGGGACTGGTGGTGGCCGAACAGCCACCGGGCGTGACAGATCTGTCGGTGGCTGAACCATCGACAGATACTGGTGCTGCAGCACCAGAACAGGGGCCTGACAGGCCCCAGGAGGCCGCTGCGCCTGGAGGTTTGGGTAGACCGAGTCGGGTTCGCTCAATACCAGCTAAGTATCAATATTTTATTGTGGATGTTCCTGCTTCTATAGCCCATTCTCATGCTACCGCTCTTTTAGCTGACTCAGGTATGGTTTACCCCTTGTCAAATTTTGTGTCTAATGCACAATTTTCTAACTCACACTCGTCCTTGCTTAAAGCCATCACTTCAGGTGATGGGCCACAACATTTTTCTCAGGCTATAGGTCATAAACATTGGAGAGATGCTATGGAGAAAGAAATTTCAGCACTCGAATAGAATAGGACGTGGACATTGGAAGAATTACTCCCCGGGAAACGACCCATAGACTCCAAGTGGGTCTACAAAATAAAATACAAGTCAGATGGTACCATTGAGTGTTACAAGGCACGTTTGGTGGCCAAGGGATACGCTCAGATCGAAGGTATCGATTATCATGACACTTTTGCCCCTCGCTAAACTTGTCACAGTTAGATGTGTTCTTGTAGTTGCAGCCGCTAGGGATTGGATTATACATCAATTGGATGTCAATAACGCCTTCTTGCATGGTGAGTTAGATGAAGAGGTTTATATGAAACTCCCTCAAGGGTTTGAGAAGCAACATAAGGGTAAAGTTTGTCGTTTACATAAGTCTCTTTATGGACTTAAACAGGCGTCTCGTAATTGGAACCAAAAGTTTGTGTCCTTTTTGGTTGCCATGGGTTTCGTGCAGTTAAAGTCGGATTATTGTTTGTTTACATATACTCGTGGGTCAATTTTTACTAGCATATTGGTATATGTTGATGATGTCATCATAACTGGAAATAACATAAGTCACATAGAGGAAGTCAAGGTCTCACTTGATAAACAGTTTGGGATTAAGAACTTAGGCCCAGTTAAGTATTTTCTTGGAATAGATGTTGCACGCACGCAGGATGGAATTGCTTTGAATCAAAGAAAATATGCACTTGACATTTTAAGTGAAACTGGTCTTTTAGGAGCTAAGCCTACTTCCACCCCTATAGTCCAAACCATCGGTTAGCTACTGGGGAAGGGGACCCTGTAGAAGATCCCGGACAGTATTGACGAATAGTAGGAAGACTTCTCTACCTTACTATCACTCGATCTGATATCTGTTATGCCGTTAAAATTCTTAGTCAATTTATGCATGATTTGCGGGTACCGCACTTAGAAGGCGCCTATCATGTCCTTCGCTACATTAAGGGGGCACCAGGTTAGGGTATTTTTCTACCCCGTGCATGTGAGTTGTCTCTTCGTGCTTATTGTGATGCTGACTGGGCAGGTTGCCCAACTTCTAGACGTTCCACTACAGATTTTATTATATTTTTGGGAGACTCCCCTATCTCATGGCGTTCTAAGAAACAATCCATCGTTTCTCGTTCTTCCGCTAAAGCAGAGTATCCGGTCATGGCTACAGTTACTAGTGAGTTAGCGTGGTTGAGGCGCATGCTTCATGATCTGCAAGTTAGCATTGATCAATCTGCCATCTTGTTTTGTGATAATCAGGCAGCCCTTCATATTGCCTCCAATCCTGTGTTTCACGAGAGAACGAAACACATAGAAATCGATTGCCACTTCGTTCGAGAGAAATTATTAGCAAAGGAAATTTCCACTTCCTTTGTTCGGTCTTCAGGTCAAGTAGCGGATGTATTCACAAAGGCACTTGGGTTATCCTCGTTCTCATCCCTTCTTCACAAGTTGGGCATTGTCAACTTGCATGCTCCAACTTGAGGGGGAGTGTTGAAAATATACCACATGTACATGTGTATTTTGTGCTTGTATTTGTTTTGATGTAAATACACAGAATTTAATTAGGTATAGAATTAAATTTATGGTAGTTAATTGCATTTCCTCCTCTCCTTGCTCAAGTGTAACCGGCCAAAGGGAGGTGAGGCACCATCATTGTCCTCTTCAATTTTTGTTTTAATGTCTTATGTAATTAGCCTAGGATTCTCTCTTTTGCATCTTTTCATTTTCCTTTGATGTAATTATAAATAGGCTAGTTTTCTTATCAATAGAGATCATCCAATTTTCTTCCATTCAAAAGTATTCTTTGTTGTTTAGTTTTGTTTGTCAAATTTCTGCAAAATTGATAATTCCTAAAGACGAACCTCGAACAAATTCAGGAAAAACACTACTAGGATTAAGTGTTGAATGTGCCTGGCATATCAATGAAGAAAATAACATAATGGAGACATGCAATCAACGACAATGTGGTCAAAACAAAATCAAGCTGGAGTTAGCATCGTTTATTTGTGATGATAAACAAAACATGGGCCTCGAGGGTAGCTGCAAAATGAAAGGATAGTTGGAGAAAGGACGCCACTCCTCAATGGACTTTGTTTTTGGTGCCATTTCAACAAAACATGGAGAACTTGGAACCTCAGAAAAAAGGGGCTTGCACACAGAAATCTTGGGGGAGGGAGTAGTTAATTTTAGGAGAGTGATTTTTTCAAAATAGCACATTTTGACATTTTTATTTTTAAAATAGTACACAAAAATTAAAAATTATCAAAAAAGCACATTTAGTCATGATGTCATTGCCACCTAAGCAAGGGCATTTTAGTCATTTTACTTTTTGAAAATAAAAAAAAAGAAAAAGTGTTTTTTTTTTTTTTTTTTTTTTACGGCTGGAATAACCTTTCACCAAAATGTTAAAAAAAAAAATTAAGCGTTGCCTAAATTTTTGTATAATATATAAACTTAGATATATAACAATAGTAATAATAATAATAAATATATTTTTTCCTTACAATAAATTTTGATAAATTTTGACATACCGAATAATAGTATCTATATAAATTTTGATAAATTAAATGTTTCGGTAATTTTTAATTTTTGCGCACTATTTTGATAATTTTGAGTTTTCACGTGCTATTTTAGGAATAAAAATTTTAAAATGTGTTATTTTAAAAAATCACTATTTTAGGATCTATAAATAAGGAAACCAAAGACTTACATAGAGGTTTGACAACAAAATGAGAATCTTTTCATTTTTTTTTCAATGCACACTTCTGGCTTTTCTTTCCTTTTCGTATGACAGTTTCTACAGTGATTCAACATTGTTTTGCAATACTATTAGAGTATTGGTGACAATGTTTAAGAAGTTAAATTTAGTATGCTTTTTGTCGTAGTTTCCGGCGATTGCCCCTCATAATGAGTTTAAGTTGCATCATTTGTCAAGGGTTTTGAATGCAAATCCTCAAGCTTCATTGTGTTGATCATGGATTGATGACTCAAGTTGATTCACTCTATGTAAATCTTGTTAAGTTTGAACTGAATTCGGTTATGTTGGATCAATATTGTCAGGCCAACTAATGTGTTTCATTTTTATGTTTTATGCCTCATTCCCATGATACTTTCAACTATTATATGTGTTTATGGTATGATCTATGTGTATTTAGACTTAGAGTGAGTTAGAGTAACGACAACTGGAGCAGCAGTGAAAAATGGGTGAAAATGGAAATTTGAAAACTATGTTGAGAAACCTTGCCATGTGCGAGAGAAAGAACAACGAGGTCAAAATTAGGCCCAAAAAAGTTTCCCCTAGGTCCGTCGATTGGCCGACCTAGCATTTTGCAATCGATCAAGCTTAAAACGAGTAAAAAGTTAAAAGAAAAGTATTCATGACCTAATAATATCATGTCCCACTAATGATACCACTAGAATCATATATATCTCTTTGAGAGCTCTGTTTTAATATGTAATTTTCTCTGTAACTCCTTACGGATCAAAAGTTATGCGCATTTTAATTTACATGTGCGCACTACCAAAACGGCAGAAGGGCGTGCCGCAGGTATGAATAGGAAGGAGAGTCATATTTTTGGTACTTTTTGCTCTTTTATCACATTGCTTCCGCCTCGAAGCATCCCGAGAGTTCAAGTTCCTCACATAGGCCGAAGTGTAAGTGGTCAGAGTACTGAGTGATCAAACCTAAGGTCCAGGCAGCATCGATCAAGGCAGTCAAGGATCCATGAGTCTTCTTTTCTAATTTTTCTTTTGAATTAATAATTTGTAAAACTCCCATGGAAGAGTAGATTTATAGGTTAGGGGTGAAGGACGATTAGTTGTACAGATCTCAGATTTACATTTTGTTTACGATAATAACTATTGTTATACTATTTTCGGCACCCCCTATAGGGAGTTTTATATTTTTGATTGAATTTTCTCATTTATGTGCTTGCATCCATGATTTGATTTATCATTTATTCGCTTGTTGTTTTGTGCTTGTAAATCT
Source organism: Simmondsia chinensis (assembly GCA_018398585.1). NCBI lineage: Eukaryota > Viridiplantae > Streptophyta > Magnoliopsida > Caryophyllales > Simmondsiaceae > Simmondsia > Simmondsia chinensis. Next base: position 38,220,134 of record JAGTTD010000001.1, read on the forward strand.
AAACTATAGTATAACAGGTTTTCATGAGAGGTTAGGGTTGAGGTAGTACCCAGCCCCAAATACAATCTTGTATACATATTAATGCTAAATTAGGTGTGACAGATAAATTAAGTAGTGATATTGAGATAATCCATGCAAAACTTATTGTGATCAGATGGATTATGCCCTTAAACTAGTTCATTATCCTAAACCTTAACTAAGTGTTAATCCAAGTCTAGAACCTAGCCTAAATCTCTATAGTCATTGTCTAAGTGAAATATAATGATGAGATTCGACTTAGGCTAACCATAATTCAATTCGTACCCTAAACTATCTTTGATTTATTTGACAATTAATTAACTGTTTAAATCTTTTAGTTTTTGAACTCATCCAATCAAAACCAAATTTAAACTACTCAAAATTTGCTGAACTAACTTTATGCTAATTTCTTGTAGATATGACACCCCTACACCCGACATAGCTACAACTTGTTGGTACACTTTTGAGCACATAGTTTTACACACATGCCAAGTTTTTGGCATTGATGTCGGGGAATCGGTATTCAAAGTTTAATTAAGTAATTGATGAGTTTTTTTTATTGTCTTTTGCATTGTTTTGTTTTTGTTACTTGTTTATGTAGCCCTACGCTCATGATTCAAGTTAATTTGGCTCACTCTATAGTACATGCATGGTAGACGATCGCTTAATCCCAAATGGATTCCTTTCAATCCAAAAATTGAGTTAACATTGTTTGCTTTGAAGCGGAACAAAGCACGTTCAAATTCAGCTCAAGTCATGGCTGACGAAGCTAATCCATAGCGGTGCCTGCTGCCCATCACATAGTTGTGGATCATTTTTATTCCCCAAGCTTATAATGTGGCAGCTATAGTTTTGTTACCCACCGTGGGTAATGCAAAATTTAAGATTAAGCCTAGGATCATAAACATGCATCCTAGGTTCATTGGGAAGCCAAATGAGTGCGTACGAGCATCGTACCTCATAATTTCTTGAATTTTTGCAGGATTAGGTCTTCCCAGCATAGGCGTACTAGAAGGCTAACAACTTGTACTCGAGCACATGCAATCCAAGATGGCAGAACCATCCTAAATTCTCGTTGAAATAGAATGACAACCAAAACTAACCCATAAGACATCAGGCACCAGGGTTTGTAGGTAATGCACCCCCTCCCGGTTACAAAGCAGGGAACCGGTATAACGCTCAACCTAACCACCTCCCCTCCCCCCGGCAGCTCCAAGACATACTTCCCAAATTAAAGAGTGTATGCTCTACTTTATGGAGGATACTACGTGATAGGTTCAGTCACACGCTCAATCCATAACTAAGTTAGAGGACCAGATATGATCGTGGGCCCAAACCTTGAATCAGAGAGAGGAAGGGAGGTTACCCTCCCAACCTCTCACAAGCCTGAAGGATTTGACCGGTTCCAGCCCTACCTTGCTTGCTCACTCACAAGCAAGTTAAGTTTTTGTAAGCGTCAGGTTAGGAGACTTAAGGGATGTTGATATTGAGATTGAGAAGGAGGACATGGCTTCACCTCCCACCGCTAATGGAAAGGGATCACGAGTGTCTCATAAGGGTTCAACACTTGAAGCCCATTGTAACTTTCCCTTTGGCCTTAGCTAGACCGAAGGATAAGGACAACCTTAGGAAAGCTGCGCTCATGGAACTACTTAAGTATGTGAAGATCCACTTACCATTAATTGACATTATTAAGCAAGCTCCAATGTATTCTAAATTTTTTTAAGAATGTCTATGTGAAGAATAAGCTCACGTAAGTGCATGCTCCTAAGAAGGTTTGACTCACTAAGAAGGTTAGTATTCTGGTGGTAAGCGCCCTACCCAAGTTTAGAGTTCCCGGGGCCTTCACGGTCCCATGTGTCATGAGGGAGAGCTACACAAACTGAACCCTTATAGATCTAGGAATAAGTGTAAACCTCGTCTCGTACTCAATTTTTCAGGAGCTAGTATGGAAGATCTGAACCGAACTAGTGTCACACTTCAGTTGGTCGATAGATTAGTGCGTACACCTCGAGGGGTGTTAGAGGATGTGCCAATCAAGATTGACAAGTTTGTCTTCCCAATTGACTTTCTTATTTTAGATCTGAACCCCACCGCTAGACGGAGGAATCACACATATATCATTCTAGGCCTACCGTTCTTGACAATGGTCAATGTCATAATTCACTGTAGGATAGAAGGGTAGGAAGGTCTCCTTCAGTAATTTCAAGGGAGCATTGCATGTATGGACTACTGCTCGACACTTTAAGAGTGAGGACAATTTGAAGTATTGTATGGTGGGGGGTATTGACCCTTTGGTAGAGTCAATTGTGCCCAATATTATTAAAAACGATGACTTGAGTGATGCTCCTGTTTATGTTGATGATTGTGTATTCGTTCATGATTCAACAGTTGTACACCATAGCATCGAGATGCAAGACCCCAATGATGGCCATGTTACTATTCTGAATGGCCACCGAGATAATGCTTTTGGGTTAGGTGATCGTCCCCATGAGTCTAGAGAGGTTCACCTCGAGGACTTGGCCTCAAATTTTGGCTGACCTTTGATTCTCATTTGTGTCTAGCTAAAGATGTTAATCTTAGCGCTCCCAGAAGGTAACCTAGCCTTTTTTAATTTTGTAATTTTGTATGATTTTTAGCCTCCCCTTGATTTTCCGGACCCCTTTCCCTCCGACTATAAATTACTATTGTTTTTCTAATGTACAAAGCACTTGTATTTTAAATTTTTCCTAATGCTATTAACAAGTTTGGTTGGTAATTTAGTCTTTTTTTTGTCTTATTTTGTAATTGTGTTTCTTCATGTTTTTTCAAATGCTCTTAACTTCACCAAGCATAGCAGAGTGCTTTCTGTCAGAGTGTTAGATTACTCAAGTCGTCTCTTTCCATCCCTTTCTTTTATTTTCTTTGATTACTCCGCATTGAGGATATTGTAAGGTTTTGGTTTGGGGATGACTAGGTAGTTTGCAATCTTTTATATAATTTTGGGCACGATTCATCCTAAATTAATTGAACTTTCGGTTGGTTAGCTATGAATTTATGTGATTTATATTTAAGATGTCTCAATGATGAAAATTTTTTATGCAATGTGGTTATTCCTAGATTTTACTGTTGAACACTTTTTTTTTTTTTTTTTTTTTTTTTTGTCTTAAGACTAAATCAAGGTTTACTTTTTTTTTTCCATTTTCAATATTCTGACATATGTCATATGTTAAGTTGTATAAGTAGGAATGATTTTAGATACTCTAAATGATGTTGAAATTGCTAGTTTATTTCTTTTTCTAAATGCCTTCTCGATGACATATGAAAAAAGGGGTATGAATCCCTGTAATAATTAGGTAAGTACCTGGCCTGATTGGTTCTTGTGATCTATGTGTCTCAAGCAGGATGACCCATAGGATTGTTTTGACACCTAGTACCTCAAGCCAACTGGATTAGAGGATACCATTCAAAGGCTAGCTTTATGGGTCGCAGAGACAGCTTAAGGAAAGCTGACCTCGTAAGTCACTCTGATAAGCAATAATGCCTAATACGAGTGTTATATTCTTTTGTGGTAGCTTAGGTTGTGAATTTCTTTTACTTGGGTAATTAGGTCCGAAGAGTGCTTTTCACCGTTGGATTTTAGGAGTAGTGCGCTCAAATATTAGAAGTCTTGTGTTTTGCCCCAATCCCGCATTGAAATTCTAGAGAAGGATAGTCTAGTTTAAATACTCTCTTGTTATTATACTTGATGAAGTATTGTGGGCCTAGAGTGGGTTTCATGAACCACGTACGCATGCGCACCCACCCTATCTCACCGAACCCGTGTGGTGTGGTGTGGACTTTTTCCAACCCGTGTTTTTATTTTTGCGACCCTCATATTTGTTTAAGTTATCATGAAACAAATTCGTGGTGAGTTCTTGTTGTTGGAATGTGCTCGAGGCCTTTGGCTCGAGCTCGAGAGGCTTTCTTCAATTGACCATGAGGGTGCTACCTTGAGGAGTTGTCCAGTGTCCGATCTCGAGGCTCGAAGCCACAAGCCTCTAGCTCAAGCACGCACTTTGACCGCGTCTTTTCATGCTCTTTCTTTAACTGATTTTTCCACAACTGACCAAATTTTTAGGCACTCCCATACCCACCACTTTCCTCATTTGAGGCGGATTCTTTGCCATGATCTTTTACTTAACCTCCAAGTATTTCACTCTATACATATGGTCATTTAGGGTTATGTTAAACACAGAATTCATATACGAAATTCACAGATGTTTCTCCTTCTTCACGGCTTTCTTTTCTCTGTTAATATTCTCTTCTTTGTTACTAAGCAAGTTGGGGCGTACTCCAACCTACTTCCCCAGAGTACACCGCTGAGGTGGGTGCCTTGTTAACCCTGGCAGTTGGAGTACCGTTCATCCCATTGTACCTCTGTGGGGGCATGAACGACTTAGGGCAGTAGATATGCTACGGTGCGGAAATTTCTTCGGTCAATTCTTTCCATTCTATTATCTTGTTTAAAGTCAATTTATTCATCTTATTTATACCTTCATTTAGTTATATCAATTGTTTTATTCTCTTGTCCATTAAAGCTTGAGATTTACCTTTCTCAAGCTTGGGATCGTTCTATTCATGTTAAGTCTAATTACTTTGAGTATAATTTTAAATATTCTGAAAGCTTAGGACTGAATATTATGATGATAAAAGTGATTCATATCAAGATTGGATCTTTTGAAAGGTCAGAATAAATTTCTCACTTAAATTCAATTTAAGTTCCTTTGTTTATTCTAGTATTTTATAATGATTGCGCATTATCCCCGTATGTTTTCCAACAAACTAAGCCATTTAAGTATAATGAGTAATCATATCAAAATTAATGTTGATTTTATTGGCCGTAAAATCTAGTTCCTTCAAAATAACAGAAAAATAATATATTATAATATGTGATTGGACTAGATGAGATCCTTCTCAAGGAAATTTGAAGTTTATTTTGCACTTCTTTATAATAAAGTGTTTGAAGGATCAAACAATGATTTTAACAAAGGATATTGAATTTGTGAAGGAATAGACATTCTTTATATTAACTTGTGGAAAAGTGAATAAAATAAGTTGAACTTATTGTAATATTAACAAATGATTAGATTCATGGCTAGCTAGGCTTGAATGAGAGAACTCGATCTTAATTGAAAGAACTAATAGCCCTCTTGAATGACCTTTAAGAACACAGTGAGTGTAGGTGGTAAAAGGGTATTATATTTTCGGCTTGAATATGACTAATATAGATCATTCTAAAGTACATCTTTTGAAGTTCAAGGATCAGGCTATCAAGAAGTCCTTCAAATATAAAACGGAAGTTGAAAAAAATGTAGACCACAAATCAAAGAGATTAGGTCAAATAGAAGTCGTGAATATAACATCACCTCCCTCGAGATAGATTGCGAGGAAAATAGATGCTTGAATACATGATATCTTTTAGCTTGATGCTGCCCTCGAGGTTGTAGGGAAGCCCTACTCATTTAAAAGGTTCCTTGTAAAGGCTAGATGAAAACATATGTGAACTGTGCAAGAAACATGATCCTAAATCTCCACTGTATTTAAATGTGGGGGTGTCTAGCCAAAGTAGGTTTTCCTAGTTATGTCTTGGTTTTTAATTGAGCACTTTATTTTTCGGGTGTTGCTATTGTTAGTACATTCATGATAGAGGAAAATCCTAAGAACCTTGATGAGGTTATAAAAACATAAATGCACCCATTCGGAAAGAGTTCATTAATATGTATGGATGCTAGCGATCCTCAATAAGGGTTGATAAAAAATAAAAAATTACTGAATTATGATATTAAGGAAGAAACCTTTATGGAACAATCCAAGAGGTTTTGAGGTTTCAAACTTGAAAATAAATTTATATGTTTTAAACTCCCTATGCGATCTTTATCAAACCCCTAGATAGTGGCATCGTAAGTAGATTGTCCTTAGTCATGCATGAATTTGTTTATGGTGATGTTTGAATGTGTTGATAATCATGTTGATGAGATGCTTAATTTTTGGCACGAGTGTGAAAATTGTAAATATTATAAAGTCCCTCTCAAGTTTATGCTTGATATGAAAGACCTGTGTGCGGCCAATGTGATATTTGGTGTGAAAAACTAAAACACCTGAGGGGTTCTGTCTCTTGACTATGTGCAAATGTCCTTAGAGAGTTTGGTCACTTTGATGATATTCTACATGACCCTAGTACAACAACAACAACAACAACAACAACCCATTGCCTAAAGGGCTCCTGCATATGCAGGGTTTTGGGGGGGGGGGGGGGGGGGGGGGGTAGATGTACACAGCCTTCCCCCTTCTAGGGGCTGCCCAAAAGAGAGGCTGTTTCCGAGGACCCCCAACCTAAAAAGCGCATCAGCAGCAAAGAAGCCCGGTACCCTGGTAGCAGGAGAGCAAATAAGTATGTAAGTAGGGCTTACCTGAAAAGGAGAAAAAGTGATACTGTCACAAGCTGAATATGCTAAGATGTTAAACAGCGTTATGTTTTAATGAACAACACTCGTCCTGATATTTCATATGTTACTGGTAGATCTACTCTATATACCTTGGTCCAAATGATGAGTATTGAGGTGCTCTAATCAAATAGTTATAGTATTGGCAAAGTACTATGAATTGGGTTTTACGTTGAGGAAGACTCCCTATTGTGTTAAAGGGTCATTGTGATACCAGTTGGGTGTCTGATATTAATAAAATTTTTTATACTAATGGCTATGTGTTTAGGCTTGTTAGTGATGCCGTATTATGGGATTCCCTTCAAACCTGCACTATTAAATTGATTTGAGAGTCTGAGTTAGTAGGTAGAAAATTCATATGGCTTAGGAATAAAGTGTGAGACATTCCATTGTGGGGGGTTTTTGTTGAGCACCCGAGAAGCCTATGTGGTATAGTGATTGACCATGATTTCTTATGATTACTGTGGCTCAACTGATGTACGCTAGTTCTTACAAGCTCATGTGTGTTAATTATGGTGGAAAAATTATTATGATGATTGTCTAAAGTCAGTGCGAATAGCTTGATAATACTAGCGCTTGGCTCGAGAACCCTGATGATGAGTGGTTGTCTTAATTTGAATAATAAAAGGCACTTTGTGGATTATGGTTTTATGTAAACCAACTAGTGGTGGTCTAGTTGAGTTGAAATTCTAATGTTTCACTCTTGTGACGATGTGTGAAACTAATATTTTGCAGTATAAAATTGTTTTGCCAACTGTGTGTATACTGTGTGTGTACTTGAGATGAAGATGTGATTTATTGATATGATACGTGCTTCACTATTGTTTTATATTCGCTGTTGTTGAAGTTGGTAGGATATGTTGATGGCTGTTTAACATCTCGTTGTAGATGCCTCAATATGGGGGTAAGAGCAACTTATGATTGATGTTGGCAGTGACCAACTTAAATACTGCTTTGTTTATGATTAAGTTCAATTGTGAGGGTTGAGCTTGATGCAAACCTACCCATAGTTCGTGAAGGATGGTATGGGCACGCACAGCTGATGGGTTTGTCAAGCTATGGGCATGTTGCCCTTGCCATGGTGTCAAAAGACATGTGATCTCACTCGAGCCTTATAAGGAGTGAGACTATTTAATAGATCCTCTAATCAAAAGACCTTTTGAGAAGGCAAGAGCGCGCGCCTGTTAGAGAAGGAACATGTCTAAAGGACCTTTTAAGAAGACGAGACGTGAAACAGCAGAAGGAACGGGTCTAAAGCCCCTATGTGTGTCTTAATCCAAGCGGATACCTATCTCGGGAGTTACTCTCCATGTTCAATTGGTCAAACGTAGTCAGACCCTACCCATGTTTGTTGCATGAGTGTTTTTAGGATCTGTTGAATCTGCCATGACAGAGGTTGAGTTTGATGCTCTTAATGTCGTCGCTAGCTCTTTGTGGTGGTGTGGGGCAGCAAACCTAATGGACACACCGCTACTACCCATGTTGTGAGGATGAGCCTTTGGCACTTAATGATGTCCATAGCCTTTATGGTGGTGCGGGACAGCATACCTGATGGATTCACCTACGGGACAGTGAGGATAGAAAGTCCTCCTGTCTAGAGTATGGGCTTACTCTCTAGAGTAGGTTTGATACTGGGTTTCGGATTATTTTTGAGGGACCTCATACGTCCTGATCGCGGAGTGCATTTTAGCCTCGAAAACCACATGAAGGGGTTAGGTATATCTACACAATGACTGCTCATGGTTCAAGACCTTGTTCACCAATGGGTGGTTGTGGGACATGCTTAGTCACTGGGTGTTGTTTCAAGTCCAAAATACAATAGCATCATCAAGTGTGGGTATCACTGCTCAATAGCATTCTTTCTTTCCTTTCTCAAAATTGAACCATGTGGAAGATTGTTGGAATTTGGGGGCGGTGTGCTTCAATGTCGGAAGTCTTGTGTTTTGCCCCAATCCCATATCGAAATTCTAGAGGAGGAGAGTCTAGTTTAAATACCCCTTATTATACTTGATAAAGCATTGTGGGCCTAGAGTGGGTTTTGTGAACCACACATGCGCGTGTGCCTACCCTACCGCGTAGAGCCGACGCGTCGCGGTGTGGTGTGATGTGGTTTTTTTCCAACCCGGACTTTTATTTTTGTGATCCTTGTACTTGTTTAAGTTGTTGTAAAACAAACTCGTGGTGAGTTCTCGTTGTTGGAATGTGCTCAAGGCCTTTGGCTCGAGCTCGTGGGGACCTTTTCAATTGATCTTGAGGGTGCTACCATGAGGAGTTGTCCAGTGTCCAGTCTTGAGGCTCGATGCCACAAGCTCAAGCTCGAGTATGCATTTTGACCTCGTCTTTTCACGCCCTTTCTTTAACTGGTTTTTTCATAATTAACTGGATTTTTAGGCTCTCCCATATCTGCTACTTTCCTTATTTGAGGTGAATTCTTTGTCCTGGTCTTTTACTAAGCCTCCAAGTATTTTACTCTATAAATATGATCGTTTAGGGTTATATTAACCATAGAATTCATATACAAAATTCACAGATATTCCTCCTTCTCCTTCACGGTTTTCTTTTCTCTGTCAACATTCTCTCCTCCACTGCTGAGCAAGTTGGGGCGTACTCCAATCCACTTCCCGAAGTACACTGCTGAGATGGGTGTCATGTTATCCCTAGGAGTCGGAGTGCCGCTCATCCCGTTGTACCTCTATGGGGGGCATAAACGACATAGGGCAGTAGATTCGCTACAGCACGGGAATTTCTTCAAACAATTCTTTCCCATCTATTATCTTGTTTTAAGTTGATTTATTCATCTTATTTATGCCTTCATTTAGTTGCATCAATTGTTTTATTCTCTTGCCCTTTAAATCTTGAGATTTACGCTTCTCAAACTTGGGATCGTTCTATTCATGTTAAGTCTAATTGCTTTGAGTATAAGTTTAAATATTGTGAAAGCTTAAGATAGAATATTGTGAAGATAAAAGTAACTTGTATTAAGATTGGATCTTTTGAAAGGCTAGAATAAATTCCTCACTTAAACTTAATTTACGTTCCTTTGTTTATTCTGATATTGTATAATGATTGCCCATTATCCGCGTATGTTTTCCAACATTCACTTGGGGCTTTGAGCCAACTAGATCGAGAGTCACCGGCCAAAAACCTAGTACATGGGTAATAGAAAGACACGTCTAACTAGAGTTACTCTTTGAAAAAACATGAGACTGATGAAAAAAAATTGAAATTGGTGTCTTGTAGTAAAAAAAATTAATAATATAAAAAAGAAAATAGACTTGAGATTATTACATTTTTAGGAGTGATTTCATTGGAAGATTTTTCTTTGATTGATTATTCCTACTAAAGGCCCAAAGAGCAACCTAAGAGGGGGGTAAATTAGGTCCTTTCGTGATAATTGAAAAATTAAACTTTATGAACCAAATATTAAATTAAAAGTTCAATAATGACTATGAAATGAAAAAGATAAAGGCAAGAATAAAAACGATGCACATAGATTTTTATAATGGTTTATTTCCAAACCGGAAGTTAGTCCATTTCTCAAGTAACTACTCTTCGTTATTTGAGCCTTTAACTAAGCTTGACGATCCCTTTTTAAAAACAGGCTCAAAATCCAACCTTTACCACTGATCTTTTTGTACGTAGACTTAAGACCCAACCTTTACAACCAATCATTTTGTGACTGTAGGCTGAGGACCTAACATTTACAATTAAATGAATTACAATAAAGCAATAAAAGAATTAAAGCACTCAAATTCTTCACTCTTTTAAGAGTGAATTGACACTAGATCAAGCTTAGCCAAAGTTAAGGATATGCCAATTAAGCTCAATGATCAGCAATAAAGAGAACTAGATGCTCAAGAAAAAACTTTAAAAATAATTTGAAATCAAATCGTTGAAGCGTAAGAATGTAAGAGCCTTTTTAATAAAGAATGCTTAGAGAGTGTTGGATGCTTTAAAACCAAAGCATTCAAGCCCTGTTTATAAATGAGAGCCTAGGGGACTTTCAAAAGTTGAAAAAAAGATTATGAAAGAAATCAAGTTAAAAGTAGCCTTTTTGAGCATTTTGATCTGTGTGTCGACACATAGAAGCTTCGAGTGGCTATTGTAAGTCTGTGTGTTGACACATACCTTCTGTATGTCGACACTCAGCATGTCTGGATGGATTTGCACCTTTTAGATCAATTAGCTTGATTGATGGGATGATTTACCCTATTAGCCAAGTAAATTGATTGGTTGACTGATTACCATATTAACTTAATTTTTTAAATTAATTTCCTTGTTTGCTTTGTTCATGATTGATTGAATGAATCAAGCTAAATAACCACCCATTTAAAAATTATCTTGTTTGATTTGATCATGCTTTTCAAGATACCAATCTTGAAAAATATTTCATTGACAACTTAGATTAGTTTAAATTTTGACTTAAATATTTTTCAAATTAAATTTTGAAAATTAATTTTTAAAAAAAAATTTTAAAAATATTTTTGTTAGAGCGTCACATATCAATATTTAGATTTGGACTCAATTGATATATCCCGATCCTAAATCCTAGACAATAAAAATAAATAACTTTAAGGCACTTGAACTCGGATCACATTCTCTTCAATTTGGATGAATCTTCTCTTCAACTCTGATCTCTTTTGCTCTTGATTCATCGTCTTAGATGGCTTGATATCAACATCATTAGCCTTGATTTTTCCTAACTTTCTTTTGAGTCACTTAGAAATAAGATTAGAACAATTTAAACACGATGACTCATTAAATGATTGTTATCATTAAAATTACAATTTAAATGGCTTGAGGCCAACAATCTCATCCTCTTTGATGATGAAAAATATTTGGTGTTTTCTCTTGAAAAAAATGAAAGGAAGTACAGAATTCACCATAAAAATATTGACTATTCAAATCATACAAATTCTCACTTCATAGCAAGTCAACATGTTAAGAGCTCAAACTCAATTGTCTCCCCCTATGTTGATGCATTGTAGGAATTATATAATCATCATCATGTTTAACATTTCACAATCAAACACAAACTTCATGCTATAATAGATGTATTCTAGGAGTTAGATGTTCAATTAACTTACACCTAGCATCATTTTTATAACATAAATCAAATAAACATGAATCAATTAAACACCAATTTCTCTCCCCCTTTGTTATCAACAAAAAGCAATAAGGCTGGGGATTTATACATTAAAGTTCAAAATAAAAAAGTAGTTTATACATATGCAGCCCTATATGTTAAGGACAATTTCGCTTCTTTTTTGTGATATAATGTTTTTCTTTCTTTAATATTTTCATATGCCTCAATAAGGTGAACATGAATTTTTTTTTTTTTCACAAAGTAAGATTTTTAAACTTGAAGTTTTGCAATTCTCATAATACATTTACAACTTTGATCGAAATTATGAACAAGAGGGTGAGGGAATATTTACCAAAGAGGGCACCAACACATCGTCACGGGATCCTATTAGAACTCCGAAGTTAAGCGTGCTTGGGCGAGAGTAGTACCAGGATGGGTGACCTCCTAGGAAGTCCTCACCCTCAGGTTAGGGGCACTCGGAAACAGCCTCTCTTCAAGTTAACACCCTGAAGGGGGAAGGCTACGTACATCCAGCCCCCCTAGACCCTGCGAAGGCGGGAGCCCTGAAGGCACTGGGTATGTTCCTATGTTCCAGGGTGAGGGAATATTCAAGTTAAACAACCATTGGAGAGATCTAAGGTAACTCTATTTTGGTGTTTTCTTTAAAGAAACGGTTTCCAAGCACTAATATCCATTAGATTGGATAAGGGTACTTAAACAATTGTATGAAACAATTGTATGTCACCATGTTAAATCTTTGAGAGCCATTTTCAATATAACCATGCATATGAAATTAACAGACACAAATAATATATTTCACCATGTTAATTCTTCTTTTAGTATCACCAATTAGTTCCACATAGAGGCCTAGTAAAATTATCTAGTTGTTGATCATTTGTGGGCACAAATTTTACGACATCTCTTTTAAGCATCGAAAAAATTCTTTTCACGGAACAATATTGCAATTCTTTTTAGACATGTATGAAATCAACCACATAAGTACACATTAAACAAGATATCAAGTCTATTCAAGGAATGATAAACAAGAGATCGAATCATACCTCTATTTAGCTTTTTAATCCACATTTTTACCTTTTTCATCCATGTATAACTTGTGTATTGAGCTCGCTGGAGTTGCAATCGCTTTTAAAATTTTCCATGCCAAACTTGTTAAGTATCTTCTTGATGGACTTGGCTTGTTTGATGAAAATTTCTTCCTTGCTTTGCTTCATTTGCAATCCAAGGAAGTAGTTGATTTTTCTTATCATGCTTATTTCAAATTTCCTACTCATAAGATTTGCAAATTCTTCACAACAAGATGGGTTAGTAGCACCAAGCACTATATTATCAACATGAATTTGCATAATGAGAGTATCATTTCTAGAGTGACTAAAAGTGCGGTGTTAACCTTTCCTCTAAAAAATCCATGTTGCATTGAAAATGAACTCCATCTTTCACACCAAGCTCTAGGAGATTGCTTCAATCCATAAAGAGCCTTTTTTGAGTTTATAAACATGATTGAAATATTTGTCATCTTTAAAATTGGGTGGTTGTTCAACATAAACTTATTTTTCAATAAAACTAGTCAAACATGCACTTTTCACATCCATTTGAAAAAGTTCAAAATTTTTAAATGAAAAGGTGCATAAGAGTCTAATAGCTTCTAATGTAACAATGGATGCAAAAGTCTCTTCATACTCTATACCTTCTTCTTTGTTATATCTTTTAGCCACTCACCTTTCCTTATATCTTACCAAATTGATAGGGATCACCAATGATTTGACTTGTTGGGTGATCCTTCAAGAATTTCGAATCACATGTAGTATGTCTTCCTCTTTTGATTCTGTATGTTTGACATTTCCTTTTGGTTCATCCATTGAATCTTTGACTTGAGCCTTTTCTTGCTCCTTGGACGAGGATGTGATGTTTGTTGGTTTGATGACTATATCATCACCATCACAAGGAATTCGATGATTTTTCTATTCTTCTTGTTGAAAGTGAGATTTTCCCTTTCCTTGGTTTGATAAAAGTGGACTTGCATTCAACCTTTATTTATAGGCAAATGAGAGCCCAGGGGACGTTTAAAAGTTCAAAAAAAGATTAGGAAAGAAATCAAGTCAAAAATAGCCGTTTGAAGCATTTTCTGATCTGTGTGTCAACACACAGCCTCTGTGTCTCGACACATAGAAGCTCCGGGTGGCTACTGTAAGTCTGTGTGTTGACACATACTTTCTGTGTGTCGATACTCAGCATGCCTGGATGGATTTGCACGTTTTAGATCAATTAGCTTGATTGATGGGATGATTTATCATATTAGCTAAGTAAATTGATTGATTAATTGGATGCCATATTAACTTAATTTTTTGAATTAATTTCCTTGTTTGCTTTGTTTATGATTGATTGAATGAATCAGGCTAAATAATCACCCACTTAAAAATTAACTTGTTTGATTTGATCATGCATTTTAAAATACCAATCTTGAAAATTATTTTCACTGACAATTTTGATTAGTTTAAATTTTGACTTAAATAGTTTTTAAATAAAATTTGGAAATTCAAATTTCAAAAATATTTCAAAAACATTTTTGTTAGAGCATCATATCAATATTGAGATTTGGACTCAATTGATATATCCAGATTATAAGTCCTTGACAATAAAAATTAATAACTTTAAGGTACTTGGACTCGAATCACGTTCTCTTCAATTAGGATGAATCTTCTCTTCAACTTTGATCTCTTTTGCTCTTAATTCATCGTCTTAGAAGACTTAATATCAACAAGATTAGCCTTGATTTTTCCCAGCTTTCTTATGAGTCAATTAGAAACATTATTAGAACAATTTAAACACAATGACTCACTAAATGATTGTTATCATCAAAATTACAATTTAAATGACTTTAGGCCAACACCTACTATTCCTCCTAAACATGAAAAGTTGGGATTAAGATAGGGAAGAGAAAGTTGTATCCCTACATGTTAGTACGCAGAATTAGACGGTGAGGCCTCTAGCATTACATGAGGATTTTCATTGCTTTTTTATTTCTCAAACGCGTACCAAAATATTTCTCAAAACCCATTCATGAGACCACATGCATAATTGAATTCTTTCTACTTTCAACTGGTTTGAAATAAATTTTGCTTGAGGACAAATAAGGTTGGGTTTGGGGATGCTGATGTGTCTTAATTTTATATGTTTTATGTCCCATTTCCATGGTATTTTCAATTGTTCATGTGTATTATGGTGTGATCTATGTGTATTTAGGCTTGAAACGTACTGGAGCGAGAAGACCTTGAAAAGCAGTGAAACAAATTTGAAGACTATGTTGAGAAATCTAAACACGTGAGAAAAAGACCAATGGACTCAAAATTAGGCTGAAAAAGTTTCCCATTGGTGCACGGATTAATCGGCCAGACATTTTGGCAACCGATCAAGCTTAAGACAAGAAAATGTTAAAATAAGAGTAACCATGACCCAATAATATCCAGTCCCACTGGGATCACATAGATCTCTTTGAGAGCTTCATTTTGATATGTACTTTTCCCTGTAACTTCTTGCAGATAAAAGTTACACGCATTTTAAGTTACATGTGCATAGTACCAAAAAGGTCGAAGGGCGCGCTCTGGCTATAAATAGGGGAGAAAAGTGTTTTGGTACTTTTTGCTCTTTTCTCTCATTCCTCCCTCCCCGAGCAGCTTCAAGAGACCGAGTTCCTCACAAAGGCCGAAGCGGAAGTGGTCGAAGTACCGCGGGATCAAAGCTAGGGTCATGTCAACATTGATCAAGAGAGTTAACAATCTATGAGTCTTCTTTTCCCCTTTTTTCTTTTGAATTAGTGATTTGTAGAACTCTTATGGAGAAGTGGACTTATAGTTTATGGGTGAAGGATGGTTAGTCAACTGGATCCCTAATTTATATTTTGTTTATGCTAATGACAATTGTTATACCATTTTCTATATCCTTATGGCTAGTTTTGTATTTTAGATTGAATTTTTTTCTTTTACGTGCTTATACTCCTGATTTAATTTACCAATTTATGCGGTATTATCTTGTGCTTGTAACCTAAAATATAATATAACAAGTTTTCATGAGAGGTCAGGATTGAGGTTGTACCCAATCCTGATTGCAATCTTTATACAAGTTAATGCTAAATCATGTATGACAAAAGAATTAAATAGTGCTATTAAGATAATTCATACAACACTTAGAGTAATTACATAGGTTATTCCCTTAAACTACTTCATTATCTTAAATCCTAACTAAGTGTTAATCTAGGTTTAGAGCGTGCAACTTAAATATTTAAAATCATTTCATAATGAAATAAAATTATGATATTCGAGTTAGGCTAACATGAGTTCATACCATAAACTATCTTTAATTAATTTGACAATTTAATTTATTGTTTTACTCTTTTAATGTCATTAATTTTTTAACTCATCCAATCAAAATTGAATTTAAACTGCTCAACAATTACTAAACTAACTTTATGTTGATTCCTAGTGTATATAACACTCGTAACCCGTTGATTCAATCAAGCTCAAGACATAATGTTAAACTCTCAAATCTTTCTCCGTCCCAGTTCTCAACTCTTGGATTTCAAGGTAAGGTGTTTGGGGAGTGTTTTAGGCTACTTTGCTCCAAGTGTTGCTTAAATTGAGTCTATATTCTTTCTTATTGTGTAAAAATCATATAATTATGGTATTTCAAGTTGAGTTGGTTAGTTTAGTAGTATTGATGAGAAATTTGTAGTTGAGTTAGTCAAGTCAGTTGGAGGGCTAGCTCTATAAAAATCTAAGTATCTTGATTAATTTAATAAAAGTAATCATATTTTAATACTTAATTTATTTTCTTAATTCTCTCTATAATTCGATTCGTCTAGCATATTCTTCTTCTTAAACTAACTAAATCTAAATATAATCAATATTAATTGTGTCTGATGCAGCACATAATGGAAGATTTAGGGGAACGGGAAGGTTCAATGGCCTTCCCTTTAATTTTATTAATTCACTAAAAGAACAAAGAGGAAAGATAGGCTCGATTTCTTATAACCTGAGAAAAGGAGAAACAAAGTATTCTTCAAAATAATTCTAAACTTAGATGATCAAACAACCTAGGTTCCTTTTGTATTCATAGAGGAGCTAATTGACTCCAAGTAAAATTTTCAGAGATAAATAAAATACTAAAAGATAAATATAAAAACTAAATAAAATCTGAAATATAAATCTAATACTAGTATAAGTCAAATTCTATCTTCACATTTATCTTCACTGCATCTCTCTCTTGATTCTGCCAATTGACCCATCTCACCAAGATCAACCTGCCAAGACCCATTCGTCCCAAAACTCGCCAAAGGCTGAGGTGGGACTACATCATTCTCCCTGGGTTGGAGAGAATTCGTCCTCAAATTCATCTACTTAGTCTTGAAGTTTTTAGCCATGGCAATGGAGAAAATCTAGAATATTTATTTTAGGTTGTGGTAGAGTGCTTCGATGTGGGCTTGTATAAGTTGGTGCACGTGATGGGGGTTGACTGGATGATTTTTTTGGCGTTTGTGGGATTATCAATGGTGGTGGGGATAGGATTTCAATATATTTAAGTATCTCCTGAACATAGATGGGCTCATCATATGTGGGTTCATCAAAGATGGGTGGAGAAGACAAATTAAGATATGTCGAGACTATGACGCCTTCTTCTTCAAACTCCGGAATCTCAATTCGGAGGCCGGATTCCCACCTCCGATTATCAAAATCATTGATGTCACATGTAAAAGGCCGAGCTCTCCTCTGCCTTCGGTCTGGTAGCTCAGCATTCGAGAACAGATTCTAAAAGCTCTTGTCCGTGTCATCATTAGCACCCTGTGTTAATGGGCGCTGGGGCTGGGTTCCCGATTCAAGATCGGGATTTGCCCCCAGTTGAATCCAGCAACGCTCGATTCGCTGAAATTTCTCCTCCAACTCCTAAAATTTCCTCACGGCTTGCCTCTCGAAGTCTCGCTCATAAACGTCCTCAATGGCTGCATTCCTTTGCCGCCCAAGGGCCATCTCGGAAACCGTTCTAAATTCTGATACCAACTGATGCAGTGCATAGTGGAAGATTTAGGGGAAAGGGAAGGTTCAACAGCCTTTCCTTTAATTTTATTAATTTACTAATAAAACAAAGAAGAAAGATATGCTCGAATTCTCACAACCCGCGAAAAGGAGAAACAATAAAGGATAATAAATCCGTTGGCGATTTCTCAAGACCCATTTGCCCCAAAATCCGTCAAAAGTTAGAGGTGGGGCTGCATCAGCATCTCATTTTCACTGTTACCCCTTAAATAAATAGCTTTTCATTAGATGCAATTTGCGTAAGCTAGGCTGGAAATTGCAGAGTTCATAAATAAACATTTATCTTAGGTTAGGTCATTCCATCCAATGAAGACAGTTGGTTCCAAATTATGTGGGCTCTAGTGTCCCAGCCCCAATATTAATATGCAGTTGGAACTAATGGGCTTCATGGTTTGGTTAACTATAGTGCTTTATTTCATTTAAATATAATTAAAATATTCAACAATAATAAACTGCAAAAAATGTTACCGAAAGGGTAGGTTAGTCACCTTTTGGTAAAGCGATAATTAGATTTGGTTATATCAGTTAACTAGTAATTGAACTGAAGTACACATATAAATTGTAAAAAACTCAAATAGGTGCTCAAAAAGATTGTTGATGAATTTTATAGAAATAAAATAATACTTTTAATAAGATGATAATACTTAACAAATAAATTTTTTATTACCAAAAAAACAATACAAGTGAATAAATCATGCTAGATATCAAGTACATTAAAATAGATGTTAGGTATCAAGTACATTAAAATAGATTTTAGGCTATGACTTGAATACCAAATTTCTGTCAATAATAGATTGAAGCATGCACAAGAAAATGGATTTTTCATTTTCAAGTGGTTTGCTAGTTGCATGGCAGAGTTTAATTTATAATTGGACTTTTAAAAAGTTTAAATGTAGTAGCGAAATATAAATTAATAAACATAATTAGCTATAGAACTAGATCTACTAGAATTTAAGTCTTGAACAACTATGATTAACAAGATTTGAACTAACCATTAAACTACTTAATATATATATATATATTTGTAATATTTCAATAATTTGTTTAACCAAAATAAATAAAATTACAAAAGGTAAATTACATATTAGTACCTCAAGGTTAAAGGAACATAAAAAGGAACATACCCAGTACCTCAAGGGCTCCCGCCTACGCAAGGTCTGGGGGGGCAGATGTACGCTGCCTTCCCCCTTCAGGGTGTTAACTTGAACAGTGGTTGTTTCCAGTGCCCCCAACCTAAGGGTGAGGACTTCCCAGGAGGTCACTCATCCTGCTACTACTCTCGCCCATGCACGCTTAACTTCAGGGTTCTAATGGGATCCGGTGACGGCGTGTTAGTGCCCTCTTTGGTAGTACCTCAAGGTTGTATTAGATTTTTAGTCTAGAACTTTATGAAATAATTTTTTAGTCCAAAAAGTTATATATAATTAATAAAATAATTCAAATAGTAATATATAAAGATGCAAAATAGGCCTAGCTTTCATTCTTTCATATCTTATTTAGACTACAACAACAATCCCAGTGCCTCAAGGGCTCCTGCAAAAGCGGGGTCTGCGGAGGGTAGATGTACGCAGCCTTACCCCTTCAGGGTGTCAACCTGAATAGAGGCTGTTTCCAAGACCCCCAACCTGAAGGATCTGTCTTCGTCGCATCATGTAGACCTGTGAGTAATGAGGTGTGAGTAATAGGGTAAGAAAGTAAAGAGTAAGCCATAGCATAAAAACGCCCTAGAGGAGACTACGAGACAACGAGACAAAACCATCCCTTCAAGGCAGCTAGTATAAGCAGATAGGCCAAATAAACAAATAAGCAAATAAGTAGATAAGCGGATAAGCCAATAGTAGACAGATAGGCGTATAGGTAGGTAGGTATAGCCTAAGAAGCCTATACGCCTATGAACACATAAATAGCAGAATAAGCAACGGTGTGAGGCCGCTACCTCTGCTACTCTTATGCTAGTCCTCCCTCGAGCTCTAGCTCTATCTAGCTCTATCTAAGGCCATCTCCCTCCGTAGGTTTAGGTGGGTGAGGTCCTACTGTACGACTGCAGGCGTCCCTCCTTTGGCCTGTTTCAACCTCTTCTTCCTGGCATGGTACGAAGCTGATAGCAATACCTGACTGGAGCAGTGGATGGTCTCCACCTGGTGTGCCTGAATCACTTCAAATCCAGCTCATTCATTTTATATATTATCTTCTATCTAGGCCATGCCCCATTATGCCCTATACCACATCCCGGATGGCCTCTCTTGGGACCGCAAGTCCATATGTCCAAGTTGTGGAATAGGCATATCATAGAGTCGTGGCACTAGATCGAGCTTACGAGTGGACAGATGTTCCTACACCGCTACATCGGGTACGCCTATCCTTGTCCTCCACACAACTCTGTCTAGAGCCATCTCATCATTTAGGTTGAGATAGGTAAGATCCCGTCGTATGGTCTCCATCCAGCTCTTCTTTGGCCATCCTCTCCCTCTCTTCCCGTCTGCTATGTGGAGTTGTTCGCATCTCCTGACAGGTGCAGTGGTGGGTCTCCTTCTAACATGCCTAAACCACCGCAAGCGCTGCTCCCTCAACTTATCTTCTATTGGGGCGACATCCAGTTTACTTCAAATGACCTCATTTCGAATCCTGTCCCTCCTTGTGTGTCCGCACATCCACGTTAGCATTCTTATATCCCCCACCCTCATCTTTTGAGTTTGGTGACACTTTACAAGTTGGCACTCTGCCCCGTAAGACATAGCTGGCCTCACTACCGTCTTATATCATTTATCCTTTAATTTTAGTGGGAATTTTCTGTCGCACAGTATCGCCGCTGCCTTTCTCCATTTATGCCAACCCACTTTAATCCTGTTGTTCACATCTGCGTCCACTTCGCCATCATTCTGCACCATGGAACCCAGGTATTTAAAGCATGCTTTCTGAGGTATGTGCTCTGATCCAATTTGTACAACTTCTGCGCCTGGCGTGGTAGAGGTGCTGAACTTAAGTTCCATATATTCTGTCTTAGATCTACTGAGCCTTAGACCTTTCGATTCTAGGGCCAATCTCCAAAGTTCTAGTTTTTCATTCACCTCCACTCTGGACTCACCCACTAGGACTATGTTGTCCGCGAAAAGCATGCACCAAGGTACATCCCCTTGGACGTGCCTAGTGAGCTCGTCCATCACCAAAATGAACAGAAAGGGACTCAAGGCTGATCCTTGGTGTACTCCTACAGTAATGGGAAAAGCGTCTGTCTCCCCTTTCGTAGTGAGCACACTAGTTTGAGCATCTTCGTACATGTCCTTGGTGCCTCTTACGTAGGACTCGTGGATGCCTTTCCTCTCCAGGACCCACCATAGGACTTCTCTCGGCACTCTATCATATGCCTTCTCCAAATCAATGAAAACCATATGAAGGTCTTTCTGTCTATCTCTGTAGTACTCTATGGACCTCCTGAGGAGATGGATGACTTCTATTGTTGATCTACCTGGTATAAATCCAAATTGGTTCTCTGAGACTCCTGCTTGGTGGGGAAGCCTTCCTTCTATGACCCGCTCCCATAGTTTCAGAGTGCGGCTCATTAGTTTGATTGCTCTGTAGTTGGCACAACACTGAATGTCGCCTTTGTTCTTATAGACGGGGACTAGTATGCTCTTCCGCCAATCATCAGGCATCTTTTTTCCCCTGGAGGATTTGGTTGAATAATTCAGTCAACCATCTTATACCCATTTCTCCAAAGCATTTCCATGCCTCAATGGGTATACCGTCAGGGCCGGCTGCTTGACCCCTGCCCAACTTCCTCAATGCTTCCCTAACTTCCTCTGGTCTAATTCTGGTGCAGTGGTCGTGGGACACTTCCGCTGCTATTGCTCGTAGAACCTCTGGGGGAGTAACTGTATCTTCCTTCTCATTGAACAGATTGTGGAAGTAGGACTTCCACCTAGCTTTGATTTGTTGCTTGTCCATGAGCACTTGTCCTGCTGCCCCCTTTATGCACCTTACTTGGTCCAAGTCTCTAGTTCTCTTTTCTCTTGCCTTTGCAATTCTATAGAGGTCTCTAGCTCCCTCATCTATATCTAGCTTTTTATAGAACTCCTCAAAGGCTTTGGATTGTGCGTCTCTAACTACTATCCTAGCTTCTTTCTTAGCCTATTTATATTGTAGTCTCTTGTCTTCATCTCCACTATGATCCTATTCCTTGAAGCATTCTCACTTTACCTTAATCTTCTCTTGGACCTCCTTGCACCACCACCAGGTCTCTTAGTTGTTTGGTGCCCTACCTTTAGATACGCCTAGGACTTTTCGTGCCACATCTCTAAACTTTTGGGCTACTTGGTTCCACCAGTGGTTTAAATTTCCCTCACACTTCTCTCCAAGCTCAGCCTCAACTCTTTCCTTAAAGACTTGAGCGTTTCCCCCCTTCAGCTCCCTCCATCACGTGCATGGCTGTAATGGTTTGATAGATTTCTTGTTCTTTCTCTTGATCTTAATCTCAACACACACTACTCTGTGTTGTGTTGAGAGGTCCTCCGTAGGGATAACCTTGCAATCCTTGCAATCTTTTTGAGTCCTCATTCATAGTAATATGTAGTCAATCTCGGTCTTTGCTTCACCACTCCGATAGGTGATGATGTGGTCCTCACGCTTTTGGAAGAAGGTGCTGGCCACTGTTAACTCATAGGTGACGGCAAAGTCCAACAGAGCCTTGCCCCCATCATTTCTCCTTCCATAACCAAATCCTCCATGGTGGGATGCATAACCGTCTATGTTCGCTCCCACGTGCCCATTAAAGTCCCCTCCAATCACAACTTCTTCGCTCTGAGGTATCCCTGCATTGTTAGGTCTAAGTCCTCCCAGAAACTGTCCTTCTCTTGCTGTGTATGTCCTATCTGTGGGGCGTATGCCCTTATGATGTTTAACATCTCCCCACCTAAAACTAACTTGATGCTAATAATCCTATCGCTAGTCCTAGTGACCCCTACTACTTCGTCCCTAAGGGAGCTATCCACCATAATACCTACCCCATTTCTCCCCCTGACTTGGCCCGAATACCATAATTTGTAGCCTAACACATCTCTTACTTTTGTGCCCACCCACCCTGTCTCTTGAATACACAGGATGTTGATCTTTCTCCTAGCCATCATTTGGGCCACTGCAAAGCTTTTCCTGGTTAGCGTGCTAACATTTAATGTCCCAATTCGCAGACTCCCCTCACCTTGTGAACTTCCCTGACCTGTCCCAACCCCATTTAAAGATGGCCTCATGTTTTGAGCTCCATTGTTGGTAAGGTTCATAAACTACCTGTTCCTATTCATGATTATACACGTAAACAATCACCCGAGACAATGATATACCAGACCTAGCACCAGTAGTAGGAACAATATTAAGAGCACCGAACAAAGAAAAGGTCAGGGGTTCGAACCTGGGGTCGACCAGTTTTACTTACCTAGGCCGGTCGGCTAGCTGCAGTTTGGTACTGGGGACGTGGCGGGCAAGGCTGCCTTGAGGTGGGGGAAGAGGGGTGATGGTAATGGTGGTGGTGGTGGGGGGGGGGGGGGGGGGGGGGGGGAGGGGTGTTGATGGTGTTGTGGGTGTTGTTGGTGTTTGGTGGCGGGTGGGGCGAGGTGTACGGAGGAGGGGGGGTGTTCGGTGGTGGGGTGCGGTGAGGTGGGGGAGGGGTGGGGTGTTCGGTGGTGAGGTGCTGTGAGGTGCGGTGGGGAGGGGTGGGGCGAGGTGGGGGGAGAGAGGTGATGGTAGTGGTGGTGAGGAGTGTTGGCGGTGATGGTGTTGTGTGTGGTGGGGTGGGGCGCGGTGTACGGAGGACGGGTAGGGTGTTCAGAGGTGCGCGGCGGGGGGAGGGGGGGGGTTATGGTGGGTCCGGTTGCTGGTGCTGGGGGCCCGTGGTTGGGAGGAGAGAGGTTGGGGGGCTGTTGTTCTACGGTGGGGCGAGTAGTTCGGTGCGGCGGTTGCACCGTCGTGGTGTTGCCAGAGGTCGGACGTCGGTCGGTCGGTCTGCGAGGTGACCGACGTTAGGTGGGGCGCTAGGCATAGCTAGCCGTTGGAGGGGGGGGGGTGCTTTTCGTGTGTCAGTGAGCAAGAAGAGAGAGAGAGTCAGAAGAGAGAGTATATCTTATTTAGACTATTTTATTAAATACACTTTACTTTTTTGGAGTAAAAAAATTATTTTACAAAGTTTGTGAACTATTAAATTAATATATTAAACTTCATGGTACTACTATGTAATTTACCCAATCATAAATTGTATATACTCTAAAATACTGCAAATTTTACCAAATCAATTATTGTACCAGAAATTGCATCGGTTAACCACATTTTTGTATTTGGATTCAGTATTTCAATGATTGGCTTTTTTAGACATTTCTATTTCAAATCTACATTGCGCTATGTACCTCAGGCTCCCCCGAACGGGAGCCTCAAAGAAAAAAAGGGGGGAGATTGGAGCACCATTTTGGGTTTTCAATTTATAATTTATTTATTATTTTTAATATATAAATAAAATATATCAAACCTTATTTAAAAATATATTTTATATTCTACCAACTTTTTACATATCAAATTTGAGTAAATTCTTCTATTTAATTATCCATATGAAGTTATCTCTCAAAAATATAAATCATAATTTTTATAATTTTAATCCGTTCTCACAATGTTGTTAATTAGTTTTTTAGTCATATGTGTTTTCGTACTTTATCTTGAAATAACTAAAATAATATAAATAATATGAACTATTAAAATAACTAAATTATATAAAAAATGGAGTTAAAAAAGGGGCTTGGATTGGAGAAGACAAGCCCCATTTTTTAGTGAAGCTCCATTTTTTATGATGTAACAAAAATAGTGCTTTATAAATGAGGCTTCGATTGGGGATATATATATATATATATATATATATATATATATATATATATATATATATATATATATATGAGCAAAGGGCGGTCTAAACCGTAATTCAAACCGGATTAAACCGTAATTTTCAGTTTGGTTTATGGTTTGATTTTGAAATTTTTGGCTAGTAGGCTTTACGGTTTAGGTTTGGCTTAAAATCAAACCTAAACCGTAAACCATAAAAACCTAAATAAGGAAGGTTTAATGTTTATTTATACCATTTGAATCATAACAAGTCATGTTAGTAGCAAATTTTTGGTTGATACTCGAAAGATTCCCGTCAAAATAGGGTTGAAAGGAAAAAAAGAAAAGAAAAGAGGAAAATGTTCATAAGAAAAAGAACAGCTATTTGAAAATAGTCTTTTGGGCCAAGGAAAAGGATTTGCACGTTGCCCAAGGATGGTTCCTTGGCTCGGGTCCATCACTGAATCTCATTCCCAGAGCAGAATAGAAGGACCTCACCACATGAGGGCATAACAGGAAAATTATAACCGCCCAATTTATCTATTATATTATTATAAAATTATCACTTTTTTATTTTAAAAATTCTATAATTTTAAGTCATTTTTTTACAATGTAACTTTTAAAAAAAAAGTAAAATAGAAAAATAAAACACCATTAAAAAAAATATATATGTCTTGATAAAAAAAATATTTTAATAAGGTGTATGTTTCTTCATAAAAAAAATATGACTTTTAATGAAGAGACACATATATTAATAACAAGACGTATCTATTAATAAAAAGATGTGTCAGTTAAAAAAAAAACATAGTTATTAGAGTTTTGATAGAAGTCACTCTCTTTTTTTTTATAAATAAGATTTTGATTTACTTTTTACTTTAATATATAAATCTATGAACATAAAAAATATTAAAAAGCCATTGGGAAGAAAAAAATCAGATTTAAAAAACAGGCAAAGTGTAAGGTGGGAAGAAAGGGCAAAATGGGGAAAAGGGTGGGGGGCGGCAAAACCGAAGTGTGGACAAGAGAGAGAATATCTTCCGGAATCCACCCCCTCTTATATATTATGTACCTCCTCCTCTCCCATGAAGATGCCCATTAGATAGACACTCACGAAATTGGGTGATATTGCCGCTCAACAATGGCCTTGAAGGTTTGTTAGCTTCTTTGCTTTGTCTTGAGTCTTGTTCTTCTTTCTTTTGTTTCCATCTAGTAAGGTTGCACCTTGGTGTAGTTTTGTTGATTTTGATGTGATTACTTGGCTTTGTTAGTTTGCGATTTGTTGAACTGTTCTAGATCTTATGTATGTGGTAATGAGAATCACACATTGGGGTTGCAAATGAGAAGAGATAAAATATATAATTACTCTGTCTAATATCATTTGGTTTTAGGATAAAATCATACTTGGCGATATATGCAGATCTCATCTAAATTTGAGAGTATGTTTTGGATTTTGATGGGGTTTGTTTTGAAATTGCCTGGTAGCTGTTGTTTTGAAGGGAATTGGGTGCGCAAAGTGAACGGAAGATTGAAATACATGTTAGCTTATTGATGAATATTGTTGATTGCAATTGAAATAGATGGTAGTACATTGATGAATATACTCAGATTTTAGAGGCTTAAAGCAGATTTCATTTGAAGGACTCTTATCTAATAGTCGATACGTCCACATGATCTTAAACTACACCTCAATAATGTACTTTATATTTTATTACTAGCTAATGCGTGGATCCATTGTCTTAAACATGGAAATATACGTTGCCTACTTATCTTTATCTCTATCCTTCTCTTTTGATTTATGCCTGATGTAGCTTGCTTTAAGTTTGTTGTTTTGCTCGCCGTGTGTTTTGCCCTACTCATGCTTTGATGCTCTCCTGCTGCCAGGTCTAATGCTCTATGCTGCGGACCAGCTCCTCAGGTTGGGGGTCCTCGGAAACAGCCTCTCTTCAGGGTAGCCCCCTGAAGGGGGAAGGCTGCGTACATCTACCCCCCTCCCCAGACCCTGCTTATGTGGGAGCCCTTGGAGGCACTGGGCTTGTTGTTGTTGTTGTATACGTTTATAATGTATCATATATAGGTGATTATTCCTCTAATCAAGAATAGTGATATATGGTAGATGCAAATTGATAGTGTAACTAACTCTCAAAGTAGGTTTTTAACAAATCTGGAACCGCAAGCAGCTTGCTTTGGATGCTTGGGGTCTCGACTGTCCCTATACGAAATATATAACGGACACCTTTTAGCGCCTATATGTCAGGAAATTTTAGATGCTGTGCTGATCTATTTTTGTAGATGCCCATTGAATCCATTAACTCTAAGAGAAACATAATCTTATCCATTTCCACCCTGCTTGTGTAGCAATTCTTTAGGATTTGTTGTTGAGTTTCTTGCACATAACCACTTTTGCTATATGCCAAGTGATGGTGGGGATGTAACACAAGATCATAGCAGAATTGCTGAAACGAAGAAGTGCTTTGATTTATTCTTTTCCAGTGACTGGAATATCTTGCTCAAGGGAAAATTCTATTGGACCCACTATGCTTCAGAGGTCTGAATTTTGAGCAACCACTTGTAAAGGTGGCCAACGGGAGCGGGCCCAGCGGGCCGGGCCGGGCCCGCTACAGTGCGGGCGGGCGGGCGGGGCCTTGGCCCGCCTTTTTAAAGAAAAAAAAATTTTAAATAATACAAAGTCGTTTTGTGCTAAAATTATTGTAATTCATTGATAAATAATATGAGATACAAAAGTATACAAAAAAAATAATGTTAAATATATGTAATAAAATAAAATATACAATAAGTAATGGTAAGTATCTTATAAAAAAAATGATGGTACATAAATAACGTAACAAATACAAGTACAAATACAACGCAGTTGAGGCCTAATATTTAAAAGCACAAATTTGTTTATCAAAAAACACAAAGTTTGACATATAGGGGGTGCGGTCGTCTTTTGACGTAAATATTTAAAAGTAAATAATTGACATACAAAAGTGTTGATATCAGTCGCCTTAGGGGGTATCTAGGCCATCATTTGAGGCATCAGTTGTTCGGTCGTCTTCTTCATCGTTCGATGAATCCAGCTTCATTCTCTGTTGATCTCTTGCCTCTGCTAGTGGCCAATCCTTCAAGCACACGGACATCTCCAAGCTTGACGGCGATAGCTTCGCCCTCTTCGTTCCAAGCAACCTGCCACCAAGACTGAAAGCACACTCCGATGCTACTGAAGACACCGGACAACTTAGTATATCACGTGCCATGGTGGAAAGCACGGGATACTGGGTTTGGTTTGTGTTCCACCATTGTAAAAGGTCAAAATGCGGGTTGGCCGGCGGCCCGAAAATATGGACCATCGATGTTCGCAAATAATAATCTAGCTCGTCACATGACGTGGGGGCTACTGTGGGCGTAAATTGCTCCAACAGCTTCCACGAATATGACGTGTGTGAACTACTTCCACTAGATGTGGAAGATTCTACTGCAGCACTACTAGGATTATTGGACGCTAATTGACGGGAATATTGAAAAAATAAACTATGCAAGTCGTTATCGACATCGGCAATGAAAGTGTCGATATTAAGAGTAGGATGCAAATACTTGAAAAAATGTTGGCAAAACAAGTTGAAACCCCCGCGTTTACAACGAGGGTCTAAAATAGTTGCCAAGCAGTATGTAAGAGGTAGTTCAGAATAATATTTGGCAAACTTTTCTTTCATTTCCTGAATCGATGCGAACAAAACGGGGTTGAATTCATTACCCACCATCCAATTGACAATATCAAGCAATCTTAGTATTGCTTGAGGCATGGTCGGATAGTAGCAACCCGAAAAAAATGTCGGTTCCTCTTTAAACATGCTAAAAAAGTTACAAATTTGATCTATTGTCTCCCAATTTATACCGGCCAGGTTGTAATCGCTCCATTCTGCACGATTTTCCTGGGTGTATTCCATTAGAACGTCTTTGTATGGTAGAATGCGCTCTAACATTTCTACCGTAGACGACCACCTAGTTTGGGAGTCTAATTTAAATTGTTTATATTCTATGTTATGCAACCTACATAAATTTTTAAATTTTCTTTTTCTAGTGTTGGATGATTTAACAGATATTATTACGGATCTTAAGGTGGTAAGGGATGCTTTTATAAGATCTAAACCATCCATTACCATTAAATGCAAAATGTTACAAATGCAACGAATATGGAAACACTTCCCACCTAACATGGGTCTTATTTGCCTAATTAAATGTATAACGACTGCAGTGTTATTGGTAGCATTGTCGAACGTAATACTGAAGATACGTCGCTCTATGCCCCAGTCACGGACTGCCGACATAATCACACCCGTAATTACCTCGGCATTGTGGGGGCAATCTAAAAGTCCAAAATGAATTATCCTCTTTTGGATGATGAAGGATTCATCGGTCTAGTGTGCCGTTATGCACATATAAGGTTGGCCGGGTTTCGACGTCCATACGTCCGACGTCAACGAGAACTTGCTCGTGTTCGTCGCAAAATGTGTGAAGACCCCAGCTTTCATCCCGTGGTACAACGTAAAAGTGTCCCGCTTTACGGTGTTCCGAGGAATCCTTACAATGGCGGGGTTCACATTTCGTTGGAGGTAGTTGAAGAAATTTGGGTCTTCGCCGGTATTAAAAGGCCTTTCACTCAAAATTATATATTTAGCTAGCCCCTTTCGGTTGCTCTCTTGAGAGAACCTAAAATTAGCAAGTGCACCGGTCACTTGCTGTACTAGACGTTGTTGGCTCTTTTCTGGGTATTGCTCGGGGTGACACCTAAGTATATGTCTGTTTAATGTGCCCGTCCCACTGCCAGGTTGATGACTAAAATCCTTAGGTGGGTCACATAATTTACAAGTTGCTTTATTAGTTGTCTTATTAAGGGTAAAGTGCTTCCATACCCCACTAGTTGTACGCCTACTAGCACCGGTACTAGTTTCAGGCTGGGCTTCGGTGGTGGGAGTGGGTTCCTCATCAGTTTGTGAGTCTCCAACCCCACCACCACCTGACTCATGATAATCTTGTTGTTGTGAAAAGTCATAATCTATGCTATCATCAGTGTATGGGGGTGATGGGTCTGGTTGTATAAAAGCTCACTCTTCAGTATTAAGTAAGACAGTTCTACTCCTTTTAGGGATTCTGGGTGACCGAGAAGAGCTAGAACTAGCATGACCGGCTCCAGAGGATGATGAAGAGTTGTGTGCCATATTAGTAAAAGTGATTAGTATTTATAAAATGCAAGTAGTAATGCAAATTAAATAACTAAAGATGCGAATCAAATAAAATTGCGATACTAAAATTACCGAAACGAGAGAACAATGAAATTCGAACTTCAGCCAAATACTTTACAAACTTCGAGCTTTAGAGCACAATTTTTGCAATTAGCAAAGTTAGAGAAGATGGGAGATGATGAATGTATAGAGAGAGAAGAGAGGTTTGAAGATTTGGTGAGGAAATGGGTTGGGGAGGTTTAAGTATTTATAGGGAAAAAAAAATATAATTTAAAAAAAAAATAAATAAATAAAGAGCCGTTCAACAGCTCTGTTGGGCCCGGGCCCGGGCCAGGCCCTCCTCACGGGCCGGGCTGGGCCGGGCTTTGAGGGCCAAAAAAACAGGCCCGAGGCCCGGCCCGCTACAGTGCGGGCCGGGCCGGCCCGGACCGGTGGCCACCTCTAACCACTTGCCAGCATATGAGTGTAGTAGAGACAAGGGTGTTGCAATAAATATTACAGTAAAGGAGAAGAAATGAGTTTATTCCAAATAGATATTTGGATGAGAAGAGAAAGACACATTTGATATGGCGTTGACATGTGAAGCAGTTACCTGTTGATTTCCCTTTGTGGAGTTGTTTTCAGTATGTGGGCGAGAAATTCGAGGGAAGGCGGCAACTTCGCATCTGTTGGTATTTCCCACAAAATGAACGGACGATTAAAGGGACATATTGGTTGAACGTGGGAATGCTTGAGTTAATTTACAACAACAACAACCGGGTGCTTCAAAGAGGCTCCCTCTAAGGCAAGGTGTCTAGGGAGGGTAAGATGTATACAGGCTTACTCATACATAGTGCTACCTTATAGAGAAGTTGTTTCTGAAAAGCTCCAAACACTAGGATGAATAGAGAGGTAGGGAGGTGTAGTGAGAGAGAGAGAGAGAGAGGAGGCCTTTTTATATTCTCCCATAACCTACCTTATTATTCTCCTTACAAATGCTGGAAGAGAGATTAGGATTAGTAGGAGTGGCTTTTGGTAGGAATAACATAGGGGGAAGTAAGGTGTCTGGGTCCTATTTAGAGGAACAGGGAAGGGGAGTGAGGTGTCCCTAAGGACACTTGTCATTCTTCCTTGATATGTATGAGTTATTTGTACCGGTGGGGGTACTTTGGGCGAGTAAGTATGGAAATTGGCGAGTCGGTTTCTCTGATCGATGGACATGGAACCTATGGAGAGCTTAGCTTGTTGTGGACCTTTGGTGGGCGGGTACAGCCCCAATCCTCAGTGGGTATGATGTTGGCTGGGTAACATGGTCAGTGGCAAGATGGCCATGAAGGACGGCAAGCTCCGTGTTCGGCCATGCTGATTTGGTATTGGGCCATGGTGAGCGAATGTTGAGCATGGGCTTCAACCTTGACGAGTTAAAGGTGTGGTTCCTTGAGGGATGGTTATTGGCCCGACTTACCGGCTCCACCTGACAATGGGAGTTCTTGACCACGAAAGGTAGAGGTGTTCAATATGGTGGTCCCAATTAAGGGTGAGTGAGGAAGTGATGAAGATGGGTCTCATGATTTGAAGATGGTGACGCCAATATAAATGCTCGCTTATGATTGATACTTTGTTGTGCTCATGGCAGTTCCAGCCAAAGTGTACCCGCCTATGGGGTTTGCGCTAAGTTCCTTGGTGCCAGGGTGGGCGGTGCCCTTGTCATCCGTGAAGCATGGCAATTGGTGTGGATTAGTCGACTACATGGCCAAGTGATATTCGAGGCCTGATTTCCTAATCCAAGCTTAATCTATTACTATTTGGTTTTGCATAATAACAACCTACTTATAATTTTATTAGTAGACTATCCTCCTACTTTTTGGACAAACTTTCTCAGGACTAAGTTCGATCATGGATTAGAATCTTAAGACTTACCCATACTATTGATCAAGTGCACCAGACAATGAGTCATGTTGAGTTAAGTGAAGGCTTTATTGTTTCAATCCGCTAGCCATTCACTGCTGCTGGTCAAAGTTGCAAAGATTGACGTATCTGGCTTTATTTGTTATTGTCACTTTTACTGACCTTGAGCGATACTTGATTATTTTACCTAAAAATGTTTGTTAGTTGCAAGCTTGGAGCATAGAGCTAGTATAATATGCCTGGTTTGAGTTTTAGGACTTGTAAGTTTTGGGGCTTGTGAGCTTGAGTGCTTGTAACCTTGAGGGCTTATAGGCTTGATAGCTTGTAAACTTGAGAGCTTGGGCGCTTATGATTTATGTCTAGTGGGTAGGATTGGTGGTCCTCTCTTATTCATTAGGTACTCACCTGACATGAGGGCGAGTAAGGTGTTCAATGACCAGAGGTAATGCTCGGCCATGCTTAAATGTACTCGCCTAACTTGTCGACTAGATTTCTCGGCCAAAGTGTCTGTGAGTGACCTTTGATATTTAGCTTTGCCTATGATGACAAGAGGCTTATTTTGCGCTCAAGTGGTGAGTATGAAATCCACAGCCTTCAACTAGAAATGGAAGTTACTCATCCATGGCGGGTATAGTTAACCGCCCATGTTGGATGTGGTTTCTGTAATTTTTGGCAAGCTTTGAAGGTTACTTGCCCACCACGTATGAGGAGGATCAGGCTAAAAGCTCGATGGAAGTTCCCCAGCATATACGATAATTGAAAAATGCGAGGATAAAACAAGTAACAGGATATGCAAAAAAGTATTCAACTCTTGTAAAAAAATATCATATCAAACGTGAACCGATTCCTTCCCGTAGACGATGCCAATGTTTTTGTATATGGGTGAGGAGTTTGAGGAGGGAAAAGCGATAGCTTCACATATGGTGGTATTTCCTACAAGATGAACAAACGGTAGGAGGGATCCACGAGTTGGACGTGTGAGGGACCTTTTCGTGCTTAAGTCACTATGGATGTGAAATAATATGTATAAAACTAGATAAACCAAGATAATAGTGACTTGTCATTCTCCTTGATGGAGCTTGAAGGGAG
This sequence comes from Simmondsia chinensis, assembly GCA_018398585.1. Lineage (NCBI taxonomy): Eukaryota > Viridiplantae > Streptophyta > Magnoliopsida > Caryophyllales > Simmondsiaceae > Simmondsia > Simmondsia chinensis. The sequence continues at coordinate 38,252,874 of JAGTTD010000001.1, forward strand.
ATTAAGAGGAGTTAGGATAACTTTGAATAGGAGGAGCTTGAGTAGGAACAACTTAGGGGAGAATAAGGTGTCTGTATCCCTATTTATGGGCAAAGGGAAGAGGGATGAGGCGTCTCTAAGGACACTTATCAGCCTTCCTTGCTTAACATGTATGAGCTATTTAGCACTTGGTGGGTGGTAGTTGGGTGAGTAAGAATTGACGAGTAGTTTCCTTGGATAGATGGGATGGATCTATGGCTAGCTTGTTGTGGACATTTGATGGGGAGTACAACCTCAGACCTGCACGTATGATGTTGGCCAGGTAACATGGTTAGCGGCCAGGTGGGCGTGAAGATAGCAGGCTTCTTATTCGCCCATGCCGATTTGGTATACAACGATGGTAGGCGAGTGACAAGCATGGGAACCTTGGCGAGTCAGAGGCGCAGTTCCTTGAGGGATGGTGACTGGCCCAACATACTTGCTTGACCCCGCCAATGGCAGTTGTTACCCAAGAGAGTGGATGCTGTTGAGAGGTGTACAATATGGCGGCACCCATCGAGGGCGGTCGAGGAAGCGGTGAAGATCGGTCTCATGGGTGCTTGCGGTCTGAAGATGGTGACACTGACATAAATGCTCGCCTAGGATTGATACTTCCCTTCACCCATGGCAATACCCAATAACAGTTGTATAGATTGCGATTGTAGACAGGTGTACAATATGGTTATTGGTTATGTCTTGCTCACATGTGTCAAGCAAGGAAGGATGATACATGTCCTTAGGGACACTTCATCCCTCTTCCCTTTCCTTATAAATAGGGACCCCGGCCCCTTGTTCTCCTTATTCCTACTTAAACTCATGCCCCCCAAAGCTATTCTAACTCATCCCAATGTCCTTTTAAGCTCTGCTAAGGAAAATTACAAGCGAGGCTATGGTAAAATGGAGAAGGGCTTCCGCTCTATCTCACTATGCCTTCTTACCTTTCTGGTCTTCCTCAACTAAATAATTATTATATTTGTTTATCATTCTTGTTATTATTTTACAATTATGTTGTTTTAAGTATTGGAGGGATACTGCACGGGTCCCTTGGACCTTTTGTTCATCTTGGAGTAAGTACCATCAGACAATAAGTTGCCTCCTTTCTTTTCCAGAACTCTTCACCACATACAAAAACAGAAGGATTGATCCGATGGAAGCTAGTTGTGTCAGGAGAGGGAGAGGGAGACATAAAAGACGTAGTGGGCTGTGCAAAGAAAGGCCTAGGTTTATTGGAGTTCGACAAACATAATGATTAATGAATAACACACTTCAATCCATTGTAGATTACCCATCTAGGGGAAAAAGGATTTAGATTGTTGTTCTTGTAGTAAATCTTACAAATTTTTGTTGAGTTTCACATGCAATTTTATTTATCCTATTACTCAACGCATGCGTTGAGGAGCGATAGACGAGAAGTTGGATCTAGAACTGCTAATGTTGAAGTATGGTACTTTGCTTTGGGTGACCAGACTTAAATATTATCAACTGCAATTTTTTCTGACATATCTGAGTTGTCATCGGGTTCTGAAGGAGGAATTCGAGCAGTATGCTGAGAAGGCCAAGACTTTGCCTGACACAACTACAAATGAGAACCTGCTCATTCTTTATGGTCTCTACAAGCAAGCCAACGTTGGAAATGTCAACACCAGTCAGTACATTCCTCTATATTTTTGCTATTTAGCTAGTCATCATTGATTGTTTTCCTGATTCGATACTCTTGAACCTGTTCTTCGCATGCTTATTGGGATTTCACCATTATGTAGGCCGGCCCGGTATGTTTGACATGAAGGGAAAAGCTAAGTGGGATGCTTGGAAGGCTAACGAAGGTATTCCATACACAAGACAGACTCGAATTCCAGCTTGTTTTGCCAAGCTTATTTTTTGGATGTTATAGTGTTTGACCTAGAAAAAAAAATATTGGAACTATTTTCCTACTTTTAACCAAAAGTAGGAAAATAATACATCTCCTTTAAAGTAGAAGGAAAAGCAAGGCAAAAATACCTCTATCGGTGCTTCTACAAAAAACGTTCCTGAAAGAAACAGTTCTATCACATTTTGGCCAAACAATAGTCTCACAATACGTGCATGTTTTTGCAATTGTTGATTGAAACATTGTGTTGGCAGGAAAACCCCAAGAGGAGGCCATGAATGACTACATCACAAAGGTGAAGCAATTGCTGGAAGAAGCTGGTCTTCCTGCTTGATATTTAGGAGTGTACGGTTTGTGTGATCTCTCTCTTTCTTTAGGGAAGGAAAACAGACCATTAACTTATATATGACATAATATGGCTTCAATGATGTTCATGTATCTTTTCTTTGTTGTTATGCTTGATTTGGCTATTTGAAGTTGGATTTGGATGTACTGATGGAGCTATTTGTATGAACTGGTATGTTACATCCAGTCATATTGGTATCTAATTGTGTTCTTTTCTTTTGAGAGTTGTTATTGTCAGGACAAAAGTTGTTATTGTCATATAGAAAATGAGAATTGTAAAATTGTCTTAGAAATAACGATTTTGTAATGGCAATAACAATCCCGTCATGGTAATGATGTCACCCTCCCTTTTCCTATGTCATGCTTTGTTAAAGCCGGCACATTAAGGCTTTGTTTGTTTTGACGGAAAAGTAGAATCTAGGAATTGATTTTTCTTCGAAAAAGGTTTTACAAAGAAATTTAAATTCCGAGTGGGATTTTCTGTTGTTTGTTTCAAAGGAAAACTCAATTCCCCATTGTGATTTCTTCTTATATGTTTTAAAAATATATTTTCCACCAATCATTTTATATCTTTTTATAGGACAACGTAAGTAATAATACAACATATATAAAGTAAAAAAATAAAAAGTTAACTATTAAAGCTGTATAAATTAGAAAAATTGTTTCTTAGATATTCTAAAATTTGAGCATTTATTATCGAAGTACTCTGTCATTTTCATATATACAATGAGGTGTCATGAGATAAGAAATTTTATCACTTGTGTATATACTGTGTTATAATCTGGTAAAATTTTATTAAAATTCGGCTAATTTTTATCAAAAACTGATGGTACAAATATTATATTATCAAAAGGTTGTCCACATTCTAACAAAAATTACTTATATATTATCAAAAAATGTGTTATGTTGGCATTTTTGGACAAAAGAAATTATTGCATTATGATATATGATACGTATAAATTGCTATTTTCATTTAAAATATACAAAATTTTGGCAAGAGATACCTGATTTATGAGAATTTTTAAACTTCGGGGTATATCATTATATATTACTGAAATATCATAGTTTTTATGTAATAAATGCTAAAATATTACCTAGATAATTTTTTTCTATAATATTATATAATAGACCCTGTTCACGCGGGAGTCCTTGGGGTACTGGGCCTATTGTTGTTGTTGTTGTTGTTGTAATATTATATAACAATTCAACTTAATTAAAGTTGTTCTGTTGCAACAATAACAAAGTAATATTCAAGCTGCTTTTAATTATTCAGTCTAATTCTTGTCCGATGTTGTGATGTTAAATGCCTACAGTGCAATCTGGTTGATTTTGATTCGATCTCGATTTGCATGATAATAATTGCGAAGGTTTTCGATCATGACTTCCCCCGTTTTGAAAGAGAAGTTATTTTTCCTCATTTGAGGGAAAAGGTTTTCAGCTAATGGCACGCCAAACAAAGGAAAAGGGGAAAACTACTTTTTAGAATGTAGTTTTTTCCTGAAACAAACGGAGTCTAATTGATGAATAATGGAGTGATTAGGCAACCCCTTTTACCTAGCTAGCTTTACTTGTTATGTTTTACGTAAAAATTCTTGCCCCATAATTGTCAGGGAGTGTTTAATCCAACTGTCATGCAGTAGGTTTCCCGGGGGCTATTGGGTCATATTTGGCATATGAAATTGGACTTTGAACTTGAGATTGTATTTAGAACTGAGCTAAAAAATTCTAATTATGTTATTGACTCATTCGTTGGAATTGGAATCATAATTTCACAATTGAGTTCCATGAAATTAAGTTTCTTAAATTTATATATTTAAATTTTTTTTAGGGGTCAATAAAAAAAAATTGTAATTTTATATCAACTCCATTGAGAGGAAACCTAACATAGCCGCACTTGAATGACCTAAAAAGCAAGGTGACTTGAAACCAAAAAAACCCCTCATCACCTAAATTTGACCCAAAATTCAAAATCATGTAACTAGAGCAACTCAACCCAGTATGACCCGACTTGGCTTACCTAATTTGATTTGACTCAAAGTCTGAATTAATTCAATCCTAGTAATCAAAAATCTAAAGTGATTTAAACCCAAATTATCCTACGTGGCTTGGCCTGACTTGAATGTGACCCAATCAAGATAACTTGAAAGCCGAAAATCTAAGATGAGTCTAACGCAAAATGATCCAATCCGACTCAGTAAAACAACAACAACAACAACAATCCCAGTGCCTCAAGGGCTCTCGCACAAGCAGGGTTTGGGGGGTTTGATGTACCCAGCCTTCCCCCTTCAGGGTGTTTACCTGAAGAGAGGTTGTTTTCGATGACCCCCAACCTGAGAGACTCGTCGTCATCACATCATGGCAACCTGTGAGCAATAGGGCATCAATGCATAGGAGTAAGATATATCATAAAGTGAGTAATACAAAGTATAACGCCCTAGAGGAGACTTCAAGGCAAAACCATGCCCCTCAAGACAGCAAAATAAGCAAGTAAATAGATAGTAAACAGTATGTAAATAGCAAACAGATATGTAGATAGATGCACCCTAATAGGCCTATACGCCCAGGAACACAGGTATAGCAGAATAAGCAACGGTCTGAGGCCGTTACATCTGCTACCCCTATGCTTGTCCTCCATCGAGCTATATCTAAGGCCATCTCCTCCCGTGGGTTTAGGTGGGTGAGGTCATGTCGTATCGACTGCAGTCATCCCTTCTTTGGCCTTCTTCTTCCTCTCTTACCTAGCGTAGTATGGAGTTGATCGCATCTCCTGACTGCAGTGGTTGGTTTCCTCCTAACGTGCCTGAACCACTTCGAACATTGCTTCTTCATTTTATCTTCTATCAAGGCCACGCTCCACTATGCCCCCTACCACATCCCAGATAAACGCCCCTGAAAACACTAGTCACCAAATTGTAGAACAGGCATACCGTAAAGTCGTGGCACTAGATCGAGCTTACGAGTGGTCAGATGCTCCTACCTCGTTACATTGAATACACCTATCCTAGTCATCCACAGAGCTCTGTCTAGAGCCATTTCTTCATTTAGGTTGAGATAGGTGAGAATCGTCGAATTGTCTGCATCCAGATCTTCTTTGGCTGTCCTCTCCCTCTCTTCCCGTCTGTTATATGGAGTTTTTCGCACTCCTGACAGAGGCAGTGGTGGATCGCCTTCTGACGGAGTTGATCTAAATTTGACCTGACCATTGATGTCCTTAAATTTGTAATGATGTAATTAATTGACTTGAAACTAAGATGACATAAGCTCGAAATGGAGCCGTTGCCCAAAATGGCTTTAAAAAAAATTACCCAGAATAGCGTATTTTAAAAAATAATTCTCAAAATAGCCTACACCCTGAGGGTGTAAGGTTGCATACATTCTATCCCTCCGAGACCCTACGTACACATGAGCCTTTGAGGCACTGGGGACTGTTGTTGTTGTGTAAGCCGCTGACAGCGGCTTTCATGTGCACAAAATTTAAGGGTGCATGTTGTCACGGGACGGTTTTTGACACAATGTGCACCCTTAATTTAATTTTTTTAAAAATTAAATTAGTAATAAAATTAAATATATTAATTAAAAATATATTATTATATTATATTTAGTTTTATAATATACATTTAATTTAATTACATATATAGTTTATGATAATTATTTAAATTAAGTTATTTATTAAATATTAAATTATATTATTTATATATAATTTTATAGTTTAATTATTGTTAGATCTATGTAATAGTAGTCAATTCTTCATATATTATTTAGTATAAATTATTATATTTAAAAGATTATGTAACATAAATAGTTAAATATATGCCGAAACACGTTATTCAATAAATTTAAAATATCTAAAATATTAATCGAGAAAACATCAATATTTGAACATTTTTCAACGAGAATTAATCGAATTTCGACAAAATATTAATATCTGATTGACAAAATTTATTATCTGATAGCTAAAATTTAAAATTTCAGCGTACCTAAGTGATAAATATTAAAACCTCAAGTTATCCTATTATAAATATTAATATGTTAGGGTACTTAAGTAATAAATAGTCAAACCTCATATTACACAATGATCGCCTATGTTGTACAATATCCCAGTAGTAGGATGTTCTTTTTTATATTTAATAATATATTATATCTTTTTTACATATTTTAGATTTATTGAATAACATATTTCAGCACACACTTAATTGTTTATGTTATATAGTCTTTCAAATATAATAATCTATGCTAAATAATTTATGAAGAAATGACTACTATTACATAGATCTAATAATAATTAAACTATAAAATTATGTATAGCTAATACAATTCAACACTTAATAAATAACTTAATTTAAATAATTATTATAAATTATACATGTAATTTAATTAAAATGTATATTATAAAAATAAATATAACATAATAATAAATTTTTATGTAATATATTTAATTTAATTACTAATTTAATTTTAAAAAATTAAATTAAGGGTCTATGCATAATTTTGTGTAGGCAGGCCTGTAGCGGCTTATCACAAATTTTTTTTTTTTAAAATTTAATTTATTAAACATTATTTTTGCCATGTGGAGGTCGCTGCAGGATTTATTTTTTAAAGTATGCTATTTTGGGTAATATTTTTATTCAAGCCATTTCGGGCAATGGCTCCTCGAAATGACCTAACGTAACTCAAATATGAGCCATGCTTATATCAATCTTAAAATGACCCAACCCAATTAAAACAATATCTAAGATAACTCAAACACGAAATTATCTGACTTGACTAAAACTTGCATGAGTTGACACGAAACTCGATATTACTCAAACTAGAAATGAATTGACCTAATCAAAACTCGACCCTTGCTAAACCAAAACCTAGAATGATCAAACTCAATTGATCCAAAATTTTAGTTACAAAATTATAATTCCAACATCTGATTCATAGATTATCCAAACAAAGCCTTGGTTATTGAAAAAAGATTCTTTTTATGATTCTTTTGGCTTTATTTAAAATAAAGCAAAGTCATAGATTAAAGAAAACCACAAACTATGAACATTTCGTTCTTACAAATTTATAGCACAAACAAGAGGATCCTGATGAACAATAGAAGACGTGAAAGATGGAAGACCAAATTCGCCACTTAAACAAAAAGGAAATCAAGTACATTCTTACAATAACTCCTACAATAAAGCCAAACAAATGACCCTAAATATGTATATTAGTATTAGAGGATATTAGAGAATAATCTTGTATTAGAAAAGATTGCTTTCCTTACTCTAGAGCTCTATATATATAGCCACCATTGTATCTTTTCATCATTCATTGTAATACAAGTTTTGGCACTGCTCTCATATAGTATCAGAGCCTCCAAAGGAGACTCTCTCTTCTCCCTTCTCTCTCTAATTCATTTTCTTTTATTTACTAGTACTTTGATTGGCTATCATCTCTTTCATTCTCAATTTCTAGTCTTTTATTCATTCATTTCTCATTAATTTAATACTTTGGCAGCAAACCCTAACTCTCCTCTCTCTCCTTCGGTCCCCAGAAGGACTACCGCGCGCCCTCACAGCAGCTGAGATCGGCTCACCTAATGTTGGTCTCTCGGCTGACCCCCCGGGTGGCGGGCTTCTCTGTGGCTATGTCCAATTTTCCCCATATCAGTTCTACATCCTCGGGTCTTATCCTCAATGACCTAATGAATACCAGTGTCGCCAACTCCGATACTTCAATAACACTCACGAGGCCACAATTTTCTCATTCTTTTGGCACAGGCATCTCCACCTCCCTCCCTCCTTTCCCCCTACAGTCGGCTGCCGGTGCCACCAAACCCATTAGTGGTCACCGACACCCCGTCAAACCCAGTACCAGATCGGTTGACCACCACCCTGGTGGCCCAACCTCCCTCCCTCCCTTTGGCTTTGTCTTTAGTGCCACTGGTGGCGCGTTCACCGGCGCTACTGGTTGCCTGTCCACCGGCTTGGGGAGTCGCTGGTCCAGCCCCTTGGCTGTGACGGCAGTCCCTCCCTCCCCTTCTCCCAACTAAAACCTAATTTAATCAAACCACTACTACTCTTTTTTTACTTCCCCTTTCTAGTATTTCCAACATAATCACTATAAAATTGGAAAACACTACTGACTATATTGCTTGGTGAGAGCAATTCTATATGCTTTTAATTTCACATCAACTTATGGGTTATATTGACGGTACTTTCTCCTATCCCCCAACTCACATAACAACTAATATTGGTACCTCTCTTCCTAATCCCGAATACTTAAACTGGGTTAGAACTGACCAAAGTCTTCATTCTTGCATCGCTGCTACCCTATCCTGATCCCTCCTAAATGATATTGTTCAACAACCCACATCAAAAGCCATGTGGGATGCCTTGTCAAAAGATTTCGAGATCATTCGATGGGCAAGGAATTTGACTTGAGGTCTCAAATAATAAACTTTAAAAAGGATGGCAAAACAATGGAACAATACCTTTTTGAATTAAAATCCATTGCCGATGATTCCGCTACCATAGACTCACCCATAGCCAATCGAGAACTAGTACATTACACCCTCTACAGGCTTCCAATTGAATATGCTGCTTTTGCTACTCTAACTCGAAATACCTCACCAACACCTCCTTTCGAAAAACTCAAAACTCAAAACTAATCTCTTAAATGAGAAAAGCGCCCAAAATCGATGTCAAGGTCGCGCTTCCACTGATCAACAACATGCTTTAATCGCTTCGAATGCAGGTTCTCATGGATCTAACTCCAGTCGTGGGGGATGTGGTAGAGGTAAAGGATGCAACTCAGGCCGCCGTGGCAATCGAGGGGGCTGCAACGGGGGACAACAACAACAACATCATCAATAGGGACTTCATGGACCGGTGCCTCAACTAAACCACAATCGGCACCCTGGTAAGGCATCAAATGGTCTTCTTGGGCCCGGGCCTCAAACCAGTCAAATCTGCCATCAAATCATTCACAATGCTATCTCATGTCCACATCGGTTTGATAACTCTTCCTATCCTGATCCTTCTCACTCTTTCTCTGCCATGTCCATCAACGACTCACAAGACTACAGTTGGTATACCAAATCTAGGGCAACCAACCACATGACATCCAACTCAGGTATGCTTCATTCCCTACTTCCCTATCATGGCCATAAACAAGTTTTAGTATGGACTGGGGCTTCATTACCTATAACTCATGTGGGCTCTACAACCTTAAAAACTAAAAATCATCAACTTCAACTTAACAACGTCATGTTAGTTCCTCAACTGAATCACAATCTTCTATCCATAAAAAGACTTTGCTAAGATAATTTATGCACTGTTGAATTTGACTCTTTTTTTCTTTTTTCTTTTTTTTTTTTTTTGTTGGTCAAGGACAACGCTACGGGGATTCCTTTGCTTCGAGTTCATAGTAATGGTCCACTTTATAGTTTCTGGCCCCCCTCAATTGGCCTCATGGCACAAACACAATTAGGAGACCTCTAGCATCGTCGCTTAAGGCATCTGGGAAGACCTATGTTAGACGTCCTATGTTCCCGCAAACTTGTCCTTAGTTCCTGTTTTATTGCTTTTTGTCAAGAATGTAGCTTGGGTAAGTCTCCTTGACTACCTTTTCAACGTGTATTGCAATTAGTTTCTTCTCCTTTACATTTAATTCATTTGGATGTATGGCAATCTCTCGTTTTGTCAAACTCATGTCATAATGTTATGTTAATTTTATTGGTGACTTTACTCAGTTTATATGGCTTTACCCTATGAAACAAAAATTTGAGGTTATTGAAATTTTTGAAAATTTCAAAACTCTTGTTGAAAACCAATTTTCCACAAAAATAAAAATTTTTCAAAGCGATGGTGGTCGTGGATTTGACCACTGCCATATGAATGCCTTGTGTCGGCAACACGACATTCATTTTCGGCTTTCATGTCCTGATACTCCATAACAAAATAGAGTGGTGGAACGAAAGCACCAACACATTATTGAAATGGCATGAATGCTACTTATTTAGTCTTGTCTTCCTTGAACTTACTGGGATGATGCTGCCTGTAGTGCATGCTTTATTATAAATTGCCTCCCCACCCCCGTTCTCAAAAACTAATCCCCATTTGAAAAACTTTTCCAATGTATTCCCAACAATTCTAGTTTTCACGTTTTTGGGTGTGTTTGTTATCCTAACATCACACCTCGTGCCCCTCACAAATTGGCTCCACGGGCTACACCATGCATTTTCTTAGGGTATGCCGCACGCTATAAGGGTTATTATTGTCTTAACCCCAAACTGGAAAAATCTACACAAATCAACATGTTAGGTTTAATGAAACCAGCTTTCTGTATCCAGACCTAGCCAACCCTTCCCGGGTTCCGAACCCAGGCAGTACAACTAGTATAGTTGATCTTCCCTCTCCTCTAGTAGTAACCACAAGCCCAGGTACCACACTCTTGAGTAAGAGTGTAAACGAGCCGAGTTGAGCCGAGCACCCCCTTGTTCGAACTCGTGTTCAATAAGGTTTATGGAGCTCGAGTTCGAGCCGAGCTCTTATCGAGCATTTCTAACCCTTGTTCGAACTTGGTTCGATAATATTTTAGTGTGTTCGATACTCAGCTCGGCTCAGCGTGGCTCTTGAGGCTTGTCGAGCTTGTTATTGAGTCGAGTCGAGCTCATTATCAAGCCCAATCGAGTCTAAAACCGAGCCAAGCTAGCAATTGAGTCAAGCTCGTTAACAAGCCGAGCTTTTTAAGTCATTATCGAACCATTTCGAACTAGTAGCAATTGTTATCGACCTCATAATGAGCTTTTAACAAGCTCATATCGAGTCCCTTAACAAGCCCTTATCGAGTCCTTATCAAACTTCGTGAATATTAGCGAGCCGAGCACCCCCTTTGTTCGAACTTGGCTCGTTAAGCTTATCGAGCCTACTCGAACTTGGCTCAATAAGCTATAGAGCCCTCATAATGAACACGAACAAGCACTAATCAATTTCAAACACAAGTAGTTCATCAAACGTTGGGTTCGTTTACGCCCCTCTGGACTGCGCATCTTGTGCCTCCCTTACCTCCAATGATCTCGATCCCCACTAGTGGATCACTACCCCCACTTGAGGTCACTAGTGACTCACCATTGTCACCACCACACTCTTCCCCTCCAGCACTTACACTGCCTCCTCACCCAACCGACAGCCTTGTCCCGACACCATTGGCCTCGGACGCGCAGCCCTAGCGCTTGTGCATGCCCCGCCACCGCACCCGCAAACCCTCCTTCTCGACCCAGCTCCCAATGTGCCTCCCTTACCTATCGAGGCCACTTTCTGTGCTTCGAAATTGCTCGAGCCTGCCCCCTACTGCAAACCCGGACCCTCCCGAACCACTAGCCCCTCACGATGTTCACCCAATGTGAACTCGACTCAAGAATGATATTAAAAAAAAAAAATACCCCCAATCCCTTTCCTCGATAACAGTAATACAAGAACCCATGTGTTATTCTCAGTAAGTTAAAAATCCTAAATGGCAAGAGGGTATGGTTGACAAATTTAACGCTTTAATTCAAACCAAACTTGGGATCTTGTCCTTCCCCCCCCCCCCTGCGAACCAAATCAAAACATTATAGGAAGCACTAGGAAATATCGGGTTTTGTATAAAGTGGATGGTTCAGTTGATCGATTTAAAGCCCGTCTTGTTGCACAAGGCTTTTACCAATGTGAAGGCATTGACTTCAAGGAGACCTTTAACCAAGTTGTTAAACCATCCACTATACGCTTTATTCTTACTCATGTTGTCACAAACACCACTAGCGGGTCCCGCTCTAGCTCAGTTTCTTCTGGTGTACCGGTGGATCACTTGCCTGAGGACTTGGGACGTGCTTTGGTTCCTTTCAAGGTTAAGGAGGCTCAGGGGGCTCTTGTCGGGCTTGTGGAGCCCCTCGCTTGTGTTGAGAGTCGTTTGGCTGCTACTACGTTTGAGTCGTCGAACCCCTTTGAGTTACTAGCTGAGGAGCGAGTAGGTGATACGTCCACATCGGAGTGTGCATCGCAGTTGACTCCTATTGCTCGTCATACTCGCTCTGCGGCGGATCGTGCGGGCCGTGAGGGCCATGGTGTGCTTTAGTCTCCAGTTTCCATGATTGGATGCTGGAATGTGAGGGGGTTTAATAACCCCATTACTATTCTTGTTGTGCGTGGATGGATCTCCTCCAGTTGTTTGAGTTTGGTTGGCTTGGTTGAGACCAAGGCCAACCCAGTTGCTGTTGATTCCGCTGTTGCCCGTTGTGCTGAGGGGTGGCAGTTTTTGATTAGTGGGGTGTGGGCCCGTGGGTGCCGTATCATTGTTCTCTGGGATCCGCCCTTCTACCATGTAGTGAGAGTGCAGGGTGGGGATCAGTACCTTACCTGCCGGGTTTCTGGTGTCCGAGGTGATGTAGACTTTACTGCTACGTTTGTTTACTGCTTTAACGAGCCGGGACTGCGTTGGGAGCTTTGGCGTTATATTCGAGGAGCCAGCATGGGCGTCCAGGAGGAGCCTTGGATACTCCTTGGAGACTTTAACGCTATCCTCAGTCCGAGTGACAGGAGAGGTGGCCAGCGCACTTCGCCTGGGCACATGGATGACTTCAGAGACTGCATCTACGATTCTGAGCTCACAGTCCTACCTTATACCGGGCTACGATATATGTGGTCCGATGGGTTAGATGGAGGCGCTCTCATTCTGAAGTGTCATGATTGGTGTTTAGTGAGTGCGGGCTGGCTGCGTTCTTTCTCTTCCTCATCTGTCGAGTTCCTTCCCCGGGAGTTATGTTCTGATCATTGTCCCTTTGTAGTTACAGGACTTAGAGAGCGCCACACCTCACGGCTCCCTTTCAAGTTCTTTAACTTTTGGGCTGACCATGAGGAGTTCTTGCCTACTGTGCGGAGGGTTTGAGAGACTAGCATTGATGGCACACCCATGTATCAGCTCACTCAGAAGCTGAAGCGGCTGAAGGGGGAGCTGAAGGCCCTCAATGCTAGACACTTTAGTACATAGCAGCTCCAGTTGTGGCGGCGAGGGATGCCTGGACTGAGGGGCAGCGAGTGCTTGATAATGATCCGGAGAGTATTTTGCTTCGAGAGGAGGAGCGTCGCCTTTCTCGAGTGTACTCGCGGTTATGTAGGGACGAGGAGGCTTTCTTTCGCCAGAAGTCTCGCATCCAGTGGCTCTCCTTGGGGGATCAGGATACCCGGTTCTTCCATAAGTCTGTCACACATTGGCAGGCTAGGAACCAGATTTCTTCCATTATTCGCACTAATGGCAGGAAGACATATGATGACGTGGAGATCTCCGAGGCCGGTGTCTCGTATTTTCGTGTTTTATTGACAGAGCCGAGGGGGCTGCTCCGTGAGGATATTTCGGATCTCTTTCAGACCTGGCTATCTGAGGATCAGGCTAGACTGCTTACCATACCGATTACTGATGTTGAGGTGAGAGATGCCTTGTTCTCCACTTAGGATGATAGGGCGCCCGGCCCTGATGGTTACACCTCCCTCTTCTTTAAGAGGGCTTGGGATGTTGTGGGGCGTGATGTTACTCGAGATGTCCGATCTTTCTTTCAATCAGGGCGCATGCTTCGCGCCCTGAATACTACTCACATCAGCTTGATTCCGAAGGTGGAGAATCCATCCACCTTCGCTGACTACCGCCCGATCTCCTGTTGCAATGTGATATCACTAAGATCATTGCGAATAGGTTGAAAGCGGTTCTTCCTCACCTTATCGATGACTCGCAGACCGCTTTTGTTCCTGGCAGGAGGATATCTGACAGTATTATGTTGGCCCAGGAGCTTCTGCACGATTATCACCTTCAGACGCCGTCACCTCGATGTGCTCTGAAGGTTGATCTTCGCAAGGCATTTGATACGGTGCGCTGGGAGTTCATTCTCACTGCTATGCGATGCATGGGTATTCCTGAGGTTATGATTCGATGGGTGCGGGAGTGCCTTTCCACAGCCAGATTTTCAGTCACCATTAATGGTGAGCTTCAGGGGTTCTTTGGCACGAGCAGAGGTATCAGGCAGGGAGATCCCCTCTCACCCTACCTTTTTGTTATTGCCATGGAGGGCCTACAGGGTTTGCTACGCCGCGCATCTTCTGATCCGAGGTTTCGCTTTCATCCACGTTGCCAGAGTACCAGCCTTACTCACTTGTGCTTTGCAGATGACCTTATGATTTTCAGTGAGGCTGATGAGGGTAGTGTTTCGGTCATTCGGGAGGCATTAGACCGATTTGCTGCACTTTCGGGGCTATCCTCGAATGCAGCAAAGAGCTCCGTCTTCATTACCGGGGTTGATCCTGAACTTCGATAGTCTATACTTGACATCTTGGGGTTCAGGTTGGGGCAGTGCCCGGTCAGATATTTGGGGGTGCCGCTCATCACGTCGAGGCTTCGGTTCATTGACTGCAAGCCTCTTTTAGACCGCATCCTTGCCCGCATTCAGCTATGGACATCTCTTTCCTTATCTTATGCCGGACGTCTGTAGCTCATCCGATCGGTTCTATTTTCTATTCAGGTCTTCTGGTCATCTATCTTCATCCTTTCGAAGCTGATGATCCAGAAGATTGAGTCGACTCTTGCTGCCTTCCTGTGGAAGGGCACTTATTGGGGCCCGGGCGGGGCCAAGGTCTCCTGGTCGCATCTCTGTTATCCCCGTTGGGAGGGTGGTCTTGGGATTCGACGTTTGCATGAGTGGAACCAGGCTTCCCTTATGAAGCATATCTGGGTTCTGCTCACTGATCGTGACTCTCTCTGGCCTCGGTGGATCCATGCCAACCGACTCCAGGGGAAGTCTTTCTGGGATATTCAGCCTCGAGGTTCGATTCCATGGTCGTGGAGGAGCATCCTGGGTGTTAGATCGTTGTGTGCCGGGGCCTTCAGGCACATTATTGGTGACGGACGTGATACAGCGCCGTGGTCTCAGTACTGGTTGCCGTGCAGACGCTTACAGGGGCGGTTCACATTCCGCCGCCTTCATTCCACTGGTCATCGCTTGGGCTCTCGTGTTTCTGACATTATTGAGGGTGATCAGTGGCGCTTCCCACAGGATATTGTTGAGCCGCTGCCTATCTGGGATTCTGTTGACTTCAGGCCCCGGCCGGGGGTAGCTGATAGTGTGCGGTGTATGGGTGACCCATCCGGGGTCTTCTCCACTAGATCGGCTTGGGAGATGATCCGTAGCCGGAGGGAGGAGGACTCCATCCACCATCTCCTTTGGTTCCAGCTTCATATTCCGCGACATTCCTTCATCCTTTGGCTCGCCTCCTGTGAGCGGCTTTGGACTTCTGACAGATTGCTGAGGCATAGAGTGCGGGATGTTCGGGCTACTTGTGTGCTGTGTGGGACAGATGATGAGTCGCACAGTCATCTCTTCTTCAGCTGCAGCTTCTCTGTTACTGTCTGGTTCACGGTGTCTTCTCGCACCTCTGTTGCCTGGCCTTTGCTTCCTTGGCATGAGTTGGTTCAGTGGGCCGCTACCAGGCTCCGTGGTCGCGGGGTGGATCGGACCCTTGCCCGCCTTTGTCTCTTTGCGACGGTTTGCATTCTCTGGTACGAGCGTAACCTGAGGATTTAGCGCTCCCAGTCCAGGCCTTCTGTAGTTGTCACTGAGGAGATCACAGGATTGGTTCGCAGCCGTCTCATTGCAGCTCACACGCTTCGCGGTGCCTATCGTCACTCACAGCTGTTGCAGGAGTGGGGGATTGAGCATTAGCTTTGTTTTGCATTGCTTTGCTTTCTTGTTGTTTGGCCGTGTTGGCCTTTGATACCGATGTTTGATTCTTTCTTTGGATTGATTCTTTGATGTAGGCCTTAGGCCTTGGCTTGGGGTATGCTTCTCGTAGACTTGTACATATATTCTTTCATATATATGATATTCTCACATTGATTTACCAAAAAAAAAAATTGTTGTCACAAACAACTGACTCATTAAACAACTTGACATTAAAAATGCTTTCCTACATGGCCACCTTGAGCAAGAAGTGTACATGAAGCAACCTAGGGCTTTGTTCTTCCTAAGTTCCCCAACCATGTCTGTGGGCTTCGAAAGGCTCTTTATGGAATCAAGTGAGCCCCTTGGGCTTGGTTCCACCGCTTTAGTACATTCCTCTATAGCCTAGGTTTTACCTGTTGTTGAGCTAACCCCCTCCCTTTTTTTCTTGCAATGTTGTCAAAGATACCATTTGTCTACTCCTTTATGTTGACGACATCATTCACACTGGCTCAAACCCCCACTCCCTTGACGCCCTCATTTGCACCCTCTCAAAACAATTTGCCATGAAAGAACTTGGTCTCCTCCATTATTTCCTAGGATCGAGGCTCGCCGAACCTAGTCTGGCCTGTTTTTATCCCAGCACCAATACACTAAAGACCTCCTTCTTAAACACAACGTGCAAGATGCTAAACCCATCAAAACTCCTCTCCTGCCCGTGCCCATCTGTCTTTGATCGATGGTGATGTATTGTCGGACCCCACTGAGTATCATCATGCGGTTGGGGCACTTCAATATCTCACCATGACTCGTCCTGATATATGTTATTGTGTTAACCTTATCTCTCGGTTTATGTATGCTCCCAGGACAAGTCATTGACAAGTTGTGAAGCAGATTCTCAGATACCTCAAAAGTGTCCCCAACCACGGGTTAATGATCCTTTGCGGATCTTGCACATCCATTGTCGTCTATGCTGATGCTGATTGGGGTGGCTGCCCTGATACTTGCCGTTCCACTACAGGCTATGCTCTATTCCTTGGATCCACTCTCATCTCATGGCGTGCCAAGAAACAAGCAACTGTTTCCAAGTCTTCCACCGAGTTTGAATATCGTGCCGTTGCTCAAGCTGTAGTTGAAGATGACGGGGTTCTGTATCTCAAGTCTTCCAAGTCTTCACTATCACAAGAACGATCTTCATGTTGCTACCCCACCTTCAAATTGAGGGGCCCTCATGATTCTAGAGATATTAGAGAATATTCTAGAAAATAATCTGGTATTAGGAAAGATTGCTTTCCTTACTCTAGAGCTCTATATATAGAGCCACCATTGTACATTTTCATCATTCATTGCAATACTAGTCTTGGCATTACTCTCATAATTAGTAATGAGCCAAAGTAAATGGCAGACTAATGGCACTAAAGAAGGGAATATAAGTAGTAACATATAATACAATTCAATATTCCCTCTCAAGTTGGAGAGTGAAGATTCATCTAGGGGTGTAAATAATCCAAACACCCCTTGTTCGTACTCGAGTTCGATAAGGCTTATCGAGCTTGAGTTTGAACTGAACTCTTATTGATAATTTTTAACCCTAGTTCCAACTCGATTTGATAATATTTTAGTATGTTCGATACGGCTCGGCTCGGCTCGGCTCGTTAGGCTTATCGAGCCGAGTCGGGCTCATTATCGAGCCCAATCAAGTTCAAAACATAGCCAAGCTCGCAATTGAGTTGAGCTCCTTAATGAGCCAAGCTTTGTAAGTTACTATTGAGCCATTATCGAACATATACCAACTGTTATCGAGCTCATAACAGCTCATATCAAGCACTTATCAAACTGTCCACGAACATTAGCGAGCCAATCACCCCCTGTTCAAACTCGATTCGTTAAGCTTATCGAACTTGCTTGAACTTGACTCGATAAGCTATCGGCTCTCATAATGAACACGAACAAGCCCTAATCGATTTTAAGCACGAGTAGTTCATCGAACGTTTAGTTCATTTATTCCCCTGGATTCACCATGCCCAAATTAGACAGAAGGGAAAAGAAGGTACCTCAAGTGTCTTATTAAAGAGAATGGAAAGCGAACCCGAGGACTAGACAAAGTAGATCTAAATTTCCTTCGACTAGATGCATTCTTTGATCAAGGTACAAAATAAGAGAGATGGTCGAACTATTGACACAAACAAATCATGTAACAACCTATTAACCCATGCCAATCTCACTCGTGATTGAAGCGATGGTCTTATAGTCGGCTATAGCGATTGGCAAACACAATTTTGGATTTTATCACTATTCACCACCCACAGGCAAATGGCCACACATAGGCCAGTAATCAGTCTTTAGGGAATTTGTTGAGATATCTGGTAGCCAAGAGTGCGAAGAATTAAGATCAGAAGTTACACTAGGTAGAATTTGCTTACAACTGTTCCCCCAACCACGGGACTTAGAACCTATTCCAAACCTCACATATATACACGGCAAAGTGAAAGATTACACCCCAAATCTTCAACACGTACAAAAGTAGACTCATGATCGATCACAGGAGGCAAATGCAAAGTACACGGCAATGGCAATTAGAAAGGGCCAAGGAGTAGAATTCAACGTGGGTGATCAGGTTTGTGTAATTCTTACCCAAGACAAATATCCAACGCGGCAGTACAATTAGCTCTCAGTTATGGAAGATTGGGCCTCTGCGAGTGATAGAGAAGATCAGCCTTAATGCCTACTGCTTTCAGCTATCGAGTGGCACGACTATGAGCACCTTCGATGTCTTTAATGTAAAGCACCTTGTTTTCTACTTTGGAGAAAACAATATTGACAAAGTTGTTACGAATTCAAGGGTTACTTCTTTCCAAGTCAAGGAGGATGATGTAGACTAAGATGCGTTTCTAGGGGAAAACTCGCCAAGTGACTTGCCGAGTAAGGAGTTGGCGAGTATAGAGATGAAAGACAAGTAGGAGAGCGCACCTTTTAGAAGCTTAGAGTCCAACCATGGATCAATTTTCGCCTTATTTTACACATTTTTCTTGTTTTCTTCTAGAAGCTAGTATCCTAGTTATGGTAGGATTGTCCATTTAAATTTTCAGGTATTTAGCTCTTCTAATTTGAATAGAAGTAGGAATTGTATTGAGATTAGGAAAGTAGCCTATAAATAAGTTTGTAATTCTATGATTTGTTAGTTTTTCCCCTTTATGAATAAAGTGCATATTTTATTTCTCTTTTTATATTTTTGCCAAGAGTTTCAAGTTGAGCTTTCCCTTTTATTCAATCTTTGCTTTAGCAATTGAGGCAAAGAAAAGCCGTTAAATCTAGAGTGGAAAATGTGTCGTGTTCGTATTCATGTTATACTTGGGGTGTTAAAGTCATCCCGAATCCGACTCGTTTGTTAAACGGGTTAGGAACTCTCAACTCTTATTCATTTTAATTATACTCATTTTTTTTTTCATTAAATACTAGTTCATCAACTATAAGTGTGTCAATAATATACCTCGTGGTTGATACTAACAATAAATACATGACCTATTTATAATTGTTAAAATAAACTACCAAATCAATATTACTAAATATAGTTTAAAGTATCTTATATGGGATATACTACCATATACATATATATATATATATATAGTAACTCAAATATTTAACATAACTATATAAACGGGTTAAGCGTGTTGAGAATGGATTAAATGGGTTAAACCCAGATTTAACCTAATTAACTAAAACGGTTAAACGGGTCAACTCAAAGTCAACCCGACTTCAAAAATCCTGACCCAAACCCGCTATCTTCGTATTGTGCTCCTTTCGTGTTATTGTAACAAGGCTTCCTAATTCCAAGTAGGCAAATTCATCAAAAGCCGATCCCACCTTAAAGCAGCAACAATCATATCCAGTAAAGGATTTTACGTCAAAATAATATTTCAGATATTCTCAACCGTGCTAATATGACCACTACTGAAGATATTGCTGCCCCAATTTCTACTTTCTCTTCTCTTGATCGTGGTGATAATGCTGTGTTTGATAATCCATCTCTCTACCGAAGCATTGGAAGCGGCTTACATTCTGCCATGATCAATTATTTTAAGTTTTGTTTTGTTATGAGTGATGCCAATGTGTGCAAGATAGGGATGGAGTGAAGCGTGACCTATGTTATCTTCGATCTACATCTACTTTAATGTTGCCAGCTACCAGAACGAGCTCGCTATCTCTCTCTACGTGCATATTAGATGTAGATTGGCCAGATGTCGCTACACACGACACTCCCACATATCAAGTACAAAAGCAGGTGTTGGGTTATGTGTGGAGTTTCGTTGTACTGGGTCTAGTTTATAAGTTATAGGATTCGGCCAATCCTATTTAGGCCCATGTTACACTAGGATTTAGTGTGGAAGCTCTATATACACACGGGTTTGTGCATGTTATCCTTAGAGCTGAGAGTTAAGGGTTTGAGAGCACTGACAGTTGAGAGATGTCTTATGTAAACTCCAATTGAAATAAAGAAATTATCATATGCTCCCCTCTGTGGATGTAGGTTTCAGCTGAACCACGTAAATTCTAGTGTTCTCCCCCATCCCCTTTTGTGTTTGATTGTCACTCTAATTTATTGTTTGTTTATTCCATAAGTTATCTTAAAATAGATTATTTTAGGGCCCCATCAGTAGGTTTCTGTGACCTTACTGATGCCACTGCTTCATCATCTTCTAAAAGAGCTTGTTATTCCTCTAGTACAATCTCCTTAGCTTTCACGTGATATCATATGCATAATTTATCTTACTTCCATTCTAGGTGTTCCATGCTCGAACTAAGTCTATTGAGATAGATATTTATCTTCTTCATGTAAAGTTCCAACTCAATTATCTAATTCAACATTTTATCCCAAGTCATGATCGAATAGCTAGTATCTGTACCAAAGCACTAAACTTTACTTAAAGTCTTGTGGGTCAGATACAAGCTTATTAACAAAAATTCAACATTAACAAAACTCTGTATGCACTGGTGAAGTCTTACCATAGACTTGCTTGTCCCCACACTTGAAGAAGTTGAGAGCCACCATGGCTCGGTCCCACCTAGACCACTCCCCAGTTTGCCTCCACTCTTGGAGGACTTTTTGAAGCTCTCAAGGTTCGGTCCCACCTAGACCGAGATTGCTTGATACCCACCATAAGGTTGAACCCCAAACTGGTTGTCATTGCTGCCTTGCGTCCATTGGCCACTTCGACCCTTGATACTTGCCCAACGACAACAAAGAGACTTGTTTGACATTGCTTCTTTGCATCGTCAACACTACGACATATTTGACGCTCACCCAACGACAACCTATCAACCCACTACAGTAAAGCGGCTTTAAATGCACAAAACAAGGGTACTCTCACACAAGCACCTCAACCCCAAAGCTCTTGTGGCCCACACCATAGCCCACGTCCACACTTGGACACATTTCTCCTCAGTGGTGCCGCTCCCACGCGAGGGCCCCTTACAACAACTAGCATTGGCTTCGGACCACTGCCTAACCAAACATCATCTGCATGCTGTAGAGTCTTCACTGACCCTCACTAGATCAGCACCTCATTGTGCCTTTGTCTCAACTTCGACTCCTTCAGTGCCCGTCACCACGATCGTAACACCTTATTTGCCGATACTTCAACATAGGGATCTCCCCCACTTAAGCTCAAAAAATCCAACCTTGGGATCTAAGTGGCTCAAGTGCTCCCACACACCCAACCGCCACCTACTATAGGTTGGTGCAGACATCCAACTACATAGACTCATATACCAGCAGCATTAGAGAGCATTCCACACATGGAAGCTCCATACACCACATCCCCAACCGACTCTCACCCACGCCCTGATAGCACTTATTAAGATCACGCACAAAATAATGAACCACAAATTGAAATGACAATCATAAACGAGAGGGAATAAGGGAAAACACCGGATTTTACGTGGTTCAGCCGAAGCCTACATCCACGGAGGAGAGCACAATAATTTAATTATTTCAATTGGAGTTACATGAGACGTCTTAACTTTCAATCCCTTCTCAAACCCTTCTCAACCCTAATAGTAGCATACATATTCCCATGCATATATAGAGGCCCACACTAAAATACTAGTATATCATGAGCTTCAATAGGATTAACCCAATCCTATACCTTATAAATCAAATCCAGTACAACTAGGCTCCAACATATAACCCAACACCAACTACCAGAACAAGCGCTCTCTCTCTCTCTAAATGCACATTAAGATGTAGATTGGCCAAATGTCCCAACACATGACACCCCCACATATCAAGTACAGACGTAGAATTACGTGACCTTTCCGATGCCACTGCCTCATCATCTCTAAAGGAGCTTGTTATTCTTCTACACAATCTCCTTAGCTTCTTTGGCGTGACATCATATCATTGTTTTACTTTTATTCCAGGTGTTCCATACTCGAACAAAGTGCATTGAGAGATTTATTTTCTTCATGAAAAGTTGCAACTCAAGGATCCGATTGACCATTTTATCCCCAGTTATGATCGATCAACTAATATTTGACCAAAGCATTAAACTTTACCAAATTCTTGTGGGCCGGATACAAGCTCATGGTTACTTCCCCGCCCTTCCGCTTGTGGGGTGATTCTCCACATTTGCAACAGTCTTAGCCATTGCATCAGAAGATCAAATCTCCAAGTCAGTGCTCACAGTTATGCTATCTACAATTCTCAAGTTTCTTTCTTTGTTATTCCTTAACTCGAAACTCAATATTACTTTAGCCATAGTTTCTATTGAGAATGCAATCCTTTAACCAGAAGACACAACAATCCAACGCATAATATTTACAGTACATTAAAGTACCAATATCAGCATATTGTAACCAAAAACAAACCACACTTGAGAGCTACACCCAAAAAGAACCACATCTAGTGATAGCCAATTGGAGCAGGAGCTTCCTTCAACTCACGCCCTTGGAAATGTACATCCGAAGCAAAGTGATTAACATCCCGATGATGCGCCTCATCCGCCCTCACCACCATCACCACATCCTTCAACGTCGACCCCAGTGGCAACCTCCAGTAATCCACAGCAATAGCCGGTGCAGGCACATTCTCAATGTTCCCCTTCTCTATTTCCTTCAAAAATTCCGTGTACGAGTGGATGGCTTCCTCTTCGAGATAGCCAACCACACGGTGGGCGAGCTTAGGGGAAACGAGGTAGGCGAGGAAGTAGGCGTTGAAGAAGACACCTTGGACAGCGAAGACAAGGGCACGCTCGTACCAGCGGGGCTGCACGACTTCCATGAAGGTCATAAGGTGCATGCGCTCATTCTCGGCTTCTTCAAGGAGGGCTTTGATCCAACCGCCACTGTGCTCGAAGTGTCGGAGGGATTTGCAGTGGAGAAGCATGCCTCCTACCATGCCTGGTACTGCTGCCACAGTCTCCAGCATCATTGCTCGACACCCGTACCTCCTCTGTTCGATTTTGTACAATAAAAGGTTATCAATTTATGAAAAAATAATAAATTTTTTATATAAATGGCAACTTCAACACAGAAACTAAAATGTTATGCGTGCTTGGACGAGAGTAGTATCGGGGTGGTGACCTCCTGGGAAGTCCTCATGTTGCCAACCCTATAAGGTTGAGGGTCCTCGGAAACAGCTTCTTAATAGGGTTATACCTTAAAGGGGTAAGGCTCCGTACATCTACCCCTCCCAGACCCCGCTTATGCGGGAGCCCTTGAGACACTGAGTTTATTGTTGTTGTTTCAACACATAAACTTTTTAAAATATATATTTTTTAGGTGTTCTTATAGTGATAAATTCCCCTTTTTATTAGGGAAAAAAGCTCCAAACAAATAGGGCAAAATCAAAAAATATATATTTATATATAAAAGGAATGATTTCAGAGATTAAGTTGCTGGACATGGTTAAAAAAACCTTGACAAGTAGAGGCTTGTTTACCGTCTTTTTCTTTTCTTATTTTTGTTTAAAAATTTTTAAACGGTTTAAAGATGGCCTTTTCTTTTTTCCGTTTTTTGAAAGCTTTAGTAAAAACTAAAAAAAAATAAGATAATAAAAAACGAGAAGATTTATTATTTTCAAATTTATCTTTTTAGTTTAAAGGAAACAAAAAAATAAAAAAATAAAAAAAAATAAAACACAATACTATAATAAGTGAGCCCTTAAAAACGGATTTACTACTCTTGATTAGGGGCAAAAGTGTCACCCCAATAGGCCTATTTGTGTTGCCATGTTAATCCCGTGCTCTAAATAATATTAAAAAAATATTTAAAGAAAAAAGTATTCATCAAATGACATCTAGGTCACCATTTCGGAAAATTTTTTATTCTTTTTTATAATTTTTCAAAAAAACTAAATTTTAATGCATAATTTTCAATACATACATGCAAATACACATGTATATATTTTATTTTTTAAATTTATAACATTTATTAGTTATAATAGATAAACTAAATTAAATTATTTACTAAATATTTAAGTTAAATTTTGTATAATTTAATTCAATTTATTTATTAAATAAAGAAAATATTATAAATTTTAAAAAATAAAATATACATGCATGTATATACATTTATGTATTAAAAATTATGCACTAAATACCTCCTCTCAGCCTTTTTTTTTTTTTTTTTTTTTTAAAGGCTAAAAAAATCTTCAAAGATGACATAGATGTTATTTGGATAAATAATGTTCTTTCAATTTTAGTTTTGTAAATATTTTTTTAATGTGTTATTTCGGAAACTAGGGCGTTTATTTGTATGTTAAAGTGTCTTTTTGGTCACGTTATTTCAGAGTAAAATTGTATGTTTTTAACTGAATAAAATATTTTATTGAGTTATGCGATTGTTTATCCCTCGTATACAAACACTTTCAAAATAGATAAAACTAAATAAATAATTAAATATAAATATTTGTAGAGAGAGAGTTTGTCGAGAAGAAAGTACCTGGAAGAAGATATCAGTAGGCCAGCGGAGAGCCTTGACACTCCAAAAAGCCAGCTTGTCCAAAAACGACGTCGGAGCATGGTGCTTCTTCAGGTCTATTGACATATCCGACTTGTACGTCTCCCATGGCTTTTTTATTCCCCATTTCAAAATGTTGAGATCATTAGTCTTACAAAATACGAGTAATGAACATAGAGTTCGGAAAATTTTACATGGCACAGAAACACAACATGAACGCGACACTATGATAGCAGATTCAGGTCAGGATTTTTCAGTCGGGTTAAATTTGTATTGAGATGCATAAGTTCTTTAGGTAATTGAGTTTAGTTTGGGTTTGAGTTGGGTCAACCCATTTTCTTCATGTGTAACCCATTTAAATAGTCATGTCTGGCTATTTATATGGTATATTATTGTTATTATATATATATTTTTTTGATAACCTAATCGTATAAGATAATTTAAACTATATTAATTATTCATATTATGACATATTTTAGCAATGCATTTTATTATTGACATATATCTAAATTGACAAACATATATAACAAAAAAAGTCACCCATATTAATTAAGGGTACTTAAAGTTTCTAATATTAGAAATATTAACATTTTCAAAGGTATAAACTAGTAAGTAAAAGTTAAATGGTTTTATACCCTCACATTCGCATAATGCATATGTCTATTGGGGACTTAAATATTTTAGAGTAAGTGTTGTTAAGAATCGAACTAATGACCGGTCAACAAGACATTAATATCACGTCAAAAACCAACTTTTCAAAAGCCAAAACAATGAATGAAGACTAGAAATGTTTTATGCTTTACCGTGTAACCCGTTTAACAAACGAATCAAATTAAAGTTAACTTGTTTTCTAAAACATCTTGTACAACACAAACACAAATACGACACCATATAGTTGATAGCCCAATGAAACCTCACAAGAAATAGAAAAAATGTCGAAAGTGATTTCAATTTTGATAAAGAAAATAATAATTTTTGATACAAGATTAAGAATTCAAATTAAACGCTCAACCACAATTTTGAACCCATTTGTATCTTAATCTTTAGACTAATTATTACCAATCTATACAAGTTGTACCAAATTGTCGTGTTGTAACTTTTAGAGTTTCATATAAGGGCATCAAGATCTTGCAAATTTGTATGAAACTATATTTCTTTTACTTTCTTGTCATATTAAATTATCATTCTTTTTAGTTTTTTAAAGAAATCTTTTAATACAAAAGAAAAGAAAGAGAGAGAGAGAGAGATATAAAAAACCGCACCATAAAGCAAGACCACTTCCACTCAGTGCCATCCTCCTTCACCACCTTCCTTGGCTCCACCCCCCAATAACTAACTATCCCCTTCTCCCCCCCTTTCCCCCCTACACTCCCACCGGGCGCTCCGGTCTCCGGTCTCTCTCCCTCCTTCTTTTGCTTCTCCTCCGCCTCATTCACTGCCAACGTACTCCCCTTCCTCACCCCGGCAAACCTCACCATTGCCCCCACCCCACGTACGCCGCCTTCGTACGATCCACCACCCACATTACCGGCAACTCCGGTAAGCAGTTTCATAGCAGCCTGGTTATCCGTTGACTTGAAGATGGAGGTGGAGTAGTAGTACCTGGAGGTGCCCACCGCCGTCATCATTGATCGTGCGGCTCTCGTTGCACCACGGCTCATCATCTTTAGAATAAATAGCAACCGTCGGATCAAACCACTACAGGAACCCTAAAACGTTGGAGCTTTGTGTTTTTTTTACGACAAGTTTGGGACGAGTCAGCGAGGGTTTTATACCATGGGGCAAGTCGGTGGAGGAGTGACGACGTGGAGCAATCAGATTTTGACACGTAGATATGGGAGGTGTTTTTAATGCGAAGAAAAGGGAAATAAAAATAGGTGAAATGAGGGGAGTCTAGAAAGTACAGCCGGGTGTTTTCTTGGGCTCCAAGAAGACGTGGAGAGAAAGGCAAAATATTAGAAGGTGGCATTTATGAAGGCTGGCTCTCTTTTATGCTGCCAAGTTGGACTTCCTAATTTCGTCCAGGAAATTATGGTCATTTTTTGTAATAATATATTTTGATATTTTTATTTTTAGAAAATAGGATTTTTGCTAATAAATTAGTTAAATTTTAGATGTATTTTTTAAAAATTACTTATATTTTTTAATTTTTTGACGTCATGCTTAAACTTTTTAAAATTTTTCAGTGTCACACCTTACTGATGTCGTTAGTATAGTTAGTTTTTGTTTATGTGACACTTTAGAAATTAATATTTTAAAATATAAAAATTATTTTTAAAAATATTTTTAGATAATTAAAATGTCTTTAATGATTTAAAAGATTTTAAAATTATCTTAAATATAAATTCAAATTTTTGAAAATTATTTTCTCTTTTTCTCAAAAGTTGCGTTAGAAAAACTAACCAAAGTTAACTGCGTTATCATTAAAGTGCGAAATTTTAAAAAGTTTATATGACTTTGAAAAATTAGAAAATCGAAAGGCCTGTTTAATAACATAAAACTGGAAAATACCTTCAAATGATCCCTTTTTTTTTCCCAATATTCTGAAAATTGAGAATGATACATAAATAATGTACAACGCGATATGAGAATCAACTTTTGTCACCTTAATGTAGGGGAGCGAATGAGACGAGCCGACCCAAGAATCCCCTTGTTCGTACTCGAGCTTGATAAGGCTTATCGAGCTCAAGTTTAAGCCAAACTCTTATCGAGCTTTTCCAACCCTTGTTCGAACTTGATTCGATAAGATTTTAGTATGTTTGATACTCGGTTCGGCTTGTTAGGCTTATCGAGTTGAGTCAAGCTTGTTATCGAGTAGTTCAAGCTCATTATCGAGACCAATCAAGCTTAAAATCAAGTGAAGTATGTTATTGAGTCGAGCTTGCTATTGACGCTTTTCAAATTACTATCAAGAGCCATTATCGAACCACTTTCGAACCATTATCAATTGTTAACGAGCTCTTATCGAGCTTTAAATAAGGCTTTAACGAGCCCTAATCAAATTGATCGCGATTGTCAATGAATTGAGCGCCCCCTATTCGAACTCGGCTAGTTAAGCTTATTGAGCATGCTCGAACTCCGCTCGATAAGCTATGGAGCCCTCATAATGAACACAACAACAACAACAATAGTCCCAATGCCTCATAATGAACACAAACGAGTCCTAATCTATTTGGAACACTAGTTCATCGAACGTTCGATTCGTTTACACTCCTACCTTAACGGAGAGTTCGGTATCGGTCTTAAAAAAAGGAACATAGCCTTAAGTACCCCTAAAACCCGCTCTATCATATTCTGCAAAAATGAGTGTCTATAATTAAATAACTCGTACATTTGAAAATTATTTATGACTTTTAGAATTGGGAACCTAGCTTACAACAACAACAACAACAACAAGCTTAGTGCCACAACGGCTCCCACGTGAGCGGGATCTGGGAGGGGTATGATGTACGCAGCCTTACCCATCAGGGGAATACCCTAATGAGAGGCTGTTTCCGAGAACCCCCATCTTGGAAAGCAAGATGGCATAAAAAGCACGGAACGCATGACAAGCATTGAAGCATCTAAGCAAGAGCAAAAATGTAAAAGCAACCAAGCATCAATAGGAGAGAGCCTACCTAAGGGCAATTGGGAACCTAGCTTAAGTACTCCAACATCATTTACGTAAAAGAAGAAGGAGATGAGGATATATAGAAATACTATAAAATAGGTGAGTAGCATGAAAATGTAAAAAGGGGGTTGGGGAAAAGTTAGAAAACAAAGTCTCTATTTTGTAAAGAAAATTTAGAAAATAGTTATTTTCCAAATCTAGGAAGGAATAGAGAAAACTAGGAAACTATTGTTTCCAACTTCTGGAATTAGAAAACTGGACTGCTAAACACAATTTTCAGTTTTCCAAGAAAATTTTCCTAAATGTTGCCTAAATGTTTTATATTATATTATGTAGATATTATTATTGTATATACCTAAATTTAATATATTTTTAAAATTTTATTGTTCAATTAAAATAGTTATATTACTATATCTAAGTTTATACGTTATGTAAAAATAAAATAATTAGACTATTAAAAATATAATTATATTATAAACAAACCATGATTATTATTTCAAATTTTAAAATGAGAAAATAGTGTACTACATAGATAAAATATAATTATATTAATAAATAATGTTATCTTTTTATTTTTCGATGTTGTGGTACCAGTTTTTGAAATGGCAAGGCCACTATGGCAGCATAAGACCATAATTTGTAAAATACATAATGTCTATGTAATAAAATGGTTCATGTATGGTACAAATAAGTTGAGAGATGCGATACATTAGTTAAACTTGTGGTAAAATTATAAAATCATTTTAATTTCATTCCAAACTAAACTGTGGCGTAATGAAGACCCTTAGAGACATTTAGGAACATAATTAGTGTACCATAATCCTATAATTTGTAAAAAATGGCGTCCAAATTAAAAATTCCTTTATATATAACCTTGTGGTGCAAGTTAATTGAATGGTGTTGTACATTTAGTTAAAACTTGTAATATACTTTATTAAAATTTGTAGTACAATTCTAAAACTATCTTACTTTCATTCCAAACTAAAGTCCGGTTACCTTTAGTGACACTCAAGAGCGTCATTAGTATGCCATAAATCAATAACTAGTAGATTCCCGTGCGATACACGCGCAATACTCATATTTTAAAAGAATTTAAATTTATATGACAATTATTTAGTTAGAAACATAAAATACATTAACATCATGTATAACTTATTATTGTGTTTGAAATATATATTTTGTACCACGATTCTCTTACGCTTCATATGTATCAGCTAGCCTAGTATTGCCATACAAAATACGTACATAGGATGATATAGTTAGTGTGAATCGTATGAATTTGTGGAATCATATATTTTAGTACTTATTAATGTTCATTGTTCTTCATTTAAATAATTTTCTATTTTTTATTAATCTTAGATGAAACGTATATCCTTAAATTTTTTAATTCTTTTATAAAAAATTAAAATATTTTTACTTGCGTAGATTCTTTTCATTTCTTCCCACATCTCACTATATCCCGGCTAAAAGATGGAATGGGTGTTAATGTATTTTCAAAATAAGACAATAAAAATTATGAATGAAGTGTTTAAAGTTGGCCCCAAAGTTTATTCTAAGTGTTTTAATGTGTATTGGGATGTGTGTCGACACACAGGGCTCGTGTGTCGACGCACAATCCTACAGAACAGTGTTGCAGAGGTGTGTGTGTCGACACACAGAGCTCGTGTGTCGACACATAAACTTATAGAACGCAGGGCGCAGAGCTGTGTATCGACACACATGACAGTTTTCTAACAGTTTTTTGCGCGATAACTTCCGGCTTTTGGCGCCTCTTTCAGAGGTGTGTTTTGGGACGTCTCTTTTCACAATTCTTCTATATATATTCTCTTAGTCTTTACTTGTTTGAATGATGAACATATAGAAAGTGAAAGCACTTGTAAAAATTGGGATTTTGTTCTAGTGAATACGTTATTCTCATTGTCACTTCTATCTCTCCTCATACATTCTTTCGCTTTCATCCATTTTCGGTTATTGTTGTATCCCCAAGACTATTTTCTACGCTGAAATAAGTATTAAAGAAAGTATTCACACGTCTGAAAACCTGTAGATCTCTTGGTTACCCATTACTCACAAATTTGAAGAGTTTACTTCGACAATGGGTACATTAACATGAATTAGTTTGTTTACTTTTCCTATCTTTCTTTTACAAAATTTATGTATTTTGCCATCAAATATTTTCAATGGCTTATTTTTTTTATACTCAGATATGAATAAAAAGTACACACACACATTTATAAACAAAGAGTAGAACATGAATAAATTCAAAGCCATTCCAACCTGAATAATCACATCAATAACATTTTGATGCAGCCCTGCTTCTAGACTTAGCGGGTTCTTCAGCAGGAATCCATTGGCAATATCCTCCGGCTGGCAGGGCCAAGAGACGCGAATAGAAGGGCGTGAGAGTTAGAATTTTACCACAATTAGGAAGCTTAATTTAAATTTTCAGATTTAGTTTGTATTTATCTCTTTTATAATTTTAGTTTCTATTTTAGTTAGATCACACAGATTGCTAGATAAAGCACACAAATTGCGATCTTGTCCGTTTATCTTAAATTAGGAGTTTGAGTCTAGTTAGGAAATCTCATCTATTTAAAAGAAGGGTTAGCTAGATGTTTGATAGTTCATTATTATTCAAAAATTTCTCTCTATTTTAATATTTTCTCTTGTTCTCGGGTTGTGAGAACTAAGATTAGACTTTTTTCCCCTGTTCTTTATTATTTTCGTAATAACAAATTAAGGGAAGACTGTTGAACTTTCCAGTTCCCCAATTTTTCATCTATGCGTTGCATCTGTTGGTATCACAGCTTAGGACGACTTCTGAGATGGCCTGTGGGCGACAGAGGTACACTGCCGTCAGAGACGTTCATGAACGTGATGACCAGCGACAGTACAAGACAAGGATCGAAGATTTGGAGGAGAAATTTCAGCGTATTGAGAGATGCTTGATACAATTGGGTGCAAATCTTGATCAAGCGACCGTGGATTGACCTCAAAACCAACTCGTATGAGACGGAGAGGATGATATGGACGAAAGCTTCCACAACCAGTTTTTAGAAGCAGAGTTACTGGATTGGCATATGAGAAGGGTTCGGCCCAACACCGGGAACACTGACGTGGAAGATCGAAGGTGGAAGTCCGGTCTCCGGATTGAGATTCCAGAGTTCAATGGTAAACGCCGCCTAAAGGATTTCTAGGATTGGCTAGTTGTGGTAGACGAGTTCCTTGAGTTCAGGGAAGCTCTTGGGCAGAAGCAGGCGCTTTTGGTGGCTACCCGTCGAGGGGAAGAGCCGCCGCCTAGTGGCAACAATTAAGGCATACCCAGCTTGGGCAGGGTAAGGCGAAGATCGAGTCAAGGGAAAAGATGAAGAAGCAGTTGTGAGGCGCTTTCCTACCTCACAATTTTGCCAAGATGATGTATCAGCATCTGCAAGGTCTGCGTGAGGGCTCTAACTCTATGGAGGAGTACACAGCGGAGTTCTACTCGTTGTTCGCCAGGAGTGACTTGGCTGAGATTGAGGAGCAATTGGCGTATTGTTATATTGGCAAATTGAAGGAGTTCATACAGGATGTGTTGAACATGTTCGATATCTTTTCCATCTCGGAGACAAACCAGAGAGTTATGAACGTTGAAAGACAACAAAGGTGTCGCCAAGCTAACGGGACCTGGGGAACACAGGCAAGTGGGCGTGACCAAGCACGGGCATCGCCAAACCAAGGCGTACAGATGAGGCCAGAAGCCGCCAGCACTGATAAGACGATAACTCAGGGCATAGCAGGTAGTTCAAGAACCCAATGCTTCAAGCGTGGAGAGATAGGACATCGTGCTATTGAGTGTCGAAAGGGTGACAGACTAGGCAAGGGTCTTTACATTTGAGAAGCTCCAAGATGGCGGGAGGATTGAGGAAGTTACCCAGACTGAGTTGGCGCAACTGAAACAGGATGCCGTTGCTGGTGACGAAGGTCACCTACTTGTGATTAGGCGAGCTTGCTTTGCACCAAGGGAAGAAACATGAGATGGTTGGCTGAGGAACAACATCTTCCTGACTACCTGCACCATCGGCAATATGGTATGTCGTATGGTGATTGATTCAGGGAGCTGTGAGAATGTAATTTCTGAAGTGGCTGCCGCCAAGTTAGCTTGAAGATGGAGACACATCCAAGCCCGTACAAGCTATCATGGCCCAAGAAGGGCAACCAGGTAACCGTTTCCAAACGTTGCTTGGTTAATTTCTCAATTGGGTCAATGTATAAGGATGGGTGTGGTGCGACGTAGTCACCATGGACGCTTGTCATCTTTTGTTGGGGCGCCATGGCAATTCTATAGGAGGGCCATCCACGATGGGAGGAACCACACCTACTACTTCGTCTTCGACGGAACAAAGATTATCTTGTTGCCCAAGAAGGATGAGGTGCCGCGAGCATTGGTAGTATGACACCCGAGTTTGCAAGGTCGAGCTATGTTCGCCAAGGAGGTTAACTAAATGAAGGTTGTTTTTTTCTTGATCAGGAAGGAAAGTAAGGTACAACCAGAGGAGATACCAAGTGAGGTTGGCGACTTGTTGAGGAAGTTTACGAATGTCTTTCCGGAGGAGTTACTGGATACGTTGCCGCCATTGAGGGACATACATCACCGCATTGATCTAATGCTAGGGGCTACCTTGCTTTATAGGCCCCACTATCGTATGAGTCAAGCTGAGCATGAGGAGTTGAGATGCTAAGTAGAGGAGTTTCTCGCTCCGTGAGAGCTTGAGTCCTTGCTCGGTGCCAACTCTATTAACACCAAAGAAGGATGGTAGTTGGCAGATATGCGTGGACGGTAGAGCCATCAACAAGATCACGGTGCAATACCGGTTCCCTATTCCGAGATTGGATGACCTACTCGATTAGCTCCCAAATTCAAAGGCGTTCACTAAGCTCAATCCAAAGAGAAGGTACCATCAGATCCGAGTCTTGCCAGGTGATGAATAAAAGACTGCCTCCAAGATACGAGAAGGGTTATAAGAGTAGCTTGTCATGCCATTCGGGTTGTCGAACGTGCCAAGTACCTTTATGCGGTTCATGAATCAGGTCTTGTGCCCATTCATTGGGAGGTTCGTCATCTTCTACTTTGATGATGTCTTGGTTTATAGCCAAAACAAGGTTGAGCACTCGGAGCATCTCAGGGATGTGTTGACCACATTTAGGAAGCAGTACCTGTTCGCCGCCATAAAGAAGTGCAAATTCATGAGAGATCGAGTAACCTTCCTTGGTCTTGCCGTGTCCAAGGGCGGTATATCAGTTGATGAAGAGAAAATTGTGGCAGTTCGTGACTGGCCACTGCTGAAGGCAATTGGCGAAGTCAGGAGCTTACGAGTTGGCTTCTTTCTAGAGGCGATTTACACCTAACTTCAGCTCGATGATGGCACCAATCACAGACTGTATGAAACGGGGTTCCTTTGCCTGGACTCCAGAAGCTGCTGACGCTTTTTAAGAGATCAAGAGGAGGCTAATCACAACACCGGCATTGGCCCTACTGGATTTCCAGAAGACTTTTAAGCTTCACACTCACGCCTCCAAGATTGGCATTGGCGCGGTCCTGGGTCAGGAGGGACGGCCTATCGTGTACTTTTAGTGAGAAGCTTGATGGGAATAAGTTAAATTACTTAACTTACGACATCCAGTTCTATGCGTTGGTGAGAGCGCTGAGCCATTGAAAGTCATATCTAGCTAATAAAGAGTTTGTCTAAATAGTTACAATGTGGCTCTAAAGTACACTAACAGCCAAAACAAGCTATAATCGACACGCCAAGTGGGTGATTTACATCCAGCTCTCCATTTTGTAATCAAACACAAGTCAGACGTCTTAAACAAGGCAGGGAATGCACTCAGTAGGCGCAGTCTCATCACATCACAAAGTAGAGTTTCCGTAACCGGATTTGAGCAGTTGGCAGAGCAGTACGAAGATGATTTCGCCTTTGGTGGGATTTGGCAGGATTTCCAATCCGGCTCTATTCCTGGATATTCCATACCTTTTTAAAGGAAACCAACTTCGCATCTCGGATTCAAGTTTATGGCTTAAGATCATTGAGGAGAACCACAATGAAGGGCATATGGGCTATGACAAGATGATACAGCTGGTTAGCACTAACTATTTTTGGCCTTCTTTATGGAAAGAATTCGAGAGATTTGTCAAACAATGTCACATTTGTCAAGTCCCAAAAGGCAAAGTGACCAATGTAGGTCTATATTTACCATTCCCGATTCTGAGTCAGCCATGGACCGATATTAGTAAGGACTTTGTGTTGGGATTACCACAGACATGCAGAGGTTTCGATTCAATATTCGTGGTTGTTGATCGAATCTCAAAGATGGTGCAATTCATAGGGTACAAGAAGGCCGCTGATGTTGTGCATGTGGCGGGGTTATATTTGCAAGAGGTGTGCAGACTTCAAGGATTGTCGGCTAGTATTGTCTCAGATAGAGACGAATGTTCATCAACTACTTCTGAAAGGCGTCATGGAAGATGGTGAACACCTCCCTTGCCTTCAGCACAGTTCAGCATCCGGAGACAGATGGTCAGACGAAAGTAATGAACCGATCATTTGGCAACTTACTCCGATGTCTTGTTGCCGTCAACATTAGGGGCTGGGAAACAAAGTTGTATCAAGCTGAGTTCGTCTACAACAATTTAGTTAATAGGAGCACGTGCTTTGCACCATTCAAGATTGTCTATGGCTTTGTGCGATGGCCTCCTATAAATTTGGCGACTGTTCCTCATCTCACTTGTTCTAATGGCAAGGTGGAAGACTTCATCTCCAACCTCCTAGACATACATGAGCAAACTCAAGCACGGCTTTTGGAGGCAAGCGCTAAGTACAAAGTGTCAAGTGATAAATGGTGCAGAGCAATCCAACAATAGGTTGGCAATCAAGTATGGGTAATTCTAACAAGAGAGCGCTTCCCGACATGTTAATACAACAAATTGACGGCAAGGAAGATTGGCCCTTTGCGGAATCTAGAGAAGATCAATGATAGCGCCTATCGCCTACAATTGGCTAGTGGAATGAGAACTTCAGACGTAATCAATGCCAAACATCTCATCCCATATTTTGGCGAGAACTATACGGAGGATTCCCTAACGAATTCGGGGATGAATTCTCTCCAACTCGGGGAGGATGATGCAGCCCCACTTCCGGACTTGACGGGTTCTTTGGCGAGAATCCATTGGCGATCTGCTCCAACTGGAGGGGTCAAGGGAAGTGGATAGGAGGGGTTATGAATTATTGTCATGACCCGAGGTGGGCTCAGGTTATGACTTAGAAAGAATTAGAATTTGGGGTGAGGAAGAATTGAGAAAGAGGTGAGGAAGAGAAGAGAATTAGAGGGAGAAGTAGAGAGAATAGAGGGAGAGTAAGAGAATTGAAGTTCTATTATTATTGCATGACTATTATAAGGGATGATCAAAGCTACTTATACTAGCTTAAGCCTAGGAAAATATCTAATGGATTAACAACTCAATACCACATAACAACATAACAACTCAATCTAACTACATCTACTAATACAAGAATTTCCCTAACTAACTACTAACCAACATTCCTCCAATACTAACATAAGAACACTTAATACTACCAGTAATGAGTTTATGCTACTTACCTATCTATTTCAATCATGACATTACATCCCCCTTTAGGGAGTCATAGCCTGAAGAACTCTTATTATGAAGCAAGAAATGTAGTTGGAAGCATTTAATTTGTGGTTGAACTTGCATCTGCACTGAGACTTGAATCAAGAAGCTAACTGCATACCAACGGCACTTGTATTTCCTGAGCTCATGCATCTGTAATGTTCCCTTTTCGGCAACAACATGTTTAAATAGCTTGCAAATCTCTTCCCATTTGAGAGGTTTCTCTATGACGGCCCTAATGTTTAAAACATGAAGTCTTGTGATGCATTGACTAATCTCACCAACTTGATCTTGTGACCAACCTCTAGCATCATCCCTCTTCCTTAATTCAGTAACTAAACCGATATATGTCCTGCTGGTACAGAATTTGCTGCACATCTTCACTTCCACACATAACATTGTAGATATAGCTAGAGAATAGGCCACATTTCCTTGTCTTGAGCATATAACTGCGATAATCACCTCTCCACCTGAAGGCTTCACTTGATTCTCTTCTAAATCATCTAATGTGTGTTTTGTTGTTTATCCTTGATCCTCCTAGATGAAAGCTTCACTTGAACCCATCATTCTTAATATCAGAACTGGACTTCTGATTCCCTTTTGAGTTAAACTAGCACTGGCCAACACACGCTCCTTAGTTTCCAAGGTTGCTGCAGTGAAAGCTTGGGATGTTCTGGTGCCAAGCGATCTTGCTTTTAATTGCTCAATTCGGAACTTAAGCTTCCTAGCTGAGGTATTTTGGCCCACCTTATCGCATTGATCAGCCGCATCACCATTCCTTTTATACCACTCTATCACCATTTCTTGCCAAGATCTAATGAAATTACTCAAGATCACTATGTCAACTCCAACTTCTTGACCTACAAGGGAATGAATGGTTGTCCATTCTATCTTCTGTTTTTGAAGAGTAACAAGTGCCTTACTCTTGAACTTGGGTAGTTCCCATCTTGATCTCTTAACAATGCTCCATCCTTCCACTTTGTTTACCTTAAGAATTAGGAAATCAGGGGGGGTCGGGGAGGGGGGGGGGGGGGGGGGGGGGGGGGGGGGGGTTCTTCCACTGTAACCCATAGCTAGAATCGATCTTGCTCCGATGGGCTTGTTGTTATAACCTCTCTTGAGGTTGTTTTTGTGGGCAAACTCAATAGGGACAGCTTGCATATCACCCAATTGCAGATTGCACCAACTGCTATAATACTTCGAACTCAATGTTACCTTCAAATGCACCATTACATCATAACCAACAGATTGTAGTGTTGCATTATACCGCTGAATTGATGCTGAATCCGTTTGTACAGCGGTAAAAATAAGTTGATTTCCTCTTAATTTGGCACCCTTACTGGTAGAATATCCTCTCATCTTTGCCAATATAAGTATCCTTTCAGTCCATGAGCATGCCCCAATTCTTTCAAGAGACATCACTACCACCTTAGGTTGCTTAAACTTCATTTTCTTAACTATTTTAAGCTTCTCAAGAACCTCTTTGTTTGACTTAAGGAGTAAAGAATCTAGAGGCCTTCCATTGTAAATCAAGATTGGCTTCTCTTTTGTGTTGCCTTGATAGTACTTCTTGCGACAGAGGTGGATGCCAAGGTTGATCTTAACACTAGATTGTAATGCAAACTTCAACTGTGGTGTCCTGTTGTCCTGGACCTTGATGTGCACCTTCGAGTTCCTCATTGCAATAATCAGAAGCTGCCCATTTCCTTGCTCAACTAATTGTATAGCTTCTGGTCTAGATTTTGATGCCCAAATTCGAACTCGAGTGGAAGTTGGGCTTGTTATAATGAGCCTCTTAAAAGCTACCAAATCATCCTTGTGTTTATTCTCCTTGACTTGTTTGATGATAGCTTTCTGTTCTATTGAAGTTACAGCTGTAGGTTTCAATTCTAATTCAGAAACTTGTATTTGCTTCATCTTATTCAGTAGAAGTAGAAATGTTGCATCATTAACCCATTTTGCTGCTGTAATTTTCTGATTTTGGCCATCACCAGCTCCATATGTTGCATTTTGTGCAAGATCCTGATTCAATTTCTGCTCCAAGACTGACCTTCTTTGAATCCTCTTGCTAGCACCAGGTTTCTTACAACTCGAATGCAGCTTGATCACCAAATTTTGTTGGGTTAAATGTTTCAATCTGGGTGGTTTTTTATTCCTAACTTCAATACGAGCCTTAGCTTTCATTGTTACCAAGGTTGGTAACAACAATTCTTTGTATTTGGCCAATTGCCGCAGCGATCTTACAATCTTCATCAAGCCGTTAAGGATCTTTAAAGAATCCATTGCTGGTATTAGATGCAACAAAACTAGTACAAAACTAGCAAATCTAGTTTATGCAGCAATTCTTGATCTGATGCTTGATTGAAATGTGAAATTTTATAAGCTCAAGATCGAGCTCTGATACCAATTGTCATGACCCGAGGTGGGCTCGGGTTATGACTTGGAAAGAATTAGAATTTGGGGTGAGGAAGAATTGAGAAAGAGGTGAGGAAGAGAAGAGAATTAGAGGGAGAAGTAGAGAGAATAGAGGGAGAGTAAGAGAATTGAAGTTCTATTATTATTGCATGACTATTACAAGGGATGATCAAAGCTACTTATACTAGCTGAAGCCTAGGACAATATCTAATGGGTTAACAACTTAATACAACATTACAACATAACAACTCAATCTAACTACATTCACTAATACAAGAATTTCCCTAGCTAACTAATAACCAACATTCCTCCAATACTAACATAAGAACACTTAATACTAACACTAATGAGTTTATGCTAATTACCTATCTATTTCAATCATAACATTTTACCACAATTAGGAAGCTTAATTTAAATTTTCATATTTAATTTGTATTTATCTCTTTTATATTTTTAGTCTTTATTTTAGTTAGATCACACTGATTGCTAGATGAAGTATAAGGATTGTGATCTCGTCCGTTGATCTTAAATTACAAGTTTGAGTCTAGTTAGGAATGCTCCTCTATTGAAAGGGAGGGTTAGCTTACTTCATTATTATTGAGAATTTTCTCTCTGTTTTAGTGTTTTCTCTTGTTTTTGGGTTGTGAAAGCCTAGATTAAACTTTTTTTCTCCAGTTCTTTATTATTTTTGTAATAAGAAATTAAGGGAAGGCCGTTGAACCTTCTTGCTTCCCAATTTTCCATCTGCACGTTGCATCACATTTTTAAAAAATATAGATTCTATTGTACATCACTTGGGATAATTGAAGAGAATGTAAAAAATTGGAGCATACCCATCAATATAGGCATCAAATTAAACAAATGTCTGATGTTCATAGTTGCGGGTTGTTTTAAAATTTTAATACAGGCACCAAAATTAAAGTCTACGGGGAATCACTATAGAAACAAATTCAACGTTTACGTACACTAAATTTAATTCAAAAGGGGCATCAAATTGAAGAGAAAGTGAAGAATGACCGAGATGGAAAATAAATTATATAATAACAAATGGTAGAGAAAGTAAAGCATTGCAGGACATTAAATTAAACAATTATCACTTATCGTATGCATTTTTGTTTGGGAATGAGAAGAGTGGATAGCCTAGTTCTTGGTGGTAGGCTTCTCTTGTTTTGTCTGTTGCTTCGGATTACGCCCTGGATCTTTCTGCCTTAGGATTAAAGGTCATTTTATGGGTGAAAATGGTAGCACGAATATTATTTAAAAAATGGTCAAAGAAATACCAGCTTGTATAAATAGAGCGATGAAAATGGAAGAAACAAAATTTCCATAATATATCTAGAGTTTCTGGTTTCTGATAATAAAGATATTATAACTATCATCACCAATTTCCTAAAAAAAAAGTTGCTTAAAATATTTTTTTTCCTTTCTATTTACCTTAAAAAATTAATGAAAAGCCTTTGAAAATATGAATATATAAGAGTGGGAGTTGTGGGTAAGATGGAGGTGGGGAGTTAAATTGCTAACTGCTTTTGTAAATATACTTATGTGGTTTGTTTTTATTTTCTAATTTTTTTTTCCTAAAATGTAAATTTGAGTAAAAATGCTAGAAATTTAGGAATTAGAGAGGGAATTTTTTTTGAAAGAGGAAGAACTTATCTTTAAGTATATACATAGATTTGTGAAAAAATGGCGTCCAAATTAAATATTATTTTATGTATAATCTTGTTGTACAAGCTAGTTAGTTAAAACTTGTGGTATATTTAGTTAGACCTCATGGTACAATTCCAAAAACTATCTTACTTTTGCTCCAAACTAAGGTGTATTGCAATTAGGACCATTAAAGGCACTTAGGACATCATTATTTAATGTACCATGTAGGGTATATAATATGTATTGTGGTCCACCCTATATTTATATGGCCTGTTTAAATAAATCGTCGGGTTAATTAAATAATAATAATAATATATAACCTCATATGTGAACGAGGGATATGCCACATATAAAATAACGTGAGTGAGAGGCGGCATTCTCGAGGCACAAAAAATTAACGAGAGAGAGAGAGAGAGTTGCGGCTGGAACTCGCGTATCAAAAACAAGAGAGAATTTGAGCGGTGCGGGTGCAATCGTTCAGTTGAGATCGTGATTGATTTTGGAGCAATTTAAAGTGGGGTTTTTAGGCGTTATTTGGAGTGAATTAATCGGGAGTATCAATTGCTCTCAGGCCTAGGGAGGTAATCCTTGTATCACTTAATTTGCTTGTAGGTTTCAAGCTAGGGCAAATATCTTGAAACTATAAACAATGTAATTGCTATTTTCTATAGTGGATTTTGCTGTCGGTTTGCCCCATGGTTTTTCTCTCTACTCTGGAGGGTTTTCCGCGTTATATATGGTCTTGATTTAATTTCCGCATATTTATTTCGTCGTTGATATTTGGTGATATTGGCATGCCCTGTGATTTATATCTGTTATTAATATTGGCTTGAGTGGTCAATTGAAATTGGGTTTAGGTGTCTTGACCCCAGCATACCATAATCTCATATTGACGAGGTACTTCAAAACAGTGTTTGAGTTTTGAAGGCTCATGACCGATTCTTGAAGGGCATACAAATTCTAATATGGCAAGATGTCTTGATAGTAGGAAATCTAGTTCAGGGTATTTGTTTACTTTTGCAGGGGGATCTGTGCCTTGGCAGTCCAGGTTGTAGAAGTGTGTAGCTCTCTCCATTATTGAAGTTGAGTACATTGCTACTGTTGAAGCAGGAAAAGAAATATTGTGGATGAAGAGGTTTCTTCAAGAGTTGGGTCTGAAATAGAAAGAATATATTCTAGGTATATGATGGGACAGAACTCGGAAATGACACTAAGCCAGTCGTAGTTGATGATGCTCCTACTATAAATGGTGCTAAGTAGAGGGAGCCGGCCCCCAAACCAGTGACTGTTGAGCCTTAATTGAGAAGGTCTGATAGAAAGCATCGGCTATCTATGAGATATTCTAGTTCTGATTATATTTGCCTTACTGATGAGGGGGAGCCAAAGAACGTTGAAGAAGTGCAAATTCATGAAGACAAGGATAATTGGGTGAAAGCCATGGATGAAGAGATGAATTCTTTAAAGAAGAATAGAACCCATGAGCTGGTTAATCTACCTAAAGGCAGAAAAGCACTTCAAAATAAGTGGGTGTTCAAGGTGAAAAAGAATGTTGATCAAGTTGTGAAATATAAAGCCCGATTGGTGATGAAAGGCTTCAATTAGAAGAAAAGGATTGATTTTGACGAGATCTTCACTCCAGTTGTGAAGATGAGTTCCATTCGAATGGTACTGGGTATAGTAGCTAGTAAAAATCTTGAGTTTGAATAGTTAGATGTGAAGACTGCATTTCTCCATGATGACTTGCAATAGGAGATCTACATGAAGTAGCCTGAAGAATATGAAGTGCAGGGTATAAGAATTTTGACCCCTTCAGAGTGGGTCAAGGGTACAAGAGAACAGCTGCAGACCATTGTGTGTACATAAGGAAATTCACTGGAGGTAATTTCATTATTTTACTGCTTTATGTTGATTATTTGCTTAGTGTTGGTCAAGATGCAGATATGATTTGAAGGCTCAAAGAGGAGTTGTCAATGTCATTTGAAATGAAAGACCTGGGTCCAGTGAAGCGAATTTTGGGTATGAAGATTACTCGTGATAGAGAGGCCGGAAAGTTGTGGTTGTCATAAGAAAAATATGTTGAATGGATGCTTTGATAGGTTCAACATAAAGAGTGCTAAACAAGTTAGCACACCTCTTGCCTCACATTTTAAATTGAGTAAATAATCTTGTCCTGTTACTAAGAAAGAGAAAGAAGTAGTTAAATGGCGTACAAATTAAAAATTCCTCCATGTATAACCTTGTTGTATAAGCTAGTTAAATGATGTGGTACATTTAGTTAAAACTTGTGATATATGTAGTTAAAACTTGTGGTACAACTCTAAAACTATCTTGATTTGGCTCCAACTAAAGCGTGGTGCAATTAGGACCCTTAGAGACACTTAGGATCGTCATTAGTGTACCATAATCCTATAATTTGCAAAAAAATGGCACACAAATGTATAACCTTGTCATACAAACTAGTTGAATGGTGCGATATATTTTGTTAAAATTTATGGTACATTTAGTTAAAACTTGTGGTACAATTTTAAAATGATCTTCATTTAACTCCAAAGTACAGTGAGGTGCAAGTAGGACTCTTAAAGACACTTAGAAACGTCATTAATATACTAGATCCTATAATATGTAAAAAAATAGCGTCCAAATGAAAGATTCTTTTATTTATATCTTTGTGGTACAAGCTAGTTGAATGGTGTAATACATTTAGGCCTCATTTGGTTGCCACATGAATTGAATTCCTGTAGGAAGTTATATTTCTTAGGAATTCAATTCCCTTGTCAACTTTTCAAGAGTAGGTAAAACATGTTTAGTTGCTAGGATGAGAAATAGAACTTCTTTCGAAAGGTTAGTTAAAAAATGAAGGACTTAGAAATTACCTGGGAATTGGGATCCCCAAATAAGTTACTTTCGACGTTTTGAAGGATTTGAAAATTGCTTAGTAACTTCCATTTTTTTACATTCCGCCAACTAAATAAGAGCTAAGATTCGAACTTGCCACGAATTTCAAATTCTCAAATCTACTTCCTGCATACCACATAAGGCCTTAGTCAAAATATATGGTACAATTAGTTAAAACTTGTGGTACAATCCAAACTAACTTGTGGTGCAATTAGGACCTTTAGAGACACTTAAGAAAGTCATAAGTGTACAATAATCCCGTAATTTGTAAAAAAAAATGGCATCCAAATAAAAGATTCCTTGGTATATAATTGTTGGAAACAGTGTCCTAAAAATTCAATTTTTCTTGTAAATATTATTCTTATTTAAGAGTGAAATTTAATTATTTTTATTTTCATTATAATTGTATCTGTGAGTTCATTATGTATGTGATTTTCTTTTAAGTAACATCCATGAGATATATGTCATCCTCAAATTACGTTGCAATGTTTATTTTAAGTGGGTAACAAGATTATGCCACATGTAGACTTAAAACAAACGGGAATGACATGATATTTGAAAAAAGTAATTGGTGACAAGTTTGGACTACGTCTGCTAAGACTATAATGTGACAATTTAGATGACTTGTCTTGGTCATGTGGATAGTGATCCAAAAAGTGTTGTATTGGTGGTTACAATAAGATTGATGCACTGAATTGGACTAAGTGAGTTACTTGTATCTAGACTACTATCACAAATGAGTGATTCATAATGTACTGTTTAAATGATAACTCTAAATCTTGAGGGTATTCTAGACTTGTGCATGAAGTGTTAGTTATCTTGCTGTACTAAAAGTAAAGTCTCTACTTGTGATTGAAGTCTTACATGCATTGGGTAATGGCATGAAATGTGGCAAAGATTAGGTGTTCCATATAGAACCTATGGTCCCTTAGAGAGACAGATGTTCCCTTAGTTGATTCGCAAGTGTTTGAATTAATTCGAAATCTTTGGCTGAAGTATTCCAATGATTGACATTTGCAATTTATACTAT
Organism: Simmondsia chinensis; assembly: GCA_018398585.1. Classification (NCBI taxonomy): domain Eukaryota; kingdom Viridiplantae; phylum Streptophyta; class Magnoliopsida; order Caryophyllales; family Simmondsiaceae; genus Simmondsia; species Simmondsia chinensis. The sequence goes on from JAGTTD010000001.1 coordinate 38,297,045, forward strand.
GAATTTTCATGTATAAATAAATTAATCGAAGAAAGGGCGAGTCGGGAACTAATAGAAAAGCTGTGAGAAAAATAATGGTGTTATAATTATTTTTTTCATGGATATCTAAGGGGTTGTTTTAAAAATAGTCTATTTGGAAATTATTGAATAAATAAGTTTAATTCTAGAGTGCAATAGGATTCATTTAGTGGAATTAAGTCCTACTAAATGGTAATCAAATATTATCATAAGATGATAATTAATTTGACCCATTTGGAGCTAGAACTAAACTTTCTCTGAGGTCCCTGTGCAAGCCTCTAAATGTACACCATTAGAAAAATATTGAAAGAATTTATGAGATGACTTATTTATTCATGAGGTGAGTAAATTAAATATGCTAAATAATATTCATTAGATGAATAAAATAATTTTATTAAAATAAAATTTATAAGATGGATTTATAAATATGGGGAAAAAAGAAAAACTACGCGCTAAACATGTTCAGCCAATCACGGCATGACATGTGTCACATTGTGAGGGGAGGAGAAGCGCGATCTGCGACTCTTTGTGTGGACAAACCAGTGCACGGGACGTGTCAATGCTGGGACGTCCCACGAGTCCAATCCGCGCCAGCCAGCACGAGCGCATCCTGTTTAGCTAACCGTCGCCATTTTGGCTATTGGTTTTGCATCTCACGTCAAAAATTTATGAGTTTTTTAGTCCAGAAGCTTATTATAAATAGGAGTCATGGAACGAAGGTTTAGCATCAATTAAAAAACTAAACAATTTTAAGAGGGTGTTAACTTTTAGAGAACTAAAAAAGGAAAATTTTTCATTGAATTTTTTTCTCTATAGTTCGATATTTTTGGGGCCCACACTCTGGGTCTCAAGAGGAAATTGCATAGAAGATCTCATGGTCTCGGCGATTTCTAGGAGCGACAGTGCGGTCTACATCAAGGTATTTTTCTTTTCTATCGTTTTCCTTTAGTTTTTCACTTTACTATTTATTTACAATATTTGTTATGCTATTTATTTTTCGTGTTATAAGTATGAATCTATTAGAGTAGAGGCATCTAGATTTAAAATTAGGAATTTTAAATTACTTGTATGTTTAAAATTAGAAATTTTAAATTGTTCCACTGCGTTAATTCTAATTAATTTAGAGAATATTTTGAAATAAGCCCCAATAATTGGTATAAGAGCCAGCTTCTGATTACATTCATAATATACATGAGATAAATAATATGCATACTAAATGAAATAAATAGATATGTGAATGAATAAAATAAAGATTTTATTAAAAAAAACGATAGATATGAAAGGGTTATTAAAAGGTTTTTAGTAACAATTATACCTATTGATTCCATTTTAAATTATTTAAAATTTTAATGGATTAAGCGGTTAATTCAGATTCTAAAATTTGATTCTCAAAATTTTCTTTTAGATATGCATGATATGATTTTACAAATATGATAAGATTAAGACGTCAAATAAAATTATTAACCTAATGAGATTGGAATCAATATTTATTAACTTATAAGAAAATATATGAATTTAATTTTTTTTACTGACGTTGACGTGGCAATTAAAATTTTTTTTTCCTCACATGCTGACATTAGTATTGACATATAGTAATAAAAAAAATATATTTTTTTTTATTTTAGAATGTGATTTTAATGTAGATTATATGATAATCGGCCTGTAAATGCACTTTAAATAAAAAAAAAACACTAGTTTATAAAATTCAAGTCTGAGCGAGGTTCAATGGTTGAGTCTTCACGGTCTCCATTACTTGTTTAACAGTATAGTAGATTGACATTACTCCCTGAGGAGGGTGTTGGTTTATGGAATACAAGGTTAGACTTTTAGAAGGATAGACTAAAGTACAAAATAGCGAGTGCGGCCATGCTACCGTGGAGTATTTCGTGGATTTATATAGAGGTTTAATTAATGGTATACACTTGGCTAGAATAATACATTAGCCTCCCCGAGGAGCTCTGTTGAGTTATGCTACAGACTAAGGAAAGAGTGGTGAGTTAATCATGTTTAGTAAGTGTTACAAGAAAGCATGTTAATTGAGAATAGTTCTCACCCAAACTAGTTTCATACCACCTCGCTACCAAGGAGGAAAGAGTGGTATGTTTGGGTCATAATTGCATTCATAATAGTTCAATTTTGTGGATACTCATTTTGTTTGCTAAATTTAAAATGAATGGATGTCATGGTATTTTGCATGACTCACAATAGGTTACATAAATTTTGCTTTGTAGAGTAATAATGGCAATGACTTGTGCTCTCATTCGATACTTAAGGATAACACACTCACTAGACCGAATTATTTTACTTGGAAAATGAATTTGGATATTGTACTAATTCACGAGGGACACGAATTTGTTCTTACTGATGCTCGTCCTTCAATGCCTATTGCTAATTCCATAGCTGCTATTAAAGAGCGTCACAAACGCTGGCAAAAGGCTAATGAGTTAGCCAGATGCTTCATATTGGCCTCTGCGTCGTTTTTTCTCAAGCATCAGATGCTTAAGATGCAGACAATATCTGAAATGATGAAACATTTAAAAGAAATATTCAGAGGTCAGGATAGAGCAGCGAGACATGAACTGATGAGGAAGTTGCTCAATATGACGATGTCCGAAGGAACACTAGTTCAGGAACACATTATGAAATTAATGGCATGTTTGTCTAAACTGGAAATCCTTGGAGCTAGGATCGACAATCAATCTTAGCAGGATATCAATCTCAGTTCTCTGTCCAACTCATTCACTCAGTTTAGGCTGAATTATTTATTGAATAATAAGGATTATTCATTGCCTGAGCTAATGAAGAAGCAGTAAGTAGTATAGGGCGTGATGTGGGCCAAGAGGAGTGTCCACTTGACCTAGGCTCCGAGGACAAGTGAGAGTGAGCAAGCTAAGGGTTCAACTTGATTGAGTCATGTGTAGTTAAGGTTCCTAGTATGTGGACTCAGGTTCAACTAACCATGTTTGTAATATGTTACAGGGACTCGGGCTAACCAGGAGGCTGCTTGATGGAAAGGTGTACCTAAATGTTGGAGACGACACAAGAGTTTTGGTCTTAGGAGTGGGAGATATTATCTTAGTTTTTATTGGAAGAGTTTTGGTTTTAAAAGACTGTCTATTTGTACTTGCATTAAGAAAGAATTTGATTTTTGTGTCATGTTTAGCTCATAATGGATATTCAGTTAATTTTGGTTCTAAATTTGTCATTAGAAATAAATTATATATTTGTAAAGGTACTTGTGTGGACGGTGTGTTTATGTTATTTCCTATTGATTGCTCATATGAATCTAACACAAGCTCACTAGTTCAACCTCGTAAGAGAAAACACTTTGAAAAGCATAATACCTACACATGGCACCAACGCCTTGGTCACATTATTTCGAACCTGATCCAAAGATGGTCTGATAGAACCTTAGGACTTGAAACCCTTACTAGTCTGCGAATCCTGCATAGAAGGTGAAATGATCAAGTCTGTCTTTAAGAGTAATAGCAACAGGGTAGGTGACTTGCTTGAGCTGGTTCACACAGATGTATGTGGACCACTGAATGTTCAAGTAAGTGGTGGGTACGAGTACTTCATCACTTTCACGGATGATTACTCTAGGTATGGATATGTGTACCTAATGGGACATAAGTCTGACTCTTTCGAAAAGTTCAAAGAGTTCAAGGCTAAAGTTAAACAACAGTTAGGTAACATGTCAAGGCACTTCGATGGGATTGAGGTGGTGAATACCTTTCAAGAGTGTTTTTGGATTTCCTAACTGCAAATGGAATAAGTCTCAGCTTTCTGCTTGAGCACTCCACATCAAAACGGTGTTGCGGACAGAAGGAACATGACACTATTGGAGAAGGTAAGGTCCATGATAAGCCATACTATTTGACCAATCTCTTTTTGGGGTTACGCCTTAGATAAAGCAACATATCTCCTTAACTTAGTTCCATCAAAGTTAGTTCCTAAAACACTTGTGGAACTATGGACTGAGCGAAAGCCCAGATTAGGATACCTTCGAATTTGGGGGTGTCCAGCCCATGTGTTGAAAAAGAATCTTGACAATTTGGAATCAAGGACGGAGGTGTGTATACTTGTGGGTTATCCCAGAGGGATGAGGGGTGGTTTTTTTCTACAGTCCTTCTGAACAAATGGTATTTGTAATTGAAAATGCCAAATTTTTTGAGGAGGATTTTGTAGTAAACTACAAAGTAAAAGCAGAGTAGTGTTAGAAGAATTCAGAGATAATGACATTATTTCTAAATAGCTGGAGACATCTCGAGACACCCTAGTTGTATTAGATATACCTACAGATAGAATTAAGAATGCTTCGAGTGCACGAGAGCCTAGGCGTCGTGGGAAGATTGTCAGGGCACCTGACAGATTCATGGCCAGAGCCTTACTAGTTGATGGTGATTGAGTCTGACCCTCTTAACTACACTAACGCGCTAAAAAACAAAGATGCTGCCCAGTAGGTCTTGGCAATAAAATTTGAGATATAATCCATGTATTATAATTAGGTCTGGGAACTTTTAAGCTGCCGAAAGGCATTAAACCCATTGGAGGTAAATGGATCTACAAGAGAACGAGAGGAGTGGACAGGAAGGTAAAGACCATCAAGACATGACTAGTTGCTAAGGGCTTTACCCAAAAGAAAGGTATTGATTATGATGAGACCTTATGACCAGTGGCCATATTAAAGTCCATTAGGATACTCCTATCCATTGCTACTCATTAAGACTATGAAATTTGGCAAATTGATGTCTAAATGGCCTTTTTGAATGGTCATCTTGAAAAAGACATCTATATGGTGCAACTAGATGATTTTCATTGGCAAAAACTAGGAGCATATGGTATGCAAACTGAAGAAGTCCATTTATGGGCTGAAACAAGCATCACACTCATGCAGTATTAGATTCAATGAAGCTATCAAATCCTACAGGTTTGAACAATTGGTTGATCAACATGCATGTATGAGTGAAATCATGAGAAAGTAGTGACTACTTTAGTGTTATACGTGGATGTCATACTACTCATTGGGAATGATGTGTCTTATCAGCGGTAAAGATTTGGTTTCCAGGTCAGTTTGATATGAAGGACCTAGGAGAAGCCAGCTATATTCTTGGGATCAAGCTTTTGCGAGGTCGTCAGAGTAGAATGTTGTGTTTGTCTCAGGCCGCTTATATTAACAAGATGTTGTCAGGGTATCAAATGGCGGATTCTAAGAAAGAGTTATTACTTTCCGGCATGGAATCCATCTTTCTTCAGAGCAGTGTCCTAAGACACCTAAAAAGGAAGAGCAGATAAGGAATGTATCATATGCTTTGGCTATGGGAAGCCTCATGTATACTATGTTATGCACGAGACTAGATATTTGCTATGTTATTGGGATGGTGAGTAGATATTAATCTAACCCAGATCCATTACACCGGGAGGCAATGAAGCATATTCCCAAGTACTTGAGAAGGACTAAAGACTATATAGCGGCTCTATACTCGTGATAGACTGCTGAGACATCGGGCTCCAGGCGTCCAGTCTACATGCATGCTGTGTGGTTCAGATGATGAGTCACATAGCCATCTCTTTTTAGCTTGCAGCTTCTCTGCTTCTGTTTGGTCCCGGGTGTCATCGCGCACCTCTATTGCTTGGCCTACGCTTCCTTGGCGTAAGCTTGTTCAGTGGGCTTCGACTCAGCTCCGTGGCCGAGGGGTGGATCGCATCCTCGCCCGCCTTTGCTTCTCTGCGACTGTCTACATCCTTTGGTCTGACCGTAACCCGAGGGTCCAGCGTTCACAGTCCAGACCTTCCGCTACCATCATCGAGGAGATCACAGGATTGGTTCGCAGCCGTCTTATTGCTGCTCCTACACTCCCTGGTGCTCACCGTCATACTCAGCTTCTGCAAGAGTGGGGAATTGAGCACTATCTCTTTGTTTTGGCTTTTCACTTTGTTTCCTTTGTTTGGTCATGTTGACCTTTGATGCCTTGCTTTGTTTGTTTCATTCATTTGATTTATTGATGTAGGCCTTTCTTAGGGTATGCCCCTTGTAGACTTGTACATATATTTTTTCACATATATGGTAATTATCACCGACTTACCAAAAAAAAGACTAAAGACTATATGCTAATCTTTCATAGTGATGAGTTGGTTCTAGTGGACTATATTGATTCAGATTTTTAGCCAGATAAGGATACTAGACATTCTACATCTGGATATGTCTTTACCCTTGGAGGTGGGGTCATTAATTAGAGGAATGCCAAGCAGCCTTGCATTGCAGACTGAACCATAGAAGCCGAATATGTTGCAGCTTCAGAAGCTGCAAAGGAGGCTTGTTGGCTTACAAAGTTCTTAAAGGATCTTGAGGTTGTTAGAAATGGTTTTACACCTATCACAGTCTTTTGTGACAACTCTGGTGTGGTAACTAACTTTAAAGAGCTTAGAAGACATAAGGTGTCCTAGCACATTGAAAAGGAAGTACCACCACATTAGAGACTTTATGGAGAAATGTGAGATAGCGATATTGAAGATTGATATGAGCAATAACCTTGTAGACCTTTTTACAAAGACTTTGACTCTGAAGACTTTTGAATGACACTTAGAAGGGATGGGGATAAGGTGTATGGTTAATTGGATTTAAGACAAGTGGGAGTTTGTCGGGAACAGTATCCCAAAAATTCAATTTTTCTTGAAATATTATTTTTATTTAAGAATAAAATTTAATTATTTTTATTTTCATTATAATTGTATCTGTGAGTTCGTTATGCATGTGATTTTCTTTCAAGTAACATCTATGAGATGGATGTAGTCCTCAAATTACTTCAATATTTGTTTTAAGTGGGCAATAAGATTATGTCACGGGTAGACTAAAAACAAACCGCATTTCATGTTATTTAAAAAATTCATAGTCAGTGACAAGTTTGAACTACTTGTCTGCTAAGACTATAACGTGATACTTTAGATGAGATGTCTTGGTCATATGGATGGTAATCCAAAAAGTATTGTATTTGTGTTTGCAATAAGATTGATGCACTGAATTAGACCAAGTGAGTTGTATCTAGACTACTATTGAAAATGAGTGATTCATAATGTACTATTTAAATGATGACTCTAAATTCTGAGGGTATTATGGACCTGTGCATGGAGCGTTAATTATCTTGGTGTACTAAAACTTAGGTCTCTACTTTTGACAAAATTCTCACATGCATTGGGTAACGGCATGAAATGTGGCATGGATCATGTGTTCAATATGGACTATATAGTCTCTTACGTGATATAAATATCCCCTTAGTTGATTCTCAAGTGTTTGAACTAATTTGGAATCTCTGGCCAAAGTATTCCAAGTGTTCAACATTTGGAATTTATACTATGAATTTATTTTTGTATAAATGACTTAATCGGAGAAAGGGTGAGTCGGGAACTAATGAAAAAGTTGTGAGAAAAATAATAGTAGTAGTTATAATTATTTTTTCTCATGGATATCTAATAGAGGGGTTATTATAAAAATAGTCTATTTGAGAATTATTGAATAAATAAGTTTAATTCTAGAGTGCAATAGGACACCTTTAGTGGAATTAAGTCCTGCTAAATAGTAATCAAATATTGTCATGAGATAATAATTAATTTGACCCATTTAGAGCTAGAATTAAATTATCCCTAAGGTCCATATACAAGCCTCTAAATTTACACTGTTAGAAAAAATGTTGAAAGAATTCACAAGATGAATTATTTATTTATGAACCAAGTAAATTTAATTATGCTAAATAATATTCATTAGATGAATAAAATATATTTTTTTTAAATTAAAATTCATGAGATGAATTTATACATGTGGAAAACAAAAACAAAAAAAGCAAAAAACTGCGTGCTAAACAAGGTTGGCCAATCATGGGACAACACACGTCGCGCCATGAGGGGAGGAGAGGTGCGATCTATGCCTTTCAATGTGGATGAACTAGCGCGAGGCACTTGTCATGTGCTGGGACTTCCCATGGGTTCAATCCACCCCAACTAGATGCTTGTTTAGCTAAATGGCGCCATTTTGGTTATTGGTTTTGCATGCCACATCGAAAATTTATGAGTTTTTTAGTCCAGAAGCCAATTATAAATAGGGATCACAGAATTAAGGTTAATATCAATTAAAAAATTAAATATATTTCTGAGAGTGTTGACTTTCAAAAAACTAAAAGAGAAAAATTTTCTATTGAAATTGTTTCTCTGTAGTTTAATATTTTTCAGAGCCACACTCCAAGTGTTCAGAGGAGATTGCTCAGAAGGTCTCGCAGTCTCGCTGATTTCTAGGAGCAACACTGCGGTCCACATCCAGGTATTTTTCTTTTCTATCTTTTTTCTTTTTATTTTTTACTTTTATATTTATTTACAGTATTTATTATGCTAGTTATTTTTCATGTTATTATTATGATTATATTGAAGTAGAGGCCTATAGATTTAAAATTTGGAATTTTAAGTCCTACCGCTGCATTAACTCTAATTAATTTAGGGAATATTTTGAAATACGCCCCAACAATAATCTCGTGGTACAAGCTAGTTGAATGGCGTGGTACAGTTCGTTAAAACTTTTAGTATAATTTGATCTTCATTTATCTCCAAATTGAAGTATGGTGCAATTTGGACCCTTAGAGACACTTAAGAACATCATTAGTATACTATAATCTAATAATATGGGAAACAATGGCATCAAAATGAATGATTCCTTTATTAATACCCTTGTGGTACATGCTAATTGAATGGTGTAGTACATTTAGTAAAAACTTGTGGTACAATACTAAAAAGATCTCCATTTAGCTCCAAACTAAAGCCAGGTGCAATTAGTAACTTTAGAGACACTTAGGAATGTCATTAGCGTACCATAATCTCATAATTTGTGAAAAAGTGGCGTCCATATTAAATATTCCTTCATGTATAATCCTGTGATACAAGCTAGTTGAAAGGTGTGAACATTTAGTTAACACTCGTTGTACCTTTAGTTAAAACTTGTGGTGCAATTCTAAAATTATCTTACTTTCACTCCAACCTAAATTATGGAGAAATTGGGACCCATAGAGAGACTTAAGAAAGTCATTAGTGTATTATAATCTCATAATTTCTGAAAAACTGTGTAAAAAAAGATTAATTCATGTAGAACCTTGTGGTACAAAGAAGATGAATAGTGTAGTATGTTTAGTTAAAACTTATGGTACAATTCTAAACAATCTGAAAGTAGTTCCAAACTAAAATGTGGTGCAATTAAGACGCTTAGAAACACTTAGGAATGTCATTAGTACATCATAATTCCATAATATGTGAAAAAGGGCATCAAAATGAAAGATTCCTTTCTGTATAACCTTATGGTACAAGCTAGTCGCATAGTGTGGTATATTTAGCTAAAACTCATGATATATTTAGTTAAAATATGTGGTACAATTCTAAAACAATCTTTTTTTTAACTCCAAACTAAAGTGACGTGCCACTACGATCCTTAGAGACACTTAGAAACACCATTAGTGTACCATAATTCCGTAATATGTGAAACATGGCATCCAAATGAAAGATTTCTTCACATATAACCTTGTGGTAGGTCTAGCTAAAACTTGTGGTACATTTATTTAAACTTGGGGTACAATTCTAAATGATATTAACTTCACTCCAAACTCAAGTGTGGTGCAATTAGGACCCTTTGAGATACTTAAGAAAGTTATTAATATACCATAATCCCATAATCTGCGGTAAAATAGCAATCAAATGAAAGATTCTCTCATGTATTACTTTGTAGTACATGCTAGTTGAATGGTGTGGTACATTTAGTTAAATTGGAGTTATTTAATTAAGACTTGTGGTATAATTCTGAAATGATCTTGGTTTAGCTCCAACCTAACGTTTAGTGCTATTAGGACCTTTAGAGATACTAAGGAACTTTATTAGTGTACCATAATCTCATAACTTGTGAAATGGCACCATTTAACAAGTTTGTACCACAAGGTTATACATGAATGAATATTTCATTTGGATGCCATTTTTTTTTTATAACAAATTATAGGATTATTGTTTTTTTAACCTCCAATTATGGTTTACTAATGATATTCCTTAGTGTCTCCAAGGCTACTCGCAACGGTGCCCTATTTTTGAAGCCCCATTTTTCAAAAATGGGGCTTCATAGAAAAATGGGGCTTCTCCTCTCCAACGGTGCTCCATTTTTGAAGCCCCATTTTTTAGATATTTTAATATTTAATGTCATTTGTTCTATTTTAATTCATTCAAAGTAAAAGATAAAAATGCATTAAAAATAAATATAATTAAAAAATAATTAATTATATTGAGAGAAAAAATTAAAATTACAAAAATTAAGATTTATTTTGATAAAAAAATAACGTAATATGAATAAATAAATTAAAAAAATACTCAAATTTAATATATAAAAATTTATTAATGTTTAAAATATAATTTAAAATAAAATTTAATATATTTTATTAATTAAAAATAAATAAAAAATAATAATAAAAATAATTAAAAAATAAAAATGGGGCTCCCAAGGCTTCAGGATGGAGGCCCTATAAATGGGGCTCCCATTGGAGCCCCATTTTTCACCTTTTTTTGGGTGCCCCAAGAAAATGGGGCACCGTTGGGGAAGGCCTAAGGGTCCTAATTACACTACACATTATTTTGGAGCTAAATTAAGATCTTTTTAAATTTGTACACAAGTTTTAAATAAATATACCACACTATTCAACTATCTTATTAGGGATGAATGAATATTTCATTTGACACAATTTTTTCTCACAAATTATGAGATTATGATATACTAATGATTTTTGTAAGTGTCTCTAAGGGTCCTAATTTCTCCACACTTAAGTTTAGAGCAAAAATAAGAGAGTTTTAGAATTATACCACGAGTTTTTACCAAACATACCACAAGTTCTAATTAAATGTACCATACGTTTTAACTAGCTTTTACCACAAGGCTATAAATGAAAGAATATTTTGTTTGGATGCCATTTTTTTTTACCAATAATGGGATTATAATACACTAGTGATATTCCTAAGTGACTCTAAGGGTACTAATGCGTTTATGTATCATTGTCAATAGTACGATAAAATATGTATTTTCTTGATATTATTTTTGTAATACACGTATTATAGCACGTGTGCATTTTGTTTTTCAATTTAAAAGATAAATAATAATTGAAAATAATCAATATCTACAACTAAATTAAATGTCAACATGCTATACTTTTGCAAGTCAATGAACTATTTACCAACATTTTTGTGTATATAACCGAATAATACACTTACTTGTTAGATCCCATTTAATTCCCCTATCGTATTTTGCTAATATAACCTCCTACCAAATGACATACAAGGCTTTTCTGCCAATGATGAATAACTCAATAATATCCATTCTGATAGGCATATACTGTCTTAAACGATATAGTTTGGACCTGCTTCAATTGAAGTCCACGGGATGGTGAATGGTTGAATAATCTTTTCTTGTTTCTAATTACCCCTAGCACATCATAACATCCACCCACCTTTCTCCCTGCCAACATCATCTAGGTCATATGTTCCTCTTGCACCTCAACAATCATGCTTCGATTCACACTCCATGTGTCCCTTCCCAAGTAGATATCAAACACTAATAAAGGATTGGATACCACCCTCACTTGGTTATCTATCGCTATATCTAGGGCGGTAAACGAACTGGACGTTTGATAAACTACTCGCGTTCAAAATCAATTAGGGTTCGTTCATGTTCATTATGAGCTTGATAGCTTATTATCGAGCTGAGTTCGAGCAGGTGTGATAAGTTTAATGAGTTGAGTTCAAACGAGGGTGTGCTTAGCTTGTTAACATTTGTGAACAGTTTGACAAAGGCTTGTTAAGGGGCTCAATATAAGCTAGTTAAAAGCTCATTAAGGGCTCATTAAGACCATGAATGGTTAGTAGTGGTTCAAAAATGGTTTGATAATGGCTCGATAATAACTTGAAAAGTTTGGCTAGGTAGTGAGCTCAACTTGATAGCAAGCTCGCCTTAGTTTTAAACTTGATTGGACTCAATCATGAGCTCAATTGGGCTTGACAATGAGCTTGACTCGGCTCTATAAGCCTAATGAGCCCAGCCAAGCCCAGTATCAAACACACTAAAAGTCGAGTTCAGACTAATCCTTTTGGCACATCAAAGCAACGAAAAATCCATGCATGAGTTTAGACTATTTCCTAGATTTAGAGTTATCATCTTATAAAATTAATTATTTCTAAAAGTAGTAAAGAAACAACAAATTTAAGTGGTCCTGCTCAATATTCCAATTATATAGACAACATCAACATAATACTTTTGGATCTCTATCCACATGACCAAAACAAGTTTTCTAAATTATTATATTATAATTTTATTAGACAAGTTGTCCAAACTCATCACCAGTTACAAATATATATTTTGACAACATATCACTAATTTGGTTTAAGTCTATCTATGACTCAATCTTATTAATCATTTAAACCAAACTTGACATGTCATCTTAGACTAAGTCCATCTCATGGAGTGTTGTAGAAAACAATCACACATACATTAGACTCGTAAAACATAATCAGACAATAAATAAATTAAATAATTTCATTTATTTTATATTTAAACTAACTAATTGGGTTTTCTAGGATACTAATTGTAACAATCTCTCACTTGTCCTAAACCCAATTAGCCCTGCATTGCATAATTATCCCCTAGGGGTCTGTCAATTCTTTGACTATAAACTTTAACCAATACCGATCTATCACCGTCTCATTCCTTAGCTCACAAATTTTGATCTACTAGGAACTTTTTGAGTCAACTAGTCTACTCAACAACCTCACAGCTTTTAAATACTCGACTTCCATAGTGAACTAAGCAATATAAAACTGCCTCACTCTTCACCATCTAATGGCTCCCACTGTAAGGGCAAATAGGAATTCTAACATCTAACATCTAAAGTCTCTTTTAAAACAAACAACCCATGATAAACTCAAAATCTTTTCTTTGAATCTTGCAAAAGCTTGAACCTAAGAACATATTGTGCTCATCTTAGGTCTTTCACTTTTAAATAACTATCAATCTTAACAGCTTATTACAATTATGCACCATTCTCAATGAGTAGAATCCCATCTATATATAACACATAGAAAGTCTCTATTTTCTGGTCATGTCACACGTACACTTAGGGTTCACTAACTATTAATTCAATTTTTTAAAACTTGAAAGAGGTCATTGAATCTACTATTCAATGAAAAAGATGCTTATTTAAATCTACAAATAAACTACCTCAGTTTGCATACTATACCTCCTGAGTTTTGGCAACGAACTTGTCTGGTTGTATCATATACATAACCTTTTCAAAATGAACATCCAAAAAATGTCATCTTGACTTCCATTTCCCATATCTAATAACAATGAGATACCATGGATAAGAGCATCCTTACGGACTTAAGCATAGCATCTGGCTAGAAAGTCTCATCAAAGATGACTTCTTCCTTTAGGCTATTAACCTACTACCATCAATGTAGCCCAAAAGGTCTCGAACTTCTCGTCCAATGAACTCTTTATACTTGTAGATCCATTCAGATCCAATCTAATGGATTTAATGCCTTTCAACGCCTCTACAAGTTCCTAGAGATAGTTAAAATACAATTACTTTAACTTAACTTTTATTGCCTTGACCCATTGGTCTGCATCTTTATACTTAAAGAGTTTCATTGTAGTCTAAAAGATCAAATTCACCATCATGCTTAACTGTGAAGACTGAAGACATGAATCCATTAGGTGACCTTGACCATCCACCCTATACACCAAAGGTCTCATGTACTTCGTGTGATAGTAAACTAGTTGAAGAAATATTTAATACATCATCTACACTATAAGTTGTATCAAGCTATAAAGACATAGTATCTCATACTGTCAATTGATCCAACACAAATTATATGTTGTACTTTTATAACACTTTCTAAAACCTCTTACATAACAAACCTTTTGATATGTAGATGTGACTCATCATATGAATCTTACCATATTCAATAACATATTATTGATAATTTCTACAACTCTTTGTAGTAAGAGAGAATAAGAATTCTCCTAATTGATCCTTTCTACAACTCTTTGTAGTAAGGAAAAATAAGAATTCTCCTGAAATTACCACTTTGATCTAATTAAAGTGACTTGACACAATTTACTTAACCGATCCCAACTTTACTATTTAATTCTTTGAATTTTTCAAAGAATTCAAGACTTCAGTTTTATAAGCATATCCATACATCAACTAACTGAGTAGTTATTCATAAACATTTTAGGAAATACTATTCGCTTCTGCTCACTTGAACTTTTTGCAGTCCATAAAAATTTTATGAACAAGTTCTAGTAGCTTAGCGGCTTTATTGCCTTTACTCTTAAAGGCTCTTTCAGCTACCTTTAGTTCAAACATGATTCACATATCATTTTAGTACTTAAGGATCTCATAAGACAAATCAAACCAATTTTGAAACATACTAGATTAATGTGACCTAAGATCAATGCCACTTAAAAGCTAGATGGTCTTCAAGAAAATTTTCTTTTATATGGCAACACAACCTAACTTGTATTAGACGAATAAATTGTCAATAATATAGTTCTGATTAAAATAAGTCAACTATCTACGAATGTACATTTTAATAAACACTTTATTGTATAACTATTAGTCTATTTTTCTGAAAAATAATTGAAAAACTATTTCAAAACAAATAGTGGACAGAAATCAAAATTTTAAAGTACATTAAGATAGTTACTCAAATACAAAACTACAGTCCATGACTTGAACTACTCTCTCTTGATGTCTTTACTGAAAACCATTCACCAGCACACTAATGAACTACCTACTAGTCACAACAAGAGGAGACATGATATCAAATATCTTGTAAGGTCGCTTTCCAGTCTTAGCAAAAATAGTATCTATGTTCCTAGGCCATTTCCTTTTTTTTTAAAAAAACTAATGTCCAGTGCTTTTATAAAAGCGACAAAACTATTTTGACTCATGTTTTATTTTACTCTCTTGAGTTTCTTAATTCCTAAGATAGATGTTTACACTAAGTGAACTTTTCCCTTAGTTCTCATGACACCTTTTTTCTCGAACTGTACTTTCATCAGTTTAGACAATGAACAATCTCCATTACTCATTCGACTAACTCATTAGTCTACTTTAATGTTCCCAACGCTCTTTTAACTTAGTAAATATACTAGTATCAAACTGGAGAAACCTGAGCATCTATTAGTGCTTCATATGTACTAAAAAATATTATATCATAGCGAGCATAACATAATAGACAAGTAACACATAACAGTATTGATCGAAATACATCAGATAATAAGCACTCTGAAATTAAAACTGTAAACAAGTCATATAAATATAGGATTACTTTTCTTACTTTCACCAAACAATCAAAGTTTGGAGTTCACAATCTAACACTTACATGTATGTCATGGCGACCCAACCGAACTACCCGAAACTCCCCGTCAGTGAGGCCGATTTGAGATATCAAAAGGGTGAGAACATTTCTCAATAAATATGTTTTTTTGTAAACTATTTACTAAATATATTTATTACATAACTCTTCCCTCAGCCTCTAATATCATATAACAGAGCTCCTCGAGGCGGCTAGCAAAGGCTACGAGCATTCATTTAGAAGCTCGCTCCCACTTGATATTTTGAGTGTAGTGAACCTTTTAATCATTTTATCAAAAAAATAAAGCATAAAATCCACCTAACGATAAGCTAATAAATCTACCCATTACTCCATAGGAGAGGGGCATAAAGAGTTATAAGATGACAATTATTCTCAACTAATATGTTTCTCAAACATAATTAATTCACCATTTCTATCTTGGCCTCTAAGGCAATATCTCAATGCTCCTTAGGAGACTATCATACTATCCTAGTTAAGTGTATACCATTACCTAGACGTTAGTATAAGTCAACAAGATACACCAAAAATATGCGGCCACATCTGTTTTCCCGCACCTCCAACTATCCTTAAGAATTCTAACCCTATATTCTATGAGCAAACACCCTCCTTGGGGAGTAGTGCCCATCCACTATACTATTAGACTGGCAATGGAGATCGTGAGGAATTAACTCTTGAACCTCGCTCTCACTTGAAATTTTAGACGGTGGATCTTTCTTTTAACTTTGATTATCTCATAACCAATATTAGAATCACATTCTAAATTTTATTTAAAAAATAAATAAAATGGTGAATTATATAGAAAACCCTCTGACTTTTGCTTCAATAACAGAAAACTCCCCTCACAAATAAAACGACTCACTAAACCTCCTCACTTTTAAAAATTTATCACTTTGCCCCCAAACAACTTTTTTTGATCATTTTGCCCCTCAAAATAAAATAGTTAAGTGTTTGATTTTATTTTTAGGTAGGGTTTTATATTTTGAAGAAAATAAGAATTTTTTTATATTTTTAAAAAGGGGGTTTCTGTATTTATAAAAATTATTATTTTAATTAATTATAGTATTGACATTATAATATCAACAAAAAAATATTATATTTTGTCTTGTAATATTTTTTATGAAAATTTTAAAAATACTTTTTGTCTTCTAAATTTATAATATTATTACTATAATTAATTAAAATAATTATATTTTTATAAACATAGAAAATCCCCTTAATTATTTTAATAAAACATAAAATTTCTAATTTTTTGTCTAATAATATAAAATTTTATTCTAAAAATAAAATTAAACATTTAACCCCTTCACTTTTAAGGGGTAAAATGGTCAAAAATAAGTTACGTGGGTGCTAAGTGATAAATTTTTAAGAGCGAGAGGGCTTGTAAATGCTTTTATTTATGATAGAGTTTTCTATTTTCAAGGCAAAAGATAGGAGGATTTTTGTAATTTGCCCTAAATAAAACCCTAGTCAAATTAGATTACTTTAATTATCTAACCTATGTAATCTAATTTCATTAGATATATTATGAGAATTTTTCTTTCAAATAATTCAACTTTTGAATTAACTAATCTCATTAGATCTATTTGAAGAAAATTCTCTCATTCGATGAAATCAAATATTTCACCCAAGTTACATATTTACATGGCCTTCTAAATTTATTCACATTATACATAATATTTAACTCATTTAAATAATATTACTTAAGTCCTAAAAGGGTTGGAATAATTAAAGTTTTTCTAAAACACTTTTAGAAAAGATTGTCACATTATCTTAATTAGGATCTCATTCTAATTAATTATTTATTTATTCAAATTATTTAACTAATAAAAATTAAAAAATAATGCTTTTGAGGGAATGCCTGGCCCCCAGCATCCAACACAGGGCATCCCTTTTAATTATTTATAAATAAATAAATAATTATTTTTAGATCTTAATTTCATTTAGATCATAAACTAAATATCTAATCCTATCAGATATTTTTTGTTTTGTATTATTATAAAATATTCAACAATTGAATATTTCACACCTTAGTTCAAAATCTGATCTCTTTAGATTTAATAATCTAAATCATTTAACTCTTTTGAACATCTAATCTCATTAGACTTGATTTAAAAATACGCTTCTTGATTGAATCATAACTCATCTAAAATCTTAAACAATTTAAAAATGGTCTTTCTAATATGTGTCCATTGGGCACATGTTAATGTGCATTAATTGCATCATATTTTTATATTTGATTGGCCAGATACAATTAGCAATAATAATAAATTTTGCATTAACCAATCAAATGCTAAAATATGGTGTATTTAATACACTTTAACATGTGCTTGCACATGTTAGAAAATTGCATTTAAAAATTTAATGATCATGCAATCTTGTTATTAAGTTCTTTAGCAACAATATCTAGATTTACCTTTTTTTTTTCCCTTTAATGAAACTCAAAATTTATATTTTTGCAATTCTACATACTTCTATTTTATCAAACCTGACGTTTTATGTCAATTATAAATGTATTTAGAGTTGACTCTAATACCAATTATTGGGAACATATTTCAAAAAATATTCCCTAGAACACGCGCATCAGAATACCAATTTAAAATTCTTAATTTTAAATTTAAAGCTCCAATCTAATTAAATAATTTAATTAGACCTAGATCTTACTCTAATAGGTTTATGATATGACAATTACAAAATATTGAATAAAAAAAATATAAACATGGCATGTAGAATAAACGAATTAACTGAAAAATAAATTAAATACCCATATTTAACGACGAATACTTGAAGCGTGAATCCCGATTCCGACATGAAGATCTAAAATTACAAGAAGATATCGTGATACCTCAAGGTCTTCTTCATTATGACCCCTTTTATCACTGGAAGTGTGGGTTTTGAAAAATATTTAACTTAGGAAAAATTTCATAACAAAATTTTTCCTTTAATCTTTCCAAACAATAGTTTTTAAAAAAAAAATTATGCTAAATAATAATTTAAAAAACGTCTAAAATAACTTTAGAGTTTTCGTTGTTGGAGAAAAACAAGTTCCAAAATCCTAACCCTTGGAAGAGTAAACTCACGGCACCTCCACTATAAAAGAGGAGATATATAAGTACACACACATAATCTTTTGGATCGGAGGAACAAAAGGATTTATAAAATATAATAAGATAAATATAAAGTATAATTAAATAATACTTATAATTTATAAAATATTAAACATATGCATGCATACATACATATAAATTATAAGTATTATTTAATTATACTTTATATTTATCTTATTGTATTTTATAAATTAGAAAAGAAGAGTTTTGAAAAACAAAATAGAAAAAAAAAGGGTAAAAAATGGTCATCTCTTGTTCTGACCCGCATCGGGTCTGACCTGATCGTGACTCGTCAGATACACGACCCATGGTAGACACGCAACCTAACCCGCCTGTTCCCATACCCATGTCATGGGCTGAACTGGGTCTAGGGATTTTTCCCTCGGTGACCTGATTGGGCCTGACCTATGTGACTTGTTCATACTATTTTGACCTGTGGATCGGGTCACAAGTTGAGCCGAGTGGACCCGTTGGCCACCTCCAACATGAACTATTACCTACCTTTTTATCCAATTGTCCAATATTACCCAATTTTTTTTTGTTCAAAATTTTATATTCTGTCTCTCCTCCATTGTGATGGAATGACTTACAATTTCACATGACATGCAAATGAGGGACTGATGGATGGAATATGTTTTTTTACTGACGCAGTACTGCAAAGATGTGAGATTGCAAGATTAGTAAATATTAATGTTATTAATGCTTAAATTTAAAAAAAAAAAAAAAACGAAGTGATTAAATGTTAAGACCTCAATTTAGGTGGTTATTAGATTAAAAAAAAATCATAAGACTATATTTGGAGCGTGGAATTAGAGGCTGGAATTGGAGCCCAGAAATCCAATTCTATTGCTTGGTTCATCTGTTGGAATTGAAATTACAATTCCATTGCCAAATTCCATAGAATTGGATTTTAATTAAAAATTATGTTTTCCAATTCCTTGGGGTGGGGGTAAGGAATTGCAATTCTATATTAACTGTATTGACCTAAAACCCAAAACGATCCAACTTGATTAACCAAAATCAAAGATGAATCAAAATACAAAGATTTAACACAACCTAATATTTTCACCCAAGCCTCGAAATCACCCAACTCGAATGACTTGAACCTAAAATGACCGAAATCACCTTAGCTCAAAGTCCGAAGTGACCCAACCCAATTGACTCGAAATCGAGATGACTTAAATCTAGAAAATGAGACTACGCGATTTGAATGTGATGTAAACAAGCTGAGCTAAAATGGAAATGACTCGACCAAATTGATCCAAAACTCAGCCTAAAATGACTCGAAATTTGAAATGATACAAATCATTTGTCCCAAAATTAAGATGACTCGAGTTTGAAATGGCCTAAATGAACTCATACCCGATCATAACTAGCCTGAATCTCGAAAACATCTAACTTGACTAACTAAAAATTCGAGGAAACTTGAATACCACATGATCTGACGCGATACTCGACCCAATTTGACTCAAATATCGAATAACTCGAACTCAAATTGAATCTCTCCAATCATAATAACTTGGACCCAATGTGCACCGCTCCAACCAAAATCTAACTATAGTTGATTTAGAACTTGAAATACTCCAATTTTCAATTGACCAAAAACCCTCGATAATTCGAATCATTATGTAGTTATAATTCTAATCTTCAGTTCCTTTGATAAACAAAATAATGGAATTTCAATTCCATCAAAATTGGAATTGGAATTACAATTCTACAGTTCTATTCTAATTCCACGTGTCAAACAAAGTCTGAGGCTATGCTTGGAGCCTGAAATTAGTGTTAACACAGGAATTGGGGTCCAAAATTTTAATTCTGTTGTTTGATTCACGTGTTGGAATTAGAATTACAATTTAATTGCCCAAATTTCATGAAATTGAATTTTAACTGAAAATTATTCCCTTCAATTCCTTGAATTGGAGGTAAGAATTGCTATTCTTTAGTTCACATGCTCTATGCTGCGGACCAGCTTTTTAGGTTGGGGGTCCTCGGAAACAACCTCTCTTCAGGGTAGCCCCCTGAAGGGGGAAGGCTGCATACATCTACCCCCGCCCCCCCAATGACCCTGCTTTTGCGGGAGCCCTTGCATGCACTGGGTTTATTGTTGTTGTTGTTGTAATTGCTATTCTTTAGTAATTTCATTGATTTGAAACCCAAAATGATCCGACTTGATTAAACTAAACACAAAATGACTCAAAATCTAAAAACATAGATACTACATAAAATTTAATCCAAACCTTGAAATCACCCAAATCATACGACTTGAACTTAAATTGACCGTAATCATCTCAGCTCAAAGTCCGAAGTATTCCAACCCGATTGACTCGAACCTTGAGATGACTCAAATCAAAAAAATGAACCATTCAACTTAAATGTGATATAAACAAGATGAGCTGAAAATGGAAATGACCTCAACAAATTCACCCAAAGCTTAATACGACTCAAACCCGAAATGATATGACTCATCTCGAACCCTAAATCAACCAACTTGATCGATTCTCACATGAATCCTATCTAACTTGATTGACTGAAAATCTGAGGTAATTTGAACACTAAATTACCCAACGTGATACTTGCCCCAATTTAACTCGAATAACTCGAACTAAACTTGAATGGTTCCGACCATAATAACTCAAATGCAATGTGAATCGCTCCGACCAAAATTCGACCATAGTCGATTCAAAACACGAAATACTCCAATTCATTTGATCGAAAATTCATAATAATTCAAATCATTATATAATTATAATTCTGACCTCCAATTTTTTTAATGAAACTAAGCAATAAATTTTAATTCTACCAAAGCTAAAACAAAAATTGCAATTCGACGGTCAAATTTTAATTTGATGTGCCAAGCAAAGCTTAAATGAAATGAAAAGCATAATACATCTAGGTTTCCCCTTCCCCTTCCCACTTCCGAGCGCGTCACCTCCGAGCTGCAGGCCGCAGCAGCTGCTGTACTCTAGGGTTTCTGGGCCTCTCTCTTCTCTTTTCAGTTTTCCCTCGCCCAAAATTTCTAAACAGTACTGTATCTCTGCTCCATTTCTCCGCAGGAGGATGCCAATGATGCCAAAACCCTAACAAGAGACGCCCAACAGCAATGGGTAGTAGTATTTCCTCTTGTTGTTCTTCTTTAATTGATTTCAAAGCTTGTATTTTGAAGTAGTTTAATCCATTTTTATGCATGAATGCTTTAGGCAATGATAATTTGTAGAACTTACAAAAGGGTATTTAGTATTGCTGCTATGATTTCTCAACTGGGCACATACTTTCACTCTCATGCTACTTTGAATAAGGCTCTTACTCTGCATAGACCAATTGGGGTGGTGGTAAGTGTAAAATGCTTCAGGGGTTCTAAATCAAGTCGTAAATCTAAGGTTTCTGGTGTTGAATTGGGTCAGTCAAGCAATTCTCTGGCTGTCGGCCGCGTTTCGAGGTTGGCTCGTGGTGATGCACAAGATGTGTTGTTTGATTACTTGCATTCAACCCGGAACCTACATTTCATTGATGCTGAGCATATTAGCAAGAATTCCCCATACTTTGTGCAGAAGCTGCTTTCTAAGGTTCGCGATGAGCTTGACATACCGCGGTCTCTGTCTAAGTTGCTTCGGTATAACCCCATCAATGAGTTTGAGCCCTTTTTGGAAAGTTTGGGTTTGAACCCATCTGAGATCCCGCCTCTTCTTCCAAGGAATTTGATGTTTTTGAGTGACGATAGTGTTTTGCTGGAGAATTATCATGTTCTTTGTGACTATGGGATTCCACGTAGTAAGTTAGGGAGGATGTATAAGGAAGCGAAAGAGGTATTTGGATATGATTATGGGATATTGGCTGGGAAGCTTAGGGCTTATGAGTTATTGGGCTTGACCAAATCCACAGTTGTAAAGCTTGTAACTAGCGACCCATCACTCTTGATTGGTAGCATTAATAGTGATTTTATACGAGTTTTCGAGAAGTTTAAGGGATTGGGAATATGGAATAATTTCATTGGAGGGTATTTGTCAGATCAGAGTACTTGCGATTGGAAGAGAATGCTTGATACATTGGAATTTTTTGTTAAGGTAGGTTCCAGTGAGAAACAGATATGCAGTATTCTTAAACAATATCCTGATTTACTGTTTGAAGGTTTGGGAAAGAGCATACATATCTTGGTTGGACGATTACTAAAATTAGGTTTAACGATCACTGAAGCGTCGGGTTTGTTCTTGGAAAACCCTAGAATATTGTCAGAGAAGTTTGTGAAGAACCTATGGGATGCTGTGGGCTTTCTTTTGGATATCAGAATGGAACCTGAAGATATCACTAGCATTCTATTGACCCATGCCGAACTTCTGGGAGCCCATTCTTTGAAAGGGCCTAAGACTGTTTTGAGTAACTTAAAGATCGGAAGAGAAGAGCTGTGCCAAATATTGAAAGAAGACCCATTAAAATTTTTCAGTGTGGCGTCAAAATCAAAACCTGGAAAGGTTCATACTACAGTATCTGACAAACCTAGTAAACATCAAGGGAAAACTGCGTTTCTGTTGAGATTGGGTTATGTTGAAAACTCAGATGAGATGGCAAAAGCTTTTAAGAAGTTCCGTGGTAGAGGAGACCAGTTGCAGGAAAGGTTCGATTGCTTGATAGATGCTGGATTGGATAGTCAGGTTGTTGCGGATATGATTAAGCAAGTTCCGTCTGTTTTAAACCAGACAAAGGATGTTCTTGAGAAGAAGTTAGACTACCTAAGGAGAATTTTGGGGTACCCTTTGGAATCTGTTGTGGCATTTCCATCATATCTTTGTTATGATAAGAATAGGATCAGTCTTAGGTTTCAAATGTATGTCTGGCTGAGGGAACGGGGTGCAGCAAAACCGATGTTGTCTTTGAGCACAATCCTTGCTTGTTCAGATGCAAGATTTGTCAAGTACTTTGTAGAGGTCCACCCAGTGGGACAAGAAATGTGGGAGAACTTGAAGAAACTGTCTAGTTCAAGCTAAGATGTACATTTAACTGGTATAATTCATTGTTCTGGAGCTAAGTTGGTGCTTTTTGAGATAGCGATCACACCATGTCATCACTTGTAAGTTTATATTCTAACTTTTGTTGGATGATTCTATGTGATTCTTTTGTTTATTGTGCAAAAAGAAATGCAATTGTGTTTGTATTTTTTAGCTGGGTAACATCCTCTTAAACTTCAGAAGAAAGGAAAACTTAAGCAATCGTGATGCTTTATACTTGGGTTGTTCTCGAGTGCTAAAAGCTACTCGGGGTGAGTCCAATGAGGCCTTGGTCTCGGTTCAAATCCGGTTGGACTCACTTACCCAGAAAAGAAAAGGTTATTGAGGGTGGAGAATGGAGGTGATTCAGGTGGTGATCTAAGACAAAGTAGTTGGGACTTGGGAAACAGTGTAGAAGGGATGAGATGATGTGTAATTGATGAGAATAACATGAGAATGAGGGGGGGTGCACCGATTCTGGGGTTGAAAATAGACAAACGTCAGTTGGGATTTGACAATTGAGACAACTTGGGAGGAGGGAAAGGTAAATACTAAGAACTTTTCAACAATTTTATCCATATTTTAACTATAATTATCATTACCCTTTTCCCCTTACCTGATTGTCAAACAAGAGAAAACCATCTACCTGTCTTTATTAAACGTATCTAAATGAGGGTAGGATAACCCCTTACCATCCACCTCTTTACCTCCCTCTACACAATTGCCAAACAAAGTAGACTATGATGAGTATAACTCTAATGTAGATACGTATTCTTGGTAAAATTCTTAGTATCTCAAAACATAATTTGTGTTACAAAGTTGTAAAGACAATCAATCCCCATTGGAAGACTAAGGGTTCGTTTGTTTCGGGAGAGAAACGCATTATAGGAACTAGTTTTCCCCCTTTTTCGTTGTTTGGCATGCGTTTTCTGATGGAAAAACTTTTCCGAAGGAAAACCTTTTCCCTCAAATGGGGAAAATGACTTCTCTTTTAAAAGAGTGGAAGTCATCATTCCAGGTGACCAGAAAATTTTCGAAGATATACATCAGGACAAATATGCACTAGTCCAAAATGAACTAGATTGAATCTTAGACCGCTAGAGGTAATAATGTGAGACAAAAATTAGATGAAGAATGATCCGTCAGCTCTAAAGCCCGGAGTGAATTATGTGGTTCTATTTGATTTTCATTCCTGATTGATATTTTATATTTGAAACACTTTATTAACTTTCACCATGGTGAACACTATAATTAGGAAATAATGTTTACATCAAACCAAGCACTAAAAAACAATTTATAGATTATAATTTTTTTATTTTTTGGAAAATAGTTTCTTTTGATGTATGTTTTTTAGGAAAAGTATCGCTTAGATACTCTCAGGTTTTGACCATTTACCTAGGTACCCTAATGTTTTGATTGATATAATGGGATACCTTGAAGTTTAAACATTTTATGACTTAGGTATCCTGAAATTCTAAAAATTTTATTAATCAGGTGCCTTTTTTGTTAAAATTCAATAGATTTTCATTATAAAATGCTAAAATGGAATATGATTCCAACACTATATTAGTATCTTCAGTAGAATTTGATGGTTATTTGCCAAAAAATGCTAAAATGACATGATTACGACCATATTTAGTAGTTGTTACATCAATATTCGATGAACTTTTTATTGTAATTTGCTCCATTATTGCTTAAAATTGATTACTTGTAAATATTATCATAATTATGTACTATATTAGCATTTTTGCATAGAATTGATCAGATTCTTACAAAAATTTATTAAATTTCGACATAGGATACCTGGGTGATATAATATTCAAACTTCAGGGACCTCATTGTATATATTGAAATGTCAGGGTAGGTTATAAATGCTTAAAACTCAGGGTACCTTAGTAATAATTTCTCCATTTTTTATAACTTTTTCAGGACCACACGAAGCCTAAATAATTTCAAATATATGACCAGGTATAAGATAATTGTCTAGAAGATGTTTTCCTTTAAAACAAACAAGGTATCATAAGAGGAGAGTATGGTTTTCCGTTGAAACAAACAACAGAAAACTTAAGGAGAATTTCATTTTCTATGGAAAACCTTTTCCAAAGGAAAATGCTTTCCTTGGGAAGAGTACTAACTTAGCCTAAGTTCAATTCTTGTTCTCCACAGAAAACGTGTGTTTCATCCTCTTGTCATAATCAGCTGGTGTACTCTTGCAGGATTTTGGTATTGGAAGTTGTAATTGGAGGTCGGTTATGCTTATGAGATGGCTAAAATAATGAAATGTGAAATGGCAATGGCATTTGTGAGGTGAGTACTTGGTCTTTTGATTCTTATGGAAAGGGCTGTATATTAGGGTGTGGACACCCACTGCCTTATTGAAAGTTTCCCTCGGGGCCAGACATGATCCCAATCAACCGCTTGGGGCCTCCAAATTGTAGGGGCCTCAAAGGCGTTTACATTTTCGTCTACTTGTTTTATTTTTCTAGTGATTTTTTAATCATCAATCTTTAATAATATTGATAAACATTTTGATTAAGCTTTTACAGCTTATTGTATTAGTGTTAGTGTTCTTAAAAGAAATGTTATTATATATGAGGCTCCATTCATAGTGTTTGTTTCGGGCCCCGAAAATGTTGGGATTGGCCCTAGTTCCCCTGTATGCAAACAAGGTAAGTTGGGTTCACAAACTTAGCAAGTAGCCCCAATGGAAAGATTTGAACCTCTAATCTTATGCATTTTGAGGTTTTAGGTCAAAAATTTTCCCCCCCTTACTAAAAGGTGACAGGTCTAAGTGTCTTGCCATTGAAGTCCATCCCTAGAATATATCGGCTATCGTAGAAGTGCCTCTGGAATGACAATCAATCGCATAACACCTAACTTAGTGGCATTTATTTGTTTCTATGGTATTAGCAACTTTCACACCAGTGCTTATTAATGAAGCTACAGCAGAAGAATAATTGAGCCAGAGAATGCTTTGAGTGAACCTGCTACAACTCAATATGACGTGCTTTTTTTATTTGTGCTGGGGCTATAATCATCTTTGTTGTTCTTAATACACTTCCAGGAGACCTAAAGAGGAACATATAATCGTCATTTGAATATTTGTTGGCTGATGTTATTGTCCGGACAAAATTGTTATTGAGCAAGATTGTGTTTTCAAGGCAATTTTGCGGTTCTTATTGCTTGTAAGTCACATTATTACTCTTGCTATAATAATTTTTGCCTCGACAATAATAACTCTCCATTTGTTTTGATAGGATTTATCATAACGATTCGGAGGAGGAACTTCCTCTACACAAGGTTTCGGTGAATCGGAGGAATCAAAAGGAGTGTGATGATAATAGATTTTACTAGTTAAAGTGTCTCACTAGTAATCCATAGCTGCTTATAGGTACTTTTAGTTCTTATAATCTTTTCGCGGTATCATCTATTACTAAATATGTTATTTCCCGGTGTTTTTAACCTTCACGCAATTAGTGTACTGTTAATATAGGAAAAATAAGCTAATGGGTAGTCAAATTCAAGCTTAAAATCGACCAATTTAACTTGAGATAGGTGCACCAAACCCTGAAGGACTAACTTGATCTAAACGAACTTGACCTTCAACAAGGATGATCTCGAGTTCTGACTAAACAACCTTGAAGATGAACAATATTAGACTCGAACATGATCAGGGATGGCCCCGAATTTTATTTATATAAATTTGGAACTCGAATGCCTAGAACGTGACCATGAACAAACAACAAGAGTAATTAAGCGTTGGATAAATACAAGAAAAAGTGATTTATAGATTAAATTGGAGTATAATGAAGATTTGGAGTTCAATAATGTGTTAAGTCTGCATCCCTGCATTGGTACAATGGGACTAAGTGACACACCAGCTCTCATGGTTAACGTGGCTATATTGTCAAGCAACTATAAGAATAACAATTCAAGTCAAAAGAAGTCAACACTGCAGGCTAGTCTAGCGGGGGTTTGCATGCATGTGATCGTCCTAGGCCCTTAAGACTTTATCAAGAGACGGGAAAAATGAAGTATATAAAGTGAATCATCAACTCTCAAATTGTTAATGCGGGACAAGTTGTCTTAACCGTTAATTAAAACTAACAGATCATTTGGAACCAAATTAAGAAGTGCATATCAAAGGAGAAAAAGAAAAACATTGGTCAAAAGGTAGCAAACCATAAGTAAATGTCCAATAATGCAAGTATTGAAATTTGTCCAAGTTTTCCCCGCTTTTCTTTTACATTGATATGTTATTAGGCGTGAGACATTTGTGTCATTTTCACGCAGTTGACGCCTTTTCAAGGTGTCGGTGTTAAAAATCCATAATTGAAATACAAAATTGAATTTTCGAAATGTCAAATTGAAAATGCGATTAACCATATTGAACTTCTAGATTGGTTAACCAAATCGAATAAATTTGAGGTATTTTGGGACATTAACGGCTAATGATTTTGTCCATTTCGGGTTAACCAATTTACCGAAATAATATATATCATATATATTTTTGCATGTTTATAACATTATGTTGTTTAATAAACTGTGTATTTCTAGTATATACGTGAACTATTGCAGCAATTATTCAATTTTACGTCCTATTTGAAATCCATTCTTTTAAAGTAAAGAAAAGGTTATGAAAAAAATTTATAATGCATGATTAACGTATCCTTTTCCCCCAACTCTCTTTTGTCATAGAGTATTCGCAGCTAAGCACTACTTTGTTACAATCTAATGCTTTTCATTTGCCCTTATATTGGTTAAAATGAGGTATCATATATTTAATTTTTTTAGAATTTAATTAGATGCTCATAATTTTATTCAATACTTTCATGTTTAATGTATTTTTTAGACATTTACAAACCGTTCAAGCGATAGATCATATGAAATGAAAGAATCGTTGTATTATATTTTTTCGGTCACCAGTTAACCGGTATAACTGAACCAAATAAGCGATTCACCGAAAGCCGATTGACCGGTCTTTTTGGTTACGGTAATGTTTAGAGATCTTTGAGTATTTTGATTATAGTTAACAGTTTCGGTACAATTAACCTAGCTGCGAACACTCCTAAATTGATGGCTACTTGTTGAGGAAATAAGTTGACCTGGCTGCTTCCCGGCTATGGAATGGTGGGGGGACCCTTGGTGGCATACCTGCCTATTAGGTGACCTAGTTGCAGGTATGGGACAACAAGCATAGCATTGGCGGAATACCCGCCTAAAGAGCACAGGGCAAGCCCTTGGTGGCATACCTGGCAATGGTCCTGCAGATATACCCTTAACAACGAACACTTTAGTGACATACCCTCTGTGGCATGATCCACCAGACAATGTGCCAGATTGACTACGACATTCCACACCACCATTGCCATCCCCTGCCTTGCGCCAAAGGCCATTTGATTACAGCTTATCCCCTTGTCTACTTTACCCACATACACGGGCTTCCTGGCACACATGTCCTTGCAAGGGAAAGCCGCCACCTACCCAACCCATGAACATCCGCCACATACCTTTATTGACCTCTCTAAGTAAACCCCCCTTTGGCTATAAATAGAGGGGGAGAGACGGTCAAAGGAGGGCACGTGGAGATCACAGTTGCAATTTTGTCCTTCTTCCTTTCCTCAAAAACAAGAGCTTGAGTCCGGCTCTTTCTTCAAAGATCTTGATCAATTTTTCTCGAAACAGGCCTAAAAAATATATATTAAATAACAGAGGCAAATAACAAATGCTACTTCTCTTCTTACTTTTATCGAAAGTCTTTCTTTTGATTTCAGCCGGTGAATTTGACATTTCCTTGGCAAGAAATCAAAGGTATCTCTAATGATCGTACATAAAAATTTTTGATCTAATAGGGTTATTATTATATAACTTACATAATCTCATCTTATGATCAAATTGAAGTTAAATTAATGACATATATTTTAATGGACCGGTCATATCAAATGCAATTGACCCAATACAAACCCATTTAATCCAATTTTAATTGATTACAAGTTATATCGTTTAACTTAAAGTCAATTTTACTTTAGGGTTAAATTAACAAAGTATAAATTATATACGAGTAAACTGGCACAACTAAAAGTGAATTATATTTTCCTTTTGTCTTTTTTATATTATTTAGGTCGGTAAAGGGGTTGGCTTATATGTTGGAAAGCTAAAATATTTAACAGAGAAATTTCAAATAGATTTAAAAAGGTAAAATATATACTAACTAAATGTGATAGATAATGTTATTGTGATGAAACTTAATAAATCTAGTATGCTCTGATACCAATTTGTGGAGAATAAATCTTAATGCAGAAGCGTGAACCCTGGTAACATGATTCGATTCAAATAATATGACTCACACAAAACGAGAAGAAAACAAATATGGCGAAAGAAAGAACAAAACAAGAACACACAATATTTACGTGGAAACCCCTCTACAATCGAGAGGGGAGAAAACCACGGGCGGAGATGGAGATTCTTTATTAACTGAACAGAAAAATTACAACGACACTTCCCAAACGAGATATATGGAAGAATTACAATCACTCCCTCTGTACTCACGTAGCACTCGAATATCTTGGAGGAATTACGAAATCACCTCTTTTTCTTAATGGCGGCTCACCACACTTTGATTGGAACTGAATTGGAGAAAACCTCTCTCCAAAAACCGAAACCCTAAGCCCTTATTTATAGAAAATAATTAGGGCCTGCGGAAACCACTCCCGATCGATCGGAGGGACCCGATCGATCGACCCCTACACGGCCAAAATTCCGAATCTTTCCTTAAATCACCCGATCGATCGGATTCTCTCCCGATCGAACAATGACCACACGGCAGCCCCATAAAAATAAAACAAGTAATTTGAGACATAACCTAACAAATCTCCACCTTAGCTCAAATTACATGCATAAAAGAATTTCGTCCACCTTTTCCACAAAACCCCCACACACGGGGTTAACACAACGAAGTACGAAACCTAACCCTGCGAAGCTTGAACTTCCTGTTAGGTAGAAACTGAGTGACCATATCTGAGAGGTTATCAGCAATGCCAATCTTCTTCTCTGAAATGGCTCTTGACAAATAATCTGAAACAGCCACCTGCTGCTGAATAGTGTTACTAAACTAAACTTCCTCTGGCTTACTCACCTGACCTAAATCACAACCAACTGATGACATCTTCTGTGGAGAAACTAATGAAGACTCACCAAACGTGACACGACTCGTCAGGAATTGTCTGAAGTGAAAACTTTTCTGCTGCCCATAAAGCCCTTGTTCACATACCAGCAGTCCTCTGGACTGACCACACAAAGAGCCCCTCACACTGTGCTCAGGCAGACACCTATCACCTGAACGATCCAACCTCAAACGTCCTAAATTTGTGATCTCGGGTTCTGTCAACAACAAGGATGATGAAGATACTGCAACAGATCTAAAAAATGTGGAACCGACAAGCTCATACAATGTACCTGACCTTCTGCCCTTCATAACTATCAATGCACCCTTAACGACCTTCAAAACTCCACCTTCAGCTGTGTACCTGTACCCTCTAGATTCAAGAGTACCCTAAGAGATGAGATTTTTCTTCAAATCAGGAACATGACGAACATCGCCCAAAACCCTGATAGTGCCATCGAACATCCTAAAACTAATTGTTCCTATACCCAGAACTTTGCATGGATTATCATTACCCATCAAAGCAGCTCCACCTTGAATAGACTCGTATGTGGAAAACCAATCCCGGTTGGGACAGACATGATAGGAGCAACCCGAATCCAAAAACCAACTATCTTTCAAGTTGAACTGAGGTTTAGACACAGATAATAGAAAATCTTCATTCTCACCATTCACAACACTAGCTGCTATGGATCTCTAGTCAGACCTGTTATGTGCTTCTAATTTTCTCTTAAGCTTATAACAGTCTTTCTTAATGTGCCCTTTCTTACGACAGTAGTTACAGGTTAGGTCTTAATACCTAGACTTGGACTTGTTTCCACTATGATCATACTCGGTTCTCCCCCTCACAAATAAACCACAACTTGAGTTATACACAGAGTCTGGTAATTTCCTATCTACTCGTTCTTTACTCAGTAGGTTTCTCTTAACTTCATCAACAGATATGGTTTGTCTACCACCATAAATCATACTTTCGACAAAACCCTTATATGAAGTGGAGAGAGAGCATAACAACAACATTGCCTGATCTTCATCCGTAGGAACATCGTCCAATTCTTTCAAATCTTGAATAATTGAATTAAATTCACTGACATGGTTCTTAAGTGACATACCTTCTGACATACGAAACGTGAACAATCGGCGCTTAACTGCGAGTTTGTTGGAGACAGACTTGAAACAAAACATATCCTGCAATTTCTCCCACAACTCCTTAGCGGTCTTCACTTTCAGAACTTCTGTCAAAACGTCATCGGTAAGACACATCTGAATTGCTGTGATCGCCTTCTCATCCAACTCCTCCCATTGTGCTTCTGTAAGATTCTCTGATTTCTTCACTTTCCCATCTAAAGCTTTCTTCAAGCCATTCTGAGTCAAGAGGCCCTAAACGCGAACCTGCCATAAACTGAAGCTCCCTTGACCACCAAACTTCTCAATTTCGGATCTAATTGCGGACGTCATATTATCAAATCGAAATAAACAGGGCTCTGATACCAGTTTGTGATGAAACTTAACAAATCTAGTATGCTCTGATACCAATTTGTGGAGAATAAATCTTAATGCGGAAGCGTAAACCCTGGTAACATGATTCAATTCAAATAATATGACACACACAAAACGAGAAGTAAACAAATATGGAGAAAGAAAGAACAAAACAAGAACACACAATATTTACGTGGAAACCCCTCTACAATCGAGAGGGGAGAAAACCACGGGCGGAGATAGAGATTCATTATTAACTGAACAGAAGAATTACAACGACACTTCCCAAACGACATATATGGAAGAATTACAATTACTCCCTCTGAACTCTCGTAGCACTCGAATATCTTGGAGGAATTACAAAATCACCTCTTTTTCTTAATGGCGGCTCGCCACACTTTGATTGGATCAGAATTGGAGAAAACCTCTCTCCAAAAACCGAAACCCTAAGCCCTCATTTATAGAAAATAATTAGGGCCCGCGGAAATCACTCCCGATCGATCGGGGTCCTGACCGATCGGCCACTGCCGATCGATCGACCCCTACACGGCCAAAATTCTAAATCTTTCCTTAAATCACCCGATCGGTCGGATTCTCTCCCGATCGATCGGTGACCGCACGGCAGCCCCATAAAAATAAAACAAGTAATTTGAGACTTGACCTAACAAATCTCCACCTTGGCTCAAATTACATGCATAAAAGAATTTCCTCCACCTTTTTCACAAAAGCCCCCCCACACGGGGTTAATACAACGAAGTACGAAACCTAACCGTGTGAAGCTTGAACTTCCTGTTAGGTAGAAACTGAGTGAACATATCTGAGAGGTTATCAGCAATGCCAATCTTCTTTTCTGAATTGACTCTTGACACATAATCTGAAACAGCCACCTGCTGCTGAACAGTGTTACTAAACTGAACTCCCTCTGGCTTACTCACCTGACCTAAATCACAACCAACTGATGACATCTTCTGTGGAGAAACTAATGAAGACTCACCAAACGTGACACGACTCGTCAGGAATTGTTTGAAGCGAAAACCTTTCTGTTCCCCATAAAGCCCTTGTTCACATACAAGCAGTCCTCTGGATTGACCACACAAAGAGCCCCTCACACTGTGCTCAGGCAGACACCTATCACCTGAACGATCCAATCTCACACGTCCTAAATTTGTGATCTCGGGTTCTGTCAACAACAAGGATGATGAAGATACTGCAACAGATCTAACAAATGTGGAACCGACAAGCTCATACAATGTACCTGACCTTCCGCCCTTCATAACTGTCAATGCACCCTTAACGACTTTCAAAACTCCACCTTCAGCTGTCTACCTGCACCCTCTAGATTCAAGAGTACCCAAAGAGATGGGATTTTTCTTCAAATCAGGAACATGACGAATATCGCCCAAAACCCTGATAGTGCCATCGAACATCCTAAAACGAATTGTTCCTATATCCAGAACTTTGCATGGATTATCATTACCCATCAAAGCAACTCCACCTTGAATAGACTCGTACGTGGAAAACCAATCCCGGTTGGGACAGGCATGATAGGAGCAACCCGAATCCAAAAACCAACTGTATTTCAAGTTGAACTGAGGTTCAGACAAAGACAAAAGAATATCTTACTTCTCACCATTCACAACACTAGTTGCTATGGATCTCTGGTCAGACCTGTTATCTGCTTCTAATTTTTCCTTAAGCTTATAACAGTCTTTCTTAATTTGCCCTTTCTTACGATAGTAGTTACAGGTTAGGTCTTGATACCTAGACTTGGACTTGTTTCCACT
Organism: Simmondsia chinensis; assembly: GCA_018398585.1. Lineage (NCBI taxonomy): Eukaryota > Viridiplantae > Streptophyta > Magnoliopsida > Caryophyllales > Simmondsiaceae > Simmondsia > Simmondsia chinensis. The sequence continues at coordinate 38,331,012 of JAGTTD010000001.1, forward strand.
ACGATCATACTCGGTTCTCCCCCTCACAAATAAACCACAACCTGAGTTATACACAGAGTCGGATAATTCCCTATTTACTCGTTCTTTACTCAGTAGGTTTCTCTTAACTTCATCAACAGATATGGTTTGTCTACCACCATAAATCATACTTTCGACAAAACCCTTATATGAAGTAGAGAGAGAACATAACAACAACATTGCCTGATCTTCATCCTTAGGAACATCGTCCAATTCTTTCAAATATTGAATAATTGAATTAAATTCACTGACGTGGTTCTTAAGTGACATACCTTCTGACATACGAAACGTGAACAACCGACGCTTAACTGCGAGTTTGTTGGAGACAGGCTTGAAACAAAATATATCCTGCAATTTCTCCCACAACTCCTTAGCGGTCTTCACTTTCAGAACTTCTGTCAAAACGTCATCGGTAAGACACATCTGAATTGCTGTGATCGCCTTCTCATCCAACTCCTCCCATTGTGCTTCTGTAAGATTCTCTGATTTCTTGACTTTCCCATCTAAAGCTTTCTTCAAGCCATTCTGAGTCAAGAGGCCCTAAACGCGAACCTGCCATAAACTGAAGCTCCCTTGACCACCAAACTTCTCAATTTCGGATCTAATTACGGACGTCATATTATCAAATCGAAATAAACAGGGCTCCGATATCAGTTTGTGATGAAACTTAACAAATCTAGTATGCTCTGATACCAATTTGTGAAGAATAAATCTTAATGCGGAAGCGTGAACCCTGGTAACATGATTCGTTTCAAATAATATGACTCACACAAAACAAGAAGTAAACAAATATGGAGAAAGAAAGAACAAGATAAAAACACACAATATTTACGTGGAAACCCCTCTACAATCAAGAGGGGAGAAAACCACGGGCGGAGATGGAGATTCTTTATTAACTAAACGGAAGAATTACAACGACACTTCCCAAACGAGATATATGGAAGAATTACAATCACTCCCTCTGAACTCTCATAGCACTCGAATATCTTGGAGGAATTACGAAATCACCTCTTTTTCTTAATGGCGGCTCGCCACACTTTGATTGGATCTGAATTGCAGAAAACCTCTCTCCAAAAATCGAAACCCTAAGCCCTTGTTTGCAGAAAATAATTAGGGCGTGCGGAAACCACTCCCGACCGATTGGCCATTGCCGATCGATCGACCCCTTCACGGCCAAAATTCTAAATCTTTCCTTAAATCACCCGATCGATCGGATTCTCTCCCGATCGATCGGTGACCACACGGCAGCCCCATAAAAATAAAACAAGTAATTTGAGACTTGACCTAACAAATCTCCACCTTGGCTCAAATTACATACATAAAAGAATTTCCTCCACCTTTTCTACAAAAGCCCCCCCCCCCCCCCCCCCCCCCCCCCCACACGGGGTTAACACAACGAAGTACGAAACCTAACCGTGCGAAGCTTGAACTTCCTGTTAGGTAGAAACTGAGTGAACATATCTGAGAGGTTATCAGCAATGCCATTCTTCTTCTCTGAATTGGCTCTTGACACATAATCTGAAACAGCCACCTGCTGCTGAACAGTGTTACTAAATTGAACTCCCTCTGGCTTACTCACCTGACCTAAATCACAACCAACTGATGACATCTTCTGTGGAGAAACTAATGAAGACTCACCAAACGTGACATGACTAGTCAGGAATTGTTTGAAGAGAAAACCTTTCTGTTTCCCATAAATCCCTTATTCACATACCAGCAGCCCTCTAGACTGACCACACAAAGAGCCCCTCACACTGTGCTCTGGCAGACACCTATCACCTGAACGATCCAATCTCAAACGTCCTAAATTTGTGATCTCGGGTTCTGTCAACAACAAGGACGATGAAGATACTGCAACAGATCTAACAAATGTGGAACCGACAAGCTCATACAATGTACCTGACCTTCCGCCCTTCATAACTGTCAATGCACCCTTAACGACCTTGAAAACTCCACCTTCAGTTGTGCACTTGTACCCTCTAGATTCAAGAGTACCCAAAGAGATGAGATTTTTCTTCAAATCAGGAACATGATGAATATCGCCCAAAACCCTGATAGTGCCATCGAACATCCTAAAATGAATTGTTCCTATACCCAGAACTTTGCATGGATTATCATTACGCATCAAAGCACCTCCACCTTGAATAGACTCGTACGTGGAAAACCAATCCCGGTTGGGACAGGCATGATAGGAGCAACCCGAATCCCAAAACCAACTGTATTTCAAGTTGAATTGAGGTTCGGACAAAGACAATAGAAAATCTTCATTCTCACCATTCACAACAATAACTGCTATGGATCTCTGGTCAGACCTGTTATCTGCTTCTAATTTTCTCTTAAGCTTATAACAGTCTTTCTTAATTTGCCCTTTCTTACGATAGTAGTTACAGGTAAGGTCTTGATACCTAGACTTGGACATGTTTCCACTATGATCATACTCGGTTCTCCCCCTCACAAATAAACCACAACCTGAGTTATACACAGAGTCAGATAATTCCCTATTTACTCGTTCTTGACTCAGTGGGTTTCTCTTAACTTCATCAACAGATATGGTTTGTCTACCACCATAAATCATACTTCCGACAAAACCCTTATATGAAGTAGAGAGAGAACATAACAACAACATTGCCTGATCTTCATCCTTAGGAACATCGTCCAATTCTTTCAAATATTGAATAATTGAATTAAATTCACTGACGTGGTTCTTAAGTGACATACCTTCTGACATACGAAACGTGAACAACCGACGCTTAACTGCGAGTTTGTTGGAGACAGGCTTGAAACAAAATATATCCTGCAATTTCTCCAACAACTCCTTAGCGGTCTTCACTTTCAGAACTTCTGTCAAAACGTCATCGGTAAGACACATCTGAATTGCTGTGATCGCCTTCTCATCCAACTCCTCCCATTGTGCTTCTGTAAGATTCTCTGATTTCTTCACTTTCCCATCTAAAGCTTTCTTCAAGTCATTCTGAGTCAAGAGGCCCTAAACGCGAACCTGCCATAAACTGAAGCTCCCTTGACCACCAAACTTCTCAATTTCGGATCTAATTGCGGACGTCATATTATCAAATCGAAATAAACAGGGCTCTTATACCAGTTTGTGATGAAACTTAACAAATCTAGTATGCTCTTATACCAATTTTTGGAGAAAAAATCTTAATGCGGAAGCGTGAACCCTGGTAACATGATTGGATTCAAATAATATGACTCACACAAAACGAGAAGTAAACAAATATGGAGAAAGAAAGATCAAAACAAGAACACACAATATTTACGTGGAAACCCCTCTACAATAGAGAGGGGAGAAAACCACGGGCGGAGATGGAGATTCTTTATTAACTAAACGGAAGAATTACAACGACACTTCCCAAACGAGATATATGGAAGAATTACAATCACTCCCTCTGAACTTCGTAGCACTCGAATATCTTGGAGGAATTACGAAATCACCTCTTTTTCTTAATGGCGGCTCGCCACACTTTGATTGGATCTGAATTGGAGAAAACCTCTCTCCAAAAACCGAAACCCTAAGCCCTTATTTATAGAAAATAATTAGGGCCTGCGGAAACCACTCCCGATCGATCGGAGGGACCCGATCGATCGACCCCTACACGGCCAAAATTTCGAATCTTTCCTTAAATCACCCGATCGATCGGATTCTCTCCCGATCGATCAATGACCACACGGCAGCCCCATAAAAATAAAACAAGTAATTTGAGACATAACCTAACAATTCTCCACCTTGGCTCAAATTACATACATAAATGAGTTTCCTCCACCTTTTCCGCAAAACCCCCCACACACGGGGTTAACATAACGAAGTACGAAACCTAACCGTGCGAAGCTTGAACTTCCTGTTAGGTAGAAACTGAGTGAACATATCTGAGAGGTTATCAGCAATGCCAATCTTCTTCTCTGAATTGGCTCTTGACACATAATCTAAAACAACCACCTGCTGCTGAACAGTGTTGCTAAACTGAACTCCCTCTGGCTTACTCACATGTCCTAAATCACAACTAACTGATGACATCTTCTGTGGAGAAACTAATTAAGGCTCACCAAACATGACACGACTTGTCAGGAAATATTTGAAGCGAAAACCTTTCTGTTTCCCATAAAGCCCTTGTTCACATACCAGCAGTCCTCTGGACTGACCATACAAAGAGCCCCTCACACTGTGCTCAGGCAGACACCTATCCCCTGAATGATCCAACCTCAAACGTCCTAAATTTGTGATCTCTGGTTCTGTCAACAACAAGGATGATGAAGATACTGCAACAGATCTAAAAAATGTGGAACCGACAAGCTCATACAATGTACCTGACCTTCTGCCCTTCATAACTATCAATGCACCCTTAACGACCTTCAAAACTCCACCTTCAGCTGTGTACTTGTACCCTCTAGATTCAAGAGTACCCAAAGAGATGAGATTTTTCTTCAAATCAGGAACATGACGAACATCGCCCAAAACTCTGATAGTGCCATCGAACATCCTAAAACTAATTGTTCCTATACCCAGAACTTTGCTTGGATTATCATTACCCATCAAAGCAGCTCCACCTTGAATAGACTCGTACGTGGAAAACCAATCCCGGTTGGGACAGACATGATAGGAGCAACCCGAATCCAAAAACCAACTATCTTTCAAGTTGAACTGAGGTTCAGTCACAGATAATAGAAAATCTTCATTCTCACCATTCACAACACTAGCTGCTATGGATCTCTGGTCCGACCTGTTATCTGCTTCTAATTTTCTCTTAAGCTTATAACAGTCTTTCTTAATGTGCCCTTTCTTACGACAGTAGTTACAGGTTAGGTCTTGATACCTAGACTTGGACTTGTTTCCACTATGATCATACTCGGTTCTCCCCCTCACAAATAAACCACAACCTGAGTTATACACAGAGTCAGATAATTTTCTATCTACTCGTTCTTTACTCAGTAGGTTTCTCTTAACTTCATCAACAGATATGGTTTGTCTACCCCCATAAATCATACTTTCGACAAAACCCTTATATGAAGTAGAGAGATAATATAACAACAACATTGCCTGATCTTCATCCTTAGGAACATCGTCCAATTCTTTCAAATCTTGAATAATTAAATTAAATTCACTGACGTGGTTCTTAAGTGACATACCTTCTGACGTACGAAACGTGAACAATCGGCGCTTAACTGCGAGTTTGTTGGAGACAGACTTGAAACAAAACATATCCCGCAATTTCTCCCACAACTCCTTAGCGGTCTTCACTTCCAGAACTTCTGTCAAAACGTCATCGGTAAGACACATCTGAATTGCTGTGAGTGCCTTGTCATCCAACTCCTCCCATTGTGCTTCTGTAAGATTCTCTGATTTCTTCTCTTTCCCATCTAAAGCTTTCTTCAAACCATTCTGAGTCAAGAGGCCCTTAATGCGAACCTGCCATAAACTGAAGCTCCCTTGACCACCAAACTTCTCAATTTCGGATCTAATTACGGACGTCATATTATCAAATCGAAATAAACAGGGCTCCGATACCAGTTTGTGATGAAACTTAACAAATCTAGTATGCTCTGATACCAATTTGTGGAGAATAAATCTTAATGCGGAAGCGTGAACCCTGGTAACATGATTCGTTTCAAATAATATGACTCACACAAAACGAGAAGTAAACAAATATGGAGAAAGAAAGAACAAAATAAGAACACACATTTTTTACGTGGAAACCCCTCTACAATCGAGAGGGGAGAAAACCACGGGCGGAGATGGATATTCTTTATTAACTGAATGGAAGAATTACAACGACACTTCCGAAACGAGATATATGGAAGAATTACAATCACTCCCTCTGAACTCTCGTAGCACTCGAATATCTTGGAGGAATTACGAAATCACCTCTTTTTCTTAATGGCGGCTCACCACACTTTGATTGGATCTAAATTGGAGAAAACCTCTCTCCAAAAACCGAAACCCTAAGCCCTTGTTTACAGAAAATAATTAGGGCCTGCCATTGCAGATCGATCGACCCCTACACGGCCAAAATTCCAAATCTTTCTTTAAATCACCCGATCGATCGGATTCTCTCCCGTTCGATCGGTGATCACATGGCAGCCCCCTAAAAATAAAAACAAGTAATTTGAGACATAACCTAACAGTTATTGTCAATGTAAAAATGTTCATTTTAGAGTAAATTTATGAAATATTGTGGATATTATTTACTACAAGTCACATTATTACTTTGACAGTACCAATTATAGTACTAGCAATAACAGCAGCAATCTAAATATCTGTAATTTTCTATTACCTCCCAGACCATAAACTTCAATGCTGAATATGTTGAGGTCGCAATGTCTCGAAAGAGAAAATGAAGTGCAAGAGGACACAAAAATTTCAACCTAAAAGGTGGGTCGATACCTAGCTAAAAAAGTATAAATAATAATCAAATGAGGTTCGTACAAGGAATGACACTAACATCTTATCTAGGATCCATGGTATCTCAGCATGTTAATAGGAAAAAACCATGGAAAAGACGAAGCTAAAAACTACAATAAAATTCATTCATACAATTTTTTACGCTGCATAATATACATTGATTTTATGATAAATACAACACTTTCAATTTGATCAAAAGTGGAATTGGATTTTATGTTATTTTAAATATAAACAATAATTGTGTTGAAAAAAATCTTTTTTTTTTTTTATTATTTCCCAAATCGGACACTTATTAGTGTTTGAATAACTTGAGGTTGCGATTTCTCTAATCCTTATTTGGGAATTGAGTAAAGTGGTAAGAAAAGGTAAAGAGGAGGGAGGGTAAATTATTATCTTACTCTTTTTTTTCCCGATAAATATTGACAAAGCCGAAGAACAGCACAGGGGCCACGACAAAGTGAACCCTGACAACTCCGAAAAACGGAGACGGAACAGGCAAACAAAACAAAGAAAAAAACAATTGGGGGGGGGGGGGGGGGGACCGAAAACAGGGCAAAAACCAACAAAATAAGAAACGAACCAACAAATTACACAACACAAAAAAGGAGACCCAAGAGCAACAAGGAAAAACACGGACAAGAAGCAAACCAAAAACTGGAAAACAAGGCGCAACAGGACAGGGCAAGAACCGGACTGGAAAGAGAAGGAAGATGAGACCAAATCCAAAAAGATCTGGGGGAGAACAGCACAACGAATCCAATCCTTAGTTCATTTGAACGAAGCGCTCAATCATAAGGGATTCATCCCCATGAATAAGGGATTCATCCCCAAGAAATCCCAACCCAACGCAACTTCCTGGTTTTCCAAGTGCGTTTTCCCTTGAGCAATTGCTCAGCTGTGAAGCACTTCTTGTTTATGTTTCGAGTCTTTTCTTTCCTTTGGCCTTGGTCACTTTCTCAAGCCTCCTCTTCCCACTGCTATCAGGAGACATATCTTTGAAGAACACTTGAAGGTTCCGTTTCTCTTGATCTTTTTTCCAACGCTTGAGAGCCTTGCGATCCCTTTTAGTGGCACCATCATTAGGTTCCTGGCGCCCCTGTCTCTCTCTTCTTCTCCTTCCCCCTGCCTTTGATGTTTTCGCGGCATCTTGAACCAAATTAACACATAGGTCCATGTCCTCGACATGACTATGATCAATCAATGGTTCAAATCCTGGTGGAAAGGTTGGACCCGACGACTCAGACTCGCAGTCACTATTAGTGTTTGGTAATTGAACTGCTTGAGGTGTGCTTTGAATTTGCAACCCATGTGAACTGGTTCCACTATCTTCAACCCAAGGCAGAAGCAATTGCGATCTTACATACGGTCTGTTAACTTGGCATTGTTTAACAACAGACTGTTCACAGGCTTGGCCCGGAGAGAGGTAGACAGACGAGTATTATCTTACTCTTGTTTGGATATGTCAAATTAAGATGAGTACAAATAATAAGGAGTAAATGAGTTATTCTTATTTGACAATTAGATAAAGGGGTATGGGTCAAGAGAATTATAGCTAATTGTCCAATTATTTTTCAAAACTTACCTTCTTTCCCTCTTTACATTCAATTTAAAGGTTAAAGAAAATGGGGTAAAAGAAAGAAAGGAAAGGAACATACCCAGTGCCTCAAGCGCTCCCGCCTACGCAGGGTTGGGGGGGGGCGGATGTACGTAGCCTTCCCCTTCAGGGTGTTAACCTGAAGAGAGGCTCTTTCCCAGTGCCCTCAACCTGAGGGTGAGAACTTTCCAGGAGGTCACTTATCTGATACTACTCTCACCCAGGCACGCTTAACTTCGGAGTTCTAATGGGATCCGGGGATGGCGTGTTGGTGCCTTCTTTGGTTTAAAGAAAATGGGGTAAAGGGGATAAATTTTTACCCTCTTAAAAACTTATCAAATAAAAGTAAGGTTTTAATCCCATTACCTTTTCTTCCTTTATCGCCTTACTCTGTTGCCAAATGAACATAAAGGTAAAATTAGTGCAAGTTCAATGGCTTTGGATTCAATATTACAACAATAAATCAATGAGAATGAAAAAAGAAAAAAAGAAAAAAAGAAAAGAAAAGAAAGAACAAGGTTAATATATAATAATAGAAAGCTCAACATGAGAATGCGTGATGATTCCATGACCTCGTGCGCCGAAGATTATTCTAATATCTCGTTCTGGTAATTCAGTTTGACCGATTGTTTTGATTTTGTTTAAATATTTTGAATTAATTGTGTTATACATTGGGGGTTGGAATTGAGATGGCATTAAAATTAATGTCACACAATTTACAGTTTTAGATCATATCCAATTGAAAAAAGTAAATTAATCACATTATGGTTTTGCGTTGAGTTAATTTTAGATCTTAGTCGCCTACATAGGTTTTATGTTTGTTTTTGATTTTAAATGACTCTCTCTCTCCGTGGACCATTATCAAAGCTTGTTGCCATTTATCCCAGGCTTTGACCTTGGTGCGCAAGTCGACTTCGACATTGATTATCACTGCTTTCAGAGTTCCCGAACCTCGAACAATCCTCTTATCTATAGATCAAAATCCTCCTGACTGTTTACTCATAGAAAAAAGAGAGTTAGCATTGTGAACCATCCTAATCTTAAGTATAATGGAAAAATAATTTTTCAAGACCTGTTACCAGCCGTTTACCCGTAGCCGTTCAATGGCATTAAAATATGACTGTTGGAGTTTCATAAGTAATTAACATATAGCCACTGGAATTTATTACATCCATTATTGTACTGTTGCAATTCATTGCACGAATTCATTGCAGCCGGTGCCTCGATGCCTTTTATTATTTATAGCAATTGGAATTCATCTTAATTCTAATGACCGCTTATAACTGCTTGTATTTAGAAATTCATTTATTTTTCTCTCTCCTTCATTCATTCATCCAAATCCAAAAGTTATAGATTTGGCATTGCACTGCATTTCTCTACCTATTGTTTCATGATTAATTTAAAAAGCAGCACATCATTTTTTCATCCTTCTTTTTCGGTTCTCTTCCTCTCAAAAATACTTGGGCAAAGTTCTTGGGCTACCCTACCTGGCAATTGATGAGTGCACGTTAAGAGTCGGACCGCGTAAATCTCGAAGGACGGCCGCCGGTTATATTGTGCGCACCGGAGCAGCGGCGAAATCATCTTGTAGGACAGTGGTATTTACCACGGCGCGGTATCTTCATTTTGTAAGATCTTTCTAATTGCTCTCTCCTTCGGTGCTATATTTGAAAATTAGTCAATTTTCTAACAATTATTTGATTGTTATATTTAGATAATTATTTCTAAATTTTCTGCAATTTTTCCAGTATTTTCCCTTCAAATTTTCGGTATTTTTTGCTAAACATTTTTGCTGCCTATTTTTACTGCAATTTTACGTAAGTATTTTACTGAAATTCGTTCGCTGAATTTGGTCACTACAATTTTATGCGATTTGCTATTTTTACTGTTTTGCTACTATTACTATAACAATCTAAAAGACGATTTTATCAATCAATCATGAGCAATAAAAATTTTAACATGTGCTTAGACTTGAAAGAATAATCAACATATCTAAAAGCTACCAGTAGAATTATTTTTGTTTAACCGTCAACAAAAATTTCGGGATGCTCCTAGTTTTACCCGAATTCTCTTAGGGTATTATTGAACTTATATGGTATCACTTACGGTAGTTTAACATGTGCTGTACTAGTTTGTCCTAGTAATAGTACATACTTGAATTCATCAGAGAAATTGCATCGGCATTTTGCAATTTTATTACTTGTTTATCTATTATTGGATCTTTAACACAAGTAGGATGTTATTGTAAAGATGAGACATCTAGAAATGTGAGATGCCGAGTTTTTCTGAGATCTATCAAAATTTGAGATCTAAGGGATTAAATACGATTGGGCTTACAGTTAAGCTTTTAAGTGTAGAGAAAATAAGAAAGAAAATAGAAATGAGACATGCTTAATAATAAATTAATATTTATGCATGAAGTTTAAGTATGTGTATGTTTAATAATTTGAACTTCATATATTTTTTCTACCGTTTATGTTGTCATTTGAAGGACCTAATTTCTAAGTTTATATGAAAAAGATTGAACGGAAGTAACATAATATTGGCATGCATGTATTACTTGCATTTTATTAATGAAAGTTAGACCTACATTCACATGAATTCTAGTAGTGCTTTTATATGAAGCAGAAATTCTTGTGTTACATAAGAACAATTTTAGCCACAATCCCTTTCTAATTTTTTGTGATTCTATAAAGATTTGCTACTTGCTTTTGTGGAGTGTATTATGATAAAACGAATAAAACGGAAGTTAAAAATTAACTATACCGTAAGTCAAAGGGATTACATCGAATAGAGGTGTTAAGTATTACACCACCTTTCTCAAAAGAGATTGCGAAGGAAATCGAAAAATGCTTGAGGACAAGATGAACGTGATGCTTATTGGCCCTTAAGTTACCCTCAAGGTTGTGGTAGGAGCCCCATTGTTGTTGCTACCTACTTTAAAGAGAATCTAATTTAAAGGTTGTTAAGGTATCCTAGTTGGCTCATAGATATGCCTTCATGTACTGTTTGATTTGGGACCTATAGATTTAGTTAGCCCCCTTTACTGAAGTGACTCAGGCATAGGGAATGTGGTTTATAGACTTCTTATGCCATAGTAACACATATGTTCTTAACATGAGGCTTGTAAAGGTGTTGTGAGTTGCAGACTGTATGCTTGCCTTTCGTTCGCTTAAATGGTTTGAGTTAAATTGCTCGAGCCTGACCCTCATGGTGGTTGGAGGAGAGTTCTTGGTTTGGATTGTGTGTTTTTCAATTTTTTGTGTAATTGTTGGGGTAATACATGTTTAATGCTTGAGGTTGATTGTGAACTTGTTAGAATGAAGTCTTGAACCTAGAGCTGGCAACTCTTAGGTTAGGCATGTCTAGTTGCATAATCTTAAATCCTATTATGTTGGTAGAACATTGAATGTTTTAAGTTTAATCATGAAGTAGATTTTGTATGTGAGAATTTGATTTTCTTGCATATTTTGGGTGACCTAAATGAAATAAGTTGGTCATTGTAAGGGGCTAATAGGACTTGTGAGTTTTTGTAAAAATCTATGTGTGATTTGTATATTAGTCTCCATATTGATGTGTCTCATGTGTTTTCCATGGCTATGTTTGAAGCAAGTTGAACATATGTGTTATATGTTGATTGAAATGATGAAAAGTGTGTTGTTTTAAGTGTTGAAACATGTCTCTTTCAAGCTGAATGTGCTGCTACAAGTTGTTATGAGCCGTCAACTGCTGTAGGTTGTTGTTCATTGGCAGATTATGGATGTGTGCTGCCGAATTTTTTGCAGTATCGAATTGTTCTTGCTGTAATGTTGTACAACCGTTGTCTTTTGGGAATCTTACTATCATTTTAAGTTATTTTGTTGGATTTCAGCTTGTGGTTAGGAAAAACTTGATATGTTTGAGTCATGTGAGGACTTGTGTTGTCTTTGGAGACTTGCATGCCCTTTAGGATCATTGTTTCATGCTTCTTTTCTAGTTTTGGGAAAAGAATAAAGTGTAGGTCATATGAGAACCTTGATTGAACATAGGCTTAGTATTTAGCTTGTGTCTAGATACCTTATATGGTTTAGTGTCATATGTTGTATGCTCATATTGGTCATTTGGATGACATACCATATGACCCTATTGTTCACTTGATGAGGAGAAAAACGTGGCATCGCGTCACAAACTAAATATGCTAAGGTGATTGATAGCATTATCGTTTAAGAGAAAACACAACATTCGTCCTGTTATTTCATATGTCAGTTATAGATCTAGTCTACATACATTGATCCAAATGATGAATATTGAAGTGCTCTAACTAAATCGTTGAGGGACTAGTGAAGTACTATGAATGAGGATTACGTTGTAATAGACTCCTTGTTGTGTTGGGTGTCTAATATTGATGAGATATATTCTACTAATGACAATGTATTTAGGCTTGTTAGTGAGCTATATTTTGTGATATCTCTCTGAAACCTGCATTGTTTAGTTGTCATTAAAAATTGAGTTTGCAGGTAGAAAAATTAAATGCCTTAGGAATGTAGTGTGAGACATTCCATTGTGGGGGTTGTAAGAGCAATTGATAGCCTATGAGATATGTTGCTTGATCATAATCTTTTCTTATTATTGTGTTTTTGCCGATATTTGCTAGTTGTAGCTAGCTTATGGAAATTGATTATGGTGGAAATATTATTTTTGGTAACTGTCCAAATTCAGTGTGAATAGCTTAATGATGCTAGCACTTGGGCTTGAGAGCCTTACACAGGCTTGGGTTACCTTAATTTGAATTGTAAAAGGCACCTTCAGAGTTATGGTCTTCTGTACCTTTTTCTTTTGATATCATCAAAATTTGATATAATATTGGTAATACATGGACTACCCTTAATAGTGATAATGCATGTACTCTAAGTATGATGAGAATGGGTATATGGTCCTTTGTGACCTAAATTGGTGGTGATTCAATTGATTTGAGATGATAATGTTTCACAATTGTGAAGGTATGTAAAATTGACAAGTTTGCGGTATATGTCTTTCGTGCCAACTGTGTATAAACTATATGTACGATATGTGTACTATTTCAGTACTTGGGGTGGAGATATGATTTTATTAATAGGATATTTGCTCCATCATTGTGTTATACTGACTCGTGTAGAAGTTGGTAGGCGATGGAGCTAGTTGTTTAACAGCTCATTGCAGATACCTCATTGTGGGGGTGAGAGCAACTCGTGATTGATGTTGGCAATGGTTAACTCTAAAGTACCGCTTTGCTGCAATACAGTGTTGAAATGCCATTTATGATGGTTGAACTTGATGCTTTAACTTAACCCATAGTCCGTAACGGGTGGTGTGGGCACTTATGGGTTCGGCAAGAGGAAACCTATTTGTCTCAGGCTTAAGATCATAAACGAGCTACTTGAAAGAAATTAATATCACTAAATTGTGTAAGGTCTGAAAAGAACCTTGTGGATCCATTGATAAAGCCGCTATGTCAAAAAATGATTGGAAACATTGAGGGAGATGGGACTAAAGTCTATATATGAATAAACAGTGATGTATCCAACCTGGTCTTAACAGGTTCAATATGAAAAGTCATAGTTTCATTCGAGGAATGCACTGTATTTTATGTTGTCCCTCCCTGTGGTGTGACAGTGCAGAGGCGGGTTCATAGCCATATGTTTGGTGGTGTAAGTAAGACTTGCCCTTGATGGACACTATCTGTATATTACCAAGGGGTGAGGTTGAGCTTTAGCTCTTAATGGACCCATATCCATATGTTTGGTGGTGTGCAGTAACACACACTTAATGGGATCTACCTATGTAGGTGTGGGAGTGCGGCCGCTCCCTATGAAGGTTTAGGGCTTACCTTTTAGAGAGCCTATGAATATCCAGGACGAGCGCATGTCCGGTAAAACGCGCCAAACCACAGGAGTTGCCGAGATCTGGAGTTTAGTATGTGTTCAAGTGGAAGACTATACAACCTCTTGTGAGGTTCAAGACGAAAGTCATCTTGCAAGATGTTGGTCCTAAACTTGGGTTGCACTAGGTGACGATTCAAGTTGCGATACATCGGCAATGAAAAACTGAACTCTCTTTGCCCAATCTATCCTTCTTTGTTCTCTTCCGCTTGTATCCTTTGTGAGGGATTGTTGAAAAAATGATACAAGCTAATTTTAAGTATAATCGAAAAATAATTTTTCAAGACCCGTTACTAGCCGTTTACCTATAGCCGTTTAATGTCATTAAAATATGACTGTTGGAGATTCATAAGTAATTAACAATATAGCCATTGCAATTTATTAAGTCCGTTATTGTACTGTTGCAATTCATTGCAGCCGGTGCCTTAATGCCTTTTACCGTTTATAGCCGTTGGAGTTCATCTTAATTCTAATGACCATTTATAGCTGCTTGTATTCAAAAATTCATTTATTTTTCTCTCTCCTTCATTCATTCATCCAAATCCAAACGTTATAGATTTGGCATTGAACTACATTTCTCTACCTACTATTTCATTGAGATTTATTTCATTATTAATTTCAAGAGCAGCACATCATTGTTTCATCCTTCTTTTTCGGTTCTCTTCCTCACAAAAATACTTGGGCGAAGTTCTTGGGCTCTCCTACCTGGCAATTAACAAGTGCAAGTTAAGAGTCGGATTGCGTTAATCTTGGAGGACAGCCGCTAGTTATAATGTATGCACCGGAGCAGCGGCGAAATCGTTTTTAGGACAGTGGTATTTACCATGACGCGGTATTTTCGTTTTGTAAGATCTTTCTAATTGCGCTCTCCTTCGTTGCTATGTTTTGAAATTAGTCAATTTTCTAACAATTATTTGATTGCTATGTTTAGATAATTATTTCTAAATTTTCTGCAATTTCCCCAGTATTTTCCCTTCAAATTTTCAGTATTTTTCGCTGCAACATTTAGGTATTTTTGTTGAACATTTTTGCTGCCTATTTTTACTGCAATGTTATGTAAGTATTTTACTGAAATTCATTCGCTGAATTTGGTCACTGCAATTTTCTACGATTTGCCATTTTTACTGTTTTACTACTATTACTTTAACAAAGACCAGAGTCATGTATGCAAGCTTTGATCATGGCATACAATTAGGATTTGGGCTCAAGATTTCATAGTTGTAGTTTTTTCTTTCTTCCGCTCTAATACTTTATGTACTTCTTGAGGATTGCATTCTCTTCTTACTTATCAAAAAAAAAAAAAAAAAAATCTTAAGAGCACACAAGTAAATGTCAAGTGTCGGGCTTTAGTTAGGAAAATTGTTACACCTATTTAAGGTGTAACCTAGAAATTAGAATTATGGTTGTGAGTTAGAGTAAGATGAGAAAGAGAATTAGAAGAAGGGGATGAGAAAAGAGAGAGAGAGATGAGAAAAGTGTTGTTTGATTATTGTTGTTCATATCACAACTAATACAAGTATTTATAGTTAACAATCATTAACAAACTAATAATATCTCTAACTACTATTTTCCTATGTAAAGAATATTATCCCCTTTATTACATACATCAATACCCTCCTCACAAAGCATCCTTGTCCTCAAGGATGAGAACGAGTGAAATGTAGGAGCTTTGAGAAAACTTCGAACAATGTTTCTTCGCCTGGATCAAAGATGAAGATGTGAAACACAAGCTTGGAATTCAATCTTCCACCAACTATTATGCTCATATGGAGTCTTAACGCAGAAGCAACCCTTACAGAGCCTGGAACGTTATTTCTTGTCACAGGTATCATTTGATGCATATTGACAAAGCTGATGCTGATGAGATGCAATATTATATGGCCATTGTGAAGGAGTACTTCAACATTCAGATCGAGGAAGTCATCAACGCGCTCAATTTGTTGCAACACTGAAATTTCTGTAGTATGAAGTTCGGGTACTATTGTTGCAGCCTTCAAATGATTCAAAGGAGCTTGTATTAGCAATTCTTGATATGGTTTAAAATGTGTTGCAGCATCATTAGCTTGTTCACTTCTAGATCCAACATCACCAGATCCCAATTCAGTCACCTTTGATTGCAAACTAAGCTGCTGAATAGAATCTTGGTCCTCCATTGACTTAACAACCACTTCATCCAACTCATTCACTTGATCAATCTTCTCTTCATGATGCACATCAATACCCACTAGCTCCAAAGGGTCACTTGAAGAAGAAACTTCTCTTGATTCTCCAGTTTCTTCACAAGGAATGAGGAATTGAATACCCGTTTCACAACAATAGTCATAAATGTTTCTTCCTTGCAATTGACTGATGGCCGAAACAGCTTGTTCTCTTGTAGAGAAGGCCACTTGGGCTTCAACCACTAAGAGGGATATTGGCATGACTTCAATTCTTTTGATATGTCCATAGGGATAAAAAAAACTTGGTAAAGAATATCTTCGGTGATTGGATAAAGGGCTTTCCAAATCTTAACCAAGAGTGTAGCTTCCGTTTATGTTTCTTGCTCAACTGAATTGAATTAATATACTAACTGCGATTTGCTTAGCTAGTGATCGCGGCAACAGAAGGGCAGGGCCACACCTGTGTTCTCTTCTTTGAATCGAGTCTATGTCGGCTGAGGATTGTTTTCCAGTTTGATTCATCAATCCAGCATAGATCTTGTTTGCTTTCAACTAGCCCAGTGGCAATATTGCTTCAATTCTTGCTTTGTACTTCTTACTGCAAAATCAAGATGACTTTAACAAAATCGAATTCAATTGTAATCACTTTTTTTCTTTTTCTTTTTTATACTTTCGGTGCCAAGAATCGACTTCTCTGATACCAAATGTTACACCAATTTAGGGTGTAACCTAGAAATTAGGGTTAGGGTTGTGGGTTAGAGTGAGATGACAAAGAGAATTAGAAGAAGGGGATGAGAAAAGAGAGAGACAGATGAGAAAAGTGTTGTTTGATTATTGTTGTTCATATCATTAACAAACTAATAATATCTTTAACTAACTAATAATATCTCTAACTACTATTTTCCTATGTAAAGAATATTATCCCCTTTTATTACATGCATCAAAAATGGGTCAAGCTTGGAGATGAAATTGGTTGTGCTCAGGTGACGACACAGGTGGGTTCGAATAACTGCACCTGTCAAACTTCATGAAACTGGTCTAAGTCACGACATGATTATGGTTTGGGTCACAACATTGATTGCCTTAGCACATGAATTGAGGCAAGCCAAACAAATGACGAGTGGCGTGCCTTAAGTTGTGTTAGATGTTGACTTTGAGATAACAAGACAATTATTTATTTTATCTGTTAAGATAGTAACAAATCTAAATCTGACTAAGATAGTTATATAAAAATTATGACTTTGTGCCTATAAATAGACTATCTTCTTCCATAATTGATCTTAAATTCTTCTGTGATCAAGTCTCAAAACTCAGATTCTCTTTCTAGATCCAATTCGTCAATTGAGTATATCTGAACTTTTTGTCTAATATTTACCAATAGATCTCTACAAGCTACAACCAGAGTAGGACGTGAATCAGAACCAAGTTGGACTTCAATGACAATATTCATAAAATTTGAGCCAAACTTGTTTCAGTTTGGCCTCAAATTACCTTTGGTGAATCTAGCAGTAGCATATCTTAGTCACAATTTAAACCATGGTTATGCTTATGTAAAGTCGACCATGGGTTATATACAAGATGTGAAAGTGGTGTCAACCCCACCAACAATAGTGCCCATTCAATGCTTCTTCGTGACTCTCTAAGTTCATTATTGGCCCCAAAACTCCCTCAATTCTCTTTTTTCAAACACATTGACTTGAAAGTCGAAAGGGACTTTGAGGTCAGAGCCCCTGGTTTAAAAACAATAACAACCCAGTGTCTCAAAGAGGCTCTCCTGCCAAGGTGTAATCTAAGAAGAGTAAGATGTATGCAGTCTTACCTAGACCTGGCAAAACCTGACGCGACACAATAACACGATAGGAAGATAGCGGGTTTGGATTGGGGTTTTTGAAGCTGGGTTAAACTTGGGTCGACCCGTTTAACCCATTTAGGTATTTGGGTTCAATTTGGGTTTGACCCGTTTAACCTGTTTTCAACCCACTTGACTTATTTATATAATTATGTTAGGTATTTGAATGGTCCATTATTGTTATTATATATAGATTTTGGATAACGTATTTCACATAAGATAATTTAAAAATATTTAGTAATGTAATTTGACAGTTTATTATAAATATGTCGTGTATTTATTGCTAGTATCAACCATTATGTGTATTATTGACATTTTGTAAGTAAGAAAAAAGCATTTATTGGAAAAAAAAAGAGGTATAATTAAATGAGTAACCTATGAGTTACCCTTTTAATAATCAGTTGAGGTCAGGGTTGAGAGTTCCTTACCCATATAATAAATGGGTCGGGTTCGAGTTGACTTCATTTCTATGACCCTTCGCATAACACGAACACGAACACGAACACTACACAACATGACACATTTGTCACTCATAGTCTTACCCCTACAGGGTGTGACCCTATGGGATACTATTTGTGAAGAGCCCCTAACCCTAAAAAGATATTTGGATGTACAGATAGAAGGAAAAGGAAGGAACATACCTAATGCCTCAAGGGCTCCCGCCTATGCAGGGTCTGGGGGGTCCGGATGTACGCAGCCTTCCCCCTTCAGGGTATTAACCTGAAGAGAGGCTGTTTCCCAGTGCCCCCAACCTGAGGGTGAGGACTTCCCAGGAGGTCACCCATCCTGGTACTACTCTCGCCCAAGCACGCTTAACTTCGGAGTTCCAATGGGATCCGGTGACGGCGTGTTGGTGCCCTCTTTGGTATATGTCATATATATGGATGTACAGATATATGTCATATATTATACCATTTTATAATTATTTTGGTTATAAAATGCTAACAGAACATATTATTTTGCTATATATATATATACTATCTATTCATTTAACAGATCATGCATAGGACTTCACCAACGCAAGAAAAGCCTAACTCATCTGTAAATCTATCTTATATATTATTATAAAACCTCCCTTAACCTCAAAAGCCTCCAACCCCCCAAAGATGCAATTTTTTGGAAGCCTGTGTTGAGCTCCGCCTAAAACCTTTTTGAGTTTCTATTCTAATTGAAGTTAATAAATGAAAATAAATTCATTAACTCAAAATTTAACCCATATCTATACTTACTTTCAGAGACTTTGAAGAAACTAGAGGAAGAGTAAACAGTTAGAATTAAAGAGGCCCTTCATAAATGCCATACATAAATCAAGAGCTGATCACCATCAACAAAGAGAGAATGAAATGGCTAGGGGAAAAAACCCAACATTTTCCTATTTATACATTACACTCTACAAAATCCAAATACAACTTAGCACTGCCCTACACATGTACTACAAATGAAATTTCAGATAAGACCCTATATTACACTCTACATTTTCCCAATTTAAGCCCCTTGATTAATTTGGCCTTGCACTTGGTTGGCCAAGAAGTATGTCCCAGCATGACCTGGATTATACAGCATGCCTGGGAGCACACCAATATTAGCAGGCTATTGGTTCATCCTTACTCGATCAGTTCCGAAGTCATCATGTTGAGGAAGTGGGTGGTTAACTTGCTCCGTAGTGTGATAAGCATGGAGAGGTCTAGGTAGGAGAGGCTGGCCCCTAGATGTGGGTACCTTTCTTTGCATGCTTGCTTCAAGGCCTTGAGTGGGCCTTGAGGCAACCTCTACTACCTGAGGAGGGTATGCACGGATTTGTTCGAGGACAGACAATGCTGGCACATTGGCGATGAGATCCCTCAAGGCCAGAGAAAAACTCTGATTCGAAGGGTCAGCAACCCCAAGGGGCACATTGTTCCTATGGCAAGATTCCAAGTGTGTGACACTTAGGTTAGCCAGAACAGGGTTTTCTATTCTCTCAGGTACAATATAGTCGACCTGAGTCATTAGCAATCGTGAGCTCAAAGGAGTTTTGTGAGGATATTAAATTGGTGCTGATGGAAGAGGTGTAGGCCTAAGTAGCCTGATATTCTCTCTAACGGCTTAAACTAAGCCATTGTGAGCCTCAGCTTATTTACCCAAGATAGGCTTAACCTCAACTACTATCGGTCTTGCCACGTCCTTAGCAATAAGGGTAGTAGTAGAAAACAAGGTTGAGTTCATTTCAACTAAAACTCTGTCAATCTCTTTGTGAAGCCTATCATGCATTGAGGTTCCAACGTTGTTTATTACGGCTCTCATGGTGGCAGAGTTTTCATAGTGGGTGGCTAGATTGCGCTCTGTTTTAGCACGTTGTCTTCTAAAGGCTTCTCTCATAGTTTGTTGGACTCTTTGGTCCACAGTTTCTAAACGGCGTTTAAGCATAGCCGTGAAACTCTTATGAGAATGGCCATCCAGCCCAATTCGTTCATCTTCCGGGATGTCACCATCGCCAACTCTCTCACTTCCGTGGCTAGGACTTGATTCATCCATTCGTATTATAAGGATTTGCTCAAGAGGATGCTCAAGTGGGGATCCAATTAGGGCTAAGCCTTCTGGCCCCCTCGTGCTCAAGAGCACTAGACCTCCTTGTTTTGACCATAGGCGAATGGTCTGAAATTACGTCCTGGTAATCCACGATGGGCTAAAGACGATGAAGTCTTATTTTAAGCCTCCCACTGTGATAGCCAAAAGGCGTGTTTTCTTTATTTTATTTGTTATTAAGTGTGATGTGGTCGCTGTAAAATAATAATTAAAAAAACCATGCAAAAGGGACTCATCGTAACTAGGGAGTGAGCCTCAATTCAAAAGGCACGTCTTTGACCTCAACCACTCATCATTTTAAGAAAAAAGATTGTGATATTTTGATGTATCAGACTTCAGTTATACCATGAGTTTAACTTATGCTTCAATTAAGAAGACTCGGCTAAATAATTTTTTTGGATTTTTTAATATATATATTGATAGAAACATAAGGGATATGGACCTAACTCAAGTGGCAATTACAGTAACGGAGCAAGGCCTACATACACCTTTCCTCGTACACTTAAAAGTCAGAAATTGGGATTGAGACAAACCCAAGAGCTCAGTCATCTACTTACAAGCCCGAGCCAATCAGGTTTTTAAGCCTGGCAACCTTGACTTATAATAACTCAAATGAGTTTAGGTCTGACAATATTAACATGGAGGTAACCGTATTTAGGTTACTGGACTAGGACCAATGCAATCAAGGTCAAGCCTTGGCCATTAAAGCCTTAAATGAAAGCCTCACTTCTCATCTTGTCGAAATTTGGGAACAAATTAAAATAGGAAGTTCATACCTGAAACCCGAAAGACTGTATTATTGAAGAAGCAAGTAAAGCAAGTTGTTCTACACTAAGCTAAACTATGTTAAGTTATGCTACTCCTAAGAAAAGAGCAAAACTGTGCTATAAAGAAAACTTGAAGAAATTTTGTGTTGAGTGTGTGTACTGATTTGGACTTCAACATCTTTTGTTTATAGATACACTAAATAATGACTTTCCCCTGATTTCGCTGCATTTTCACCCCATGTTAGGCCATTAAGCTTCTTCTTGTGCATAAAGGATCAATGAACGTCTCCATGATTCAGTTTTGGAGGCAACTCCTTGAAGCCCACATCCGAATTTCTAGCTGAAGTGTCCTCTAAAAGCCCCATGTTCTCTTGGATTAAGTCTAGTGCCCAAGTATCTGAAATTGTGCTGCAAGTAATTGTCTTAAGCTTGGAAACCCTCCTATCTTGCAGCCTTCTTGGCAAACCCCTTGAGCTCGAGCTCCCTTTACCTTCGATCATCTCAAGTCTCGATACCCTTGTTAGGGTGATAATCTTCTCAAGATACCAGGCTCGAGAGGCCGTTACTTCAACACTTAAAAAAAGCCTAATTCTCCTCGAGAAGGGCTTCAAGTGTTAAGCGTGTGGCATTTTGTTCAAAACAGTGTCGTCCCAGTCCCCTGGAATTTAGGGTGTAAACACCTACGGAAAGAGCTATATCGCCTTAAACAAGCACCGCGAGCCTTATTTCAACAATTCAGTGCATTTCTTCCAAGTCTAGGCTTTGTATCTATCGAGCCAACCCATCCCTTTTCAATCAAAAGGACTAAAACACATCTCACCTGTTTGCTTCTATATGTTGATGACATCATCCTCATAGGCACTGACCCAACTCACCTAAGCCATCTCATCGTCTCCGTATCAAACCAATTGGCCACAAAAGACCTCGGATCCCTAAACTACTTTCTTAGCTTTAAGGGCCAAACGCGACCATAAGAGGCTTTTCCTCTCCCAACACAAATGCACTGTGGACCTTCTAACCACACACAATCTCCATGATGCCAACCCTGTAAGAACAACACTGCCATTCTGAGCACCCCTATCTCTAAATGAAGGGGAGCCTCTTGATGATCCTTCTAAGTAGAGGAGTGCTATTGGGGTCCTATAGTACCTGACCATGACTCGGGTGGACATCTGCTATGCTATTAACCTGGTCCTCTCAATTCATGCACGCCTCTCGGAATCATCACTGGAAGACTATCAAACACATTCTTCGATATTTCAAACACTCCCCTGACCACGACCTATCCATCGTCCTGGCCTCCCCAACTACAATTGTTGCATTTGCAGATGCCGGCTGGGCGCTGCGCCCGGGGGGGGGGGGGTGGGGGGGGTGGGATGCACACCCGAGGATCTACAACCAGCTATTCCATAAACTTTGGCCCTAATCTAATATCTTGGAGGGCAAAGAAGCAACCTATAGTTTCAAAATCCACCACCGAGTTTGAATACTAGGCGGTTGCCCAAAATGTTGTTGAAAGTGACTGGATTAGATACCCGATGAGAGACCTTGGGCTACACCACCTAGGACCAATAAAGTCTACCTGCGACAATGTTTCTACATCATATCTTGCCGCCACCCAGTCTTCAATGACAAAAGCAAATATGTTAATGTCCATTTCTAACGTCAGAAGCAAATATGTTGACGTCAACCAAGCAAGTAGCTGACATCATCACGAAATGGCTCTCCACTGACAAATTCCTTTAATACAAGAACAATCTTTGCGTCACCCCCACCCCACTCAGCTTGAGGGGACCTATTAGAGCATATCTCTAGCTTTAGTGTATACTCTTGCTTTACCTATTGTGCCCCTAAAGTTATAGTACCTCCATTGATATTGTATGTATTTATTCTTTCTAATAATCATTCTTACAATAATAACAAAAAGGCTAGGGGATGGGAGGGGAAAGGGAAGAGAATAAAAATGTCTTAAGTCAAAGTAGAATTGAATAATAAGAAGTGACAGGACAATGCCGGTGATTGGGGAAGCCAAAATGGGATCCTTTTAGCAAAGTGTGATAACACAGAGACAGGGAATCACGCTGTTCCCATTTGTTGGACACTCATGGGTCCCTCCTTTTTCTTTTCCTTCTTCAAACAAAGGTGCTGCGCGTGCGGCTTAACTTCTTTTTGGATAAGTTCAGCTTTTGTGTTATGCTATCCAATTATATTGCCAACCAGGCATATTATTAGGCATATTTTTCAAAAAATTTTGTGTTAAAAGAACTCATCAAAGACCAAGGTAGTTAGGTTAATTGATTCAGATTGGATATGAGTTTGCGAAGTCGTTTGATGGTTCAGGCAAATATAAACCAATCAAGTCACATCAGGGCCGAACATCACCTTAAGCTCCTGTTTGACAACAGGATAATGGGGGGTAAAAGGGGATAAGGGTAATGGGGGGTAAATTGTTACCCCCATTTGGCAAAACATAAAGAGGGGTAAAGGAGGGTAATTAGGGGTAAAAACTTACCCTGCTTACACCCCCCCCCCCCCCCCCCCCCCCCCCCTAATTATCCTCCTTTACCCCCATTTTCTTTAACCCCCAAATTGGGGGGGTCAAAGGGGTTAAGATAAATTTTTAAAAAAATTTAGACTATTTTACCCTCATTTTAACTATAATTTTCTTTACCCTTACCCCTTTACCCAATTGCCAAATTAGGTTAACTCATTTACCCCTCTTGACCCTTACCCCTCTTATTTTGACATATCCAAACAAGGGTAAGATCTTACCTTACCCTCCCCCCCCCCCCCCCCCCCTCTCTACCCCTCTTTACTCTCTCCCTCTTTATCCCTCTTTACCCGGTTGCAAACAAAGCATAATCGACCCATGCAATTGCTTGGGGCCCCCCAAATTTTAAGGGCCCCAGATATTTGGGATTGTGATTTTTAAAATATTAATTGTTAATATTAATAAGGTTTATGGTTAGAATTTTTATAATTGGGTAAATTATATATTAGTACCTTGACGTATGGTGTATTAAATTTTTTTAGTCTACCAATTTCCAAAAAAAACCTTTTTATCCTAAAAGTTACATATATTTAATAAAATAGTCTAAATAGCGATGTGTAACGATGTGAAATAGGCTTCGCTTTTATTTTTTCACAATATTGTTTGGACTATTTTATTAAATACTTGTAAATGTTTGGACTAAAAAAATACTTCATAAAGTTTATGGACTAAAAATTTAGTATACCAAATTTTAGGGTACTAATATGTAATTTACCCTTTATAATTTCTTATATAAAAGGGACCTCATTTGAAATTTTTACTTGAGGTCCTGAAAATATCAGGACTATCCCTAGTCACATATGGTTTGAACATCTTTGTTAAGTTGAATGTGGGTTGATTATAATCCGATTAATGACCATCTATTCGTTATTGTCATTCCTACCACTATGATTCGACCATTAAGTATAAAGGAAGGAATTACTTTAGCATGAAAGTCAATTATTCTAATCATTCTATTAGAACACTAATTAATAGCTTAGATAACTCTCATCATTATTGTCATTTTAAGTCAAGTTACACTTGGTTAGGCTCATTACTTGTAGAAGGTTAAACTTCGCTCGAGCTAGTCCAATCTCGACTCACCTGGCTGCCTACTCTATGCTTTATCGGGCTTGACTTTCGGTCACAGAGCTAAATGAGTAAGCTTGGCTTCAAGCTAAACAAGAAGCTGTCATGACTCATTTACATCCCTACCTCCCTCCCTTCACCTGCAACGTTGCACCTAGTTCTTCCTTGCTAGCAATCTTATCTTGGGATTCTTCCACTTTTGCCAACCTGAACTTACTATGGTGAATCTAGCAATTTTTATCATTATGGGCTTATTGTAAGCCATTGCATAAAAAAGACATAGATTTCTAATAAAGCGTTAAATAAAAATGAACAAATCCATAACTAAAGGGAATTTGGTTAGAATGAATTATCTAATCTAGACAGTTAACATGTGACTATACAGTAAGAGTGGCTGTGAAATGATAAGGTGAAAGTTAGTTTAAACATCCACGAGGGCTATGATTGATTCAAGGAAAATTTAGGCTATGTTTGGTTCTTGAAAAATTCAAAGGAAAAAAAATCTCAAAGAAATACTTTTTTGAGTTTGGCTTACATGAAAAATACTTTAAAAAAGAATTATTGCCGAAAATTTTAGGTAAATTTGCTTCATTTGGAGAAGCATACTTGCCACTCATGAAAGTGAAATTCTTGATAAACCGACATTAAGCACCTGAATAAAGTGTTTATTTGTTCACATTCGATATGGACTTTAGCAAAGATAATTTAAACATTAGACCAACAACTGGAGCTAATTTTACGCTCAGGTATATGCTTTTGGACCCTAGTATAAGATACATAAGCACATATGAATATTTCAATAATACTTAAAAAAGAGAGATCAACATGGAAAACAGAAGGCCAAAGACTATAACAAGTCAATCTGATTGTTCAAAGATCAAGGACCAAAATAAAGTATAATAGGTCATTCCGATCTTAGATTGAATTTTTTATTTGGTCGAATCCTTCATTATTGCCAACTTGAAATAGAACTAAACCAAAAACTATTAGTAAGCCCAACTTAAAGACTAAAGACTCATTTAAATAACATCATTAATTTTCAGTTTGGACTACTAATTTGAATGCCTCTATAAGCAAAGCTACTTTTTCCACAAGATTAGCCACAAACTTATAAATTAGTAACTTTACCCCACTATCTTTGTCATTACGTTATATAAGTTTGATTTCTTTTTCTTTTCCTTAAATTTCCTCTACCTCCACACAAAGGGGGCAAAATGAAATTGTACATATTTTTAACCAAACTTGGGGAAAAGAAAATACAAAGGAAAGAGAATAGGAGTTTTAATTTTATTTATCCTTTGTTTTGAAAGTGGAGGAAAGTATAAAGGAAAAATAAGATTAAAATTAGAGAAAAGAAAAGTTGAAGAATAAGAACAGGTTTAGCATTTAGAGGTGTTATTACCTTCTTCGACCAAAAGCACAAATTGGATTACCCACTGTTCACTTTTGGTTCTTGGTTCTTCATTCAGACCACCACTGATTTTGTTTGCCTCAATCCCCTTGAAATTATTAGCATATCTAAAATGTTAAATATCGGTCCGGACTGATAAGAGTGGTTACTGTTAGAGTACAAAACCAATCTTGGGCCTTTACCAATCAGCTTAAACTTTTGGGACAGTTGATTCTTTGACATATGGTATCAGAGCCTTGTTGACCAAGAGGCCATGAGTTTGAATCTCAACATTCCCTACTTATTAAAATAATTTAAGCACAAGGTTTGACATGGGCCTGTGCACTATCCACGCTTCAAACCCAATTGGCATTCGCGTGAGGGGGCATGTTAGAGTATAAAACTATTCCTGGACCTTCACCCATCATCTTAAGCTTTTGGATGAGATGGTTCCTTGACAGTTACTACTCAGTCTATCCCTTGGTCCTTGATTTAAGCCTATACTGCTCGTTGTTTTAAAATATTAGAATGCTATATTACATTAAAACCAAGACCATATCGGAGAATTTGGTCTAGAATCTGACTGTCCTATTATTATTCAATTCGGTCCTCATTCCTTTATTTTTACCTATTTTTATGCACTATACTTATAATGTTTATTGGTCTCAACATACATCAAACTGAATCAAAAGTTTAATAAGTTTAAATTCTCGAACATGGATTGGACTAAACAATATTAGTCAGATTGATCTTAGGACCAAATTTATTCAAGTTTTAAAATGAATAGTTTAAAATTTTAAAGGTGTTCATTGGTCTAAACATGAAGCAATTTGGATTGATAATTGTTAATTTTCAATTGGGAGCAAATACCAAAACCAGTCGCATTTAGGCTCAGTTTGTTTTGGAGGAAAATGTGATTCTAGGAAGTGGTTTTCATATTTTCCTTCGTTTAGCGCGCTTTCTTTGACGAAAAAACTTTTCCGGCGGAAAATGTTTTCCCCAATGGAGGGAAAATGACTTCCCTTGTAAAATAAGGGAAGTCACAATTCCAAGTGGAACAAGAGCCTTTGCGGTAATTATCGTGCGGATATGGATCGAACCGAAATTAACCGAATTGGAACGTAAACTTTAACGTAATAATGCCGAATAGGAATTAGACTGAATAATCAAACAGAGCCAGATGTTACTTTATCATGGTTTTAAAAGAGGCAATTTTCATCATTTTGAATTACTACATAATATTATATAGGAAAGTTATCAATTAGGTACCTTGGGATTTGAACGTTTATTACACGGGTACTCTGATGTTTAGTTAATATACAATGATATACTGTAAAGTTTAAAAGTTTTATTACTCAAGTGCTCTGAAGTTTAAAAATTTTATAAATAAGGTAATTTTCACCAAAATTTGATAGATTATAAATAAAAATTGTTAATGTGGAATACGAGTTTCAATAATATATATGTGTCCCTGTCATAAACCAGTGATTTCTTTTGTAAGAAAATGCTAGCATAACATGTTAACGAAAATTCACTAGATCCGAACGCATGTTATATTTAGGTGATAAAATTTCGTGTCCCAAGGTACCTTATTACATATATTAAAATGATATGATACTTCGGTAATAAATGCTCAAACTTTAGGATATTTGATAGATAATTTTTCTATTTTATATAGCTTTGATAGATAATTTTATTTTTCTATTACCTTTTATATATATAGGATTACTACTTATATTGTCCTATAATAAGATGTAAGATGGTTTATGAAAGATGTTTCTTTTAAACTATATACAAAAACATTAATGTGGAAACAAGTTTTGCTTTGAAACAAACAAAGGAAAACCTCAATCGGATTTCAATTTTCTTGGAAAACCTTTTCCAAAGAAAAATATATTTCTAGAATCCACTTTTCGTACGAAACAAACAGAGCCTTATTCTTTTTCGATATCAAACTAGGTTATTTAGTTTGGTGATAGATTCCGGTCCAAGCCTTAACTCTTAGGCTACGTTTGAAGCTGGTAAATTTTAAAACCAGAGAAACCATGTGGGAAAGAAAAAAAAAGGAAAAAATAGGAGGATTTTCATTTGGTTCAATCCTTCGTCCTTGGTTTTCAACTTCATCAATTTTTAGTTTGGACAAGATCAGTAAACTCAATCCTTGATCTACATCTATGCTAATCCCCGGTACAAACTAAAATGGAAATTTAGTCTAAGATAGTGATGCAGCGCGTGATAGGAAAGAAGGACAACGGGAAGATTTAACGGCCTTTCCTTTGAATTTTATTAAGAAAATTAATGAAAATTACAAAGAGGGGATAGGGTTCTTTTTCACATGTTGAGAGGTAGAACTAAAAATAAAAATAATTTATGGAAAAACTAATGAACTAAACCCTAAGTCCTCCTATTTATAGTGGATGGACTAGCTACGAAAAGATAATTCATAATGAAAAGATAACTCATAAAAATTAAATCACAACTAAAATAAGATCAAATCAAATCCTCTAGCTAATCTTGATGAGGTCAAAGCTTCCAGAAATCGTGGTTGGTTGAAAAGGAAAGGAAATTTGCCGAGATTCGTGCGTTGACAAGGTTTACGCACTGGTGCCGCCAGGCTATGCTTTGTCATGGTGACGCCAAGCTACCTTCCATATCTGGTGACACCAAGTCTCGCGCCGTGTCCCCCGTGGATGCTAACCCTGTTGCATCATCCTCCCCGAGTTGGGAAGAATTCGCCCTCGAATTCACTTAGGCTGTTGCGGTGTCATTCTCGCCAAAATAAGGAGTGAGGTGTTCGACGTTGAAAACATAGGAAGTTCGCATGCCTTGCGGGAGCTGAAGCCAGTAAGCATTATCGTTGATCTTCTCAAGAACTGTCAAGGGACCAATCTTGTGTGCGGTGAGCTTATTGTATTCCCAAGCAGGAAATCTTTCTCTAGTCAACACAGCCCACACCTTATCACCAACTTGAAAATGGATCCGCTTTCTCTTCTTATCAACGTCCAACTTGTATTTGGCGGCAGCCTCTAATGAACGAGCTTGAGTTTGTTCATGCACATCCTTGAGGGAGTTAATGAAATCTTCCACCTTTCCGTGTGGCCTAGATAAGTCAGGAACCGGGGCAAAGTCCATAGGAGCGCGAGGAATGAAGCCATAAACAATGTGGAAGAGAACAAAGCTAGTAGTGCGGTCGACAGGGCTATTGTAAGCAAACTCTGCTTGGTGAAGTTTGGATTCCCATCCCTTGGCGTTTTCAGCTACAAGGCAACGGAGAAGGTTGTCAAGGGAACGGTTGTTGACCTCGGTTTGTCCATCATTTTGGGGGTGATGAATGGTACTGAATGCTAAGGATGTGTTGGCCATCTTCCATAAGGTCCTCCATAAATGACTGACAAAGCGTATATCTCTATCGGACACATTACTCAAGGGCAAACCATGTAGCTTGTAAACCTCTTTGAAGTATAATCCTGCAACGTGAATGGCATCTGCAGCTCTCTTATACCCTATGAAGTGCGCCATCTTCGAGAAGCGATCAACCACGACGAAGATTGAGTCAATACCGCCAGTGGTCCTCGGTAAACCCAACACGAAGTCCATGCTGACATCTGCCCATAGCTGACTCAGAATAGGTAACGACAAATACAACCCTGCATTGGTGACGCCTCCTTTAGATATCTGACAGTCACGGCAACGTTGGACAAAACGTTCCACTTCGGGGCACAGAATTGGCCAGTAATAGCTGGCGGATATGAGTTTGAGCATCTTGTCATGTCCCATGTGACCCACGTTGTGCTTCTCTTCGATTATTTTGAGCCACCAACTCGATTGAGGAATACACAATTGGTTGCCTTTGAAAAGGAAGCCATCATGAATAAAGTAGTCTGGGTTGATCCCTTCTTGTGCTTCTCGCCAAATACTACTAAAAGTGGGATCATCTGGGTACAAATCCACCAAGTACTCAAAACCTGTGACTTCTGCTCTGCTGTGCGCCAAGACTAGTGTCCTCCTACTCAGTGCATCTGAGACCTTGTTTGGCTCGCCTGACCTATGTTTGATGGTGAAGTGGAATAGCTGAATGTAGCTAGCCCACTTGGCGTGTCTATCAGAGAGTTTTTTTGGCTGTTGATGAATTTGAGGGCCACGTTGTCTGAATACAAAATGAATTCTTGGTTCGTCAAGTATGCTCGCCAACTCCTCAAAGCTCTCACCAAAGCATAAAACTCCAAGTCATACGTGGAGTAGTTCAATCTGCTGCCATCCAACTTTTCACCGAAACAGGCAATTGGTCTCCCTTGTTGGTTGAGCACGGCGCCAATGCCCACCTTGGATGCATCAGTGTGTCATTCAAAGGTTTGTTGGAAATTCGGTAGTGGCAACACTGGAGCCGTTGTCAATTTCTCTTTAATCTTGGTGAAAGCCAACTTTGCTTACGATGTCCACACAAAGGTTCCCTCCTTCATGCACTCTATGAGTGGCGCAATGATTGGACTGAAGGCTAGAGCAAAACGTCTATAGAACGACGCCAGTCCGTGAAAGCTCCTCACCTCGCCAATTGTTTTCGGTTCTGGCCAATCTTTGATGGCCTTGATCTCGCCTTCGTCGGCTGAGATCCCATCCTTGGAGACAACAAAACCAAGGAACTAACCCTGTCCTTCATAAATTCACGCTTCTTGAGTGTGGCAAATAAGCACTGGGCTCTCAATATCTGGACCTCCTCTCGGAGATGGCGAAGATGATCACCATGGTCTCGACTAAACATGAGAATGTCATCAAAATACACAACAATGAATTTACCAATGAATGGGCGAAGGACTTGATTCATAAATCTCCTAAACGTACTCGGAGCATTGGATAGTCCTAACGGCATGACCATCCACTCGTAAAGTCCTTCTCTTGTCTTGAATTTTGTCTTCCACTCATCTCCAGGCATAATGCAGATCTGATGATACCCACTCTTTAGATCGAGCTTAGTGAACACCTTGGCACATCGAAGCTGATCTAACAAATCATCAAGTCTCGGAATTGGAAACCTATAACGTACTGTGATCCTGTTGATGGAGCAACTATCCACGCATATTCTCCATGATCCATCCTTTTTCGGTGTGAGCAAAGCAGGCACTGCGCATGGGCTCAGGCTTTCCTTAATGAACCCCTTGATGAGGAGTTCTTCGACTTGCCATCTCAACTCTTCATGCTCGGTAGGGCTCATCCGGGCAATGAAGCACCAGGCATTAGATCAATATGGTGCTGCACATCTCTCAAAGGCAACAGTGAGGCGGGAAGTTCCTCTAGAAAAACGTCAGCATATTCTTCCAACAAGCCCCTGACCTCTCGCAGTAAGTCCTTGGAGATGACAATGCTCTCTTTACCAATCAGAACCAACAAGACCTTAGACTCGCCAACTTCCTTGGCGAACAACGTACGGCTCTGGACATTCAGATGTATGGCGTCAGCTGCTTTGGACTTCTCATCCTACCTCCGAAGTGAAACTATGTTAACTCCGCCAAAAAGAAAGCTGTAGGTATTCTTTCTTCCATCATGAATTGCTCCATGATCAAATTGCCAAGGACGCCCCAACAGTAAGTGGCAAGCGTCCATTGTCACCACATCGCACCAGACGCCTTCTTTGTAGTTTTGATCAATAGAAAAATTCACTAAACAACGCTTTGAAACCGTCACTTGGTTACCTTTCTTCAGCCAAGAAAGTTTGTATGGATGTGGGTGTTTCTCGGTCTTTAGTCCCAACTTTGTTATGGCTTCTTCTGAAATCACATTTTCACAACTCCCTAAATCAATGACGACTCCGCATATCTTGCCATCAATAGTGCAGGTGGTATGAAAAATGTTGTTCCGCAATCAGCTATCTTCGACCTCTTCTCTTGGAGTGAAACACGCACGCCTAACCATAAGACACTGTCCCTCTTCACTGGTTTCGGGATGGTTCTCCGTGTCCACTAATTCTTCGAAGCTATTCTCAACAAGTGTATCATCTTCTTCATCCCTTGGCTCCTCAATGAGGAGGGCCTTTCTCGAACTGTCTCCCTTGCGGCAGTCCAAGGACCGATGTCCTACCTCTCCACATTTAAAGCAACGAATTCTAGAAGAACCCGCCAAATCTTGGTTGACTTGCCTCACGGTGTTGGCAGGTGGTACCCTCAGCTGAGCATTTGGGTTTGGCAGTGCCTGAGTCTGTTGCCTAGCTCCGGTTGGCGTGTTCCATGTACTGCCAACTGGGCGGCGCCTTTGCTGTCTCTCAACTTGTGCAGCTCTCTGAGCAGCTTTTGACATAGTGAAGATATCAAACATATTAAGGACGTCTTGTATGCGCTCCCTCAATCTGCCAATGTATCTACCAAACAATTGTTCTCCAGACTCCGCCAAATCATTCCTAGCGATCAGAGCATGGAACTTAGATGTATACTCCTCCACTGTCCTTGAACCTTGGCGAAGGTTCTGTAGGCGTTGGTACATCAAACGGGCGTGATTGTGAGGCAAGAAGACGCCTTGCAAATGCTTCTTCATCTTCTCCCAAGATTCAATCTTGGTTTTGCCTTGCCTAAGCCGGGTCTGCTTCTGTTGGTGCCACCAGGCGGCTGCCCTTCCTCGAAGGCGCATAGCAACAAGTGGTGCCTACTTTCACTCCGGGATCTCACGAAACTCCAAGACTTTCTCAATGACAACGAGCCAATTAAGGAACTCTTCTAGACGTCCTCCTCCATTAAATTCCAGAATCTCAATCCAAAATCCGGACTCCCACCTCCTGTCCTCGTGGTCATTGTGGTCACCTCCATTGTGTGGATGGCGCCGCAACCTTGGCTTCAGAAAATCTTCGTCATGAAATTGGTTAAGGAAAGGATCGTCCACGTCTCCAGCATTAATACCCGATGAAGGGTGGCGTTGGGGCCTACCGCCATCCGAGAGGTTGGGGTTTGCCTCGAGTTGGACAAGCAACGCTCGATCCGCCGGAATCTCTCTTCCTGCTCCTCAAATCTCCTCTCAAATTGTTGAAGTCAGTCACCATTAGTCACTTCGTCAACGGTGGCATTCCTTTGTCGTCTGGGGACCATCGTTCTTCAGGAAGTGTTCCTGCTCTCTGATATCAACTGATGCAACGTGTGACAGGAAAGAAGGACTACGGGAAGGTTCAACGGCATTCCCTTTGAATTTTATTAAGAAAATTAATGAAAATTACAAAGAGGGAATAGGGTTCTTTCTCATAGGTTAAGAAGTAGGACTAAAAATAAAAATAATTTATGAAAAAACTGATGAACTAAACCCTAAGTCCTCCTATTTATAGTGGATGGACTAGCTACGAAAAGATAATTCATAAATGAAAAGATAACTCATAAAAATTAAATCATTACTAAAATAAGATCAAATCAAATCCTCTAGCTAGTCTTGATTAGGTCAAAGCTTCTAGAAATCGCGGTTGGTTGAAACGGAATGGAAATCTGCCGAGATTCGTGCGTTGACAAGTTTTATGCACCGGTGCCGCCAAGCTGTGCTTTGTCATGGTGATGCCAAGTTACCTTCCATATCTAGTGACGCCAAGTCTCAGGCCATGTCCCCCTTGGATGCTAACCCAACTGCATCAGATAGGTTTAGACATGACTAATTATAGTTTAGTTTGATCCTGGTCCTTTTATCAATCTTCGGTATCTGTCCTGCTTGGGTTTGGAGTAATGGATATAGATGTATAAAATAGACTAAAAAGCTTAGTCATAGACTAGATCTATTATTGTTTGATCTATTTCTCAGTTCACTATTATTTTTTTTTTATCATGGTAAATTCAGGGGAGGGGGGTGCTCTAGTGGGGGCTCGAACCCCGGCGCTCTCACATAGGCAATTGGGAACCACACCACTAGGCTACGAGCTACTTGCTCTCTTAGTTCACTATTATAGGCCTCCTCAAACTTTCTTCTTATTATAGGAGGAAAATGGAGTTCTCAAAATTAGCTAAATTTTGTTGTAGTATTTTCCTTAATACTTTTTTCCATTGTGTTTTTTCCCACCTTCCAATGTAAAACAATTATTTTCTTTCCATGGAACTTTTCATATTTGAAATGGAGTCTAACTAAAAGTTAAAGTGTTCGAACAACTTTTTTTTTTCCTTGTTTTCTTGTACAGTTTGAAGGAAAATAAAATCCATCAAAATTAGGTTTTCTTTTTTTTTTTAGAATTTTTTCGTTTTGTTATTTTTCTTCTTATTTTTCAGTAGATCCAAACATAACCAAGAAGGGGGAAAAAAAAAAAAAAAATTTTGGCTGTCTATGCTCATATTTGAAGTGTTGTGCTTATTTTAACTTTATCGTACCCCACCATGGTCCTATTTTGTTTACTATTATTCGTTGCGGTGCTTTGATCTTTTGTGATGTGTTTGCTCTTTCCTTGTACTTGTCAGCCAGAGCACTTGTTCCTGGTACTTGAACCTCATTTAATTATAAGGGAACATATATATCTTAATATTTAGAGGTATAATCACCTTATATATAACCTTATACAGTAGAAAAAATAAAAGTGTGGGGCTCCAAGCTCTAGTGGTTAATATTTTGCTTAGTTTGAAGCTCATGA
Organism: Simmondsia chinensis; assembly: GCA_018398585.1. Lineage (NCBI taxonomy): Eukaryota > Viridiplantae > Streptophyta > Magnoliopsida > Caryophyllales > Simmondsiaceae > Simmondsia > Simmondsia chinensis. Next base: position 38,365,857 of record JAGTTD010000001.1, read on the forward strand.
TATAATTTATTTAGATTATATCTAAATTTAGGATAAAGAATATACGAGGAAAAGAAAATTAGTGAGAAATACGAGAAGAAGAGTAGAAGAAAGTAGGAGGAGAGAGAACAACAAGGGGAGAGAGAGTTTGGGAGAAGATTGAGAGTGTGATTATGATTCTTGTCATTGATGTAGTTTTTGATCACAAATATTTATAGGGAGCTTAATGACAAACTAACCCCGGAAATATACCTTCTATGGCGTACTCAAATGCTACAGCTAATCGAGACCGCAAAGAGCACAAAATTGACTGAGGCTGAGCCGCCAGAGGAAGAAATCGATGATGAACAAGGAAACAAGATTAAAAATCCAGACTTCCAAAAATGGACAGAAAAAGATGTGCTTTTAAGAAGTTGGCTCATAGCCACTCTTGACAAAGAATATGACTTTTTGATAATAGGGTGCAAAACAGCCAAACACATATAGAAGTGCCTTGAAGATAATTTCCTTCAAGCAACTAAAGAACGGGAATTTCAATTGAAGGACAAGCTTCAAACTAATCAACTCGGAGATCGGTCCTTAAAGGACTACCTTAAAGAATTCAAGGTTGCGTGTGATGGCTTGGCTGCATTCAAAAGACCACTCTCTGAAGATGACGAGGTCCTCTTCTTCGCAAAAGGACTAGGACGCAAGTATAAACTCATTAGGACCTACTCGGAAAACCGTCTTGCTCGAACTTTACTCAGTTTGCCCATGCCGTTGAAGCTTTTGACATAAGGGAAATTGATGATGAATATAAGCAGCATGGCACCCCTGACATGAAGTTTGCCTTTGCTACAAGCAGAGGCTGTGGCCGTGGCGAGTCCAATCAAGGAAGAGAGCACACAACAATAGTTTTCAGCAGTACAAGCAACGCCAAAGTAAGGTCCCAGGCCATTTCCATCCACACTAACAGCAGCAGACCTAGGGATCCGAACAAAACCCACTTAGATCAAATCAGGGGCAAATTCCAAAATACAGTTCAGGCTAAGAGGCATGTCAAATCTGTGGAAGAAATAACCATACTGCACTGAATTGTTTCTACAAGTTGGATTTTAGTTATAAATCCCCTAAAAATCTTCCTCAAGCCTTGCTAGCAATGAAGATCGATGATGACAAAGATTAGAATTTTCATGTGGACACAGGAGCTTCATCACATATGGTTCAAAATCCAGGTAACTTACAATATTATACTCCTTATATTGGATCAGATCAAGTCATTGTTGGAAATAGATCATCTCTCAACATTACCCATGTTGGAAATGGGACCTTGAAGAGTAATGATGGTAGTCTTGAACTAAAAAATGTCCTTGTCGTCCTGAGCTTGAAAAAGAATTTAATATTAGTGAGTTAATTATCAAAAGACAACACTTGCTCCCTTGAGTTTACTGACGATGTTTTTATTGTCAAGGACAAGCACACTCAGAAGATTCTAGCAAGAGGCAGTAGAATCAGAGGACTTTGTGCCTTTAACTAAGATGCAATTCATCAAACTTTTATGGCAGTTCGTGAAGGTAAAGCTGCTGAAGGCTTATGCCATGTCTAGGTCACCCAAATTCAAAGTTTTTTAAAACTCTTTATGCTAACCATTATATTGACATCAGCAGTTGAAATAAAACTTCGCAAGTTTGTATTAGTTGTCAAATGGGAAAGAGCTGTAAGCTTCCTTTTGGAGTTACTATGAGCCTTTGCAAAACATTCATTGTGATCTTTGGGGTTCGGCCCTTGTTCTTTCCTCACAACGCATAAAATATTATGTAATATTTGTTGATGATTGCACTCGTTTTATATGGCTCTACTCCTCACAGCAAAAATCTAAATTTTTTTAAGTTTTCCTCATATTTCAAGCCTTGGTGGAGAATCAATTTGCTCCTAAAATTCAAATTTTCTATTGTGATGGTGGTGGTGAATTTGCAAAAACAGAGTTCTGACATCATCTCGCTAGTCATGGTATCCTCCGTTCTATATCTTGTCCCAACACTCCGAAGCAAAAAGGGATTGCAGAAAGAAAACATCGTCAAATTGTTGAGATGGGTCTCACTCTCCTCGTTCACACTAAAGTGCCTCTTTACTTATGGACTGAAGCTTTCCTTACCGTCGTCTTCCTCATCAACAGGCTACCCTCATCCACCCTAAATATGGACATTCCATTTCACAAGCTCTATGGCAAACATGTTGACTACTCTTCTCTAAAGGTGTTTAGTTGCAGATGTTTTCCTCATTTACGGAAGAAGACCTCAAATAAATTTGAGCCCAAGTCATATCCCTATGCTTTTATTGGCTATAGCAATCCTCATAAAGGTTACAGGTGTAATAATCCATCCTCGCATTGAGTCTACATTTCTCGACACGTGGTATTCGATGAATCAATATTTTCATGTATCATGGCGTTTGCTTCCTCCACTAGAGTCCCCTCAGACTCCTCCGTTCAATTGTCAAGCTTCTCTAATTTTCTGCATTTCGTTGCTGATTTTGCTGAGGACTCTATATCTTCAACCTCTTCACTTGATACATAAGGATTTCTGGATAACTACACGCTCTCTACACCTACCTACTCCCGCCGGAGAAAAGAGAGAGAGAGAGAGGAAATTTAAAAAATTATTAAAATTTTAAATTATTTATATGAAATAATTTATATATTTATTAATTTTTAATAATGTTATGTATATGTATAAATATTATGTAAATAACTTAATAATATAAAATATTTTAAATTAAAATAAAATTATATATATATTGATTTTAAATATAAATATTATTTAAATTGATTATTACTTAATATATATTAGACATATCATTTAAGTATACCTTAAATGTATATATACTCAAAATATGCCAAGTAGATAATTTAAATATTAAAATAATTTTATACAAATAGTCAAAAATTTTAATATATATACAGGGAGTGGCTCGAATGAGAATAAAAGTTCTATGAGAATATGAGAAAATTAAATCTACACCGTTGGACCTTAAGTAAAATTGATCAATAGTTCTAAAAGGCTCATAGTATTTAGAGCCCTATCACTACCCAATGGTCACCACCGCTGCCACCCACCACTAGTGCTCCCACTCCTCTTTGCCACTCCCGCCACCGCCGCCCACCTCAGATCCCTACGCTCATCACCACCGCCATCCACCACCACAGCCACCGCCGCCACTGCCATTGCCACCCATCTCTCTCTCTCCATCCCATCTCAGATCCCTACAGTTACCACTACCGCTACCCACCACCGTCGCCACCCGCCACCCTCCTCGCCACTGTCGCCCCTCTACGCCACCCCCACCACCGCCACCCATCTCTTTCTCTCCATCCCATCTCACTTAGCTTTGTAAGGGATTGTATCTAATGGATGAGTGATTCCCGACTTGTAGTTGCTCTAACATGATTTGCATCGTGCGAAAAAAATGTACTCTCACTCATTGCTGATTATGAATTCTCTTGATTTTGGAACAGTTTACCCTTTGTGACAGAAATGACATTTAGCCTGTGATCTAGGGGTGAAGTCCTATAGCCGTGAAAAATGATTTGTCATCAAGACAAAGAAGTAGAAGTTTTGTGAATTGGGATGAAGTGCCCCAGTCCTAAAAATGAATTACGCTGCTAGGATAAGGAAGTTTACGTTATGAATTGGGACGAAATCCCCCTGTCTTAAAATAATCAGCCACTAGAATAAGGAAATGATTGAGGCAAAGTCTCTCAGTTGTAAGAATGATTTGCACCACCACTATGGAAATAACTGAGGCAAAGTCCCCTAGTCTTAGAAATGATTTGCGCTACCATTGGAAAAATGATTGAGCCAAAGTCCCCAAGTCTTAAAAGATTTGTCACCAGAATAAGGAAACGACTGAGGCGAAGTCCCCCAGTCCTGAGATAATTTACTACCGGAATAAGGAAACGACTAAGGCGAAGTCCCCCAGTCATGAGATAATTTACTGCCTGAATAAGGAAAGGACTGAGGCGAAGTCCCTCAATTTTGAAATAATTTGCCACCAGAATAAGGAAACGACTAAGGAGAAGTCCCCCAATCTTGAAAAGAGTTACACCATCCCCATAAAAAGGAAGCGGTGGGCAAAGACCATTTTTTCCTGCTCTTGCCATTTGCGAGGCTATTTTTTTTGTTTTGAATGTACTGTAGATTTAATACCTCTTGAAAGTGCTTAGCCTCCGATAACGTTTGATTTCGAGAGATGGTGATATCATGCAGCTTATGAAGTAAAACAAGTACGATGAAATTTTGTCTTTTTGACTAAATAATCCTTGCTAGTGCTTTGTAGATGAGTAACGAGCTTGATCGCATATGGCGAGTAGCTTAGTCTTTGTGGGTGACAATGATGTCCTGTATTCCCGTTTGATGAATTGTATGCTTTGGAGTAGCTTTATGGGTGAATAGAATATGTTGGTGAGAAATCCATAGAGTAATTGGATTAATCAGTTATGGAAGAGATAGTAAGCCTGTTTTACAATTCCCGAGAGAGTTATGGGGTTTCTTGTGTGTCCCTGCAAAGTCTTTAGAGTGAATCATGTAACTATGTCATCTTGCTTCGAGCACTTTGACACTTCTGAACTTGGCACTTGTATGTATCTTTTGTTTTGCACTTGTGTCCCGACGTTGGACCGTGTATGCTTCATGTCCCGGCGTTGGACCGTGTATGGTTTGTGTTCTAGCGCTGGACTGTGTATGCTAGCATTATAAGAGGTACGATTGATGACTTTGTTCCTTTAATACTCCTAATTTAAAATTGTTGCGCTTGACTATTAGTTTGATAATTTGCGAGTATAGTTATACAAGGTATGGCTTCTGATATGAAGGATGTATTATAGTGAAATTGATTTCATGGTTCCTGACCTGAAAGATGTGTTATAGTGAAATTGATTGCTCGATAGAGTGGCTGGTAGGCATAGGCAAGCTCCCCTATTAACTGGCTAATAAAAATAACTTGTCCGACTATTAGGGTCAAAATAGTCTAAGATGATAACAAAAACTGACCCAATTAGGATTTAGTTGAACAGAAATTGTAACAAAGATGGGTTCAACCAAGGTTGAATTGAGCTAAGATCACAACAACAATGACCCAACCAGGGCTTGATTGAATTGAGATTGTAACTAAAATTTGTTCAACAAAGGTTGAACTAAACTGAGTTTGTATTAAGAATTGGTTTAAATAGGGTTGAATTACGCGGATACGGTATCCTAATGGGAAGTAATTGAAGCAAACTGATATTAGTTCAACGAGGGTTGATCTAACTTGGCAAACATAAGTTCTACCAATAATCCTAGTTTGAAGTTAATGCATTCTCCTACACCTGTTGTTCTTTCTCTTAATTCATCAAAACCTGCTTCTAGTCAAACTTATCAACTAACGAAAGCCTTAGAAAGTGCAATGTCACTAGCCAATTTAGACCTTATGTACCGAAAATTGTAACTTTCAATTCGTTATTTTATGGTGGTGGTTGTTTAGGCAAAGTTTGATTAGAATGGAATTGCAACGAGAGTTGGCTCAAACAAGAACCTATTAGAATGGAATTGTAGCAAAGATTAATTCTTTGGGGTTTGATTCGAAATGGGGTTGGCACGAAGTTTGATTAAGTTGGCTGTTGAGGTTGCAATAATTTAAGTCAATGCATCATAGTTCTATCGGTCGATTTATAATAAGAGAAGTTTAGATATGTGTGATATTTATGAGAGGTAGGTGATACAAATACTTTCACGACAATTTCCACATATAATTTGTGTGCAATTTTTAGCACTTAAAGGAAGTGGATAGCAGAGATGATATATATAGAAAGAAGTCGTAGTTTTCTGTAGAAGGTATCACCCAATGAACTTTTTAATTTGTAAGTGATTACTGGAAGACAATTATTATATTGCTCATTTTCGGTAGAGTGTTAAGAGGAATTTAGTTGTTTGTGACTGACTTAGAGAAAACTGTGTAATTGAGACTCTCTGAATAAAAAGCGAGTAACTTTTAACTTTATATAATAATTTAGTATACCACTAGGATAGGCTGCCTATAAGGCTACATTATGAAATAACAGTTGTAAGAGCCTTAATCGTAATAAGAACAGAGATTCAAATGCAATTACCAAAGGCATAAGAAATTATAGCAAACCATACTCAAAGCTAGGATCGCATATGTGATAAATGACTTTGGTTGTTATATGAACAAATGGGTAAAAGTTGATTTAATCCAAATTTGATTGGATAGGAATGAAATGTAGGAAGAATATACTCGGTTATAACTTGGTCAAATGAGAATTGGCTCAACATGAGTTTATAACGAAGACTAGATCGACACAAGATTTAATTGAATTGGGATTATGACCCAAGTTAGGGTCGAGTGGAGCACAGATTATAATAGAAATTGGCCCTTTTAGGGTTAAACGTAAGAGAGAGAGGACCACCATTGGTGGTGACCGAAGTAGGCTATTAGTGGTAGCATGGCAGCGCCAAAGTAAAGCGAACAGTGAACCACGGGTCAAGGCCATACAAGCATGGGCCAGTCCAAGTGCGGGCCCAGAAAATGGGCGAGCGAGGTGGAGCAAGCAAAGCTACCACAATGCTAGATACTACAGGTGACAGTGGAGGATTGGTTGGTATGGTGTGTAGTCGATGGTGATGAAGAAAGGAAAATAGCGGTCAACTCCTAAATGGGTGGTCAACAACATAGATTGTTGAAGAAAGGAAAGCGACGGTCAACTTCTGATTGGGTTGATCAATAGCACACATTCGTAAAGAGAGGAAAGTGGCGGTCAACGCCTAAATTGGTGGTCAACAGCATAAATCGGTGAAAAGTGAAAAGTGGCGGTCAACGCCTAAATGGGCGATCAATAGCATAACTTGGTGAAGAGAGGGAAGTCCGGTCAACGCCTAAATTGGTGGTCAACAAATTATAGCCAGTCAAACAAACTCTAAGAAGGCAAACCAAATATAGCGGTCAAACATGATTGGTCAAACCTGAAAGGTCAACCATGGTCGGTCAAATGGAGGTCAATGTAGTCAATGAACTAAAGGTGGTCAACGCGGTCAAAAGGTGTCATTGAGGTCACCGCTGGTCAAGGAACCAAAGGCGGTCAATGAGGTCAAATGGCGGTCAAACTTCGTGTTACACCTGAATCGCCGAGCATAACTCTCAATCCGTGAAGAGTTACGGATCAAGCTTTTTGTCAAAATGAAGATATAAAAGAGATCTAGACATTCATATAAAATTTTTGAATGTTTGATGAAGAAAAATACCTGAAAGAGGGTTTGGGAAAGCAGAAGGCGGATAAGGCAGATAACTTACCTTACAATTTAAAATAGATGTAACTTTCAATACGTAAAGAGTTACAGATCGTATTTCATATCAAAATGAATATCTCAAAGAGCTCTAGACACCCGTATAATTTTTTTGAAAGTTTGGTGAAGAAAAATACCCGAAAAATGGTTTGGGCAAGCAGAAGGCGGGTAAGACAAATAACTTACCTTACAACTTAAAACAGACATAACTTTTAATTTGTAAAGAGTTACGGATTGAATTTTATATCAAAATGAATATATTGAAGGGATTTAGGCACCATATAAATTTATTGGACGTTTAATGGCCGGAAGCACCCGTAAAAGGCTTTGGTCAAGCTAGATGCGTACTAGGCATATAGCTGACATTTCAATTAAAAAGGGACATAACTTTCAATTCATGAAGCCTTACATATCAAATTTTATATCAAATATAAGCTCTTGAAAAGCTCTAAGTATCTATATAAATCTTTTGAAATTTTAATGGCCGGAAGCACCCGAAAAAGGCTTTGGGTAAGCTAGACGCGTACAAGCATATCGCTGACCTTTCAACTTAAAACGGACATAACTTTCAATTCGTGAAGATTTACTGATCTAATTCTTTATCAAATCGAATCTCTTGAGGATATCTAGATGATTACAATAATTTTTCAAATTTTTTCCCAAAGAAAAAACGAAAAAAGGGGCATAAAGTATACAACCACAGTTAAACCTATTCAATCTAGCTTTCTTGATAAATTTTCGTTTAGGTGGGCCTTTGTAGAGAGAGCCAAGGAACCCGAAAAATACAAAAAACCACCTCACTTGGTCTTTATACTTTTGATCCTTACAAGAAACATCGAGCCAGGAGTAAGCTTGTAATCCTTCACACAGACGGTGCCACTTATGTTTTCAACGAATTTAGTCAGTAAGCTTATTCATAGATTAGGAGTCCGATATGAGATGGGGTCCATAAGAACGAGCTGGACTCAAGCTCTAGTTGCACACTCTACTTGACATTTCCTACAAGATTCAAACAGACGGTTAGAGGGACCCGCGGGGTAACCCACAGGGAACCCCTCCAACGCTCAATTTAGTACTTATGAAATAATATTAAAAGCAAATAATAAATACATATAAAATATATAAAAGACTTAGCCTGAGAAGAGTAGAAGGTTGAATAGTTATTGCTCCAGAGAGATGAACATGAAGGACGATAAGAGGTTGAGGCGTAGAATGGCCTACCTTAGTCGAGGTTGGGCTCGAAAGAGAGAAAGAGTGATGGAGAGGGTGGGGGGGAGAGAGAGATCAAGTTTTTCAGAGAAAGAATGGGGTCATCCCCCTTTATATAGGGGTACAAGGGGCCTGGGGGCCTATATTATGGGCACCCAGGTGGGCGACACCAAAGTCTAGGTGTCCCTTGCTGGGCGTCCAGGTCTTAGGTGTCCAGACTTGTGAACTTGTGGATGCTTGTCTTTGGGGTGCTTGTTTTGGGCTGCGGATGTTAGGGTGAGTGGATATCGGGCTAGTATTATAAGCATTTAAAATATCTTGCTGATATTTTAAAATTCCGAGGTACCATTATTAAAAGTGGTAGGCCTTCGAACACGATGAGCTTTTTAAAACCATTAATCAATCTTATTGAAGATCCAACGGTATAAATTAATTTTTCTCACATTCTCACAAAACTTCCATTCTCATTTCAGCCGCTCCCTATATACAACAACAACAACAGCCCAGTGCCTCAAAGGGCTCCTGCATCAGCAGGGTCTGGGGGTAGATGTATGCAACCTTCGCCCTTCCGGGGCTGCCTTGAGGGAGACTGTTTCCGAGGACCCCCAACCTGAGAAGCTAGTAAGCAACAATGACGTCTTGCAGCCTGGCATCAAGAGAGCAAATAAGCATAAAAGGAAGGCAAAGTTAGGCAACCACTCCCTATATATATATCTATATATGTAATACAATTCTTATGAAAGAGTGAGAGGGGCAAATCTTGGCCGTCCATTGCATTGGGAAGGTGAAGGGATATGGGGGAAGGAGAAAGGGACATTAGAAGAGAGAGAAAAAGCAGGGGCAGTGGCTGTTGGTGGGCAGCAGCGACGGGTGAGAGGTAGGCATGGAAATAGGGTAGGTAAAATCCATTGTCCGCGGGTACCTACCCTATGTTTGGGACAGATATAGGTATAAGTGAGGCGGGTAGCAGGTACGGGTTCGGTGTACCTGCCCCGAGTGTAGGATGGGTACGGGTATAATATTGTACCAGCCTCGCTGCACCCCATACCTGCTCATCCCACCTAATGCCTACCATACCCCCTTCATTTTATGTTTAATTAATTTGTAAATTAAAAAATACAAATTTTAATTAAATTATTGAAACTATTTATTAATGTTATGAAAAATATAATTGAATGTTTAATAATTGTATTGAATAATTAATACGAATGAGTATGAATAATTATTTTATACTCATATTAAGGCGAGTACAAGGTGAGTAATGGATACCCGTAGGGATGGCAATGGGGCGGGTAAAACCCGCTACCCGCGGGCACCCGCCCCTTTTGGGGCGGGTACGGGTATAAGTGGGGCGGGTAGTGGGTACGGGTTCGGTGTACCCGCCCCGTACCCATCACGGGTATGGGGCGGGTACGGGTATAGTTTGGTACCCGCCCCGCCCCGCTCCACCTCATACCCGCTATACCCGTTTATTTTGTACATAATTAACATTCAAATTAAAATAATACGTATTTAAATTCAATAACCTAAATTGTTTATCAATGTTATAAAAAAATATAATTGATTTTTAAAAGTAGTATTAAATAACTAATATGACTCGGTATAGATAATCGTTTTCTACGCACATTAAAGAGGGTACGGGGCGGGTAATGCATACCCGTTGGATACCCGCCGGTAATGGGGCGGGTATGGGTATGAGTTTGTACCCGCCGGGGAGGGCACGGGTATCCACTTCATACCCGTGGCGGGTAATGGGGCAGGTACGGATATAGGATTTGGGTGGCGGGTACGGGTATGGAGGAGACACCCCCCGTACCCTCCCCGCCCCATTACCATCCCTAGATACCCGCGAACGGGTATGGAGGAGGTACCTCCCATACCCACCATACCCCATTGTCATTCCTCGTGAGAGGGAGGAATGGAGGGAGGGTGGGAAGAAAATAATTATTTTGCTTATTTTTAAATATTTGTTTTTAATTGCTCAAATTATGAAAAAGTGTAAAAATTCAAAAATAAATACCATTTCTAAAATATAATTTTAATTAAATTAATACAATTGTAATAAAAGGCCAAGAGTTACTCCTTTTACCCTCTCAGAATTATGCCACACACATATATATACACACACATCAACTAAAAAGACAGTTATAGCTACTGGACGACGAAATGGATTTTGGAAGTTCTCCAAAAAAGGAGCTATTAATAACCCCACAGGTACTGAAACCATTAAAAGAACGCCTAAGAACTTATTAGGTACTGTGCAAAATATTTGAAATACAGGAAAAAAATACCATTTAGGTAATATTTCTAAAGGGGTTCTCTAAATAATAAATAGATTTAAGGGAGTTGTTATTGTCATGATAAAACTTATTCTTGTCAAAGTACTGATATAACCTATAAACAAAGAAAGCCACAAAATTATCATGAAAACTATAATATTCCTCTAATAATAACAATTATATTCGGATAAATTAAATGCTCAAAAAATCTAATAAAATCATATTTTTGTTAGAGTATAAATTTATTCTTAAGCCTTCACTCATCAGCTTAAATTTTTGAGAAAGCTAATTTTTTGGCATGGTATTAAAGCTTTGTTGATCTAGAGATTACTAGTTTGAATCCTTACAGCCCCATTATATACATAACGTTCTTATGAGAGGGTAATAGCGTGAGAAGGGCGAAATCCTGACCCTCCATTGTATTGGACGATCAATATTTGTTGGATATTAACTAAATAATAATTTACAGCCATGATTTGTTGACTATTAAAAAAAATAATTTTCCTCCCATACACCTTCTTTCTTTCTGTCCCGTGAAGGGATATGGGCCGTAAATTTTTTTTTTTTTTTCCAAACAAATATTGGTTGTCCATTAAAATGGAGGGTAAGGATTTACCCCTCTCATGATCTCACAATCTCATAAGAATGCCACTATATATATATATATATATATGTATATAAGTTATTTTATATAAATACTTTAAATTTAAATTTTTTTTTTTTTTTTTAACATTTTCCTCTCTCTTTCTCTCCAACTGCTATGGGAACACTGGGCTTTCCATTGCTCCTAATCTCTACCCCATACATATTAATTATGAAAGAAACATGGATCTCTCATTAGTTATTGGAATCAAAATCTTTCAAATTCCTACTTCAAATTCTGCTTTGAATTATGATTTTAAAATTTAATTTTCATTTAATGATGTTATTTATGTCTTTAACTTGTTAGAAATTTTCCATTGGATGCATACAATTATATTTTAAGGTTATTTATGCCAAAGGTCCCTGTACTTTATTCATTGTGTTAATTTAATCCCTATACTTTTAACTGTATCAATTTAGTCTTTGTACAATTTAAAATGTATTAATTTGGTCATTTGAGAAAAAAAATACGTTAAATTTATAATAAAATTTTTAATGGTTCGGCCACAAGTTAGGTTAAATTGAGTAAATAGATGAATTTATAATAAACCACTTGCATTTAATATAATTTTATCGTTCAAAATTATGTTATTAACATAACTTAAATTTGACCAAAGGACTAAATTGACACATTTTGAATTATTTAGGGACTAAATTGACACAATTAAAAGTATAAGGACTAAATTGACACAATGGACAAACTACATAGACCTTTGGCATAAATAACCCTATATTTTATATATGATAAAATTTAAGTCTAGTACTAATTTAAGTCATTAAGAATGACTTGCATGGAAATACATATATATATATATATTAAAGTTGACAACTAATTATAGTCTTAAATATTTGTGATAAGGCCAAACCATTTAGTATTTAATATTTAGTTGCAAAGAAAATTGAGTAAATTTCCCAAATTCCAATAAGTTAGGCTTCGGTTATAGTATGTGAAAGTTGTCTATCAATGCTTGCTTCTATTCTCAAGCTGAACAATATACAACAAAAACCAAGATGTTGTAAATATTAGATATTTTTTTGATATAATTTTTATAGTCAAATTCGTATTCTAAAAAATTAAAAATTATGTAAAATACCTTTATACATATATATACATATACAAATGTTATAAAGCGACACATATACTGATATGTAGCATATTTTCCCCAGCAAAGTTGTATATGTAAAGTGAGACAACCTCTCAGCAAAGAAAACAAAAGCGGTAAGAGAATGAGAAAGAGGAATTGAGTGAAAGTGAGAATCAAAGAGAGACTAAGGAATTAAAATACTTGAAAGAATTATTTGAATAGAAGAAAAACTTCTCTGGTTACTGAGTTTTGGAATAAAATACTTGCTAATTTTTTTCAAATATATTTGAGTTAGTATTTCTATTCTCTTCCTTTTGAGTATAATATGTCCCTAATTTTGTAACATGTTATCTGCACGAGTCTCTAGCTAGCTGAGGATCGTTCTATACTCAAGTTAAGTTTTCGTTCTTTAATCTTTGTGATTTATAATGTCTAATATTACTAATCTTGAATTTATTGCTCTTGATATAACTGGAAAAAATTATTTGCCTTGGACCCTTGATGCTGAGATTCACCTTGATGCTATGAATCTCGGAGATACAATTAAAAGGGAAAATAGCCATCCCTACAAGATCACGCCAAAGCAATGATATTTCTCAAGCATCATATCCCTGAAGTATTGAAAGCTGAGTACATTACTGCAAAGGACCCGTATGTCCTTTGGTTGATATTAAAGGAGATGTTTGATTATAAAAAGTCTATGATCCTCCTCAAATCTCGCTATGAATGGATTCAACTGCGATAGCAAAATTTTAAAACTATAAGCGAGTATAACTCTGCAGTATTTAGTATTACCTCCCAATTAAAATTATGTGAAGAAAATATTACTAAGGAGGATATGCTTGAGAAAACATTGTCTACTTTTTATGTCTCGAATATGCTCCTGCAACAGCAATATCAAGAAAGGGGATTTAAAAATACTTAAAGTTGATATCATGTCTCCTTGATGTTGAACAACAACAACAGTTCCAGTGCCTCAAGGGCTCCCGCATAAGCAGGGTCTGGGGGGCGTGGGTAGATGTACGTAGCCTTACCCATTCAGGGTGCTACCCTGAAGAGAGGCTGTTTCCGAGGACCCCCAACCTGAGAAGCATGTCTCCTTGTTGTTGAACAAAACAATAAATTGTTGATGAAAAATCATCAATCATGACCAACTGAGTCCGAACCGTTCCCTGAAGCAAATGATATGACATACGACCATCAGGAAAGTGGTCATGGTCGTAAACATGGTCGTGGCAATGGACGAGGTTATAGTCGTGATCCTAATAACTGGCACTATGATATCCAGAATGGACCAAAATTTAAGAAGTCCTCAAATAACGAGGAGAAAAATAGAAAAGAGAAATCACATGATCAAAATTTATCAAATAATCTGGAAACAGATTGCTACCGATGCGGTATGAAAGGTCATTGGATGCGTACCTGTCGTATAGGCCAACACTTGGTGGAGCTTTACTAAGTATCATTGGAAGGGAAAGAAAAACTTACAGAAAGTAATTTTGCTGAAAATTATTCTCCACTTAATGATATAGATATAGATATAGATATTTCTAAATTTTTTGAAAATTCTAATGAGAGAATTGATCATCTGATAGGCGATGGAAATATTTTTCATAAGGAGACATTACCAACGAGGGCACCAACATGCTGTCACCGGATCCCATGAGAACTCCGAAGTTAAGCGTGCTTGGGCGAGAGTAGTACCAGGATGGGTGACCTCCTGGGAAGTCCTCACCCTCAGGTTGGGGCACTGAAAACAGCCTCTCTTCAGGTTAACACCCTAAAGGGGGAAGGCTGCGTACATCCCCCCCAGACCCTGTGTAGGCGGGAGCCTTTGTGGCACTGGGTATGTTCCTTTGTTCCTTCCTTTAGACATTACCAAATATAGTTCAGTACAAAATATAAGATCAAAACTATAGTTGAAATTATATTCATCACTATTGTATAAAACGAGCAAGGTATAAAATTCTCCTTATTAACAATTGAAATATGTCCCTAATATTTTATATTATGCCCCTGATAGTTGCAATTCTCTGATAAAGGTCACATTTTTTTTTTTTTTTGGTAAGTCAGTGTGAAAATATCATATATGAACAAATATATGTACAAGTCTACGAGGGGCATACCCTAAGCCAAGGCCCAAGGCCTACATCAATGAATCAATCCGAAGAAAGAAATCAAAACAACGAAATCAAAAGCCAATATGGCCAAACAAAAAGGACAAAGCCAAAAAGCAAAAAAAAAATATAAAGCTAGCGCTCAATCCCCCACTCCTGCAGAAGCTGTGAGTGACGATGAGCACCACGAAGCGTAGGAGCAGCAATGAGACGGCTGCGAACCAATCCTGTGATCTCCTCAGTGACGACTGCAGAAGGCCTGGACTGGGAGCGCTGGATCCTCAGGTTACGCTCGTACCAGAGGGTGTAAACCGTCACTGAAAGACAAAGGCGGGCAAGGATCCGATCGACCCCGCGACCACGGAGTCTGGAAGTAGCCCACTGAACCAGCTCATGCCAAGGAAGCAAAGGCCATGCGAAAGAGGTGCGAGAAGACACCCTGGACCAGACAGTAGCAGAGAAGCTGCAGCTGAAGAAGAGATGGTTGTGCGACTCATCATCTAACCCACACAACACACAAGTAGCCCGAACATCCTGCACTCGATGTCTCAGTGGCCTGTCAAACGTCCAAAGCAGCTCATAAGAGGCAAGCCAGAGGATGAAGGAGTGCCTCGGAATATGCAGCTGGAACCAAAGGAGATGGTGGATGGAGTCCTCCTCCCTCCGACTACGAATCATCTCCCAAGCCGACCTGGTGGAGAAGACCCCAGACGGGTCGCCCATCCACCAAACACTATCAGCTACTCCCGGCCAGGGCCTGAAGTCAACAGAATCCCAGATAGGTAGCAGCTCGGCAATATCCTGTGGGAAGCGCCACTGATCACCCTGAATAATGTCAGAAACATGAGAGCCCAGGCGATGACCAGTGGAGTGAAGTTGGCGGAATGTAAACTGCCGCCCCTCTAAACGTCCGCACGGCAACCAGTAGTCAGACCACAGCGCTGTATCACGGCCGTCACCAATAATATGTCGGAAGGCCCCGGCACACAATGACCTAACATCCAGGATGCTCCTCCACGACCATGGAATCGAGCCTCGAGGCTGAATATCCCAGAAGGATTTCCCCCGGAGTCGGTTGGCATGGATCCAACGAGGCCAGAGAGAATCATGATTAGTCAAAAGAACCCAAATATTCTTCATGAGAGAAGCCTGGTTCCACTCACGCAACCGCCGAATCCCAAGACCCCCCTCCCTACGGGGATAGCAGAGATGCGACCAGGCAACCTTTGGCCCCACCTGGGCCCAGAGAAGTGCCCTTCCACAGAAAGGCGGCAAGAGTCGACTCAATCTTCCGGATCATCAGCTTCGGAAGGATGAAGACAGATGACCAGAAGACCTGAATAGAAAAAAGAACCGATCGGATGAGCTGCAGACGGCCGGCATATGATAAAGAGCGGGAGGTCCAGAGCTGAATGCGAGCTAGGATGCGACCTAATAAAGGCTTGCAGCCCATGAACTGAAGCCTCATCGTGATGAGCGGCACCCCCAGATATCTGACCGGGCACTGTCCCAATCTGAACCCCAAGATGTCAAGGATAGACTGTCGAAGCTCAGGCTCAACCCTGGTAGTGAAGACGGTATTCTTTGTTGCGCTCGAGGACAGCCTCGAAAGTGCAGCAAATCGATCTAACGCCTCCCGAATAACCAAAACACTGCCCTCATCTGCCTCACTGAAAATCATAAGGTCATCTGCAAAGCATAAGTGAGTAAGGCTGGTAGTCTAGCAACGAGGATGAAAGCAAAACCTCGGATCAGAAGACGCGAGGCGCAGCAAACCCCGTAAGCCCTCCATGGCAATAACAAAGAGATAGGGAGAGAGAGGGTCTCCCTGCCTGATACCTCTGCTCGTGCCAAAGAACCCCTGAAGTTCGCCATTAATGGCGACTGAAAATCTGGCTGTGGAAAGGCACTCCCGCACCCATCGAATCATAACCTCGGGAATACCCATAGACCGCATAGCAATAAGAATGAACTCCCAGCGCACCGTGTCAAATGCCTTGCGAAGATCGACCTTCAGAGCACATCGAGGCGATGACGTCTGAAGGTGATAATCGCGCAAAAGCTCCTGAGCCAACATAATACAGTCTGATATCCTCCGACCAGGCACAAAAGCGAACCGCGAGTCATCAATGAGGTAAGGAAGCACCCCTTTCAACCTATTGGCAATGATCTTAGTGATACACTTATAGACCACATTGCAACAGGAGATCGGGCGGTAGTCAGTGAAGGTGGAAGGGTTCTCCACCTTCGGGATCAAGCTGATGCAAGTAGAATTCAGGGTGCCCAGCATGCGCCCCGACTGAAAGAAAGACCGGACAGCTCGAATAACGTCACGCCCCACCACATCCCAAGCCCTCTTAAAGAAGAGGGAGGTGTAACCATCAGGGCCGGGAGCCCTATCATCACCAGTGGAGAACAAAGCATCTCGCACCTCAATATCTGTAATCGGAAGGGTAAGAGGCCTAGCCTGACCCTCAAAAAGCCGGGTCTGAAAGAGCTCTGAAATATCCTCATGAAGCGGCCCACTCGGCTCAGTCAATAAGTCACGGAAGAAGGAGACACCTGCCTCCGAGATCTCCACATCATCATATGTCCTCCTGCCATCAGTGCGAACAATGGAGTGGATCCGGTTCCTAGCCTGCCGATGTGTGACAGACTTATGGAAGAACCGGGTACCCTGGTCTCCCAAAGAGAGCCACTGGATGCGAGACTTCTGACGATAGAAAGCCTCCTCATCCCTACATAAACGCGAGTAGTCACGAGAAAGGCGACGCTCGTCCTCTCGAAGCAAAGTACTCTCCGGCTGATCATCAAGCGCCCGCTGACCCGCACTCCAAGCATCTCTCGCCGCCACAACACGAGCTGAAATGTGACTAAAATGTCTAGCATTGAGGGCCTTCAGCTCCCCCTTCAGCCGCTTCAGCTTCTGGGTGAGCTGATACATGGGTGTGCCATCAATGCTAGTCTCCCAAACTCTCCTCACAGTGGGTAGAAACTCCTCATGGTCAGCCCAAAAGTTAAAGAACTTGAAAGGGAGCCGCGGATTGCGGCGCTCTCCAAGTCCTGTAACTACAAAGGGACAGTGGTCAGAACATAGCTCTCGGGGAAAGAACTCGACAGAAGAGGAGGAGAAAGAACGCAACCAACCCTCGCTCACTAAACACCAGTCAAGAAGCTTCAGAATGAGAGCGTCACCATCTAATCCATTAGACCACGAAAAACGAAGTCCAGTGTAAGGCAGAACTATAAACTCAGAGTCGTGAACACAGTCCCTAAAGTCATCCATGTGCCCAGGCCAAGTGTCCTGGCCACCCCTCCTATCACTCGGACTGAGGATAGCGTTAAAGTCTCCAAGGAGTATCCAAGGCTCCTCCTGGAGGCCCACGCTGGCTCCTCGAATATAGCGCCAAAGCTCCCGGCGCAGTCCCGGCTCGTTGAAGCCATAAACAAACGTAGCAGTGAAGTCCATATCACCTCGGACGCCAGAAACCCGGCAGGTAAGATACTGATCCCCACCCTGTACTCTCACTACGCGGTAGAAGGTCGGATCCCAGAGAACGATGATACGGCACCCATGGGGTCTCACCCCACTGAACAAAAACTGCCACCCCTCAGCACAGCGGGCAACAGCGGAATCAATATCAACCGGGTTAGCCTTGGTCTCAACCAAACCAACCAAACTCAGACGACTGGATGCGATCCAGCCACGAACAGCACGAATAGTATTGGGGTTATTAAACCCCCTCACGTTCCAGCATCCAATCATGGAACCGGGAAACTAGTGCACACCATCGCCCCACAGCCCACACGGTCAGCCGCAGAGTGAGTACGACGAGCAATAGGAGTCAACTGCGATGTACACTCCGATGTGGACGTGTCACCCGTGCGCTCCTCAGCAAGCATCTCAAAAGCGTTTGGCGACTCAAAGGAAGGGACAGCAGCCGCCGATCGACTCTCAACACAAGTAAGTGGCTCCTCAAACCCGACAAGGGCTCCCTGATCCTCCTCAACCTCGTAGGGGACCAAGGCGCGCCCCAAATCCTCAGACGAGTGATCCACCAATACACCAAAAGAATCCGAGCATGAACGAGACCCGTTAGTGGGTTGGACATGGCTCACCCCCGGAGGTGACTCTGTGGGCGAGGCCAAGGCGGCCCGTCATCCATCATCCAAGATTGGGCTGCCGGGCAGCCCAACCGCAACAGCAGCCGAGGTGGCGTGCTGTTTCCCACCATTTTGGGCCAAGGGGCCGTGGGCCCCTCGGTACGGTACGAGGCCCCAAACGGGCTCATGAACCGCGGGAGGCTCCGCGTCAGGCCCATTGTGGACCAGAGCGGGGGCCTCCACACGGCCTAGGCCCATCCCAGAGTTGGGCCGGGCAGGGGGGGGGACGCGAACCCCCCCTCCTCCTCACAGGGTCCTCCCCTCGTCTCTCTCCAGCAACTGGGCGAAACGCCACGCCCCCACCAGCACCTCTAGTGCCATCACCATGTGCCGTCACAGCCCCGCCACCCTCTGGCGCGGCCACCGGCACATCAAACCCAGCACCAACACCAGCACCCTTCTTCTTCCTATTTTTCTTCCTCTTTTTGCGCCCAAGAACCGGTGCCGCCATAGTAGGGACTTCACGAGCCCCAGGTGGTGAACAGTCATGCCCAAAAATCGAGCAAGTAGGGCAACGCATCGGCATAGCCTCACACACAATATGTAACTTGTAGAGCGTCCCATTCACATCAATAGAGGTCTCCTTAGGTACAGGCCCCGTGGCCTCCACCTCAACACAGACCCGAATATAGCCGAGACGAGTGCAATCAGCAGTGACCTTATCCATAAACAAAGGTCGACCAATCGTACTACAAGCAACACTGATCCCAATAGACTTCCATAATGTCAAGGGAAGCCCAGAGATACGGACCCAAACAGGGGCGGTCCGACAATTCTTCTGCAATGTAATACCCTCCCTCCAAAGTTGGAGCGACATGCAAACGCCCTTGAAGAACCAAGGACCACCAATAAGAACACTCTCAGCCTAAGCCTTAGTCCCAAACCGAAAGTAGTAAACCTCTCCATCAGAAAGGACACACTCGAGACCCTTTGAACCCCACAGGAAAGTAGCGATCTCGTGGGCACGTGAATATGCAAGTCCCGTGCCAACCAAACGACCCACTAAACAACGCTCCCATTTCTCATTACCAGACTCAAAAGCCCCGCGAGGAAGAACTCCCACAGGCTTGCCGTTAACAAGAACAGGACGAATATATTGTAGTGTGCCATGATCCGTGGACCGGACCCGATCCGCCCATGCGGGTGAAGCCGGGTCACCCGTACCAGCTGCCGAGCCCGAACCCACACCGAATACAGCATCGCCACGCACCTCATACATGGTGCGTGGCTCAAATCAGAAAAAAAAAACGAAATAAAAACCCTAGAAAATTAGGGTTTCCAATCGCCCCACCTCCGGGCGCCGCCAACCACCACCCTCCGGTCAGAGACCGGCCGGAGTCCAGCCCACCACACCCAGCAATAACAACCAGTAAAGGGTAAGGGAAGGCTTACGTGTGTTGCTCCAAAAAACGAAGAGAGAGAGTCGCGAGGAGAGTGCGAACCCGAGGAGAGAGAATCGCGCCGCCCACCGCCACCCGGCCACCAGGGACCGTCGGACGACCACCAGGATGAAGAGGAGAGAGAGGCGAACCACCAGGTATGAGGCGCCGGCGATGGGCTGACCGGAGTTAGCTGCCACGACCATCGCAATCCCAACGACCCCAAAAAAACCCTAGCTTCCTCTCTCACGAAATTCACCCTCAAGCGGCCGCCGGAATCACCAGCGAGCACCACCACCAGGAAGTGGAGGAGCCGGGGAGTCGAATGCCACAGGAACCACCCTCGTCCGACCACGCACGCGCCGTCACGCACGTGCCCTAGCCGGAGGAGACCAAAATCGCCCAGTCGTCCCTGAATCGCCCCCGAATCGCCCGAGCTACTATTCACAACTCGTCCACCGTCACATGCTCTATGCTACGGACCAGCTTCTCAAGCTGGGGGTCCTCGGAAACAACCTCTCTTCAGGGTAGCCCCCTGAAGGGGGAAGGCTGTGTACATCTATCCCCCCCGCCCCCCCCGACCTTGCTTTTGCGGGAGCCCTTGGAGACACTGGGTTTGTTGTTGTTGTTGTAGTTGTTGTTATTGTTGTTGTTGTTGTTGCCCCTGATAGTGGGAGTACCATATACTTGCTAATATCCATCTTATGTTCAAATTGACTAATGTTTGTGTTTTTATGTCTTATCTATTGTGTTGAACCATATTTGACTTTAACAAAATAATGTTGCCTTACTACGTACAAACTAGAATGGCATAATCCATCTATTATTTTATATGAAACATGTTTAGTTATATGTATGAATCATTTTTGATTTGTCTTGTTACCGAGAATGAACAAATTTAACTATAATATGACTATGAAATTTGAACAAATTTTCTGAAATGTTGAACATAGATATGATGACTCTTCTTATATATGCAAAGTTAAAGTCTCAATTTGTGAGGACTGTAGAAGCCACTATCATAATATGGTTATTTAAAGTATTTTGTGATATTATGCTTATGTTTTCGTTAATGATTATATGTATTTTATGTTTGAATATGAATTGTGAAAATTCATGTCTTGAAGATAGTATAACAATAATGGGTGTTTGAAACTTAATTAATAGCTCCAGAAGAGCACATATCATGTTTTCTAAAGATACAATATTTAATTCCGATATACCCATCGGGATAGTAACCAGAAGTTAATGGACTCAAAGACTTTTACTTTTTGGCATGACTATTTGAGTCATCCGGATATAAAGATGATTAAGAGAATCTTTGAAAATTCTCTTGAACTCCTATTAAATAACCAGAAGATTCTTATATCAGATAAAACATAATGTGCTGCTTGTATTTAAGGCAAAGTTATTAATATGTCATACTCAATTGGAATTGGGCTTTGAGTCATATATATTTGAAGGAATACAAATGGGATATATGTGGGTCAATTATTTCATCACGTAGACTAATTTGATATTTTATGATATTAATAGAGGCCTCTACCCTTTGGTCACATGTTCTTAAATAATCTACTTGGTAATGTGGTGTTTGTTAAACTCCTTTCATAAATGATCCGACTATAAGCTCAAGTGGTAGATTATATTATATAAAAATGCAAGAGAATATACATCTTAAGAATTTAATAATTATTATATGACAACTGGGTTTACAACTAAATATCATATAACCCACATATGACACAAAATAGTCTTGCAGATTTTCTAATTAAACGCTTGCATCGAATGGCTAGACCATTGTTGTTGCCTACTTTTATACAGGTATATGCTATGATACAGGTTGCATCACTAATCTATATTCTACCAAATTATAATCATGGATCTCCCCAGTATAACTTGTCTCTGACAAGAACCAGATATATATCCCATCTATGAATTTTAGTTATATACTATATATTCTAATTACTCCACCTTAATGCTGAAAGATGGGTCCAACATGGGACTTGGAATTTATATTGGGTTAGAATTCCCGTCAAGTACAAAATATCTGGAGATATTAACTGGAAACAGTTTTACACCATGGTATGCTGAATGTAAATACAATGAAACAAGGTTTCCAAAATGAGGGAGAGAAAAAAAAGTTAAAAAATGAGAATTTATGTAAAATGCATCATCAAACCAGAAGTTCAAGGAATTATTCACTTGTAAAAATATTACAAGCCAATTGTCAGATGCGTTCGCTAATGCAAAGAGGGTGAACAAATAATATGTCACCACTATAGATGATCCTGCTCGAATTAGTATTCTAATTGAGCGACATTCTAATATATTGACAAATTTTTCCATTGCATGCTAGAAGCGCTCTAGACATATCGGTTTCAAAGATATAATCTGGAAAAGAAAATGGAGCAAGAGAAAAGATCGGTTCCTCTATTATGAAATTATTGAGGAGAAAAACTCTGCAGAGATAATAGTATAAAGAAAATATGTAAATGACGCTCCTCAAGATTATCAGGTACCTTAAGACTATTGAAACTGTTGAAAATTTAATGATAAAGAGATCTATATGGATTATGGGATATGATGAAGCCGAAATAAAAATTTATTAAATATTTGTATATACAATAGCTACTGATCTGATCAAAGAAATTAAAATTTTGAACTGGAGTTTGTTCAAGAATGCCAACAAAGAAATGATTGGCTAAAATAGAAAGAAGCAATTCAGGCAAAATTAATAAAATGTCGTATGTGGACCTGTAGTCTAAATACCTAAAGAATGAAACTTGTAGACTACATATGAATAGTGTGTGAAAAAAATGAGGTGATGAAAAGCACAATTTGTAGTCCAAGATTTATTATAGAGACCAAAAATAGATGGGACATACATAAGGAATGGATGTACTTAATTTGGCGGTCTCTATACGCATTATATATATGGTAATAGCTTGTTTGTATATACTACTTGCGATAATATTTATATGAAAGTCCTTGAAGGACTAAAGACACCAGAAGCATATAATTCAAAACCGCGGTGCATATTTAGTAAAAGAGGGATATGTTAATAGCATTATGACTTCTTGAAGAATTTGAAGAAGCTATTACACACCTAAACTAAGAGTTCGAGATTGAGGATCTCGAAAAAGGAAAGATTTTGTCTTGACCTGTAAATCGAGCACTAATATAATAGAGTATTACTCTATTGGCCAACTTATACCAGTACGATACTTTAGTGTTTTAACATGTTGTTTAATGCTGCAATTTTTGTTTAATTAGTTGATATAATCAAAGACCTCTTTCAGTCCTCAATGAGGTAACAAATGAATTCTAGATCATAAAGTACCATACCTTAGTATAATTGTTGCAAGACCAGGTATAAGCCTCCTTCAATTAACTTGTAATTAATTTTGTATAGCACTATTTTGTTATGTCAAACTTGCAATTAATTTTGTATGCAAGTACTGGTTATTTAGTTGACTGAGATCAGGAAAGTGACAAGAACACTATTTTGTTATATATATGTCTATACTGCTATGTTTTGGCAATCTACTAACAATTGCAACTACTACTGAGACATTTGTGCTTTATGAGCAAGTACAGAATTGGTAACGTCAAGGCCCTTGATCCAACATATTTTGTTAGCTTCCAATGATCAAGGGGAGTCCAAGAGTACCATATGAAGATAAGTATGCATTGTTTAAGCTAAAGAGAGTTCATAGAACCAAGCACATTTCAACGTAGTTCTTTCGACTCTCGAGTTTCAAAAGAAGGATGATGCAGATGTCAATAAATTCACTTAAGAACCCGGAAGAGTTATTCAGGAAAACATCTACAACAAACTTTTGAGAAATTGACACAAGATTGCCATTTGCTAACTCCGAGACATCCCTGGCTAATATGCCCCTATGAGGGGGAGTTAAATACGCACTGCACTCTTTTTCCCTTCGCTATATTTTTTTCCTGGCAAAGGTTTTTAATGAGGCAGTTTAGAAATCGTATATAATTCGAACACTATACACTTTCCAGAGAGTTATATCCCGTAATATTTTAAAGAAAAATATCCAAAGGGGGAATGTTATAAATATTGGATATTTTTTTGGTATAATTTTTATAGTCGAATTCAGATATTATTAAATATCCTAAAAAATTAGAAATTATGTAAAATACCTTTTTTTTTAACATTGTAAAATACCTTTATACATACATACATATACAAATGTCACAAAAACGACACCTATACTGATTCGTGGTAGAGTTCCACCAAAGGTGGAAGCTACTAAAGCCTTCCACATTCGGTTTGAATCCAAATGGTGAAGAAAACCAAACGGCTGCAGCCTAAGGACACAAGAAGAAGAGGTGTTCCACTATTTTGGGTGTGCCCTCACTTCTTGGATAGAAAGGGTTGGGCTGGAGTTTCCTCTTCCAAATGTTCTCGGCCGTTGCTAAAGCATTCATAAGAGCTCTCCAAATAAAGTGTTTAACTTTTGGAGGGGTCTAGATAGCCCAAAGAACCTGGAAGCCTTTGTCAGAACAAACCGGGAAGCTAGAAGATGAGCAATCTTGAGAGGCGGGGACACAAGAGGAAAGCCAAAGTCGGTATCTGGATTTAACTGAATAAGTGCCATCTTTAGAGTAATGCCAAACCAACTCATCATCCCGGTAGGGGGTACCGACCGAGATAGTGGAGATTTCCGTAGCAACCTCGGGCGGGAACAAATGAGAAACAAGGTGCTCATTCCATCTCCGTGCACTCGAGCGAATGAGGTCCAAGACCTGTGTGCATTTGGTGGCTTTAGCCATTGGGCCAACCGTAAAGGATGATGGGTTTGGGATCCACCTGTCCCTCTAGATGTTAATACATTTTCCGCTATTTACATTCCAACAAAGACCTTTAAGAATGAAATCACGTCCCTCAATAAGGCTCCTCCAACCCCAATGGGTTGTGACAGAGCCGGGCATGAAGGATCAAGCAATCCTGAAAATAGACCCCCTTTAGAATTTTGACCCGCAAAGCGTTGGGGTTTTTGATCACTTTCCAAACTTGTTTCGCAATGAGCGTCAAGTTAACCCCGCAAAGATCTCTAAAACCTAGACCTCCTATCTTTTTTTATTTAGTCAGAAAATCCCAACTTTTCCAGTGCATACCTTTGTCCTCGACAGCCCCCCTTTCTCTCAAAAGCGGGCGATGACACTATTAACCTTTCTAGTAAAGGTGATCGGGAGCCTATATCAAGACATAACAAAATTTGGATGGCCGACATGACAGACTTAAGGAGAACCTCCCTACCGGCATGGAAAAGAAGTTTGGATTTCCAACCTTGCATTTTTCCCTAGATTTTTTCGTAGAGGAAGGAGAGTGCATTCTTTTTTTTATCTACCCTAAAGAAATTCAGATCCAAGGTATTTATCCTCCCCATTAAAAAAACCAACCCCCAAAATATCAAGACATTCCTCCCTCACCCACGATGGGGTATTCGAGGAGAAGAAAGCGTGGGATTTTTGGAAATTGACTTGTTGACCCGAAGTTGCACAGAAGTTATTTAGGATATTCATGAAATTATTACAAACCCGACTTGACGCTTGGAAAAACAAAAGACAATCGTCAGCAAAGAAGAGGTGATATAACAAAGGGCATGAGCTTTTGATAAAGAAGCAATTCCATTCTCCTTTACTTTCAGCCTCATTAATAAGAGTGGAAAGAGAGTCCATGACAAAATGGAAGAGAAATGGAGAAAGGGGGTCACCTTGTCTAAGGCCTCTAGTAATCCCGAAACAATCAAGTCTTTCCCCATTCACGACAGGACTAACTCTGACAGAAGAGACACGCTCTATAATCCATCCAACGAAAGTATCATTAAAACCCCTTTTTTTAAAAACTTCTCCAAGAAAACTCCATTCAACTTGGTCAAAAGCCTTTTCTAGGTCGATTTTAAGGGAGATAAAATTTTTGCCACCTTTTCTTTTGTTTTTAAGGGCATGGAAAGCTTCATGAGCGACCAAGATGTTGTCTTAGATTTGTCTACCCTTAACAACGGCGGATTGATAAGGGAAGATGAGAAGATCTATAAAGGGTTTTAAACGATTTGTAAGAATTTTTGAAATAATTTTCTATGAAAAGTTGCAAAGGCTTATTGGTCGGAAATGGTTAATTGAATTTGGGTTTTTTATTTTTGGAATCAAAACAATATTAGTATTATTTAGGTTTGAGGATAATCTTCTATTTTCAAAAAAACTTTCCACAGCCTGACAAATGTCATTGAAAATGATGTCCTAAAAGGTGGTATAGAAGATACCTGGGAAACCGTCCAGACCCGAGGCCTTAAGGGCGCCAAGCTGCTTCACTGCATTCCATATTTCAGTTCGGTTGACAGGTCTAGTCAGTTCACAGTTCATGTAATCGCTGATGTTGCACATGATACGTTCAATAACTTGTTCCTGCAGCCGGGTGCCCTTTGGAGCATAGAGGGAATGAAAATGTGAGGAGATTAGGTTCTTGATACGGTTCGGGTCATCAATCCATACATCATTCCCGTCTTTAATTCTTCTTATCTCGTTGAATTTATTTCTCTGTATGGTAGTGGCATGGAAGAATTTTTAATTTCTATCCCCGTATGTGAGCCATTTTATGCAACAGCGTTGGTGCTAGTATCTTTCCTCCGCATCCCACCATTTTTTGAGCTCCTGATTGAGTTCAAACTATATCTTCTCTTGTTGAGATGTGGCTTTTCTTTGAAGCTCTGTGAGGCGACGAAAGAAGAACTCAAATCTAACTTTGTGGGTTTTCTTTATATCAATACTTCAATCTTTTAACCTTCTGCGACATCGATAGATCTTTTTTGAGAAACGATACGTTCGAGATCCCCTATCCTCAAAACACCATCCTTCTCGGACCTTGTCCTGACAATCTTCTTCAAGATGCCATTTGGATTCAAATTTGAAGTCCCGGTGCATTTCAGATTCTCACCGTCATGAAGCAAGAGGAGCGGTGAATGGTTGGACCTGACCGCGGGAAGCAGCGTGACCGAAGCCTAGGGGAAGAGGTGTTTCCAAGCCAAGTTGACAGCGGCTTTATCAATGGGGTGAGGTGATGGCGATAAAATCTCCGGAGACCATAGTAGGGAGGATTAAGTTGGAGAAATTTGTGGATGTTTCTCTCCAAAGATTAGCCCTCCTATCTTTGTTCGGCTCACCATACAGAAAAATATGATTCCAATCACTCCCGAAATTTTGATCCGATATGAAAGCCTCAATGAATCGATCTGACACTTTTCCGAAGTTGAAAATCAAATTATTGTTCCAAAAAATCACCGTCCCACCTGACAAACCTCTTGGATTAACAATAAAATAGGATTGAAAATCAAGTTTTTTACCCACACTTTCGACAAAATGTTTTTTGTTTTTTGTTTCCAAAAGAAATAAAATATTTGACCTAAAGCTATTTTTTAGCTCGTTAAGAGCTTGAATTGGCAAGGGTTGGCCCAGCCCTTGACAATTCCAACAAATAATACTCATGGCTCCGGAGGCGATTGTTCTGGGACAACCGCCGCAAACCCCTCTGAAGTGGATGTCTCGAAATCCGGCCTAACAGGGTCCAGAAAAATAGCCGGTGATACAACTCTTTCTGTAAAAGGGAGGACATATGTCTTCATTACATTCTCCATTTTGGCTTTCCTCTTCGCCGCTCTTTTGATGTTTCTCAACTTTGTTGCTAAGTTTTTACCTGGGACACCATCTTTGATAGCAGCAAAGGCCGTTTTCGAAGAGGAGACTTGGCCCTCTTTCTCAAAAATGTTGGTAAGAACCCCTGCTGAATCATAGAAAATATTAGGATCGAGGTACCAGTTCCCGAGTTTATCCATTCTTACCATGTCATACAGGGCCTCCTTAAGAGCTGCCTTCGCCTTCTTCCAAGCCCCGTGGTTATCCTCCTCAGCCACCCTTTTTTTCTCGGCAATAGTATGTGTGCTGGTAGCGGGGGAAATCTGGTCCTCACATATTGACGTCTGAATAGCTTGAAGCATGGTTATCAAACTTGCTAGTCAAATCATAGGATCGTACGATTCTGCAATCCCACTATGCCCTACAGACCCGGATCGCGTAAAAAATCATAAGAAAGTAGACCCACGTCGAACTCGAGTAGGATCGGTAGAATCTGGGTGGGATCAGTTAGGGGTGTATTTGAGCCAAGCCGAGCTCGAGCCTGAGGCTCGGCTCATTATCTTTAAGCTCGGCTCGGGCTCAGCTCGAAGCTCGCCGAGCTTTGAAAATTCGGGCTCGAGCTCGGCTCGTCAAAAGCTTGGGCTCGTATGTCACTTAAGAATCATGTCAATGAATTTAATTCAATTATTTAAGATTTGAAAGAATTGGATGATGTTCTTAAGGATGAAGATCAGGAAATGTTGTTGTTATGTTCTCTCTCTACTTCATATAAGAGTTTTATTGAAAGTATGATTTATGGTGGTAGACAAACCATATCTGCTGATGAAGTTAAGAGAAACCTACTGAGTAAAGAACGAATAGATAGAAAATTATCTGATTCTGTTTATAACTCAGGTAGTCATTTATTTATGAGAGGGAGAACCGAGTATGATCATATTGGAAGCAAGTCTAAGTTTAGGTATCAAGACTTAACCTGTAACTACTGTCATAAGAAAGGGCACATTAAGAAAGATTGTTACAAGCTTAAATGAAAACTTGAAGTAGATAACAGGTCTAACCAGAGATCCACAGTAGCTAGGGTTGTGGATGGTGAGAATGACGATCTTCTACTGTCTGTGTCTGAACCTCAGTCCAATTTAAGAGATAGTTGGATTTTGGATTCGGGTTCCTCCTATCATGTCTTTCCCAACCGGGATTGGTTTTTCACGTATGAGATAGTTTGAGGTGGAGTTGCTTTGATGGGTAATGATACTTCATGCAAAGTTCTGGGCATAGGAACAATTCGTTTTAGGATGTTCGATGGCACTATCTGGGTTTTGAGCGATGTTCATCATGTTCCTAATTTGAAGAAGAATCTCATCTCTTTAGGTACTCTTGAGTCTAAAGGGTACAGGTAAACAGCCGAAGGTGGAGTTTTGAAGGTCGTTAAGGGTGCTTTGACAATTATGAAAGGCAGAAGGGTAGGTACTTTGTATGAGTTTGTCGGTTCCACAGTTGTTAGATCTGTTGCAGTATCTTCATCATCCTTGTTGTTGACAGAACCAGAGATCACAAATTCAGGACGTTTGAGATTGGATCATTCGGGTGATAGGGGTCTGTCTGAGTACAGTGTGAGGGGCTCTTTTTGTGGTCAGTCTACAGGACTGATATTATGTGAACAAGGGCTTTATGGGAAGCAGAAAGGTTTTCGCTTCAAACAATTCCTAACAAGTAGACGTGTCACGTTTGGTGAGTCTTCGTTATTGCCTCCACAGAAGATGTCATCAGTTGTTTGTGATTCAGGTCAGGTGAGTAAGCTAGAGGGAGTTCAGTTTAAGTTAAGTAACACAGTTCATCAGCAGGTGGCTGTTTCAAATAATATGTCAAGAGCCAATTCAGAGAAGAAAAAGATTGGCATTGCTGATAACCTCTCAGATATGTTCACTCAGTTGCTACCTAGCAGAAAGTTCAAGCTCCGCTCGGACTCGGTTAGGTTTCGTGTTTTGTTGAGATAAACCCCGTGTGGGGGGTGTTTAGTGGAGAAGGTGGAGGAAATTCTTTTATGTATGTAATTTGAACCAAGGTGGAGATTTGTTAGGATTATGTCTCAAATTACTTGTTTTCAAGTTTATGGGGTTGCCGTGAGGTCACCGATCGATCGGGAGGGAATCGATCGGGTGTTTCCCGATCGATTGGGTCCTCCCAGGCCTACGCCTATAAATTAGGACATAGGGTTTACGTCAATTGTATCCAATCAAAAAGCGTGAGGCGCCGCCATTAAGTAAAAGAGGTGATTTTGTAATTCCTCCAAGATATTTGAGTGCTACGAGAGTTAAGAGAAAGTGATTGTAATTCTTTCATAGATCTCGTTCAGAAGATGCGTCATTGTAATTCTTCCATTCAGTATCAATAAAGAATCTCCATCTCCGCTCGTGGTTTTCTCCCCTCTCGATTGTAGAGGGGTTTCCACGTAAATATTGTGTGTTCGTGTTTGTTCTTTCTTTCTCCATATATATTTCCGCTTTCACATCAAGATTTTCCTAACAAATTGATATCATAATATATCAGTTTGTTCTAGATTTTTCTGCACATTTAAGGATCTTTCATTGTTGCACTGCTAGAGATCTAACGGGTTGTTGAATCTTGAGAAGGAACGCATTCAAGTTTAATAGCAATACTCGTGCAGGAGGGGCATTTCCTTTCTAAGGAGAGAGTTCGCATGTGCCTCGACCCTATCAAGATATGTATGCTTTCTAAAATCCTTTTCTCTGTTGGTGCAAATCTTCAGAAACTTGCAAAATACTTGCAACCAGGTAACCAGATGATATTAGGTGTTGAGACCGTGTAATCACTTTCCTTAAGGTTTATTTCAGTATACGAAATATCCTCGGGGATACAACAACAACCAAAATGAAGTGAGAGTGTGTAAGAGAAGAGATTGAGTGAGATGTAGAGAGAATGATGTTTTCCAACTTTGACAAGAACACAAGATCACTTGCATTCAAAACTTTATTCTTTCTTTCAATGAACTTTTCAATCTTTTCTCTCTCAAAAACTTGAAGCAAGTGTGTCAATGAAAATAGGGGATATATCTATGTATATAATCCTTAAAAGCATCCCAAAAGTAACCAAATAAACTGCCAAAAAAGGGGAAAAAACCGCGTAGAAAAACTGTCAAAACCGTCTTGTGTCGAAGCTGTGTGCCGACACACAAATCGACACACGAGTTATTTTAAACCTATGTGTCGACACACAGTTCCTGTGTATCAACACACAGACTTCTTCCGTGCCCTTCTGTACGGCCTGTGTGCCAACACACAGGCCATGTGTATAGACACACAGCTGCCTGTTCTCGATTCTGTAGAACTGTATGTCAACACACTGGCCCTGTGTGTCGACACACATCCCAAGCAAGCTATAAACACTTTAAAAATGTTTTGGACAATCTTAAACATGTCTTATACACATATTACACAAACA
This sequence comes from Simmondsia chinensis, assembly GCA_018398585.1. Classification (NCBI taxonomy): domain Eukaryota; kingdom Viridiplantae; phylum Streptophyta; class Magnoliopsida; order Caryophyllales; family Simmondsiaceae; genus Simmondsia; species Simmondsia chinensis. Next base: position 38,397,142 of record JAGTTD010000001.1, read on the forward strand.
TTTAACACTTTATTCATTACATATTTTGAAAATATATCAACATTCTCTTTAGTTTATCTTATATCATTGTTGTTACTATCGAATTGTTGAGTGTGATTGGATGAAAGTTGTATTGTATTTTAGTTTGTGTAATTAATCCATAATGTGATGTTAGGTTTCTATTGATATATGAATCATATATATTATTCATTTGTTATATATTTTTTCGTATTATTAGTGTATTATTGGATGATTATTGTAAAATATTTCCAACACTTGCACTCCTACTACATGCTCCTTGAACTCCGCCCCACCTTTTTCATCAATAAGGCCCTTTTTTACGTCAGAAACCTCATCTTTAGGCACATTCATTGAATTTTCTTATTTTGCAAACATTGCTTCTTGCTCAATCTTCGTCGACTGGAAATGTGGTGGAACCCGTGGATCCAATCTCACACTCTCGGTATCTCTCAAGTTTCTGCACCTATATTTACATTATTGAATTCAAACTCTACAAACGGCTAGTTCCTGAACTTTTCTGTTGATATCTGACCAACTTTGAAAGCATGAATTATATGATATTTCCCCATTGATAGAACATGTATGTCAACGATTAGATCTAAGTATTTCCCACTTAATAAGCACACAACCAACTTCAAAATTCCCAAACTCACAACTACCTTTTCGACAGCCAAAACCCGACCTCATTTCTTTGTTATCTCAGTGAAGTTTCCTATAGCACGAGGACAAACTAGTCTATATCTACTTAATATGGATTTCCCCTCTTACTTAAAAACATTCCCCATCACAATCTACGAATTTTCAATTGCCTTTTTTCAATTTTAAAAATTAAAGAAAATGAAAAAATAATTAAAACCCGTTACCTTTACAACCTGTTAACATGAACCAAAACCGCCCACTACAGTACATGGTGGTTAACAAGCTAACTCCCTCCCCCTCTCTCCAACCTCCTTATTTATCAGCTTGTTAAATTTTATAGGAAATGTTAATGAACTTCAAACACTTAACACTCTTCATGTTGGATAAATTCTTACAAACCGGGCATCTTTCAATGATAGGTGTCGAGGCATGTAATCACTGTCCTTAAGACTTATTTCGGGGCAGTGAAATAGTCTTAGAGATACAACGACTACCAAAACAATGAAGTGAGATTATGAGTAGGAAGGAAGAAAGAGAGATGTAGATTGAGAATGACTTTTCACAAGACTTTAGAGAATTTCATGAGTCTTTCTGAAATCATATTGGGGGCAATTTATATAAATGCAAATGTCCCTTCCAAAAGGTGCCAAAATAACAGCCAAAACCACTTTTAACCCCGCAAAGTAACGGTCAAAATTGTACTATGTGTCGAAGTTGTGCATTGACACACAGACCTACACACAGCTTTTTGTAAGACTGTGTGTAGAACTGAGAGTCGACACTGACATCAACACATGGGGTTACTATAAGATTGTGTGTCGACGCTCAGACTGAGAGCCTTTTTGCATAGCTATGGGTCAACACACACCTTACTCAAACCAACTAAAACATGAACAAGTCTGAAACACTTCTCAAGCACTTCATTAATTACTTAATTTTGAAAATACATCAACATTCCTCCACCATTTTCAAAATACATTCATTCTCATATTACATAACATCTCAAAATAATAGGAAGCCTTTATACATCAATGAGAGTGTCTTTCAATTGAGCTCTCACCTAGTGAAGACAGGTTACAATTAATTGGAACGAAAATGGTAGACTAAGCTTTGAACCATCATTCCATTTGACTATTTGAATACATCTCCACACATAAGAAGTACTCCTTACACACACTTCATCTCCTAGATCGACAAATTTATGACCTTGTGTCATGTACCCTTCATGAGTGTTTCAGAGCCAAACCTATGTCATTAAATCACTCCTTTGAAGTGGCCAAAATTCACACTCACATAGGTAGACCCCATTTATCATGTCCCTGCAACACGACATTCAATAATATACTCGGCCCATTAATAGCATAAGCTCATCCTCTTTGTTCCTTTGTCACAGGTTACCAAGTACTACATCTGGGATGGAATTTCATTTTATGTGCTTGCAGTCCCATGGATGATAGAACTCTCTCATTGAACCCAAGAACTAGCATTCTACCAAGCATCGAGTTGAGGGTCCGTCATGTGCAACTTAAATAGATGGGTTTCAGCCCCATCTCTTCATTTGTTCTTAAAACCAAGTCTCTAGCAAGGCCTTTCGTAAATGGATTTGCTAAATTCTGACTTGTTCTCTCAAGGTCTACAGTAATGACCCCTTCTCAAATAAGTTGTCTTACTATACTATTTCTCACACCAATGTGTCTGCACTTTCTATTATACACCTCACTATACGCTTTTGAAAGCATAGACTGCCTATCACAATGGATATAAATAGGTGAGATCGGCTTTGGCCACAAAGGAATCTCATACAAGAGATCTTTTAACTACTCAGCTTCTTTTTCCGCAAACGTTGGTGGAATCTAAAATACACTTCTGTTTCTTGGAACTCCAAGAAACCGTACCCTCACCAAGCAGGAAAATGCACCCACTTGTGCAGGCATGATCTTCCACATTGGAGATCCAACTGGCATCAGAATATCCTTCCAAAATGGGAGGATATCCTTGGAACGAAATACCATAATCCATGGTTTTCTCGAGATATTTCAGCACTCTATATACTACATACTAATGTAATTTGCTCAGATTAGTATCTACTTAGCTTTCGAACAGCAAAGGCTATATAGGGCCTTGTGCTAGGCATGGCGTATATAAGACATCCTATGGCTTTGGCATGCTCCAATTGTGCCACTGGAGTACCATCATTTGGTACAAGTTTCATATTTGAATCCATCGGTGTAGACATAGGTGCGCAAGCACCAAAGTTAGATCTATTCAACACCTTTTCAGTATAGTGAGATTGCGTCAAGGATAGTGTATCACCACTCCTTATTATTCTTATAACAAGAATAACCTCAGCCTCACCAATGTCTTTTATAGCAAAGTTACTTGAGAGCAATTGTTTAGTTTTCTCTACATGTTCCAAATCAGTACAGAAAATCAACATGTCATCGACATATAAACATATAATGACACCTTTGTTATTTTCGAACTTGCTATAGACACACTTATCTGATTCATTGATTCTGAATCTATTGTTTAGAACAACTTTGTCAAACTTTTGGTGTCGGGCTTGTTTTAACCCATACAGAGATTATATAAGTTTACATACTTTCTTCTCTTGGCCTGGAACAAAAAAACCCTTCCAGTTGTTCCATATACACCTCTTCTTTCAAATCACCGTTAAGGAATGTCATTGTCACATCCATTTGATGAATCATTAGCTTGTAAATAGAGGCAAGATCTATTAATACTCTTATCATCGATATCCTTGCCGCCAGGGCATATGTATTAAAGTAGTCTATCCCATGTTTTTGGATAAACCCTTTTGCCACCAAACGAGCCTTGAACTTATCAATAGTTCCATAGACTTTCATCTTCTTCTTGAAGTTCCACTTGCACTCTATACGCTTGTTTTCTCAAGGAAGATCCACTAAAATCTAAGCATTGTTACCCATGATGTATTCCATCTCATCATCTACCGCCTCTCTCTAAAAGGAGGCTTCATGAGACTTCATAGCCTCATTAAACGTCATAGGATTTGACTCTATAACACAACAATATGGAGTTATATGATGCACATTGTCTCTTGTACCTTCTGCAAAAAATGTGTAGAATTCCGGTCCGAAAGATTTCTCTTTCTAAGCTCTTTTACTTCTTCACAGTTCTAGAGCACTATCCAGGATTTCTTCCCTGTCATGATGGTTTCCATCATATGACATAGGGATGTCATTTTCAATCAATACATTACCCCTCGTTCTATTAATAGAAGAAAACTGATTTTCATCAAAAACAGCATCTCTCGTTTCTATTAGAGTTTTAACTTTGATATAATCATTTGATTGAATCACATAAAACGGTTACGCCTTACTACGAACTGCATAACTAATGAATATACAATTGATTCCTCTCTCACCGAACTTTTTTCTTTTAGAATCAAGGACTTTAGAAACTACCCTACACACCCAAACTCTAAAATAACTCAAATTCGGGGCTCATTGGTTATAATGTCCATACAGGGTAATTTTACTTTTCTTATTAGGAACACGATTCAAAATGTGTTAGGTTGTAAGCATGGACTCACCCCAAAAACCATCATTGATTCTGGAATAAGACAACATGGGATTCACCATCTCAGTTAAGGTTCGATTTTTCCGCTCAGCCAAGCCATTTTGTTGTGACGTATAGGGTGCCATGACCTCATGTACTATTCTCGTGGTTTCTAAATATTTGGGATCATAATACTCCCCATCACGATCACTTCTTAGGCTTTTTAAGAAAGTTTCACAATGTAGTTCGATTTCATCCTTAAATGCTTTAAATTTGTCAAGTCATTTGTCTTTATAATTTACGAGAAAGACATAACAATATCTAGAGTAATCATCTATAAAAGTGATGAAGTATCTCTTTCTTCCTAAAGTCGGAGTGCTCCTAAAATCACACAAATCACTATGTACTACATCAAATAGACTTGTTTGCCTTTGAACCGAAGGAAATGGCAGTCTTGTTATTTTCGTAAGCATACATGTTTTACATTTATCATTAACTTTGTCAATATGTGGAATTAATGAAGAGTTTGTCATTTCATGCATTCTAAGAAAATTGACATGACCAAGTCTTTGATGCCAAAGAAACAAGAAATCAAGCATATACATCGAACTAACAATCTTATTATTAACATTTGGCTTAAACATGCGTTCGTACAGGTATCCTTTTCCAACAAATGCTCCACCCATGGACAATACAAATTTGTCAGCCTGAAAGTCCAACTTAATCCTGAACTTATTCAACAGGCTACCAGATACAAGGTTCTTCTTCACATCCGGGTCATAACACAAGGCAAGGATTTTTCTGGAAGTGAAAAGTAAATCAACCTTTCCCTTATGCTTGACTGGTGTGGCTGCTACATTACCCATAAACAACACAGCTCCATCGTCTATGGGTTCAAACACTTTAAAGAACCTCCTCTCTTTACATATGTGTTTCGTAGCCCCCGAATCAACCCACTAAGAGTCATCATCTTGGACAAGGTTGATTTCGGACATCATCGCCATGAAATTATTATTCGAATTTTTAGTGTGATGGTCCAGCCCTTTGCCTTTTTTTTTGTTTTTAAGGTGATAACAATCTTTCCTCAGATGACCGGGCTTATAACACTCCCAACAGACAGGCTTTGACCTCTTGTCATCACATTTCTTTTGGAAGTGTTTGGTTCGTTTGATCCTTTGCTCAATTGTCCCTTTCCGTGACATTAATCTTTTTAATGTCACTGGGGCGATCGTTATTTTCATCCTGCAACCTGTAACCTTCCTTAATTCGGAGATGGTTAGCCAACTCCCCGATAGAGATATTTTCCTTTTTATGTTTTAAGTCCTTTCTCAATATCTTTCCAAGGCAGAGGAAGTTTGTCCATCAAGGAGGAAACGACAATAGTATTGTCTATATTTATGTTGTGTTGCTTAAAATGGTTTAATATTCTTTCTATTTTGTAAAATTGCTCCATGACTGGACAATTGTCAACCATTTTATAACTATTAAATTGACTAACCAAAAATTCTTACTTGTTGCGTCCTCCGCCATGTATCGTGCTTCAAGAGCATCTCATAACTCTTTGGCAGTGGGCACATTGGAATAGATGTCAAAGAGGGCATCCGTCACGCCATCGAGGATGTGTCCCTTGCAAATATAGTCATCGTTATCCCACTTCAGTCAGGTTCGTTGCTCGGACAGCGTTTCCTCATCAGATGGAGGATCAGGGATTGGTGTATTCAGGATATACACCACATCCAGCGTCGTAATCAGGAAGTGCATCTTCTTTTGCAAGCGGCGGAAGTTTCTGCCATCAAACTGATCAAGTTTTACAAAATTCACAGTCATTTCACACAGAGAAGAAGCCTTCCCAAACCAGAAAATAAAGTCTTAAGATTGTTGGATAAATTCTTACAAACCGGGTATCTTTCAACGATATCAGATGTTGAGGCGTGTAATTACTATCCTTAAGACTTATTTTAGGGTAGTGAAATAGTCTCAGAGATACAAGGACAACCAAAACAATGAAGTGAGACTATGAGTAGGAAGGAAGAAAGAGAGATGCAGATTGAGAATGACTTTTTACAAGAATTTCATGAATTTCATGAGTCTTTAACAAATCATAGTGAGGGCAATTTATATAAATGCAAGTGTTTCTTTTGAAGGGACGTAGCTCTTCTAAAGGTGCCAAAACCACTTTTAACTGCACAAAGTAATGGTCAAAACTGCACTGTGTGTCGAAGCTATGTGACGACACACAGACCTACACACAACTTTCTGTAAGACTTTGCGTCAAACTGAGTATCGGCACTTACATCGACACACTGGTTTACTGTAAGATTGTATGTCGGCACACAAAACCTCCGTGTAGATACTCAGAACCCCAAGAGCCTTTCTGCATAGTTGTGTGTTGACACACACTGTACATGTATCGACACATACCTTACTCAAACCAAGTAAAACATGAACAAGTCTAAAATACTTGTCAAACACTTTATTAAGTACTTAATTTTGAAATTACATCAACACTTCACACATCCTTTCTGTGAGAGAGAGAGAGAGAGAGAGCCTAAAAGGAAGGAAGTCAACGTGTTGCTTGACTTTTGACCTTCACACTCAATACATACATTTTTTTTTTTTTTGTGAAAAACAAAGTTTAAAAGAAATCTAAAAACATAAGAATCACAAAGTATCAAAAACAAAAAATAGTATTTTTAAATAAGAAATTCAAAAGTACTTCCACCAAATTTACCCAATTTGTAATGCATTTGATGCTTATTTCTAAAGTTAATTCAAAAAAAAAAAGCCAAAAGTAAACCATTTTTTTAGAAAAGATGTATCAACATTTTTTTTTGGTAAGACTATAATAGAATGTAAAAAATTTAAATAAAGTATATATAAATGGAAACAATTTTAAAGATGAAATAAGTCCCTGAGAAAAGCTACAAATGGACCAACCAAATTTCTTAAAAAAGAATTTATCAACATTTTAACGTCAATGTTGGTCCTTGCTTTGATTCCTCCAACACATTGACCACCTGCACTTCAACGTCTGAGAACCTTTGGATCTTGTAGCAGCTTTGGGAAGGATAGGAATAGAGGAAAGAATAGGGCAAAAAAAATCCGAAAATAAGGTTTCCCCTGTTTATTTATACTAGTAGGACGGGTCGATCAATCTGCAGGGGACTAATCAGTCGGCCAGGGTGCCGATCTTCTTTCCCGATCTATCGGCAATCCCATTGTTACATCCTCCTACTGTGGGCTATTGACTGATCGGTACTTTGTGCCGATTGGTTGTTTAGTACCCAAAACTCTATGAGATCTATTTAAGTTACCTAATTATGACCCAATTGATCCTTCTTTTACATATGTGGTCAGGTTTCTCAGAATAGTCTTCAAATATGCCTCGATTAGACTTGATTTCATCATTTTTCAATCTTTGTTTGCTCTGTTGCATTCCAAGCCTAACTGCACCTAGATTCCAACATAACACTGGTGCAAAAGCTGAATATGTGGTAGAAATGAGGAATAAAACTTAAAAATATAAGGCACATCAACATCCCTAAACCCACACCTTGCTTGTCCTCAAGTACGATTCAGCTCAAACTAGTTAAAGATGGAAAAAATTTATGAAACGTGCAACAGAAAGAATTACTTGTGAACAATATTTTCGAGCATGATTGAAGGTGTACTTGAAAGTAAAAAACCTTCATATAATGTTATTACCCTGGTTCCAGCTTAAGTTCTCATAATTCAAACATTTTTACTAGTAAGTGAGCTTAGAACTTCTCTCCCATTTTTCTTATTTCAAACCTTCCAAATCTAATATAAATAGAGAGAATAATTAAAGGAATCAGTTATTCTAACAAATTACCCCTAATCAATGAAGAAATCTCAAGTCTTCTCTATTCTCTCTTGTTTTCTTTTTCTTTTTTTTTTCTTTTTTAAGTAACTCATGGTCATGTGTGTCTTCCTAACATCCACGTAACGAGTTTTCGGCCGGTGATTCCTAATCTAGTTGGCTCAAGGCACCAAGTGAAGAGCACTCCTCGGACCTAATGCCTTGAGTCAAAGGAATATACAACCTATGCCGTTACTAGCACATACCTTAAAAATATTTTATTCATATTAGGCACTGGTGCTTATTAAAGTGACTTAAAGAAATTTATTCTTCTTAAGCTTTCCCTATAACTCATGTAGCGAGCTTTTGACCAACAGCTCCCAACCCAGTTGGTTCAAGATATCATGTTTTAAGACAACCCTACGGGCTTACTTGCTCAAGAAATACAGGCTACAAGAACCAACACGTCATGGGTACTTACCTAATTGAACAAGCATTGGTACCTTTTTTTTTTTATAGAATCACTCAAGATAAAGAGATAAATAATTGAATTTGAAGTTGTTAGGAGTAAAATGGTGGACTCACATTCCTAAAATTATTTCCACTATCACAACATAAAACATAGGATATGTCACAAAATTAAGGCCGTTTTTGTTTAGAAGAAAGTACTTTTCCCCTGAAAATGGTTTTCCAAGGAAAAATAAATTTTGATTCACATTTTCCGTTGTTTGTTTCGACGGAAAACATGCTCCCATCTCATAATAGTACTAATTTGTTCTAAAAGAAATAATCTTCTATCAATCACACTATATCTTGTTATAAGATAACATAAATTAGCAAAACTATATATTACAAATTATATAGGCTTCCTTCGGTTGTGAAGAAGCTATTTTTTAATGGAAAAATATGGGAAATTTATCACTTAGGGACCTAAGGTTTAACATTTTATCACCTATATAACCAACATGTTTCAAAATATACAATGAGGCCCCTTGATATTTCAAAAATTTATCATTCGAGTACCGAGCTTAGTGAATTTTTATCAAAATCGAATCAATTTTTATCATAAAATGTTAAACGATTACAATCATATGTATAACTATATCAATATTTTTACAAAAATCCAACAAATTACGAAAAAACCATTCACTAAATTATGATGGAATATATCTACATATTAGTAAAATAATGTGCCATATTAGCATTTTTTACAATTAAAAATCCTATTATTATGACAGATGACACATATATTGTTATAACTTTGTTTCCCAGTGGCAACTTCTAATAAAAATCTATTGTTGATCAAAAAAATAATAATAATAAAAATCCATCAAATTTTGGCAAAGGAGACCTAATTAATAAAATTCTTAAACATCAAGATACCTCGGTTATAAAGTCTTGAAATCTCGTGGTACCTCATTGATTATATTGAAAAGTTAGGATATTTATGTGATAAATCCTCAAACCTCAGGATACCTAAGTAATAGATTGTCAAAAATATATATTAGAAAGAAAAAGTATTTCCAAGAAAAGGTAATCTATAAAAAGTTTTCTTATGGTAGGATTGATGTAAACATTATTTCATGATTATGTTCACCATATCATGAAGTAGTATAAATCTTTAAAATATAAAATGGAAGTCAGGAATGAAAATCAAATTGGATCACATAATTCTGTCCAAGACCAGACCTAACTTCTTATTATTTTTCCTGTCCTTATCCCACATTATTACTTTAGCAATCTTTTGTTTCGATATAATCCATATTACGACCGACTATACCCTAAAACTTTTTAAACCATTTAGAATGTTGGCTTCCCTTCTTTTACAAAGGAAAACATTTTCCCCATTTGGAAGGAAAACCTTTTCCTTCAAAAAGTGTGCGCCAAAGAATGGAAATTAGGAAAACCATTTCTAAGAATCTCTTTTTCCTTCAAAACAAACGGAGCCTAAGGGTAAAAAGTAATAATCTCTCCAACTAGTTAAAAGACAAAAACACATATTCAACAATCAAATCCACAAATAATCTCATTATATAAGTATTCTGACCGTCATAGTACATCTCAAATTTGATCTTTGATACAAGTCACAAAAAACTCTATGCTAGTCCATGCAAAAACTTAACTAATCTAAGCAAAATTAAGCCGAAAGGATAAGCAAAAGTTCAAACCATACTTTCCATCCCCAAATCCAAGCCTTGCATTGTCCTCTATGCAAATGAAGAAAAATAAAAACAATGAAGGAAGGGAAAGAGATGACCTGAGGTATGACATATTCAGCAATCGTGGTGAGCAAATCGAAAAAGGGAAGGCAGAAATAGCAAGTTACAAAATAAGGCATGGAAGACATAATACTAAATAAACTTGTTAGTAGCATTAAAAATATAGACAGTACAAGTAACTAGTATAAAAGAAACAAAGTAATCATGATAGGGATAGAAAAGGGATACATAAAAGAGAGAGAGTTCAATACAAAAAATTAATGAAATCACACAACAAGAATAAACAGAAGTTGGGTTGCCCCCCAAGAGCCCTAAGTTTAGCGTATTCAGGTGGACACAATGCATAATGCAAAGTCAACCAAAATCTGAGGCGGCATCCTCGATATGGATCAGGTTGAGCTTGTAAGGGCAATCCCCTAACCCAAGAGCGTTGCTAGACCTATGACTATCAAGGAGGAAAACATGATCAGCATGGGGACTCGAATCTCTATCCTACCAAGTTTAGGTGATGACGCACAGTTATCGACACAAATAGGGACATTATTTCAATTTGCAATTTTAGTAGAATCGAGCATTTCCAATTCTACCAAAGGGTCAATTGTTAGGACTAGCATCCTGAAGATCAAAATTTATCCTGTAATTGTTACTTTGTTAAAGAATTAAATTTAAGTCCACTCGTTTCATCGTTAAATTTGTGTAAGGTAGTATATATATTGCATGTAATTTTCTTTTAAGTGACATCCATAAGATGGATGTAGTCCTCGGATTACTTTTTACATGTTTATTCAAATTGGATTATGAGATTAAGACACAAATAGACTTGGAGCAAAAGGAATAAAATGTTATTTGAAAAACTCGTAGTCATTGATAAGTTTGGACTACTTGTCTGCTAAAACTATATCATAACACTGTAGATGACCTGTCTTGGTCATGTGGAGGGTAATCTAAAAGTGTTATATTGGTGTTTTCAATAAGATAAATACACTGAGTTGGACCACATGAGTTACTTGTTTGAAGCAAGCATCACGCTTTTGTGAGATCGTAAGAATAGGATATTGGGTTTTTCTCAAGCCACTTATATTGACAAGATGTTGTCAAGGTATCACATGGAGAACTCTAAGAAAGGGCTTTTACCTTTTAGGCATAAAGTCCCTCTTTCTTTAGAGCAGTGTCCTAAGATACCTTAAGAGGAAGAGCGGATGAGGAATCTCCCATATGCTTCGGCTGTGGGAAGCCTCATGTGTGCCATGTTGTACACGAGACTAGATATCTGCTATGTTGTAGACATGGTGAGTAGATATCTGTCTAACCCAGGTCCGATGCACTGGGTGGCAGTGAAACATATTCTCAAGTACTTGAGAAGAATTAGAGATTATATGCTAATCTTTCATAGTGACGAGCTGGTTCCATTTGGCTATACTGATTCAGATTTTCAGTCAGATAAAGATGCCAGACATTTGATGTCAGGATATGTCTTTACCCTTGGAGGTGGAGCGATCAGTTGGAAGAGTCTCAAGCAGTCTTGCATTGATGACTCAACCATGGAAGCCGAATATACTGCAGATTCAGAAGTTACAAAAGAGGCATGTTGGCTCAGAAAGTTCCTGATTGATCTTCAGGTTTGTTAGACATAGTCTAACATCGGTTACAGTCTTTTGTGACAACTCAGGTGTGGTAGCTAATTCTAAAGAGCCTAGAAGGCACAAGACGTCCAAACACATTAAAAGGAAATACCACCTCATTAGAGACTACATGGAGAAGGGTGAGATAGCGATCTTGAAGATAGGTACGCAATAACCTTGCAAATTCTTTTACAAAGACTTTGACTCAGAAGACCTTTGAATCACACTTAGAAGGAATGGGTATAAAGTGTATAGTAAATTGAATTTAGGACAAGTGAGAGATTGTGAGCAATAGTGTTCTAGAAATCCAAATTTATCTTACAATTGTTACTTTGTTAAAAAATAAAATTTGAGTCGTTTGCTCATTAAATTTATATAAGTGAGTATATATATTGCATGTAATTTTCTTTTAAGTGACATCCATGAGATGGATGTAGTCCTCAATTTATTTTTACATATTTGTTCTAAGTGGATTATGAGATTAAGCCACAAATAGACTTTAAGCAAATGACATAAAATGTTATTTGAAAAACTCGTAGTCCATGATAAGTTTGGACTACTTATCTGCTAAGGCTATAATGTGATACTATAGATGACCTGTCTTAGTCATAAGGATGGTGATTCAAAAGTGTTATGTTGGTGTGTTCAATAAGATTAATGCGCCGAGTTGGACCATGTGAATTACTTGTTTCTATACTACTATTGGAAATGAGTGATTCATGATGTACTATTTGAACGATGACTCTAAATCCTAAGAGTATTATGGACCTATGGATGGAATGTTAGTTACCTTGGTGTACTATAAGTAAGGTCTTGATAAATGACTGAAGTCCCACGTGCATTGGGTAACGGCATAAAATGTGATAAGGATCAAGTATTCAATATTGAATCTCCAGTCTCTTATGAGATATAGATGTCCCCTTAGTTAATTTGAAATTATTGAATTAATTCGAAAACTTTGGCCAAAGTATTCCAAGTATTTGACATTTGGAAGTTATACTGAATTTGTACAAGCATAAATGAATTATTCGAAAAAGGGTGAGTTGGTAACTAATGAAAAAGCTGTGAGAAAAATAATGGTAGTAGTTCTAATTATTTTTTGTCATTGATATCTAATACATGGGTTGTTGTTGTCGATATAGTTTATTTGGGAATTATCGAATAAATAATTTAAGTCTAGAGTGTTGTGTGATTTATTTAGTAAAATTAAGTCCATTAAATGATAATTAAATTTTATCATGAGATGGTAATTAATTTAATCCATTTCAAGCTGGATTTAAATTGTCCCTGAGGCCAAGCCTCTGTTTTAAATGCCATCAAAAAAATATTAAATAATTCATGAGATGAGAAATTTAATTGTAGTAAAAATTATTCATGAGATGGATAAAAGTTAAAAATTATAAAATAAAATAATTCAAAATTAAAATTAAAATTCATAAGATGAATTTTTTACATGTGGAAAACAAACAAAAGAAAAAGAAAATAAACAAAAATCAGACAGTGTGGCGATCCGCGCACTTATGCCCACAGCCAATCACGACGCGACACATGTCGCTCCGTGACTGGCAAGGCTAGGGATCTGCTTGCCCCGGGAGGGGCCAATCAATGCGCGACACCGCCTCAAGTAGCAATCTATGGCTGACATGTGGCTGGCAATGAAGGGGACAAAATCATGCAGATGCTTCTTTACTCAAAACGATGCCATTTTTCATATTTTTCATGTATTCCACATTGAAGAAATTTTTTTTTTTCGGTAGCCTACTATAAATAGGGTTTTGGAGTCAGGGATTAGCATCCAATTTTAAAATAAAAGTTTTCTAAAAATATTGACCTTCGGAAAACTAAAAGAGAGAAAATTTCGGCTGAAATTTTTTCTCTTAAGTTTAATCTTTTTCGGAGTCCACACGCCGGATTTTTAAGGAGGTTGCATAGAAGGGCTTTTGGGTCTCAGTATTCTTTTGGTTTTCTTTGTTGGAGCAACTTTCAAGTACTCTTCTTTCCTTTCCTTTTAGTTTTTCACTTTTCTATTTATTTACAATATTCTTATTATTGATGTTATTATTTTGAATGTATTAAAGTAGAGGCCTGTAGATTTAAAATGAGGAATTTTAAATCACCTATAGGTTTAAAATTAGAAATTTTAAATCGTTCCATGCATTAGTCTAATAAATTAGGGAAAATTTTAAAAATTCGTCCCAATATCAATATCATCAACCTTATAGCATTCTAAGTCGTCCTCAGTCTCAAGGTGCTGAACAAAGTTCGAGACCTTCAATTTGGCCTTGAGGTTTCTGAAAGAAACCTCCAACACCCTATCCTACAGTGAATCACAACCTTGGCCGTTGCTAGGAGCAATCGACCTAGGATAATGGGAGTGACGTTCGTCTACCTAGGAATGGGATCCATATCTAACACAATAAAATTAACAGGAAAGACAAACATGTCAGCCTTGACAAGTACATTCTCTACCACCCTATGTGGTACACGCTCTATCCTATCGGCCAACTGAAGTGTGAAATTAGTTGGGTTAAGGTCTCCCATACCTAGTTCCAGAAAAATTGAGTAAGGGATAATAGTCACACTTGCTCCTAAATCTAAGAAGGCTCTGTTGGTGTAACCTTCCCCTTAGACACATGGGACAGTAAAGGCCCCAAGATCTCTAAACTCGGTGGGGCGCCCGGTGCTAGAATGCTGCTCACCTTTTCGGTGAGTTGAACCCTCTTCGGAGTGTGTGCCTATGCGCGCTTCTTTTTCAAGCAGAGATCCTTGAGAAACTTAACATACATAGAAATATATTTAATGGCATCAATCAACGACCAGTTAATTTTCACATCTTTAAACAAATCAAAGAGCTTAGCCTTCTTTGGCTCGTCCTTTTCCTTCGGTCTTGCAAGAGCCGAAGGGAAAGGAACAGCGGGTTCATAAACCCTTTCTCATGACCCCTCTCCATTAGCAGGGGAAGGGGGAGTCACATCCTTCGTGACTTCAACCTCAACTTCCCTATAGTTCTCCTCTCCTAATACTCGCACAACCTTAGCTTGCCCATGAATGCGCAAGCTAGGGTTAAAACTAGTCGCTCTTGCGAGATTTGTGAGTGGTTGGGAGGGTAACTTCCCTTCCTCTCTCCTATTAAGTGCTTGGGCCAGCTATCCCATCTGGTTCTCCAGTTTCGCGATAGATTATGAGTGAGACCGAACCAGTTGTGTAATATCCTACATAAAGCGAAGCATGCACTCATCAAACCGTGAAGTGTGTCCTAGAGGTGGGGGGAGGAGGGTTATCATGAGTGACATTAGAGTGAGGTCGAGCATCACACATTTTCCCTCCCTGAAAAACAAAAGGGGGTGCATTACCTATAAATCCAGGCACAGGTTGCCTCGTGGGTTGATTTTGATTGGCGTTCTGCTTCCATGACAAGTTCGGATGATTACGTCATCCAGAATTGTAGGTGTTAGAGAATGAGTCATTATTTCTCAAATTTCCTTGAGCTATATAAACTTGGTCTTGCACATATTCTAGAAACTGAGACGCATATAAACAATCAAAAATAGAGTGATCCTCACCAAAACAAATGCCACACGGAGTAGTACCACCCGATGACTCAACTGCGTGGACTGGACGCACATTAGTAGGTTCGCATGCAAGTTCATAATATGATCCATCTTCCTATTAAGGGCATCTAGTCTAAGGTTAATGTCGCCGTTTGGTGTTACTTCATAGACACCGCGGGTGCTCTTTCTTACCACCCTTACAGAAGAAGCTTGGTCGAGGGAGTGTTCGCTAAGACACTCAAATAACGTCCATGCCATATTCTCATTTTGTTGTTTAAATGCTCCCCCACATGACGCATCATCCATCTGCTTATTTGAAGCTATCAGACCATCATAGAAGTTTAGCACAAGAGGCCACTTGGGTGGCCCGTAGTGGGGATAACTTCTAAGGAGCTCCTTGAATCTGTCTGAACTTTTGTGAAATTGCTCCTGGTCTTTTTGTTCCAAATTTTTGATTGCACGCCTAATAGCCATCGTTCTAGCTTTAGGAAAAAATTTCACCAAAAAGCATTGTTGGAGGTCATTCCAAGTGGTGATTTCACCCCCTGGGTAAGGATTGAAACCACCTCTTAGCTACGTCTTTTAACGAATACGGTAAAAGATGTAGTCTAACCGCATCGATGGAGACACCTTGATAGTGGCAAATTACGCAAAATTTTAATGAATTCAGCGAGGTGCTCTTATGGGCTCTCTATTGGCTTCCATAGAAATTGGGAAGCATGTTGATGATCCCTGGCTTGATTTCAAAGTTTGTGTTACCCATGGCGGGTAAGGAAACTCCTATAGGTGCGACGTATGTTTGGGGAATAAAGTGGTCCCCAATAGTAAGTTGTGCGTAGTCAGCCATGGTGTGAGGTGTATTCACACTTGCTTCGTATCACCGCAAGTTAGATAGAGCAAACTTAATATCCGGAACGTAAGGTAACAATTCTGAGTTGAGTACATGCATACAATACGAAAAGCAAGTTGAATTCATTTTGACCACAACCAAAAAGCTAAACAAAATAAATAAACATAAAAAGAATGCAAAAAAGAAAAAGGAACTCATTAATACATAAATCTAACTTAGCCTACCGATTCCCCGGCAACGGCACCAAAAACTTGATGTAGTTTTAAAAGTGTGATATAAAATTGTTTACTTGCAAGTGTACGGGATCGTCTTAGCTTATTTGGGTATACGGGTGTCATATCTAGGAGGAATCAGTGTTAAGTCGGATTTAGTTATTAATAAGTAATTTGAATTGGTTTTTGTTGGTTTGTTGAACAATTAATGTAAATAAAATAATAAAAGGGGTAATTAAGATGTTAATCCAATTACGGGTAGTTTAGGGAGTAAATTCGGAATAACTTACCACATATTCCATCATTATATTTTACTATGACAATAATTTAGGAGGCTCAGGCTACAAGTACTAAGCTTGAGTTAATATTTAAAAACTAAGACTTCGAGTAATGAACTAATCTAAAGGCATAACCTATCTTATCATCCTATATGTAGCATAGGTTATCTCATTAGCACTACTTAATTCCTTTCTTACTCCTAATTCAATGCTAACTTATATAAAAGATAGTATTCATGGTTGGATACAACCTCAATCCTGACCACGCTTGAAAACATGTTATATTATGGTCTAGGATATAAGCTCTTAGAGAAAGCAAGTAAATTGGAAATCTAAACATGAGTGCAAATTCAGGATATGGACAATTGCTCATCTTTCATCCTAAACTAAAGGTCTAATCTTCCATAGAAGTTTTATACATCATCTGAATCTTCAAAGAAAAACAATGAATAAAATAAGAATTGAAGACTCCCTCAATTGATATTGACGTTGATCTTTATTTTGATTCTTCCAGCACACCAACCACCTGCGCTTTGGCGTTTGAGAACCCTTGGATCTCGTAGCGGCTTCGAAGAAGGAGAGGAGAGAATAGGGGGAAAAAATTGAAAAATAAAGTCTCCCCTTTTTATTTATACCCACAGCGTGATTTAGGCCAAGCTGCGGGACGGGCCTATCGATCGATCGACTGGCATTCTATAACAGGCCAATTGATCAACCCTGTTTCCCAATCTATCGACAGTCCCACTGTAAGATCGTCCTATGGTGGGCTGTTGACGGATCTATACTTCGTGCCAATTGTTCGTTTAGTACCCAAAACTCTACGAGATCTGTTTGAATTACCAAATTACGACTTGATTGGTCCTTCTTTTACACACCTGGTCGGGTTTCTTAAAGTAGTTTTCAGATATGCCTCGATTCGTCACTTTTCAGTCTTTGTTTGCTCTATTACACTCTAAACCTAAATATACTTAGATTACAACAAAACACATGTACAAAGGCCGAATATGATACCGGAATGAGAAATAAAATATATAAATATAAAGTACATCACACACTATCATCAAAAAATTGAAATGAAGATGATGCCTGACATTGAAGATGGTCCGCGACAGGAAAACTACATCACGAAGTAGTCGGAATCCTTATTATATTGGATCTAGCAATAGCTGTGTAGATTAAATTATAATCCTAACTTTGGTGTTTTCATCTTTTTTTTTTTTTTTTCTATCTTACTCTACAAAAACACTAGATAAAATAGTCATGAAAATTATTTAGAGCATGAATTTAAGTTTTAGTGTATATTTAGTAAAGTTTCTTTTTGAAAAGAAGAGTTCTTTTATTAAAGACCCAAACCGAACAGTTAGTCAATAAAATAGGTATAAGAATCAACTAGAGGGTAAATCAATAACCAAGATATTGTTATTGCTAGAAAAAAAATATTATTAGAAGAACAATGATGTGATATGTGGCGAATAACAGCTACAAATTTTTCATAAAATTGTTTTAACAATAACATTTTCATTTTAATAATAATATTACCAAAATAACTAATCTCAATTATTGTGGGATGCATTACACACACACACACGCGTGGGAATTTAAGGATTAGAGTAATTTATGTTGTATATTTTAATAAAAATTAATCTTTTACTTATCATTATCATATTTATTACAACAATTAACCTAAAAATAACCCAACTATATGTTAATATACAAAAAAATAATTCAACTCTATTTTCAAACCAAAAAATAACCCAACTTTTCTATCAAAAAATGACCTAACTCGAACTTTTCTATCAAAAAAATAACCCAACTCTAACTTTTCTACTAAAAAATAATCCAACTCTATTTTCTAACAAAAAAATAACCCAACTCCAACTTTTCTACTAAAAAATAACCAAAATCTAAAATTAATTTTAAAAAATAATGAATTGGTAGCTAAGTATTGTGTGTGGTATGATGTGCGACAATATACTTTTTTTATGTATTTTTTGTTTGGCTTGATTTTTTTTCCCATTTAACCTAACTAAAAATACATATTTTTTTTAATTGAGTACAATCCCACAAAAAAGCAATATCTCGAAGCACTGAACAAGCCAAACAACAGAGGAATAAAATAAGAGAAGTAGGGCTGCAAATGAACCAAGCCAAGTTGAGCCGAACCATAGCTTACTCGGCTCGGCTCGTTAACTAAATGAGACCCGCTCGGTATTGGTATCATTTATCTAACCGAGTTGCATATCTGTGGTCAGCTCAGCTCGTTTACTAAATAAGACCGACTCGATATTGGTATCATTTAGGCTTGATTATTTGGCGAGCTGGCTCGTTGAATTTTACCGACTCATTGCGCTCTTTTACTAGGCTCGTTAAGCTCATTCATTAGACTTGTTATACTCATTTATGATTATTGTCAATTGGATTTCCAGAAAAGATAAATCATGTTGAAATTGGAAATAAAAAATATATAAATGTAACTCAATTCTGCAATGTAGACATGCGAGCCAATAATCGAGCCAGCTCATGAGCCCATAAATGACCTGTACGAGCCGGATTGTGAGCCTTTCGAGCCGAGTTGCTCGCTATTTGATTTGGCTCATTTATTTAAACGAGCTGCTCGTAACAAGTCGAGTAGACTCTCGAGCTGACTTAGACAAACCCAAGCCGACTCCTTAACGAGCTGACTCAAATCAGCTTGCGAGCAGGCTTGGCTCATTTGTAGCCCTACAGAGAACAAGTCAACCAAAAATACATAGAAGAAAAATATATTGTCGTCGCATCATACCACGTACCACAATTCAGTACTTTTTAAATCAAATTTTTAGAGTTGGGTTATTTTTAGATTAATTTTAAATTTTGGTTATTTTTTGGTAGAAAAGTTAGAGTTGGGTTATTTTTTTGTTAGAAAATAGAGTTAGGGATATTTTTTGGTATATTGAAATATAGTTGGGTTACTTTTAGATTAATTATTGTATTTATTATAGATGTTGAGTATGAAATAAAAAATTTCCCCTTTTGAATAGTGGTAGTTGTTTGTAACTCAAAAAAAAAAACCAAAAATTAACACAATTCGCCCAATAGAGGGTAAAAAACAAAACAATTCACCCAACAAGAGAAAAGCAACACAATTCGCCCAGTAAGGGTAAAAAGTAACACAATTCGCCCAGTAGGTGTCAAAAACAACACAATTCACCCAACAAGAGAAAAACAACACAATTTGCCCAATAGGAGTAAAAAAACAATACAATTCGTCCACTAGGAGTAAAAAACAACACAATTTGCTCAGTAGAAGAAAAACAACACAATTTTCCCAGTAGGGGTAAAAAATAACACGATTCGCCCAATAGGAGAAAAACACCACAATTTGCCCAATAGGAGTAAAAAATAACATAATTCACCCAGTAGGGATAAAAATCCGTCTAGACAAGAACGAAGCAACATAACATATCCACTTTTACCTTTTTTAAGGCACATCTAAAATGAGATCAACACAAACAAAAGAAGACTTGACTTGTAAGCAAAAAGGAACACTTGTCTTCTCACCTATATCAAAAAATAACGCTTAAGCCCCATCATATTGCTGTAAATAAAGGAGAGGAAGAAAGAAAGAGAGACAAGAAAAACAAAGGAGAAAAAGGGGATCTCGATAATATTTAAAAGTAGCTCGAGTTTAGCTTTTTCCCGATGACCTACTAAACATCACAAACAATAGTATATTCTAACATTTCAAAATTTAGATATTTTTAGTTATAGTTTTAAAATTTGAGATGACTTTAATGACAATACTTATTTTCTATTTGTATTTATGCCTTTGATTTGGCGATGCTTGTAAATACTGGCTACCATTACAACGGCACCCCAAACATACACAACGAATTCATGATAACTAGCCATTCCCGTTGTGATGCATGGTTTATTTTTATACATTGACATATAACTTGTCAATGTATAAATTTAGTCATACGTAATAATGACGAGATCCTAAATTATGAGGATCTTCAATGTATTTAGCATCAAAAAAGAAGGACAAAAATGGTTTATATGATTATCATTGCCAATTAAATGTTCTACGTGATCATTTTCATACCAAAATCTATATCTTCGAAAGGGTACCTATGAATGACATTTCTAAATTTCTAAGAAACAAAAGCGATAAAATACTTTATTGTATATATTTAAATATCGAAATACTTAAATCTCTGCCTAGCATGCCGGAAAATAAATCCTTACTGTAATCTTTTCTACAGGAAAAATGGCTTCAAAATTGCAGTGAACTTAACAATAATTGTAAAGTGAAATGAAGTTTTTGGGCAAAACTGTTAATGAGCAAAAAAAAGATGGAACAATTAATCAAATAAAGGATGGGGAATGTAAAGAGTGACATCCAAATAGGTTATTACCTGGATGCTGTCGGTGAATTATGTAGAAATATTGATCATCCAAAAAATTCAAAATTCAATTGAAGAAATGAAGAACGTAGAAGTACAACTCATTGACCATTAGGGATGCACAAATTGAGAATTGAAAATTGAGAAAACAGTAATCTTTGAACTTTTATATTACAAAAAAATAGTAAGAAAGTAATTATGATAGAAGAAACTTAAACTAACTAAAATTGTTGTAGAGAAACTGTAAAGAAATAATTTAAAATACAATTGAAGAAAGTACGGTTTTTCTATAACTAACATCAAAAAGGATGACATGGCTATGGAGAGAGAATGTTGGTGTATTTTCAAAAAAAACAAAAAATAATTTGGTATCTTTTGGGTAAAGAGGAGTGTCTCTTCGTGAAGGGATATGTTTCTTCGTGAAGGGATGTGTCTCTTTATGAAAAGACACTTGTAAACTATAAATATCCCCTCTTTTCTCATGTTTGAATGATGGAAAAAACATAACTTAAAAACTTCATTATCTCTTCCATTAAATATCTCGATTATCTTTCCTTTCTACACTCGATCTCACTTTGGTTTTTGGTTTTCATTGCATCCCTGAGAATATTTCATTATCTGCTGAATAAGTCTTAAGGATAGTGGTTCGCTCCACGCTTTGAAGCCTGAGACTATTCATTGATACTCGTTTTGTAAGATTTCTCTAACATTCTTAAGACTTATTCTCGTTCATGAATATGGCTTGGTGTGATGATGTCGAACTTTGAAGATCAATGAAAGTGACTAAGAGAGAGAAAAATGGGTTTTGTCTTCTTGGATCCTTCTTTTATATATCGCTATGGATTAGGATATGTTCTTTGATTTAAATAAATATGAAAATTATGAAGTTCTAAGATAAACGAGAATTATGTTTTGTTTATTGTTGTTTATGCATGAAAATAAGTTTACATGTGGGGTTAAAACCAAAATTATGAACTCATGATTGAAAATTTAGGCATTATTTTGATGTGCTTTGTATCATTAGGTTTTAATCAATTGCTTTTCATTCAAACATGAATTTGGATCAAATGATGAATATTATGATAATAAAAATCGAAATGAAAAAAAAAAGTGAAATTTAATTCGGCAATTTGCAAATAATGCTCGTGTAATTGCAATTGCAAAGGTTGGAAGTCGAAACCGCGTGCTCCTGGCGTGATTGAAATGAAATCAAAGGAATTCTTGTCACCCAGTCCCGGTTCATATTGTTGCATCGCTTGACCAGTATTTTATTAATTAACTATGACCGTATATTAGAAAAACTTCAAGCAATTGCGGTTGAAAACTCTGATTATATATATTTTTTGTTAATCATTTATATTTCATTATTTTTTAATGATAATAAGTAAATATGAATTATATATTTTCTCCATGGCAAGACATGTGTTGTGTTCGTTTATGTAACTAATGAATAAAACTCTGAGTTTTGGGTGGTTATTGAAACCAGACGTCGAGGCGATGCTAAGAAAAGAAAATCCTTGTTTAGCGTAGTTGTTTGAACTGAACGCCAAGACGATGCCAAGACTAATAGTAAAATGTAAATAATTTGTGTTTACTACAAATTAGTAACGGAATCTAACTGGCAATTTCAAATAATATAGTTGTATAAATATTAAAATTGATAAATCTGCCAAATCGTGAATTGTGAATACACCTTTGTTAAATTATTATTATGAATTGGTAATATCAAGATCCATGCTTTTGTATAACCATGATTTTAATCCTCATAGAATTATGAAGGTTGAAACAAAATAATGTGTATAAATTATTCGTGAACATAATCACAAATAATTTATATATTAAGGATACATTGTAAACTTCAAGAATTTGTAGTATGAAGGGTTATTCGATTGAGGTTTGATGCATGTACGTTCATACTTATGGAAAAGAGTTTGAGTATAAGTATGTATATATGTTAATTGAGTAACAAGTTTAATGCATGTACAATTAATGTAATTAATACATACATGTTCATAAATATGAAATATAATTTAGGTATAAGCATGGATGTTAATGCAATCATGATTTTTTGTGATTTTAATTGTTAACATGAATGCTTTCTGTTTACTTGGTCAAGGGCGTGAATTTGAATGGAATGAAATTAGTGGATCATAAAAGACATGATTATATGTTGTCCAGATCATATTTGATGTTATATGTATATTGGATCATGAAAAGAAAAAGTTTACAAATATTTCATTTTGATCCAATTATATTATGTCATGAATATTAAGACACTCGAATTGAGTGTAGTTTATATACAATTGTTACATGAAAATAATTATGTTATGTGATTACTTATCCATATATCATTATGTTGTGAATCATCAAAGTGAACAAATCATAAAAGGATAAGAATATCGAATTATGATAATTCATATGTTACCCATAAGATTTGACGCTTATAAATGGCATGATGATTCATATAATTTAATTGTGGGTGAATTGAAGTTCGTGAATATAAATATGGATGAATATGCAAAAGTAATTTTTGAATCTTTTATTGATATTGAATGATGCATTATGATAATGTGAAGTAAAGTGTATTAAGATGAAAACCGTTTATGTACAACTTATAGATCGAAAATTCAAATCTCGGTAAAAGATGATACGCCTATGTCATATGATAAAAATCATGTTGTGAGGGAAAAAATCCCTGGAAAGATTTAGAACTTATAAGAAGTAAAAGAGAAAGGAAACATAAATTTTTCGGTCCAAATTTTGATAAATTTCTTATGGAATGAACTAAAGACAATATGACTGTAAAGTTTGATATTGTTGTGTCATAGATTATGATTCTATAACGAGGCTATGAAGTCTTCCGATGTTGCTTTTTAAAAGAGGCAATTAATGAATCGGATAAATGCATGTGTAGCAAGTTTAATAATGATAAATGAGTCATTATATGTATGTATGTTGATTACATGTTAATATTTGGTATGGATATTTAGTATCAAATGGAGGTAGTCCAATAGTACAATTGGAATATGAAAAGGTCCGATGTCGGTCCTGACATGTCCAGAGCCTTAAGCAAAATTCTCAAAGGGGGCTCTTTATATACAATAAATTATAATAATTTTGATTATAAAATTTATTAATACTAAGAATTAATATGTTAAAAACCAAAATTTCAAAAATCTAGGGCCCAAGTGGGTGCTTGAGTTGCTTGTGGTTATATCCAACGGGAAGCCTTTGTTATTGGAAAGCTAAGTAGATATACTAGCAATTCAAGTAAAATTTAATGGCATGAAGTACACAAGGTACTAAAATGATCATGAATTATGATATTATTTTAATGGGTATTCTTCTACTTAGAAGAATACTCGGATGCCTGTTGTATCTCTGATTAAAAGGACTACGCTTCTACAAGTTAGCAGTGTTAGAAAATTTGACTCAATTAAACAAACAATCAGAAAAGCACTAAAAATGCACGATCTGTTACGTTATCAAAATTCTGAATTCCATCAATAGAGACAGAAACAAAACAAACTATTGTCATGAGTGTTAGAAAACTGGCTAGTATTCAGGCATATCAACGAAGAGAGAAAGTAATTAGAAAGATCTCACAAAAGATGATATCGTGCCGTGGCAAAGGCCACTGTCCTAAAAGACGATTTCGCTGCTGCTCCGGTGCACACAGTATAACCGGCGGCCATCCTCCAAGATTAACACGATCCGACTCTTAACGTGCACTCGTTAATTGCAGGGTAGGAGTGCCTTGAACCTTGCCCAAGTTCAATCGAGTCATCTCAGGAAGCGAAAGTCACGTAACGATTTACCGCACAAATAACTGCCAAATTGAAACAAAAGAGTTGAAAATCCAAGAAATTGATTCATAGTTTGGATTGGAAATTGAATGGAAGAACAAACCCTTCATATCTTCAACGAAAACAACACCAGAGACAAAGATGTGAAGGTGGGCAACCACAGAAGGCGGAGCGGTTATGGAGAATGAGAAATTGAGGGGGCAAGGGTTTTTTGGAGTGATTAGGAGAGAGAATCCTATTTTAATGAGGCTGAGATTTTTCAATTTTATATTATTCTGCACATTAAATTATCAAAAATACAGTTTTATGGACGCAATGAATTGCAATTGTAATAAATTGCAACGGTAAAATAACTGACGTAATGAATTGCAACGACCATATTGTTAATTACTTATGAATCTCCAACATTCATATTTTTATGACATTAAACAATTACCGGTAAACGGCTGGTAACGGGTCTCGAAAAATTATTTTCCCATTATACTTAGAATTGGCTTGTATCATTTTTCCAACAATCCCCACAAATGATACAAGCGGAAGAGAACAAAGAAAAATAGATTGGGAAAAGGAAGTTTAGTTTTTCAGTGCCGATGTCTTGCGACTTGAATCGTCACCTAGTGTAATCCAAGTTTAGGACCAACATCTTGCAAGGTGACTTTCGTCTTAAACCTCACAAGGGATTGTATAGTCTACCACTCGGACACATACCAAACTCCATATCTTGGCAACTCCTACAGTTTGGCGCATTTTATCGGCCATGCGCTCATCCTGGATGTTCATAGGCACTCTAGAAGGCAAGTTTTAAACCTTCATAGGGAGCGGCCACACTCCCACACCTATATAGGTGGATCCCATCAAGTGTGTGTTACCGCACACCACCAAATATATGGCTATGGGTCCATTAAGAGCTAGAGCTCAACCTTACCCCTTGGTAACATAACGACAACTCATGCAGTTCGGCGCGTTTTATCGGCCATGCGCTCGTCCTGTATATTCATAGCCGCTCTAGAAGGCAAGTCTTGAACCTTCATAGGGAGCAGCTAGACTCTCACACCTACATAGGTGGATCCCATCAAGTATGTGTTACCACACACCACCAAATATATGGATATGGGTCCATTAAGAGCTAAAGCTCAACCTCACCCCTGGTAACATACAGACAGTGTCCATCAAGTGCAAGCCTCGCTTACACCACCAAACATATGGCTATGGACCTATCTTCGCACTGTCACACCATAGGGAGGGACAACATAAAACACAGTGCATTTCTTGAATGAAACTATGACTTTTCACATTGAACCTGTTAAGATCAGGTTGGATACATCATAGTTTATTCATGTATAGACTTTAGTCCCGTCCCCCTCGATGTTTCCACAACCGTTTTACGACATAGAGTCTTTAACAATGGACCCACAAGGTCCTTTTCAGACCTTACACAATTTAGTGATATCACTTTCTTTCGAGTAGATCATTTATGATCTTATACCTGAGACGAATAGGTCTCCTCTTGCCAAACTCATAAAGTGTGCAGTGTCCACACCACCCGTCATGGACAATGGGTTAGGTTAAAGCATCATGCTCAACCATCATACATGGCATTTCACATTGTATTGCAACAAAGCGGTACTTGAGAGTCGACTACTGCCAAAGTCAATCACGAGTTGTTCTCACCCCCACATTGAGGTATCTACAACGATCTATTAAATAACTAGCTCCATCGCCTGCCAACAACAACAAAAGTCAGTATAACACAATAGTGGAGCAAATATCATATCAATAAAATTATATCTTCATCCCAAGTACTCAAATAGTACACATCGTACGTATATCGTACATACAGTTGGCACGAAAACCGTATACCGCAAATTATCACTTTCACATCTTCATCACAATTGTGAAACATTATCACTAGTTTAGGTTACAAAGAACCATATGCCCATTTCCATCGTACTTAGGGTACATGCGTTATTACTATTAAGGGTAGTTCATGTCTTATTGATGTCGTATCAAATTTTGGCGATATCAAAAGAAAGAGGTACAGAAGACCATAATTCACAAGATGCCTTTTACAATTCGACTTAAGGCAACCCAAGTCTCTGCAAGGCTCTCGAGCCCAAGTGCTTAGCATCATCAACCTATTTACACCGACTTTGGACAATTGCCAAAATAATATTTCTACCATAATCAATTTCCATAAGCTAGCTATAACTCGTAAACATTGGTAAAGACGCAATAATCAGAAAAGATTATGATCAGACAACATACCAAATAGGCTCTCGGGTCCTCTTACAACCCCCCCACAATGAAATGTCTCACAATACATTCCTAAGCTATTCAATTTTTCTACCTGCCAACTCAATGTTTAAGGACAACTAAAATATGCAGGTTTTAGAGGGGTGTCACAAAACATAGCTCACTAATGAGCCTAAATACATTGTAAGTATAATATCTTTCATTGATATCAGACACCCAACACAATAAAAAGTCTATTATAATGTAGACCCCATTCATAGTACTTCATTAGTACCTCAACAATTTAATTATAGCACTTTACTATTCATTATTTGGATCCATGAATGTAAGACTAGATCTACTAGTGATATATGATATATGATATAATAGGACAAATGTTGTCTTGTTCATCAAAACGTAATGTTATCAATCACCTTAGCATATTTAGCTTGTGACGCGATGCCATGTTTTTCTTCTCAATGGGTAAACACTAGAGTCATATAGTATGTCATCCAAATGACCACTATGAGCATACAGTATATGACAATAACCCAAATAAGGTATCTAAACACAAGCTAAATACCAAGCCTATGATCAATCAAGGTTCTCATATGACCTGCACCTTACCTTTTTCCCAAAACTAGAAAAGAAAGCATGAAACAATAATCCTAAGGACATAGAAATCTCTCAAGACAACACAAGTCCATATGTGACTCAAACATATGTTTTTCCCAACCCTTGGCTAAAATTCACCAGAACAACTTAAAATCATACCAGAATTCTGCAAATTCAGCATGTACAGTCCAAAAAACGGCACAAAACAGTAGCAAACAGCCTATAATCTGTATATAGGCAATATTGATAGCAACTTACAGCAACTACCGATCATAATATGCAGTATGTACACAATATACAGCCCAAAACCAGTATGGATATCACCAAATTCAGTATTGAGCATTAACACTCAGCAGCACACCAACATGTAGCAGCATATTCGCTTGAAAACAGTCCATAAACAACATGTTCATCATCACGTCAAGCAACAACTATCAACATGTGATCAACTTGCTTCAAACATAGCCATGGAAAACACATGAGACACATCAACATGGAGACTAATACACAAAATCATACATATATTTTCACAAAAACTCACAAGTCCTGTTAGCGCTTTATAATAATCAACTATTTCACTTAGGTCACTCAAACATATACAAGAAAATTCAATTCTTACGTGCAAGGTTAATCTCATAGTTAAAACTCAAACATACCATGCTCTACCCACACAAGGGATTCAAGATTGTGCAACTACACATGCCTAACCTAAGAGTTGCCAACTCTAGATTCAAGACTTCATTCTAACAAGTTCACAATTAACCTTATTCTTGAACTTCAAATGATGTACCTTAGTGAACCTCAAATAGTCATCCATAAACAAGATATAGTATCTTTTTACCAACTATACTCATGATATTCAAAAAGGTTACCCAAGTCACTAAGAATGAATTCAAGAGTGCCATTAACTTTCATCTTACAGTTCGCCAATATAAATAGCATTTCAACTCATTTTATTCACTTTATCATAATATCATCCACACAAGCTAGCAGCAACTAGCAGATATTGGTAGACTCACAACAAACACAAAAGGATTACTGCCAATTATTTCTTATATAACAAGATCATGACATACTGCATCAAAAGAATTATTTCATTGAATTATGCGAGCATTTACATGACATTCAAAAATCAAAATACATCATCCTTTAATTCAGGTTGCTAGCATGGTTACAATGTTCACGGCCAGGGTATCTATTATGTAGAATTTAGTGCGCTAAACGTGAACAAGATGATTTCCAACATTAATCTTGTAACTAATAGACCACCGTTGATAATTATTATGCTATGAGATTTTCCAAAGTGTTAATTTGAAGTCTTTCACGTCTAGTTTCATGAAAGCTAGGTTTAAGTGAGTTGTAGGCTTGTTAACAATCTTGCAGTCGATTGAAACATACTCAAGTACCCGAGGCCGGGTGGTTCTTTGCTCGGTTATCAAATGTATGGCGCGGGTTCGAATCCCATTGAAAAGAATCAGAAGGTCCAAGAATCGAAGACACTGAATCCTAACTTTCTCTTTCTGCTCTCTCTTCATCTCTCTCATTGTGAATTGGATTGGTGACAAAAATGGGACTCCAACAAAAAGTAGACAACCTAGAATTGATCTAGATGGTTTCAGGTCTATAAATTTAGAGATTTTGGACATTAAAGGGAACAAAATAATAAAGTAATATTTTAACTTGGATCATTAACTTATGTTCTACTTCCTAGATTTTTCCTAGAGGAAACACTTTAGAAGTCTCTCACATTAATAAGTCTCGAATAAATCCTTCATACTCTCTTGATTTCTCTGGCAAAGAAGTTTCTCACAAAGTATCTGCTTAGAATTATACTTCGTATTTGTTTCTATATATTGACGTTAGCCTTCTAGAAGGCAGACCTAACATTAATTGCCAATTGATTGCAATTTCTTCTACTCATTTTAGTTTTATGAATCAATCTTCCATTTCTGCCTAAGTTTTCCATTTCTCTCAAACAAATTGATGAATTCCAATTTTAATAAAGGGAATTGGGAGATCTCAATCACAACTATACATAAAACTAAACTAGCCAACCCCAATATTATTGTCTATAATTATCTACAAACTATCAATGCTAATATCATATATATGTGACGTTAAATGTTATCGAAATTCTTGTGTAACATAGTCAAAAGGTAATATTCTAATTACTCATGATAAATAATGATGATTGATTAGTAAAATCGTCTTTTAGAGTGTTAGAAAATTTGACTCAATTAAACAAACAGTCAAAAAAGCACCAAAAATGCACGATCTGTTACGTTATCAAAATTCTGAATTCCATCAATAAAGACAGAAACAAAACAAACTATTGTCATGAGTGTTAGAAAACGGGCTAGTATTCAGGCATATCAACGAAGAGAGAGAGTAATTAAAAAGATCTCACAAAAGATGATATCGCGTCGTGGTAAATGCCACTGTCCTAAAAGACGATTTCGCCGCTGCTCCGGTGCACACAGTATAACCGGCAGCCATCCTCCAGGATTAACGCGATCCGACTCTTAACGTGCGCTCGTTAATTGCCGGGTAGGAGTGCCTTGAACCTTGCCCAAGTTCAATCGAGTCATCTCAGGAAGCGAAAGTCACGTAATGATTTACCGCACAAATAACTGCCAAATTGAAACAAAAGAGTTGAAAATCCAAGAAATTGCTTCTTTTCTTAGTTTGAACTGGAAATTGAATGGAAGAGCACACCCTTCATATCTTCAACGAAAACAACACTAGAGACAAAGATGTGAAGGCGGGCAACCAGAGAAGGCGGAGCGGCTATGGAGAATGAGAAATTGAGGGGGCGAGAGTTTTTTGGAGTGATTAGGAGAGACAATCCTATTTTAATGAGGCTGAGATTTTTCAGTTTTATATTATTCTCCACATTAAATTATCAAAAGTACAACGGCTATGGACGCAATCAATTGCAATTGTAATAAATTGCAACGGTAAAATAACGGATGTAATAAATTGCAACGACCGTATTGTTAATTACTTATGAATCTCCAACATTCATATTTTTATGACATTAAATAGTTACCGGTAAACGGCTGGTAACGGGTCTCGAAAAATTACCCATTATACTTAGAATTGGCTTGTATCATTCTTCCAACAAGCGGGTATTACTAAATGTTAGAGGTGTTTTTCCTTGAGTTTAAAGAAACAAACATGTATCATTAGTTCCATCATAATTGTAGAGTTAATTGCTCTGACTTCTGCTATTAAAGAAGCAAAATGATTAAAGAATCGCTTTTATGAGATTCCTTTGTACCGAAGCCAATATCGCGTATTCCTATCCATTGTGATAGCGAGGCTATGCTTTCAAATGCATAAGAGTGAGGTGTGTAATTGAAAGTCCGAACACATTAGTGTGAGATATAGTTATGTGAAATAACTCATGAAAGGCTGAGCGATCACAATGGACTTTGAAAATATATGTTAGAATTTAGCGAATCCCTTATCGCCGTGTATTGCGTTTAATGAGAGAGTTCTATCATCCGTATGATTGTAAGCACTAAAAGTAAATTCCATCCTGGGTGTAGTGCTTGGTAACCTATGAAAAATAGAAAAAGAGGTTGAGCTTATGCTCTTAATGGACCCGAGTAAATAATTGAATGTCGTGTTGTAGGTGGGGTCTACCTATATGAGTGTGAAGTTTGACCGCGTCAAAGAGTGATTTAATGACAAGGGTTTGACTTTGTAACACGAATGAAAGGTTCAGAACACAAGACCATAAATGTGTCGGTCTGGAAATGAGATGCGTGTCAGAAGTAAGGGCCTGTTTGAAATTGCTGTGAAAAAACTGCTTTTTTCATAAGCACTTTTTGTAAAAGTACTTTTGTAAAAAGTGTTATTTCAAATAAGTAGTTTGTGTTTGGCTAACCAGTAAAAAAACACTTATGATATTATTGTGAGTATTTGGCAAATATTAAAAAAAGTGTTTTTTTCTATAAAATTATCATAAAAGACACTAACATAAGTCTTTTATAGTTGAAAAAATCACTCATAAGCATTCTAAATATTTAAAATATTTTTTATTATTTAAAATATTTTTAATACTTATAAAATATTTTATAAATATTTTAAAAATATTTAATTTTTTAAGAAAATTAAAACATTTTTTTCAAATATTTAAAATATTTTCTAAATATCATAAATATATTATTAATTGTTAAAATATTTTTGTCACATTTAATATATTTTTTAAAATATATAAACTATTTATAAAATATATAAATTATTTTTTAAATATATTAATAAATTTCAAGGTACCTGAAATAAACTTTCTCAATTGTTTAGTTTATGCTTCTGCTTCGGCTTAAAAAAATAAGTACCAAATTTCTGCTTCTACTTATAAGTAGAAAAACTGATTCTACTTGTAATAAAAAGCGCTTATTTGTGTTTTCCAAACACCCTTGAAATTTCAGAAAAGTGTTTTTTTTCTATTTGTAATAAAAAACGCTTATTCGTGTTTGCCAAACACTCTTGAAATTCCAGAAAATTGATTTTTTTCAAAAAAGCATTTATTTCCCAGAATTAAGCAATACCAAACAGGCACTAAGTCATGTGTATGGAGATGTATTCAATTAATTAGTCAAATGGAATGTATAGTTCGAAGCTTAGTCTACCATTTCGTTCCGATTCATTGTAACGTGTCTTCACTAAGTGAGGGTTCAATTGAAAGACACTCTCATTTATGCATAAAGATTTCCTTTTATTCAGAGATGATATTTGCATGTGAATGTATATATTATGTATTTTAAAAATGGTGAGGGATTGTTGGTGCATTTTTAAAATAAACAAAAAATAATTTGGTGTCTTTTTGATGAATAGGTGTGTCCCTTCATGAAGGAATGTATCTCTTCATGAAAAGACACTTGTTAACTTAAAAACTTCATTCTCTCTTCTATTAAACATCTCAGTTATCTTTCCTTTTTATACTCTATCTCACTTTGGTTTTGAGTTTTCATTGTATCCCCGAGACTATTTCATTATCCTCGAAATAAGTCTTAAGGATACTAGTTCGCTACACGCCTTGAAGCCTGAGACTGTTTATTGATACCCGTTTTGTAAGGTTTTCCTAACAGAGAATCCCAATATTTGTGCAACTATTTTATTTTTATGGATTTTTTAATTTAGAATACGATTGAAGAGGGTGGGGATTTTTCTATAATTGACATCAACATGGATGATATGGTTGGAGGGAGAAAATTCCACTATTTGTGTACCTATTTTATTTTTATGAGTTTTTCTTTAAAAAAATAGAAATGAAAATGATAGTCCTTGTAATAAAAATAGATAGATTAATTATTATTTTTTATTTTAAAAATATTATTTCATATGATTTACACAGTTATAGCTAAAAAAAAGGATTAAGAAGTGGATAGTTAATTGGTACAGTAGTTTATTTTTTAAAATATTTTTAAGTTCACATGCATGTCTAAAAATTAAGGATTAGGGTTTCTAGTCTTGTGAAGGGTAGAGAAATATGATGTCTAAAAATTAAGGATTATGGGATTTAAATATTGTGAGGGTGATGGAATTTAGGATTAATATATATAAGATAAATTAAAGGAATTATGAAATGCATTATTTTATTTTATAAAAACCCTTTTATGTCTAAAACTCTATTGGCAAGGGCAAAGGTTGTTTCGCTCAATAAATATATATATATATATACACACACACACATGAAATGTGAATAAACTCTTTATTCATGAAAGAATATATATATATATATATATATATATATATATATATATATATATATATATATGTTTATTTTTATGAAAAAACTGTTTTTATAATTTTGGCTAAATAAGATGTTGGAAAGGCTCTAGCTTTTAAGGTTGTGCAGACTAAGAAAGTGTCAGCTCTAGCTGAGCGTTGTATCCTAGAGGCGATGTGCTGGTATCTACTGCACCAACTTAGATCCAAGAGGGGCGCGAAGCCGTCTTAAAGAGAGCGTGATCTGCACTTCGCTCAGCTATTGCTTTATTAATATTTTGTCGTTTCTATGCATTTCAGATGATATTATTCTATTTTATACATTTTATATAATATTTTCTTTATTTCGTTCCAATAGTTTATTATTTGTTAATGTGGCAGATAAGCACACAGAAAGATAACTAATCGTATATTATAGGATAATACTATGTTTTGTATTTTTGTTAAAGGTATATTAAACTGATAGATTAATCAAATATTGTGGGATGAATTATATATATGGAGACGCTGGAATGATAATGGAGGTTAGGTGAGAAAATTAAAGCTATACCACTAGATCTTAAGTAAGATTGTAATGAAGGGCTAATATTTATTGGATATTTTTCAAAAAAAGAATTTCCCTCCCATACTCCCTCTTTCGCTTTCCCCACACAATCCCATTCCCACCAAGTCATCGGCAGCATGCCACCGCCGCCTTGCCATGCCGCCACCTTCTCTCTCTCTCTCTCTCTCTATCTATCTCTTTCTCTCTCCACATACCCCCTTCCCCATGTACCACTTTCTCTTTCTCTCTGGCAATGGCTAGCTGCCAGTGATGAGGTCTACCAGCAACTTGGTGGGGAAGGGTGTGTGTGTGTGAGAGAGAGAGAGAGAGAGAGAGAGAGAGAGAGAGAGGGGGGGGGGGGGGGGGGTGTACCATGAAGGGGTATTCAAATATAGAAATAAGAAGATGGTGGTATGGCGAGGCAGCTGCAACAGAGGCACCGCGGTGAGGTGGAGAGGCGGCAGCAGCACAGCGGTGGCATGGCGACCGGTGGCTTAGTGGGGGAGAGAGAAAGAGGGGGTACGAGAGGAAAATTTTACTCTCTTATTAATTTGGCTAATAAAATGGGTTATAATTAGAACCATTGATCAATCTTACTTAAAATCTAAAGGTATAGCTTTAATTTTTTTTATATATATGTATATATTGTTGGAGAAATATGGTGAATGAGAGATCAAAATATAATTCTTATTACAATCAAATTGATCTTGAGGATCACAAAAATTGAGGAAAGAATGTGGTGGTTCTCTCTGTTCACTTACGCAAGAGCGGGCGTTTACTGGTCGTTTGTTGTGGTTGTCGTTCATTGATCGTCAGCTTCCTTTGAAATGACAGTGCATATCTGTGATCATGGTTGGATCAAAAGCTCATGTTCGCCCACAGTCTAGTAAGGAAAGTGCTTCTTCCTTTTTGTTGACAATCCGCCTCTTCAAATAAATAACCAATGGTTCAAGATCTTATTTTCAAACCACGGGGTGGTTATGGATTATTTTGTGCCTCACAAATTAAGAAAGTTGAGAAAGGATAGATATGGATTTGTAAGGTATAATAGTAGGGATGAAGCCCTAATAGCCATTAGTGAAGCAAATGGATCCTGACTTGGTAATAGAAGATTAAATGTGTGTTGACCAAGATTTGAAAGAGATATTAATAAGGGCAGTAGAGAAGAACGCATTAATGGTGACTGTGATGTTAATGTTATACTTAACTCAAATCAAAATCAGAGAACCTTTGCTGATGTGGTTAGAGAAGGTGGTCAAGGGAGAACGAGGTTAAACTCAACGAATTCCAAGAGTGGAAATGCAGAGGCAGTATTTGATAAGGAAGATCGAATCAAAATGATGGAGAAGTTTGTGAAGGTCAGAGGGATTGACCGAAAAATTGTTCAGCTGGAAGCAGTGGACGAGAATGTTAATAAGCTAACTAGGAGTCTAGTTATTAAAACTATGCTGGATATTAAATCGAAAGCAATCTCATCAGGACTGCATGAAGAGGGATTCAACTTCTCTAAAATTTGCACCATAGGTGGCATGAAATTTCTTCTTATTTTTTTATCTATAGAAAAAAAAAAGGAGACATTTTTTCAGTTGGAAGGGCCATGAAAGAACAAATGGTTTAAGAAAATATCTGTCTGGACCAAGTTTGAATGAAATCTGAAGAGAAAGGCCTGGGTCGCTTGTTATGGAATGCCTATTCAAGTGGGGTCCTCTGATATTTCAATAAATTATGTGAGCAGTGGGGTTCAGTCCTAGCATTAGACAAGCTATGCTTTAACTTCATATCCTTTAAGGTTGGAAGCTTCCATATCAAGACTGAGTTGATTTAATCAAGGATGTTTGTGGTCCTACCAATTGGGAAATCTCAACGTATTGTTCAAGTATTTGAAACCAACTGGGTTATCTCTAAGTGGTTTTAGGAGCAAGCTTGTGGCGATGGTGTCAATGGGATCGATCCTTCTAAAGGAAGTGATTCGACAAGCCATAGTGAGGAGGAGAGGGTGATTCTGCTCCCACATTAGCTAGTGTTGGGGATGTCTCTCATGGAGTTAGTGATGTCGTGGATACACCCCTTGGCTCGCTTGCTTTAGCAAATTCCCCTCAAAACCCTCATAATGTCGATTCTACCTGTGCCCTTGAAGTTAGTGAGGATGTAAATATAAATCTTGGCGCAAAGATGGAGGCCAATACTGGTGTTGATGAGATGTCTGCTATTGATGTGTTAGGTAGAGATATTGTATCTGAGGTTGTTATTGTTGATGATTTTCCAATTTATGCAGGCCAGGAGCATATTCAGTGCTTTCTGGATCTTAACAACAATCGTTCTAATCTGTGGGTTGATTGCGTTGTTGATTATGAGGATTGCCAAACCCCTCCTCTGCCTCCTAGTGTAATTGGTCCTGCAAAGCCTTCCTCTGCCCTCAATTGGGCCCGTAGAACATGGGACATGGGAAAAGATGGGGCCTTAACTATAATGGCCCTCCTATCAAAACGCTAGGAATTTTTGATTCTAGGGACCAAGAATATACCTATTTCCAAAACTATAAACACTATGACCAAGAAACCCCATATTGACCTAGACCTGTGAAGCAAACCCCAAATATGATTCCCCTAGTTTTGATTCTAGTAATCCTACGAGTTCAGCTTGTAGATGTGACACGTATTTTAAGTTCTCTGATATCCCTTATTACGAAAGATGAAAAATCCTAGAAATTTACTTAGATGGTGATGTGGGCACTTGGCTTGAGGGATACTTGTTGGAACAAGATGAAGTAATTTGGGATGACTTTGTCGAAGATCATTATGTAAGATTTGGTGATAGAAAGTATGAAAATTGGTTGGTGAGTTTAATAAACTTCAAAAAGTGGCTTCATTCTTGAATATCAAATAGGATTTGAAGAACTTAAGTCCTATGTGCTTAAATCTGATCCACACTTTCGTGAAGCTTATTTTGTCTCAAGCTATTTGAGCAGGTTAAAACTTGAAATTAAACACTCAATTGCTATGTTTAAATTAAGAACCTTAGTGGATACTTTTGAACTTTATAGACATTAGGAATTAGCACATAATTAAAGTTATAAGAACAACTTTAATTCAAATTCATCTTTAAAAAAGTCATATATCACTAAAGATACTACTCAGTGAACCAAGAATTCTACCAATTTCACTAAATATAAGTCAACCTATTCAAAGAACTCCAATTCAGCCCAACCAAAGGCTTCTATTGAAGTTGGACAGAAGACTTCTTTGTCTTCTTCTAACCCCTCAGCCTCTAGTATAGATGATGCTAACAATTTTGATTCAAAAAATCCATTCCCTATTTGTTTCAAGATTAATGACCATTATTTCCCTGGCCATACATGTTAAGGAAGGTAGATTAATTCGATTCCTGCAAAAGAATGCCAAATTGAGACTAAAACCATTGAGCCTAGTGAAGAAAATCTATATCCTAATTATATAGATTTAGAGGAAGAAGACCTTGGTTTAATTTCCATCTCCACTACTTGTATGAATGGTCGAAGTGACCGTGGAAACTTTGAATTAAGGGGTTAGTCAAAAAGGAAGAAGTGTTACTTCTGGTTGATAACAGGTTAACGCATAGATTTGTTGATTCAAGATTGGCTAAGGTTGGTAGATTTCTACTCACCTCGGGACCTCTCCTTGATGTCAGCGTTGCTAATGCTGATAAAATATCCCCATACTAGATGTCCCTATTTTTTATGGTAAATGCAAGGATAAACCTTTAATGACAATTTTAGGGTACATAGGTTAGGTGGGTGTGATATTCTTTAAGGGATTGATTGGACGAAAGCCCACAACTTCACCAACTTGATCTTGTTAACCTTCGACTAACAATTCAGAAAGATGAAAAGTCTATTGTCTTGAGAGGTATTTCAGATACATCTTATTGTAAATCGACAAAGGAAGGCAAAGTGAAGAAATCTCTATACAAAGACACTTGTTATTGGCTTGGTAAAATCTCTTGCTTTGAGAGGCCTCAAGACATTTTTGTTGTGAATTCAGGTGGTTCCATGTTAGCTGAGCCCCTGGATCGAAGAATTGTAAAAAGAAAAAAAAAGATCCAATACCTCAAGTATTAGTGTAATGGTCTAACTTAAGCAAAGATGAAGCAACGTGGGGGGATTACACCTTTCTCAAGAGTCAATTCCCTAGTTTCAATCCTTGAGACAAGGATTGGCTTTTGGAGGAAAATTTCATGTTCCAAAAAGTATTGATCTATTGGATATTTCATCTTATTGATTGTACCAGTGACTGGTAGGTGGAAAAAGATGTTTTTTTACCCAATTTTTGATATTTTCATATTTTTAAGTTCTTTTTTAGTATTTTGCCTAGTAAACTTTATAAGTGGGAAGTGAGTCGTTTATTATAATTTATTCTTTACTTAATTAAT
The DNA here is from genome assembly GCA_018398585.1 of Simmondsia chinensis. Classification (NCBI taxonomy): domain Eukaryota; kingdom Viridiplantae; phylum Streptophyta; class Magnoliopsida; order Caryophyllales; family Simmondsiaceae; genus Simmondsia; species Simmondsia chinensis. The sequence goes on from JAGTTD010000001.1 coordinate 38,435,598, forward strand.
AAATTTTTACTTTGTTATTCATCCCCCCCCCCCCCCCCCCTCTCTTCCTTCTTCCCCCCTCCAACTTCTTCTTTTCCATTGCTACAATCTCCCTCAATTTCGCTACAATTCTACTCTCTTTCTCGTAATTTCTTCATTGCCGGTTGATAGTGATCTTCGGGTAACGGCAAAGATTGTAAACATACCACTAGTGGAAGCCATTATTATAGTCCAGTGAAGACTGCTTTAATCTGCAAGGCAATTACAAGCAATAAAGTGTCTCTCAATCACGCTTAAAACTTAGTACTCCTCCTGTTCACCAATTTTTTATGATGACTACCAATGGGACAAGTGATCCCTTAGCTACCTTTTATAGCTAGGTTTTAGGAGGAAAAAGGGGACCAAGCTTAGGATTAGTAAAATATATAGGCTCTCCATTAAAACTCATCTTTAGTCAGGCCCATACCTTACATACCACACTGTTAATCATAAAATAAGCTGAGACGAACTTAGGCCCATACTTTAAGTATCACTTTATCAAATTGAGCTCTATCAATTGAACATCCAACTAGTTTTGTATAAATAAGAACATAACCGCAATCAATGGGAGCCCAATTTATGAAAAAATTCCAACAAAAGAATACTACAATCAATGGAAGCTGTTAGTGATTTTGATTTTGGGTCTTCAGGACCTAAGTATCCACTAGGTTTTGAAGCCCTATTAGCTACGGTCCTACCATTGGTGAAATAAGGTATGCCGGGGGGAGAAAATGAGGAAGACGGTGGTGGGTATTCATGGTACTAGCTTTCTTTCTTCAATGAGGAGCCGTAAAGCACAAAAGAGCAAGATTAAAGAATAAGCAAAGCAAGATTTGCAGGAATTCCTAAAAGATATGTCTCTCGAGAAGTGTACGAAGAAGCCGGTCAACCCTCTAGTCAACAAAAAAAGAGAGGTTGGTGAGGAGGAGTGACAATGCTGTAGAGGATGCGAAGCTTAATGGAGCAAGGCACATGCGAATTATAGGAAAAAACTTGGTTTGGCTTATGGTGGTGATGAATCGAATATGGTTCAATTATTTGCAAGGATGGAATAGGGTTTTAAGTGGTCTGATCCCCGCTTTTATGAGGGCTGATTGTGGCCACGTTTGTACGAGTTGCTATTTTTTAATGCGGCCATATTGCTAATTATCGAAAAAAAAACTACCGTCATGAGAGTCCAACAACTAGTGCTCAAGAATACCAAATATTATTCATAAAGTTTTTTCTTAGGCAATATCTAAGAGCCAAAGATTAAGAGCTTCTGTAATAGATCTTTATACTTCTTCAAATTGGTACATTACAAATTGTCCAGACAAGTGTATATAAGTAACACCACTCATCAACTATTGTCTCTAAAGTTTTTAACATGTACGATACAATTTTATTAAAACAATTATATATTTTTCAAACTAACTGTTGAAAAAATATAAGTAGCTCAATAATTTATATAAATTGGATAACAATAAGTTATGCCTAAATTTGGAAATAATACCATCAAATGCCAAATAATTTCATGGGCAAGTAATTAGGAAATAAAATAGAGTTAGGCTAGGCCAGTTAAGGCCCAAACCCATTGTTTGAGAACTAACTCTCAAAAGGGCAACAAGTGCTATTATTCCTTGAAACTAGGCACCGCTATGATAAAACAAGCTTGTGTGCCAACATACGACAAGAATCCTTATCATCAACCTTTGAGACTGCCTAGTGCGCCACTGTACCCGCCCTCCAAACCTCCACAGGCACCATGTCCACCATCGTTGGAATATGCCAAAGCCGGGTACCAATAACCTCCAAACCCGTGCCCATAGTATGCATTCTCTTCTCTTCCCATGAAGCTATCATTTCCCGCACAAATGCCATGGTTGCCGCCTTCCAAGACTTGGGCTGGTAGCCCACTAATCACCATTATTAGCGAGTAGGCATGATGTCACTTCCAAGCACCATCGAGATAGGGCTATCAGTTGTTGGTGAGTGTTGCCCCTTAACACCTTCTCCCAGAAAGAACCACCATCGGGTGCTCCATCCTTTATGAGTGCTAAGCAAGTATCTTGAGCACCTGTAGTTGAGTACATGGGCACCAACAGTAAGCCTCATCTACTTCTATTACTGAGACTTGGCAAATAGCCCCACAGCCATGATCGCGTAGCTCAAGTAACAAGTACGAAGATCCTAGTACCGAATTCCTGATACTGAGCTCTTAGTAGCGAGCACCAAGTACTAGTACAAAGGACATAGTTCTAAATTCCAAGTACCAAGCTCTTAGTACTAAGTACTTTGTAGCGAGTGCAAGTTCCAATTATCGAGTATATGGCACTAAATTCTTAGTACTGAGTCCCTAATACTGAGTTTTAAGTACCAAGTTCCTAGCATCGAGTATCTAATTCCAAGTACCTAACACCATGTGTCAACCAATGAATGATACGAATGGGCACTTGTTAACTGATGAATAATGCAAAAGCAATATGTGAAACGAGGAACCATACAAGATTCCACCTTTAGATAACTCACTTCCCTCTTTACATCTCTATAAATAGTTGACCCAAGCTTCTCAACTGAGGTGAAGCCACTCAAAGTCTTTCCAAACCAGTCCTAGCTAAGATCTCACTAATCAACTCTGTATATCTTTATTCAGCCTCTAACTTAGAGTCATGTACTCTATAAGTGCATAACACTATGTCGTCCCCTCTCCACTCATCTATAAGTTAAATATTTTATTGTACTTACTTGTATTATTATGTTAGACCTAAATTGACTTAAGTAATTTATTTTACAACTTATATCATTAAAACGTGAAACTGCACAATTTCCCCATTGAACCCTTCTAACGAATATTTTTTTTAAAACACTGAAAATACAAAAATTAAAATTAATCAAAGCATAAAGACAATCGTTCATTGCACTTGGAAGAAACTAGTTTTTCTTATATAAAGTGGAAGTAAAAATGACAATAAAGGGCGGAGATTAAATGGTGGCAAAGACTTTTAAAACATTTCATCATGAAATGCCCCGAGAGTTTGTCTTCATCTTGGACTCCCATCGGAGCCCACCTACTCCATGCAGTCCTATCACATGCCCCTCCCCCCTCAAAAATATTGTCCTTTCTATTAATATTAATATATGTGTAAAAATAATAGGATTTTTTTCCCCATATATTCAGTATTAACTAATTTATTATTAATAAAAATTATTTTATTAATCTTGTATAGGACAATAAAATATAAGAAAATTAATTTAAAGATAAAAATTTAGTATAATTAACCAATGAACATATGTTAGACAAATCCAAAATAATATGTAATAGTTTTACACTTGATAAAAAAATTATTAGTACTAAAATCTTTTAATGTAAGTGTTAACTATATTTTTAGAAAATATATGTTGTATTTTAAAATAATCTTTTAGAAAAATAAAATAACAAGTAATGTATAGTTGTTCTTTGATTTTTGAAAAAAGTGTTAGAATTGTATATTAAAAAACATCATTATTTCTATAAGAAGTTTAACCAAATAAATTATAAATATTGTAAGTATAAATTCTAAATGATTGTTATAAAAAGAAAGTTCCATAAGGCATTTTTCATAGATTTTGTAGTTGATCAAATTTTTTTTTTTTTTTTTTTTGTGTAGGTTTTGTAACTTGGTAATGTTATAAGAAACCTCAATCACTACTACTATATTCCAATGAAATAAAATATAAACTTGTAATTATGTTTAAAAAGTGAGTTTAATTATTATTATACTTTTTATTACATTAGTAACAACAACAACAACAAACTCAGTGCCTCTAAGGGCTCTCACGAAAGCAAGGTTTGGGGTAGATATACGCAGCCTTCCTCTTTTAAGGGGTTACCCTAAAGAGAGGTTGTTTGCGAGAACCCCCAGCCTAGAAGAGAATAATTATTTCTAAAAGAGAATAATCGACATTAAGATAGGAAGATAATAAATTTTAAACAAAACTTTTAATTTAACAAGTTAAAATAAATTATGATGTCAATACCTTTAATTTAAATAATAATCATTATTATTATACTAAACTTTCAATCTTCTAATCACAAAATCACAACATTAAAGTAAAAAACAGTTTATAATAATTACAAAACGCCATTTTAATAATAAAGTACACAGTAAATGAATAACGTAAACAAGTTTAATTAGTATAGATACATTTAATTTTACCATCTTAAGCTATATTTTCCTATAATGAAAACCCCCCTTCTCTGCATCCTCTGACACACCAATGAAGTCATGAACACAATTTTCTGATGATATTCACTGATTTCCTGGCCCCCTCTCTTCCTCTTCCCCGGACCCCAGTCAAGTTCACTCCTACACTCTACCCCTCCTCTTTCTCTCACTAAAACTCCATCTCTCTCTTCTTTCTCACTCGTTGATGCGTTGGAGTCTTTTGGAAGGCCTGAAATGACGTTTCACAGATTTAGCTAAGACAGTACAGTCCCCTCCATTCACAGATTTATCCATCTTGAAGAAGAGCTTCAAGCAAATTTTCTTGAGTTGAAATTAAAGAAAAGAGCAAAAATAGAGTGAAACAAAGCATACCCAGATACCCATTTGGGATTTTTTGCTCCTTTTCCCTTTTTTACATGCAAATTCTTCAGTTGAAATCAAAGGAAAGAGCAAAGATAGAGTGAAAGATAGCAAAGCTTTGCACTTTTTCTCTCTTTTCACATGCATTCATGAGTTGGGTATCTTGTGATCTGGGGTTTTGGGGGAATGGGGTGTGCAGTGTCCAACTTGGCGGCGAAATTTGCCTTCTTTCCACCAGCGCCGCCGACTTACGAGGTGAAGAAACGCGACGACGGCAAGCTTGTGGCGGTTTCCACGGCGGCGGCGGTGCCTATTCCTCAAGGGGATGATAGCTTGTTGAATGTTCATGTGATTGAGACCAAAAGAGGGAACAAGATTGTAGCTTTTTACTTGAGGAATCCATATGCAAGGCTCACTGTGCTTTACTCTCATGGAAATGCAGCGGACCTTGGTCAACTTTATGATCTCTTTGTTCAGCTCAAAATCAATCTGAGAGTCAACTTGATGGGGTCAGCCAATCATATTTTCTCTCCCTTATTTTGTTTATTTCAAATGGCTGTCTTTGTTTCCCTTTTTTTTTTTTTTAGTTAATGGGTCCTTTATTTTCTTTTTATTTCACCTACTTTTTAATAGCATCATTTAGATCTAAAAGATTTTTCCTTTGGTTTTTTTTTCTCTAATTGCAAGCTTTTGGTTTGTTTAGGAAAGTGCTTATCTGAAATGGGTTTTGCCAATCTCACGTGATTTCTGGCTATTTTCATGTCCACATCTGAAAAACACTCTTCCCTCATGAGCCTTTATTTATTTTATTATTTAATTTTTTTCTTTTTTAACAATTTTCATGAATCAAATCAACAGATAAAGGGTTACCCACTAAGCATATGTGGCCATTTTTCTTCTTCTTTTTGCAATTTTTTTCACTGTTCTGACTGGTAAGAAACCCTTGATCTCTTGTCAGAAGCGTAAATTGTGGGTGGGTTCACTTTACCTTTCTTCAAAATTACCACTTCTTTTTTACTTTTTTCTTTACAAAAAACAACTTTTGAAGAATCTTTGCGTAATATTTTGGGTAGAAATGTAGAGGGTAAAAGGCTGTTCAGTAAAAAATTACGGTGGTTGTGGTCCAGCTTTTGATGCATTTCATTTTCGATGCATATGTGCACAAAGCTAGTGGCTTTTTACTGTGACTAGAAAGGGACAGTGAGACCACCACTTGGGAGTTTGGAGGGCACTCTTTCTTGGGTGTTTGTGCATCCCTGGGATAACGTGGGATTGTGTCTTGTACTTTAACAATTTACATATCCATGATGAAGTGTATTTTGAATTTTTTTGGTCTCTGTCTTTTATGTCTGTGGTGGTATTTTCAATGTCAGAAGGACCATTTTGTTTTCTTGGAAGTTTTTATATGTCTTTCTAGGCGTTTTTGTGGATTTTTCAAGATTAGAACCATGTTGATATTATTTTTGGTTGCGGTGGAGCGAAATTGATTGGTTTAGAGGTTAAGGCTTCCTACAGGGGGTAAGAAAGAGGGGGGGGGGGGGGTAAAGAGAGGTGAAGAAGGAAAAAGTAATGTATTATCTTATCTTTGTTTGAATATTATATATTAGAGGGCTAACGGTAGAGAGAGAGAGAGGTACATGAGTTTAACGGGTGAAGGGTAACAGTCAAGAAAGTTTCATTAAAAAAGGGCAAATTATCCAAATTTAAAAAAAAAATTTACGCTCCTCTTCTTTACCCCACAAATTAGGGATTAACCCATTACCTTTACCCCTTATTACCCTGTTTCCAAACGGGGTAAGTATGAGGTCCTGAGGTCTTTGGTTCAATCCTCGTTTCCATCCATTGGTGGCTCTATTTAGGGCAAAATTGTACTAGCGCTATAAGAGAAATTCAATTTGATTTGGAGTTGTACATAATTCACATTGTTGCACTTTTCTGGCTGGGTAATGAGCACTTATATATAGTATCCTGGTTTTCTTCTTGGAAGATAGGGCATCCAACAATGAGTGGAGTGTTGCATTTGGGAAAATTTGTGTAGTTTATGATTTGTATGAATGTGAAAAATGGGAACACACTTGGAAAATTATAACACAATGAAAAATGACCTTTTTTAAAGATGGTAAATCGTACAATAATGCCCTAATAAGGGCTACAAACCACTGGAAAGGAGAAACGAGCCTTGAACCTAAGACCTCATGCTTGCGGGTGATACCCTAACTAGTACACCATAATGAGCGTCTCACAATGCAAAATGACCTTATGAATTACGAAGGAAAACAAAAAACAAGAAAACAATGTTTTCCATTTTTGAGTAGAAAAGGAGGGGAAACTCAAAAACCATGTTGTTGTGGAAAATGGAAAAGGGTCGTTGTGATCGCATTTTTGAAGAAAATGGGGTTGTGTTCCAAAAATTTCCAAGAAGCTGGAAATTTCGTGAATTAAACACACTTTGGAGAATTGGGCACTGAAGGAAGACGCTCATTCAGTTTCAAAATTTTAGCAGTGTCAATTGGGCTTTACTGGGTTAGTTTCATTAAGTAGTTCTGTTAGTTTTCTTGATGAGTTGATGGTGTTGTAAGGCATAAGTGAAGAACCACCATGGATGAGTCAACTAATAGTATCTTTGTCTTGATTTATTGGGAGGGCAAGAGAGGAGAGAGTGTGTAGAGGTAGGGAGTGGAATAAGATGTTCTTACCCATCACTGAAAAATTAATGAGCTTTCTTTATACATATTTTGATAGCAAAAGAAATAGGATTAAGAAAGTGATGCAGCGAGCTAAGAGCTTAGCGCGAGGGGAAGCTTGGCACAACGCCAACTTCGCCAGCTTTGATTAAGTCAAGATTCAGCCGAGATTTTTGCTAACCTATTGGTTACTTTCCTTTATTTGCTGATTTATTTGTCATCCTCTATATAAAGGAGAAGAGGAGTTAGTTTTAGGCGGCCAATTAAAATTTCCAACAGATTATTTTCTTCCTTTTGTAGTCTCGATTTCTCGACCTATGAGAAATGAGTTTATGAACCTCTTTTGTTAATTTTATTCCAGTGTTAATAAAATTCAAAAGGGAAGACCGTTGAACCTTTCCGTACCCCAAAAATCCCATTACGCGTTGCATCATCTGGTATCAGAGCACAGTTCGCTTCCTGAAACGATGGCCCTTGGAAGATGTCAGAGCAATGCCACCGTGGAGGACGTTACTGAACGAGACAGACACCAACAGCACGAAAGGAGATATGAGGAATTGGAAGAGAGATTCCGGCGGATCGAGCAACACTTGGTCCAACTCGGAGCCAGGCTCAACCCAGCGGGTGGAGCTAGGCCTCAACGCCAACCTTCGCGTTGCGTGAACGGTGGAGATGTGGATGACCCCTTTTTGAACCAACATCTTGACGAAGACTTAACGGATCCAAGGCACAGGCGCCATCAACGCCATGTTGATGACCTTGAAGATCGAAGGTGGGAATCTGGGCTTCGGATTGAGATACCGGTGTTCAGTGGAGGAGGACGTCCAGAGGAGTTCTTAGACTGGCTCGTAGCCATGGAAGAAGTCCTTGAGTTTAGAGAAATACCTGAGAGGAAGCAGGCACTGCTCGTTGCTACCCGCCTTCGGGGTAGAGCAGCCGCTTGGTGGCACAAACTAAAGCAAACACGGTTCCGAAAAGTAAAGTCCTAGGTTGAGACATGGGAGAAGATAAAGAAGCATTTCCGTAGCGCCTTCTTGCCTTACAACCATGCACGGATGATGTACCAGCGCCTTCAAGGGTTACGCCAAGGCTCTAAATCCGTGGAGGATTATACCGCTGAGTTCAATTCCCTAGTCGCCAGAAACGACTTGGCGAATCAGAAGAACAGTTGGTGGATTGTTTTATTAGTGGCCTGAGAGAGCCAATCCAAGACGTGCTTAACCTGTTCGACATATTCACTGTAGCTGAAGCATCTCAAAGGGCCGTGAATGTGGAACGATTGCAAAGGCGCCGCCCTTCTGGCGGAACCTGGAACGTACAAGTTGGCGACAAGGATGTGAGCCGCGCACCGCCCACTCAATACCAAAACATCCAAAGCAGACCCCCACTCGTCGTTATCGGGAAGCAAGTCAGCCAGGAAGTAGGCGGTTCATCCCGAATACATTGCTTCAAGTGCGGGGAAATGGGTCACCGTTCTTCTGAATGCCGCAAGGGGACAGGCCAGGTAAGGCCCTACTCATTAACGAGCCCACGGAAGGAGAGGGCGAGGCTATTAGGGAAGACGACCAAGAAGACTTGGCGGAAGATGAGGAGAATCCTGTTGCAGGTGACGAAGGTCAGTTGTTGGTTGTTAGGCGTCTTTTCACGCCAAGGAATGAACAAGGAGACTGTTGGCTGAGGAACTATATCTTCCAGACGGCATGCACCATTGGTGGTAAAGTCTGCCGAGTAGTCATAGACTCGGGAAGCTGTGAGAATGTCATTTCCGTGGAGGTAGTCACAAGACTAGGCCAAAAGATAGAAGTGCACCCACAACCTTACAAATTGTCTTGGCTGAAGAAAGGAAATCAGGTAACGGTTTCCAAGCGATGCTTTGTCAGTTTCTCCATTGGGCCGAAATACAAGGAGGGAGTATGGTGCGACGTAGTCGCCATGGATGCATGCCACCTGCTTTTAGGACGTCCTTGGCAATATGACCGAGGAGCTGTGCATGATGGGAGAAGAAATACGTATAGCTTCCTATTTGAAGGGGTTAAGATCGTGCTATTATCGAAGAAGGTAGAGAAATCAAAAGTTTCCGTAGTTTAACACCCCAATGTGCAGGGTCGCGCCATGTTTGCCAGAGAAGTTTGCGCCATCAAGTTTGTGTTTGTTCGATTGGGAAGGAGGCTGAAGTTGTTCCCAAGGAATTACCGAGTGAGATCATGCCTTTGCTCAAGGAGTATGCTGATGTGTTCCCGGAAGACTTGTCGGTTACACTACCGCCTTTGCGTGACATCGAGCATAGGATTGATCTGGTTCCTGGCACGTCTTTACCAAACAAGCCTCATTACCGCATGAGCACTTTTGAGCATGAAGAACTCAGACGCCAAGTTGAAGAGCTACTTGCCAGAGGCTTCATTAGAGAAAGCTTGAGTCCTTGCGCTGTTCCGGCCTTACTGACGCCAAGGAAAGATGGAAGTTGGCGTATGTGTGTGGATAGCAGAGCCATAAACAAGATAACGGTACGATACCGCTTTCCCATTTCGAGATTGGATGATCTGTTAGACCAGCTGCAAAGTGCCAAGGTATTTACCAAGTTGGACCTCAAGAGTGGTTACCACCAGATCCGCATATCTCTCGGGGATGAGTGGAAGGCAGCTTTTAAGACAAGGAGGGTCTCTACGAGTGGTTGGTCAGGTTGTTTGGCCTCTCCAACGAGCCTAGTGCCTTCATGAGGTTTATGAACCAGGTATTACGTCCGTTTATTGGCAAGTTCATCGTCGTCTATTTTGACGACATTTTAATTTACAGTCGTAACCGTAGTGAGCATATTGATCATTTGAGGGAGGTTCTTCATACTTTGAGGATTCAAAGTTTGTTTGCGACGTTAAAGAAATGTGAGTTTATGAGGGAGAGGGTGACCTTCCTTGGCTTCATTGTTTCCAAGGATGGTATTTCCGCTAATGAGTGCAAGATAGCAGCTATCCGCAGCTGGCCACAACCGAAAACAATTGACGAGGCCCGTAGCTTCCACAGGTTGGCGTCATTCTGCAGACGCTTCGTTCCTGGCTTTAGTTCAATCGTAGCTCCAATCACGAATTGCCTGAAGAGGGGTTCTTTTTTGTGGACGCTTGAAGCTGCATCCGCTTTCGCCATTATCAAGAAGAAGCTAACAGCAGCTCCTGTGTTAGCACTACCGCACTTTCAGAAGACCTTTGAGCTGCACACTGACGCTTCAAGAGTTGGTATTGGCGCCGTCCTTAGTCAAGAAGGGAGGTCAGTGGCTTACTTCAATGAAAAGCTTCGTGGAAGCAAGTTGAGGTATTTGAAATACGACTTAGAGTTCTACGCTTTAGTCGGTGCATTCCGGCACTGGAAGTCTTATTTGGCAAACTGTGAGTTTGTTTTGTACTCGGACAACGTGGCCCTGAAGTTTATCAATAGCCAAGAGAAGTTATCAGAAAGGCATGCTAAGTGGGCGGGTTTCATCCAACTCTTCCACTTCTCCATCAAACACACTTCTGGCACAATCAAAGGTGGCTGACACCTTAAGCAGGAGAACCATGATCCTGGCGCAATGCAAGACTGAGGTTACCGGGCTTGAGCACCTCAAGGACATGTATTGTGATGATCTAACCTTCGGCAGTATTTGGCGTGACGCACAGCTAGGCCCAGTACCGGATTACTCGCTCCATGACGGGTTCTTGTTCAAAGGGAATCAATTATGCGTCTCGAACTCTAGTTGGCGTCAGAAAATCATTGAGGAAAAGCACAACTTCAGACAAGTTGGCAGGGATAAGACGCTGAGGCTCATTGCCGCCACCTACTTCTGGCCCACAATCCTCAAGGAAGTTGAGAGGTTCGTCAAGCGATGTCGTACTTGTCAGATCTCTAAGGGCGGAATGACGAATGTTGGACTCTACTTACCGTTACCGGTACTAGATCAAGCATGGGTAGACGTGAGCATAGACTTTGTGTTGGGATTACCTCGGACAGTTGGCGGAATTGTTTCCGGTTTTGTTGTTGTTGATCGGTTCTCCAAAATGGCGCATTTCATCGGTTGCAAGAAAGCCGTAGATGCCACCCACGTTGCAAGTCTTTACTTAAAGGACGTTTACAAGCTCCATGGCCTACCGTCTAGCATTGTATCAGGTAGGGATGTTTGGTTCATGAACCATTTTTGGCGGAGCCTCTGGAAGTTGGCGAATACTACGCTTTCCTTCTGCACGGCCCATCACCCGCAAACCGATGGGCAGACTGAAGTAACCAACCGGTCTTTGGGAAATATTCTTCGATGTTTGGCTGCAGAAAACCCCAAAGGTTGGGCGATGAAGCTTCACCAAGCTGAATTCGGTTATAACAGTTCGGTAAATAGAAGCACAGGGTTCCTGCCATTTCAAGTTGTTTACGGATTTGTCCCTCGAGGTCCTATTGACTTCACACCAGTCCCGGACTTGGCGCGCCTCCATGGCAAGGCTAAAGAGTTAATATCTTCACTTCAAGACATTCACGAACAAACGCGGGCTCGGTTGTTGAAGGCTAACGCCAAGTACAAAGATGATCGTGAGAGCAGACGACGGGGTGTTCAGTTCCAAGTTGGCGAGACGGTTTGGGCAATCTTGACGCGAGAATGCTTCCCGGCTTGGGAATATAACAAGCTTACAGCCCGTAAGATAGGACCCTTGGCGGTTCTTGCGAAAATCAGTGACAATGCTTACCGTCTGCAACTCCCACCTAGTATGTGAACTTCTGACATTTTTAACATCAAGCACCTCAGTCCTTACTTTGGCGAGAACAACAGTGTTGATCCCCAAGCAGATTCGAGGACGAAGTCTCTCTAACCCGGGGAGGATGATGCAGCGAACTAAGAGCTTGGCGCGAGGGGAAGCTTGGCGCAACGCCTACTTCGCCAGCTTTGATTAAGTCAAGATTTAGCCGAGATTTTTGCTAACTTATTTGTTACTTTCCTTTATTTGCTGATTTGTTTTCCTTGTTTGCTGATTTATTTACTTTCCAAATCTTTTAAATTTGAATTCAAATTTTGAATTTAAATTCATTTGTCATCCTCTATATAAAGGAGAAAGAGGAGTTAGTTTTAGGCGGCCAATTAAAATTTCCAATAAATTATTTTCTTCCTTTTGTAATCTTGATTTCTCGACCCGTGAGAAACGAGTTTATAAACCTCTTTTGTTAATTTTATTCCAGTGATAATAAAATTCAAAAGGGAAGGCCGTTGAATCTTCCCGTACCCCAAAAATCCCATTACGCGCTGCATCAGAAAGAGAAGAAGCATAAAATGTTAAGGATAAGATGCCCTTGATAAAGAAAGAAATACAACAAGATAAACTAACATAGTAATGCATTCCATTTTCTTTGCAAATCGACTAAGGGAATCCTTGAAAAGCCATTAAAGCTCTTTGTCCAAATAAACCAAAGAATGACCATCCTAGCTGCAACAACATTTTGACCTCCTTATTATTCTCCACCCTCTGAATTTAACCAAGAAATTGACACTCTTCAATTTCTTTATACATTCATCCAATGTTAAAGGTTAGTCTTATCCGCTTTCGCTATGAAATTGTCAATTTGGAGATCTGCGTCCTTCATCCCCTTCACACAAATAATTCTGAAAACAAGTAGTCTTTCTAATGCTCTCCTTTGTTTTCTTTCCAAATCCTTCATTAAATAGGGGTTTCAATGAGTTTCCCTTCATAATTATGTAGCAAATTTTAACATCTTGACTATTTTTTCATTGAAATTCTGTTGATTTTTGACATGCAGGTATGATTACTCTGGCTATGGTGCTTCTATGGGGAAGGTAAGGCTTTTTTGAAGTGACATAACTCTGTCTTTCTTTTTTTTTTGTGACCTTGCTCGTGCGTCTTGACAAGTCTTATTATCCCCGTTCCAATGTAAGAGTTACCCGATTGTTATTATCTGAAAGTTAGGGTGAGGAAGTGAGATATGAAAAGAGGGAGAAAAAAGTTTGCACAGGATAGATTTCGAGATGACATACTAGAACAACAGTCTAAACCTGTCTCCTACCTGGGATTTTAGTTACATGGATCAAAGTGTTGCTTTTACACTGTACCATAAATCAGTTTTTATATACGTGACATCATATTGAAAGTGAATGCTTGTGTTACGTGTGGCACTTCTGGAGATCTCTGAACAAAAAGACTTAACGCGAGATACTTAAGTTTCAAGATGTTTATGTCGATGCAGCCTAGCGAAGCCAATACATATGCAGATATAGAGGCGGTATATGAGTGTCTTGAGACCGAATACGGGATTAGTCAAGAAGACTTAATTTTATATGGCCAGTCGGTAGGAAGTGGACCAACCCTTCACCTAGCTGCCAAATTGCCTAGGTTGAGAGGGGTGGTTCTACACAGCGCCATTCTTTCGGGACTACGTGTGCTCTGCCATGTGAAGTTCTCATTCTGTTTCGACATATATAGGGTGAGTAAGCGTTTTTCTTTCATAGTTATTCTTCATCTCCTGCTTTTTTGATTTTCGCCTTTTTGGTTGTTTGACGTTGAGTCTGATTGTTATCGGCCTAGTTGTGTCACTGTTATTTGAAATTATGGCTAGCTAACATATAAATGTGCAAGATTTGGTTTATCTCACAAGCTTGATGACCAAATTGGATGATAATGTCCCTCTCCGTTTATCTATGATCGCTAGGAAATAATCTATTTCTGCGTTGTTTCCTCACTTATTCATTGCATCTACATCTCATATCCTTGCATATTAGTAGAGATCCTTTTTGTGCAGGCTCTTGCAATTTTCCTACTTTTGTAGTCTTCTATGAACTGTGGATTCGAATAAAGGTTGATATGTAATGTGATGATCCTTTTGTAACAAATGTGGAGCTAGTCATTTAAGCAATTGGTTGATATGCAATGGTACTTTTTTAGTCAATTCGTTAATTCATAAGCGTCGTGTTTTATTATTGTATGTTAAAAACTATAAAAGGTGTGTTATAAATAAGTGATTGCACGGCTTTTCCTTAAAATTCTATAAACATACAACTTATGTTAAATTTGACCAGGCCATAGGCCTGATGTACAGAATTAGCACATAAGATGTCCACATGTAATTCCAAGTGGGGTTCCATTCTAGAATCAATTGACATTAGATGGAGTAGCCTACTAAGCTTATATATCGATCTCGTCTTTCTCACAACTCATGTGGGATTCTTACTAAACTCACATGTGGGGATCTTAAGGGCTTAAATGTTCCCTATAAATACACGATCATGAGTACCTTTACCGCTCTTTTGCTTAGGTGGTTTGATTTAGTTTTAAAGAGTGTTTTAAAATCGTCTACTCGCAAGCATACAAGATCGTCGTAGCTTACTCAGGTATACAGGTGTCATATCCACAAGGAATCAGTGTTAAGTTGGATTCAGTTATTAATCAGTGGTTGGAATTTGGTTTTTGCTGGTTTCAATGATTTGTTCACTAAATTAATAAAACTAACTATAAACTAAAGTTGTCAAGTCAATCAAGGGGAGTTTAGGGAATGAATTCGGGGTAGCTTAACTCGAATCCCAACATTATACTCTGGTATGACAATGATTTAAAGGGATTAGGCTACAAGCACTAAGCTTGGATTAACATTTAAACTAAGGCTTAGGGTTTTGATTTAAAAAAAAAAAAAAAAACACTAAGGCTTAGGGCATAACATATCTTATCACTCTAGGTGTAGCATAGGTTATCTCAATAGCAGTACTTAATTCTTTTCTCGCTTCTAATTTAATTTTAACTTATATAAAAAAGATTGTGTTCAGAAT
This sequence comes from Simmondsia chinensis, assembly GCA_018398585.1. Classification (NCBI taxonomy): domain Eukaryota; kingdom Viridiplantae; phylum Streptophyta; class Magnoliopsida; order Caryophyllales; family Simmondsiaceae; genus Simmondsia; species Simmondsia chinensis. The sequence goes on from JAGTTD010000001.1 coordinate 38,450,624, forward strand.
TGGGTACAACCTCAACCCTAACCACGTGTGAAAACCTGTTATGTTAAAGTCTAGGCTACAAGCACTTAGACGGGACGCAAATAAATCAGGAATCTAAACATGGCTGCAAGCTCATCTATAGAAAACCGATCAAAATAATTAATTCCCCTTAGGGGTGCGAAAATAACATGACAAATCATTGTCAACAATAAAATATAAATCCAGGATCCGGACGGCTACCCGTCCTTCACCCATAAACCACAAGTCTACTCCTCCATGGTAGTTCTAAACATCACAAGATCTAAAAGAGAAAGTGAAGAGAAACTCATGAAAGGCGACTCCCTTAATTGACGTGAACGTTGATCCTTGCTTTGATTTCCCAGCACTCTGGCCGCCTGTGCTACTGTGTTTGAGAACCCTTGGATCTCGTAGCGGCTTCGGGAAGGAGAAGACGAGAGGAGACGAGGCAAAAGATGTGAAAATAAGGTCTCCCCCTCTTTATTTATACTCGCAATGTGACCTTGATCACGCTGATGGGTCGATTGATCAGCCCACCGATCGGTCAGTTGGGTGCTGATCAATTGGCTGGCCTTCTGTAGCCAGCCGATTGATCGGACCTGTTTTCCGATCGATCGGCAGTCCCACTGTAAGGTCTGTCCTACCGTGGACTGCTGACCCATCGGTACTTCATGTCGATTGGTCATTTAGTACTCGAAACTCTACGAGATCTATTTGAGTTACTGAATTACGACCTGATTGGTCCTTCTTTTACACACGTGGTCAGGTTTCTCAGAGCAATCTTCAAAAATATGCCTCGATTACGCTTGATTTCGTCACTTTTCAACCTTCGTTTCCTCTGTTGCACTCCAAGCCTAAATGTACCTAGATTACAATAAAACACACATGTAAAAGCCGAATATGTCGCAGGAATGAGGAGTAAAATATGTAAATAGAAGGCACATGGGCATCCCCAAACCCACATCTTGCTTGTTCTCAAGCAAGATTCAGCTTAATCTAGCTAAAGATGAAAAAAATTTAATCAAGCATGTAATGGCAAGAATTAGTTGTGAAAAATATTTCTGAGCATATTTGAAGGTGTACTTGAAAGTGGAGAATCTTTTTTTATTGTTATTAGCCGACTAGTGTTCTCGTGATTGAAGTCTTTTTACTAGTAAGTGAGCTCATAACTTCTCTTTCCTATTTCTTATTCCAACCCTTCCAAATTTAAGACAAATAGAGAAGATAATTAAAGGAATTAATTATCATAACAAATCACCCCTAATTAATAAAGAAATATCAATGCTTCTCTTTTCTCTCTTGTTTTCTTCTTTTCTTTAAGTAACTAATGGTCAGGCGTGTCTCCCTAGGACCCATGTAGCGAGTTTTCGATCGGTGACTCCCGATCCAGTTGGCTCAAGGCACCAAGTGAAGACCTAATGGCTCGAGTCAAAGGAATTCAAAACCTAAGCCATAACTACCTTAAAAACATTTCATTCAAATTAGACATTGGTGCTTGTTAAAGTGATGTAAAGAGGTTGAATTTGCTTAAGCTTTCCCTATGGCTTGTGTAACGAGTTTTCGATCGGCAGCTCCCGACCTAGTTGGCTCAAGGTACCAAGTGTTAGGGCACCCCTATGGGCTTACTTGCCCGAGACATAGGGGCTACAAGAACCAAGCAGCCATGGGTACTTACGTAACTGAATAGGCATTGGTACCCCTTTTTTTGATAAAATCACTTCAGATAGAGAGATAAAAAATTGATTTCAACATTGTTAAGGGTAAAATGGTGGATTCAAATTCCTAATATTCTTTTCACCATCACAACTTAAAACGTAAGATATGTCAAAGATTGAGGGTGACAAGCTATAATCTCTCCAACTAGTTAAAAGATAGAAATACAGATTCAACAGTTAGATCTAAAAATAATCTCTTTGCATAAATATTCTAACCTGTTATATAGCACATCTCAAATTTGAATTTCAATATAAAGCACCATAATTATATGCTAATCCATGTAAAAACTCAACTAATTTGAAGCAAAAATATGCTAAAAGGACAATCAAAAGTTCACATCATACATGCCATCTCCAAACCCAAATCTTGCATTGTCCTCAATGTAAAGTAAACAGAAGTAAATAAAAGCAAGGAAGGAAAAGAGCTGACCTGATGTATAAGTGTTAAAGGAGAACACATTCAACTAGGTGTAGTTGGCAAATCCAGAGACATAAGTGCGAAATAGCAAGCGTCAAAAACAAGACATAGAAACCAAATAACTAAATAAACTTGTTAGTAGCATTAGAAATATGGACCGTACAAGTGTTTAGTAAAAGAGAAACAAAGTAATCATGATAGGGATAGCAAAAAGGATCTGCAAAAGAAAGAGAGTTCAATCTGAAAATCAAATTAAAACTCGCAACAAAAATAAAAGTAGGTTGGGTTGCCTCCCAAGAGCGCTAATTTTAATGTCTTCAGCCAGACACAGTGTAGAGCACAAGGTCAATCAAAATCTGATGTAGCATTTTCGATATGAATCAGGTTGAGCTTGTAAGGGCAATCCCCTAACCTAATAGCGTTTCCAGACCTGTGACTATCAAGGGGGAAAACATGATCAGCATTAGGGTCTCGGATCTCTATCCTACCAAGTTCAGGTGATGATGCACAGTTATCGACACAGACAGTGACATTATTTCAACCAGCACTTGTAGTAGAACCGGTTGCACCCAATTCTATGAAGGGGTCAAAATCATCAACCTTGTAACATTCTACTTCATCCTCAGTCTCAGGGTGCCGAACAAAGCTCGAGACCTTCAATTTGCCCTTTCGGTTTCCCAAAGAAACCTCCAACACTCCCGTCCTACAGTGAATCACAGCGTCAGCCGTTGCTAGGAATGGTCGACCTAGAATAATGGGAGTGTTGTTGCTCGCCTAGGAATGAGATCCATGACCAATACAATAAAATCAATGGAAAAGACAAACTTGTCAACCTTGCCAAGTACATCCTCCACTATCTTACGAGGTACACGCTCTGTCCTATCTGCCTATTGAAGTGTAACATTAGTTGGCTTAAAATTTCCTATACCTGGTTCCTGAAAAACTGAGCAAGGGATGATGTTCAAGTTCGCTCCTTGATCTAAGAGGGCTATATTGGTGTAACCTTCCCCTAAGACACATGGGATAGTAAAGAGGCCCTGGGATCTCTAACACCCGATGCCAGAATGCTGCTCACCTTCTTGATGAGCCGGACCCTCTTCGGAATTTGCGCCTATGCGCGCTTCTTTTTCAAGCAGGGGTCCTTGAGGAACTTAGCATACATAGGAATATTTTTAATATTGTCAATAATTGGCAGGTTGATTTTCACGTCTTTAAACAAATCCATGAGCTTAGCCATCTTTGGGTCATCCTTCTCCTTCAGTACTGTAAGGCCAAAGGTAAAAGGGACAACAGGTTCAAAAACCCTTTCTTGTCATCCCTCTCCATCAGCAGTGGGAGGGGGAGTTACGTCCTTCTCGACTTCAACCCCGACTTCCCTCTGGTTCTCCTTTCCTGACACTGACACAACCTTAACTTGCTCACGAAAGAGCAAGCTAGGGTTAGAACTAGTTGATCCTGCGGGGTTTGCGAGTGGTTGGGAGGGTAACCTCCCATCCTCTTTTCTATTCAGTTCCTGGGCCAACTGTCCTATCTGGTTCTCTAATTTGGCGATAGATTCCAAGTGAGACCGAACCATTTGTGTAATATCCTCCATAAAGCGGAGCATGCGCTCCTCAACCTGTGAAGTGTGTCCTGGAGGTGGGGGAGGTCGAGCATCATACCTTTGCCCTCCCTGAAAAACGGGAGGGTGTGCGTTACCTACAAATCTAGGCGCTAGTTGCCTCGTGGGATGGTTCTGATTGGCGTTCTGCTTCCGCGAGAAGTTCTGATGATTGCGCCGCCCTGGATTGTAGGTGTTGGAGAACAGTTCGTTATTCCATGAATATCCTTGAAGTGCATAAACCTAGTCCTGCCCGTATTCAGGAAATTACGGCGCATATAAACAATAAAAAATAGAATGGTTCTCACCCGAACAAATGCCACATAAAGTAGGTCCATTCGATGACTCAGTTGCGTTGAGTAGGTGCAGATTAGGAGGGTTTGCACGCAAATTCATAATCTAATCCACTTTCCTACTAAGGGGGTCTAGTCTAAGATTAACGTCATCATTGGGTGTTACTTCATGGACACCGCATGTGCTCTCTCTAACCACCCTCGCAGAAGAGGCTTGGTCGAAGGAGTGTTTGCTGAGGCGCACAAATAACGTCCACACCTCGTTCTCATCTTGTAGGTTAAATGCTCCCCCACACGAAGCATTAATCATCTGCTTATTAGAAGCTGTCAAACCATCATAAAAATTCTGCACAAAAGCCCACTTGGGTGACCCGTGGTGGGGACAACTTCTAAGGAACTCCTTAATTTTGTCCCAACTTTCATGAAATTGCTCCTGATCTTTTTTTTTGAAACTGTTGATTGCATGCCTAACAACTGTAGTTTTGGCCTTACGATAAAACTTGATTTGGAACTATTCTTGGAGGTCGTCCGAAATGGTGATTTCACCTCTCTGAAGGGACTGAAACCATCTTTTAGCTACGTCTTTTAACGAAAATGGAAAAGGGCGTTGATGCAGCGCGTAAGTGGAATCTTAGGGAAAAGGAAGGTTCAACCGCAGCAGCAGCAACAACAACAACAATAGTCCCAGTGCCTTAAGGGCTTCCATGCACGCAGGGTCTGGGAGGGGTAGGATGTACGCAGCCTTACCCCCTCAGGGCGGGGCCCTGATGAGAGGTTGTTTCTGAGGATCCCTAACCTGATATTTGATAGTTAAGAAGGGCACGTAAGTAGAGCATGTATAACATGTATGCAGAACATGAAGAACATGTAAAGTGTAGAGATCAAGAAAAACATGTAAGGCATGTAAAGCGGGTCAGCATATAGCAAGTAAGCATGTAAGCATATAGACAAATAAGTATGTAAGCAAGTAGCCATGGAAACATGGGAGCATGGGAGCACGGGAGCATAGCAACCAATTCAAAAGGGAAAAGCAAACAAGATAGGAGGAGAAAAATCTTCATGCGACACCCTACGACAAATAGGGAGGGTATAGCGTATAGAAAGTATGGGGGGATAGAGACAGAGAAAGTAGAGAGAGAAAGAGAAAGAGAGAGAGAGTAGATAGAGAGAGCTAGCTTACTTGTGCTCCCTGATCCTCCACTGCTAAATTGGATACCCTATACTAATCATTCACTGAGCTCTATCTAAGGCTGTCTCTTCATTTAGGTTGAGGTAGGCATGGTGCTTTCGAACTGTCTCCATCCAACTTTTCTTTGGCCGGCCTCTTCCTCTATTCCCGTCTGCAATAAGAAGTTGTTCGCATCTCCTTACAGGGGCAATTGTGGGTCTCCTCTTGACATGCCTAAACCGCCACAGACGTTGCTCCCTCAACTTATCCTCTATTGGGGCGACGCCTAATTTACTTCTTATGAAGTTATTCCGGATCCTATCCTTCCTTGTATGTCCACACATCCATCTCAACATCCTCATCTTTGCAGCCTTCAACTTCTGTGTGTGATGACACTTAACTGGCCAGCACTCTGCCTAGTAGGACATAGCCGGTCTCATTACCGTCTTATAGTATTTACCCTTTAACTTTAGGGGGAACTTCCTATCGCACAGTACCGCAGAGGCCATCCTCCATTTATGCCAACCCATTTTAATTCTGTTGTTGATATCTGCGTCCACTTCACAGTCTTCTTGTATCATGGAACCCAAGTATTTGAAGCACGCTTTCTGTGGTATGCACTTTGATCCAATCTTGATAACTTCCGTGCTTGGCATTGTAGAGGTGCAGAACCTGAGTTCCATGTACTCGATCTTAGATCTACTGAGTCTTAGACCTTTCGATTCTAGGGCCATCCTCCAAAGTTCTAGTTTCTCATTCACCTCCTCCCTAGATTGTCCCACCAGGACTATATCATCCGCGAAGAGCATGCACTAAGGCACTTCCTCTTGGATGTGCCTAGTGAGCTCATCCATAACCAAAATGAATAGAAAGGGACTCAAGGCTGATCCTTGGTGTATCCCAACTGTAATGGGAAAAGTTTCTATGCCCCCTTCTGTTGTTCGTTGTACATGTCTTTGATGATACATATATAGGGCTTGGGGATGCCTTTCCCCCCCAAGGCCTTCCATAGGACCTCCATCGGAACTTTATCATGTGCCTTCTCTAGGTTAATAAAAACCATGTGGAGGTCCCTTTGTCTATCTCTATAGTACTCTATGGACCTCCTTAGGAGATGGATGGCTTCTGTCGTCGACCTGCCTGGCATAAATCCAAATTGGTTCTCTGAGACCTCCGTAAAGGCTTCAGCTGCCTTCGGAGTCCAAGTAAAGGAACTCCCCTTCATAAAACTGTAATGGGTGCCATGATTGAACTGAAATTCAGAACAAGCCGTCGATAGAATGATGCCAATCCATGGAAACTCCGGACTTCGCCAATTGGTCGCGGTTGTGGCCAATCATGAATGGCGACGACCTTCCCTTCATCTGCAGCAATGCCATCCTTGGAGACAAGTCCAAGGAAGGTTATTCGGTCTTTCACGAACTCACACCTCTTCAAAGCGGCGAATAAGTGTTGATCACTCAAGGTACTCAGCACTTCCTTGAGGTGGATCATATGCTCAACCTGATCTCGGCTATAAATCAAAATATCGTCAAAGTAGACGGCAATGAACTTCCTAATGCAAGGACGTAAGACCTGGTTCATGAATCTCATGAAGGTACTTGGTGCATTGGACAGTCCGAATGGCATGACAAGCCACTCGTACAGCCTTTCTCGTGTCTTGAAGGCTGTCACTCATCTCCGGGTGAGATTCGGATATGATGATATGTGCTCTTCAGATCTAGCTTGCTAAACACTCTTGAGTTTTGTAGCTGGTCATTTAGTACCCAAAACTCTACGAGACCTATTTGAGTTACTGAATTACGACCTGATTGGTTCTTCTTTACACATGTGGTCGGGTTTCTCAGATTAGTCTTCAAATATGCCTCGATTATGCTTAATTTCGTCACTTTTTAACCTTTGTTTGCTCTGTTGCACTCCAAGTCTAATTATACCTAAACTACAACAAAAAACACATATAAAAGCCGAATATGTCGCAGGAATAAGGAATAAAATATGTAAATATAAGGCACATCATGGGCTTTCCAGCAACATCTTGGGCCTGCTTGGCACACCCTTTTCAATTTTTCCCCTGTGATTACATATTTTCTCTTCACAGTAATAGATTTGCTGGTTTTATTTTCACTATGTTGTACTTGCTCTTGCCATACTACATTTAGCTAAGCCTTATGGTAGAAAAAGTATGGATGTATTGTATTTTTTGTGTTTGAAATTAACCATCGTAGGGATTGTTTTTGCAGAATATAAACAAAATTCGAAAAGTGAAGTGCCCTGTGCTGGTGATTCATGTAAGTATCGTTATTCCTTGTAAATTTTCGTGCCATTACATTCTGTATTCTTTCTGCCTTTATGCATGTAATTTGCTTTTCTTAAACTGTGGACAAGAGACTAATGCTGCTAGAGTTGGCAAATTGAATGTGCTATTAAAGTTTTTCCCTCCAAAATGATGTGTTTCTGTAAAGTGATGGTTTTACGTGCTCAAGTATTTGATCTCATTGAGTATTACCTCTAATTTTGGTGCGACCTGCTTGTATGATCCAGCCTGTAATTTTTTTTTGTTGGTGTACCCCCAGTGTAATTTAATTTATTGTGTTTGGTTATTACATATATGGGGCCTACTAGGGTCTGTGTGTGCATGCATGCTTGTATGTTTGTGTGTTCGTGCATGTGCTTGAGTGTGTGTGCACGTGTGTGAATTGATCTAACCATGTGTATCCAAACAAGCAGCCATCGTGCCGTTTGCTGTCAAGATTGTGTCACCATTAGACTCATTGTCTGGTGTTCTCACTGCTGAGGTCTGCCACTGGGTCTTTTCTCCCACTCCATCTGCGAAGTGTTGATTAAGGTTACCTTCAGGCTATGGTACCGGTTTGTTAGGACTGAATCCTCCAAAAACCAATTAGGGACCAAAACGAGCAACTAAGAACGGAAAGAACCTCGAAGAATTTACATGTAAAACCCCTCAATTTAGGGGTAAAAGCCATGATTGAAGAAGGAAACTCCACTATCAAATCAATAAAGGGATAACAAGATGATGTATTTCACTCTCTCCCACATCTCACATGCACTTGGCCTCACAAAATTTTTTTATTTAACTCGCTGCAGCTCTTCCCTCAGTTTTTCTTTATTTAATGCTGCTGCTTGTTTTTGTTGGTCACCTATCTCCTTTATAATTATTGGGTGGAGAGCCCTGCTCGCGATGCTTTGCACCCTACTCCACACAACATTTTGTTTTTAATAATTTTTTTCTTTCGCTGAGTAGTTGTCAAGCATTCCAAACACACATATACGTATATGTGTATATATATGTACTAGTCAAACCTATGCATGAAATTAGGTTGGGCCTGCACCAATAAGGATATCGGGCTAGATCTGATGAGCAGGATGCACCAAAATTCGAGGTAATACTGTTATGACCAAAGTCAATACCTAGGCCAAAACTTAACTTGATCTTGCAGAAATGATGAATTTTCTGGAAATGTCAGAGAGGAGGGGGAGAGCAGAATATCAGGGAGAAATCTGCAGAATTTTCATAGAGAGGGAGAGAGAAATAAAATCAAGGGAGAAGAGAATTGAGAGAAATTGAGGGAGAAATTGAGGGACAAACGAAATTTCATTAATTGTGTAAGAATGCGATATAGTGAGCAAGCTGAGCCTTATATAGGCATTCTACATGAAAGATCTACAAACTAACTAAAAATCAGAAAATAGCTAAGATACCAGCCAAGAGCCTAACGGTCTTCAATCAACTTTCCTGCCAATAGAAATTTCAAAAGGTGGTTATTCTATTTAGGTAAGAAACCTTAATTTTAACCAAATCCATTTATTCTCAACCTTAATTGACCTAATTTGTGATCAATTTGATTAAAAATAATTGAATTCGAGCTAAATTTTAGGATTAAAAGCTTAGGACATAACAAATACTCAACAATTCTTCACCTTGAATCAAATTTAACGAGCTGGTGACAACTGTGAACTCTTATCTTCTTCATCATTGTGGTCCCTTTAGGGCCTAGTCAAGTGCCATGAATCGCAACCTAAGTCCAAGCAAGGCTTGAACTTGGATGTTGGCAGTGGATTGATGAACATGTGAGTTGAATTATTGTTGTACCAATTTTCTTCCTTTCAGGAGGCTTCATGAGCTCCTAAGTGCGATTTTAGTGCAGACTTAATTTCTTCCATAGCAGCTATCTGTTTTGTAGAGTTAACACATGATATTTCCTTAGAATAAGGGGAGGGCTCACTACATCCGCCTGTTTCCAGTGTGACTGACAGTGCATAACCCACAACATCATCATCTTTTGCAAATGCTGAATTTGACTCCATCATAGCGATACTCGCATATCTCGTGGGTAGCTGATGTCTCTGTCTCTTTTTTTTTTTTTTTTCCCCTTTTTTCTTTCTTGCTTTTTTCTTTTTCCTTTTTTTTTTTTGTGGAGAAATGCAATGCTCCACTTAATATGGAGCATTATTAGGTTAGCTAGATCCAAGACTTTGATCTGAGATTGTTGATGAAGAAATTATTGTTCTACTGGAGACTATTGTGCCCTGCAGGACATATAAGCAGGCAATCTTATGTCCTCGCATCACTACACGAGAGCCTATTTGAACCTTCATTACTGCACCTTCAATTATGTCGTGACACCCTAAAGCATCAAGTTGCCGATTGAAGGTTTTTACTTCATATCTAGAAGGTGCCCAACATTGGTCAGAGTCCTGACTTGACTATCATGCATCTTGAATCTGATTGTGCCTCGTCCTACTTCGTAGTGCATCGTTACCCACCAACACTACTCCAGTATCTGACATATTCGTAAGTAGAGAACACATTCTTATTTGGATAAATGTGAAACAAGTTACCAGAGCTTAGGATGCATTCATACTTAGGCCTAAATCTAGCTATTATTGCTAACAGAACGCCACCGTCAGATTCACCTTCTGCAACACCAGTTTCAGCATATTTTGCCCTTTTTCTTCTTTCAATATTTCTATTAACTCTTTATAACCAACATTCTTTCTTTTTTATGTCCATTCGTTTTACAGTGATGTTGCTTAAAATTTGTGTACTTAATATTGTAGTTGGTCGTTGTGCAACCTTTATCCCCCTTTTGCCACCAGACACCCCCCTAGTTCCACTAGAACTTATGCCGCCCTGTCTGCAATATCCTCAATATAGTTGCAGATTTGACCTCAAGAATAGTTCTGGGTTTAGAGAATACAATGACAAGATAGCTTTATGTCCATCCTTGTTTTCTTCTCTAATATTTTCCAGACGAGTAACAATAGAATTAAATTCATCAAGGTGAGATTATAACGAGGTATCTTCAGTTACGCAAAGTGAATACAATTGCTCCTTTAATCGCAGTCTGAGGTTCTTGGTTATGTAGCAATTTACCAATTTTTCTCCGCAATCCTTTGTGGTAGTTTCCTCCATTATCGAAGACTTCTTTTTCTTCATATCTAGGGCTCTTTTATACCCATATATTATGTTGAGACCTGCTTCATGTTGAACAACCATAACAAGAAGGTTATCTTTCTGTCAGATTTCTCTTTCTCTGATCAAAATCCTAATCATTCAACATATCGCTCTAATACTAGTTTGTTAAGATCTAATCACATATATATCCCATCCGTAAATCAAAATAATGAGCGCATAAGAGAGGAAGAGGGAGAACAAAAGACTACAAATTTATGTGGTTTGGCTGAAGTCTATGTCCACGAAGGGGAACACAACAATTTCATTATATCCAAGGAAGACTAAGTGAGACATTTCTAGGCTATAACCCTACTCAAGATACACAGCCCTAGTGTGTACATGTAGTCTCATACTAAATTATACTTTGTCATGAGCTTAAATCATATTAGTCCAATCTTCTACTCCGTATATAAGGCGCAATACAACCAAACTCTACACATAAACCCAACAAAATTGCAATTGTATGTCTATCCATTCAAACTTTGCAAACTAAGGTTTAATTATAACTTATGTTCCCAAAAAACAACCCAACTCATTCATGACAACTTGTTATATAACATCCATGACTCCATGATTTTGGTTCGATCCCATGGTTAGGCCATTAAAGATACATGGGAGATTGGCGGGACTAAAATGTCTTCATTTTAGTTTGAATATCATGCAAATGTATTTAGGGGTGAGCAATTATCGGTCAGGAGGGACCGACCAGACCGATTATATACTGGTTCGATCTTCGGTCCTAGTATGTCGTGAAGATTTGGTAGGATTTAATTAGTTAGATTTGAATCTGATTTGATTAATTTAGTTATATTCATTAGATTGAATATGGTTAAGATTTACGTTATATTTATCAATTAGAGTTAGTTATCTCTATATTTATCTATTACGATTTACTTCATATTTATATTTATTAGTTACGGTTTTGATTATCTTTATGTTTATCTTTTTAGTGTTTCTTGAGCCTATAGATATTTCTAAGGTTGAGTCATATAAGTTAAGAGTGTTTTTTGAGTTTCAAATTATGAATAAAATTGAGGGTTCCTCGTTTTATTTATCTCTGGATTGAGAGTTTATTCTGTATCCTTGGATCAGCCAACTAGGATGGTGAAATCGGCTATTATTTGTATCCTTGGATTACCAAGGTGGTGAATTTGGCTATCTGTAACCTTGGCTTAGCCTACCAAGGTGGTGAATTTGGTTGTAGTGGGGTTTTTAACCTCGCCACCATCAGTAACCTATCGTTTTACCCCCTACGTTCCTACGTCAGTTGGTATCAAAGCCTACTTGTTGTTCCATCATCGTCATTTCTCCCAAATAAAAAAATACCATCATTACTTCCCCAAATTTAAAAAAAAAATAAATAAAATGAAACCTCCAAAAGAAAAAGAAATCCTTAAATTGTCCAGCCACCGCTTGCTGCCACTCATACCATTAGTGCGCTGCCTCCGAGAACACACTGCTGCTACCACCGTTATCTTCCAGAAGCTAGCACCACCAGAACCGACATCTTCGACCACCATACAGCGTCAAACGAGCTGCCTCTAGCCTTGACGAACCTGGCCACTCATTTTCCCTGCGTTCGATGCTTTTAGGGAACGAAATGACAATCATCGTCTCAGGCACACTAGAATCGCCACCAAAGACCATTGGAATCCACTGACTGCATCGCCCATAGCCACGCTGACATAGACCTCCACATATGCCCTCACCCGAAGATTTTTGGAGCATGTTGACGCCCCTTATGAAGTCCTCTCTCGTCGATCTACCAGAATCTGGAAACAGAAACGCCAAACACTGCCGACAGCCATTGCATGCGTTGCACGCGCTGCCACCTTTGCGTGGGATTTGTTTGTTGGTTCTTTGCAGATCCCCAACACGTCATTTGCAACTTCATCAACACATCAGTGCCACATCACCTCACTTGCCATGTCATTAGTCCAGGATTGAGCAGTTTGAAAATCATGGATGTTTTGGTACAGGTTTTTTTAATGGAAAGTCAAACTCAAACCTTAGATTTTATTGACTTGATGAATTTGATTACAAGAGTGTTTGATTGAGTACAAGTACAATGAAAGAAATGAAAGGAGTGGATGATGCCTCTGCTCTCGGGGTTCTCCATTTGCTTTTAGAGAGGGAGCAATGATCTGCCTTTCTGTAGGGCTCTGGGCCCTATTTATATATTTTTTCATCAAGAAGTAGCTGGAAAGCCGTGCTTCAATTGGGGGGTATTTCGCCCGGTATTGGATGGAGGGTGAGATACCCCCGGTCTTCGAACCCATGGCTTCGGGCTATCGTCTGTTTGAATCAAGGTAGCGGGTAGTCTTCACTGACCGATCCTCGGAATCCTGGGGCGTGACGCTTCCACGAATCCGAGATGCATGTTGCGTTGAGGTGTCAATACGAGACTGTGGTCCGAAATGTATTCTGCTAGCAAGATGCGTTCATTTCTTCTCGGTCTATGTTAGAGCTCCGAAGTCACTCTCCGTAGGTGCATCTCGGTTCGAGATGCACTTCGGTCCCCGTGGCCACGTGTTCTTTATTCGGGTACTATTTTGGCGATAGTTATCAGTTAGTCCCCCGCCATTTCACAAATGATTTTTTTTTGCAACTAGGTTTGCGATCGTTTTGTTTATAAATATGGAAGTCTTGGGATCATTTGGTTCCCAAGTCTTCTCTCCTTGTTTTAGAATCTCAAACTATCTCGCCCCTTTTTTGCCTTGTCTGGTCAAGCGATGGCTGACTTGGAAGATGTGACCTTTGAGATTTTTACCTATTTCTCGGGCGAAGTCTCTTTTATGATTTCGCACCTTGTCTCACTCCCATTCTCGCCTCATAAGTACATGGCGCTTTATAAATGCTCAAGTGTCTCGTTCCTTAACTGTTATATCGATGATGTGCTCGTTCAGTCCCGCTGTTACATATATCCGGACGACATTTTTGTTTTTCCTGGTACGCCTAGTACTAGGAGGGTCATACCCCAGTCTTCGGTGGAGTTTCTTTCTGGTCACCGGAGGATTCTTGGGTGTCACGGGGGTTGGTTATGTGTAGGGAGTTTAACCCGGTTGGGCTGCCTCGCCTTTTGATTTTCAACCCCACTACTCGTTTTAACCTTCCGCTGGGTTCCTTGACCGAGGGGATTCTGGCTCCGTTCGTTCAATGCCCTATGACGGCCATCCTTGGATGTCGGGGTCCTGCTGAGTCATTCGGCTTCCTCATCCATTTGTTGGTCTATGATCACACTTCGGAGCCCGACAGAGGGGAATGGACACACTCACAAAGTGTTTGCCTGGGAGGATGAATGGGTTTATAAGGGCGAGCTTTACGCCGGAGGGCGGAATCTACTGTTCTAGGTTCCCGCCTACGTTGATGACATGATTTTCCTGATATCGGACTGGGCTCCTTACATTTCGGACTAATCTCCCTTCTATCGTACTTATGCCATTAGTTGGAACATGGTCTAGAATGTGGCGGAGTTCCTTTATTCCGTCACAGGTCCATCGGGGGATTGCACAGAGTGACGACGTGGGCATATTCTGCTGGGATGGCCCTTTGTCATTCGGCACCTCATTGTGCCTAGTCTTGCTTCGCGGCACACTCTTCGGGGTGTAGTTGTTGCACGACCGTGGCGACTTCTCCTCCTGGTTCTTTTATAAGAGCGTCGAGTATTGGTTTGCAGTTCTCTAGGCGTTTGGCGGTTTCCACGTTGCCGGCTTCTCCATCTCGGGCCAATACCTGGTCATTGCTTGTGCGGGAGGGATATATCAATGTAGTTTGGACGGGCTTGAGCATATATATATATATATATTTTTTTTTTATGTCTAAGTATATGTATACAAATAATGAAATACATATACATGTAAACAAGACAATATATATAAGCAAAAATGAAGCAAAAACAAAACGAAGACAAACAGCGGGGACCCGAAGGCTCGCCTACTGGAAGCCGTGGAAAAAAATATAAATATATATATAAATATTTAAAAATACATCAAAATAAAACCCACTATACATGTAATTTAGACATCCATAACAAAGAAAGGCGTAAACTTGCAAAAATGCCTTCAATCCCCGTTATAAAAGGAGAATCGAAGAAGGGTGGGGGAATGCACGCTTCCGTCTAGCAAAGGATCCGAGCCTCCTCCCAAGGCACCTAAAAAACGACCCGATTTGGGTAAAACACCAAAAAACCCTTCCCTAACAAAACACTCGGGATGAGAAGCAATCTCGCCCAAATTTGCACAATCTCGCCCCTAAAAACTCTAAAACAGAGGAGAACCTACCTGTATGCTCAAGTCCTTTCGAAGCCAAAGCTTGAAGACTCCAAAAGCAGGCCGAGATACGTAGGTTTTTTTTTTGGGGGGGGGGGGGACGGTTGAAGAGAGAACGGAGGGGAGAGAGAGAGAGACTTAAAGTGAAAATGTAAAAGTAAAAGAGAAAGGATTAAAGAAGAATGTAAACCGAAGGCCTTTTTCTTTAAAAAAAAAAAAAAAAAAACTCTGACACACAGGTACAATAAATAAAACCGAAACACGTAAAATTACGATAATAGAAATAAAGCAAAGATAAATGAAGCAATATAAAATAATGCAAGTCGAAGCATGCCGGACCGAGATGCACCGAGGAAAAAAAAATCATCATCGAACAAATTCTAAAACAACCGAACTCCTTCACAACAAATGCAAAACACGTGACTAGCTAAGACAACTAGAAATATTGAGAACAACGAAAATAGAAGTGCAAAAAGAGATGCCACGTTCATTAAAGATGCAAACATTGTCACCAATTACATTAGTGTGCCCCGAACTGGCGTACACATACCCATATTGGGGACAACAAAAAGCAGTAAATTACATACGCCAAAAGTATGAAAAAGAAAATTACAAAAAAGTAAAATACAGAAGATCGGCACAACATCCTAAAACGGCAAGATGGGACCCGGCAACTCGAGATAAAGGGGCCCCACGTATGGGAACAGAGAAAGTAGACCCCAATATGGATACTGTCCCAAATGCTCCAGGAGCTCAGGCCTGTCCAAGCTACATCGGTATATCCCTCCCGCACAAGCTATGATCAGGTGTTGGCCCAAGATGGAGAAGCCGGCAACGTGGAAACCGCCAAACGCCCGGGGAACCAGAAACCAGTACTTGATGCTCTTATAAAAGAACCAGGAGAAGTCGCAACAATCGCGCAGCAGCCACACCCCGAAGAGGGTGCCGCGAAGCAAGACTAGACACAACGAGGTGCCGAAAGACAATGGGCCGTCCAAGCGGAATATGCTCGCGTCGTCACTCTGTGCAATACCCCGATGGACCCGTGACGGAAAAAACAGGAACTCCGCTGCATTTGAGGCCTTGTTCCAACGAACGGCATAAGTACGATAGAAGGGAGATTGTTCCGAAATGTAAGGACCCCAGTCCGACATCAGGAAAATCATGTCATCAACGCAGGCGGGAGCATGGAATAGCAGATTCCGCCTCCGGTGTAAAGGTCACCCTTATAAACCCATTCATCCTCCCAGGCAAACACTTTGTGAGTGTTTGTCCATTCGCCTCCGCTGGGCTCCGAGGTGTGATTATAGACCAATAAATGGACGAGGAAGCCGAATGACTCGGTAGAACCCCGACATCCTAGGATGGCCGTCATAGGGCATTGAATGAACGGAGCTAGGAGTCCCTCGGTCAAGGAACCGAACGAAAGTTAAAAACGAGTAGCGGGGTTGAAAATGGAAAGGCGAGACGGGCCAACCGGGTTAAACTCCCTACACAGAGCCAACCCCTCGTGACAACCTAGAATCCTCCTATGACTAGAAAGAAACTCTACCGAAGATTGAGGGATGACCCTCCCAATAGTAGGCGTACCAGGAAAAACGGAAATGTCGTCCGGATCTATGTAACAGCGGGATTGGACGAGCACACCATCGATATAACGGTTTAAGGAACGAGACGCTTGAGCATTTATAAAGTGCCGCGTACTTATGAGGTGAGAATGTGAGTGAGAGAAGGTGCGAAATCATAAAAGAGACTTCGCCGGAAGATAGGTAAAAATCTCAAAGGTCACATCCTCCGAGTCAGCTATTGCTCGACCAGACAAGGCGAAAAAGGGCGAGATAGTTTGAGATTCTGGAATAGGAAGAGAAGGCTTGGGAACCAAATGATCCCAAGACTTCCATATTTATAAAGAGAAAAACGACTGCAAACTGAGTCGCAAACAAAAATCATTTGCGAAATGGCGGGGACTAACTGATAACTTTCGACAAAACAATACCCGAATAAAAAACACGTGGCCATGGGGACCGAAGTGCATCTCGGACCGAGATGCACCTACGGGGGGCAACTTCGGAACTCTAACATCGACCGAGAAGAAATGAACGCATCTTGCTAGCAGAGTACATTCCGGACCACGGATAGTCTCGTATTGACACCTCAACGCAACACGCATCTTGGATCCGGGGGGGCATCACCCCTCGAGATGCCAAGGACTGGCCAGTGACGACTACCCGCTACCTTGATTTGGACAGACGACAGCCCGAAGCCCCGGTCCGAAGACCGGTGGTATCTCGCCCTCCGACCAATACAGGGCAAATTCCCCCCCCCCCCCCCCCCCCCCCCCCCCCCCCCCCCCCCCCCCCCCCCAAAAAAAAAAATTAAAATTGGAGCAGAGCTTTCTAGCTACTTCTTGATGAAAAAATCTATAAATAGGGCCCAGGGCCTTGGAGAAAGGCAGATCACTACTCCCTCTCAAAAAGCAATTGGAGAACCACGAGAGCAGAGGTATCATCCATTCCTTTCGTTTCTTTTGTTGTACTTGTACTCAATCAAACACTCTTGTAATCAAATTCATCAAGTCAATAAAATCTAAGGTTTGAGTTTGACCTTCCATTAAAAGAATCTGTACCAAAACAATAGAGTTGTTCATCTCAACATTGCCAATCTTTTCACTTATGAAGAAAGCCAAGATGAGTGTAAGTTGAAAATATTTAAGACTTGATGGCGAGTCTTCTCCAATCTGAGTTCGTGAAGATTAGCTAAGATTTAATTAGTTAGATTTAAATCTGATTTGATTAATTTAGTTATATTCATTAGATTGAATATGGTTAAGATTTACATTATATTTATAAATTAGAGTTAGTTTATCTCTATATTTATCTATTACGATTTAGTTCATATTTATATTTATCAGTTAGGGTTTAATTATCTTTATGTTTATCTTTTTAGTGTTTCTTGAGCTTATAAATATTCCTAGGGTTGAGTCATATAAGTTAAGAGTGTTTTTTGAGTTTCAAACTATGAATAAAATTGGGGGTTCCTCCTTTTATTTCTCTCTGGACTGAGAGTTTACAGTCAACCAGAGTGGTGAAATCGGCTATTATCTGTATCTTTGGATTAGCCAACCAAGGTGGTGAATTTGGCTGTCTGCAACCTTAGCTTAGCGTACCAAGGTGGTGGATTTAGCTACGCTGTAGTGGGGTTTCTAATCTAACCAAGATCAACAACTATCAATTACAATAGTGGAGTTTTTAATCTCGCCACAATCGGTAACCTATCAGTTTTACCCCCTACATTCCTATGTTATGGGCCTAATCGGTCTTTGGTCCGATCCAGCCCAAGATCGAAAAACCGAAAGACCGGACCGAAAGCTGATCAACACTGATTTCACATTGAACATTTTTGGTTACATTTGCAGGTGAATAGACATTTGGGTTTAGATTTGTAGTTTCATATGCATCTAACTTCAGTGGGTGTATTTGGTCCTTTGTTCCATTCTAGTTAATCGAATTCAATTTATCCGCCTTCAAATATGTTCTTCAAGTCCTTTGGTGTAGGGTCAGCATTTTCAATTCAATTCATTTACATCAGTGTTTGTTGATGCTAAAACGGCGCTGTCCTTTATGTAGATGTTTGTTTACTTGTTGCATAAATATAATCTAAAGTTACATAATTAGATATACTATATGTATCCAAAAATATTGAATGTTACAAAATTAAATATTTTTTTATTTAATGATTATATATATTTCTTGTATGATTATCCTTAAATTTTATGAATTTTGCATATTATAGCATTAGTATTATTTCGAAGTTTTTAACTTTTGTATGAAAACTTTATTTTTAACTTCGGTATGCACAAAATATATTCCCAATTCACATCAATTGTGTCAGTCGGTCCGATCCGGTCTGGTTTCTAACTGTCTTTGGGCCTTACTGACGCATTTTTAATAGGTTCAGTCCACAATCTCATGATTTGATTCAGTTTGGTCTTTGGCTTGATCTTGGACCAATGTAAACCCATAGATTTAATAGTAGGTTTCACTCTATTGACTTAGTGGCCTGAATAATTTAACTGCAATAAATGGATGCTATAGATGGTTGGAGCAATTGTTGTGAATTGGGTATATATTTTGGAATGTATTTGGGAAAATAAACTAATATTACTGAAACTGCAAGAAAGGCAAACAAAGGAAATACTGACTTTAAACTTGTTGCTGTACAGAAATAATCCCATATCGAAAAATACAAGAGAATGATACCAAGTTATATACCAAGTGGGCTATTCCATCCATTGCCAATTGGTTTTGGGATGGAACCCCATCTAGGCTGTAACAAAATTGTAAAATTGTAAATATAAAAGGAATGATAATCTTTCTTTGGCGAATGATTGGAAATAAGGAGAACATTTCATATATAGCGAAGGGGAAGGAGAAGGATGTCTTGTTCTTCAACTCAGCTGATGTGCTTCGGGTGCTTGGTTTTTAGGGCTTCCACTGCAGTTTTGATTTGCGCAGATACTAGGTTTATTTTGACTTGAATGATAAGTCCTGTAGAAATATTGCTTGGGTTTGGTGTTATCATGTGCATGCTTTACTTAGCGTGCAAGGGGAGGGTTCGCTGGTATAGTTGGACATGGGGACTTATGACAGAGATGAAATAAGGTAGATGGCTTTAGGGGTTGTGAAAATTTGTTTTTTGCTCAAATCTGGGTTAAAGATAGGGTGATATAATTTTTTTTCCATGTTTGCAGTTGAAACTAGGCACAAACTTGTCGTCGGAACTGTGTTTAAGCTAGATTCCAACTACAATGATAAAACTAATGAACAAGGATCAAAGTTTGCACTTGAAAAACAACCAAAACTATGAACTTTTGCGTTAATATGGTTTCAATTTTTGCATAAGGTTTGCATTTGACCTAGATTTTGGACAAAGAAAGTAACAATTCTTTTGGGAAATTGTCATACTAATAGTAGCTCTTTGGATAAAGAGCTTTGGAGGCTTAACTGGCACAACCTTAGTTGACTGGAAGGCTTTATGCCATTAGCATGATTGTAATTTAGGGACATCTTTTCTTTAACTCGTTATACATTCTTTCTCTATTATTATTATTTCTCCATCAATAAAAAAAACTCCGTTAAGCTTGGGTTCAGAGTTGGTTTTATTATGTTCTGAACCCAAACTTGATTTGATTTTCTTTTTGTTAGTCCAACCTTGATTTGATGCTATCTGCTTGTTAATCATCTACACTACAACAAAAACCCTTTGCCTCGAAAAGGCTCCTGCCAGTGCAGGATTCAGCAAGGTTAATATGTATGCAGCCTTAATACTAAGTGTTCAAAAAAATTCATAACCGAAATACCGACCCGAAAATGCGGTTAACCATACTGAATTTTCGGGTCGGTTAACCAAACTGAAAAAAATTTGAGGTATTTCGGGATGGTAACAATTACTGATTTTGTCCATTTTGGTTAACCGATTTACCGAAATAGTATATATCATGTATATATCTTTACATGTTCATAATATTGTATTGTTAACTGAGTATATTTTTCTAGCGTATAGGTGAATGTTCCATAATGCATGATCAATTTTATCTTTTTTCCCAATTCATCTCCTTGTATCAAGTACTCGTGCCCCATTGTTATATTCCAAATAATAACTAAGCACTACTTTACTACAAACCAATGCTATTCCTTTGCCCACATATTGATTAAAATGAGATATAATATGTTTAATTTGTTAGAATTGGATTGTAAGCTTATAATTTATTGAATATTCTCATGTTTTTAGATATTTACAAACCTTTAAGGAGATAAATCATATAATATGAAAGATGCATTGTATTATTTTTTCGGTTACCGGTTAACCAGCTTAGCGAACTGAATTACCGAAAGTTGGTTAACTGGTCTTTTAGGTTACGGTAACGGTTAGAGTTTTTGAGTATTTTGGTTACGGTTAACCGAACCGAAATACTTTTGGGTATGGTTAACCGAACCATGAACACCCCTACTTATTGCTAGAGGGTGTTGTCCTGTACAACAACAATAAAAAAAAAAAAAAACTGATGCTTTAAGGGCTCCTGCCAGTGCAAGGTCTGAGGGACGAGATGGATGCAGTCTTACCCCTTCAAGGTGCTACCCTAAAGAGAGGCGGGTTGTCACAGGATGACATTTTACCCATGTCACGGCCTCAAGATGCCCTTAACTTCACTCCTAACGGTTTCTCGTTAAGACCCGCGATGCCACTTAGCTTCACTCCGAAAGTGCCTCACTAAGTCAGGCAAACCCCAAAATAAGAGAGTGTTGAATAACGCAACAGAATAATTATATTTGGAAGGAAAAGGAAACACAACACACACACAAAATAGAGAGAGATACGGTAGAGAGAGAGAGTTGGGAGAATGGGTTTTCAAGAGTTCAAGTGTTGGAAGTTGATTGCTTCTCATTCATTCATACTTGTATTTATAGACAAAATATAAGGTATGTACTTGGACTCCTAGGCCTAGCCGTGCACTCCAAGGACCTTGGGTTAGGTGGAGCTCATTAAATGCTTACAACAAAAGTCAACAAGCTTGTGGAGCAATGCAAGGGTGTGGGGGTGGATGGGCGCATGGCTTTCCTTTCTCCTTACACTTCATGAACTTAAATTTCCCTCCCATTTTTGAATGTCACACGTTTTGGAGGGAAGCCCAAAGCATGCTTATGTTTGAATCTTTGTTTTTGAGGGAAAGGCATGCTTTGACCGTCCCATGCTCCCCTTTTGTCAAGTAGCAAGGCTTCCTCATCAAGCTGCTTATTTCTACAGTATTCTAGATAATTCTACCCTATACTAGACTTATTTATATTTTACAAGATGTCCTAGGGACACGCCCCTCCAAGGATCCGTGCCGAGCACTTCACCAAAGGTTTGCTTCCCTACAAAATTGGACTAAGTACATAAATATAACTTGTAAGAATATCCAAGAAGAGCCTAGTAAGCACCGTGGCCTTCTAGAACATCCCCACCATATTACAAGACATAATAAAATTAAGTAAAAATTCCTAGTGAACTAAGCGGTCTGTGACAGGGTGCTAACCTATAGAGAGCAGTAATTGAATATTGGGTTTGTGGCACTTAGACATGGGGAGTACAACAATACCAATTTAATTTGTTGAACCATTCTTAGTAATTGGTGTGGCGACCGACTTGACTATTAGAGGATAAATTCCTTTCTTTTGCTTCTTTCTGTTTCTTTTCGTGAAAGTGTGTGAAAGGCATCCAACTTACGCCTTAAAATCAAGAAAGCGCCCAACTTATGGTATAAAAAAGGAATTTAAACTTGTATTTTGGAACTATTGAGTGGTGATAGGCTGTTCATGTAATTGCTTGCCGAGGGCTTGGCGAAAATGAGTGACCTTTTTTTTCTCCTTCTTTGATGCAAATTGTAAAACTAAGACCATACTGATCACCAATCGATATAAGTCACTGTGCAATGGGTTTTAAACTATAGGAACATACCCAGTGTCTCAAGGGCTCCCGCCTACGCAGGGTTTGGGAAGGGCGGATGTACACAGTCTTCCCCCTTCAGGGTGTTAACCTGAAGAAAGGCTATTTCCCAGTGCCCCCAACTTGAGGGTGAGGACTTCCCAGGAGGTCACCCATCCTGGTACTACTCTCACCCAAGCACGCTTAACTTCGGAGTTCTAATGGGATCCGGTGACGGCGTGTTGGTGCCCTCTTTGGTAATGGGTTTTAAACTATACAACACGTAATTGGCTGTTATAAAATGGTTTTTTTTTTATGTTCTTGATAATGCCTTTTTATTGTATTTTCTCCAGTAAAATATATCCAGAGATGTATTTATCTGCTAAACATCATCATAGTTTAAAAATTTATAATTTTGTTGCTATCCATTCAATTTTTTCGAACATAAAATGTGAAAGCAACTTATGTGCCTTAAAAAACCTACGTGATTCTGTTATCCCATTATGTAATATTTGCGACGCTGCAACTGCAATTTGATTCCATGGTTGTCATCCTTGTCCTTCTGCATTACCATCGTCAGAAAACCATATATAAACTATTAGTCTCGCTCTGCCTTATTCTCAAAACATGTCACCAGCAAACCCCTGATCATAGCCAGTATAAAAACAGGAAGAAAGAGAACGGTATACTTTTTCCTTAGCTAGAATGCTAAAAGGTGGGGAAGAAGCAAGCCGAACCTCTGATCGACCTGGGCACATAAAAAATTCTCGGCGTTGAGAGAGTCCGTAAGTAACTCAGTGAGTGCTTTGTCCAACTTCTTTTTGAAAAAAACCTTTCCCTTATTAGCCAGGGTACAAGCATACTCTTTGATCTTTAGTAAAAGTGGATTAAACCAAAAAATATTTTTTTTTTCGAACAGTCTCAACGAGTGAAAGCAATGCTGTCATTTCCATCCAAAAGGATGTGTTTCGGTGGTATCTTTGCACTTATTTTTGTGATGCACGCTCAGCCTCTGAGCATCATTTGAGCTATAAAATTCCCAAAACGCAAGATGAATGCTCTTTTGTTGCCAGTTGTGTGATTCTTTGAAAGCATTTGAGCGCCTTTTTTTTAAATAAAACATGAAGAGGATGGATAGGTTTGTATCTTTTGCCTTATTCTTCTTAGAGATTATGATCTTTGAGTTTCCCAAGAAAATGGGCAATCTCGGGAACATAGTCTCCTACCATGTGATGTTGGATGCGATTTGCTTTGGATAAAGAGTCGTTTTTGTTGTATGATGAGATACTGCGTTCAGCTCTACTCTGCATAAGAGTGGTTTCATAAGACTATCTTGTGTGGAAGTCCATGAATAAAGATATGTGATAATGGGGTGAACAAAGCATATAAGAAGATTAGAGATCATCATAAGATAATCTTCGATGGTGTTGTTAGAGTATAAAAATTATTCATAAGCCTTACCCATAAGCTTAATCCTTTGGGAATCTTGTTGATCGAAAGGTCACGAGTTCGTGTCCCAACAATCCTACTCTTAATATTAATGTAATTTAAGCACAATGTATGATATCAGTCTGTGCATGATCTACGATTCAAGTGAGGAGGCGTGTTATAGAGTAAAATTGTTCACGGGCTTACCCATTAGTTTAAACTTTTGAAATAGTTAGTTCCTTGATAGGTATTGTCTTGTAACCTCTTCAATTAGCACTCCCCATCCCACCTTATCAAGGTTGTGTCCAAAGGGGCTAAAGTTTAAAATGACCTTCTAGACAAGACATATTTTACACTTGTCGATATCTACATTGATATGCATGCAGAGATGTCCTGCTTGATGTCCCTACACCCTAGCATGTATCCCCCACTGTTATCCAAACACGGAAACCACAAGTTCACTTCAATCTTAGTTGTTAAAACTTTTTTGATAGGTAAAAGGGAAGTCATAAGCTCGTTTAAAATCCTCCTTTTTAGAATGTCTCATGTTGTGAACTAGGATCATACTTAAAGAAGCAATATCAATACTCATATTTTAGAATCACTGCAGGGAAGAAATGCTAAATTTTTAAGACTTGTTATGCTAAGAAACCGTCATACTGTTAGATAATGGTCATTATTTTATATCCAGAACGACAAAAGCAGCTCACTTTCGAAAACTTGCATAATTGTCTGAGTTAACTAACAGATCCTGTGATACATACGCCCAAATGAGTATATGGATTGGAATAATAAGGCAACCTAGAAGTATAGCAGGCTTGGTCCGGGGATGTTGATAGTTAGACTGTATTGTCAATCAAATGGCTGCCTATCTCGTGTTGCTTATCTCTTTAATTTTAGTCAATTTACTGCTTTATAAGTTATTTTATGTCTATTTCAAATATTGATTGTATCATCTTGGGCCCTCGAATGTTTAGGGCACAGAAGACGATGTAGTGAACTGGTTACATGGTGATCGACTATGGAAACTGGCGAGAGAACCATACGAGCCTTTATGGATCAAAGGGGGTGGGCACTGCAACTTGGAGCTTTACCCAGATTACATACGCCATCTATGTCGCTTCATCCACGAAATGGAGAGCACAACCACAGAGACTCGCCTGAAAAAGATCCGTCAGACCCTCAAACCCCGACCCAGATCAAGCCAGCCCACGTCATGCACTTGTAAGACATGTTTTAGTTGTTGGAACTGCTGTAGCTGCAGCTGTAAGGTCAAATGCTGGCGCCCCACCTGCGTTGATTGTTTCAGATTACCCAAATGCTCGAACTTCTGCTGCTGCAAATGTTCAATGCCAAAGTGCTGGCGCCCCACCTGCCTTGATTGTTTCAGATTACCCAAATGCTCGAACTTCTACTGCTGCAAATGTTCAATGCCAAAGTGCCCGAGTTCTTGTTTCAGCTGGAGACAGTGCTTATGTCTATGCCCATGTTCTTCTTGTTGTTCTTGTCGTTGTTGTTGTGATGGGGATCGGAGGCAGAACGGTTGATCGAGGTGGTTGTACAGATGACTGATCTTAAGCTAACAAATGTTGTATCTGAGAGAAAGAGGAAGAGTTAGCTGCTGCTGATGATGATGATTTATATGATCTTTTAACTTATAGAATATGTTGTTTCATTTGATACCAGTTTATTCTTAGGTTTGTCAGAAACGACATGGAGAACTTCCTTCCCCCTCTTCATCTTTTTTCTTTTGTGTTCTGAGGTTCTGGTTTTCTTATGAATGGAATGGATGTTGAATATATGGAGAATCTTACGGCTTGTTTGATAACAGAGAATTTTCTAGCTTTTCCGGAAAAGTTTTTTAAAAACCTAGAAGACGTGTTCAACAGTCCAATTTTTTAATTGGAGAAGTTGGAAAACAGTTTTTCAGTTTCTCTATTTTTTTCACAAATTTGAAAAATAGTTTTAAATTGTTTTTAAAATTTTCTTCATAAAATAGACTTTATTTTTCAGCTTTTCCCGCACCGTTTTTACATTTTCACACTACTCCCTCATTTATAATATTTTTTTATATACCACTTCTTACGTAAATGATTTTGGAGTAATTTAGGCTAGGTTCCCAATTTTAAAAACGATAAATGATTTTCAAGGCTGAGGATAAATAAGAGAATCATGTGAATTGTTTGCTTATACACTCATCTTTGTGGATTGTGATAGAGCAGGTTTTAGGGGTGCTTAATGCTAGGTTCCTTTTTAAAAGTGACATTGAACTATCTGCTAAAGTGGGGGTTTAAACGATGAACTACTCGTATTAGAATTGATTAAAGCCCGTTCGTGTTCATTGTAAGGGCTTGATAGCTTATCAAGCCAAGTTCAAGCAAGCTCGATAAGCTTGACAAGCTGAGTTTGAATAGGGGATGTTCGGTTTGTTAATATTCTCAAACAGTTTGCTAAGAGCTCGTTAAGGGCTCGTTAATAGTTAGTACTGGTTTGACTGTGGTTCCATAATGGCACAATATTAATTAAAAAGCGTCGATAGTGAGCTCTGCTTGGTTTTGAGCTCGATTGGGCTCAATAATAAACTTTTTGGATAGGTAGCGGGGATAAGATTTGACATATATTTTTGGATGACCGCATTAAATTCATCTGACATGGTTTCCTGTCATTTGGGATTTTTAATTCCCAGAGAGTAACAAGTGCCTGAATTACAGTTATTGATGATAGAGAGAGTGGATGCTTAGTTTTTTGAATACCATCTTTTAAGCGTGTTTGCATGGGGGGAATATTAGTAGCTAGGACAGGGGGCCACCGACCATAGTCGGGGCCAAATCAGGTGGAGGAGTTGCGGTTGCAATGTTGCTATCGATGGCCGAAATTTGATATGGGCTTGGGGATTGGTGGTTCATCGTGGATGGAGGGTTGTTTAGTGCCTGGGTTTCGGTGTTGGGACTGAAGGTGAGGGGTGGTTCGTCAGAGACGACCATCGGGGGGGGGGGGGGGGGGGGGGGGGGGGGGACTGTGAGGTGGGTGGTGGTTCACTGCTGGGGGGGTGGGGGGTCTATCCCACTGGAGGCGGTGGTGGGACATGTGCGACGGTGCCACCCAAGGGTGGTGTGTCATAACCGGGTGGCGTGGGCACTAGAGCTAGGGATGGGGGAGGTCAACTATGGTCGTAGTAGTATCGGGGCATGGGATTTTAGTTGGGTTAACAAGTTCAAGGTAGGGGAACCCATACTTGTCGAATTGAACATGTCGATTTATGTAGATTTTTCCAGTTTGGGGATCCAGGGATTGGTAACCTTTGTCACGTGCGACATATCCTATAAATATACATGGGAGGGATCTCAGGGCCAATTTATGAGGGGCATGAGTTGCGATGTTAGGGTAGCATGCACCCCCAAAAGACGACAAAACGTGAGTAATCAAGGCATTTTTGAAATGTTTTTTTCAAAAGGAGATAAGTTTTTAATGGTGGGGGTGGGAAGACGTTTTGTAGTGAACATGCAACACAAGCCGTGTCATCCCAAAACGTAAAAAGAAACGAGATTGAATTAGAAGTGTCCGTGCCATTTCAATAATTAGTTGATGCTTGCGTTCCGCCACCCCTTATTGTTAATGGGGTATTGGAACACAATAGACGGAAGTGAATTCTATATTGTCGACACAATGACTTCATGTGTCGATGATAGATTTTGCATCCGCCATCACTTTGAAAGATTTTTATTTTTGTAGGAAATTGATTTTTACTAATGTTTTAAAAGTTTCGAAAATGTCAAAAAGCTCAAATATGCGTTTCATCGGGTATAACCAAGCAAAATATGTGAAATCATCAATAACTGTAACATGGTATTTATGACATGAATTTGATGAAATTGGAGATTGCCATGCATCAGAATGAATTGAATGTAATGAAGAAGTAGTTGTATGTAAAGCACATTGAAATGG
Source organism: Simmondsia chinensis (assembly GCA_018398585.1). Taxonomy (NCBI): domain Eukaryota; kingdom Viridiplantae; phylum Streptophyta; class Magnoliopsida; order Caryophyllales; family Simmondsiaceae; genus Simmondsia; species Simmondsia chinensis. Next base: position 38,478,396 of record JAGTTD010000001.1, read on the forward strand.
TAACCGATGGGACTTGCCCAAACAACATGCCTGAGAAATCTGAACAATGAGAGCTAGGAATAAGTTTCAGAGTACACAAAATATCTAAATTGTGTTGACCTAGATGCCCTAACTGACGATGCCATAATCCACCTGGTTGAGTCCATGCCACGAGTCCAATGGTGTGAGACATGAAGCTACGGAGAGGCCTATTACTGCGTACTCGGAGCATGGGGGTCCTCGTAGCCTTATCCTTTATAGTGGAAAAGCTTGGGTCCAAAATCAACAGTACACCCATTATCTTGATAAAGTTGTTTAATGGATAGTAGATTGAGAGTTAGTTTAGGAACTAACATTATATTTTTAATTTGTAGAGGTCATTGTTCTATATGAATTATTGAGTAACCTACGTGTCACAGGTAGTAAAGCCCCAACCCCAACCATAACAGTGTTTATGACCATAATAAGGAAGAAGGTTATGTGCCATACTTGAGTTGGGGGTCATATAGTTAGATGCACTTAAGTTAGGGTGCCAACTATAGTCTTGAGAGTCGCTGATTGACATGGTAGCTAGAGAATTGGAATGATCAAGAAAGCCGGCTTAATCAAACTAATGGGGGCAAGAGATACCATTGTGGCCAATTTGGCTGCAAATGTGGCAATGTTAAGGTCTAGGCTCGAGGATTCCACTAAACGATGGGGCCATTGTTGCGTCCTTTGTTACCTCAACCGCGTCCCCCTTCATCGGGTTTAGCGCCTCGGGTACCTGCACTTAAAGCAACTAAAGCTTGTTGTTGGTCAATGAGGGAGTGCCCTTATAACCGAGTTTGGGCGCTTTCTTCCTTTACTAAGGTCATTTTTAGTGTTGCAAAACTAGGGGTGGGAAAGGTGTTTCGTGTAAGAGTAGCAAAAACAGCAAACTCAAGGAGAAGCCCATATATGTCACAATGCACTAGTTATATGTTTGTGATTAGGGAGTATATAGCAGCTAAGTCATCAGCAATGGATTTTAACTAATAAAGATAGGTTTCCATTATTTTGCCATCTTTGTGGAGACTAACAATTTGAGTTCTTAGGTCAAATTCCTTGGCCCATGAGTGCTCCTGAAATGTCTGGACAAGGGTGTCCCACATGGCTTAAGAAATGGGGTGTCGGACAATGCCATTGAGTAAAGGTCAAGATAATGTGGCAAAAATAAAAGAGCGAAGGCTCTGGTTTGTTCTAACCCACTTTAAGTACTCGGGAATTAGAGTGGAGGTCCCATTGTAGTTTGATAAATATTGGGATAGGAGTAGGTACTGTCAATGTAACCTACCAACTGATGTGAAATCAAAATAATGTAAAATTATTCCCTCCAAGTAGGTAGCCAGTTGTATTTTAAAGTTTGACAGTTATAATGTTTGAAATACTCAAAAGTGGAAGTAGAGAGGGAGTATTTGTGGTTTAGTTAAAATTAGGGTTTGGATTGGGAGGGGAAGCTGCCTTGCCGCTGCAGCCACCAAGCTGGGCGAGTGGGCCACCATGTCAGTTGTTATCAGTGAGAGGCGGGTCACCAGAGAGGTTCACAGCTAGTGTCGAGCCACTATGGTGATTGTCGAGCACATGAGAACCACTAGAAAGCGCAACAAAGGGTGTTACGCTAGGGGGGAGGAGTTTGCACCGGTCAGACTGGTGGTGGTTTTGAAATTGGAAGGTAGAGGGTATGGGGGAAGGGAGGTGGGGATACCCGAGCCAAGAAATTGAGATACTTGTGGCCTCATGGGTGCTAACGATGTAATGAAGATGATGACACCGACATCCATTAGACCATTAGAGAAAAGACCCGAGGATATGCAGCCGATGCGGGGGACATTGGACATTCCCAAGGTAATGCTCATCGTCCGTATACTGACAAAGCCACCAGCATGGGATGAGTTGGGACCCGTCGGTAGTGGGGTGATGGCAGTCTTGTTGAGAATCAGTGATGATGTAGGGAGGGGAGGGGAGTGTTGGGGGAAGTAGGGTTAGGGTTGTTTACTGGCATAGTAAATAATACTGAGAACTTAAAATTGAAATCAAACAGAGAGCTAAAAATCATCAAAAATTTAAAAAAAAAAAAAAGAGAGAGAGGAAGAGAGATGAGACTTTTTAGAGAGGCTCGGATACCATGTCATGGATTACAATAAGCTTATATTGAATGACTGAATAGAGGTACAATGGAGCTTGGAGAATATAACAAAGTACATAAATGTTCTCAAGCATACATGACAATAGAGCATAAAAGGGTAAAAGTAGAGAGCCCTAGTAAGTTTTCCTAAGATGAGAAGATACTCTAATAGGATAAGGAAGTAAAAAACTTATAAATTAGTTGCTTTTGTTTAACAATTAGGTAAAAGAGTCACGGTCAAAAAAAATAAGTTATAGTCAAAATAAGAGTAAAATCATTACAAAAAAAAACTTTTTAAATATTTATCATGTCTCTTTTTACCCCAAGTTGTGGATTAACATAAATAGGGACAATAGGAGGTAAAATTTACCCCATTTACACCTCAAGAAATTAGCCAGACAAAGGTCCATCCTTATCCCTCTTGACCTTTACCCTTTTTACTAAATTGTCAAACAAGAAATAAAGGTTGATGTAATGGTAACTGTCCTAAACTAGCTGAGGAATGGCCCTGGCTCTCGAAAAGCTAATACTATAAGGGCATTTTCTCACCCTTGGAAAAAAAAATCAAATTATAATAATTAGGGGCATAAACAACCAATTATTTAATGAACTACTCATGTTCGAAATCGATTACATCTTGTTTGTGTTCGTTATTGGGACTTGATAAGTTGGAGCAAGCTTAATATGCGTAATGAGCTGTGTTCGAACAAGCGGTGGTTGGCTCATTACCATTAGCGAATAGTTTGATATGGGCTTGTTAAGCTTAAAATATTATCTCCACAATCTTCTTTATTTTCTTCTCAACCGAAAAAGTTAATGCTCTGATCTTCATCTCAAAGGCACGGTTGATCCTATCTCCAAGCCATCATGAAAATATTTTGGTGTAGATTTGAAGTGTTCATTTATCTCTTGTTGACTTTATCCGGGTAGAATATTTACTTTGTAGATTTATTTTGATTGTATATTATCTTTTGTAAGTCTATAAATATAATACAAAGCAAAGGTTCATACCACCATGTGACCCAATTATTCTTCTAATTTCTTTACTTCTTTATGGTATCAGAGCCTTGAATCGACCAAATTCATGTTCGATCTTCATGGCTTCCCAATCTTGTAATTCAAGTTTCCTCCTCATTGCTCAAAACACTAACAATTCTCAAAACACCCCTCTTGCTATTCCCAATCTGGCTTTAAAGCTTGACAAAGATAATCACTATTTATGAAGGAATCTTGCTATCTCTGCTTTTGAAGCCTAAGAGTTGGATGAATTACCTCACCAAGATGCCTCGCCCCAATTACTTGCAAATTCCACAGAAAATACTACTGCAAGTCAATATACTGAAACCGATTCTAACTCCCTTCAACTCAATCCAGAATTTCTTAATTGGTGGAAGAAAGATAGGATGATGATGCTTTGGCTCAAATATACATCAGTGAGCGCGTTCTTGGACATGTTGCAAGAGCAACCTCATCTCGGGTGTTTGTGATGAAAAGCAAATGGCAACTGTAAATCCTTAATCAAGGTACTCTATCAATTTTTGATTATGTTGAGAAGAAGAAACTTCTAGCTGATCAATTGGCTGCAACTCTTAATCCGGTCCCTAAACAAGATGTTATTATTTACATCCTCAACAGTCTTGACTTGAAATACGGGGTCCTTCGTGCCTTCTATTAATACCAGGTCTGATCTTATCACTCTGGATGCACTATTTGGCATGCTCCTACAAGAAGATAAACACTTTGATCATTTCTCACAAGCCCCTTCCGTTACAGCGCACTTAGCCCATAAACGAAACCATGAAGGATAAAACAAAAATTACATAAACCAAGGTCCGCCCACCAATTCATACCCCAACAATCAAACACAACATCATAATACTGATACCCAAAACCAAAACTTGAACCTGAATAATAACCGAGTTGGACCAAACCGTGGATCAAATAAGTGGGGCCCAAATAGTAATAAATCGCGAGTATACCTTCAGATTTGCTCCAAACCTGGACACTCTGCTCTTGTCTTCTACAATTCTTTCAACCATGCTTACTCTATTGAAAAACCTGCTAATATCAGTGCTATGATAGCGTCTCTAAGTATTGTGACCCACTCGACTCGGTATGCAGACTCCCATAGGATCAAATCATCTCACATCTAATATGAACAACCTCTCATCTCATGCTAGTTACCAAGGAGATGACCTTGTGCAAGTCGGTAATAGTATGTTATTGTGTATCTCTCATACTAGAATCTCATTTATACATGCAAAAGGCACCAAGTTAAGTAAACTCTATCTTATACATTATGTGTCCCAAAATTTACTAAGAATCTTCTTAGTGTCTCCCAATTAACAAAAGATAACAATATTTACATAGAATCTCATCCTGGCTTTTGTTTGGTTAAGAACATGCAGGGCAACACACTCCTTAAGGGCACAGTTGAGCATGGTCTCTACTTACTTGGCAGCACGGTGGATTCAACTTCAAGTAGGTCTAGGGTTGCATTTTTTGGAGAGCGAACCTCTCTTAAAGGATGGAATAATCAACTTGGTTATCCTAATGAGAAGATCAGTCATAGATCTATTTCTTCTTTTCAGTTATCTATGTCTAGTAAAGACTTTTCTCTTTGTGGCTCCTATAAAATGGAGAAAAAGTCACCATCTTCATTTGCCTTGTAGTCATATTTTCTTTAGTTTACCATTTGAATTAGTTTATTGAGATGTATAGTGTCCTTCCCCTACTACTTCAATAAATGGAAATTCGTTTTTTGTTTACTTCAATAAATGGAAAATTTTTTTTTTTGTTCATTTCTTGGATGATCACTCTGAATTCTTATGGATTTTCTTTATGCCACATAAATCACAAGTTTTTGAAAATTTCAAATATTTTTAAACTATGGTTAGAACACAATTCAAACAGACTATCACAAAGCTCCAAATCGATTGGGGAGGAGAGTTTCGTAATATTCCTATTTTTTTGGACACCTTAGGGGTCGCCCATCGCGTCTCCTTTCCACATACACGAGAACAAAATGATGCTATTGAATGACGCCATCGTAACACTGTTGAAAAAGCACTTTCCTTACTCACTCACACCTCTCTTCCACTCACACTTTGGGAATATGCTTTTAACACCAATATTTTTTTTAGTGAATAGAACTATAACTCCTATACTTCAGTTTTCCTCTCCATATCAAAAGCTTTAAAATCGTTCTCCCAACTATGCACTTTTAAAAATGTTTGGTTGTTTGTGTTATCCATTTTTGTGGCCTTATAATAAACATAAGCTTGATTTTCGTTCCCATCTTTGCGTTTTTATTGGGTATAGTTCTAAACATAGTGATTGTCAGTGCCTTCATCCTCCTACAAATCGAGTTTACATAGCGAGTGATGTAGTCTTTGATGAAGCCACTTTTCCCACCTTCTTTTACAACTGTCACCGTCGTCCCCATCACTAACTAATAATAATGCCTCTCTTTCTCTTCTGGATGCCGCTGAGCGTGTGCCGCCTCCCATAGTGCCATCCTCCTCCCTACCACCTGCTCTAGCGTCTTCTACCTCCTCTCGATCACCCCTAACTCCTCCTCCTAGTCCTCACTTAAAGTTATCCATTGGCGCCTTGCAAGCACTTGACTCCACTACTCAATCCCCCTACCCCCTACCCCCTCTTCATCTTCAACCGATCCCACAGTTAACCCTTCTGCCCCATCATATTTTCACCCCGCCACTACCTATATACATTTTATGACCACTTGCTCCAAAACACCCAAAGCCCTAATTAAATGCTACTCGTTATCCTCTTCCTTGACCCATGACCCTAAACCTATATCTTACACTCAAGCTGCAGAACATGTCCACTGGCGAGCTACCATGGAATCTAAATTACACGCCTTACACAAAAATCAAACTTGGACACATGTCTCCCTCCCCGTAGTTCTAATATTTTAGGTTGTAAATGGGTCTTCCCAGTAAAGAGACGGGCTAATGGATCCATTGACGACTATAAGGCTTGTCTTGTGGCTAAGGGATTCAGTCAAGAGGAGGGCATTGATTTCTTTGAGATGTTTAGTCCAGTTGCCAAACCAATCACTATTCGCCTTGTTTTTCTATTGCTTTTTCACATGGTGACAAACTCGTGAACTTGATATAGATAATACTTTTTTAAATGATGAGCTCACAGAAACAGTTTACATGCGGCAACCTTCAGGGTGTTGTGATGCATGTCTTCTTGATCATCTGTGCCTGTTAAAAAAGGCTCTTTATGGCCTAAAATAGGCTCTATGTGCTTGGTTTAATAAGATGCACTACTCCCTCTCACAGTTTGGGTTCTGCAGTTGTTACTCTGATTCCTCTCTTTTTGTTCAATGTAGTGGGCGCCATATTAGATATATGTTTGTTTATGTTAATGACATTCTTGTAACAGGAAATGATGCTTCATATATTGATGAGTTAGTTCAATCTGTTAACCGTTAGTTCAATCTCTCAACTGTAATTTTTCGCTTAAGGATCTTGAATCTCTCGAGTTTTTCTTAGGTGTTGAAATCAATTGAGCATCTTAGGGGTTTCTTCTTGTCTCAATCTAAGTATGTCAATGAACTTCTTCATAAAGTGGATATGGAAGGCACCAAACCTATCTCCGCACTTGCCGAAGCTAACTCGCATCTCTTTTGACTTGGGGAACCTGTGTCTGATTCCTCTCTATATCATAGTGTTGTTGGTGTTTTTCAGTATGCCACTATAACTCGGCCTAATATTATATTTGCCATAAACTGAGTGTGTCAGTACATGTCATCACCAACAATTCTTCATTGGCAAGTTGTAAAACGTATTCTGAGTTATCTTAAAGGCACATCTTCATTTGGTTTGTTTCTCCGTTCTGCTTCACAACCTAGCACTATTGCTTATTCTGACGCTGACTGGGCTGATGATCCTATTGATCGTCTTTTAAATCATAGCTATGCTGTCTTTTATGGTGGTAGTCTTGTCAATTGTCTTCACAAAACCAATTTGTTCTTGCTCGCTCAAGTACAAAAGTAGAGTATTGGGCTGTTGCTTTTCCTACCACTGAAATAATATGGGTACAACAACTCCTTAGGGAGCTTGGTGTCTCCCTCCCTCATAGTCCACATTTCCTATGTAATAATTTGAGTGCAAAGTATATGGTTTCCTATCGAGGTTTTCCAAAACGGTAACATATTCCAATTGACTTCCATTTTGTACATAAGAAAGTTGAACAAGGGGATTTGGTTGTCTTATGCATCTGTCTCGGAAAATCAAATTGCTGATTTGCTAACTAAAGGACTTCCCTTGGCTTAGTTTGCTCAGTTTCGAACCAATTTTTGCATTGGTCCACCACCGCTAAGATTCTGAGGGATGTTAATGATAAAATATTATCTCCACAATCTTCTTTATCTTCTTCTCAACCAAACAAGTCAATGCTCTATCTCCATCCCAAAGGCATGGTTGATCCTCTCTCCAAGCCATCATGAAAATATTTTGGTATAGATTTGACGTGTTTATTTATCTCTTGTTGACTTTATCTAGGTAGAATATTTACTTTATCGATTTATTTTGATTGTATATTATCTTTTGTATGTGTATAGTATAATACAAAGAGCGGGCTCATACCATCAAGTGACTTAATTATTCTTCTAATTTTCTTTACTTCTTTAGGACTCATTAAAGGCTCGATAAACGCTCATTACGAGCTCGATAAAGGCTGATTAGCAATTAATATTAGCTTAAAAATGATTTGATAGAGGCTCAATAATAACTCAAATGGCTAATCTCAATTGCGAGCTCGACTCGATAATAAGCTTGGCTTGGCTATCAGATCAAATCCACTTGATTAGGCTATTAGAGAGCTGAGCCCTGTATCAAATACACTAAAGTCTTATTGAGCAGAGCTTGAACAAAGGTTCAAAAGCTCGATAAGAGGTCGTCTCAAACTCGAGATTAATAAGGTTTATTGAGATTAGGTTCAATATGGGGGCGCTCAGCTCAACTTGGCTTGTTTACACCCTAATATTGATGCCAGCTCGAATCCTTTTTTGTGTGAACCTAGTCTGATTGAGAGGATGCTTAGACCTGGCAATCCGGTCAGATTGGGTTAACGTCACATCGGGTCTATCCTAGGTGGGGTCAAAGTCAATTTGGGTCAAGTCATCCTTGGGTTCGAGTCGTCCTTAGGTCTGGTCAATCTCGGCCTGGGTCGACATGTGGCCGGGTCGACCTCAGTTGGGACTAACCTCAGGTCAGGTGTCCTTGAGTTGGATCAAATTTTAGGTTAACCAATCAGGTTACTTTGATGATAATTATTCAACCTTTAAAATTATACCTGAAACTATAACACGAAATGACTATTATTAGCATTTTAGCTAGATTCTAAGATAAATTGGGTATCTATTTAGGTCATTTCGTGATATAGGACAGGTCCAGTTCTGGCCTTGGGTTATCACGGGTTTGGTCATATTAGTTTTCGGACAACTCCAATTGGGTCAAGTAAGGGTCGTTCATTTCGGGTTCGGGTTCCAATAATAAATTTTAAAATTTTTGGGTCAGGGTCAGGTCGAATAGTGAGTCAAATGGGTCGGATCATCAGGTCGAGTCACATTTTGCGAGCTCTAAGGATGCCCCTGTACTAAAATTTGGATTTGATTTTAAATTCCCACAAATTATATGAGTATTTATGCACTATTTGCAAATATGAATAATAATATGTTTTATTTAAATGAAAAATATGTTGTATTTAAATCTTGTGTTTCTGTATTATTTTCTGTTTTTAGTTTCAATGCTTACACCTTTTCTATTTAATTAAAGTATAATGCGCAATATTACTATTAAGTGGACAAAAAGAAAGGTGGTGAAAATCCACAAAACCTGCCCACCATCCAAATAAGAGGTACAAGTAGATATAATACGAATCGAGAGGTTGAGGATGGGAGGCATGTTTCAGGCTAGTTGGAGGAGGGTAACCATCTACGCATCAAGCGCAAAACCTCTTTGTTCAGCATGCTTAATTACAACTCCATGCACTTTCAATCCTTTTCAGCACATGTTTCTCCAGAGCAGCAGCCGTCCAACAAACATCACATAGCACCGGTAAGATGCATACTTAACACTTAAATAGGAATAACACCAAAATTGTAGAAGGGAAACACCACTTAAACATTGTTGAAGAACCAACTATATCAAAGTTTATGCTTATCGATGAAAGCCGATATTGGTATTGGTCCTTATATTTATATTTGCTAGTTTTCTCTATTGTTGCTTGACGTGGAAATTTATCTATCACATTTACTCTTCTTTCCTTCCTCACATTCGTTTGATGGTAGAGTCTGGTAACCACATTCGTTTTTGGGAAGATATATAGGATGGGAATACTGCTCTCTCTCACCAATTTTCATTGTTATATCATTTATTTTCTATTCATGATGTAACAGTTTCTTCCTTCACTACTTAGTAAGGTGGTTCACTTTCTATAACACGTACTTTCGTACGGACTTGACTATAAGGGAACTACATGAATGCACACAATTAAACCACATTTTGGATCAAGTTTATTTTTCTTCGTTGCCTGATAAGAGGGGTTGGGTGCTGGATGGGTTTGACACTTTTGCTTCTAAATTATTTTTCCATCATCTTACATTAAATAACCGATTTTCAGTTTTTCCCTTATGCTTTTATGTTTGGAAAGCTAAGGTTTCCTTTAGAATAAAAGTCTTTTATGATCTTTACTTCTTAACAAGCTAAATGCTCATGATTGCCTACAGAAGCATAGACCTTTTAAGGCTGTCTCCTTGTGTCATGTGCTTCCAAAGTGATGAGACACCTGATCACTTATTTTTGCATCGTACAGTGGCTTAGGATTTATGTTGCAAATTATTTTTCTCTCTTTGTCCAAATGTGGTGGTTCCAAGAGCTTCAGGGTTTTCATTGATATAGCCTTATCTGATTTATAGAGGGACTAGAGGGCTTTGTGTGATTAGTTGCATTTTCATTTGTTCCTTGGTTATGTTTTGAGGACATCTTGTCCTTAAATCATTGTACATTCTTTCTCTCTTATATACATATATATATTCAGATTTGAATGTGAGGGGCATTCTTATCTTTTCTCTCTTTTGTTCCTGTTTTGATTTTGGGCAATTCTAGAGGCGAGGGAGGTGCCAATTGTTGCCTCTATAGGTGTATTTTCTCCTGTTAATGATATTGATACTGTGGATCGACGGATGCACAGTGGGCGGCCAGCAGGATGGATGATGTGGTACGAACTTGTTTTTGTATAATCAATGTGTTTACTCTAAAGCACATAATGAATTTTCTCTCGATTTTTTTTGTGTTTCCACTAAAAGCAGCTCTTAAATCTAAGCAATTTCTGTGGTTCGGTATAAAGGTTTTTGCCTTTGAAGCCTTAATATTTGCTTATTGGAGGCTTGTATTATTCAATTGTGTTTGAAAATCTCTTCTATTGGTAATTTTCATCATTATCATGGGTAACCTCCTCTAATTTTAGGAGGTTTTCGACATAGGACCAGTTTTTGGATCCAAACTTTGCATGTTTTTTTGTTCTGGTTGATTCTTTGTAATTTTTTATGTAGTTCCTTGTAACTTTTCTAAGATGTAGTCGGTACTCGGCAATAGACACTTCTTGTTCAAAATATGAGTAAATATAGCATAAAAATAAATCGTAGTAAAAAAAAAAAAAAAAAAAAAAGAGAAACGATGAATAACGCCCCATGGTATAGACCACTGTCCTAAAAGATGATCTAACAACTGCTGCGGTGTACACAGTATCACCGGCGGCTGTCCTCCAAGACTAACGCGATCCGACTCTTAAAGTGTACTCGTTAATTGTTAGGTAGGAGTGCCACTAGAACTTTGCCCATAAGGATTTTAGAGAGTGATTAGAGAGAGAGGAGGAGGTAGTTCCAATTTTTGAATGATGAAAATTGTTTACGAAGCAAGCTCATATAGAGATTAAGGTGGCTTCTGGGAAGGGATGCCTCAACCCAACAAGTCACATCCAACATTAAGTCATAATGGTTGAGTAGGCCAGTCCACATTTGACATTTTGCAATGGTAGTGTTCTAACCAAACCCAATATCCCGTGCTTTCCGTCATGGCACGAGATATACTAACGTGTCTGGTGTTTTCGGTATCATCAAAATGTGCTTTTAGTGCAGGTGGCAGGCTGCTTGGAACGAAAAGAGCGAAGCTATCATCGTCTAGCTTGCAAATGTCAGTGTGCTTGAAAGACTGGCTGCACACAGCGGATAGAAGACAACCATGTTACGGATAAGTCAAGTCCCAGCTTACCAACCCCTGCTAGCTTAGGCCAAGTAATTCTTTTTTTTTTTAATTAAAAAAGCCCCATGGGGCATTGTAATTCTATTTATCTAAAGTATATGTTTTTATATAATATATTTCTAATTTTAAAAGGTGTAGTTGTATTTGTTAATAATTTACACCACATTTTATTTTATTAGCTATATTTACCATTATTTATGATGGTGTTGTACTGTATTTATATATATTTTTACAAGTTATATTTAAAAAAAAGTGGGGGCTGCTGAGCCGGCTCGGGCTAGACAACCCGGGCTGGGTTAAGGGAAAAACCCTTAAGCCCGGACCTGGCCCGACCTGACCCGTCCCATTTCTGGGCCAGGCCCACGGTCTTCGGCCCAGGCCCAGCCCATACCGGCCCGTGGCCATCTCTATGTGGGGGGTGACGAGGGCTCTGATGAGAGCTTCAACAACCCAATTGAGAAGGTTGGCAACCAAGGACAGAATATGAAAAGAGAGAGGCCAAATTCCAGCGTCTTCAAATACGCGGAAGATCAACGGTGGGAATCCATGCTTTGGATTGAGATTTTGGATTCCATGGTGGAAGACAACCCGAAGAGTTCGATGATTGGTTTTCTACGGTAGGGGAGGTGCTTGAATTCAAGGAAGTACTGGAGCAGAAATAGGTGCCATCGGTGGCTACCCAGTTAAGTGGTAGAGTTGCCGCCTGGTGGCAACAGTTGAAGCATACCCAGCTTAGGCAGTTGAAGATTGAGGCTTGGGACAAGATGAAGAAGCACATGCGTAATGCCTTCCATCCCTATAATCACGCTAGGATTACGTACCAGCAACTCTAGAACTTATGTCAGTGCTCTTGGCCTACGGAAAACTACATAGCAGAATTCTATGCCTTAGTCGCCAGGAAAGACTTGGCAGAATCAGAGAAGCACTTGGCGGATAGGTATGTTGGCAAATTGTAGGAATCAATCCAAGAAGTGCTGAACATGTTGGACATATTTTCAATTTTTAAGGCAAGTAAGAGGGGTTTACATGGTAAGAAGCAACAGAAATGCCGTCAAACTAGCGATACTTGGAATGCCTAGAATGGTGGCATGATCAGGTATTACTGTCAATAAACTCAAGTGTACAAGGGCAATTAGGGAGGCTAGTGGTCACCAACCCTAGTAAACAGAGTAACCAGAATCAGGCGGGTGGTTCAAAGACTTGTTGCTTCAAATGTGGCGAGTTGCTTCAATGTGTGGCCGAGTGTTGAAAGGGCGATAAACTTGGTAACGGGTTGTATATCGAGGGTTTTCATACTAAAGATGGTGAGTTAGTTAAGGATGTGACTTAGGACAAGTTGGTGCTAAGTGGCAAAGACGAATTTGCAGGTGACGAAGGCCACATATTAGTGGTGAGGCGAGTTTGTTTCATGCCTAAGAAAGTTGAAGGAGATGGCTGGCTTGGGAATAACATCTTCCAAACAAACTGCACCATAGGAAGAATTTATGCGGCCTAGTTACCAATTTCGGAAGCCGTAAAAATGTTATTTCTAAGAAGCAATAAAGAAGTTGGGGTTGAAGACAGAGGAGCACCCGAGTTCATACAAGTTGTCTTGGCTCAAGAAATGAAACCAGGTAACAAGGTCAAAACATTGTCTGATTAACTTTTTGTTTGGGGCGAAATATCGAGATGGGGCATGGTGTGATGTGGCTACCATGGATGTGTGTTATTGGTTACTTGGATGACCATGGAAATTCAACAGAGGCGCCACCTATGATGGAAGGCCGAACACCTACATCTTTATGTTTGAGGGCAAAACGAGAGTCTTGTTGTCCAAGAGGGACGGAGCGCCACGTTTAGTGTTAGTTGGACACCTAATCTCCAGACTAGGGCTATGTTTGCCAAAGATGTTGGCTAGAACTCGATGATGTTCGTGTTGATTGGCAAGAAGTGCCAGGAGGAATAGGGGAAAGTACTGGAAGAAGTAGAACACTTATTGTAGGAGTTTGCTGATGTCTTCTCGGAAGAGTTGCTTAGTTCTCTACCGCCATTCAAGGACATCCATAGACCTAGTGCTAGGGGCTGCCTTACCAAATATACCACATTACCCATTGAGTCCCGTAGAGCATGAGGAGCTTGGACGCCAAGTTGAGGAGTTACTCGCCAAGGGTTTTATTCAGGTGAGTTTAAGTCTTTGTGTAATTCTAGCTCTCTTAAAGCCAACGAAGGATGGAATTTGGCAGATGTGCATTGATAGCAGAGCCATCAACAAGATCACAGCATGCTATCAGTTTCGTATTCCGAGATTGGATGATTTGTTAGATTAGCTATAGAATTCGAAGGTGTTTAGCGAGTTGGACTTGAGGAGGCGATACCACTAGATTCGTTTCTCGCCAGATGACGAGTTGGATGCCGTTTGGGCTTTCTAATGTGCTAGTACGTTTATGTGGTTCATGAACCAGGTGCTACGACCCTCTATCAAACAATTTGTGTTGGTCTACTTTGATGATATTTTGATCTACAGTACGAATAAGGAGGAGCATCTAGGACATCTTAAGGATTTGTGACAATCCTAAGAGAACAATACTTGTTTGCCATTTTGAAGAAGTGTGACTTTGTAAAAGATAGGGTGATGTAGTATCCTAGGATGGGATTGTAGTGGATGAAAGAAAGATAGAGGTAGTTTAGAATTGGGCCAATCGAAGTTGGTAACTGAGGTCCGTAGCTTTCATGGTCTGTATCTTTTTACCGGTGATTAGTACTGGACTTTAGCTCTACCATGGTGCCAATTATAAACTGTATGAAGGGGGTAGCTTCAGTTGGACTCTAGAGGCATGTGATGCCTTTGAAGAGCAGAAGCGGAGATCAACCATGGCTCTGGTATTAGCTTTACTGGATTTCTAAAAGACATTTCTCCAACGTTGGCATTGGCACGATGCTTAGTCAAGAAGGGCGTCTGATTGCTTATTTTAGTGAGAAGCTTGACATATGTAAGTTGAATTATTCAACTTACAATATCGAGTTCTACGTAGTGATGAGAGCTTTGAGGCATTGGAAATTGTAACTCGCCAATAAGGAGTTTGTCTTATACTTTAACAATGTTGCGTTATAGTACATTAATAGCAGACATAAGCTCGCACAAAGTGGGTGAGTTATGTTCAACTCTTTCACTTCGTACTTAAGCACAAGGCTTGGGCATTGAATAGGGGTTCCAACGCCTGAGCAGGCGGACGATGGTCCTGACTAATAGTCGAGCTTCAGTACTTGGTTTTGATAGGTTAGCAAAACAATACTAGGATGGTCCCGCCATTGGTGAAATTTTGCATGAAGCGAAGTCAGGAACAATATCGAAATATTCCATCCATGAGGGATTTCTTTTCAAAGGGAAACAATTGTGCTTCCAAACTTCAAGTTTATGTCTCGAGATCATTTAGAAGAAGCACAACGAGGAGCAAATGGGGCGAGATAAGACACTCAAGCTTGTGAACAGTACGTATTATTGGCCAACAATGAAGAGAGAGATTGAAATATTTATTAGAAGGTGCCAAATTTGCCAAATTTCTAAGGGGGAAAAGACTAATGTTGGTTTGTATCTGTCACTATACTCAACCATGGGAAGACATAGTATGGATTTCATGCTAGGACTACCAAAGACATAGAGGGGAGCTAATTTGTTCTTCGTTGTTGTGGATCGATTCTCCAAGATGTGGCACTTCCTAGCGTGCAAGAAGGTCGCCAATGTAGTTTATGTGGCACAGTCATATTTTTGGGAGGTCTATGGGCTACATGGATTACCCGCCAACATTGTGTCAGATAGGGATGTTCGCTTTGTGAACCATTTCTGGTAGACTTTGTGGACGACAATAAATACCTCTCTCACCTTTAGCATTGTTCATCACCCACAAACGAATGGTCAGACGGAAGTGACCAATAGATCTTCAGGTAACCTTCTTTTGTGTCCTTTTGCTAAGAATATTAAGGGATTGGATCAGAAGTTGTATCAAGCCGAATGGCGCAGTAAATTGAAGCATTGAGTTTCTGCAATTTCAGATTGTCTATGGCTTCATTCCCTGTTCACCAATAGACCTTGCATTGGTTTTAGATCTTCTTTGCCCACATGGAAAGGCAAAGGACTTCATTTACAACCTTCGAGAAATACATGAGCATACACGCGCAAGGTTGCAAAAGACAAGTGCCTAGTACAAGATTGGGAGTGACAAGCGACCCAAGCAGTGGAACTTCAGGCTGGTGATTGGGTTTGGGCTAACAAAAGAGCAATTTCTAGCATGGGGCTACAATAAATTAACAGCCCGAGAGATTGAACCACAACATATCATTGAGAAAATCAATGATAACCACCTGTAGCTACCGACTGGAATGAGGATTTCAGATGTTTTCGATATTAAACATCTCGCTCCCTACTTTTGCTTGAATGACTAGGACGAACCATAGGCAAATTCAAGGATGAATTCTTTTTAGGCCAGAGAGGATGATGTAGTTGGTACTTTAGGCGAGAAAGGAGATCGACGGTGAAGATAAGGGCGGGTTGGCTAGATTTGGGTTTTTTTTTTTCCCATTGGGATTATGTTGACATAAAATTATTTTATTTTCTTATTTATCCTCATTTATTTTTTTTAGTCCTTAAATTTAGCTAGGAAAGCTCCTCTATAAAAAGAAAGTAGCTGATTAGGATTTTCATTTAGTTTTATTCCTAGATTTTCAATTATAGTTTTATGTTCTTTCTTGTTCTCTAGTTGGGAGAATTAAGATTGCGAATTAGTTCTATTGCCAAATTAAAGAAAGGTTGTTGAATCCTTCTGTTTCTAATCTATTATCTTTTTGACGCTGCATCACTCAGACTCCTGTAGGCGCCTTGTAGCCTCCTGTTATGAGAAATTTGAATACATGCTCCTTTTAGCTGCCTATTTGGAGCAATTTGATGTCAGATTCCTTTAGGTGCCTCGTGGCTGCCTGTTAGAAGCAATTTAATCTTAACTCCTATGGATGCCTTGTAGCTGCCTTTTAGAAGTTGCTTAAATGGATATTCATCTAAGCCTCACTGAAGAAAAACAAGAGCTCTATTCATCATATACAGTAGTTATATGAAGTCTTATACTTACCTTCTTTGTCCTTTTACATCTCCTTTTAAATAAATACAAGTGGTACTACGATTGATAAGGCCCCAAGTTTGATGCTTTGCAATGATAAAGCCCCACAACCACGTCTTTCTTTCCTAATTCCCACTCCATCGTAGCGTGGAATGGTTATGCTATTATTCCCTTGGGAAATTGTGGTTTATTGGCTCCGGACTACGTGGGGGATGCCTCCTCCATTGACTTGAGTTTCTTGATATCCACATATTGTTCCAGATGTGCCTGCTTAGCCTCATCTGCTCTGCTTTTAAGCTTGACATTCATCTATAGTTTGTACAGGAACTTAATGGAATTTATACCACTTTGCTCCATCTTACAAATGTGGCAAGGGCCGTATCTTGCTTGGTGAGTTAACTAGTTGCTGAGTGGAACAATGCCTCTACCAGCTATGATACTAGTTCTTGCCAAGTTCACATGATAAAGGCATAAGGAGCTATTTTTCTATGATTTACATCTTGATCAAATAGCCTCATCACTAATTAATTGAAAGCATTTTGGATCTAACCAAATTAAGCTGTGATAGCATGATTGAATTTAAAAATGGTCTTGAGAAATCGGGTTGGTGTGCTGGTCTCCCTTTGAAATGTTTTCTTTCCCATTGACGATGGAAAATGTTCAAGTGTTGGTTCATTTTATAAGGAGAGCCTAGCTCATACTCTAGAAAAAGGAATTTTGACCATAGTGCAAGAATGCTTTAAGGTGTGATGCGAGGTTTTAAGAATGCTTCCCTTTAGTTTGAGTTTTAGCTTAGTATGTATGAGGAAAGAAATGAGGATGAAGTGTCTCTAAGGACATATAGCTTTATCCTTACTTGACCTGTGCATATGTACTTGACATGAACAAACGCGGGTACAAATTTGGCCATCTAAGACCTCTCTTGAAGACTTGTTTATCTAAGGCTTAAAGGATGATCTTAATACTCAAATTGAGGTGGGCCAGTGAGATGAGGGGTTGCGTGGCAAGTAGATAACTTGAGTCAGCATCTTTAGCTAATTCCCATCCTATGTATAGGTTATGATGATGGACAAAGAGAAGTTGGTCAGTACCCAATAAGAGTGGAGGTTGATGAAAAGAACCTATAAGATCGGAGACTTAGGCAGCTAACAAAACTATCGAGCTCTACCCCAGCCCACTATCATTCGTCTACTCCTTTTCCCCTAGTCTATTAGAGATGAGAGAATAAATTTTAGGCCACATATTTGGTTAAAAGGAGGGAAAGGGGTGATGTTAGGTGCAAGATAAATGATATTAGCAGCCAAATAAGTAATTCACAATGTTCCCTCTCTCTCACCATCTCATAGGAGTTATGCCCTATATATATATAGGGAATAATCCTAAGAGAGGGTGAGAGATAAGAGGAGAAAATAATACCCAATGGATCTAAAATAAAGGTCAAATTTTGAAAATTAATTTTACACCTCTTATTAGAGTCTATGGCATAGATTTCCTTGATTTAAATCCAATGACCATTATTTTGTCCTCTCACACATATATACTTATAAGAGGGTGAAAGTGTGAGAGAATTCAATCTTGATCGTCCATCGTAATGGACAGCCAAATATAAAACAAATAAGGGTCACGTGACCTCCTTAAAAAAAAAAAAAAGCAATTTGGACCCTCCCCCGCCAAATACCCCTGCTCACCTCGCTTCCCCCCTCTTTCTCCCTTCCTTCCCACCCCAAACCAAACCCACCTCCCTCATCTCTTCTCTCTCCTCCTACTCCACTGGCCACCCCCAAGGAGGAGAGAGAAAGTAGGGGGTATTTTAGGGGGGGGGGGGGGATTTGGGGTGCGGCTGTTTCCTGCAGTGGACGGCGGAAGTTCGCCGATGATTAGCGTGGGGATTGCTGGCGAGGCAAGGAGGAGAAAGGAGGAAGATGAGTTTGGTTTGGGGAGGGAAGGAAGGGTTGGGGGGGGGGGGGGGGGGGGGGGGGGGTGGGGGAGTAGGAGTATCTTGGGCAGGTCGATTTTTTTTTAGGGGAACATGTGGCCTCCTTTAATTTTTCTTAATATGATGGACGGCTAAGATTGATTCCTTTCACACTCTCATAAGAATTGTGCTATATATATATATATATATAAGGTGAGATAGTTTAAGTTAGACCATTTATAAGTCCCAAAAAGTAAATAAAACGAATTACAGACACAAGATCTCAAATATAAAGCAAATACAACAATTTAATACCAGGATTTTTGCTAGGTTCAGTGTAAGAAATTTAAATTTCTTTTAGACATAAGTATTTCTCACATTTTACCAATAAACTAAGTGGTTGTTCGAACTTTAGTTGAAATTTCTAGCCAAATTGTTCACTCATTTTATTAGTTACAAACCTCCCCATATTTGAACAAAATAAGCCTTCAAGTCTAAACATAAGGAAGTTTTCTTCTCGGCAAATGAGCCTCCAAATTTGAACAAGTTGCTTTTCCTTTTGACTAGTCAAGTTGTTTATGAACTTTGACAAGCCACCAATTAAGACCAAGGGAAAATTCTATCTTTTGACTAAGAAAGCATCTTCTTCTTTTGACAATTGACTAGCCTCTAACTTGGACCAATAAATCAACCCCTCCATTTTTCCCTTCTTTACGCACCATCCAAAAATCTTCAACCCTTTTCTTCACCATCTAAAAATCTAGTTATTCTACTTAAGTAAGAAAGAGTTGAGAAAGAAGAGAAAGAGAAAAGAACTAAAGTTTATACTTCAAATTTTAGGAAAGCTTTGTTTCTTCCAGTAAGTAACTTATTTGTTAACTCTTCCGCTCTTTTTGCTAAAGTGTTTTGATATGTCAATAGCTTCTTAATTTCACAAAATACTTATTTTGTACACTACATGTTTACCCTCTATGTGTTTGAAATTAAAATGGGACCAAACATCTTTGACTAAGTTTGTGAACTATGGAATTTGACTATGTTATAATGCTTTGAATTATGGAATTTTGGAAATATGATTTGAATTATGTTCTATGATATGCAAATATGAAATATATTTCTTATGCTTTGTTTTGTGATTTGTGCCCTACGATGACGGGGAACGACATCTTTAAGCCCTCGATGGGGGATTATACCATCTTTGTTATTAGTGCACTATTTGGAACATTCCTCAGAATCCATAGTTGGCCGGGGGCCCATTTATAATAGCCAATTCTGAGCCTAGTTGTAGGGATTATATGCAGCCACAACCAAAGGGATAAAGGCCTAAGAATTTAGTTGATGCGTTCTTGAATTTTCAAAATTAATCTTTAGTAAACAACTTTAGCTATGTTTTGATGTGTTTCTTGCCTTTTAAATAATGCTTGATCCTTATTTTGTTGACGGATTTTGTTACTTGCTGAGTTTTATGCACACCATGTTGTTTAACAGTTTCAGACAAGGCATAGAAAGCTAAGTGGAGAAATTCAAGGGACTTACTTTCTTCATGGCTGAAGTGATTACAATGTTAGAAGACTTTCTTTTATGCTTTATGAGTTAATAGTTCAGTTATAGAGGAATATACTTACTTTTGAAAGTCCTAATTGTTGTTGTGAGGTTTGAACTCCAGGGATTTGTATCGGGTGTTATTCGTTGTATTATTAAGCATATTCAAATTAAAGTTTCTTGGTATTTCACCTACGATGACCATTGGTTCCCTAGTTGGCTTACAAGTCATTGGCCATTTGTTTGCTATTGTTGGGAAAAGGAGTAACTTTTGTTGGAAAAATAAACTCTGATATCGATTGTTGGATTCACAATTTTTCAACCGTGATCACAAAAGGGGTACCTATTAAAGCACTTAAAGTAGGACACTCTTCTCTTTACCTAAGCCCCCCGTCGGAGAGTTACGCTTCGTGACACATCATGAGCGAGAGTTCCTGGGATTAGGTTTATCTCTATAAACCTTTTGCCCTAATACTGGTTATTAGGACGAATTTAAAAAATTCTCCTTAATTTTATAAAGTTTACGCAGTGGAAGGGTTTAGAATTCGTAATTCTAAACCAAGGATTGATTTAAAATTCCTAATTTTAAATCTATATATTCAAATTCATAATTTAAATCTACTGATCTAAATTCTTAATTTATATCTACAGGCCTTTTATTCTAATACATTCATAACAATACATAAGCTTAAACAGGCATAATAACGAATACTATAAATAAATAGAAAAGTGAAAACTAAAAGCGAAGGAAAGAAAAACATACCTGGATTTGCTCCAAAATAAGAAACCAGAAAGAAATAATAATCTTCAAAAGAATACCAGAAATCGAGACCTCGCGATCTTCTACACAATGACCTCTAACTACCCGGACAGTGGGCTATAAAAAATATTAAACTAGGAAAGAAAAATTTTTACGAAAATTTTTCTCTCCAATTAGGTCTCTAAAATAATTCCAGAAACCCTAAAATAATTTGTATCAATTGAATGCCAAACTCTTAGAATAGGTATATCTATTTATAGTAGCATATCAGAGCAAAAAAATACAAAATAAAGGATGTGGGATGTGCACAAATAACCCAGTACAAACAAACAAAGCGCAGCGTTTAAGTTAAAAACACCACTAAACGACGTGTTCAATAGTTGGGGTTCGCGTGTCACTGCCAATGAAATGCTACCATGTGACGCAACATGATTCGTCCCCGGGCAAGGATGCGGATAGCCACAGGATGTCCCATGTGTCGTGCGCTGGTTCATCCGATTCAGTGCACACGAATCGTTTAGCTGGGCTGCTTTTTTTTTTTTCTTTTTTGTTCCCCTTTGTATCCCACATGTAAAAAATTCTTCTTATGAATTTCAATTTTTCAAAAATTATTTTACTTTATAATTTTGAACTTTTATTCATCTCATGAATAATGTTCGCCAAGATTAAATTTACCCATCTCATGGACAAATAATATATATCATGAATTCTGTAATAATTTTTTGATGGCAACAATACTGAAGCTTACGCAAGGACCTCAGGGACAATTTAAATCTAGCTTTAAATGGGTTAAATCAGTCATCTCATAAAATAATTTAATTACCATTTAATGAGACTTAATTCCACTAAATAAATCTCACTGTACTCTAAACTTAAACCATTTATTCGATATCTCCCTAGTATACTATATTGATGAATACAACCCCTCCATTAGATGTCCATGAAGAAGAATAAATATAGCTACTACCATTATCCTTTTCATAGCTTATCTATTAGTTACCGACTCGCCCTTCGCTGAATAATTCATTTATACTTGAATATATTCATAGTATAAATTTCAAATATCAAACACTTGAAATATTTTGGCCAAAGTTTCCAAACTATTCAAATACTTGCAAATCAACTAAGGAGACATCTGTATCTCATAAGAGACCATAGATTCCCTATTGAATACCTGATCCTTGTCACACTTCACGCTGCTACCCCGTGTGTGCGAGAATTTAGTCATGTGTTTAGACCTTACTTATAGTATACCAAAGTAAGTAACGCTCCATGCACAAGTCCAGAATACTCTCAAGATTTAGAGTCATCATTCAAACAGTACAATATGATTCACTCATCTCCGATAGTAGTCTAGAAATAAGTAATCCAAATGGTCCAACTCAATGTGTCAATCTTATTAAACACACCAACAGAACACTTTTAGATCACTATCCACATGACCAAGACAAGTCATCTAAAGTGTCACATTATAGGCTTAGCATACAAATGGTCAAAACTTGTCTTTGACTGCTAGTCTTTCAAACAACAATCCATACCATTTGTTCCAAGTCTATCTGTGGGTTATTCTCATAAACCACTTAGAAAAAACCATGTAAATTGTAGTTTGAGGACTACACACATCTCATGGATATTTCGAAAAAGAAAATCACATGCAGTATAAACGCTCGCTTACACAAATTTAACAAGGAAACGATTGAAACTTCAATTTTATTCTTTAATAAAATAATATTAATATAATAAATCTTGAATTTAGGACACTATTCCTAACAATGTTTAGGGTCGTGACATTAAGACCCTCAAAAGATAGTCCTAGTCCTCATCTCCGTAATTTTAGAGAGATATCTATTATAAGGTGATTATTACAACTTACTGACGGATTACAACTAATATACAACAAATACAATGCAAGTACTCAAAAATATAGACTACAACGTAGCTTCTAAGACATAAACCTAACATACAAACCATAGATCTTGAACATCTTCTCACCAGTAGCAATAAGCCTCCGTGGATCTTAACTCATGAGCTTGGAATCGCCATGGAAGTGGCTCAGAGAAGCATATTAGGGTAAGGGTTTCATGAAAGAAGCAAGATGGAGTAAGAACACCAGAGAGAAAAGAAGGGAAATCACAAAACAAATGACTTTTTGATTCTCCAAACTCTAACCCACAGCTTATGTACCCCCCATCCTCGATCCATGTGCTGGGCCCAACTTCTTGTCCCAGCCATCCATTAATTCTCATCCAACGGTCCATAATGCACAAACGAAACATAAATTTGAGGGCTCACAATGCACCGCCTAACTTCATTTGATGAGCCGGGGAATGACATGCGTCACCTCATTAAATGGAAATGAGAACGGTTAGATAGCACGGGCAGTAATTAGTACAAACAGGTAGGGTAATTCTTAACAATGAGCAAATGGTGCAAAGCATGAATTTCAGATTGGTAAAGCCCTTTCCTTTGCACTTATTCATGATTTTTCCATTTTAGTTAGAAAAGGAAACGCTGCGTTTTGAGTTCTTATCCAACTCGTTGAGCTGTACTTTACAAAATTGTAACAAACCTATTTTGTAGCTAATCTGAATTTTAGCTCATTTTAATCCTAATATTATTATTAGGCATGGTTTAGGCCATATGAATACCAATTAGGATCCAACACTCTCTATCATGGTATCCATATGGACTATCCACAAGATCCTCTCTAATTATAAGAAGCATTTTCGCAAACCATTTACGCCAGTTCCATCCTATTTGGACAAGCATAATACACTTTATAAACTTTTCCAAAGGAAGTGATTTCGTACCATGTCTGCGGGGTTGTCCTTAGTATTAATTTTTGTAAATATATAAATCAAGGAAAAACTACATAAGCACCAAATAGGAATGAATGCAATTTCTTTTTTTTTTTCAATGATTAAACAGTAAGAAGATTAAACTTCAATTGGAAACTCAAGGAAAACTAAAGGACTTCACTCGACACTAGAAAACTAAAAGCTAGAGTAAAACAAAAAATAATCAAAACATTCATGAATGCCCATTACGGGCCGGTTACAAGAGAGGGAGAGGGAGAAGTTCCCTCATCAATACTAAACTACTAAATGAAGGAATCCTAAGGAATATGTCATGTACAAATACAAAAGATGCCTAAGTTTAAATACAAATAAATACGTACGTGTAAAATATAATAAAATACTAGTATACAACACTCCCCCTCAAGTTGGAGCATGAACATTTATCATGCCCAACTTGCAAAGGAGAGCTAAATAGCTCGAGTTTGCTAACGCTTTAGTGAAGATATTGGCGATTTGGCTTGCGGACCGAACAGATGATTTGCAATCTCTTTGGTAAGCAGCTTCTCTTGAACAAAATGACAATCGATCTCAATGTGCTTGGTCCTTTCATGGAAAACGGGATTAGAAGATGTATGAAGAGCTGCTTGATTCTCACAAAAAAAAAAAAAAGAATGGAAGGATCGTTGTAGCAACAAGACGATTTGATAATAAACGTCTCAACCAAACAATCTCACTTGTGGTGGTGGCCAAAGAGCGGTACTCGGCCTCAACCAAAGAACAAGAAATGATAGTTTGTTTCTTGGACTTCCATGAAATTGCCCCCCCCCCCCCCCCCCCCCTAAAAAACACAACATAATCTGTGGCTGAGTGTCTGGGACACCCGGCCCAGTCAGCATCACAAATCCATGAAGTTTCAAGTCACTATCTAAATGTAAAAACACCCCTTGACCTAGTGTGCCCTTTAAATATGGAAGAAATCTCATAATGGCCTCAAAATGAGGTTGACGAGGATCATGCATGAATTGACTTTAAATGCGAACAGCATAACATATATCTGGTCGAGTGATGGAGAGATAAAACAGCCTACCGACCAAACGCCTATACGGACCCCGGGTCCTTAAAATTGTCACCTACTCCATCTGCCAAACCATGATTTTGAACAATGGGAGTGGAAACTGGTTTAGCCCCTAATATACTAACCTCATTAAGAATATCCAAATCATACTTTCATTGATTCAATATAACCCTTTTAGAAGATCGAGCTACTTTAAGCCCCAAAAAATATTTTACGGGCCCCAAGTCCTTCATACCAAACAAATTGTTCAAAATACACTTGACTTTAGAAATGTGTTCCATGTCATTTCCGGTAATGATGACATCATCCACATATATAAGAACTTCCGTGAACACTTTATCGTGAAAATAAGTGAAGAGGGAGTAATCCGATTTAGATTGACAAAATCCAATGTCGGTTAATGTAGAGGTGAATTTCTAATTCCAATTACAAGATGCTTGTTTTAAACCATAAAGCGACTTATGAAGGTGGCACTTTTCATTCATTTTTCTGCTCAAATTGTAAGGGAAGTTTCATACAAACTTCTTCATCTAGGTCTCCATGTTGAAATGCATTGTTGACGTCCGATTGGTGAATAATCCAGTTTCCAGCTGTGGCAACGGCTAGGACACGATGAACGGTGACTAACTTAGCAATGGGGGGCGAAAGTATCATGATAGTCTATATCTTCGACTTTGTGTGAATCTCTTTGCTAGCAATCGGGCCATATAATGGTCTTTCGACTCGCCATACTTGTATTTTACCTTGTGCACCCACTTGGAGTCAATGGCCTTCTTCCCATTGGGCTAGCCCTCTAATGTCCATGTACGGTTTTGCTCTAATGCTTGAATTTCCCTTCTCCATAGCATCTCTCCAATGTTTGAACTGTACGACCTATTGAAAAGTTTTCGGCTCATCACAAGAAGTGATGGTGTTTAAAACAGCCACGTAAGCATTAAAGAATTGTGCGTTAGAAACAAAATTTGGAATAGGATAGAGTATACCTGAGTAAGCTGATGGACCGGTGGTAAGGGAATGGGCTATAGAGGAAGGAAAATTACAAACATAATATTTATACTTGATGGGTATTGAATGTATACGACCACTTCTTCTTGTCACAATCTCGAAACTAGGCTCGGGAGAAAGTTCCCCCATCTGAATAGGTTGATGGTCCCCCAGACCACCAGTAATGTGCCCGGCCGACTCACTCTTGGCCGTTTCTGCATATTCGGGCTCGGCCAACAGTGGGTCGGCCAGTTCTACTACAACAGCGGGGGGATCCAGTTCTGCAATAACTAGTTCCTTCTCATACACAATATCAATCGGAATTTCTCCTTTCAATTCATCAAAGTGAATAGATTGCCTTTCATTTGGTTTTGAATAGGGAAAAACATCCTCGTAAAAATGAATATCTCTAAATACGATAATCTTATTATCCTCAAGACTATAAACTTTATATCCCTTTTGCCTTTGGGGATATCCAACAAATATGCCCGGTGAAGCACAACTTTCGAATTTATCATTAGTGTTAGTATTATAGTAACATCGACATCCAAAAACCCAAAAATGTTCATACGTGGGAATTTTTCCCATCAAATTTTATAGGGACTCTTGTTTTTGAGCAAATTGGGAGGAGTTAAATTAATAATGCAGGTGGCTGTCAAGACACACTCACCCCAAAATTTCTTAAGTAAGCTGGCTTGAAGACGAAGGAGTAGGTGCTTTGTGTTCAATGTCTCCGTTTTTGTTGTGGTGTAGCGATCAAAGAAGTCTAAGATTGAATCCCATGCTAAGCATAAAATTCCAACAACGACCCATACTTGATTTCCTGCTCGTTATCACTCCTTACTTGCTTCACCTAAAAGCCAAATTGAGTTCTAACCATGCGACAAAAATCCATAAGAATTTTATGACTTTTTGGATTTCTCCCTCATCAAAAAACCATGTACAACGACTAAAATCATAAACTATTATGAGGAAATAAAGAGCTCCAATCAACGACTCAATTTGATAGGGTCCCCAGATATCACAATGTATAATTTCAAAACAAGTACGAGTTCTTGTAACTGACAAAGGAAAGGGTAAGCGTACCTACTTGGCACGATGACAAGTATCAAAAATAAAATTAGTTTTCCCAACATCCAAATGTAGAAAAAACTCATAATCTAGTAGAAGGAACATGGCACAAATGATGATGCCATAAAATAGCCTTCTTATTATTCTGAATTGAAAAAGCTGCGGAAGCCACTGATTGCGCCATCAAGAGGTATAGCCCATCCTTTTTCCTACCCGCTCCAATCAGCTTCCTGGAGTGTAGGTCCTATATGTAGCAAAAATTAGGATAAAATGTTAATGAACAATTCCCATGTTGGGCTAACTTACTCACGGACATTAGATTATAATGAAAACTAGGCACGTATTAGACATTACTAAGGACAAGGTCTTCTGAAATTCAAACCTTTCCCACATGAGTAACAGACAACTTTGAACTGTTAGGCAATTTTACAGGTCCAACCAAGTTATTAACAGAAACATCAAACATGGCACACAATGAAGAGACCATGTGATCTGAGGCATACATGTCAATAATCCAACTGTGGGATGAATGCTTAACCTCACCTGTGAGATTTATACTAGGAGATCCTATAATGGGTCCAAGCAAAGCTATAAGTTGTTGATACTAACATAAGGAGAGGCCAACAATGGGACTGTCTGCTACTATGCCTTCGGTCGGCAGGTACAGCCACTCCTTATGTTCCTTCACCCGCATTCTTGTTTCTCCAAGCGGGAGGGTAACCAACCAACTCGAAACAACGTTCCTTGCTGTGCCTCTGCTTCTTACTATGTAAGCATGTGAAATGATTAGTACAACGAGAATAATTGCATGATATAGGCAATCCATTACCAATCGCGGCTGCGGTTGGTGCCTTTGCTATTAGAACTGCAGCCTCTAGGACCATATCAGTCCCGGTTGCCACAAGCTACTGTTTTTCCTCCTAACATAAAATAGAATATGAATTCCCAACAAAATATGCATTCCTAACAGTAGAAAACGACACACCAAGCTCAATAAGCAAATCAAGTAGGTGCTCCATATCACGTATGGCCGAAAAAGCTTGGCCTAATCCACACGTACAAGGTAGAATTGCTACCAAATTATAAATTTCATCCCAAAGAGATCTTAGTTTGGTAAAATAATCAAAAATGGACATATATTTGCTTGGTTCAATTGCGAAATCTTGTATTCAATTTCTTAAATGTGGGAAATGTTCCCTTGGGAAAATCATTCATTCAAGTCTAATCAAATATCCCATGAGGTTTCAAAGTATTCAATACTAGCATTTGTCTCTTTTGAAACTAAATTTGTAAACTAAGAGGAGACCATTCAATTACAAGCACTCCAATCTCAAAATCCGGAGAATCTTTGTCCGCTTTAACAACAGTTCTATCTAGAAAGCCAATTTTATGTTTCTCCTTAAAAACTCTGTAAATTGTGCATCTCCATGCTGGAAAATTTGGTCCAGTTAAAAAATCTTGAACTAACATAAGCCTTGGATGATCTGAGGGGTGTAAGTAGTAGGGAAAACTAGGATCTAGAGCTCCCCCTGAAACAGCAACCGGTGCCTCAATTTGGTTTGGATTTTCTCCTGACATTATGAAAGAAAATCAAAAAAATAACACAAATTAAGAACAAATAAATATGAAAAAAAAAAAGCTCATAGTGGCCGACTAGATCGGTCATAATAAGAGAGAATCCAGATTGCAAGATCAAGCCTGCTCTAATACCATGTAAAAATATAAGTCAAGGAAAAACTAGATAAACACCAAATGGGAATGAATGGAGAATATATATATATTTTTTTAATGATTAAACAAGAAGAAGATTACAACTTAAATAGAAAACTCAAGGAAAACTAAAGGACTTTACTCTACACTAGAAAACTAAAAGCTAGAATAAAACAAAAAATAATCAAAACACCCATAAATGCCCATTATGGGCAGGCTACAAGAGAGGGTGAGGGAGAAGTTCCCTCATCAATACTAAACTACTAAATGAATGAATCCTAAGGAATATGCCTTGTAGAAATATAAAAGATGCCCAAGTATAAATACAAATAAACATATACATGTAAATACAATAAAATACTAGTATTCAACAATTTTAGCAATTCAGCTTGGTTTGCATCTAATTGGTCCATGATAAAATACCTTCTAATAGCAAGTTGTTTTGTCCTATCATGAAATATATGGTTTCTACATAATTGAATTGCTGATTGACTGTTAGAGTATATCTTAGGTGGTCCTAGATCAAGTTTAATTTCAGATAGAAGAACTCTAAGCCATATTCCTTCTTTAGCAGCAATAGACATAGCCATAAGTTTAGCCTCATTTGCCAAAAGTGAAGTTAAAGATTATAACATAGACCTCTAACTAATGGCTTCACCGATTAAAGCAAAAATATGGACTGAAGTTGATCTCTTTCTATCTAAATCCCCTGCAAAATCAACACCAACATACCCAACTAACTTTAGGTCACTTTGGTCTCCTCCAAAAACCCAAGTCTAATGTGCCCTTTACATACCTTAATAACCATTTAACACCAAACCAACAGATTTTTCCAAGGTTGGCCCTAAACCTAGACAACACACTCATAGGAAAGACTGAGTCTGGTCTGGTACATGTCATAGCATACATCAATGAACCTATAGCATCGGCAGAGGGTATACTAGACATTTTGAATTTCTCTTGTTCAATTTATGGGCATTAGTTTGCTGAAAACTTATACTGAGATACCATGGGCAGTTTTACAAACTTTGAATCTATTAGGTTAAATCCTTTTAACACTTCAATAAGATAATGGTTGTGAGCTAAATGGATTCAGTGATTTGATTCTGATTATATCCCTTCCTTTAATTGTCTTAGCTTCATCCATATCCTTCATGTCAACGAGCCACTTAACCTCATTTTTAAATCCAAAATTTGTTTCTTTGACCTACTTGCTAAGAGCATATTATCAACATAGATTAGTAAGAATATAGCATCATTATAATCAACATCCTTAAAATAAGGGTATGAGTCATGAATAGATCTAACATAACCATCATCAAGCATAAAGGCATCAGATCTCCTGTACCACTATTTTGTTGACTGTTTTAAGCCACACAGTGATTTTTTTCAACAAACAAACTGAATCAGAATGGTTAAGTTCAATAAAACATTCAGGTTGACCATGAGGATCACTTTCGCAAGCTCACCATGTGAAAATGCAGTTCTTACATCCTTTTGGTCTAGGTACATATCAAATTTGGCCATTAAACACATAAGCAAACGAATAGTGTGTTTCACAATAGGAGAGAAATTTTCAATATAACCTACCCCCTTCTTTTGGGTGAAATCCTTGGCCACTGATCTTGCCTAAAACCTACGCTTTCCTTTAGGGTTTCTAGGTTCTTTACCATAAACACCCACTTAGAACCCACTAATTTCTTACCCTTTGGCCTAGGTTCTAAGACCCCAGTCTGGTTCTTCCTTAAAGCTCTCCATTTCAACAGCCATAGCATTTAGACACTTTGCTGAAGTTTTGCTATTAATGGCCTGGCTATAGGACATAGGCTTATACTCTTCATACTCTAAAGTAGTATTAAGAGCATAGGCAATACAGTCAGCAAAAGCATACCTATTAGGATCCCTAGTATCTCGTCTAACCCTATCTATAGTGAACTTGTAGTTATCTAGGTTCTGTAAAGCCTCAGGTTGGTTTTGTTCAGCATTACCAAGTGATATTTCAGCTCTAATCTAGTTATCTCTTTCGCCCGATCTCCTGTTGCAATATGATCTATAAGTGCATCACTAAGATTATCGCAAACAGACTGAAGGGGGTTCTTCCTTATCTCATTGATGACTCGCAGTCTGCTTTTGTTCCTGGGCGGAGGATATCTAATTGTATTATGCTGACTCAGGAGCTTCTGCTCGACTATCACCTTCAGATGCCTTTGCCTCGCGCTCTGAAGGTTGATTTCGCAAGGCTTTTGACACGATGCGCTGGGAGTTCATTCTTACCGCTATGCGCTGTATGGGTATACCTGAGGTTATGATTCGATGGGTGCGGGAGTGTCTTTCCACAGCAAGATTTTCAGTCGCCATTAGCGGCGAGCTTCATGGCTTTTTCGGCACTAGTAGGGGCATCAGGCAGGGGGATCCTCTCTCGCCCTACCTCTTTGTTACTGCCATGGAGGGCTTACGGGGTTTGCTTCACCGTGCATCTTCTGATCCGAGGTTTTGCTTTCATCCCCGTTGCCAGAGTACCAGCCTTACTCAATTATGCTTTGCTGATGACCTTATGATTTTTAGTGAGGTTGATGAGGGCAGTTTGTCAGTTATTCGTGAGACTTTAGATCGTTTTGTTGCACTGTCGGGGTTGTCCTCCAATGCAGCAAAGAGCACCGTCTTCATTACTGGGGTTGACTCTGAGCTTCAGCAGACTCTCCTTGATGTTTTGGGTTTCCGGTTGGGTCAGTGTTCAGTCAGGTATTTGGGGTCGCATCCTTGCTCACATCCAGCTTTGGACATCTCATGCTTTATCTTATGCTGGACGCTTGCAACTTATTAGATTGGTCATGTTCTCTATTCAGGTCTTCTGGTCATCTGTCTTCATTCTCCCAAAGCTGATGATCAAGAAGATTGAGTCGACTCTTTCAGCCTTGCTCTGGAAGGGCGCTTCTCTAGGCCCGAGTGGGGCCAAGGTCTCCTGGGAGCATCTTTGTTACCCTCGCATGGAGGGCGGTCTCGGGGTTCGGCGTCTACATGAGTGGAACCAGGTTTCTCTCATGAAGCATATTTTAGTTCTACTCACCGATCGTGACTCTCTCTAGCCTCGATGGATTCATGCCAACCGACTCAAGGAGAAGTCCTTCTAGGATATTCAGCCGAGAGGTTTGATTTCACGGTCTTGGAGGAGCATTCTTGGTGTTCGATCGCTTTGTGCTGGGGCTTTTCGGCATATCATTGGTGAAGGCCGGGACACTGCTTTGTGGTCCGATTACTAGCTGCCGTGTGGACGTCTGGAGGGGCGGTTCACTTTCTGCCTCCTCCATTCCACTGGTCATCGTTTGGAATCTCGAGTTTCAGATATTATAGAGGGTGATCAATGGCGTTTCCCATGGGATGTTGAGGACCTGCTTCCTATCTGGGATTTTGTTGACTTCAGGCCTCGACCAGGGGTCGCTGACAGTGTACGATGGATGAGGGACCCATCTGGGGTTTTCACCACTAGATTGGCATGGGAGACAATTCGCAGTCGGAGGGAGGAGGACTCCATCCATCATCTCCTTTGGTTTCAGCTTCACATCCCGAGGCACTCCTTCATTTTATGGCTTGCCTTTTGTGAGCGTCTTCAGACATTTGACAGACTGCTGACACATCGAGTGCAGGATGTTCGGGCTACTTGCATGTTGTGCGGGTCAGATGCTGAGTCGCATGACCATCTCTTCTTCACCTCCAGCTACTCTGCTGCTGTTTGGTCTAGGGTCCTCTCGCACCTCTTTTGCCTAGCCCACGCTTCCATGGTGCGAGCTGGTTCAGTGGGCTGCTCCCAGGCTTCGTGGCCGCGAGGTGGATCGGATCCTTGCCCGCCTTTGTTTCTCTGCTACGGTTTACATCCTCTGGTATGAGCGTAACCTGAGGATTCATCGGTACCAGTCCAAGCCTTCTGCAGTCATCACTGAGGAGATCACAGGATTGGTCCGCAGTCGTCTGATTGCTGCCCCTACACTTCGCGGTGCTGTTCGCCGCTCGCAGCTTCTGCAAGAGTGGGGGATTGAGCATTAGCTTGTTTGCCTTCATTTGCTTGTTCTCTTTGTTTGATCATGTCGATCGTTGATACATCTTGGTTTGTTTCTTTCTTTGATTGATTCTTTGATGTAGGCCTTCTGGCCTTGGCTTGGGGTATGCCCCTCGTAGACTTGTACATATATTTTGATTATATATAGTATTTATCACTGATTTACCAAAAAAAAAAAAAAGGTTCAGGTTTATTTTCATCTAGGTTATGTTCATTTCATCTAAATAATCTTCTATTTTAGTTCTAAGGATAATTGGATTAGGTGGGTTTACTTTAAACTCATATATGTCAAAATCAAAGGTCATAATAGAGGTTGGACTCTTACCTACTTATTCTTTAAGGAGGGTGGCTCATCCTAGTTGAAGGTGACATCCCTACTAACAATGTTAGTGTCCTATTCCCATCCTTAACACCTAACCTATAACATTTTACCCTTGAAGGATAACCTAAAAAAATGTCTTTAATGGCCCTAGGTTCCAATTTCTCTTCACTTTGGTGTGCAAAGGCTGGATAGCCAAAATCTTTTAGGTTTTCATAACTTATTGATTTTCACTCCAAACATGATCATGTGACTTCATTTTTAAAGCTGAATCTTTGGACCTATTTATCAAATAGGCTGTTGTAAACAGCTTCACTTCAGATCTGTTTTGGTAAACCATATGAGAAAAGCATACATCTAACACGATCTAAAACAATTTTGTTCATCCTCTAAGCAACACCATTCTGTTAAGGGGTTTTTCTAACTGTTGTATGTCTTTTAATTCTATTTTCATTACACAATGCATTAAATTCTTTGTTCACAAACTCTAAGCTATTATCAGTCCTAAGGACATTAACCCTCCTACCTGTTTGGTTCTCAACTAAAGTTTTCCATTTCACAAAGGTTTAAATGCCTCATTCTTATTTTTTGGCAAATAAACCCATAATTTACATGAGAAATCATCCACAACATATGGAAAATAGCATGCTCCACCCATTGTGGATACCCTAAAGGGTCCCCACAAGTTAGAGTGAACATAATAAAAAATTCCATCAATCACATGTGAACCAATAGAGAATGCAATCCTATGATGCTTACCATAGATGCAATGATCACAGAATACTATATCAAACCCAAACACACTCTGTTTTTGTAATTCTTGTAAATCCCTTTCTAATATGTGACTTAGCCTCCTATGCCAAAGGTTAATGGTGTCACTGGCAACATTACCCTCACCAGGAACAACCTCCCCCTTTAGAACTTATAAGCCATTCTTGACCATCCTCTTAAAGCGTACTAAGGCTCTTCTAAGGATATTTATCTCTCCCTTACAAGCCTTAAGGGTAAACCCACTTAGGTCAAGCTGCCCTTGGGATATAAGGTTTCTTTTAAGTTCTAGGGCATGTCTTCACCTTCTAGGACAAAGTTGGTTCCATCAGCCAACCTAAATCTAACTAATCTATCATGATTCTAAAAGATAGGGCATACGAAATTGAGTACTAATAAGTCAAGGTTGTAATAAAGTAGTATAATTCTTTAGTTTTAGGCTAATTAGCACTTCATTTGGATATATTAGCCGTTAGCTTATATGTGAAGGAGGGAATGGCGGTTAAGTGAGTTGGAAGTAGCTTTTGTATTGTCTTAGTGCATTGTATGCAGTTGTGGCGTTGCTTGAGTGTGATGTAGTATAAGTGGTGGTTCCTCTATTGTAATTAAAATTGATGAATGATAATATCTTGATCTTTTTCTCTCAAGCCTAATTATCTCTATCTCTTTTCTCTATTCTTCTTTACTTCTCTTCTAAATCTCTAATTCTCTTTTCTTCTCTCTTTCTCTACTCTAATTCTACATCTATCTTAGATTATGATTCGGGATTGATCTTGAATCATAACAATTGATATCAGAGCTTGTGAATTTGCTTCCGCTTAAGTTGAATGAAGTTCAATTTGATTGCAAAGCATTAGATCAAGTTTAATTGACATCAAGCTCTTGATCAGATTGTATTTGATCAGGATATTGTGCAAAATTGTTCAGACTGCTCTGCTGTCAAGATTGAATTTGATCTTGATTCAGTTTAGAAGCTCGCTGTTAGCACAGTAATATAGCCGTCTATTGTAGGGGTGAACAAAAATCGGTCCGGACCGGACCAGGTGTTTCGGTCACAGACCGGACCGGACCGAGTGAAGTTCGATCCGGTCCACGGTCCATATTTTAGTAGATATTCAATCTTCGGTCCAGTTCGGTCCAAAACGAAAAACCCGAGGACCGGACCGAAGACCGATAAAATATTTACAATAATAATATAATTTAAATTTGAATCATAATAATTTTTTTAAAAAAATATTTAAATGCAAAGTATTAAGGAAAAAAAATATTTAGTTAACATTAATGACTTATTTATGATGATGTTGGCCATCCCTTTTCTTGCCTTTCCAAATTCCTTTCCTTATTTTAATTTTTTAATTGATTTTTTCCTATTTAGCTAACTGTTTGCGGCATTAAGGAAAAAGCAAAGAAGTTTACATTTAGTTGATTTCCTTCTAGGCTTTATGTCATTGAAATTTTAAAACAGGTATGTATTCTCTCTTAATTTTTCTCATGATATAGAATTATTGTGGCTTATTTTTCTTGTTAGATATATAAAGTAAAAATAAAATAGTTTTGTATATTTGTTTTATTTATCTTGTCATTGTTCTATATATAGTTAAATTAATTATACTATACTTTAAATTCTTTTACGATATGTTTGAATTTATTTGACTTGGTTTTTTATTTTTTGTGTAATTTATTTTGATTTTAGATGATAAGTATTATCTCAGATTTTAGTAAGTTTGTACGAATTAATTCTTTATTTTTTATTTATTCTAAATAATCTCTTCTATTATCTAATATTCTATTTTATAATAAAATTTGTATCTCACCTAATAATTAAAATTTGGTAAAAATTAAAAAGAGAAGTGGCCAATTTTACCATAAAATAGATTAGAAGATACTATTTTGAATAGGAAAAAAAATAAAGAATTAATTTTAACAAATTCATAATAGTATTACAAGTTATTAGGAAAAAAATATTAAAAACATTACATACTTACCAATGGACTCGAAACTGCGGCCTTGCGACATTACAAAAAGTTAAGGAACCTTTACGTTCTAGATTTGGTTGTAAAAATTGAAACTTTATGTTAGGAGTTAAAAGAAGCAAAAGTTTGGAAAAGAACAGAATTGCTTGAAATGGAGCTCAAACCTGTGACCTCTCCACACGGACTACGCCAATGTAACATACTTTGCCACCGCGCTATTGACTTGGACACGAAGTAGGTTCACTTACAATTTAATAGGTTATAAAATGGTATTTTTAAAGTATTTTTTATTTGTAATCACTTTAAATAATGTTTTGTTTTTATTTCTTTTTATGACAGATATCGAGCTCCCAATCAAAAACGAAGTGCACTAGTTCAGAAGAGATGACCCAAATGACTCAGTCCTCAGCACCTATACCATCTTTTGAACCTATTGATCTTCCTAGTGATAATGATCAAGATAAGCATGTGGGTGATGATGAAGGTACTAAGTCAGAGGCGGCTAAGTCACAGAATGTGCAAATAAAGAAAAAGGGGCATAAAAGGTCAGTTGCATGGAATCATTTTGAAGCTTACAAATTTGATTCTGGTGAAGGAAGGGCAAAATATATATATTGTGGATCAGATTTTGCTGCTGATCCCATTAAAAATAGTACAAAAAACTTAAACTATCATTATAAAAAATGTGATAAGAATCCTGAAAATAAGCATAAGGAAAATCAATCTCAATTGGTTTTTCAATCAGTAGCAAATGGTGAAGAAGGGGAAGTACAAATGAGATGTTGGACATTAAACCACAACGATGCTAGGGATGCATTGAGTTATATGATAACAGTTGATGGTCTTCCCTTCAAATTTGTTGAGAAAGAGGGTTTTAATTACTTTATGTCTGTGGTATGCCCTAGTTTTCACATACCATCACGCATGACAGTAGCACGAGATTGTTATCAACTTTATCTAAATGAGAGGGTGAAGTTGAAATCATTTTTGATGAGCTCATGTCAAAGAGTTTCTATTACAACAGATACATGGACTTCCATTCAAAGGACTAACTACATGTGTCTCACTGCTCACTTTATTGATAAGGAATGGAAATTGCAAAAAAGAATTTTAAATTTTTGTTACATTTCTAATCATAAGGGTGAAACCATTGGTAGAGCAATTGAGCAATGTTTGATAGATTGGGAGCTACAGTGTAAACTTTTCACTATTACCGTTGATAATGCTAGTAGTAGTGATGTTGCTTGTGCTTATTTAAGAAGGAAAATGTCACAACGAGGTGATTGTGTTGGTGACGGAAAGTATTTGCACATGAGATGTATTGCACATATTGTTAATTTGGTTGTATGGGATGGTCTAAAAGAAGTTGGAAAATCAGTTGAGCGTGTCCGTATTGCC
This sequence comes from Simmondsia chinensis, assembly GCA_018398585.1. Lineage (NCBI taxonomy): Eukaryota > Viridiplantae > Streptophyta > Magnoliopsida > Caryophyllales > Simmondsiaceae > Simmondsia > Simmondsia chinensis. Next base: position 38,515,274 of record JAGTTD010000001.1, read on the forward strand.
GTTAGATTTGTCAGGCAATCTCTAGCTAGATTGCAACGATTTAAAGAGTGTGCAAAATTTTAAAAGATAGACAGCAAGGCATTTTTGTCACTTGATGTGAGCACGAGATGGAATTCGACATACATTATGTTGAATACGGCTCAAAAATTTGGAAGAGCATTTGATAGATTTTCAGAACAAGACCCATTTTATAAATTGGAACTTAATAAATCAAAACAATTTGATGCTGATGAGGAAAATAAGGAGTATTTAGGAGCACCTACAGATGATGATTGGAATGATAGAAGAATGGCTTTATTTTTAGAAGACTTTTACCATCTTACTCTACTTATGTTGGGGACATTGCATATCATGTCCAACATGTTCTTCTTTGAAATTGTTGCTATCTATGATATGCTGCACACTTGGTTGGGTAGTGGTGATATAGATTTTGATGCCATGGCTCGTAAAATGAAGGTAAAGTATGATAAATATTGAGGTAATATTGAGAAGATTAACAAATTGATTTATGTTGCTGCGATTCTTGATCCTAGAGTTAAGTTGGTAGGCGTGCAAATTGCTCTTCACAGAATTTATGAAGACATAATGGGTGAGGAATTAAGTAGAAAAGTACACGAAGCTACTTCATCTTTGTTTGACGAGTATAGAAGGTTGTATGCTACAACCTCACAAATTGCGCAATCAAGTGGCTCAAATTCAAGCAATTCAATTGGTAATTTGAGTGGCGGTGGTGGAATTCATAGAGATATCATAGCACAAATTAAATGAATGAAGAATAGATCTGACGGGGGCGGATTTGTGAAAACAGAGTTAGATAGGTACTTAAATGAAGAGATTGAAGAATCTGATGAGGATTTTGAGATATTAACTTGGTGGCGACTTCATGGACCTAGATTCCCTATTCTTGCACGCTTAGCACGCGATGTACTTGCCATGCTGGTGCCCACTGTGGCATCAGAGTCTGCATTTAGCACTAAAGGACGTCATCTTGACTCATTTAGGAGCTCTTTATCTCCTAAGGTAAAGCATTTTATTTGTTTCTCATGGAATAGTTTTTATTACCATATTATTTATAAATATTAATGATTGTTTTTTCCTTAATTATAGATGGTTCAAGCTCTTATTCGTGAGCAAGATTGGCTTCGTAAATGACCAAGAATGATCAACATGGAGGAAAGCATTGAGGAGCTGGAGCAAATTGAGAAAGGTTTAAATTCATTTGTAATGTGTTTTTTTCTCTATATTATGAACTTCCTTTCTAACTTAGTTGGTGCCTTTTGTGTTTTGTTTGTCACATTTACAGATTTACAGGCGACTTCATTGCAAGATAACTTTATTGATGTTTAATTATGTTTGTTCGAGTTGGATATAGCTAGCGAATTGTGAGAAGAATTAAGGAGACACTATTTATGATATTGGTTTTTGTCATGACCATTTATGATTTATGTAATGGATAAGATGTATTTCTTTTTTGCTAATGTTTGTTAGTTTTATTTGAAATTTTATATTTATTTTCTGATATGTATGTTATGTTTTCTCATCATGCACTATTGATTATGTATGAACTTATCATATGATATGAGATCTATCTTATTTATTTTTTTTGCTAGGTAATATTATTTTAAGAAAAATATAATACATTGGATGTGAATGGAGTAAAAAAATATTTTGAATGCTTTATTTAATTGAGTGTATGGTTAATATAATTTTCAGAGTTCAACAAATTAAAATAGATTTCTTTCAATTCGGTCCATAATCAGGTCGGTCCGGTCCAGACCGGTTTTAAATCGGTCTTGGATCGGACCGACCTGATTCAAATCAGTCCAATCAATGGACCGCCATTTTAGTGTTATTCGGTCCTCGGTCCGGTCCGGTCCGGTCTTGGACCGATGTGCAGCCCTTGTCTATTGTGATCTTAAATCATCGATCTTCCTGACTTGACCTCGAATCAAGCTCTTAGCTGAAATTGCACTTGATCCCACTAGATTCCATTCAAGCTAAGTTCTGCACTTCGAATTTCAACTTCAGTTATAGTGTCAAATTGTTCGGATTGTTCAATCAAGCTGAAATTGCATTCGGTTTAGCTGAATCTATATTTGAACTTGCTAAATTAACTTTGAATCAAGCTTCAATACTTCATGTTAGCTAAATTTGCCCTAGATCTTCGCACCAGATCATGCTGAATTATTGAGTTTATTGGCTGTAGTTGCATACATATTCAGGATAATGCGAGGAAGCTTTTGTGTTCAGGTCTGAATTCAAAGGTCCGATTCTAATTTTAAGGTGAAAAAGTGAACTTTAAGTATTGCACACAGAAGGTTTTGACAAAATGTCACAATATGCAATTCTGCATTGGTTCAATCCATTTTTGTTTCAAGTCAAACCTTCTAGTGATACTAGACTTTTGATTAAAGTCTTGAAGCTTCTTTACCCTATAAATGAGGATATTCTTTATCAAGCATTTTATCCTTAAGGTCCTTTTGAAAGTATCAAAGTGGTCTTATCTTCCATTATTGAGTTTACTGCTCACATTAGCTATTATACGAGAAGGAGAGTGACTTAGCCTTCAATTCATTACACGGGAGACACATATATGATGAATGTTGTGTTTTAGACATAAACTACCTCAAGATGTGTAACGACATGGAAGGGGAGCTAGAGGCGATAGGACCTACTAATCGTCAAGCTAAGGAGTCAAGATCTATGTCATTAGATCAACTTTCTCTTGAGGAGAATGACATTTCGAGATTTGCAACTGTTAATGAATCAACGGTTGAAGTAGTTAAGGTGACTGAGACTTTGAATTCTAAGTTGAATCTACAAGTAAGGAACACTCAAGCAGTTAATAGAATGACAAATCAAGCAAATTTAAGACCTCTTGATCCAGGAAAGGAGGAACTTAATGTTACTTGGGGAATTAAACAACACACAGAGCAGAGAATTGAGCAAGAAGTTGAGCAAAACGCGACTGGTAGTGTTGGAATTAGCTTGAATTAGCAGCAATTAAGATCCATAATAAGAGTGGGTTGGCTGAAATTCAGAGGCTTAATACTGCAGTTTCAGTGGAAAGTCGGGAAGGATTTGTACCATTGCAATTTGTTGAACCAGATGCAGTGCCACCGATTATTACAGCCAAGGAATTACAAGTACACATTGAAGTTCTAAGCCTCATATTGTTGCATTTGAAGCTGATATTATAGCCTAACATTGAGATTGAGTTAGCAATTGGTCTTAGTCGCAAAAAGTGTTTTGCAAGCAAGAGATTAAAAACACCGATCAAGCAAATCTTAGTCTACAAGGGAAGACCTCCAGATTTTTTTTACTTCTCAAGTCTAATAAAGTGATTATGGATAAGCTTTACATGCTCAAGAATATGAAATTAAGGCACCCTAAGAGGGCTATGTGGTTAATAGATAGACTTGAGGCCTGTTCATGGATCAAAAGAACAATCAAATTGGCAAGAAAGAGGTGGAATTCAATCAGCAAACACATAAATATAGCAAGAAATTAGGTTGCATGTCCCACAGCACAAACATACTCAGTTAGGAAACATTCTGTTATACTTCAAGTGCAAGAAGAATTTCAAATTCCGCTGGAAAATTTGCAAAATCAAATCACATCACTCGCTCAAGTGAGTGGAGCTGGTGCTTATTCATATTTGAGCACCAATAATAGGCCTTCTGATTCAAGTAAAGTGCAACATGATGTCAGGCATCCAAGAGCTGAAGGGAAGATAAACATTTTGGCTAAACAACTTCATTCTTGGAGCAATAGATGTGGAAGAATTCAGCTTAAAATTAGCTCCAAAGCAAGAAGGAAGAAGAGGAAAGTCCAATGGATGGGATACATTGGTAAACAAGAGTATATGTTGGGTCATAAATGTGAAGCTAAGCAATTTGCGGATGTTTCTGATGCTGAGTTGATAGAAGAATCAGGACAAGCCCTTGGTGTGTGTATTAGTCAAGCTGAAATGAAAGGGTATGTTCCAAAGGTGCAAGGAAATGTCCTGAAGTTTTTGGTTTAGGTACCAACAGCAAGAAGGTAATCTGGGTAAAGCAGCAAGTAGTCTTTGGAAGCCACACATTCATCTTGGAGTATATTGTAGAAGGTGTTATAGATTGGGTGATGTTCAAGGATTCGTTAAGGTTGTGTTATTGGTAATGTGTAAGTGGGATGTCGAGGAATTTGAAAGCGTGATCCTCAAATTACTCTGTTGATGCGTTTGAGCAAATGCTGCTAGTATGCATAAGAGAGTGTTCAATTGGGTGGGTTACAATAGAAGTCCTTGGGAATTCTGATAGCAAGGCATTTGAGGGTATGTTTACTTCTTGTTGGCATCTAAAGTCAGAAATCAGGACTACAAGTTGATGCCAGTGCTGGCAATAAAGGATCCTGTTGATTATGGCAAGGGAAGAAATACAGCTGTTGTTGATCAATTGTCTCAAGGGTGTGAACAGGGGACCTGGAAATCAATTTTAGTTATTCCTGCAGAGCAAAGAGATTGATTAGGAAATGTGTGTGAAGCCGATGAAATTGATCAACTGGCTATAGATGGGTCTTCAAATTTTGGCACGGAAATGGTCTATGGTTCAGCTGTCACTACTGAAAGGACATCTTTCAGTTTTGACACTGCTAAATTAACGAGAGAAATGCAACTTCCCTTGGCTGCAAAGTAGTGAGGCGAAAGATGGAGATTGGTTTGCAATCTTGTTAGAATTTGGAAGGCTCCAAGAGCATTCTTGTCCTGATCAAAAGCAATGGGGAGTTCATAGTGAAACCTCTCAAATGGGAGGAGATTTGCAAGATTTTCACAGACTTTGCTGCAGAAGCAAATCCCGGACTGAAATATGAGCTAATTGGTTCGAATGGAAATGGATTTTGGAGCAGCTACAAGAGTGGAGTTGAGGACCAAGTTGCCGTACTATACATACAAGTTAATAAACAACTTCAAGCTTTGAAGTCAGCATCCATTGTTTGAAGCTATAATGGGAGCAACAGGAGGAGTTCAACAACAAGGGTTCTTCAAGACTACAACTTCTCTAGTAAGATTCTTGAGGGCAAAGAATCCTTAAAGGGGGAAGTATTATCACGATTCTAGAAGATGGGGCATACGAAATTGAGTACTAATAAGTCAAGATTGTAATAAAGGAGTATAAGTCTTTAGTTTTAGCTTAATTAGCACTTCATTTGGATATATTAGCCGTTAGCTTATACGTGAAGGAGGGAATGGTGATTAAGTGAGTTGGAAGTAGCTTTTGTATTGTCATGGTGCATTGTATGTGATTGTGGCGGTTGGTTTAGTGTGATGTAGTATAAGTAATAGTTCCTCTATTGTAATTGGCGTTGATGAATGATAATATCTTGATCTTCTTCTCTCAACCCTAATTCTCTCTCTATCTCTCTTCCCTATTCTTCTCTACTTCTCTTCTAAATCTCTAATTCTCTTTTCTTTTCTCTCTTTCTCTACTCTAATTCTACATCTATCTTAGGTTATGATTCAATATTGATCGTGAATCATAGCATGATCCAATCCCCACTACCATACAAGCATAGTTATTGCCTAACATAACCCCCCCACCCCAAAAAAAAAAAAAATTTTACATGCTTATATTTAGAAAACTATGATCTGCCACCCATTCATGCGCTGTAATATCAGCAGAAGCAACAAGTAGTTCACCATATTCATAATCATAAGATACAGTGTTATCAGCAATAGCCTGGTTCTCATTAGGACAATAGCATGTAATATGACCCATTTTACCACGCTAAAAACATTAAGTGTTAGATAGATATTTTCTTCTTCTTAACTCAGATCTATTCTTGGGTTTTTTTTTTTTAAACTTCTTTTTTTACTCTGGTTATCTCTAGTTGTAAGTCTTCCCCTAGCTATTAGCGCTTCCCCATTATTGTTGTTACTAACAATGTATTTACCTTCCTTTTTCAATTCTACAATCTTGAATCTTAAAGCATCTTCTACTTCAGTTAAATGATATAGTCTTTTTGCCATATCTAAATGACCTCAAGAACTTAGGTAAAGAACCTAAAAGAATGACTACCTAAACCTTATCAAGTACTTCTACTTTTAAGGTTGTTAGGTCACCTAAAACCTTATGAAATTCATCAATGTTGTCCTATAGAAGCTTATTTTTGTCCATTTTAAAGGTATAGAATTGTTCCATGCACAGTACTCTGTTAGCTCATGATTTCTAGGCATAAAGTTCTTCTAACTTAGCTAGAATAGCAGAAGCACTAGTTTCACTAGTTACTTTAGCAAGAACTGAATTATGTAAACAGTGTAAGATACCACCACATGCTAACACCTCGATGTCTACCTTCTCCTTTTCTGTAATACCCGTTAGCTTGTCCTTTTCTGGTAGTAACGCAGTGCTTGCCTCTAGGACATTAGCAAGGCTCTAACCTTGAACTTTCAGAGCTCAAAATTGTTCCTACCATAAGCCATATCACTAAAGTTTAACAGAAACCATGGCTCTAGTACCATTTGATAACGTTTTATGTGAGATAGCTTAAGTTAAACCTTTTACAAGTTGTGTAAGCAAAAAAGAATGAATTATAGACACAAGATCTCAAATCTACAGCAAACACAACAATGAATACCAGGATTTTTACTAGTTTTAAACCATAAAATGATGGTCCTAGTCCTCAGCTCCCTATTTTTAGAGAGATCTCCACTACATAGGTAGTAATTACAAATTATTGATGGATTACAATCAAATATACAACAAATACAATGCAAGAACTCAAAAATATAGACTTAATCTTAGCTTCTAAGACAGACACCTAACATACAAATCCTAGATCTTGAACGTCTTCTCACCAGTAGCACTAAACCTCCATGGATCTTGACTCATGAGCTTGGAATCACCATGAAAGTAGCTCAGAGAAGCATATTAGGGTTAGATTTTCACGAAAGAAGCAAGATGAAGTAAGAAAACCAAAGAGAGAATGGGGAAAATCACAAAACAAATGACATTCTGATTCTCCAAACCCTAACTCATGGCTTTATATACCCCCTATCCTTAATCCGTGTGCTAGCCCCCACTTCTTATCATAGCCATCCATTAATTCTCATCCAATGATCCATAATGAACAAAAGAAACACATATCCAAGGGCTCATAATGCACCACCTAACTTCATCGGGTGAGCCAGGGAATGACATTTGTCACCTCATTAAACGGAAATGAGTACGGTTGGACAGCACGGGCAGTTATTAGTATAAACGGGCAGGGGTATTCTAGATAATGACCAAAAGGTGCGAAACTTGAATTTCAGATTAGTAAAGCCCCTTATTTTGCACTTATTTACGATTTTGCCATTTTCATTACCAAATAAGGAAACGCTACGTTTTGAGTTCTTATCCAACTTGTTGAGCTGCGTTTTACGACATTGTAATAAACCTATTTTGAAGGTCATCTCAATTTTAACTCATTTTAATCCTAATGTTATTATTAGGCGTGGTTCGGACCATGTGAGTGTGTGTGTGTGTATATATATATGTGTGTGTGTGTGTGTGTGTGTGTGTGTATTCTCCCACCTGACATCAGCTCCTCCCCTCACTTTAAACAAATGTGTGGCTCAAAATTCACCTTTACATCTCTCACCTTTATATATATAGTGGATGACTACAGTGAGAAGATGAAAGGATAATAGAGGCCCTGTTTTAGGAAAAATTGAGCGGGTTCTTCTAAGTAAGAGCCAGACTATGCTCTTATTTGGAGTAAAGGAGGAAGGACCAAATCACAACTGTCCTTTTTCCCTTGCCTTTATCTAATCGCCTCCCCCTCTATTTACTGCTGAAGGGGACTTACTTAGTATGGTTGATAAAGGCATGTGTCGAGTGTGGATTGGTTAGGCGGGTGGCGGCTTTCCCTTGCGGGGGAAGTAAGTGTACCGGCAAGCTTATGTACGTAGGGAAAGTATGTGGGGTGATATGCCACGATCAAATATCCTCAAGTGCCAGACAGGTGGATGACATTGGCAGAATGAAGTGCCGTGGCCAAGTTGGCAGGTTACGGGGTGGGTCATGCCACCAGGAGTATGCTGTTAATTCATTGCCTCGTATACCGCCAAGAGTATGCCATTAGTTCATTGCCGGGTATGCCGCCAAGGCTATGCCGTTAAAGGCTTACTCGTGGACCTATTGCCAGGTGTGCCGCCAAGAGCTTGCCTTATGCTCTGTAGGCGGGTACTCCTCTAATGACATGCTTGTTGCCCCATTTTCGAGTAACCACCCTGCAATAAGATCACTTTGTTGGTGAGTAAGCCACCAAGGGCTCACCCATCATTCCATAGCCGAGAAGCAACTTGATCAACTTATTTCCTTAACAAATAGCCCCGCACTCCATGGACAAAATGACCATTTAACATTCGGCCATAAAGTGCGCTTCTTACCTTCAGCTGTTGCCCTTGTGTGGGGCTTCACATAGGTCCCTTATGAGGTAGGCGGACTCTTCTCTACCAGTAAGAGTTGTGAGGGCTCTTGGCGTCCTTGCACATACTCCAAGCTATCTCAATGCTTAGGCATTAGTTGGTGCAAATAGATTTACCAACCGAGGAAGCGCACTAGTTATGCCAAGTGACCACTGTCAGATGATATAAATTGGCATGATCCATGTTAAGGGTAACTTGACTTTGGTGGGCTTCTCTTAGGGAATACGTGACATTGATGGTATGACGGCTACTGACTGACACATGGTGATGGGTTGTCCCATCAATCAATTACTAGTTAAATCTGAGCCGTTCATTTAGTGTTATGCATTTGTGCTGTCAATCTTTTTGAATTGAGACTTTAATCTATTCCCTCATTTCATCTTCTTCGTTTCCCTTCCCTAGCGTTTCAAAACCCTAGAATTAGACTCCAACGCCATCTTCCTCTAGTACCCAATCTTTTCCACCCAACTTCAACACTGATATAATAATTGCGGGTACATCAAGTGACAAGGGATTTGGATTTGAGAAGAGATTCCTCATTCAAGCGTTCCTTTTTTTGGTTTCCTTAAATTGTTAGAGTTAGAGTTGCAGAAATGGTTAATGAAAGCAGTGTTGGAGAAGCTCATGAGGATGCGACCCACCCTGAGCAACCCATTGGAGAAGAGTGCGACCCACCCTGAGCAACCCAAAGGAGAAGAGTGCAACCCACCCTGGGCAACCTGCTGGAGAAGAGAGACCAACTTACCCTACCCTCCACAACCTCGTATGGAAAATTGGTTAGTGGAGGAGGCAGGGTTTGTAGAGGAATTTCCAGAGGCGTTCAATGCTCGTCCTCCCCATGCCTTCATGCCCCAAACTGAAGGTAAGCAAGGGGTGGCAATGCTTCGTGTGAGGTATTACTTCCCTGACGATCACAAAATTCGGGGCCCTAAAGAGGATGAATGCCGCCTTTTTCCGCCAAGTAGTTTTTTCTCAATTACCGTAGATTCTCTTGACGCAGGTCTACGGTTTCGCATCCCACTCTTCATTTTGAAGGTTTTACTTCAATATAGCATTTGTCCTTATCAAGTAACACCAAATGCGTATAGAAATATATTTGGCTTCCTACTTGGCTGTTTCGTCAACAGATTCCAGCTGACTCATCGAGTTTTTGATATTTTTTTTAAAGCCAAGCAATTCAAGAGTGGCACCTCATTTGGGAGTAGAGATGGGTCCACCTTTGTTAAGACCAACATGCTGTTAATTCGGACCATAAATCAAACCCGAACTACAATTGTTGTAAAATGGGGCCCTAAATCAAACCCGAAATCAACTCATAAAACAAGATCTTGTCCAAGCACTAAGCAACAAAAATCCACGAATGAAATAATGAGGAAATTAACCAGAAACAATGAAAAACAACAAAGTACACGCGATATACGTGGTTCGGCACCTTAGCGAGGTCTTACTCCACGGGCCTCCGTTTTCAGAGGAGTCAAATCCACTATCAGTAATTCAGAGTTACAAACATAGACCCAGCATCAAGTCTAAAACAAAAACCATTACAGAGATTAAAGGAAGAAAACGAGAAAGAACAAGAGAAAAGCCATACCGAGCGACATGAGTGAAGAATAGCCTGGAGCCCCAAACCCTACTTGTATCGTTGAAGAAGACCTCATCTAGGACTACGCCTTCGAGTCACTGCATTGAACCGAGCATCTAGATCTCCAAAGGCTCACCATTTTCTTTGTCTTTAGCCCTTCACGACCTTTGGTCTACAAGCTTTCTGTCTCATCAAGCTTTCTCTCACTAGAATGCCATCTCTCCCTCCTCCATGTCCTCCTCTCTCTCTCTCTGTGCATTTCGTTTCAGAGAAACCCCAAAAATGGGTTCCATTTTTACTCACTGTAAAATGCTCTTCCACTTCATCTTAGTAAGTCCCCACGAAACCCTAAAGCAAATGGGTCATATAAAGCAATCGGACAAAAGCAAATGGCTAAGAACGAGACATGTGGCACAATCTGGCAGCACGAACACAGCTGGCTGGTATGGGAAATCAGGAATCCGGGTCGGGTAAATACCCTACAGGTAATATAAAACAAACCTAATATTATTTATTACCCAAAAGAAAATATAATATATTTTCCAAATCTTTTACCTATTTTAAAACAAATTCCCAATTTAAAACCAATTATAAAATTAATAAAATTGTCTATAGTTTCTATGCCCCACATTAGGATACAATCAGATCACTTTGCCTCCAACGAGCCTAAACAAGGCAGGTGGCAAAAGACCGGCAAACAACATCCTAATTTTCGAATAGGAATTCTCAGACAATTTTATCTTTTATTTTAGTCAAAATGCTACAGCCTATTATTACTGATAAACTTACGACACTAAGTTACATCCTATAATGGATATCGAATTTCATGGAACCATAATTCAACAAATAATTTGTTTTAAAATGGGTAAAATATTTAAAAAATACATTGCATTTTCTTTTGGGCAATAAATAATATCAGGTTTGTTTTATATTACCTATTGGGTATTTACCCGACCCGGATTCTCAGTTTCCCATACCAGAAAGCTGTGTTCTTGCTACTCGATTGTGCCAGGTGTCTCATTCTCAACCATTGGATGTGTTGCTTTTGTCCGATTGCTTTATATGACCCATTGGCTTTAGGGTTTTGTGGGGACTTACTAAGATGAATTCGAAGAGCATTTTATAGTGAGCAAGAAACCCATTTTTTGGGGTTTTCTCTGAAATGAAATGCAGAGAGACAGAGAGGAGAACATGGAGGAGAGAGAGAGCTTTCTAGTGAGAGAAAGCTTGAGGAGAGAGAGAGCTTGTAGACCGAAGGTCGTGGGAGGCTGAAGACGAAGAAGACGGTGAACCTTTGGAGCTCGGGATGCTCGGTTCAAGAAGGTGACTCGAAGGCATAGTCCCATATGAGGTCTTCTTTAACGATACAGCTACAGTTTGGGGCTCTATACTATTCTTTGCTTGTATCGCTCGGTTATGTTTTTTCTCTTGTTCTTTCTCATTTTCTTGCTTTAATCACTGTAATGGTTTTAAATTTTAGGCTTGATACTCGATCTATGTTTGTAACCCTAAATTACTGATAGTAGATTTGACTCCTTTGAAAACAGAGGCCCGTGGAGTAGGACCTCCTGACGTGCTGAACCACGTATATCACTTTAGTTACGCAAAGCCCTTCCTTCTATAACTCTTAAGAGAGTTCTTCTTACAAGGCTGCGCAGTGAGCGAGCTGAGATAAGGAATTCCGCCATCCCATGCCATATGTTATTAGGCGTGATCCAGAGCATATTTCTCGCCATTTGAGAGCATTCGTCCCATCAAGAGACCTAGGAAGGGCCATGAAAGTCCCTAAGGATGAGATGGCAGAATGCCTTTCACATGCAAGATTATTAATTTTTTACTTCAACTAGTTGGTATCTCTCCCATCTGGGATTATGTTTTGTAGGGTTTAGGTGTAATCGAATATTTATGGATGCAATGTCTTGATAATGATGTGCAGATTCAACGCCTACAAGATGAGAATGCTTCCCTCTTAGCCTCACTCAATAAGCTATAGGATTCAGATGAGTGTAAGTCTAAGGCACTTGTGGAATTAAGGAGTAGAGTTGGCAAGCTTGAGGCGTCCTTGACCGAGAAGGATCGTGCCACTCAAGAGTCAAGGAACAAACTTGTAGAATATCTAACCAACTTGCCAAACTGATTGGAAGCTGCAAATGAAGAAGCAGTGGAAAACTAACTTGCGAGCTCGGATTTCTATGTGTTGAAATCTCAAGTGTACTGGGCGGGGCTAGAGAAGGCGCTATCAAACGTTTAGGACAAAGTTAGGATTCTAGCCCCTCGGCTTGATCTGGCTCTACTTCAAAAGGCTGCTAAGGAAGTCAAGAATGAAGGGAAGCAAGAAACTAGTTCGCCAAGGCTTGGATTGAGGCGTCGTCTTAAGTATTTAAGTCTTTTTTAAGATCAACAACTAGAATATATACTTCTTTTTGCTTTCTAATTGAAAGACGAATCAAGTGTATGCCAGCTAATTCTTTTTTGTAAGGAACACTTGTCTTGAAATGGAAATTTCTGCACTCGCCTGCCATCTTGGGAATAGCAGAAATATGTAGAAAGTAGGGGTGCTCTTCACACTGTTTAGGAGGATAATATCAGGATGCATTCTTAGCGTATCATGCCAAAAAAAGGCTTACCTTGACAATCACTCCGCTTCAGTCAAAAATCACCTTACGCAGAATATCCTAAATTGGCACACCAAGGGGTACCCGATAAGATTAGGTTGAGTAGTATAGGCAAGTAGAATTTGTGAATAGCCCTGACAAGTACACAGTCATAATTCAAATGTCAAAAACGAGTAGCAAGTGGCGAGTAGTGGGTGGTGAGTAGTGTATATCAGTCATTTCAATGAATGGTGAGTAGCGTTTGTCAGTAGCATCAAAGAGTAGCGTATACCAATAACATCAACAAGTAGTGAGTAACATATGTGAGTAACATAAACCAATAACGTCAACGAGTAGTGAGTAGCATTTGTGAGTAGTGTCACCGAGTAACATAAACCAACAACGTCAACAAATAATGAGTAGCGTATGCCAGTAATGTCAACAATTAGTAACGTTTGTGAGTAGAGTCAATGAGTAGCATATACCAAATACGTCGACAAACAGTGAGTAGCGTCTGGACTATAAGCCATACAAGTACAACGTTCATGCATCTACACCCTTAGTACAAGAAAGAAAAAAAAAATTTTAATTGTAAGAACTTTATATGATATCCTTTAATACAATAGCCTCAATTTAACATCTAACTTGGCAGGTGGTAGCCCCAAACTGGGTCCAACACAGTAGCCCCTGGCCAAACCTGAATGCTTAAGCCCCCAGCCAAGATTGCAGGCAGCAACTCCTGCCGAGCTTGTTGGCAGAAGGTCCCTGCCAAGCTAGTTGGCGGTAGCCTGGTGGGAGCTATTCTGCATTAGGGCTGTCCTAATACTTTATCCGAAGTATTTATTGGCGTCATTTGCACGACTCTAGCCTCTCAACCTTTGGGTAATTGCCATGATATCTTCGGCTGAAATATAATTATCTACCCTTTTCCATAGCACTTCCAAGGATTCGGATGGGTTCTCGGCTAGAGAAAACTTGAATTCAAGGTGGCATACTCCATTTAGGAATATATTTATGGCCGTGTCATCTGCTAGGCCAGGTACGCTAACCATTTCGTGGATAAATCCCTGCACAGAACTCCTTAGCGACTCGGATTCCTGTTGACGCAACTGTTGGAGTTGCATTGTAGTCTTTCTTTGCCTTTTGTTGCCAAGGAAGTGACATACAAAAGATTTATAGAGTTCCTTTAAACTGTATATAGACTCATGAGGGAGGAACGCAAACCACGCCAAGGCCGCCCCTTGAAGTGTCGTCGACAAGCATTTACGCCATACCTCTTCATTTATGTCTTGTATGTACATCCTTGAGATGAATCCCACCAAGTGATCCTTGGGGTCCTGTGTCCCATCGAACAGCACAAGGTCTGGGACCTTTCCCTTTTCTACTAGATAGTGTTACACCTGCCTAGTCAAAGGCGAATGCGTCGCTGTGGAGTTATGCATCCTCTTTTTGTCCTGCCTTTCTTTGTATTGGGACCCTAGCTCTTTTTTCTTTCGCCTACTTTTATGGTTGTGCAGGTTTGACGTGGATCCCTCATCTTTGGTGCGTACAGGCATGGATCCTCGATCTCGGTCAGTATTTGGACTGTTAGAGGGTGGAAGCTCTCTAATTCGATTAGAAGGTGAAAGGGTTTGCCAATCCTGTGTGGGAGCCACGTCAACACCATTAAGCGTCTTGGGTGGAGATCCAGTGTGGTTGGTCCTTCCATGACGTGTTTCTCTCTTCCCACAAACATCAACACTTGTTTTGGGAAAAATTGAGCAGGTTCTTTTAAGGAAGAGATGGACTCAAGCTCTTATTTGGAGGAAAGGAGGAAGGACCAAATTACAATCGTCCTTTTTCCCTTGCCCTTATCTGATCGCATCCCCCTCTATTTATAACTTAAGGGGGTTGACTTAGTGTGGTTGATAATGGCATGTGGCAGGTGTAGATTGGTCAGGTGGGTGGCGGCTTTCCCTTGCAGGGGAAGTAAGTGTACCGGGAAGCCTATGTACGCGGTAAAGTGGGTGGGGTGATATGCTGCGATCAAATTCCTTTAGGCGCTAGGTAGGCGGATGACGTTGGCTGAGTGGAGTGCCATGGCCAAGTTGGCGTGTTACAGTATGTGTCATGCCATTAGGAGTATGCCGTTAATTCATTGCCTGGTATACCACCAAGAGTATGCCATTAGTTCATTGCCAGGTACACCGCCAAGGGTATGCCATTAGGAGCTTACTCGTGGACCTATTGTCAAGTGTGCCGCCAAGAGCTTGCCTTATGCTATTTAGGCGGGTACTCTGCCAACGGCATTGCTTGCTGCCTCAGGTCCGAGTAACCACCCGGCAACTAGGTCACTTTATTGGTGAAGATGCTACCAAGAGCTCACCCGTCTCCATAGTTAAAAAGTAAGCGGGTCAACTTATTTTCTCAACATGCCCAAAATTAACTCTCACCCTTTCATTTCCTCACCTCAGTCGCCCTCTGTGTATACATTCTTTGTGAAGCCAAGAACCTTGCAACATTCCACATGCGGTACATAAAAGCATTTTCTACCAGAAACAAACCCAGATATTATCTCGTTACTCCAGCCCTTCTCGTCCACCCATTTTGCCTTTTTAGTACCCTTTTCTTTTTGTAGTATTCAACTTCTAAAAATCTTCAGATTTCAAAGCATTTTTTCTATTTCTTACTTTAACTCAATTTAAAAGAAGATTAAAGACTTAAAATCTCAAACAATAAAAATAGGGAATTCTTCACCCAGGTACCATGAGGTTTGAGTATTTAGTATCTAAGTATCGTAAATTTTCAATATATACAATGTGTTACTCTAAGGTTTTAAGATTTTATCAATCGGGTACCCTAAAGTTTCAGGATTTCATCCATCAAATAAACTTTGTCAAAATTCGATAGAATTTTTTTTGAAAATTGCTAACTTGGAAGAAACTACTAGAACGTATAAGTGATATGTATCATATTGTTATAATTTTGTGAGGTAAAATGCAAACATAAAACATTATTTTGTAATGCAAAGATATTTTTTATCAAAATTCGTAATTAGCTAGATTTTCATTGAAACATTATCATAATCATTTACAACATCAACATTTTTTTTAAAAATTCAACAAGTTCTAGCATGATGTACAAAAGTAATTAAATTTTGAAATACCAGGGCACCCCTTCCCATTACATATATTGAACTATTAAGATACTTAGTGACAAATGTCCATAGAAAATTAAGTTTCAAAATATAATTTTTAATTAACCCAAAGTCAAAAACCGCCAACAATACATAATATCACTCAGACCTCCATTATTGCCAACGCACAAAACACAACCACTTAGAGAGAGAGAAATGGCACGTGAGGAAACGGTGGAGAGCAAGGAATGGTACATGGCAGCCTACGCCCCAGAAGGAACACCCACCGCTGATCACCTCAAACTCAGAACCGTCCATCTCTCCCTGGCCATCGATCTCATTCCCGACCGCCATGTCGCCCTCCAGGTCCTCTGGGTCTCCGTGGACCCCTACCTCCGGTCTCGAATGACTGGGACCAACGAGGGGCTCTACATTCCCCAATTTGCCCTTAACAACGCGCTAGTGTCATACTGGATAGGCAGGGTAATAAGGTCAAAGGAGGAGGGGTTTAAAGAGGGCGAGATGGTAGTATGCCCTGCAATACCAGTTGCAGAGTACTGTGTCGTGCCATGTCGTGTTTTGACAAGGAAGGTTGATCCAGAATCTGGGATTGATCCTGTTGAGTATCTCTCTTGCCTTGGTATGTATTCAGACATTGTTGTCTCAAAAATATTTTTAAGGAAAACTAAAAATTAGCATTATGTATTAATATTTTAGTTTGTTTAATTTTTTATTTTAAAAAATTACAGTATTTAATAAAATAGTCAAAATTGTAATGTGTAAGAGAATAGAATAGGCCCATTATCCAACTTTTCTTTAGTTGAAGTGTTATAATATTATAATTCGTGCATAGGATAAGGGTTATAACAAGGAGATGTTAAGGTTAACAACATAAAAATTAAATTTTATTTTATTTTAAAATAATATTTGGACTATTTTACTAAATACATGTAACTTTTAGACTAAAAAATTATTTAATAAAATTGGACTAAAACATTAATACACTAAATCTCAAATATTAATATGCCATTTACCGTTCTTTTTAAAATTTGATTGTGGATGAGAAAGAAAAGAACAAACAAGTCAAATTTTGTTATTTAAATGGGTTTAAATTTAAATGAACTTAATTTATTCTAAATGATAAAAAAAGAAATAATTGGTAACACAACTATAAAATGGGCTTGTGGTGATAGCTAGAGAAACTATTAAGTGGAAAATTGCAAGCCTTAGGTCCTATTTAGATATACATAAAATAGTTTCAATTTTCATCTTTGGTTCTTCTTTTCTATTTTTCATATGGAAAACATGTTTAGGATTTGCATTTGTTAAAGAAGCTCCGGCTATCTTGGGTAAGTGAAGTGCGTGAAAATTCATCGTAAGTATTTTGGGTTTCAATGTGTTTAACCTCTAGCAAGAAGAGAGTTACACTGGACAATTTGCTTTATTTGTAACATTTTCGTCTAGAAGCTGCATTAGGGAGGGTTTGTAGTGTTTTTGGTGAGAGTAAATTTTAGGCTATGAGTAGAGATTATATTGCAATAGGAAAAGAGGCACTCGCTTGAGTTTCGTGGCCTTTCTTTCTATTTGAAAGATAATTTTTCATGTCAATGCGTGATGTTATTGGATTTACATATGATTTTTTTCCAACAATACATGACAAAATATTTCATCTATTTGGACCACCAATAAAATATCGAAATTAGTAAACACAAACAACAGAGAATTGGAGCTTAGGAATTTAAGTGGTTTTGGCCGAAACCTACATCCATAAAAGGGAACACAGTAATTCCACTATATCTTTGAAAGATCACATGAGAAGTCTTAACTCATAACTTAGTTTAACATACACAACACTAGTGTATATATAGAGTCACCCACAATAAAATCATGGCTTAAATCAGATTGGCCTAATTCTTTACTTTATAAAGAAGGCCTTATACAACCATCCCCCACATATAAACCCGATATCACCTATTAAGTCTAGCAGTTCTAACCAACTATAATATATAAATCGAAGTAACTACTTGAACTAATATCAATTAATTTTAGAATTCAACATCACTTGCGCCTTTCAAATTTCACAATATAATTGGCATTTTTTACAAACAATTAATTGCATGATTAGTCTTATTTATAAGAAAGCTTACTTCCACGGTCTGTTCAACAAACAGGGAGATACAGAAATATCCCTAGGTGATCTCCAAGTAATGGAGAAGCATTAGATTATTGTTACTGCAGGCGAATTAGACCAAAGGAAGTCAAGGAACCCTTGAAACATAGGGGTAGGGGTAAAGCAGTGAGCCCTGATGGAATACCCATTGAGGCATGGAAATGCATTGAACCGAAGGCCATCAGTTAGTTGACTAAAATATTTAACCAAATCCTCCTAGGGAAGAAGATGTCTGACGAATGGAGAAAGAGCATATTGTGTATAAATAAACAATTCTCCCGGATCACAATCGAATCAAATACCACGACAATAACGAGAAATAAGCGAACTAAAAGAGAAACGAAACAATCGATACAATGATTTACAAGGAGACCCCTTTACAATCGAAAGGGGAGAAAACCATGGGCAAAGATCGGAGCTTTTATTATTGAATCAAAAGAAGAATTACAATATACTCTCTCACACTCAATTTTATTGTGGCGGAGCCGCTGGGGAAAATTACCTCACTTTTATTTTGGATACCTAATGACGTAACCCTACGTCCCTATTTATAGTCGAGCAGGAAACGCGGTTCCCGATCGATCGGTGCTTCACCGATCGATCAGCCTGCTCTCTGGAGGCGTCCTTCTTTTACGTAACTTTCCCAATTGATCAAGCTCCACCTCGATCGATCGACTTCTTCACGGCCCTTCTCCTTAAAATGCCAAGTAATTTTGAAACATTTTCCTAACAAATCTCCACATTGGCTCAAAATTAACATCAACAATAAAACAACTCCACCTTCTCCACAAACGCCCCCTCAACCGGGGCTTACATACATCAAACTGAAAGACCCACCAAATTCGAGCAATGCTCGAACTTGCTCCCTGGTAGAACTTTAGTAAACATGTCAGCTGGATTGTCCTCAGTCCCAATCTTCCTTAACTTTACCTACCGCTCGTCAATCAGATCTCTAATAAAGTGATGCTTCACATCTATATGCTTCGTTCTGTCATAATGTGTCATTTGATCTTTCGCTAGGCGAATGGCGGACTGATTATCACATTAGACTCTAACTGTGCCCTGCTCGACACTGATTTCACTGATCAAACATCTCAACCAGACGGCTTCTTTGAATGCTTCTGCCACTGCCATATACTCGGCCTCGGTAGTAGACTGTGCTTTCGTTGACTGTAGACACGCTCTCCAACTGATAGCTATGTCACCTAAACAAAACACATACCCTGATGTGGACTTCCTCTTATCGAGGTCTCCACCATAATCAGAATCTACATACCCAACCAAACAACACTTACTTTTCCCATATTCCAAACACAAGTCAGAAGTTCCACGAAGATACCTGAGAATCCATTTCACTGCATGCCAATGCTCTTTACCTAGATTCGCCATGTACCTACTAACTCTGCTCACTGCAAAAGCAATATCTGGACGCGTACAAACCATCGCATACATAATACTGCCCACTGCACTAGAATAGGGAATCTGAGACATGTACTTGACATCCTCCTCAGTCTGAGGCGAATCTAATGCTGAGAGTCTGAAGTGAGCTGCTAAGGGCGTGCTGACTGGATTAGCATCCTTCATATGAAACCTGTCTAACACCTTCTCAATATACTTCTCCTGAAACAAGTATAATTTTTTGGCTTCTCGGTCTCTACAAATTTCCATGCCTAAGATCATCTTAGCTGCTCCAAGATTTTTCATCTCAAACTCACTCTTCAGCATAGAAACCTGAATCAGTCTTTCTGAAGTACACACAACTATCGTATTTACTCCTGATGTACCCATGACCTGTCATGAACTGATCAAATCTCCTATACCACTGCCTAGGAGATTGCTTCAAACCATATAAAGACCTTTTAAGCAAACCCTCGGGTTGATGCATAAAGATACTTTCTTCTAGTTCACCATGCAAAAATGCAGTCTTTACATCTAACTGCTCAAGCTCTAAGCCATGCATAGCAACCAAAGACAACAATGCACGAATCGAAGTATGTTTAACTACAGGTGAGAATATCATGAAAATCAACACCTTGTACCTGACTGTAGCCTTTAGCTACCAAACGTGCCTTGTACCTTGCATCTTCAACTCCAAGAATGCCCTCTTTTCTTTTGAAGACCCATTTGCAACCAATCAGTCTTTTCCCTGTTGGGGGCTTCACCAGTTCCCAAGTCTGATTTTCATGAAGAGACTGCATCTCTTCATTCATAGCAACGAGCCACTTCTCAGCCTTGTACCTTGCATCTTCAACTCCAAGAATGCCCTCTTTTCTTTTGAAGACCCATTTGCAACCAATCAGTCTTTTCCCTGTTGGGGGCTTCACCAGTTCCCAAGTCTGATTTTCATGAAGAGACTGCATCTCTTCATTCATAGCAACGAGCCACTTCTCAGCATCTAATCTCGATACAGCCTCTGAATAAGAAGTCGGCTCACTGTTATCTAACGACTCAGCAGTAGTGAGGGCATAAGCAATCATCTTCTCATACCCATATCTCTCATGAGACCTGATCTGACGCCTTTGTCTACCACCAGCTATAGTATTATTCTCCACCTGCTGACCTATTTCTGCATTATCAGTAACAACATCAGAAACCCGTACCTGAGGTGCTGGAATACTCTGTAGCTGAACAACCTGCTGATCTGGCTGTATCTCTATAACATCAGGTGTCTCAACTTGAACTTTATCTCTGTCAATGGAGGGTGTGTGTGGCGGATTAAGTAGAGTAGACTCATCAAAAGTAACATCTCTACTAGTCAGAAACTTCTGAGCACTTGGATCCCACAATCTATATCACTTCACACCTGACGAATAACCAAGAAAGATGCATTCCTTGGCCCTAGGCTCCAGCTTTCCATCATTCACATATGCATATGCAGGACAACCAAAAACTTTAATCTGAGAATAATCAGAAGTAGAACCATACCATATCTCCTCAGGTGTCTTCATCTGTAATGAAAAATGCGGTGTCTTGTTCACAAGATAGCAAGCCATGCTAACTGCTTCTGCCCAACATTCTCTCTTTAACCCTGCATTTGAAAGCATACATCGAGCCTTCTCAAGTAACGTCCTGTTTAACCTTTCGGCCACTCCATTTTGTTGAGGTCGACCTGTACATGTCCTGTGTCTGACTATACCATGATCTTCACAAAACTTAGTGAAGTCACCTTCAACGAACTCAAGACCATTATCAGTCCTCAACCTCTTGATCGGCTTCCCTGCCTATTTTTCAAGCAGAATCTTCCATTTCTTGAAGACATCATAAACTTTATTTTTCTGCTTCAGAAAATAGACCCAAACCTTATGTGAGTAATCATCAATAAACGTTAGAAGATACCTGGACCCACCTTTAGAAGCCACTCTGGAAGGTCCCCACATATCAGAATATATGTAATCTAACATTCCCTTTGGTCTGATGCACTGCTGACTTGAAGTTGACTCTCTTTTGCTTCCTATAAATACAGTGCTTACAGAATTCCATCAGTCCTATTGACTTACCACAAAGCAGTCCCCTCTTACTCAGCTCAGACAATGCCTTATCACCAATGTGACCCATTCTCATGTGCCACAGCCTTGTGATCTCTGCATCTGTCATAGCAGATGTAGAAACAGCAATTGAACCTGTCACGGTTGTACCTGCAAGCTCATACAAAGTACCAACCCCATTTCCTTTCATCACAATTGAAGCACCCTTACTGACCCGCATGACTCCACCTTCAGCAGTGTACTTGTACCCACTAGACTCAAAGGTACCGAGAGAAATCAAGTTCTTTTTCAACTCCGGGACGTGACGTACATCACTCATGGTTCTAATAGCCCCATCATTCTCACACGGACTGCCCCAATCCCCACTACCTTACAAGCAGCATAATTACCCATCGAGACAACCCCACCTTGTATAGACTTATACGTGGAGAACCAGTCTCTGTTTGGAGTAACGTGAAACGAACAACCCGAATTCATGACCCACTTATCCTTGGACCTGGACTGAGAATCAGCAACTAATAGAAACTCCCCTTCACTATCCTCCTCTACAACACTAGCCTCAGCGGACTTGTCTTTGCCCTGGTCACCCCTATTACCCTCTTTCGATTTATTCTTATATTTGTAACAGTCTTTCTTTATGTGCCCTTTCTTATGACGATAATGACATGACAGGTTCTTATGTCTAGATTTAGACCTAGACTTATTCCCACCATTGGATCCCCTATATTCTGGTCTACCTCTCACATGCAAACCACTACCTGAGTCATTCCCCGAGTCAGATAATTCCCTATCTACCCGTTCTTTACTCACAAGGTTTCTTTTCACCTCATCAACAATAATGGTTGGCCTACCCCCATATGTCATGCTTTCTACGAAGCCCTTATATGAATTAGAGGGCGAACACAGTAATATCATATCTTGATCCTCGTCCTTAGGGACATCATCCAATGCCTTTAATTCTTGTATAATTGAGGTAAACTCGCTAAGATGGTTTTTAAGAGATGTACCTTCTGTCATACGGAAAGTGAACAACCGACGTTTCATTGCGAGTTTGTTGGAGACTGACTTGTGGCAAAACATGTCTAACAATTTCTCCCATAACTCCTTTGCGGTTTTCATCTCCAAGACCTCTGACAGAACATCATCAGTCAAACACATCTGTATCGCCGTGAGAGCCTTATCATCCAACTATTCCCATTGTGCCTCGGTCATAGTCTCGGGTTTCTTCTCTTTCCCCTCCAGTGCTTTCTTCAAGCTGTTCTGAGTCAGGAGTCCTTTCACACGGACTTACCATAAGCTAAAGCTTCCCTGACCATTGAACTTCTCAACCTTGGTCTTAATACCTGATGCCATTGTATCAATTCGAAGAATCGGAGCTCTAATACCAATTTGTGCCGAAATAAACAATTCTCCCGGGTCAAAATCTAATCAAATACCACGACAATAACGAGAAATAAGCGGACTAAAAGAGAAACGAAACAATCGACACAATGATTTACGTGGAAACCCCTTAACAATCGAAAGGGGAGAAAACTGCGGGCGAAGATCGGAGCTTTTATTATTGAATCAAAAGAAGAATTGCAATATACTCTCTCACACTCAATTTTATTGTGGCGGCGCCGTTGGGGGAAATTACCTCACTTTTATTTTGGATGCCTAATTACGTAACCCTACATCCCTATTTATAGCCGCGCAGGAAACGCGGTTCCCGATCGATCGGTTCTTCACCGATCGATCGGCTTGCTCTCTGGAGGCGTCCTTCTTTTACGTAACTTTCCCAATCGATCGAGCTCCACCTCAACCGATCGACTTCTTCACGACCCGTCTCCTTAAAATGCCAAGTAATTTGGAGACATTTTCCTAACACATATTAATCCCGATCTATAAGAACAAAGGCAACATCCAAAGTTGGGCCTACTATCGGAGTATCAAACTAATATGTTACACTCTGAAGCTATGGCAGTGGGTAATAGAGAGGAGGTTATGGCATCAAAAAGAGGTGTTCGAGAACCACTTCGAAATTATGCCTGATACATCAACAATAGAAGCCATCCATCTCTTATTGCGGACGATAGAGTACTACAGGGATAGACTAAAGGATCTCCACATAGTTTTCATCGAATTTGAGAAGGCATATGATAGGGTGACAAGAGAGGTCTTATGGAGGGTTTTGGAGAGAAAAGGCATTCCCATACCCTATATCCTAACCATTAGAGACATGTATGAGGATGCACAAACTAATGTGCGTACAGCGAAAGGGGAGATAGACACTTTCCACTTTACACTTGGAGTACCCCAAGGATCTACTTTAAGTCCCTTTCTATTCATTCTGGTTATGAATAAGGTCACTAGGCACATCCAAGTTGGTGTCCCTTGGTGCTTGCTTTTCATATATGATATAGTTCTGGTGGGGGAGTCCCGAGAAGAGGTCAATGAGAAGCTGGAACTTTGGAGAAGGGCCTTGGAATCGAAAGGCTCATGACTGAGTAGATCCTAGACAGAGTATATGGAACTCAAGTTCATTTCCTCCACCAGGCCTATCATAGAAGACTAAGATTGGATCAGAAACCATACCGAAACAAGAGTGTTTTAGATATCTAGGTTCTATGATACAACAGGACAAGGATGTCAACAACCATATTAAAGTAGGCTACCATAAATGGAAGTTGGCCTCCGCACTACTTTGCAATAGAAATTTTCGTTAAAGTTAAAGAGAAAATACTATAAGACTATAGTGAGACTGGCTGTATCATATGGCATGGAGTGTTGGCCAATGAAACGGTATCATACACAAAAGCCAAACGTAGCAGAGATAAGGATTTTGCAGTGGATGTGTGGACACTCAAGAAAGGATAAGAGGCAAATCGGGTGTGGCCACGATCGAAGATAATTGAGGGAGCGACATTTGCGCTGGTTTGGGTATGTTAGGAGGAGACCGATCACCGCCTGGGTCAGGAGATGCGAACAACTCCAAGCTACGCTTGGACCGAAGAAGAGATGGATGGAGACAATCTGATACAACCTCACCCATCTAAACCTACCGGAAGAGATAGCCTTAGATAGAGATCAATGGAGGGCTGGCATAAGAGTAGCCGATGTAGCAGCGTAGAGAAGCATATTTTGGCTAGCATAAGTGCCCCTAGACTTATATGTCTACCTGTTTAATTTACTTGATATGTTTGGGAGCTGTTTTATTACTTATAGCTTTGCTTATTACCTATTGTTGCATCTTGTTTCTTGCTTAGTCTTGCTCTGGACCGTTGTTTTTATATTCTTATGCTTTTATGCTTTATGCTTTATGTTCATAGGCTGTTATGTTTCTATGCTTCTTGGGTTCTCGGAAACAGCCTCCCTTTAGGGTAGGGGTAAGGCTGCGTACCCCCCCCCCCCCCCCCCCACCACCCCCAAAACTCTGCATATGCGGGAGCCCTCGAAGCACTGGGTCGGTTGTTGTTATTGTTGTTGTTGTAGTCTAATCCATATGAAGCAATTTTGAATGATCGAATGTCGAATTGACTTTTTTTCTATTGGTGGAGCAGGGATACCGGGATTCGCAGCGTGGGTAGGAATAGAGGTACTGGGTAGCCCTAAGCCCGGCGCAAAATGTGTTCATTTCTGCCGCTGCTGGTGGCGTTGGCATGGCCGCCGGTCAACTTGCTAAGCTTAAAGGTTGTCGGGTCATCGGCACTAACGGCTCCGATGACAAGGTCCATACCCTTACTTTTATTCTTTTTTGTTGAAAATAAGTTAGAATTAATACACCAAATTTAAAGGGAATTTACACTTAAACAAGATGATTTTTGAGACTTTTCCCTAAAATTTAATAATTTAATTATCTATGTATTCTATGTTGCAATATGGCAGATTTAGCTCCTATATATATATATATATATATATATATATATATATAAGTGTTTTCAGCGAAGATTCTATGAATTATAAAAAAAACCAAGGTACTGTATTCTAGTACCTAATTTTTTTCATGTTAGGATTACATGGAAAATATGAAGGAAAAAAAGTTGAACGAAAAATTTTAAAAGTATACAATAGACCTTGAGGAAAACCATTTTCCTCTTGAAATGGAGTAGAAAATTGGTTAAAAAATGAATCTCGGCCGAAACCATGCTAGATCTGGTATGTTCAGTATATAAAAAAACATAAACCAAATAGAGTGTTTATCATTTAGATACTTGATCAATAAAGTAATTAAACTTCTGGGCACATTATGTGATAAAACTTTAAGAAACTTTGCTTCAGGTACTTTAAGATTTAGTGACATATTTTTGAGGTACCTTAAGATTTTAAAATGTTTTTAAGGTGGCCTAAACTATGTTAACTTAGCTGCCATGTGTATAACTTCATTAGAGTTCCTCACCCTTTTGTAGGAGATGTCACGGTCAAAACCCATCAATTTCAACAACCCTTGATGTTAGAATAGGGCGGTCACACGTTCAAACAAGTATTTCAAAGTTTGTTCAGCCATGCTGGTTGAAAAATGACAACAAATTAAGGCTTTTGTTTCAACGGAAGTACTTTTCCTACGGAAAATGTTTTCCTTTGGAAAAGGTGTTCCATAGAAAATGCTATTCCCGTTGAGGTTTTCTGTTGTTTGTTTCAACGGAAAACATGTTTTCACATTTTGATATTCCTTGCTTATTTTAAAGGAATCATTTTTTACCAATCATCTTATACCTAGTTACAGGACAATATAAGTAGCAATATAATATATTTGAAATTATTTAGACTCTGTATGGTTGTGAAATTATTACTTAGATACCCTAAACTTTGAGCATTTATTACATATCATGACATTTGAATGTATATAATGATGTATCCTGAAGTTGAATATTTTATCATTCGGGTACCATACATCAAAATTTGATGAATTTTTGTAAAAATCTGACCAAATATAAAAGTGGTAATATAATACATAATTACGATAATATTTACAAGTCATGTCAATATTCTTAGCAAATTATGATAAAAAGTTCATCGTATATTGATGTAAAAACTACCTAAATATGGCCGAAATCATATGCCATGTTAGCATTTTTTTGGAAAAATCTAATAAGAATACTTATATATTGTCGCAATCATGTTTCTAGATCATTTGGAATGATGACTTCCCTTCTTTTAAAAGGGAAGTCATTTTCCCCCATTTGATTCCGTCACCAATCTTGCGCCAAACAACAAAAAAGAGGAAAACCACTTTCTAGAATGTGGTTTTCCCCCTAAATAAACGGAGCCTAAGTATTGATGCAATTTTTGTACCGCAAAACCACAATTAGTAGCTCGCATTCGCACACCGCTTTAGCCTGGTGTTTTAGAGACAATGTTGTATTCATGTAAGTGATCAGGTGCTCATCTTGCAAGAGTAAAACCCCAATGCATACCCTAACAGCATCTATCTCAGTAGCAAATGTTCTATTGAAATTGGGTAACGCAACACTTGTGCAATTGTTAGGGCTGTCTTAAGGGTCTCAAATGCCTCAAGAGGACGAGGAATTCCACGATAACACATTCTTTTTAAGCAAGCCAGTTAAAGGCTTTGTGATTTTCTAATACCCCTTAACGAATAAGCCATCAAGCCAAGAAACCCCAAAGTTGTTTTAAGGTTTTTGGCTCTGACCAATCATGACCCGACTTGATTTTGCTTTGGTCTATGGCGACCCGACCTCCTTCGAATTCATGAGCGAGCTATCCCACCTCAGTTAACACAAAGGCGAATTCGCTCATCTTTGTGAATGGGGTGTTATACGCAAGTATCTGAAATATAATCCTCAAGCGGAGTAGATTTGCAACGTAATGAGGATTATAGACTAAGATATCATCAAAAACATACCAACACGAATTTTCTCAAATGTAATCGGAAATTGGAGTCCATATGTGATTGAAACATGGCAGGTTAGTTAGTAAGTTCGAAAGGCATGATAATAAATTCGTAATTTCTGGAGTGCATGCGAAATACGATCTTATGAATATCCCAGGGATGCAGGATCTAGTGATACCCTGAGCAGAGGTCAATTTTTGAAAATATTATGATGCAGTAAAGTTCGTCAAACAATTCATTTATAACCGTATGAGGTACTTATCCTTGACAAAGTTATCATTTAAGACACGATAGTTGACACATGTGTCGTAACCCACCATCCTCTTGATTAGTACTACCAACGAGGCATATGGATTGTTGCTTTTATGGATGGTGTGTCTTTCAAGTAATTCTTGCACATGCTTCTCAAAAGATATCCTTTTGGAATAAAGGGTATCAATAAAAAGGTGCTCTTTTATTGGGTATTCCCCTTCTTTTAAAGGAACGAGTGAGTAGTTTCATGGGTTCCAAAAAAAATGCACTCAAATTCTTTAAATAATAACGCCTCCAAGGGACTCAAGTCCATAGTATCTACTTGTAGGCCAAACAACGCGATTGAATGAGTGTGGGTGCATATGCAGAAAGTGCCAAGCGAGGTGACGATTAGGGGCATTCATGGTTCGAGTAATACCCAAGATCCACCCAACCTACATCAATTGGGTTACGTAAATTTACAATTTTGGATCTAGTGGGTCCATGTGGTTTGTACCTATAGATATCGGGTTTGGTTCAAGATTACCA
The DNA here is from genome assembly GCA_018398585.1 of Simmondsia chinensis. NCBI lineage: Eukaryota > Viridiplantae > Streptophyta > Magnoliopsida > Caryophyllales > Simmondsiaceae > Simmondsia > Simmondsia chinensis. Next base: position 38,543,279 of record JAGTTD010000001.1, read on the forward strand.
ATGGGTGGGCGTATCTTGGAGCATTTTCAAATAAGCCTCTAAATCAAGTTTAGATGTGTCTAAATGAGACAACCTTATCTCAGATACTTCAAGATTTGATGATCTATCATTTAGGCATCTTGAGTTTTTAATATGTAAGTGGGATACCTTTGAGGTTCATAACTTTTATCAATTAAATACCTTGATGTTTTTAAATTTATCAATCAGATATCCCTCTTACAAAATTCAATAGATTTATATTAGAAAATGTTAAATTAGAACATAAACCCAACAATGTATAAGTATTTTTATCACAATTTGATTATTTTGGCAAAATATGTTAACACGGCACGTGATTTTAGGAATACGTAAGTAGTTTACATAAAAATTCGTTGAATATTTTGTAATTCGTTAAATTTTTGCCAAAATATTAATATGACCTTTATATATTATCTTTACATAAATTTGGTTAGACTCTAAAAAATTCATCAAATTCTAGCATAGAATATCTAATTGATAAAATATTCATACCTCATGCTACTTCAATTGTATATATTGAAATGTCAAAGTACTTATGCAATAAATGTTTAAACATGGGGTATCTAAGTGATATATGATCAACAATTGAATAATTGAATCCTCTTCTTGGATCTGTAATCGATTATTTATGTTAGCAAAATTATCACTTATGTACCTTGAGGTTTGACCATTTATCACCAAGTTACCCTTACTTTTCAGTATATACAAGTACCATGTGGTTTAAACAAGTTTAAGTATCCTAAAGTTTTAAATTTTATCAATCAGATACCTCTTTGTCGAAAATCCATAGATTTTTTGTTGAAAATGCTAAATTTGAACATGATTCCAACAATATATTACTATCTTCATTAGAATTTGACGACTTTTTTTTGAAAAATGCTAACAAGACACATGATTTTGACAATATTTAGGTAGTCTACATCAACATTAGGCGAATATTTCAACGGAATTCACAAAATTTTTGGTGAAAATATTAGCATGACTTATATAACCTCAGGGTACCTCATTGTATATATTGCAACCTCAAGGTACCTAGGTGACAAAATGCTCAAACCTCAGGATACCTAAGGGATAATTTTTCTTTACCTTAAGTTCGAACTAGAGTTAGTGAAAATAGGAATTTATATGAATGTTTATCTATTAACCAAACATGACCTGACTCAACCCATTACAATTAAGCTACCATTTTGTGGGTTTGGGTCAAATATTGGATGGGTCATGTTGATAATTGACCCAACCCACACAAACCCAACGCATGTGCACCCCTTGATGATTATGGTGCCTTGGTTAGTTGCTTTTGGACCTCTTTAAGGTAATGACATGGTTCGGGCATTCAAAATGCATTGTTGGCCTAAGTAGGAAAAGGTTTCAGTAAGGTTTGCAGTGTCAAGGTTCGCCATATCTCACCAAGGTGAACCGAGGGTAACTTAGGAACATGCCATAACCATTAAAAGGAATGGATTACATCGTCATTATAAGTGAGGCCTTCCAAATGCGAACGAAGTCCTTACAACTTAAATTATGTTGGGTATCTTACCCTCGCTGTTGATTCCAATAAAAGGCGGTTTCATAATGGCGATCTTGCAACCTAAATACTTGGCTAGACCAATGTCCAAGAAGTTATATGTGGCCCTGCAACCAATCAAAATGTGGAGGAATTCTTTCTTGTAATGGCCAACCACTTGCATGGTTCAGGGGGACGCCCCCCGTGAGTGATTCAAAGATATGGCAGGTTCCGCTTCTATAGCTTCTGTATCTGGGTCCTCACTCCAGATCTCATCACTAGGTCCTCTACTTCTAAAAACAAGAAAGTATCGACCTCAAGGTTTTGCAGTTCTTGCATTTCTAGGTTGAGATAAAGGGCTTATCGCGAAAAGGTCCCTTTGGAATGCATTTTGAGTTATTGACAGTTTTAGGAATGTGTTTGCTACTGAAGGTGGAAACCTACTTCTACTATGGTTGATCATTCTATTTCCAAATCTTCCTCGTGCCTATGTCCTCACATAACCCACTAAGAAAACAACGGACAACATAGCCCTCATTCGGGTAAAGTCATGCATACAAGTTGTCAGACACACCTACATATTCTAGGATTGTTTGTTGTTGCCGAAGAGCTATGAGTTTCAATGTCCGATCCTCGTAAGCTTGACAGAAATGATGAATTAAGGCTGACCTATATAGTTCCCATGGTATATTCATATCATGCTTCCTCGATATTGTTTGTGATGCAGCCACGCCTCTAGGATTAGCAGGTGGCTTGACGGGTGGATCTTGACGAGATGCTCATGTAGGTGAGAAGATGGGATGCATAGCAGGAGCATTAATGAGCTAGAGTTTTAGCTATTAAGAAATCCTAGTTTAGATTAGTTGATTTTTTTTAATTTATCCATATATTTATCTTTTTAGTTTGTAGTCTTTCATTGTAAGTCAATTAGCTCCTCTATTTAAGGAAGAGGAAATCTAGGGTTTTAGTCATTTAAATTTCATATAGATTTTTTACCCTTTTACGTGTTCTTTCTTATTCTTGGGTTGCGAGATTCAAGAATAGACCTATTGTCCTTTGTTTTTTTAATTGTTTTAGCAATAAGATTCTAAAGGAAGACTGTCAAATCTTCTGTTTCCCTAATTTTCCTTATCTACACTCCATTAGTTGGTATCAAAGCTTAGAAAGTTTTCTGAGATGGCCCGTGGACGACAAAGGTGCGCCGCCATTGGTGACATTTGTAAGCCTTATTTACAATAACAGTTCGGAAGGAGCTTCGACGATTTGGAGGAGAAATTCCAGCGAATCGAGCTGTGTTTGATCCAATTGGGACAGAATCCCAACCAAACATCTACGACTCAGCCTCAAAACCCACCATAGGGGCGGAGAAGAAGATACAGACGAGAGTTTTCACAATCCATTCCTGGAAGCTAATATCAAAGGGTGGAATGTGAGAAGAGTTCGACCGTATATCGGAGCTTCCGGTAGCTAGGAGGATCAGAGGTGGGATCCGGGCTTCAAATCAAAATTCCAGAGTTTGTTGGTGGAGGACAACTAGAGGAGTTTTGGGATTGGCTGGTTGCGGTGGAGGAAGTACTCGAGTTTAAGGAGGTTTCGGAGCATAAACAGGGGCCGTTGGTCACAATTCCGTTGAGGGGTAGGGCCACCGCTTGGTGGCAATAGCTGAAGCATTCCGGTTTCGACATGGAAAATCAAAGATTGAGAAGTGGAAAAAGATGAAGAACCACATGCGAAGCGCCTTTCTTTCCACAATCACAGCAAGGCGATGTACCAGCACCTTCAGAGCTTGTGTTAGGATTCTCCGTCTGTGGTGAAATACACAGCGGAATTCTACTCCCTAGTCGCCAAGAATGACTTGGAGAAATAGGAGGAGCAGCTAGCGGACAGTCATGTTGGTGGGTTGAAGGAATTCATACAGGATGTGTTAAACATTTTTGACATTTTTTGGTCTCGGAAGAAAACCAGAGAGCTTTAAATGTTAAGAAGCAACAGAAGCGACATTAGGGAGTACGCTTACCAACCAAACTAGTTCAGGTTAATCTGGTTGTCTTCAACCTTGGCAAACCAAGTAATTAGAAATTGGGGAGTAGCTCAAGAACCCGTTGTTTCAAGTGTGAAGAGATGGGCTACCGTGCCGCCGAGTGTTGGGTGGGTGAAAGACCTAGCAAGGGTTTGTACGTCGAGGATCTCCATGCTGAGGATGGCATGGTAATTGAGGAGGAGGTTCAGGATGAGTTGGTACCAATTAACGAAGACGTTGTTGCAGGTAATGAAGGCCACCTACTTGTGGTTAGGCAAATTTGCTTTGTGCCTAAGGAAGCAAAAGGAGACGGCTGGATACAGAATAATATCTTCCAAACAACTTGTACTATTTGTGAAAGGATGTGCCCCTAGTGATTGAGTCAGGGATTTGTGAGAACATTATTTCTGATGCTGCAGTCTAGAAGTTGGGGTTGAAGACGGGGGAGCATTTGAATCTTTACAAATTGTCTTGGCTTAAGAAGGGAAACCAGGTAACCATCTCTAAACGATGTTTGTTTAATTTTTCTACTAGTTCGAAACCGGGATGGGGTGGTGTGCAATGTGGTTACATGGATGTGTGCCATTTTTTGCTTGGACGTCCATGACAATTTGATAGAGGTGCCACCCATGACGGGAAGAAAAACATGTATAGCTTTATCTTTGAGGGCACAGAGATCATGTTGTTGCCCAAAAAGGATGAGGCACCACATTCATTGGTAACTGAGAACCCAAATCTCCAAAGCAGGGCCATGTTCGCCAAGAAGATTGGCGAGAACAGGGTTGTGTATGTGTTGATTGGGAAAAAGCGTAAGGCAAAACATGGAGAGATACCTCAAGTGATAGAAGATCTGTTGGGAGTTTATTGATGTGTTTTCGGAGGAATAACCTGATATCCTACCACCTTTAAGGGACATCCGGCATCGGATTGACCTAAAGCCAGGAGTTGCCTTACCGAATAGACCGCACTATCAGATGAGTCTTTTGGAGCATGAGAAGCTGAGGAGCTAAGTTGAGGAATTACTCACCAGGGGATTTATTCGGGAGAGTTTGAGTCCTTGTGCAATGCCAGCTTTGTTGACGCCAAAGAAGGGCGCTAGTTAGCAGATGTGTATAAATAGAAGAGCCATCAATAAGATCACGATACATTCCCGATTTCCTATTCCGAGATTGCATGACTTACTTGATTAGTTGCAGAACTCGCAAATGCTCCACAACCTAGACCTGAAGAGCGGGTATCATCAGATTCACATCTCGCCAGGAGATGAACAGAAGACCTCCTTTAAGACTCGGGAGGGATTGTATGAGTTGTTGTGATGCTGTTTGGGTTACGTAATGCACCTAGTACATTTATGAGGTTCATGAATCAAGTGGTATGGGCGTTTAACCGGGGAGTCGTTGCTGTCTACTTTGACAATATTTTGATCTGCATTCGAAGCTGTGTAAAGCACTTGGAACACCTTCGGGAGGTGTCAAATACCTCGACTTGTTTGCCACTTTGAAGAAGTGCGAGTTCACGAGGGACCGAATGACTTTCCTTGCCTTTGTCGTGTCCAAGAATGGGATTGCGGCTGATGAAAGGAAGATTGAGGCAATCCATAGTTGGTCACCACCAAAATCAATAAGTGAGGTATTTAGCTTCCACAGCTTGGCTTCTTTTTATCGAAGGTTTATGCCGGGTTTCAGTGCTATCATGGTGCCAATCATGAATTGGATGAAGGGGAGTACCTTCAATTGGACTCTAGAGAGTTAAAGCGGAAGTTGACCATAACACCAGGATTAGCCTTACCGAATTTTCACGTTCAAGTTGCACACTGACACCTCTAAAGTTGGTATTGGCACAGTGCTCAGTCAAGAAGGGCGTCTTATAGCTTACTTCAGTGAGAAGCTTGATGGAAGCAAGTTGAACTATTCAACTTATAACATTGAGTTCTATGCGGTGTTGAGAACTTTGAGGCATTGGAATTCATATCTAGCCAACAAGGAGTTTGCGTTGTACTCCGATAATGTTGCGATGAAATATATCAATAGTCAAGACAGGCTTTTTGATCGATGTGCAAAGTGGGCAAGTTACATTCAGCTTTTTCACTTTGTAATCAAGCACAAGTCCGGGGCATTGAATAACGTAACTTACGCCTTGAGTAGGTGTACATTGATTGTGTCTGGTAGCCAAGCTTCGGTACTCGGTTTTGAGAAGTTGGCGGAGCAATATGAAGATGGTCTTTCCTTTGGGGCAGTTTGGCTAGAAGCTCAAACCAAGTCAATACTAGTTTATTCGCTTCACGATGGATGTCTTTTCTTGGGGAATCAACTCTATGTTCCCTATTCGAGCTTGCGCCTTCAAATCATTCAAGAGAAGCACAATGAAGGGCATATGGGGAGAGACAAGACACTCAAACTGGTAAGCGCTACCTACTATTAGCCTTCGATGAGGAAGGAGATTGAAAGGTTTGCCAAGAGGTGCCACATTTGTCAGATATCGAAAGTCAGTGTTCCCAACTCTGGTCTGTACCTTCCATTATCGATTCATAGTCAACCTTAGGCAAATATTAGTATGGATTTCGTTCTAAGATTATCGAGAACATAAAGGGGCATTGATTCGATCTTCGTTGTTGCATATCGATTCTCGAAGGTGACACACTTCATAGAGTACAAGAAATCCACTAACGCAATACATGTGGCTCAATTATATTTCCGAAGTGTGCAAACTTCATGGGTTGTCTACTAGCATTGTCTTGGACAGGGACATGTGGTTTGTGAACTACTTTTGGAAGACGCTATGGATGATGGCGAACATCTATCTCGCCTTTAACAAAGTTCATCACCCTCAGACAGATGGCCAGACTGAGTTGACGAATAGGTCTCTGGGTAACCTTCTCCATTGTCTTGTTGCTGTGAACATCAAGGGTTGGGATCAGAAGCTATACCAAGGCAAGTTCGCTTACAATAACTCAGTAAACAGGAGCACCAGTTTTCCTCCTTTCAAAGTCGTCTATGGCTTTGTACCCCATTCCCTGGTCAACCTTGCTCCAGTACCTAATCTAACTCGTCCTCATGGCAAGTTGAAGGACTTCATCTCTAACCTTTAGGAGATACATGAGCAAACTTGAGTGCAGCTACTTGAAGCAAGTGCCGAGTACAAGTTGGCGAGTGATAAATGATGCTAGGTAGTTCAACTAAAGGTTGGTGATCAAGTATGGGCGATTCTGACTAGAGAACATTTTCCAGCTTGGGAGTACAACAAGTTGACAGCACGGAAGATTTGTCCTTTGCGGATTATGGAGAAGGTCAACGACAATGCTTACCGTCTGCAGTTGCCGAGTGGTATGAGAATTTCAGACGTTTTTCAATGTCAAGCATCTTGTCCTTTACTTTGTCGAGAACGATCCAGAAGATCCATTGGCAAATTCTCTCCAACCCGGTGAGAATGATGCAACCATGCCTTTACGATTGGTGGTTGGCTTGACGGATGGATCTTGGCGAGATGGTCAAGTTAGCAAGAAGATAGGACGGGCAGCAGGAGGAGGAACGAGCTAGAGTTTTATGCTAATTAGGCAAGCTTAGTTTAGATTAGTTGATTTTGTGATTTATCCGTGTATTTATCTTTTTAATTTCTAGTCTTTCATTATAAGTCAATGAGCTCCTCTATTCAAAGAAGAGGAAATCTAGGGTTTTAGTCATTCAATTTTCATATAGATTTTTTACCCTTTCAAGTGTTCTTTCTTATTCTAGGGTTATGAGAATCAAGAATAGACATATTTTCCTTTGTTTTCTTCATTAATTTAGCAGTAAAAATCTAAAGGAAAGTTGTTGACCCTTACGTTTCCCTAATTTTCCTTAACTGCACTGCATCAGTTTGTGCCATGACCCGTCAAGGTTCATTAAGGCAATTTTGTTTTACATATAACTAAGACGCAGTTTACTCAAGTTGCATTGCTCACATCCGTATATCTAACTTTTAACATATTGACTCATTGAACGAAGTGCATTTTGGCTTATGTGTGAAAAGTGATTTCATTCATAAATAAATGTGTCCTTGGAGCGTACATTCAGGCCCATATTCGACACTATTGATGTGGGCTATTTTAGACGTACTAAAGTTTAGTGTATGAGTTATACATGTGTGTAAGAGTGGTACATGAAACATGTACCAATTGAAATTTCTCTTGTATGTATTCTTCTCCAAAAGAAAGTAAAAACTATTGTGATCCTCTCTTATGGACATAGATTTCAGCCAAACCACGTATGATGGATGCTCATTTTCTTACGGTACTACTTTTATGTGTTTACGAACCCCATTTAGGTTCATGGAATATGTAGGTGTCCTTGTAGCAACGCCTGTTGGCTTATTTTTTAAATGTAAGTAAAAAATATAGGTTTTTTTGTGCTTTTTGTAAAGGAGTGTGCCCCTTCATTTGAAGAGACATACATCTTCTAAGAGACACTTAAAAAACTATAAATGCCCCTTTCATTCTTAAGATTAGCATGTCTAACAATATTTTATTATTCTCTTTCTTTTTTTTTCTTTTTTTTCTTTTTTTGGGATCAATACAAATGGGGGAGGGGTTACTGGAACTCTAGACCCCCAGCATGGGGGTTGAGCAACTCCACCACTGAGGCAACTAGAGGAGGGGTTATTAGGTTCATTATATCCTCGAGACTATTTCCGTAAGGATGAAATAAGTCTTAAGGAAAGTGGGTCGCTACTCACCTTGAAGCCGTTTGTTAATTTTTCTTAAAGTCTATTTAGTAGTATTTTCAGTTATATCTTTGGTTTTTGAGAAAATAATATTATAATTAGGAGACCATTTTTTCCTTATTTTTGTTTTTTTTATTTTTCATTTTGAATGAAACATAAAAATAGTTCCAAACATAGTCTTTAGTTTTTCAAAAACTAGAGACTTGAAAGAGAAAATGATACTAATTATGCCCTTAGTATTAGTTTTTGTAAGTTGTCGATCTATTGACATATTATTAGATACACAAATTAAATAACTAAATCGGACACTTGCAATGTTTTTCCATTGTTCTATCCCGGATAACTTCTCATTCATCAATAATTTCTCAATTAAATTTGGGTTCAAAATTTTGCAGGTGAAGCTATTGAAGGAAGAATTTGGATATGATAATGCATTTAATTACAAGAAAGAAACTGATATTGATGCTGCTTTAAGCAAGTAAGCGTCTTTATTTTGTCATTTCATTTTCATCTTATTTAGACTTAAGTACCATGTCGAGTAGTATATCAAGCATATGCAGAGATTCTATTGAATAGAGGTTCATAAACTTGTTTATAACCCAAATTCATAAAGAATTATGTGCTTGAGTTCAAACAAATAGCTGCTCAAATCATCTCGAATGATTTACTAACTTGTTGAGTTTAAAGAAATTTCGAGAGTTATGGATTTGAAACTCAGAAAGGAATGATCTTTTTTCTTCAGGTACTTTCCGAATGGCATAGATATATACTTAGATAATGTCGGAGGGAAAACGCTAGAAGCTGTGCTCAACCATGTTAATACGTATGCACGTATTCCACTTTGTGGCATGATTTCTCAATACAACAAGGTACATATTAAGGCTCCATTTATTTGGACATAAAAGTAGATTCTTTGTATAGGTTTTTCAATTTTCCCTTGTTTGTCGTGCATTCATATACTGAAAATGCTTTGAGATGGAAAAGGTTTTCCACCACTGGAAGGAAAATAACTTCCCTTTTAAAATAGGGGAAGTTATGATTCCAAGTGAAGCGAAAATTTTCATGATAATCATTACGCGTATCTTAATTGAACCGAAATGAACTGTATTGGAACACAAGCCTTAAATGTCATAACGACGGACTAAAATTGTATTGAATAATCAAATGAAGGCCAGATGTTATTGTTTCAACGAAACAAATTTCATCATTTCCAATAGCTATATAATATTATATAGGGAAGTGATCATTTAGGTACTCTAAGATTTGAGCATTTATTATATAAATACTGTGATACTTTAATAATATGCAACGATGTACCCTGAAATTTAAAAATTTCATCACCTAAGTACGCTGAAGTTCATAAGTTTTAGTGAGAATTCATTAGATTCTCTTATAGGGTATATCTAGATGATAAATTTTCGTAAATTAGGGTAACTCATTGTATATACTAAAATAATAAGGTACTTAGGTGATAAATGCTTAAATTTTAGAATATCTAACAGATAATTTTCTTATTTTATATAACTTTGATAGTTAATTTTATTTTTCTATTAGTTCTCATATAAGTTTACGTATATTGTCCTATAATGAGCTGTAAGATTATTAGTGAAAATTGTTTATTTGAAACCATACAAGAAAAAAGCATAATATGGCTTAAGTTTTCCTTTGAAACAAACAACAAAAAACCTCAATCAGATTTGAATTTTCCTTGGAAAATCTTTTCCAAAGAAAAACTAATTCCTAGAATATGTTTTTTTCCCTAAATAGACGGAGCCTAAGACTCCAACTCTTAACCAAGTTGTTTGGCGATGAATTGTTTTGAGAGAGAATGTCTCTTGATCTTCATTAATGAAATAGCTTAAGTCTTTCTCAATGAGTCTGTCTGTATTTAAAGGGTTAGTGGGATTTGATAAGCACATGATTAGACTGACAAGCTTCAAGTATATGACCGAATCGAATTAAGTTTTATTAGTTGGGAACTATTAGAGTATTTAAATCCACATCTATTATAATTATTGACTTTATGTCACATTATGCTTCTATTTTAGTTGCACATATTGTATTATCTAATTAGAGTTATTTCAGTCTTTATGCCTCCTTTGTACTTTCTAAATATAGCAAAGTCTGTAACCTCATTATTCATTCAATTAAAAACAATTCTTTAGTTTCACACAAACTTTCCCTTTAGGTATAGGGATCATTTGATGTTTTCTTGGATTATCTTTTGATAAGCTTGAGTATGTTCCCTTTGCCCTTACTTTCCTATAAATTATCATTGGTTTAAAATATGATTGATATTAACCATTAATGTATATTGAAAATAGAAATGGACAGAGAGGGAAGGGGTGAGGAACTTGTTGAATATAGTGGGGAAGGAGGTGAAAATGCAAGGGTTCATGCTGAGGTCTTACGACGACCGACACATTGAGTTTACAGAGGAGACGGAAGGTTACTTGAACGCGAAAAAGATTACCTCGAAACACAGAGTCTATTGTGGCATCGATGCCTTCTTGCTTAGCTTTGAGTCTCTCTTCTATAGCTCCAACATCGGCAAGGTGGTTCTCCAAGTTCTCTCCTGATTAATAGACTCGATTTTAATAAAAATTACTGCGTATCTAAAGTCTAAGACCGAGTGTAATATGTTGACTTGAAAATAACTATTGCCTCTCTTTCTGTGTATGCTTCCCTTATTTTCAAAGGTAAACTAAAGTGGGTTTATATAAATATATAAGTGCATGTAAGTTCACGTGTTCCTTTCTATGTAAAATGCATGTGTCATTGGCAAAGAGAAGAAATTTTTAGGTACCTTTTCTTCTACGTTTAACGTGGGTTTATATAATACGATGACACCCTTTCTTTAATAACTAGGTTGTGGTGGTGACTTGTAGATAACGAAAGAGTGGTATCATGCCTACATTGTCACCTTATTGCTAGTGATATGAGTTGCAACACTAGAGTGATCCGATTATTGTTCTGTGTTTGAATATTGTTAGGGCAGATCTCACTTGAATGCAAGACCAATCCTACAAGTTTCAAAGTGTCAAACAATTATTTAAATCATATTAACATTTTCTTCAAGAATATACAACAACAACAACAGTTCCAGTGCCTTGCGGCTCCCGCAGAACGCAGGGTCGAGGAGAGGGGGGGGGGTGATGTACGCATCCTTACCCCTTCTTCAAGAATATAAATATTAATTATATAGATTATAAAACAGAATTTAAAGTTCGTGTCAAATTAGTGATCTTAAAATTTAAAAGTTCCTAAAATATCAACCATTTACATTACTTATGGTCCTGAACAGTAATGCTTGCATGAATACTAATCCCAAAGGAAAAAGATGACTCATCTAATAAATGATTTCTTTTCACGGAACACCCTTAATATTTTTTTTTTGAAATATAATGAGTAAAACCGCCATGGATAATAAAGCTCAACATAAAAGAGCTCTGTAACTTAAAACTACCATAGTTAGACGCATCCTTAACCACTGGGACTAGAAAGCAAGTACAAATATTGCAAATCGGGTTAAGCAATTGGGTGAGATCCTCTACAAAATGGTCTTCCTGAGGGCGGAGAATCTTCTCAAACAATCTTCGAGGCAGTGCATGATAGTGAAATTACAACTAATGAAACCCGAGCTTGTTAGGCCAGAAACTTTATTTACAATCATTTTGATTGGCCAAATCTCCACCTGGAAACTCACTAAAGCCTAAAGTGTTCACGCTCGCACTCAACTTGTCAAGAACTAGAGCTTCAAAGCTTAGTTAAGCTCAAACCCAACTCAGTGAGCTTCAAGCGAAACACAGCTTATTTTAGCTCGTTTAGATTCAAGCTTACTCTTTAAGGCAAAATCTCAGCTAGTTGGTACATCAAGATCATAATTTAGTTCAAACTTGTCTCGTTTAGACACACAAATCTACATGACCATCATCAGATTCATACTCAAACTCGTCGAGCTAACGAGCCGGCTCATATTTAAGCCCTTTCATCTTTGCTCTTGTGATCTAAACTACATATTGAATTAAAAACCAAAAAAAAAAAGGAACTTTTGAGAAGAGGACTATACACGAACCCAAAACACCTTGAGCAAAAGGGTCAAAATCAAAATTTTTAATACAATAATAACTGTATACAACATAAAGGATTATACACTACAACTGGCAGGATTATACACTACAACTGGCATCAAAGCTCATCAGTTACAAGGATAATCGAACTATACATAATTTCTTGGATCTTCAAATTGAACGGAAGACCTATGTATCCATCTATCAATATATAAAATTTCACCTACGCAAGAAGCCACAGGAACTTCATCAATGTGGTAGCTACAATATCGTGATGAAACGCATGTGATGAGAACATGCCTTTGTTTAAGAACGGTAGACAGCTTCGGAGCTTAGCTAGCCTGAAAGCCTAAGTAGTTGCATGTCCTACAAAGGCAGAAGTTTATAAAGAAGAGCAGCACAAATAATATTTCTGTGTCACTATGTGATTCTCAAGTCATACGGAATCAAGTAAAGGAAAGCTATCTAACGTTGCTGCTTAACAGATTTTGAACTGTTACATCGTGGGTTGTTGTATATTAAACATATCTATGAGCATATTCATTGGTTAAAAATTTTAGCAAAATGCCATAACATTAGTGACCATATAGCTTTTCATTTGCCAAGTTTTAAAATTCGATAGCAACTCATGTTACATAATATTTGTGACACCTTGACCCCAAATAAATTTGATTCCATGAACAGCAGAAAAATACGACAAAGGAACATCCAAAAGACATAGTTAAAGGGCTTTCCACCATGTCAACATGAAAATTTAGGGGCTTGATCTTAGGCAGTTCAGCTTTCTTGGGGAGGGGGTCATCACAAGTTTCTTCAATATAAGTAAAACATCAAAAATGTAAATCAGAAAACAATTTTCACAAATTTAAGGAAAAATTACAGGGATTCTAAGCTCAAATGTACGTCCAAAAATTACTCGGAAAGAAATATCTAGTTCATTCCGTGCATAATGAACAGAGATGGAGCAGCAAAAGAAGCAAGCCAATCCCATCTTGATGTGGAAAGAGAATCAGCAACGGGAAATTACCTGAGAATGTGGCTAAAAGATGCCAAGAAGCCAACTAGGACCAAGGCTGTGACAAGGAAATTGACACCGTTGATGCTCGTAAACCTTGATTCCCATGTATGGCGGATTTAAGGACTTCGTACTGCCCTTGCACACAATTATACAGTTGTTTTGCATATGCCAACTTAGCCTGACATTTACAAAATTCATGTCACAAAATTGGGCCTTACATTATAAGCCATTGTACAGTTGTACAGAAGGTACACATATTACAGATATTGTAGAATATGCACGGAACAAAAGAGAACAGGAAGTTGTACTTCCTATGTGTGCTAAGGTAATCGGTGGCCAGAAAGCAACATGTGAACCATACCAGAGTGGACATCACCTACATGGGCTCTCGCAACCACACATTTTAAGTTAACATCTTCCTGGGTGTGGTTACTTCCACTCTCCATTTTTCCTTAAATTGCGTGTGTTGGAAAAGGATAATGAGATGTTGGTAGAATACTTGACGATTGAGATAAACAGGCACCCAAGTCTGGGTAACATTGTTCACGTTAATTGAGTTAGATATACCATCATTAACTTCTGGAAGCTAGACAAGCTTTGTACTCCAGGCCAGAGTGAATTTTGTTATAGTAGTCACACCCTACAAGACAGATTTGATTGTGTGGTCGATTTGGCAACCTTGGAGCAAAACTGTAGTACAATCTACCAGCTCCAGCAATGATGCTCACGACTTCCATTTCTACCTCTTATAAAACCCACCAATCTGTGAAATTATTTACTTTGAACCCATGGCTTATTGATAAATTTCGAGAGGTTACTACACAGACAATTAAGGTCGCATGTTTAGATCTCCCACACCAACAACCCAACGCGACCTTTGACTAACATTGGCCAGAATGGGGCAAGAAAGGGAGCGTAAAATTGAACCGTAGTTTTCTCTTGGAATCAATCTCTCTACTAGTTAGAAATTGTAGTCCAAAACAAAAAAATAAATGAAGAGAATCTGAAACACAATTGAAGCCAATTGGTGATCCTCTTCTTTCTTACGTAAGCTTCTTTCTGGTAGGTAAGCCGGGTTGGAAGCATTTGAACCTGGGGTCTCAACATTGCTAATATTTCGCCACTAAATCAAAACCTCATTAGCTTCCTTGTCAACCAAGATCATTGTTGCATACAAACATGCTTCACACCAGCAACTCAGCCATATGTTTTCTAGCCAAAGATAGGATCAACACCAATGATCCTCAGCAATACATTCGCACACACTTTCACGTCACACTTAAACCTCAAGTCCTAAACTCATCTAACAAAAGCATAGATAAATACAGGCAAATATGCAGAGTTAAGTACAGATAAATACCAAGACTTAACTCAGAAAGCAAACAGAACATGAACATTGTCAAAAGTACTCATAAACATTAAACTAAGCACAAAAGAAAAGCTAGCCTTTCGGTTAAAAAGAGCAATATGGTTGATCTTAAAAGGATGACCTACCTGTTCCTCATTTTCACAACCAACCGCAACATCTTCATAGTTGATTTCTTGAGCCACAGATATTCCAGTGCCATGGAAGGATATCACTCTTCTCTCTCCAATTTCTTTTTCAACCTGAGAAAATGCTGGCACTTAGATAAGCCAAATATAAGAGACTAATACAAAAAAATACCAGGACAAACCTATAAGCCAAAGCCAAATATAAGAGACTAATACAAAAAAATACCAGGACAAACCTGCTGAGGTGGCGGCATAATGTCATGGCACAATATTGCCAATGGATAAATATGCCCTGGGACACCAGCATGCTCCACAAGCCTTCTCATGTTGTCCACTGAAGAGAAATCAAACGGTGCCTGACCCTCTCATATTAGTATCAAGTAAATGCAGAAAAATAGTACAAACGTTGAAATAGGGAGCACGAATGCAAAAATTTCTCTTATTTCTCAGTTCCAGATGCATAACAAACAGGCAAAATAAAAACCACTAACTTAGATAATAAGAAAAAGAAATAATGAGGTCCCAATTGGTGCGTAGAATTGGAACCTAAAATCGAGGCTAAAACTGGAATAGAGGTCTAGAGTTCCGATTTTATTGTTTGGTCCACCAATAGGAACAGGATTTACAATTTCATAGTCCGATTCCATTGAATTGATTTGGAAAAGGCATATGAAAGGGTGCCAAGAGAGGTCCTATGGAGGGTTCTGGAAAGGAAAGGAATTCCCATGCTCTATATCCGAACCATTAGAGACATGTATGAGGACGCACAAACTAACTGCATACAGCAGAAGGGGAGACAGACGCTTTCCCCATTACAGTTGGGGTACACCAAAGATCTGCCTTGAGTCCATTTATGTTCATTCTGGTTATAGATGAGCTCACTAAGCACATCCAAGGGGGTGTGCCTTGGTACATGCTTTTCGCAGATGACATAGTTCTAGTGGGAGAGTCCCGAGAAGAGGTCAATGAGAAGCTGAAACGCTGGAAAAGGGCCTTGAAATCAAAAGGTTTACGACTCAATAGATCCAAGACACAATATATGGAACTCAAGTTCAATACCTCCACCAGGCCTACCATAGAAGACATTAGGATTGGATCACTGAAAAAGGAGTGTTTTAGACATCTGGGTTCCATGGTACAGCAGGACGATAAAGTTGACGAGGATGTCAACAACCATATTAAAGTAGGCTGACACAAATGGAGGTTGGCCTCTGTGATACTTTGCGATAGAAAGCTCCCGTTAAAAGTAGAGGAAAAATACTACAAGACTGTAGTGAGACCAGCTATGTCATATGATAAGGAGTGTTGGCCAATGAAACGGTATCGTACACAGAAGCTGAAGGTAGCGGAGATGAGGATGTTGCGGTGGATGTGTGGATGTGTGGTCACACGAGGAAGGATAAGATTAGTAATGAAGTTATAAAAGGCAAATTGGGCGTGGCCCCGATCGAAGATAAATTGAGGGAGCAGCGTTTGCTCTGGTTTGGGCATGTTAGGAGGAGACCAATCACCGCCCCGGTCAAGTGATGCGAACAACTCCATGCTATGCTCGATAGGAGAGGGAGAGACAGGCCGAAGAAGAGATGAATGAAGACAATCCGACACAACCTCACCCACTTAAACCTACAGGTTAAGATGGCCTTAGATAGAGATCAGTGGAGGGCTAGCATAAGGGTAGCTGATGCAGCGGCGTAGGATAGAGGAGCATATTTTGGCTAGTACTAGTGCCCCTAGGCTTATATGTCAGTCTGTTTAATTTACTAGTTATGTTTGGGAGCTGTCTTATTGCGTATTGCTTACTGATTATTGCCCATTGCTACTTCTTGCTTCTTGCTTAGGCTTGCTCTGGGCCATTGTTTTTATACTCTTATGCTCTTATGCTTATGCTCTATGTGTGTAGGTTGTTATGCTTTAGTGCTTCTCAGGCTGGGGATCCTCAGAAACAGCCTCTCTTTAGGGTAACAACTTGAAGGGGTAAGGCTGCGTACATCCTCCCCCCTCCCTCCCCCCCCCCCCCCCCCTCTCTCTCTCTCTCTCTCTCTCTCCTCCTCTCCTCTCCTCCAGACCCTGCATATGCAGGAGCCCTCAAGGCACTGGGTCGGTTGTTGTTGTTGTTGTTGTTATAGTCCAAATTCATTGAGTTGGATTTTAACTAAGAATCATACTATCTAATTCTTTGGTACAAAATTACAGTTCCACGTGAACTTCACTATTGAAACCCAAGTAACCTAATGTGATTAACCCAACACCAATATGACTCAATACTGAAAGACCTAACATGACAGAAATCTGACATGAAACTTAAAATGACCCAACTAGAATGGCTTGAACTTAAAATGATTCAACCGACTTAAACTTGAACCGATCTCACTTGGAGTCTGAAGAGTCCAATCCAATTAATCCAAATCCAAGATGAGCCATTCAAAAACAAACCCACACTACTTAAATGTGACATAACCAAGTTGACTTGAAAATCTAAATGATCTATCCTAATTTACCCAAAACCTAAAATGACTAAAACCAAAATTACCTGACCCAGCTCACTCCCGGCCTAGTATTTGAAATGACATGACCCAATTGACTTAAAACCAAACGACTCGAGCTCAAAATGGCCTATATCAACTCAAACATGACTAGTGCACCTGAATCTTAAAAGTGACCCACCCAAATAACCTAACATCCAATATAACTCAAACATGAGATGATCCAAACCAACCAGAATTCAACCCAAGTTGATTTAAAACTCAAGATAACTTGATTTCAAAGTGATTCAGTCTAGCCGAAAACCGACCCTAGTTGGCCCAAAGCTCGAAAAGCACCAGACCGATTGACCTAAAAACCGCAATGACTCAAAATAGTGTGGAATTATACCATTCCATCAATTGGGGTTTTGGGTCAATTTACATCATATTACCAAACTGAAGATTGGGGTTATTTAAGATTGGGGTTATTTACACCATAAAACCATGTGCTTCATTAATCCTTATAATTTTAATTGTGTCAATTCAATCCTTCTACTTTACAAAATACTTCAATGTCATCCAGGTCCAAATTTACATTCGATATTCAATAGAATCCTAATGGCAGGTTACTTGTAAGAATGGCCCAGGCAACTGGAAGTGTATAATTGCAAAATACCCCCTTCACATGACCTAGCCGTTAGAATTTCTGCCAAATCATAGTTGCACGAAGAGGAAGCTAGAGCACAAGCAAGAATGGAAGCGAAAACAAGGGAATGGGCAATCATAAAAGCTTATAAGATTGGGAATGTGGAGGGAGCATTTATATTAATATATATTAAATGTATAAGAAAAATTAATGAAATCTCATTAATTGAACTATTAAAGCATAATATACCCAAAAAAAAAAAAAAGTACTAAGCAATAACCAAGACAATTGAGCAATCCAAGCAATTGACTCCAATATGTCCGTAATATTTAACCATTTTTAATTAATTGATTAGCCAAAAAAAGTCATCTAGTAAGTATCTTTTGATTAAAATGATTCAACAATTGTTTCAATCATGTTAAGTTGATACGCGTTTCAAACACAAATATGACTTTGTGATGCAGATATGATCTAATTAGACACGTGAAAGGGGCAAATGATAGTTCTACTTGCCAATCGACTGGGCAAGTGGGGTGTACTCGCTAATAGACTGGGCAGAAACAAAACATGCATTGTTGCATTCTAAAGGGGAGAATCAGAGATCAAGTTGGATTTGCGAATTGCCGCTTTCTACAAGGGACAAATGGTATTTGAGTTGGAGTCGATTTCAGTTTAAACTTCAAATCTGTGTTTTATCTTTTGACTTTCAAAATTCTAATGAAAATACAATTAGGGGCTTACTTTCAGTAGGAGTTTAGTTATATAAATAGCTTGTAAATTCCTAAAACGGCCTTCTGTTTTCCCTTAAATTGAAATTGAAAATTGTTCTATCCTTTGTGTTGTACTTTTCTTCTAGGTAGAAGGCGAATTAACCCAACTTCCCCTTCAACCGATTATTGTTTTCGCTTTGGTTAAGGAAGGTCGTTGAATCTGTGTTCATTACCCGCTTCTGATTGTGTCCCACATGACTTTGAAATGCCAAAACGCATCTTTGAGCATGAAAGGTTAGCATTTTTGGAGCTCCCAGCAACTACTGTCCCAGTTTGGATGACAATCAGGACTCTGGATGACGTTGAAGTATTTTACAAAGTAAAAGGCGCAAGTTGGCACAATTACACATATAGGTATTGAAGTGAAATACTTGACAAAATATAAGGTCATATGATGTAAATAGCCAAGTGTTTTTTCTTTTTGTTTCTTGGTGGGGGGAGGGAAGGGGGGCTCGTTCCAGAAGGGAGAAAATTTATGGTAATTACAGCTAAATAACAAGTTCACAAGGCTCGATCAACCGGGGTTCTGTTCCAAGTTCTACTCAGAAGATTCATGAATAAAGCTTACCGGATGCCACTCGTTTGTATCAGGGTCTGGGCGGTCTCTTCCCCCACTTGGTGCAATCCATATAATCTGCGATCCACCCCTGGAGATAGAAATTACAATCACGAACCCCCAGAAACAAAATGTGAAACAATGCCAGATGCAATTCATCCTTTTCAACAAGCAAACACATGATCAACGCCCCGAAACCGAATTTCAGGTACCACTGAGATGTTTTACGGCAATTCATTGCCAACTGATACATTTTACTGGTTCAAATTAAAGGTGCTAGACTCATATACCTACCTTAAGAGCAATGCCATCTCTTTCAAACTTCTTGTGTTGGCCCTTCTCTTCATTTCAACGAGCTCAGGCATATCATACATGTGCTTCTTTGAGTACACACAAAGTAGATTCCTAACAGAAACCAAAGTTGAAAAACTATAACCTTATCAGAGAGTACATGAAGTTCAGTACAAGTAGTTTGAAGCTGTGAAAGCACCTTCCCATGCTGAAGGGCTTGCATAGAGGATCAGTTACTACTCTATCACCAGCTACGTATATCTGCAGCATAAGAAATACATATGCATTTAGCATTTATTCATTCAACAGCAGCAATCACCAATATTTTAGAATAGCACTTAAATGTCACCATGTTCTCAGCAAACTGAGGGTTTGTCTTCTCCAGAAGCAATGCAATAACAGCAGGATCTGCTTCAGTTTGATGATTGGATATCAAGACTACGTTATGGCCCTGCATTGACAATACTTCAAAGTGACTCACTAAGCAGCATCTTTACATTCAAGAATGGGAGCAAAGCAATTTACATGAAAATCCTTAGCTAAATCAAAGTCAGCATTCCCTAACCATGTACCCTTGATTTAAAAGTGTACCAAAGAAGAGAAGTGTCTCCCACTTCGACCATAAAATTTTGCAAAAACTGGCTGAGAAACATGAATCCCAGCTTTAGTATCTCCCAACAGAAACAGTGGAACTGCAATGGTCCCACAGTGCCAAAAGTAACGTTGGAATCATCATATTGGCTCGAACTATGCATCATTTGTATTATGTTCATCAACTTATTCATCAGCTGGCTACTGCTTCCAAACATACATGCACCGCATTCTAATTTTCTATCCCAATTTTCCCCATTTCATGAAATACCCAAATTATTTAAATTGTGGATCTTACGGTCCCAATGCCGCAAGGGCTGTACGGAACCTTACCCCTTCAGAGTGTGACCCTAAAGAGAGGTTGTATCCGAGTGGCCCCAATGCTAAAAAGCAAGTAGCAACGAAACAATAAAGCAATAGTAAGGCATCGAGTAACAAATTACAATCAAAGAAAAACACAAAGCACCAAACACGAAAGAGTAAACACTAAGCACCAAGCAACAGAAGAGGAACAAAGATCACCCCGGCAACATGCCTCAAGCAACCACAGTATGAAGACTGGAGACATTATGGGCTCAGCCCATTGTGCTCCGCCTATCCTAAATTGCTACGTCCCCTAACACTATTCTAGCTTGCCACGCCACTCTATCTAATGCCATCTTCTCATTTAGGTTTAGGTGGGTGAGGTCGTGTCTAATCGTCTCCATCCAACTCTGCTTTGGCCTGCCTTTACCTCTCCTCCGGTGTGTAATATGAAGTTGTTCACATCTCCTAACAGGTGTTGTGGCCGGTCTCCTCCTAACATGCTCAAACCATCTCAAACGCTGCTCCCTCAGCTTATCCTCGAGTGGAGCCACACCAATTTGCCTCTTACAACATCATTCCTAACTCGGTCCTTCCTAGTATGACCACACATTCACCGCAACATCCCCATCTCCACCACCTTCAGCTTCTGTGTGTGGCACCATTTAAGTGGCCAACATTCGACACCGTAAGACATGACCAATCTGACTATCATCTTATAATATTTTCCCATCAGCTTGAGAAGGAACCTTCTATCGCATAGTATTGCTGAGGCTATAACTTATACCATCCCACTTTAATACGGTTGTTTACATCCTCGTCTACTATGCCGTCCAATTGCACTCTCGAGCCCAAATATATGAAGCATTCTTTTTTCGGTATTGAGGAAACAGTCTCTCTTCAGGTTCTCACCCTGATGGGGTAAGGCTACGTACATCCTAACCCCCTCCCCAAGACCCCGCACCAGCGGGAGCCCTTGTGGCACTAGGCATGTTGTTGTATTCTTTTTTCGGTATGCTTTATGATCCAATCTTCACATCCTCTCTGCTTGGGCTGGTTGTGGTACAAAATTCAAATTCCATATACTCAATTTTTGTTCTACTGAGCCTTAAGCCTTTAGGTTCCAAGGGACTTCTCCACAGTTCCAGCTTCTCATTTACTCCTCGTCTTGACTCACTCGCCAGAACTATATCATCAGTGAAAAGCATACACCGAGGGTACCTTGAATGTGTCTAGTGAGCTTGTCCATAACCAAAGTAAATAGGAAAGGGCTCAAAGCTAACCTTTGATGCAACCTAACTATGATCGGGAAAGCATCAATCTCCCCTTCTGTTGTATGCACGTTTGTTGATGTGCCTTCATACATGTCTTTAATGACTCGGATATATGTTATGTGGATGCCCTTCTTCTCCAAAACTCTCTAAAGCACCTCTCTTGGCACTCTATCATACGGCTTCTCTAGATCAATGAAGACCATGTGTAGATCTTTTTGTTTACTTCTATAATATTCAATATTAAGAGATGTATCGCTTCCATAGTAGATCTACCTAGCATAAATCGAAATTGGTTATCTGAGACACCTGCTTGTTGTCGTAGCCTCCTTTCTATTACTCGCTCCCAAAACTTCATAATATGGGTCATGAGTTTAATCCCCCCCGTAGTTGGCACAATTCTAAATGTCGCCTTTGTTCTTATAGATCGGTATCAGGATGCTCTTTCTCCACTCCTTAGGCATCTTCTTACCTTGAAGAATTAGGTTGAATAGTTTAGTCAACCAACCTATAACCTTCTGTCTGATGCATCTCCATGCCTCAATGGGTATGCCATCTGGTCCGACCCTACCATCTTCTTCAACGCATCTCTGACTTCCTCAGGTCTAATACGTCCAGAATAACAATAGTTGCAATTCTCCTCCGATGACTCGAGTTCTCCTAGGGAAATGTTTATATCTCCTTTTTCATTGAATAAATTGTAAAAACATTCCTTCCACCTTTCTTTAATTCGTTGCTCATCCACGAGCGCCCATCCGTCCTCTCCCTTGATGCACTTTACCTAATCCAAATCCCTAGTCCTCCTTTCTCTAGCTTTAGCGATTTTGTAAAGGTCCCTTCTTCCCTCCTCCATGTCCATCCTCCTACAGAAGTCCTCACAAGCCTTAAACTATGCCTTTCTAACTACTATCTTCCCTTCTTTATTGGCTTGCTTGTATTTCTACCTCTTGTCCTCTTCTCCACTTCGATCCCACTCCTTGAAGCAATCCCTTTTAGCCTTAATTTTCTCTTGAACTTCTGTACCCCACCACCAAGATTCTCACTGGTTTGGTGCTCCTCCCTTTGATTCCCCTAGTACTCCGCGTGCCAAGCAATTGATCTTCTGTGCCATTCGGTCCCACATGTGGTTCACATCCCCCTCGTAGTCCCAGTCAATCTCTCTGTGCACCCTTGCCTTAAATGTTAGGTACTTGTCCACCTTCAACTCCTGCCAACGAGTGCATGGGTACACGGGTTTCGCAGTTTTCTTAACCCTTTTCTTTGCCTTCACATCGGCACACAACACCCTATGTTGCGGTGGATAGGTCTCCCCCGGGGATAACCTTGCAATCCATACAATCTTTGTGGCTTCTCTTCCTTAGCAATATATAGTCGATCTAGGTCCTAGTCCCACCGCTCTTATATGTGATCACATGCTCCACTCACTTCCTGAAAAAAGTGTTAGCAACCATTAGCTCATAAGCCATCACAAAGTCCAGGATGGCTTTACCCTCTTCATTTCTAGTCCCAAAACCAAAGCCTCCGTGATAGTTCATGAAGCGATCTATAGCCGTGCCCACATGTCCATTGAAATCACCACCAATCATGACTTGTTTGCTCTGGGGTATTCCTTGCATTGTTATATCTAAGTCCTTCCAAAATCTACCTTCTCCTGCTCTGTTAACCCCACTTGCGAGGCACTAATGATGTTCAAGACCCCCCCGTCTAGCGCCAACTTGATGCCGAATCCTATCACCAAGCCTAGACACACCCACCACTTTGTCTTTTAGCTGTCTATCCATAATAATACCCACTCCGTTCCTCCTCCTAATCTTGCCGGCATACCATAATTTATAACCCAACACATCCTTGGCCTTCGTTCCAACCCATTTAGTCTCTTGGCGGCATAGGATGTTAATATTTCTCTTCATCATCATTTGGGCGACCTCGAAACTCTTCTTTGCTAAGGTGCCGATATTTAGTGTCCCAAATCGCTAGCTGCCCTCATCATGTTTGACTCACCCTATCCCTACTGAACCCCTTTGAAGATGGCCTATGGGTCTGAGCTCCATACCTGCTAAAACTCATGAACTATTCCGCCAACAAAGACATGGACACCAACACACAAGCAGGCAGTAGAAAGAAAGAAAGAAAAAAAGCACAGAGGTTATAAATCAACACCGCAATAGCAACAACAAGCAACAATCAAAATCAGAGCACCCCGTTACAGGTGTGCAACATGAAATGGGAGACAGGGAGAAGGAAACATCTGACCTGCCAGGGAGAGAAGAGAAGGGGGGAGATCTCACCTAGGGTGGTAGTGGATCGGAAATCTGCCCTAGTTGGTACTTAACTGCGGCGCTGCTGAAGTATTAGTGGCGGTGTAGCTACTAGTGGTGGTGGTGGCTGGTGCGTGAATTGAATGGTGGTGCGAGGTGGGTTTCGAAGTTAGGGTTTCAGGTGTGAGGTGTGGGGTGCTGCTAGGTTTTCAACGTTAGGGTTAGGTGGAAGATGCAAGGTGTGGTGGTGGTGCAAGGTTGGTGCAAGGTGTGGGTTTTGAGGTTAGGGTTATGTGGAGCTGGGTGGGAGGTGGTGGTGTGTGGTGGTGGTAGGTGGGTTTCAAAGTTAGGGTTAGGGTTTTAGGGGGTACTGTTGTGGTCGTGGTTCACGGTGGGCTCATGATGGTGGTGCAGTGGTGTTGTGGGCTCGCGGTGGTGGTGGTGCTCATGGTGGTGGTGGGGTGGGATTGCAGCTAGTGATGGAGGTGGGATCGCAACTAGGGTTAGGTTAGCACAGGTAGTGGTGGTGGCAGCACATGGTGGCGGAGGTGGTAGCGGCGTTGTTCCCGGCAATGGGGTGTTGCCGTACTGGTTGCATTGTTGGCAGAGATGGACGGCGATGTTGGCAAGCTGGCCAACGAGCGGTGGTCTCAAGGATCGGCGAGAGAGAGAAGTTAAAGAGAGAGAGAAAAGAGAAGTTAGAGAGAGAGTGGCAACTATTTAGATTTTAGCGGTGGACTCAGGGACGGCGAGTCAGTGAGCTGACCAACAGGTCGTGGTCTCCGGGATTAGCAAGAGAAAGAAGTTAGAGAGAAGGAACAGAAATTATACAGCATTCAACAAATAATGATTGGAAGCTCATGAATGCAAGATTTTCTTCATAAACCTAACAACGAAGAACCTCTATTTTCCTAATTGTCGAAGCTAGAAAGTAAAGTATCATCTTTCTAAGAATTCTATCTAATTTGGAGGTAATGAGCAGTATCATAAGGATAAATAGGACATCAAACTTACTTCTTCAAAACAGGCAAGAAAAAACCTAAAACGAGGAAGCTAAATTTTTGGATCACATACCTGCTGCAGCTTCTCTTCCATCTCACTGAAGAGAGCAATATTACCCACAAATGAATTTCTGGAAGAAAGAAGATTTCAATGTTACTACAAGGACGAGATAGAGCCAAAAGAATTGAAAAAGCTTAAGTCTCATGCTATGCCTTTTACCCAAAACCTAGGAAGTACGACTACGAATATGAATACAAGATATGACACGATACCTATATGCCAATACGAGATTTTTTAAAAACTAGGATGTGACACCTTGTAGACACATTACTTCAAAATTATGTACTTCTTTAGATATATATATCCATGTAATGGATAAAAAAACGACTCCTCATTAAATTAATAATCAATCATTATTTATACATCGGATTCGCACATTTAGAAAGCATAGTACCATCAAATTAACAACTAAACAAAGCCACATAATAGTCATAGACAAAATGTAACAAGAATTTCATTTACCATAATATGGCACATTTTGAGTTCTACTTACCCATATATTTTAGAAATATACAACCAATCCACATTTTAGAGTCATCCCACCAAAAACGTCTCGAAACATATCAATATGTGTCAGAATGTCCAACAGTCCTTTTTTAAAGCCATCCCACCAAAGATGTGTAGCAAAGTATCACTACTTGTCGCAAGCGTATAAGAATTCGAAATTAAAAAAAAAAAGATACTTTTTTCACATATTGGACACGTATCGAACATGTGTTAGAAGCATGTTGGTGTTGGATATGTGTCAGACATTGATACTCTAGCAAAAAAAAAGAGTGTTAGTGCTTCATAACCCAAAACTTATTTCTCTTCTATGAATTGAAGTGATTAATGTTGCCCCAACTCCTAATGCTTACGATAGCTTCCTGAAAGGGAATTGTTAGGAGAAGTGGTTAAATAGTAAAGGGGAAAAGTAAGGACTCATATAGTCATGCAAAGACAAGGATTCGAGTAACCAGATCAACTGTGAGCAGAAGGTAGTCGATCGTCAATTAGTGAGGGTATCTTGGACCTCACTTCCCAAAAATGCCTTTGGTCCAATCCTCTAGCCACGCAACAGATGTCATTTGAGGAAAGATCCTAACCAAGAAGTCAACTACAGTATCTGGCATAATACAAGTTATGTGCACCCTTATTCAAGAAAAGGTACTACTACATATTTTATTGACAAAATCAGGGGTCAAACTTTTCTCAAGTGGGCCGTAGAAGATTGTGGCACTTTTTGTGCCTCCTCATCAGAGAAGAGGGGTCCAAGTCCAAGCGGTAATCTAGCCCAAATATCACAGCTACGCTATCTTATGAAATTCAAAGACCTATACATGATTTAATTTAGGTTTATCTTCTTTATCAAAAAAATGAAATTATATTACAAGGGAAAGAATGTAACATAATGTTATGGACAATATGCTCTAAAACATATAAAACAAATACACCAACGAACCAGAAGCTAGTGACACAAGGCCTTCCAGTCCCTCTACAAATCAACCCACACACTCTATGCTAGCAAAACCCCCACAAGAAGTCTTTTGTCCATAGAAAACCTATGAAGACCACCGTTTCCCACAAGAAAGTGTATGAGTCTTTGAAAATCCTTGCATTTCCCTCCAACCAAATACATAAAGAATTGCAATCTTAGCATTTCAAGATAACATTATGACGTCTTTCTTCCTCTCTATTTCACTGTATGAATTAAAAGGACGTTGTTAATAGATCTTGGAAGCCACCAACATCTATCAGAAACGAGATAATAATTTGCACCACAAATTCCAAGCCAGTGGACATCACAAAAGTAGATAATTGTCCATTTATCCATCTTGAAAGTACATTACACAAATTCCCAGTGACAAAACCTTAAAAGGACTCAAACTTTTGGAAATGATCGTGGATGTTAAGCTTGTTAAGAAGTAGAGACAAAATAAAATCCAAGGCTCCATTTGGCACATCAAATTGAAATTGGAATGTGAAATTGCAATTCCAATTCCAATTATAGTAGACTTGGAATTCTAATGGAATTGAAATTTCATTGTTTGGTTAAACAAAGGAATTAGAGGTCGGAATTTTAATTTCAAAATGATCCTAGCCATCACGTGTTTTCGGTCAATCGAGTTGAGTATTTTGAGTTTTGTTAGCTAGAGTCAAATTTGGATTGGATTGAATCACTTTGAGTTCAAATTACTCGAGTTTCGAATCAAATCGGACCGAGTTTAGTCGAGTTGGTTCATTTTATGTTCGAGTCATCTACTACTTTCGATTGAGCAGGTCAGGTCTTTTCGGGATTCAGGCTAGAATGGATCAGGTTTGAGTTGATTTAGGTCATTTCGATCTCAAGTCATCTTATTTTTGGTTCAAACGGGTTGTACCACTTCAAATTTCAGGTCATCTCGTGTGGGGTCAAATTTAGGCTAAAAGTGAGATGGGTCGGGTTATTTTGGCTCTAGGTCATATTAGGTCTCAGGCCAATTTGGTCAGATGGTTTTGACTTTAGGCTCAGCTTGATTATGCCACATTCAAGTCGAGTAGTCTCATTTTTTGTATTTGAGTCATCTCGGGTTTCGTGTATAATCAGATTGGATCACTCAGAACTTCGAGTTGAATTGATTCTGGTCATTTCAAGTTCAAGTCATTTGAATAGGGATGATTTCAAGGTTCTGGTCAAATCTAGGTCGTGTCAAGTCTTTCGATTTTGAATCATCATCATTTGGGTTAATCAAGTGAGGTTATTTTCGGACTCAGGTCCATGGAATTACTATGGAATTGCAATTTCTTACCCATACCCAAGGAATTGGAATGTATGATTTTCAGTTAAATCCCAATTCCATGGAATTAGGCTGGGGAATTGGAATTCCAATTCCAACAGGTAAAACAAACAACAGAATGGAGGGCTCCAATTCCACTCTCAGCCCCAATTCCTGGCTTCAATTCCATGCGCCAAACAAAACCTAATACTAAAGGGATTGTGGCTGCCCAAACATAGGAACATAAAGGGAAACCTGATAGACGATTGTGTTTGGCAAGATGTTTGAAAAAAGACATAACAGTGACAAACCTTGAACCATCCAATACGTATACCCTCTTATTAGGCAGTGAGGACAAGCATATAGGTCTAGAATATGGCTGAATTGTGTGAATTCGTCTAATTCTCTGATAGTGAAATCCTTGTAGATATATAGGTTCCAAGAGGGTGAACAATCATGATGAGAGTGAAGGGGATTTCGAACAAGGGCCAATCTATGTAAAGTGGAAATTAATCTACAAAGGAAATATACCAAACCAGGTGTCCTCCCAAAAGCAGATATGATCCCCTAACCTAATCTTAAGGCAAACGTGTTGGAGAAAAGGCTGATTTTTTTTTTCGTTAATAAAGGCAGATAAAAGCTACAAAATGAACTCAACGAAAAAGAACATCCCTTATGTCCACTAACC
Source organism: Simmondsia chinensis (assembly GCA_018398585.1). Classification (NCBI taxonomy): domain Eukaryota; kingdom Viridiplantae; phylum Streptophyta; class Magnoliopsida; order Caryophyllales; family Simmondsiaceae; genus Simmondsia; species Simmondsia chinensis. The sequence goes on from JAGTTD010000001.1 coordinate 38,571,734, forward strand.
CCATCTCCTGGAGGCCATACTTACCCTTAATCACCATGTTCCAAAAGAACTCAAGTTCCTAAGTGAATCAACATCACCATTTTACCAAAAAAGACAAGTTCTTAAATAACCCATATACCAATTCCCAATCCCCCATGCCTGCTAGGCCACAAACCTTAACTCAGCTAACCAAATGACCCGGATGCCACTCCTCTACCCTTGGCCATAAAAACTATCCCATGATATGCTTAATACACTTTGAGACAAGCAGAGAAGATTCTATAGAGAGACAAGACTTTAAAAGTATTGCACCACTCTCTAAAGAAAACAAAAGGCATATCTCCAGCATTTCGTCAACTTCCTAACCACAAGCTCGTAAAAGCTAAAAGATCACAAATTACCTCCCAAGGGTACACCTAGATAGGTCAGCGGCAACTGATGTGCAACACACCTAGCTCAAGAAGAGTACGCATTTATGGTCGAATCAACAAGATTAACCCCCACAATACAAGACTTGGTGAGGTTGACTAATATAGGTTATTTTTTTGTTGATCCTTAGATTGTGTGGCCTACAAATAGTCAATGTTTTTCATGACAACTATAGCAAACAAGAAAGAGTATAAGAAACGTTGACTCACCTGAAATCAATCAAAGGACGAATGTAATTTTGACCAAACATATAATAGTCAAAGGGCTCTCGAATTGCTTTGTGGTACGGTGGAAATTGGAAAGGTTCCTGTGAAATCATTGTGACACTCATTAAGTGGTACATAAAACTGTGTATGTCAACAAATGCGGAGTACAAATGCTACCAAGACAAGATCTTACTCAATGAAGAACACCTAGAATAACGATACCTCCACATCCAACAATACTCGGTCCAAAGCAACACTCATGTTCGACAAGACAATCTCATCTGCACTAGGAATACCACTTGAAAGAACCTGAAAGGAGATAGCATGTCAAAAAATATTCAGAAGAACCTTTTTTTTTCAGTATGCAAAATTCAGAGCAAATGCCAAGGGAGCAATTGATTTTTAGCCATTTAACAAGTTTTAATTTTAACTGAAGATCAGGGAGGGTGGTTTTCAATAAACCAGATGAGATATAACTGTAACTTCCAAAAAAAAAACAAACCAGAAGAGACAGAAAAGAAACACAATTTAGGCCTGCAAAATTTAAGCAATACTGCAGTTCTGTAAGAGTGAACTATCAGAATCCAAATTTTCCCATAAGCTCAATTTGCCTCCAGAGCCCTCAAAGGAGCACTTTTTCATCGTGTCACCACTCAATTAATCTTGCCGGGAACTCACAACAATGGATAAATGGAAATGAGCCAAAAACTTTTTCCACTTGCCTAAAATTCTTCACTAACAAGGCATCCCATCCATTCAGTACCTATGGTTCTAATCATAATATACTGGGCTTCACCACAAAGCCCATACCAGGGAAGAGATAAACCACAACCATAAAGAGACCTAATAGAGTCTGCTAGCCTCAATTTCTCCATACAAGAGCCAAGGAAAAGGGTGATAGTGATAATTAATGAAAATATTAAGCCCCAGCACAAAAGATAAGAAGAAAGAAGAGAGTGATGATGTTGATAACCTATTGAAGTATCTAATCTTACTTCACTAAAAAAATCAATTATACGCTTAAAATAACCATGCATAGTGTTACAACCAAAAATGATTGGAACTCAAACGAAACAAGAACTAAGATGAAACTCAAGAAAGAAAATCAAGGGGGACCTAGATTAAGGGAATAGGAAGAGAAAAAAGATGAATAAGGGAGAATTGCAAGGAAAAGGAGAAGACTGAGTTTAACAAGAAAACTCGAAAGAGATTTACAGGGAACTTTGCATTACTTAGCATGATGATTTATGGAGTAAATCTATTTATAAACAACTTATTAAATCAAGACTCCCTCCTACTCTAACAATGTTCTGATGCAATTAACACAAGATTCGTCCCCAATAACTCTGTAACTACTCTTAGCCTTTCCCTCTAAAATTAACTGCTTGCATCACCTAGACTCTTAAGAAATCAGAGAGCATCCTAAAAGATGACACCAGCAGGGCAAAATGAATCACAGTTAAAGGAATTGAACAGAGAAAACAGGCAATGGCGCCAAAACAAGGGACATAAATTGATATTTTATTATCCCTCGAGAAAGTGGGAATAACATCACTTGCCTCTATTCTCTGTTTGTATTTTAAAAAGACCTCTTTCCTGGACTAAGCTAAAAAGAAAATTTTATTCCAGCAACATTGGAAATCGAAAATTATTCATCCATTGTCCTTTCTTTTGATCCTCCCTAACCAGGAAGCCAGTGCAGTATATGATCGAATTCTCCTCTTCCAATCTCGTTGGCATTTGTTATATCACCAAGCGGGGCAAGAAGATCTGATATTTACAAACTCATGAAAAAACTAGGCAGGTACATTCCTGACATGCAGCACAAGGAAAACCGAAGGACAAATAGGACAACACAAAAGGGAACAATGAAAGACACCCAAGTTTAAGAAAACCTCCAGCATACAAAGCGATGACTCTTTCTATTACTGATAGAAACAACTTTGGGGGAAAAAAAGGAGAGGAAGAGAAAAAGGCCACACTATGAAGCCCAAAAGTTGATGAAAGACCGAAATAGAAAATTTTCAACAACTTGAAGGGAAGCAATCCAACGGCGTAGAAGAGACTGATAAAGTTCTTAAGGAAAAGACATTACAGCGTTGCGGTAGTTCTGATAAAGTTCCTCCATCCCAAAAGCAACATTTGCTGGTAACCTTCCAGATTCAGTTTCCTTACGTATTCCAGAAAGCAACTCTGTACAGAAAGGCTCAAATCAGAAAAGGAAACAAAAACTCCTTTTCTATTTGCACAACAAACATGGTAACTAATGGTCAGCTCATTAAATACTTTTATGTACTCCAAACACAATTTAGCAAAGTTTCTCCATCAATATGCTCCATTTAACAATTTCATTGAACAAACATGGTAACTGAAAAAGTTTGACATGACATATTCTATATGCTCATTTAATATGCTAATTTGGAATCAGGCAGTATGCTCTATGGAATAGTAGTAACTGGACACATAGTCAAGCATGTGTTAGCAAATGTGCTAAGATAAAGAACAATTTGAATGCAACACTGCACATAATAACTAGGTAAAACTTTCATACATAAAGAATTTTGTTACTCGAGATTAAAACCAAATATAAATTATCAAAGATGTCATATCATAGATACAACAAAACATAAGAGTTTGATTTTCAGGATGACAGTACAATTCTGGAGACCATCAAGTCAAAAAAGAATGTAGAATGAAAAAATAGCGACATTGTGCCACATTTAATGTAGAATGAAAAAATAGCGACATTGTGCCACATGTACTTCCAACCTTCAATATCCCAAACAAAATCTTCTAGAACTTGTCTCAGGACCTATTCTTGATCCTTAGGGGAAGAGAGCCAAATGTTTTAAAAGACTCGCAGTCAAAAACGGCCCCCACTTCCTCAGAAGACGATATTATTGCCCTAGATATATTACAGCAGAAAAATCGGGAAACTTAGGCCTCAATGACACAAAAGAAGCTGTCCCCAACGACATGAGAAGAACAGTCCTCATTGTTCCACTTTCCAGGCCACTACTATCAGATGTCGCTATTCTCATTTGGACAAGTTGTGGAAAAACTTGTCCCATCCATCAAAGTTCATGCATAATAGATCAATTTGTCCCAACAAGTTTTTTTAGTCATCATATGAGCAAGTCTAACAATTACTTGACTAAAGCAAGCAACAATCCCAGTACCCCAAGGGCTCCCGCCGAAGCAGGGTCTCGGGGGGGGGGATGTATGCAGCCTTCCCCCTTTAGGGTGTTTCCGAGAACCCCCAACCTGAGGGGTGCAACACGAGGACTTCCCAGAAGGTTACCCATCTTGGTACTACTCTCGCCCAAGCACTAACAATTACTTGACTAATCTACCAAATTGTCACCAGAAAAGGGACCAAATAGATATAGTTAACCGTGCACATAGAACGCATGCACAAACTAGTGAATTTTGACATGTAAGAAAGAATTGAAACTAAAGAACACTAAATGTAGGTACAATACTAATGAGTGACCACCAACAAACCCTAAGCATTCCAATGAGTATGTGTGGGTTAGCATCATGGAGCTCTCCTAAAAGTGGAAAGCCATGCTGGAAGTGAATGGAACAATGTAACTGCAATTTTGATATTTCAGGGAATACAATATTTTGCAGTGAATAATTAGACATAATACAGTAATCATCATGGACAATCATGTCAATAGAATAAATAATTATGCAGAGTTAAGCTCTGAATCAAAGGGGCCAGCTTAACAATAGGGACAATGAAGCTAGGAAACACTAGAATGCAAAGCTCAATGCCCGCGGGACAGAGGGGATGCGAGGTTGAGGCCGCAGAACCTAGTAAGTAAAGAATAGTCATTAAATGACCGGTGCTATGAAGACTGGTAAAGCTAGCGCTATCATTACCCATTCCAGAATCCAAAATTAGGAATCCAGATGTAGAGACCTTGTTGACTAATATCCGGTAGAATAAATTATGTGCCTCAATTTTCTAGAAAAAACTTGATGCTAGGTTCCATAGAAATTCCGAATTAGACCGGAATACAATATTTATTAGAGCTTAGCAATAATATCTTCATTACAGAATATCCATTGGTAGTTCAAAGATGATATGATCAGATCATGCCCTGTGCTAAGTCACCTTCGTTTTTCTTGACTTCTGGAGCTTAAGGCTAATTGCTGAATTTTTGTCTGGTATATGATGATCATAAAGCATTCTCTTTGCTGTCATCGAGTTTTCATTAGTTTTCTTGTAAAGATTTTGATACATGATAATAAATATTACCGCTAACCTCAAAACATAATTAACTAAGGAAAGAAGACCAAAAAAAATAAAAATAATAATAATAATAATAACGGGCTTTCTAAAAGTGTTCTTTAGTATGACAAACGTTACAATATTAATTGTGATTGCTTGGTTGCTAAAAAAGATGGTAAGGTAACCGTATTTAATTTTGAGAAATCTATGGAATGGAGAGGTCTCCTTTGCAAGCCAATTTCCCCTCTCATATTGATTATCCATTATGCACGCACCTCTTCTGTGTGCCTTTGTAATTCTCAAAGATGAATCTGATTTATAGGATCTACAGTTGCATAGAATCAAACAAACTAGGAAGTCATTGAATTTATCTAGTTAAGTTATATTTTAGAACAAATACAGTATCTTCACTATTAGACAAGAAGGAGTGGGAGTTGTATGGACCATTTATTTTCACTGCTAAATCTCTTTTCCAATATTTGCAACAAAGCAACACAATCAACATCCTCCATTCCCTCTATAGTCCTTTTAGTTGGAAAGCCGAGGCATTCTTTAGAATCAAAGAATTTGTATGGTCTCCCTTTCTTAATAACCTTCATAATTTCATGCAAAAAGGAAAAGATTCTAACGCTTCATCACCATGTATTTCTGCAATGCACTTCTATAGTAGGGAAACAAACACTCGTCTATTTTTAGTATGTCTTATGGCTAAGGATTATGGTGAAACTATTCTCTCTTTTCCGAAAAATGTGAGTATCTCCATGCACAATGGAAAGTGCTATGCGTAAGAATAATGACGGTACACTGTTACTCTCTATACCTAAGCTGGATATCCTTTCGTGTGTTTGGTTGGAAAGTAATGCCAAGAATTTTCAAGGAAAAATATATGTGGATAGGAAAAGGTGGCCTTTCTAAGGTCTCTATTTGAAGAAAGTTTTTGGAGGCTTTTCTTAATACAACCTTGCAGAGATACAAGAGCTTTTCTATCAATTTACCATCGAATACATCTGGTCCTTAACGCATTGTATATCCTTTCACTCATATACAATTTCCTTTCTTATCAAAAAGAAAATCTTTGTCCAGACAGGACGAGAATATAAAGTAGAAGAACAAAACATTTATAGTAATCTATACTTTGTTAATAGAACTCGGTATCATAGTTTCTGCTCACAGAGTTCATTGTTAAAGGCAATCTCGAAATTTATTGACACTGTTTTTTAAGATAGACTCCTAATTTCCATCCGGTTACAGATTACAGCAACTAATTTGGAATAAATAAACGATTAAATTAGGAAATTTAGAAATGAGAAACATGTTCATAGTGGACAATGATTCCAGAACACCTGAAAATGGTTTCATGGAGTATACAATTATGATGAACACGAAGCAAGGAGAACCATTCGGTCCACCAATAACTCCAACGAGGGAAACTTGACTTAGGAAAGCCTTCATCACTTCCCAAACAGGTGTGAGATGATTCCATTCCCAAATGGAGGTGACCATAGCACCTTATTTCCCAGGGAACATAGAACTCCGACAAACCCAGCAACTTGAAAGGCCCTTTTACACCAAAAGAAACCCAAAATAAAAAAAGCGAAAAACAAAAAAGAAACCCAAACTGAACATGGACCGCTTATAGCAAGGTCAACACTCTATTAGTCATCGGATGCGTATCACCCAAATTGATAAGCCAATAAGCATAACATTACATTAATCATAATAAGTATGTACTATATATATATATGGTCTCTTCCAATAATATTTCTTTTTCAATCAGAAGAATGAGAAGATGTCATGAATGCAGCCTTAGTCATGTGGCAAGAAGCCATGTTTAAGAATGTAATGATACCAGAACAGAGTAGGGATTAAGGGCTCCAGTTTCACAATAAACCAGTTGATGGAAAATCTGTGACAGTTTTTGTGCGTTGCTTCTATCTTAGCTACTCCCTGATTATAATGTCATTTGACTAATCTAGAAATAAGCATGCGGTTCATATGCAAATCCTTTAGAACAAATTCACCATCATTACCATTCCATATTCATTTATGCTTCAAGCAGGCCCAGCAGATATAGATTCTTATCAAGACATACCAACATATCCTGGATGACCTTTCTCCCATTTACGCCTCCATTGTACTTGAAACATGAAATAACTTCTTTATCTCCTCTAATTCAACCAGAGGACTTCAGCTTTTGACACAATTGGCATCCAAATATCACAATCTATGTTAAGCACTGCTATAGAAAGCATATTAATTTGAACCCCATTACTAAGGCTAGCCAAAAAACGGCAAAGAAAGCAATTAATTCTTCAACACAACAAAAAGTACAAATGCTTGCTTGTATCCTATCTCACAATCATCCAATCTCATAGTTTTGCTCAATTTACAACAGAGTAACAAATAGCCACATAGTTAGCATCATCCACTAACCATATTCACATTTTTCGCAATTTTATGCCAAATGAAAAGAACTTCAGAAACAATAGAGCAGTTACAAGATGTCTAAGAACCAACCATCCAAAAAGCTTCAGCTGATAAGTGAACGTCCAATAATGATTTCATACTCTAAAATGTCCCCTCACGCAAAGGTCAATTGGGCTTGTAGCGTGAATAATGCACAGTTCCACCCATACATACCTTGTGCTTAAAATATGTTAATACTGAAATCAGGCGCTACTGGGGTTCAAACCAGTGACCACTTGATTAACAAGGGTCTGATACCATGTCAACGATTCAACTATTCCAAAAACAGAAGTTGATTGGTTGAGCGTTAAAGTATCAAATCATTCATGATTCTTTACCCATCAATAGTTAGTTCGTTGACACTGTATCAAAGTTTGATGACCAAGAGGTCATAGGTTCAAACCCCAATCTCATTTTTAATACTAACATAATTTAAGAACATAATATAAGGTAGACATATGCAATATCCACACTTCAAACCGAACACGCGTCCACTTAAGGGGATATGTTAGAATATAAAACAAATCTCAGCTTTTTGGAAAATTGGTTCTCAACAATAGGAACAATAAAGCAGTTACAAGTCACAAATTAGAGGAGGGATAGAAAGAGAGAGGGAAATACAAAAAGAAAGAACCTTCCTCAGAAGACACATCAAGGAACGCACGAGAATGAAAATTGTCACTCCTCTCCACCTCCAGCGACGACGACACCAAAGACTCCTTATCCGCCATCAATCCGCACTTAGAAATACAGCAGCACAGAGAACGCGAAAGGCGAAGACTCGCCCGAAAGGAGACAAATGGTGGTGAAGAAGAAGAAGAAGAAGAAGAGAAAGAAACCCCAGAAGGAAAGAGGAGGGAAACAGGTGGAGCAGAGGGAGGAGAGAGAAGCAATATCATCATCGAAGAAGAAGAATGTGAAGCGAATATGAGGTTGGGACCTCAAATGGGTTGGGTGTGGTACTTGGGTCAAGAAGTGAAAGGTGCTGCTTTGGAAATCGACAGCAGCCGAAGGGAGGGGGGGGGGGGGGGAAGAGAGAAAGAGTGCGTGTCGCGTGTGGAGTGGTGGGATCGTGCGGGCTGCTTGCTTCCACTTTGGATAAGAATCTTTCTCACTATACATCATTTCTTCACGCTCAACATATATTTACGCATGTTCAAAAAAAACACAAACATATATATATGCTGCTCAATTTTTTTTTAGGGCATATTTGATATAGAGTTAAAAAATAAGAAATAATTTTTAATAATGTAATTATTTATAGAATAATTATTATCTTATGAAACTTTTTTCTTTCATCTTATCTGATTGTACATTTTTAAAGGAGTAAATATGAACCAATAAACCTTTCATTATGTTTTATTTAAGTTGTTGGAAAAATGATACAAGCTAATCTTTAATATTGTAAAAAATTACATCATACTTTGAAAATACACTAAGTGAGTTCTATCCTACATAGACAATTTAAGGGGGGCAAGTTGAGTTTATAAGGGTACCTTTTCTTAACCTATTTGAATTAAGACATGGGTGAAGAAATGGTGGGAACCACACGCTCGCCGTCCGCCCGCCGTGCCCTGCCGTGCCGTGCCGTGCTCGTGCGTGGGTGTGGGTGTGGGTGTGGGTGATATTTTTCTCATCGGGTATATTCGTTTTGCGGAAATTTATGATAACTAGCTGTTGGGCTCGGTTTTAATGCCCAGAAACCGTTTCTAGTTGTTAGGCTCAGTATTATTGCACAGGAACCGTTTATAGCTGTTGGCATTGGTAATTAACTACAGCTTTTATATTTATTGGGTCATTAGATTAGTATAAATAGAGAGCTCTAGCTTAGGATTATGATCATCCAAAAGAACGCAGCTCTATCTACCAATTTCTCTCTCTCTCACCCTCGTTTTTATCACTATTCTCTTCACAATTTGGGCAAAGTTCGAGGCGTTCCTAACCGGCAATTAACGAGTACACGTTCGAATCGTGTAAATCCTGGAGGACGGCAGCCTACAGATCTGTTTGCACCGAAGCAGAGGCGAAATCGTCTTTTAGGACAATTTATTTTCCACGGCACGGTATCTTCGGTATTTTATCAGTCTAACCAACTTTCCCTCTTTCGATATTCTTTGATTGTCGTGTTCAAGTGTTTGACTGCGTTTTTTACTGCATTATACCGAGGTCTTGACACTGAATTTCTCACTGATTTACTGCAATTTTAATTTAACTTTTGCTGTTCAATTTACAGTAATTAGCAGTTAATTTTTACTGCATTATCGCTTTATATTCTGCGGTATTTCTACTGTATTTTTTGCTGCAATTTTGCAAAATAATCTGCAGTATTTTTCTGTATTTTACGCAGTACCTACGACATATTTTTTGTTGTACGTATCGATTTATTTAACAGTCTAAAAGACAATTTACCACGTATTATATTTGAACATGGCAACCAAAATACCCCTTCCCGATATGCCTAAAGTTGAGCCCCTTGACGAAGAACTATAAGAGGTGGTCCCAAAAAATTTTATTTTAGTATGTATTGATTACGTACTTTATGAGAAAAAGACACCTGAGGTGAAAACGAGAAAAAAGCTTATGAAGAAAAATTCACCGTAGACGACCGAACTTGTAAGGGAAACTTACTGCATTACATGAGTGATAGGCTCTTTGATATTTATGTAAAATTAAGCACGGCAAAAGGGATTTGGGATTCCCCACAGAAAAAATATGAGGGTGATGATGCAGGGACTAGGAAATATACAGTTAGTAAGTGGTTAGATTTTAAATTCGTGAACAATAGACTAATAATTGATCAAGTCCATGAATATGAAAATATAGTAACTACTCTTTTGTCTGAAGGCCTTAAGATTTGCGATATAACTCAAGCATATGTTTTAATCAAAAAACTTTCACCTTCTTGGAAGGATTACAAAAACCTACTTATGCATAAAAAGAAGGACTTAACATTAGAGGAGTTAGTGAACCACTTAAAAATTAAAGAAGAAAATAGGCTTAAGGACAGGGGATACGCATACTCCGACCAATCTAAAGCTAACATTGTCGAAGTTAGACCTAGTACATCTGACAGGTTCAAGAATAAAGGGAAAAAGTATCACTAAAACTTCAAGCCTGGTGGAAAAATTCAAAAGCCAAATAGAAAATTCCTCGGAGATTGTTTTCACTGCAGAAAATGTGGACATATGGCTAAAGATTGCAGGAGTAAAAAGAACCAGCCTAAGGACCCAAAGCACAAAGCCCACCTTGTAGAGACAAAGAATATTATAGCTGTTGTTTCAGAGGTAAACCCAGTGAACAACATGACTAAGTGGATAGTGGACCCGAGGCTACCAGGCATATCTGCACAAACAGAAACATGTTCCAGGAGTACCAAAAAGCGACTAAGGAAGAGGTAGTCTACATGGGCAATTCTGCAGCAGCACCTATCCTTGGAAAAGGGAAGATTTCTGTAAAACTCACGTCTAGAAAGTTTCTTACTTTAACAAATGTGCTGCATGTGTCTGATGTGCGTAGAAATTTGATTTCGAGTAGTCTTTTAATCAAAGATGGGTTAAAGTTATCTTTTGATTCAGACAAATTAGTCTTGACCAGGAACGGGGAATTTGTGGGCAACAGTTTTTGTAATGGTGGCCTTTTTTGTCCTTGATGTTGTATACATGAATAACAATGCTAGTACCTCTTCTGCTTATATTGTTGAATCTCTTGAATTGTGGCATGCTCGCTTAGGACATATAAATGTTGAATCAATTAAACGGCTTAAGAAAATGAACATGATCCCTAACTTTAGTGATATCAACTTTAATAAGTATGAAATATGTGTAGAAGCTAAATATGCTAAAAAATCCTTTAAGTCTATCGAGAGACAAACTGAACTTCTTGAACTAGTTCACACTGGTTTAGGAGACTATAAAAGTCTGATGAGTAGAGGTGAAAAAAGATACTACATGACCTTTGTAGATGATCACTCTAGATACTCAATGGTATATCTCCTAAGTACTAAAGATGAAGCAGAAGAAATATTTTTAAAATACAAAGCCGAAGTGGAAAATCAGCTGGGAAGACAAATAAAAAGAGTTAGGTCTGATAGAGGCGGAGAATATGATCCAATCTCTCTAGAAAGATTCTATGAGGAAAATGGAATAATACATGAGCGAAGCCCCCCCTACTGTCCACAATCTAACGGTGACGTAGAGAGGAAAAATAGAACTTTAAAAGGTATGATGAATGCTATGCTTATTAGTTCTGGACTACCTGACAACATGTGGGGGGAGACGATATTATCTGCTTCTCATGTACTTAATAGAGTTCCTCATAAAAGACTAGATAAAACCCCATACGAAATATGGAAAGGCTATGCGCCTAATTTAAAATACCTGAAAGTGTGGAGGTGTTTAGCCAAGGTCGGATTACCCGACTTTAAACGGAGTAAAATTGGACCTAAGACTTTTGATTCTGTCTTTATTGGGTATGCTTATCATAGTGTAGCTTATCGTTTTTTGGTCAAAGGATCTAATGATTCATATGCATGCGGTAGCATTATGGAATCTAGAGATACTGAATTCTTTGAACATATATTTCCTTTGAAATCTTATGATGCACAGTCTTCTAGTTTGCTTTCTCATACTGTAACTATTAATCGTGATAATACTAACGATATAGACACCCCTAAAATTCGAAGGAGTAAAAGAGCTAGGAAAGAAACCAAGTAAAAGAGCTAAGAAAGAAACCAACTTTGGACCTGATTTTATTACTACTTTCCTATCAGAAGATAACTTCATAAATGAAGAAATTGCAAATGTCTATATGTTAGAAGAAGACCCTAAAACCTATGATGAGGCTATAAGATCAGTTGATTCTACCTTTTGGAAAGAAGATATCAAAAGCGAACTAGAATCAATTCTAAGTAATCATACATGGGAATTGGTAGACCTTCCTAGAGGTTGTAAGCCAAGAGGTTGTAAGTGGGTCTTTAGAAAGAAAATGAAGGTTGATGGGACAATAGATAAGTTTAAGGCGATGTTAGTGGCTAAAGGCTACACCCAGAAAAAGGGGTTAGACTATTTCGATACTTACTCACCTGTAGCTAAAATAGCCACGATTAGAACTTTGATCGCCCTTGCGTCTATTCATGATTGAGTAGTGCATCAAATGGATGTTAAAACAGCATTCCTTAATGATGACCTAGGAGAAGAGATTTACATGGAGCAACCTAAGGGTTTTGTTGTTCCTGGTAATAAAAATAAAATTTGTAAACTTGTAAAATCTCTATATGGTCTCGAACAAGCACCTAAACAGTGGCATAAGAAATTTAACATCACGCTAGTAGCTAATAATTTCCTTGTAAATAATGGTGATTCTTGTGTGTATTCTAAATCTGATTCAAATGGATGTGTAATAATTTGTCTCTATGTTGATGATATGCTAATATTTGGCACAGACTTGAATGTTGGCAGTGAAACGAAAAACTTTCTATGCTCTAAATTTGAGATGAAAGATATGGGCGAGGCAGATGTGATTCTAGGAGTTAAAATTGTGAGAACTCCTGAAGGCATAATCCTAAATCAATCTCTTTATGTTGAGAAGATAATTAGGAAGTTTAACATGATTAATACTGATCCTGTAAGAACACCTTATGATCCTAGAGTACATCTAACTAAACATAAAGGTGTTGCTATGTGCCAATATGAGTATGCTAAAATAATTGGTAGTGTTATGTTTCTGATGAACTATACTAGACCTGACATTGCATATGCTGTAAGTAGACTCAGTAGATATACACATAATCCTAATCAAGAGCATTGGAATGCGTAGATTGCTTAAATACTTGAAAGGAACTGTGGATTGGGGACTTCACTTCGGAAAGTTTCCCGCTGTTTTAGAAGGATATAGTGAAGCCAATTGGGTGTCTGATAATGATGAAATTAATTCCACTAGTGGATATGTGTTCACACTACCTGGAGGTGCTATATCCCGAAAATCATCTAAGCAATCTTATACTGCTACGTCTACTATGGAATCTGATTTTATTGCTCTTGAGTTGGCAGGTCATGAAGCCGAGTGGCTAAGAAGTCTATTGGGAGACGTGCCATTATGGGGGCTTCCAGCTCCATCAGTGTCACTTCACTGTGACAATCAAGCTGCAATTACTGTGGCTAAGAACAAGGTTTATAATGGCAAGAGGAGACACATTCGTCTCAGGCATAAGATCGAGAAAGATCTACTAGAAAGTGGAATGATATCACTAAACTATGTAAAGTCTGAAAAGAATCTTGCGGATCCGTTGACAAAAGGCCTTTGTCATAAAGTGATTGTAGAAATATAGAGGGGGATGGGACTAAAGTCTGTACACGAATAAACTATGATGTATCCAACCTGGTCTTATTAGGTTCAATGTGAAAAGCCATAGTTTCATTTAAGATATGCACTGTGTTTTATGTTGTCCCTCCCTATGGTGTGACAGTGCGGAGACGGGTCCATAGCCATATGTTTGGCGATGTAAGCACGACTTGCACTTAATGGACACTGTCTGTATGTTACTAAGAGGTAAGGTTGAGTTTTAGCTCTTAATGGACCCATATCCATATGTCTAGTGGTGTGCTGTAATACACACTTGATGGGATCCACCTATATAGGTGTGGGAGTCTGGCCGCTCCCTATGAAGGATTAAGACTTGCCTTTTAGAGCGCCTATGAATATCCAGGACGAGCGTATGGCCGATTAAACCCCCCAAACCGCAGGAGTTGCCAAGATCTGGAGTTCGATATGTGTCCAAGTGGAAGACTATACAACCCCTTGTGAGGTTCAAGGCGGAAGTCACCTTGCAAGATGTTGGTCCTAAACTTGGGTTACACTAGGTGACGATTCAAGTTGTAAGACATCGGTACTGAAAAACTGAACTCCCTTTGCCCAGTCGACTCCTATCTTTCTCTCTCACTTGTATCATTTGTGGGAGATTGTTGGAAAAATGATACAAGCTAATATTAAATATTGTGAAAAAATAGATCACATTTTGAAAATACACTAAGTGGGTTCTATCCCACATAGACAATTTAAGGGGGCCAAGTTGAGTTTATAAGGGTATTTTTTCTCAACCTATTTGAATTAAGCTATGGATGAAGGAATGGTGAAAACCACACGCGCGCCGCCCGCCCGCTGTGCCGTGCTCGGGCATGGGTGTGCGTGTGGGTGATATTTTTCTCATCGGGTATATTCATTTTGCGGAAATTTATGATAACTAGCTATTGGGCTCGGTTTTAATGCCCAAAAACTGTTTCTAGCTGTTAGGCTCGGTATTATTGCACAGGAACCATTTATAGCTGTTGGCATTGGTAATTAACTACAGCTTTTATATTTATTAGGTCATTAGATTAGTATAAATAGAGAGTTCTAGCTTAGGATTATGATCATCCAAAAGAACGCTGCTCCATCTACCAATTTCTCTCTCTCTCACCCTCGTTTTTATCACTATTCTCTTCACAATTTGGACAAAGTTCGAGGCGTTCCTAACCGGCAATTAACGAGTACACGTTAAGGGTCGGATCGTGTAAATCCTGGAAGATGGCAGCCTACACATCTGTTTGCACCGAAGCAGAGGCGAAATCGTCTTTTAGGATAATGGTATTTTCCATGGCACGGTATCTTCTGTATTTTATCAGTCTAACCAACTTTCCCTCTTTCGGTATTCTTTGATTGTCGTGTTCAGATGTTTGACTGCGTTTTTTACTGCATTATTCCAAGGTCTTAACACCGAATTTTTTACTAATTTACTGCAATTTTCGATTTAACTTTCGCTGTTCGATTTACAGTAATTAGAAGATAATTTTTACTGCATTATCGCTATATTTTCTGTTGTATTTCTACTGTATTTTTAGTTGTAATTTTGTAGTATAATCTGCAGTATTTTTTTTTATTTTACGCAGTATCTACGCAGTATTTTTCGTTGTACGTATAGATTTATTTAACATAAGTGTAACATACTTCTTTTTTTCTTTTATTTGCTAATTCATTTCTTATGTTATTTTTTTAATTTTTTTAAATTTAATTATAATAAAATATAATGACTTATTAAAATATTAAATAAAATCACCCTTGTATAATTGATAATGCTTTAAATATTTAAAATATAATTTTGAATTTTTTAAAAACATTAGATAATCCCTATTACAACGGTGACGACTTATTTCCATCGATATTGCTATTGTTGCTGATCTCTAATCACCACCAACATCACCATAGTAGATCTCTCCTACTTTCTATTTGCTTTTTTGAATATTTAATATATTTTTTAATCTTAAAATATTTTTTAAGTATTTAAAATATCTTTATAAATATATAAATATTTTTATAACTATATAAATATTTTATAAATATATTAAATATTTTCTTAATAATATTGAAATATTTTTAATTATTTTAATTATTTTTAATATTTAAATACTATTAAATTTTTATACATAGCTTTTTATATTTTATCATTGGAATAGTTTAAAATATATAAATACTATAATAATATTTAAAATATTTTGTATATATGTTAAATATTTTATGAATTTT
The DNA here is from genome assembly GCA_018398585.1 of Simmondsia chinensis. Classification (NCBI taxonomy): domain Eukaryota; kingdom Viridiplantae; phylum Streptophyta; class Magnoliopsida; order Caryophyllales; family Simmondsiaceae; genus Simmondsia; species Simmondsia chinensis. Next base: position 38,587,610 of record JAGTTD010000001.1, read on the forward strand.
TAAAATATTTTTCTAATATTAAATATTTTTAGAATTTTTAGAATATTTTATTAAATATTTAAATAATTTTTTAAATATATAAAATATATTTTTATAATATCCAAATTTCCCAAACAATAAACAAGTTGAAAATTTTTTTTACCTCTGCCCTCGTTATGGATGTTGCACTGGGGGGTAGTGCAATGATTTTAACCCCATTTGGGAGATTAACTTTTTGATGGGTTAAATGCTAATGGTAAACCAAACAGGGTTAAAAGAAGTGTAATGGTTAACCATTAACCCTTGTTAACCCCATACCAAACATGCCCTTAGGATAATATTTATAAAGACTTTCTCACATGCGGATAGAGAAATTCTTCTAAAGTTTGTCGTGTCCGCCATACCGCATTTGTTATGTCATGCTATAAAATTTTGATCACTTTCATAAAAAAGATTAACAGTGTCATCGTCTATTTCTTGTGGAAGGGGATCTTTTGAGGACAAGCGAATTCATTGAAAGGCGTAAGATATACTTGAAAAAAAACTAAGGGTACGGGTGGCCTTGGTTTTAGGGACTTGTGTGGGGTCAACATAGCTATTATTGCTAAACAAGTGTGGAGAGTCAATCAAAATCCTAACGCTTTCTAGGTCCGGCCCTTAGAGGGATCTATTTTAAAATTTTCTCTATTTTTGATGCCCCCTCGGCCATAACCCCTCATGGGATTGGAGATGTTTCATCGAGGGCCAAGATTTCATTGTCAAGGGTCTTAGGTGGAATGTCAACAATGGCAACCGTATTGATGTTTGAAAGAATAAATGGGTCCCGGATCTTCCCTTCTTCTTAGTTGGTTCCAAACCAAGGGAGAGAATGAGTGTAAAGCATGTGTCTCGGACTTGATTTGGGAAGGGGCAAAGAGATGGAACATGAATCTCCTTTCTCGCCTTTTCTCTGCGAAGGAAATCAATGTTATCTCCTCCGTACCCTTTAGGAACCCCTTCTGGGAGGATGTTTTGATTTGGCACTTCACAAAGTAAGGAAAATACTCGGCTAAATTCGGGTATTGTGTTTGGCTCTCAAACCAAAATCCCAATTCCTGGGAGACGACATCTAAGAGCTCCTTGGAGTGTACCTCCTAGAGTTTCCGTACAATGTGGTCCATGTCAACCCCCCCCCCCCCCCCCCCCCCCCCCCCTCTCCTCTTCCCCCAAAAAAAAAACATTTTATGTGGAGGATCTGTTGTGAATTCGGGCCCTAATTTAGGGCCCAAATTCACAACAAGTGGTATCAGAGCCTTGGTTCGGTGTCCAGTTGCACGATGAGCAAGAAAACACGAATGAAATAGAACCAGAAAGTGGTTTTGTGTTAGATTGTCTTGTTTTTCAAATCTAGGGTTTTCTTGAAAAATTGGGATATTCTTTATTTCTTGGAGAGAAATGAAAGAACCAAGAAAATGTTTACAGAAATAGGGTCTGAACTGTTTCTTGTTTTTGTGAAATTTTTTTTGAGTCAAAATTTTCAAATGGGTTTTAATAAGAACACTTGTTTTTTGAGATGATCAATGGGCTTTTATTTCTTCAAAAAATCTGAGTGTTATTTTTCGGCTATTGCTGTGTATGTGGTAGTATGATAAAAGTCCGAAAAAGGAAGAACATATGTGCGATATGAAAGAAAAATGAAAATGTTTAATCACTATCAAAAATTTAGGTTTGGCTTTACAATTAGATCTGGGTGTTGGTTTAGGCGTTGGATGCTTGTTTTGACCTAGATTGAGGACTTTTATTGCCTATTTTGGATTTAAATAGGTGGTGGGTTGTGCGTGGATGTTTCTTGAGAGATGGTTGGAGGACAACTATCTTGGGTGTAGAATAGGGGTGTAAATGATCCGAGCTGCTCGCGAGGAGCTCATGAGTAGCTCGAATAAAACTCGACTCGAACTCGAGTTAACAGAGTTCGAGTTCGAGTTCGAGTTACTCAATTAATAAACGAGTACGAGTCGAGTAGTTAACTACTCGGCTCGATACTTGATTAAATACTGGACTCGATACTCGAATAAATACTCGACTCGATACTCGATTAAATACTCGACTAGATACTCGATTAAGTACTCGACTTGATACTCGAAATGGTACTCGACTCGATACTCGACTCGTATAAAGTAGTTCTTGTATATCATTTTCTTTTGAAATGGATGGCTTGTGACATTAATAGTAGAATGAAAGATGGAAAATTGAATTCCTTGTAAAAGATAACATGTTATATTAGTGGTGGAGTGAAAGAACTTGCATTTGGTTTGCTTGTATTTTTTTAAACTTAGATTTTGATGCTTATTTTCTATTAATATATCGGTCATTTATTGTTGTATATGTTAAAATATAGTATAGGTAAGTATTAATAATATTCGAGTGTATGGAATAATATTATAATAGAGCTAATTTGGGAATGTTCCTATGCAAAATAAACGAGTATTCGAGTCGAGTCAAGTACTCGAATAGTTAATCGAGTTTGAGTTCGAGCAAAATTTACTACTCGAATCGAGTTCGAGTACTCGAGTAGTTAATAGAGTTCGAGTTCAAGTACTGAGATACTCGACTCGGCTCGACTCGATTACACCCCTAGTGTAGAACATTGGATATCCTTGAATGGTTGAGAAAACTTGGTTTTCTTTTTGGAACCTTAGAAGTGTCTAATTGGTTAGGACTTTCTTGAAGTCCTTGGTTGTCTCTAGTCGGGTTGGACTAGTATCGGAGATAGGTCATTTGGTTTGAGCGTCAAACTACGTCTAAAGCCCTGGTTTGTCTCCTACGTGGTAGTTGAGACGTGTTTTAAATGTCTTGGTTTTGGACACTCAATTAGGTGGCCCAGGTAGCATAGATTTCTCGTTGTTGTTTGAACATCCTGTGGTTTCTTGTTGTGGAAAATATATTTATGCCTTGAGACTAACGATTTGTCTTGAAGTGAGAAAGCTCTAGGTGCATCTAATCGGTGGAGCGGTTCGGGGTTAATCGCTTGTTCGGCCTCGTGTATGGTCGGTTGAGAATCCGGAGTAGATTCTTGTTTTGGTAGAGCGATTATGGAGGTAAATTGCTCGAGCCTGACCCAGTTGGTGGTTGGATGGGAGTCCTTGGTTTGGATTCTGTTTTGGTGTTAGTTTGAACACCCTAGCATAGTGTTGGTGCTACTGTAGTGTGGCTGACTGTGCTGTTCAGAAATTGAATTATGTGTTTTTTCAATATTCTATGTGATTATAGTGGTTAACTTGTTGGAATGGAAGCCTTGAACCTAGGATTGACAACTCTTAGGTTAGGCATGTCTATTTGCACAATCTTGGACCCCTGTGTGGATAGAGTATTGCATGTTTTGAGTTTAATCATGGATTAGACTGTGTATGCGAGAATTGGTGTTTCTTGCAAATGTTTTGAGTAAACTAAGTGAAATAGTTGATCATTGTAAAGGGTATAGAGAACTTGTGAGTTCTTATAGAAAATCGATGTGTGATTTAGTGTCTTGGTCTCCATGTTGACGTCTCATGTATTTCCCAAGGCTACGTTGGAAGCAAGTTGAACATATATTGGTACTTGTTGCTTGAAGTGATGATAGCATATCGTTTTAGAGATGAACTAGGTCTTTTACATGTTATTTATGGATTGTTTCAAGTTGAATTTGTTGCTGTTTTGGACTGCTACATGCTGGTATGCTGTCTTTAGTGCTGCTCATACTAATTTTACTGCATTTTTGGCTGATTGCTGCTGGACTATGATATAAGCTGCTGAATTTTTTGCATATTATTGTGTATTTGAGCTATTTTACTGAATTTTAGCCAAGAGTTGGGAAAACATGATATGTTTGTGTCATATGTGGACTTATGTTATCTTTGGACACTTCTATGCCCTTAGGATCATTGTTTCATTCCTTTTTTTCTAGTTTTTTTTGGAAATGTGTAAGGTATAGGTCTAATGAACCTTGGATTGACCATTTGTTTGGTAAGGTTAGGTACCTTATGTGTTGGGTTAATGGTTCACAAGTTGTTTGCTCATATTTGGTTATTTTTTGTATATTGTTCATGGTGGAGTCTTGTGATACAATGTATGAATTGATTTGGCTAACTTAAATTCTAGGTGAATTGCATGTTTAGCTTGGATTTCGTGTTGATATTGTGATAGACTTGATTACCATGATTGTGCCTATGTTATGTTGTGTGAGCATGCTTGGTTTCTTGGTGTGAAACTTGTTTTCGAAATGGCCTTTATTTTCGAAGGAGCGTTATGAGTTAATTTCATGAGACCATGGTGGAGTTGTTGGATTATGGTCCCATGAAATTCGATATCCACAATAGGATGTAACTGAGTTATGTAAGTTCATAAGTAATAATAGGCTGGAGCGTCTTGACTAAATGAAATGTTAAAATTGTCAGAGAATTTCTATTCGGGAAATTAGGATGTCGTTTGCCGGTTTTAGCCACCCGCCTTGTTTAGGCTCGTTGGAGGCAAACTTGGATGATTATATCCTAATTTGGGGAATAGAAATTATAGACAATTTTATTGATTTGAAATTGGGTTTTAAAATGGGTAAAAGATTTGGAAAATATATTGTATTTTCTTTGAGGTAATAAATAATATCAGGTTTGTTATTATTACCCGTTGGTTATTAACCGACCTGGATACCCGTGCCAGCTAGCTGTACTTGCATCAGATTCGTGCCACGTGTCTCGTTGTCCTCTGTTGGATGAGCTGCCCTCCCCTGTTGCTTTATATAATTGCTTTATATAGCCCTTTTTTGGTTAAGGGTTTCGTAGCAGATGAAGAAAATTACTTTTACACAGAAACTTTCACAGATGCAAGAATTGAGAGGTTGAAGAGAGCAAAAAATGAAGGAACCCATTCTTGGGGGTTTCTCCAGAAACGATTTCGCAGAGAGAGAGAGGAGAAACATTGTCATGGCCCGAGGTGGCTCGGATTTTGACTATGAAAGAAAAAGAGTTTGAGAGAGGGAGAATGGAGAAAGGGATGAGAAAGAGAAGAGAATTAGAGAGAATAGAGAGAATAGAAGGAAGTAAAGAAGATTTAGATCGTGTATTATCAATGAATGACATTACAAGGTATGAGAACATGTACTTATACTAGCTAATCAATGAATATCTAAGCTCTAACTAACTAACACAACTTCCAAAGCAACAACTAACAAGTGCTAGATTCCCTACACATCCTAGTGCAATTAAGAGACTACTACAAGTTATTACAATCTAACTACCTTAACTAATACTAATGAGTTGAGTATACAATCTAATACATTCTAACAATATTTAAGTATTTATCCCACATAGTGTTCATGACATTACATCCCCCTTTAGAGATTCTTGTCCTCAAGAATCTTGTAAGAGAGTAGTAGCTTGAATTTTTGCCAATGCCCCTTGATTGTAGACCCATCTATATTTCTCTTTAAGGCCTTACAACCTGCTGCAGCACGTTCTGACAATAGGTCACAACATCTTGTTCCAAGCTTGCATCCATTTCTCAGCAGCAGCTTACAATCCATACCATAATGATGGTTGGTTACTTCTCCTGCCCTTCTTCTAGCTTTTGGTGCCTAAACCAGAAGGTCTCAGGTGGTCTCACCTTCGCTTGTACCTTTGGAGGATGTCCCCAGCTTCTAATTGAACTCACATGAGCTTCCCACTCTTGCCTAAAGTTTTCTGCAATGACAGTCCAAAAACACATCGCAACCAGCTCAAATTTGTACTTGTCTCCAAAGGACTTCCCTTGGTTGTTCTTATATGCCATCCATTGAACTTTCCTCTTCCTGCTTTTCATTTTGGAGCTCAGTTTAACCTCAGTTCTTCCATCCCTTTTGCTCAAAGGTTGAGGTTGCTTGACCAAGCTGTCATCCAGTTCATTTTTATTGTTGAGTTCCTTGCTGCTGGACTTGGCATTCCACTCCAATTCCCTTTGATCAGGAGGCCTGTTGTTAGTGTTTTTGGATGCATAAACATCAGCTTCACTCATTTGACTCTGCACTTTGATCAGATCTAGCAGTTCCTTCACGTGAAATGTGTCTTTTGCTTGCATTGGTTGAGTAACAGAATGTGCCTTGAATGTACATGTGTGGACTGCAGTAAAACCAGTAAATCCATCCTGATTTCTTGTTGAATTTACATCTCTGTTGCGTGAACTCCACCTCTTCCATGCCAATTTGATCTGATACAGCCCCACTCCCAGCTGAATTGGGGCATCTCCTTGCATTAGAACAAGATCAGAATACTTCTCGGTTGAGTTTACTTGCACTGCTGCAGCACCAGCTTTGCTTCTCACTGAATTTGTATCATTGCACATTGAAGTCCTCCTCCAGACCCTACTCACGCGGGAGCCCTTGTTGCACTGGGCCTGTTGTTATTGCACATTGAAGTCCTCCCCTTCCTTGCTAACTTCACTGTCCTTTTAATCCATGAGAAGGCCTCAAGTCTATCTATCGACAACATCATTACCCTAGGTTGCTTCAGCTTCATATTCTTGAGCAAGAAAAGCTTGTCAAGAATCACCTTATATGACTTGAGAAGTAGAAAATCTGGAGGTCTTCCATGATAGATCATGATTGGCTTTTCTTTTGCTCTTAATCTCTTGCTTGAGAAACATTTTTTGTGATGTAAGTGAATGACCAACCTAATCTCACAACCTTGCTACAATGTGAAGTTAACTCGCAACTTCCTGATGTTAAGTACTTCGATGTATACTTGGGACTTCTTTGCTGCAATCTCCCTTGGCTCTTCAACATCTATGGAATCCAATTTATGATGATTCTTACTGCATTGTTTGACATTAAGGTTCTGTTCTCCAAGCTCCACATCTTGTTCTGTAACGTCCTGTTGTCCTTGCGGTAGTGTTCTGTTCTTGTTCTGCATTGCTTCCACATCTTGTTGTATTGCTGCAGCTTTAGGATTAACATCAAGAACCTGAACTTGCAGCTCCTTATGTTGTAGGTCTTGCGTACTTGAAGGCTCATTTGAAGGATTTCTTTTTGTTTCTCCAATTTGTGCCCAAGGATTAAAGAATTTAACATCTAATACACAACAATTGTCATAGATGTTTCTTCCATGTAGTTGGACAATTGCTAAGGCAGCTTGGTTTATTGAAGAATATGTCACATAGGCTTCAATTTCTTGGTTAGTTATTGGGTTGATTTTCATTTCTTCAATATGACCATAGGGATCAAAGACTAGGTGGAGGATATTTTGGGTGATGGGATAAATGGCATTTGAGATTCTTACCAAGAGTGTGGATCCCTTGCTAAATCTTGCAGCCATTCCTTGACCAATAGATCACAATGTGCGTGCGCTGCACTAGCTTGATGATCCTGAACACAGGGACACAAATCTGCACCAGACCGCAACTTCCCTGAGCAACAACAAGTCCTTGACTGAGTTGGATCAATGTGAAGCACAATTTCTTGATCAACTTGAATCTGAATTCTTGACCCAATTTTGATCAAATGGCATTTAATTTTTTTGTGTGTTTTGGGTGCTCAAGATCGAGCTCTAATACCAATTGTCATGCCCCGAGGTGGCTCGGATTATGACTATGAAAGAAAGAGAGTTTGAGAGAGGGAGAATTGAGAAAGAGAAGAGAATTAGAGAGAATAGAGGGAATAGAAGGAAGTAAAGAAGATTTAGATTGTGTATTATCAATGAATGACATTACAAGGTATGAGAACATGTACTTATACTAGCTAATTAATGAATATCTAAGCACTAACGAACTAACACAACTTCCAAAGCAATAACTAACAAGTGCTAGATTCCCTACACATCCTAGTGCAATTAAGAGACTACTACAAGTTATTACATTCTAACTACCTTAACTAATACTAATGAGTTGAGTATATAATCTAATACATTCTAACAATCTTTAAGTATTTATCCCACATAGTGTTCATGACAAAAACATGGAGGAGAAAGAGGGCTTTCTAGTGAGAAAAAGTTCAGAGGAGAGAGAGAGAGCGTGAAGTCCGAGGTAGGAGGCTGAAGATTAAGAAGAAGACGGTGGTGAACCTTGGAGCTCGGGATGCTCGGTTCAAGGCGATGCGTTGTCCCAAACGAGGTCTTCTTCAACGATTCCGGCTAGGGCTTGGGTCCCTAGGCTGTTCTTCGCCTGTATTTGCTCAGTGATGGCTTTCATCTTGTTTTTTCTCGTTTTCTTGCTTTGATTTCTGTTCGGATTTCGTTTTTGTCATAAAATTCGATGTTTGGTCTGTGATTGTAACCCTAATTACTGATAGTGGATTTGACTCCTCTGAAAACGGAGGCCCGTAGACTAGGACCTCGCTGAGGTACCGAACCACGTATATCGCATGTTCTTTGTCATTTTTGTTGTTTCTGGTTTATTTTCCGCATTGTTTCGTTTGTGAGTTTTTCGTTGCTTAGTACTAGGACAAGATCCGGTTTTCGAGTTGAGTTCGGGTCTGATTTAGGGCTCGAATTCACAACAGGATCCTTTCAAATGCTGTAGCTACCTCTAAAATTCTTTGGTAGAGAAAGCTAAAGCTTAATCCCCCTTTTGTCCAAGATGTGTGATGGAGTCCCCGAAACCATCGAGCACCTCATGTTCTTTTGTCCATGGGCTAGGGCAACTTGGTTTGCGTCTTCTTTGGGTTTCAAACCAACAGAAGAAGGCTTCTGTAGCTTCCACCTTTGGTGGGACTCTATTTGCACTAACCAGACGCTCTCTCAGGATGACCTTTGATCCCTCAACTTCAAAACTTATATCAAAGACACCTGAAATATTTTAAATAAGAATTGGTTTAGGTAATTTTAATTTGATAATATAATTTCAAGGTGTCCTAAAGGTTCAAAATATTTTCACAATAATTTGAATTTCGGTTGATCAAAAACTTGAACTTTGGTAAATTTTTTTTTTCCATATATTATCCACACAACTTTTTAAGATTTTGTTAAATTAAACTAACTTGACATTTAAAAAAAATAATATAACTAAAGGTAATATTTTCAATTATATTTAAAACAATCTTAAAATACCAAAAATATATAAAATAATTTTAATTATAAAAATATAGTTTTATTTTTTTATTTTAAAAATTATTTATTGGTAGTTTTAGGGAATTTAATATTTTCAAAATTTTAAATTTATTTTAAATGTTTCAAATATTTTAAATTATTCTAAATATTAAGGATAGTGACATATGTTTGAAGTATTTTTTTTTTGTGTTAATTTTAGTTGTTACATTAGCATAATTTCACAGAATCCTAATGGAGCCATAGGGAAAATATTTGAAAAAAAAGTTGCGATAGCTTATGGTATCTTTAAAATATTTTAAAATCTTAGTACTCTATAAAATATATTACCAAATATCAGAGTACCTGAACTAAATTTTTTCTAATGTTTTGAATAGTTTGGATGTCTTTGGTGCAATTTAAAGTTAGGGGTTCAAATTGATTAATTTTAATAGTTCGGGGGATGTCCTTAATATAATTTCAAAGTTAAGGGAGTTACATTGATTTTAACCAATAATTCAAGGGGCATGTTTAATGAAATTAGAAGTTGGGAGTCACATTGATTTTATTTGACCAATATTCAGGGTATTAAGATAATTTTCCTTAGGCTAATATCAGTTAGGCATTTATCCATATATTTATCAGCCTAAGGGCTTACTTGTAATTCCCTCTGTATTTATATTATTATATATACGTGCTCAGCAACCCTATTGGGTAAGCTTCCCTAAACTATTCTCTCACATGATATCAGAGCCTACCTAACTTAAGAATTTTTTTTTTTTTAATTTGATCATCTTCTCCCGAGTGCCCTAGCCCCGCTTCTCCCCTAGCGGTGCCGACCTCCCTTCCTCTCCTCCGGTGGTTGTTCTCAAGTGGGCATAGTGTGATATTCTCTCTGGTGATAAGGTAATTATGTCTGCTATCCCTCCTTCCTCTTCCTCCTCTCCCTCTGCTACGAGCCCTCCAGTAACACCCCCGATCGATTGGGGGCACTCCGGATCGATCGGGAACGCTTCTGTTGGGGGCCTGATACCCTCTAACCCCGATCGATCAGCACTTCACCCGATCAATCGGGACTCCCACTGCAGCCATCCCAACCTCCAAATCTTGGGTTCCTCCGGTCACCGGCCCCTGCATCCCTTCTCCCACATACAAACTCTGGCGTCTCCTACTCGATCTCCAATCTCAATTTGGGATATTCCGTCCCCCTATTTAATTATCCCAACTCTCTTCCCACGACAATTTTCGGGTCCCTATACATGACATTCCCCCCCTTTTCTTCGGGTCCCCTCCCCACCTCATCTATCACGAGCCTTGTCACGGTTAAACTTGAAAACCCTACCAACTACACCGCTTGGAGGGAACATGTATCAATGTTACTGCGTGCCCATCGTCTCATGGGTTTTGTCGATGGCTCCCTTCCCTGTCCTCCCTCTCAAATACAAACACCAACAGGCATCTTTATATCTAACCCTGACTATCATACCTAGTCCTATGTTGACTCAAGTATTAGGGCCTGTTTATCTGCTTCTCTCGCTCGCCCTGTCCTCAATGATGTCATTCTTCACGCCACATCCAAGGATATGTGGGATGCTCTTGCTAAAAAGGTTTCATGATCACTCCCTTGCCAAAGAATTTGATCTCCATTCTCGACTTGTTACCCTATGTAAAGACAACAAGACCATGAATGCCTATGTCATAAAACTCAAAACCATAGCTGATGACCTTGCAACAATTGAGTCCCTGGTATCCAATCAAGAATTGATGCACTATGCTTTCTTTGGCCTTCCCCTGAAGTATGCCGCATTCAATACTTTCACTCGCCAGTCTTCCTGTGATCTCTCATTTGAACAACTCAAGACGACCCTTTTAGATGAAGAAGCAGCTTTGTCTCGGATTCACGCTCAGTGCAATGCCGAACATGGTCATGCGCTAGCTGCCACGGGTCACGCCCTTGATGCCTCGAGTCAAAACTGGGGTTGTGGCGGGCGTGGGTGCAAAGGTTGTGGGCATAACTCCAATCGTCAAGGAGGACGTGGTGGAACATACGGTCAACTAAACTCTGGAACGAGTCAGCATGCTTTCGGTCAACCCTTGCTGGCACCATAACCGTGGGCTTGTCCGGCTCCGCGCCCGCCTCAAGAACGTATCCTTGGTCCCGGGCCCCTTGTCTGTCAGATTTGTCATCAAGCAGGTCATGCCTCCTCTCTGCCCACATCGATATGTCAATACTAACCTTTCCCACTCCCTTTCTGCTATGTCAGTTACAGACTCTGCTGCTCCTACGTGGTATCCTGGCTCATGGGCTTCTAATCATATGACATCAAACCTAGGTATTTTGAAAAATATTTCCCCTTACTCTGGATTTCAGTCTATTCAAATTGGCAATGGCTCCTTGTTGCCTGTTACACATGTTGGTTCTTCTAAATTGCATGCTCCCTCGCGTGAACTTAACCTCTCTAAAGTATTTTTGGTTCCTTGTCTTACTCATAATCTTCTTTCCATTAAACAATTGTGTCGAGATAACAACTGTAGTGTCGAATTTGACTCGTCCTCCTTTTGTGTTAAGGACAAGGCTACGGGGACGCCCCTATGTAGGTTACTCAGTAATGGACAGCTTTATGGCTTCTCTCCACACCTCACATGACTCGTCGCACATACTGCTTCTGCAAATTTATGGCACAGGCACCTAGGACATTTAGGTCATAGTGTTTTTGAAGTTTTGCGTAGCTGTTCTTTGCTTTCTTCTAGTTCTGGTTCTAGTTCGGTCATACATTGTCAGGCTTGTTGTTTAGGCAAGTCGCATCGTTTACCATTTGCTTGTGTTATGCATACTACTACTGCACCTTTACAATTAATACATCCTGATGTTTGGCAATCTCCTATTTAATCTAATCCTACTTTACGTTACTATGTGCTTTTTATTGATGACTACTCGCGCTGTACCTTGCTCTATCCGATGCAATGAAAAGATGAAGTGTACTCCATTTTTTTTTTTAAGGCCTTCGTTGAAAACCAATTTCATACTACTATCAAGTGTTTTCAAAGTGATGGAGGTCGTAAGTTTGATAACAAATCTATGGCTGCCCTTTGTCGTCGACATCGAATACATTTTCGTCTTTCTTGTCCTGATACTCCACAACAAAATGGAGTGGCGAAGCGTAAGCATCAATATTTAAGTGAAATGGTACGAACCCTCCTTTTTCAGGCGCAACTACCATATGAATTTTGGACTGATGCTATATGTACTGCGTGTTTTACTATTATTTGATTGCCTACTCCACTTTTGCATAACATGTCTCCTTTTGAACGCCTTTTCAATCAAGCACCAAATTACAATGTTTTTCGGGTCTTTAGGTATGCATGTTATCCTAACATCACATCTCGTACTGCTCACAAATTAGCCCCACGATCCATCCCATGTGCCTTCTTTGGGTATGCAGTACGCTATAAGGGTTATCATTTTTTCAATCCTGCTACAGGTCGTGTCCATGTTAGTTGCCATGTCCACTTCGTTGAAAACATTTTTCCATATAAGGACCTAGTCTCTAGTTGCACTGCGCCGCCTGATAGCTCTGTCGTGGATGTCCCGCTTCTCCTTCCTCTCTCGGTTGGAGGTTCCCATTCGCGGTTTCGTTAGGTCCACGTGGGGCTAGCCCATCGGGTGTCACACTCGTTGGGTCCCCCTCATCCCTCACCACGGACCCACCTGGTGTCCATGATACTGTGGCACCCTCACTCACTCCTCCCTTGCCTGCGTCTTCACAGTCACCGTGTCACTCCTCTTCTGTCACGGTATCAGTGTCTCGAGTGCTCTCCACTGCGATCATCGTTGAGCTCCTTAGGAGCTCCCTGGTTCGGCCGACTACACATGGCACCGATGAACCGATCCCCTCGGTCTAGGATCCCGTGGTCTCGTCCCCGGTGCAAGGAGGCCATCCTATGTGCACCCGTCTCAAAGTTGGCATTCACAAGTCCAAGCACATTCTTTCTCTCAATTCGATTATAGTCGTTCGGGAACCCACATATTTTTTTCAAGCTGTTAAAAACCCCCAGTAGCAGGAGGCTATGGCTGAGGAATTCAATGCGCTAATTCTTAATCAGACATGGGACCTTGTACCCCCCTTCCCTTGCTCAAAATGTTGTTGGGAGCACCTGGAAGTATAAAGTCAAGTATAAACCGGATGGCTCAGTTGATCGCTTCAAGGCTCGCCTTGTTGCACAAGGCTTTCACCAGCATGAAGGTCTTGATTATTTTGAAACTTTTGGCCCGGTTGTCAAACCAACTACCATCAGGTTTATTCTTGCACTTGCAATCACCAACTCTTGGTCCATTTGCCAACTTCACGTCAAAAATGCATTTTTACACAGTTTTCTAAATGAAGAGGTATACATGTGTAAACCCCCTGGTTTTATCCATACAAATTTCCAACGCATGTATGCCGCCTGCGGAAGGCCTTGTATGGCCTGAAATAGGTACCTCGGGCTTGGTCTCACAAGTTTAGTTCGTTCCTTTACAGTCTTGGGTTTTATTGTAGTAAGGCAGATCCCTCTCTCTTTGTCCATCGTTCCCCATCTAATATTGTATGTCTTTGACTATATGTAGATGACATCATACTGACTGGCTCAAATTCGGACCTCCTTACCAAATTCATCGCCTCTCTGTCTACTTAGTTTGCCATGAAGGACCTTGGTCCGCTTCACTACTTCCTTGGTATTGAAGCTCGTCGTCCTCGACATGGCCTATTCTTATCTCAATATAAATATACCCTAGACCTCCTAAGTAAGCATGATACGCTTGAAGCCAAACCTGTTCAGACTCCTATTCCTGCCCGGGTCCAACCTTCTGCTGCTGATGGTGAACCATTACACGATCCCACCATGTTTTGTAGTGCTGTTGGAGCTCTCCAGTATCTTACAATTACCTGGCCAGACATATGCTATGTGGTCAACCGTGTGTCCCAATACATGCATCCTCTGACAACTTTCTATAGGCAAATGGTGAAACGTATTCTACGATACCTCAAGCTCACTCCTAATCATGGCCTCACCATCACCCCTGGTTCCTGTACCTCAGTCACTGCCCATGCTGATGCTGACTGGGGGGTTGTCCTGACACTCGTCGCTCTGCCACTGGGTTTGCCTTATTCCTTGGACCAAACCTCATATCCTGGCATGCCAAAAAGCAACCAACGGTTGCTAAGTCCACCACTGAATCCGAGTATCGAGCTGTGCCTAAGCTCGTGTGTGACTGGATCCGCTATCTCATGCGTGACCTTAGTTTGTGCCATTCTGGTCCCATTCTTATTTACTATGACAATGTGTCTACTACATACTTGGCTGCGAATCCCATCTCCAATGATTACAGTAAACATGTTGATATTAATTTTCACTATGTACAAGAGAAGGTGGTCAAAGGTGATATCCAAGTTCGATACATGCCTACCACCAAACAGGTTGCTGATATCTTTACGAAAAGGTTGGCTACTGATCGCTTCCGCTTCCACAAAGCCAATCTGCACGTTAGTCCCCCCATACAGATTGAGGGGGCGTGTTAGGATAATTTTCCTTAGGATAATATCTGTTCGGATAATATCTTTGTATTTATCCATAATATCTTTTAGGATAATATCTTTGTATTTATCCGTATATTTATCAGCCTAAGGGCTTACTTGTAATCCGTTTGTATTTATATTATTATATATACGTGGCTTAGCAACTCTATTGGGTATGCTTCCCTAAACTATTCTCTCACACACAGGGGATGCCTTTGATGAAATTAAAAGTTTAGGAGGTCGCTTTGATTTTGACTAATAGTTCAAGGGGGTCTCCATAAATATTATCCTTTTCTTTGTAAGCATATGAGATTCTTTAGTATTAGATTATACTAAGTTTCTTCATGTGCGATGCACGAGTGGTTTTTGTTGTATATTGTATTTTTTAGCTATGAAATTTTTTTTATTTTGTACATTATTTTGTCCATGTGTAAAGCATATGAATAAAATTTGTTTTGTATCGCTGAAAATAATATTTAATAGATGTGAATGTTATTCCATTAAATTACCATTGTGTAAGTACAATGAAAATAAATCCTTCATTACTTTCATGTTTCTATCTAATATTGTTTGATTCCCTGTAATGAAGGGTTTTTTTATTAGCAGTTGTTCCAATTTGTTAAGGTGAAACTTATTTATTCAAGTACCTTATCTTTTTTTTTTTTTTTTTGTGGTGCTATGGTTTGTTGATTAGGTAGTGATTAATGAGCATTCTATAATGCAAACAAATATGAGCCTAATATTTATAATATATAATTTTTGCTTAGGCATAAAACTTTATGTATTATTATTAGTTAGTATTATTATTACCATTGCTATTACTATTACTATTACTATATTTGTAGGAAATATCTGACGTGTACAACGACAATACCACATATAACAGCGTATAGAATACAGCGTAAAATACTGTTGTAAGTTACCGGAAAACACCGACAACTACAGTACAAATATCAGAAAAATACTGCTGAAAGATGCAGTAAAATAGCCGAATAAGTGTAGTAAAATAACCGAAAAAATACTGTAAATTAAACTGTGAAATTATACGAAAATTAGCGTTAAAAATCTCGATACAACATATTAAAATATTCCAATAAACTTGTATCAAAAACAGCAGCCGAATAAATGAACACGACAATCAAGTAATACCTGAAAGAGGGAGTGTAGATTAGAAAATACCGAAGATACCGTGCCGTGGGAAATACCACAGTCCTAAAAGACGATTTCACCTCTGCTCCGGTGCAAACAGATATGTGGAGGCCGTCCTCCAGGATTTACACGGTCCGACCCTTAACGTGCACTCGTTAATTGCCAGGTAGGAGTGCCTTGAACTTTGCCCAAATTTTAGGAGAGAGAAAAACCGTGAGAGAGAGAGAGACCGAGAGTGTTCATGTTTAGTTGTTATAGCTAATGGTATATATAGTATAGACAACTATAACAAGTATTAAAAAGAACGGGTGCAATAAATTCCAACGGCTATAAACGGTAACAAGTATTAAGTCATCGGCTGTAATGAATTCCAACGGCTATACACGGACGTAATAAATTTCAACGGCTATATTGTCATTTAATTCCCAACGGTCACAATTTTAATGACCCTGAACGACGAATAATGGTGAACAGCCGGTAATTAGATACGATTAGAATATTTTTCCATAACACTTAAGTTTAGCTTGTATCATTTTTCCAACAACCCCCCACAAAGGATACAAGCGGAAGAGAACAAAGAAGGATAGATTGGGCAAAGACAGTTCAGTTTTTCAGTGCCGATGTCTTGCGACTTGAATCGTCACCTAGTGTAACCCAAGTTTAGGACCAACATCTTGCAAGGTGACTTTCGTGCCTTGAACCTCACAAGGGGTTGTATAGTCTTCCACTTGGACACGTACCGAACTCCAGATCTCGGCAACTCTTGCGGTTTGGCTCGTTTAATCGGCCATGCGCTCGTCCTGGATGTTCATAGGCGCTCTAGAAGGCAAGTCTTAATCCTTCATAGGGAGCGGCCAGACTCCCACACCTATATAGGTGGATCCCATCAAGTGTGTGTTACCGCACACCACCAAACATATGGATATGGGTCCATTAAGAGCTAAAGCTCAACCTTACCCCTAGTAACATACAATCAGTGTCCGTCATGTGCAAGTCGTGCTTACACCGCCAACATACGGCATTGGACCCGTCTCCAGATAGTGTCCGTCATGTGCAAGTCGTGCTTACACCACCAACATACAGCATTGGACCCGTCTCCGTATTGTCACACCATAGGGAGGGACAACATAAAACACAGTGCATATCTTGAATGAAACTATGACTTTTCACATTGAACCTAATAAGCCCATGTTGGATACATCATAGTTTATTCGTGTACAGACTTCAGTCCCTTCCCCCTCGATGTTTTTACAATCATTTTACGACAAAGGCCTTTTGTCAACGGATGCGCAAGATTCTTTTCAGACTTTAAATAGTCTAGTGATATCACTCCACTTTCTATTAGATCTCTCACGATCTTATGCCTGAGACGAATGTGTCTCATCTTACCATTATGAACCTTGTTCTCTGCCACAGCAGTTGCAGCTTGACTGTCACAGTGAAGTGACACTAATGGAGCTAGAAGCCCCCACAAAGGCACTTCCACACTATATTACAACAGAGCGGTACTTCAGAGTTGACTACTGCCAACATTAATCACGAGTTGCTCTTACCCCCACATTGAGGTACCTGCAATGAGCTGTTAAACAACTAGCTCCATCGCCTGCCAACTTCAATAAGAGTCAGTATAACACATTAGTGGAGCACACATTATATTAGTAAAATTACATCTCCACCCCAAGTACTCATATAGTACATATATCATATATACAGTTGGCAAGAAAAACCACATACCGCTAATTGTCACTTTCATATCTCATCACAATTGTGAAACATTATCACTAGTTTAGGTCACAAAGGACCATATACCCATTCTCATCGTACTTAGCGTACATGCGATATTACTATTAAGGGTATTTCATATCTTACCAATGTCGTACGAAATTTTTGGTGATATCAAGAGAAAGAGGTTCATAATACCATAGCTCACAAGATGCCTTTTACAACTCAACTTAAGGCAACCCAAACCTCTGCAAGGCTCTCAAGCCCAAGTGCTTAGCATCATTAAGCTATTTACATCGACTTTGGACAATTGACAAATAATATTTCCACCATAACGAATTTCCATGAGCTAGCTATAACTAGCAAACAGCGGTAGAGACACAATAGTCAGAAAAGATTATCACCTGACAACATACCTTATAGGCTCTCGGGTGCTTTTAGAGCCCCCCACAATGGAATGTATCACACTGCATTCTTAGGTCGTTAGATTTTTCTACCTGCCAACTCAGTGTTGAGAGGATAACTAAAACACGCAGGTTTCAGCGGGGTATCAGAAACATATTGTAATTAGTAGAATGTCTCTCAACGAGATCAAACACCCAACACAACACGGAGTCGACTACAACATAAATCCCATTCATAGTACTTCACTAGTGCTTCAACAATTTAATTAGAGCACTTTAATATTCATTATTTGGATCAATGTTTGTAGACAAGGTCCACCACTAACATATGATATAAAGGGACAAGTGTTGTCTTATTCACCAAGAACATAATACTATTAATTACCTTAGTATATTTGGCTTGTGATGTGATGCCACATTTTTATTTTCATCAAATGAACACTAGGGTCATATAGTATGTCATTCGAATGGCCAATGTGAGCACACAACATATGACAATAACCAAACAAGGCATATAGGCACAAACTAAATACCAAGCCTATGACCAATCAATGTTGTCATGTGACCTGCACCTTACTCCTTTTCCAAAAAAACTAGAAAGGAATACATGAAACAATGATCCTAAGGACATAATAAGTCTCTGAAGACAACATACAGTCCTTATATACTCAAACATATCATGTTTTTCCGAACCACAAGTTGGAATTCAAGAAAACAACTTAAAATGATAGTATATTGCCCAAAAGACAGCAGTTGCAATATCAAGAACAAATTTAATACTGCACAAATTCAGCAGTTAACAGTTATAATCTGTAATATGTACATAACATACCGTGCTCGCACAACTGAAACAACAAGTATTACTCTAGTACTGCAGAATTCAATATGTAAAAGTCCATAATAGCATGCACATCAACATCTTACAGCCCAAAACAATATGCAACAGTGTATTCGGCAACATACAACATGCTTTCCATCATTTCAAGTAACATGTGACAACATATTCACAATACTTCAAACACAGCCATGGAAAATACATGAGACACATTATCAAGGAGACTAACATACCAAATCACTCATGGATTTTCACAAATTATCACAAGTCCCATTATTCCCTTTATAATGATCAAGGTCTCTAAGAATTTTATCCACATAATCAAGATTTAAATCCTTTTTTATTCATTCTCACATCAGTGTCGCATTTGCCTCATATAAGTTTCTTATATTAACTCGAGAAAAGTTTTATGGTATTTATAGCATTCATACTCTCCCAAAGATGGGCATCTCATCAACTTGACTTTTCATACATACAAACCGCCATCATAAACAAGCTTATGTGTGACCAGGAACAGTCAATAATGATGCTATTATCTAAGGATTTGATAAATATCACATGGAGAGTTTCAAACGCAAAAACTTTATTTTACTTAGGAATCCCAAAACCCCTCTAATTTTTCCATAAAAATTTCTCTCTTAATATTATAATTCAAGATTGTTGACTATCAACAAACTTTCTTGAAATAGGTGCACTTATGGCTTCATAACGTTATCAAGGATTCTAGGACCTTTCTCAATCGCAAATGCACTAGCTACATGATTGTCAAGATCAAAGCACTTGAACTAGAAAGGCAATAATATATTCAAGAGTACCTTCAGAGGCTAAACGCCCCCACAGTTCAAGGTAGTGGAGATCAGAACCATAACATTTTATAGTATTTTATCTAATCACTAAATAAGGAGCCCTTTTTAAGTCAACAGGTACATCACCTAGAGCTTTATTATTTCAACATAAACCACTAGTCTCAAGCATGAACACCTCTTTCCACAAAAAGGAAATCAAAGGTTGTGTTAAAAAATAGTGAGAAATTCATGCTACGTAGTGGTAAAAATAGTTCTTATGTAACACAAAAATTTTGTGTCATACCTTAGCACTGCCCTCACATTTCACTAGCTTATATTAGGGTTTATGTGGATCTAACTTCCATTGATAAAATATAAGTAATACATGCATGCAAACACTATGTTGCTTCCATCTAACTTTTTTCATATCAACCTTGAAAATTAGGTCCTTTGAATTACAACATGAATAGTAGGAAAAGTGGATGGAATCCAAATCATCAAACATACACATACTTAAACTTCATGTATAGTTTTTGGTTTATTATTAAGTATGTCTCATTTCCATTTTTTTCTTTTCCTCTACACTTGAAAGCCCAATTGTTGACCCAATCGTATTTAAACCCTTAGATCCATATGGGCTTTCATTTTCTTTTTCTCATAAGGCCTAATGACCTTATTCCTCATAATCATTTCGTCGAACATCTTTGTTGCGCCCCATTTAACTATCACTTTTTATCTCAGGAACTGAGCTATCTAAAAAACTCAAAAATAACCACTTTTCCCAGCCCATATCCTTTTTGGTATGTCACATCTATTTTTTTTTTAATGAAAATTTAATCTAATTTCTGGTATACCGCAATGAACTTTCCAACTTTGGGTAAAATATGAAATTCCCAGAGCACCAGAACTTTTGAGTCGAAGACTGCTTGTGATTCTTATTCTCCTCTAGCTGGTTACAATTGGTACATATAGAGATTCATTTGTGACATATATATTTTTCAGTTTTACTAGCAGACTATATATGCACTGCATAACACATATCCTTTTTCAGATCTAGCTATTAGTCATTCCAAAAATCGTCTTTTAGATTGTAGGAAATATCTGACGTGTACAACGACAATACCACATATAACAGCGTGTAGAATACAACATAAAATACTGTTGTAAGTTACCGGAAAACAACCGACAACTACAGTACAAACATCAGAAAAATACTGCTGAAAGATACAGTAAAATAGCCGAATAAGTGTAGTAAAATAACCGAAAAAATACTGTAAATTAAACAGTAAAATTATACGAAAATTAGCATTAAAAATCTCAGTACAACACATTAAAATATTCCAATAAACTTGTATCAAAAACCGTAGCCGAATAAATAAACACGACAATCAAGTAATACTTGAAAGAGGGAGAGTAGATTAGAAAATACTGAAGATACCGTGCCGCAGGAAATACCACTGCTCTAAAAGACGATTTCGCCTCTGCTCCAGTGCAAACAGATATGCGGCGGCCGTCCTCCAGGATTTACACGGTCCGACCCTTAACGTGCACTCATTAATTGCCGGGTAGAAGTACCTTGAACTTTGCCCAAATTTTAGGAGAGAGAAAAACCGTGAGAGAGAGAGAGACCGAGAGTGTTCATGTTTGGTTGTTATAGCTAATGGTATATATGTAGTCTAGACAACTATAACAAGTATTAAAAAGAACGGGTGCAATAAATGCCAACGGCTATAAATGGTAACAAGTATTAAGTCATCGGCTGTAATGAATTCCAACGGCTATAAACGGACGTAATAAATTTCAACGGCTATATTGTCATTTAATTCCCAACGGTCACAATTTTAATGACCATGAACGACTAATAATGGTGAACAATCGGTAATTAGGGACGGTTAGAATATTTTTTCATAATACTTAAGTTTAGCTTGTATCATTTTTCCAACAATATTCACTATTATCATTATTATTTTTACTACTATTAATATTAATATTATTATTATTAGTTTAAAAATATATTTTTAAATATGTTATCTATATTGAATAAATAGGCAAAAGTTAATCATTTATCATGATATTTATAGTGAATAGTATTTGTAATAGTTGTATAGAGTGAAAAGCATATTAGTTTAGGTCAAACTTATAACTCAGTTGGCACTAAAGCTGGCCTTTTGGCCCCTACCACTTTACGACCGATTTAAACATATTTATTAGGATATATTAGATTATATTGATTTTATCCTGATATTATCCTGATATTACTCTGATATTATCCTGATATTATTCTGGGAATATTCTGTAATTATTCTTGTACTCTTTACTATAAATATATGCCTTAGCAACCCTATTGGGTATGCTCCACTAACTCACATTCTCACATGGTATCAGAGCATACCAACCCCAACTAAAAAAAAAAAAGGAGGAATTTTTTTTCGCACAGTGGCGAAACCCTAACCCCCACAGCCGCCACCTCCCCGCCTGGCCCACCGGCGACCTCCCCTCTCTCCCCACCTGGTCGTGTCGCCTCTCGGCCATGGTTCCGGCCCCAGGCTTGCCGTCGACGGTCATCGCTCCAGCCGCCATTGTTTGAGTCTACCTCTGCTCGTTGTCCCATCGCCTGCGCCACTGGTCATCACTGTTCGCCGGTTGTCCCGATGTCGAACCCCATGGCTGCTACCTCCTCCTCTCCTTCTCTCTCCAGTGTCGACGCCTACCGCCTATCACCGACACCGACAACCACCGCTCGGCCACCGGCTTCCCTCGCCCAGCCACCGCTCTGACCACTGCAGCCCACGGCACCTAGGTCGGCCTCTCTCTCACCTGGTTTCAGCCACGGGTTCTCCCTCCCCTCTCTCTCCTCCTCTCATGCCGACCCGACTCTGTCATTCGCTAATATCGGTGCTTTCTCTTCCGGGTATAATATTGGTCTCCCCTCACCTTCGTTTAATTTTTCCAATTTCTCGTCTCCCCTCCCCCCCCCCCCCCCCCCCCCCCCCCCCCCCCCCCTGTGACTCCCCTTCCTTCCTCCTCTATTACTAGTCTGGTTACTATTAAACTAGAAACCCCTACCTGATTATAGCACATGGCGGGAACAAGTCTCCATGGTTCTTCGTGCCCATCGACTTATGGGTTTCGTTGATGGCTCACGCCCATGTCCCCCGGACCAAATTTCAACTCTCACGGGCCACTGTATGCCCAACCCTGATGCTATAATATGGTCCTGTATAGATCAAAGCATTAGGGCCTGTCTGTCTGCCTCCCTTGCTCGCCCGATCCTAAATGATGTCATCCACCACCCTACATCTCGAGACATGTGGACCGCCCTGGCCAAACGTTTTCGCGACCACTCTCTTGCTAAGGAGTTCGACCTACGCTCTCAACTTGTCACCTTACGCAAAGACAATAAATCCATGACAACCTACCTTACCGAACTCAAAGCCATAGCTGATGGTTTAGCCGCCATAGACTCACCGGTCTCTAGCCGTGAACTCCTCCATTATGCTCTCTTTGGTCTCCCTCCTGAGTATGCCGCCTTCAACACGTTCACCCGTCAGTCGTCCCGTGATCTCTCCTTTGAGCAATTCAAGACTGCACTGTTAGATGAAGAGGCTGCTCTCGCTCGCATTCACGCTCGCTCCTCTATAGACCACGGCCATGGACTCTCAGCCGCTCCTCCTCTCACCGACTCCTCGGGTTCGGGTCGGGGTTGCGGTGGCCGTGGACGTAAGGGTCGTGCACTCAACCACAATCGCAATGGAAGCTCCGGGGGTCGTGGTGGGTCACACGGTCAACTGCAACATCCTCCTAGTACAGGTATGGTTCCCACTGGTGTTCTCCCTCTGCATCAACAAGCTTGGGGTCGTAACTCAGGTATGCATTCTCATCAGCCTCATGATGGTATACTCGGTGCCGGTCCATTAGTCTGTCAGATTTGTCATCAAGCAGGTCATGCTGCCTCTCTCTGTCCTCACCGCTATGTTAATTCTGATCTCTCCCAATCCCTATCAGCCATGTTTGTCAATGATTCTACTGATCCTACCTGGTACCCTGACTCCGGGGCGTCTAACCATATGACTTCCAACGCAGGTATTTTAACTAAACACACTGCTTATCGTGGTTCCAAATTAATTCAAGTTGGCAATGGGTCCCTGTTACCGGTCACTCGTGTTGGTTTTTCAAAAATTCGCACTAACTCTCACGACTTGTTACTTCCTAATATTATGTTGTTTCCTGGTCTTACATACAACCTATTGTCTATTAAGCAGTTGTGTCGGGACAATAACTGTGTTGTGGAGTTTGACTCTTCTTCCTTTTATGTCAAGGACAAGGCTACGGGGACGCCCCTCCTCAAGATACGCAGTGAAGGACCCCTTTATGGGTTTTCTCCGCACCCTACTGGACTCATAGCACGGACCGTCCCGGCTGAACTCTGGCACAGGCGCTTAGGTCATTTAGGAAATTCTGTTTTAGATACTTTACGTACCCGTTCTTTGATTTCTTCTGTTTCCAGTGCTGGCTCAATAAAACATTGTCATGCATGTTGTCTAGGAAAGTCACGTCGTTTACCGTTCTTGCGTGTGTTACATACCACTACTTTGCCTTTGCAATTAATACACTCGGATGTTTGGCAATCGCCTGTTGTGTCTGAATCTGGTTTTCGGTATTATGTGTTATTTATTGATGATTATACACGTTTTACTTGGCTTTATCCGATGCAAAGGAAGAACGAAGTGTACTCCATCTTTACTGATTTCAAGGTCTTTGTTGAAAACCAGTTCAATTTAAACATTAAATGTTTTCAAAGTGATGGAGGCCGTGAGTTCGACAATAAGTCCATGGCTAACCTTTGTCGCACTCATGGTATTCACTTCCGCCTCTCTTGTCCTGATACCCTACAACAAAATGGGGTGGCGGAATGCAAGCATCAACATTTAAGTGAAATGGTACGGACCCTACTTTTTCAGGCGCGTCTTCCACCTAAATTTTTGGCTGATACTGCTTGCACTGCTTGTTACATTATAAATTAGTTACCTACCCCACTTTTACAAAATCTTTCTCCCTTTGAAAAACTGTTTAAAAAGGCGCTTGACTATAATTTTTTTCGGGTCTTTCGGTGTACATGTTACCCCAACATCACATCCCGTACCCCTCATAAATTGGCCCCACGGTCTGTCCCCTGTGTCTTTATTGGGTATGCAAGTCGTTACAAAGGATATCGCTGTTTAGACCCCACTACTGGCAGAGTTTATACTAGTCGTCACGTCCATTTTGTTGAGCATTTGTTTCCTTATCCAGATCTCGTGTCTAGTTTGCATGCACCGCCGATCCAGACAGTCCTGGACGTTCCCCTCCCGAGTCTGATCCTGACTTACTCCATGCCCACGACCACCCCTAGTACTGCTACACGACTTCCGGGTGACTCGGGCTCGAGTTCTCTCCCGCCCACGCCACCACGGATTCCCATTGCTCCGCCTCCCTCCCCACATTCGGCCATGTTACTTGGCCCCGACAATGCGGTTCCCACGGCTGAGTCTAGTCCCGTTCGTGACTCCGGGGGCGCCCATCAAGACCCTCACCCTGACCTCACTCTGACCTCCTTGGATGACCACCCCGAACCTCAGTCTGCCTCCACTACCGTACCCTCCACCTCGAATGTCCACCCCATGCGCACCGGCCTCAAGGACGGGATACGCAAGTCCAAACACATACTGTCTCTTAGCTCTGTGGTTGTCATACAGGAACCAACATGTTTTTCACAGGCCGTTAAGAATCCTCAGTGGCAGGAAGCCATGGTTGAGGAGTTCAATGCTCTTATTCAAAACCAGACATGGGACCTAGTTCCTGCATCGCCTTCTCAAAACGTGGTCGGTAGTACTTGGAAGTATAAGGTCAAGTATAAACCTGATAGTTCTGTTGATCAATTCAAGGCCCGCCTTGTCGCTCAAGGTTTCCATCAACGTGAGGGCCTTGACTACTTTGAGACTTTTAGCCCTGTTGTTAAACCCACCACCATCAGGTTCATTCTTGCCCTCGCTGTAACTCATAGGTGGCCCATTCGTCAACTTGATGTCAAAAATGCGTTTTTACATGGTTTTATCAAAGAAGAGGTATACATGCGTCAGCCTCCGGGGTTCGTTCACCCGAAATAGCCGTCGCATGTATGCCGCCTGCGCAAAGCTCTCTATGGCCTCAAACAGGTTCCTCGAGCTTGGTTTCATAGGTTTAGTACCTTCCTCTATGGTCTTGGGTTCTACTGTAGTAAGGCTGATCCCTCCCTATTTATACACCGCTCCCCCAGCAGTATCGTTTGCCTGCTCTTGTATGTGGACGACATTATCCTTACTGGCTCTGACTCCTCTCTACTCACACGCCTCACTGCTTCTCTCTCCACATAGTTTGCCATGAAAGATCTTGGCCCCCTTCACTATTTCCTCGGCATAGAGGCCAAACTCACCAAACATGGTCTGTTCCTTTCTCAACACAAATACACTCTGGATCTTTTGAGTAAGCATGACATGCTTGAGGTTAAACCTGTACAAACTCCCTTACCAGCTCGGGTCCAGCTGTTTGTGACTGATGGGTCTCTCCTGCCCGATCCGACCGAGTTTCGTAGTGTGGTAGCTGCCCTCCAGTACCTCACCATGACCCATCCAGACATCGCATATGCAGTTAATCGTGTGTCTCAGTTTATGCACTCTCCCACTACTTCCCATTGGCAGATGGTTAAGCGCATCCTATGGTACCTTAAGCTCACGCCCGATCATGGCCTTACCATCGCCCCAGGGTCCTGCACTTCTGTCACGGCATATGCTGACGCTGATTGGGGTGGTTGTCCTGCCACTCGTCGCTCTACCACAGGTTGCCCTAATCTCATCTCGTGGCGTGCGAAGAAGCAGCCTACGGTCGCTAAATCTTCCACTGAGTCCGAATATCGTGCTGTAGCCAAGGTTGTTGCTAAGTGTGATTGGATCAGATACCTTATGCGTGACTTAGGTCTCCGCCACACTGGCCCGATTCTTGTTTACTGTGATAATGTCTCCACTACCTACCTGGTTGCCAATCCCATCTCTAACGATCGCAGCAAGCATGTCGATGTCGATTTCCATTATGTTCGTGAGAAGGTTGTTAAGGGTGATATCCAGGTTCGGTACACACCTACTACCAAACAGGTTGCTGACAAATTCACCAAAGGGTTGGCTACTGATCGCTTCCGCTTCCATAAAGCCAATCTGCACGTAGGTCCCCCTCGCACAGATTGAGTGGGCGTATTAGGATATATTAGATTATATTGATTTTATCCCGATATTATCCTGATATTACTCTGATATTATTCTGATATTATTTCGGGAATATTCTGTAATTGTTCTTGTACTCTTTACTATAAATATATGCCTCCGCAACCCTATTGGGTATGCTCTACTAACTTACATTCTCACAATATTCCCAAAAAAAAGATTGAGAATATGTAATTTCATTAAGTATATTCATATAATTAATTGGAGTGAAATATTCAGATATAAATTAAATATACGAATACAAACTAACAATTTGAGTGTATTCAATATTAAGAGAGCTTCAATTGAGTGAATTATCCAAAAAGAGACCCCATCATTCAAAGTGAGTAACATATTTCTCATGCAGCAAATTATTAATAGCTATAGCAAAATCATACCATTTGAAAAGGTTACACCTAAGGCTTCTAACTCCTGCAAAAATCAACACTTCCCTCTTCGCTTAGGTTTAAAAGACTCTAATTAGCACCAAGGACCCACTGTAATTGATTAGTATCTTAGCTGTTTTCATTTTCAATATTATGCTTGACTATTTCATCATAATGAACTACTAGGTCTTTTCCCATGCGATGCACGGATGATATTTGTTTCGTATTGTATTTTGTAGTTATAATTTTTTGCATTAACTTAACTATTCCATTTTTAAGTTTCAAAATTCATGTTCAATTTACGTAATTCGTATTTTAGTAAATTACAAAACTCCTTATCGAAAAGATTACAAAATTGTTGGTTACAAAATTTACGAAACTCCTTATCCAAAATATTACAAATTGTTGGTTAATAAGTTCGATCTGGTGTCTCCATTCATATTCCTGTCTGAATTATAGGTTTGCTCTCTTATAGCGAAAGTATGCTATAATTAGTAGCTACACATATAATTCGGTTTACCTTCAAATATAACTCGAGAGTTATGAGTATTTTTATTTTCCTAAAGTCCATGGGGGTGTCCTATTGGAAAGGCGGTTTGTCAGTGTAATGTGATTTTCTTTTTACGGTTCGTATTGTTGATGTTGCAAGGGGTGGAAAAGTGGGGTCTCGTTTGGATTTTAATATAGAAGTTGGAAATGATTTAGCATATATGCAAATAATAAATTAAATGATTTCAATATTAGACCAAAAAATGCGTTTTAATTATGTAAGAAAAGTGTGACATAACTTAATGGTTGAATATGCACTTATAACTGTTGTATTAATTAAAATGGGTTTCAATTATACAAGAAAATTATTTAACTTGACAATCTTATTAATTGAATTGCATCAATTATCATTTTTAAATGCTTAATAGAACACCCCAATTAATGACATAATAACCCATTTTTTATTTATAGTAACATCACTTATTATTTTTCTTTGAAAATTTTTTATGTCTTTTGTTTTTGTTTATTTCACTTTAAAAGATTACACAAATACTTTTTCTGTAACAAATTTCTCATGGGTAGATTTTGAAAATTTGGAATGTTAATTTTCTTTTTTTAACCCATTTAGACATTATGAATGTGTGTTTTGTTTTGCATTCAAAGTGCATTTTTTTTTCCAATGGCCTTTTATTCTCTGTAATTTTCGGTATTTGAATTAATTTTTGCAGCTTAAATCTTTAGTTTTAGTTTATATTGATATCTAATTTTTTTCCTTGATTTAACAACTTTAAGAGCATAAGTAGACATCTTAATTGTTGATAGAATGACCAATTTTTTCTATTTAAAATAAAGGCATGCATTATTTTATTTTTTACTTTTTACAATAATTTATTTTATTTGTTGGTTTCACTTTATAGGTTTAAGTGAATATTTTTCCTTTACAATTTATTAAAGGATATTTCGTGTCTTATTTCGATATTTAGAATGCTATTTTTGTTTTCACTGATCTTTATTTCTCTTGATTTTTGTGCATTTTAATAAATTGTTATAGTTTTAAATCTTTAGTTTCATTTAAGTTTCATGACTTTTAATTTTATTTTTAATTTCCTTTTACATGGCGTAATTAAATACCTTATTTGAATAGCTATATTGTTTATTTATTTTCTTTTAATTTTTTATAGCTTTTTATTTTCTTTGTTGATTTCACTTTATAGGCTTCAGTGAATAGTTTTTCATGTATAAATTATTAATATGTACTTTGTGCTTTTTTGCATTTATAAAATTTATTTCTTTTCTTTGACCTTAATTCTCTTGACTTTTAAGTATTTTAATGAACTTTTATAATATTATATTTTTAGTTTTAGTTTTAGTTTGTGTTTATAGCTTTAAATTATACATAAATGAATATCTTAATTGATAAGGGAACAAAATTTTTTATATATCTACAATCTAAACATTTATTATTTTGCTTTAAATTTTTTATGACATTTTGTTTTCCTTGTTGATGTTACTTTATAGGTTTAAGGGAATAATTTTGTCATTTATAAATTAGTAAGGATACTTTGTTATTTTTCTTTTTCCTTTTTTTTGAGTGTTTTTCTTTTCTTTTAGATTTCATGCTCTTTATTTTTTTTGTATTTTAATTAATTTTATGGTGTTAAATCGTTAATTTTAATTTATTTTTTATGACTTTCAATTTTATTTAATTTCCTTTAAATGTGTAATTAAATACCCTAGTTGTTGATTTCTTTTTACATTCATTATTTTGCTTGTAAGTTTATATGACCTTTTTTATTTCTTGGTTGTTTTCACTTTATAGGATTAAGTAAATATTCTTTTCAACTATAAATTATTAATAATAAATTTTTTTTTCATATTTGGTACTTTTTTTCTTTTTTTTGACATTCATTGTCTTTATTTCTATGTATTTTAATTAATTTTTATAATATTAAATATTTAGTTTTTATCTATCTTTTAGACTTTCAATTTTATTTGTTGATTTGACTTTAAATGCCTAATTTTTTTTGATGTATTTCAATTTTGTTTTGATTGTGCTTTAGATACATAACTGAATACCTAATTAATGACATACTAACTATTCTTTTTACTAATAACAATCATGACATTCATTCTTACGCTTTTAATTTTTTTTGTCATTTTATTATCTTTGCTAATTTTTACCTTAAAGGCTTCAGTTTTTATTTGTAGATTATTAATGACGACTCTGTGATTTATTCTTTACATATTTCGGGTGTTAATTTTCTTTTCTTTGAAATTTTTATATCTTTGTTTTTAAGTGTTTCTATTAGCTTTTTTGGTTTTAAATCTTTAGTTTTAAAATATTTTTTATAACGTTTAATTTTGTTCGATGATTTCACTTCAAATCTATAGTTGAATATTTTAATTGATGATTAAGTAATCATTTCATATCTACAGGTAAGGCATTCGCTATTATAATTTTAGTTCTTTTTTTATAAATTTTTATCTCTTTGTTGAGCTTACTTTAAAGGTTATAGTGAATATTTTCTATTTACTTTAACCATTCATCAAAATTTTTGTTTACAATGAAAAAATTCCTATAACCATTTGCAAATCTATAAAAAAAAAAAAAACAAAATCAAAAGCAAAACTCAAAAATGCGTCATCAACCCCTCACAACATATACATTTACTAATATATATATCTATATATATATATATGTGTGTGAGTGTGTGTGTGTGTGTGTGTGTGTGTGTGTGTATACACACAATATAAGGGATATTTGTTAGTTGTAATATTTGCCTATATTATTAGAGATATATTCGTGGTTGTTAATTTTTATTTTTTAATTTCTGAAACATACTATAAGGAATACAATAATCCAACTGTTAATTCAATTTACATATTATTATCATGTGGATATTTGGGTGTACCTGTCGCTCTTGCATTATTATGCAAGACAGTTGTCTAGGATTTGAGCTTCTTCAATGTTCGACATAGTAGAGAAATGGCTGATGCTTTTCTCACAATTTTATATTATCTCGTGTTGGAAAAAAAATTAAGTTGTTTCAGACTCAAGGTAATTGATTCTGTTAGTGATAAAAAAAAGAAAATGTAATTGGATTTCTTTTTTAAATTTCTATTGCCCGCTGTGTTTTTTGATGTTATTATTGTCTGGCTAAAAGTTATTATTGTCAAAGTAAGGATGCAAGTTGTAGTAACACCCACAAAATTTTATGAACTTGATTTGGCATTAATATTTTTGCCCTCTCAATAACAATAGTTTTTAATCTCTTTAAATGGTGTTCATTTTGCTTAGATTAGTCAATTTTCCCACTTTTGAGGGCATTTTTGAAGAATTTGGATATACGCCGAAAGTTTGAAATAGATATGCTTCGTACCTTGAAGAACATGTTGTTGATGGTGTACAGGTTGTGGGATGCTCCAGTTCACGTGGTGTTGATTCGGATTTCCATTCTCTTCATGCTACGCTAGTGAATGAACATTATTGTTTTGGAGTATTTTTTATTTTATTTTATTTGGACTGAAAAAGGAGAAATGATTTTAATTTTGTGAATTTTTAGTGACCCTTGTTATACATTTTCTTTGGGGTTTAATTTTCTGTAAGTGTGGGAGAAGAGTTATGGTAACATGCCCAACAGGGTGCAGAGGTCTCATATATATAGAGAAACCAAGGAAAGTACAATTACAAGAAAGCCCTTGGGCTAATAGTAACATAAATAACTCTATTATCCTAATACGCCCCCTCAATCTGTACTCAGGGGACCAACGTGCAGATTGGCTTTGTGGTAGCAGAAGTAAGCAGTAGCCAACCCTTTTGTAAAAATATCAGCAACCTGCTTGGTAGTAGGAGTAAATCGAACATAGATGTCACCCTTGACAACCTTTTCACGAACATAGTGAAAATCGACATCAACGTGTTTGCTACGATCATTAGAGATGGGATTTGCAGCAAGGTAAGTAACAGACACGTTATCACAGTAAATAAGAATCGGACAAGTGTGCCGCAGACCCAAGTCACGCATCAAGTATCGGATCCAGTCACACTCTGCTACGACTTTGGCAACAGCACGACACTCAGACTCAGTGGTAGGCTTCGCAACTGTGGGTTGCTTTTTAGCACGCCAAGAGATGAGATTAGGACCAAGGAAAAAAGCGAAACCTATAGTAGAGCGTCGTGTATCAGGACAACCACCCTAATTAGCATCAGCATAAGCGGTAACTGATGTGTAAGACCCAGGAGTAATGGTGAGGCCATGATTAGGAGTGAGCTTGAGGTATCACAGGATGCGCTTCACCATTTGCCAATGAAACGTTGTGGGAGCATGTATGAACTGGGACACACGGTTAATCGCAAAGCATATGTCGGGACGGGTCATGGTTAAGTACTAGAGTGCACTCCCTGCACTACGGAACTCGGTGGGATCGGCTAGGAGGTCCCCATCGGTTAAAGAAGGTTGTGCTCAGGCTGGTATCAGTGTTTGTACAGGTTTGGCCTCAAGCATGTCATGCTTGTGAAGAAGGTCCAGGGTATATTTGTGCTGGGAGAGGAAAAGGCCATGGCGGGATCGTGTGGCCTCGATACCAAGGAAATAGTGGAGCAGACCGAGGTCTTTCATAGCGAACTGAGTGGATAGGGAGGCAGTTAGTTGACTGAGAAGCGCAGGGTTAGAGCCTGTGAGGATGATATCATCAACATAGAGCAAAAGGCACACAATGCTGGTAGGGGAGCGATGAATAAATAGGGAAGGATCTGCCTTACTACAGTAGAACCCAAGAATGAAGAGGAACGTGCTAAATCTGTGAAACCAGGCCCAGGGAGCATGTTTTAAGCCGTACAGGGCTTTGCGTAGTCGGCATACATGCGTAGGGAACGTAGGGTGGATGAACCCCGGTGGCTGACGCATGTACACTTCCTCATTCAAAAAACCATGTAAAAACGCGTTTTTCACATCAAGTTGGTGAATGGGCCAGGATTTTGTAACAGCGAGGGCCAGTATGAACCTGATAGTCGTAGGTTTTATGACAGGGCTAAACATTTCGGTGAAATCAATACCTTCACGCTGATGAAAGCCCTGGGCAACAAGGCGAGCCTTGAAGCGATCGACTGAACCATCAGGTTTATACTTTACCCTATATTTCCAAGTGCTCCCAACAACATTTTGAGAAGGAGAGGGAGGTACGAGATCCCAAGTGTGATTTTGAATAAGAGCATTAAATTCCTCAGCCATGGCTTCCTGCCACTGAGGGTTTTTCACAGCCTGAGTAAAAGAAGTGGGTTCCTGAATCACAACAACGGAGCCGAGGGATAGGATGTGCTTAGACTTGCGAATTTCATCCTTAACACGCGTACCCATGGGGTGGCCACGCTGGACAGGAGAGGAATCCTCCGGGACCTTAGGTGAGGCAACATCTGAGACAGAACAAGGGAGAGGCTGAGAGGTAGGGATAGGACTGGCTAGAGGCGTGGGTGAAGAGCCACCCAAGACTCCCCCTGGAGCCGACGGGCCTGCACCACTAGGGTGAGGCGAAGGAGACTCAGGAGTACCTGCCTCGGCATTGGCCGAAGCAGGAACCGGGGCTGGTGCAGCCGGCTGGATCGAAGGCATGGTGCCTGTACACATTGCACAGGGGAGAAGGGGAAGGGGAACCTCAACAAGTTCACTAGACGGGGGCGCCGTGCAACTAGACACTAATGTGTGATATGGGAAAATATTTTCAACAAAATGCACATGACGACTGATATGAACACGACCAGTAGTGGGGTCCAAACAACGATAACCTTTGTACCGCCCGGCATATCCGAGGAAAACACGGGGGAGAGAGCGCGGGGCTAATTTATGAATGGTACGAGATGTGATGTTGGAAAAACAAGCACACCCAAAGACCCGAAAAAGGTTATAATCAGGGTCTCGATTAAAAAGCTTTTCAAAGGGAGACAAGCTATGCTGTAAAGGAGTCGGTAGCCGATTAATAATATAACAGGTAGTACAGGCGGCTTCTGCCCAAATTTCATAAGGAAGTTGGGCTTGAAGGAGAGAGGTCCGTACCATTTCACTTAAATGTTGATGCTTACGTTCTGCCACTCCATTTTGCTGTGGAGTATCAGGACATGAAAGACGAAAGTGAATACCATGAGTGCGACAAAGGGCCGCCATTTGCCTGTTGTCAAACTCACGACTCCATCACTTTGAAAGCACTTAATTGTAGTGGAAAACTGATTTTCAACAAAAATCTTAAAGTTGGAGAAGATGGAGTAACTTCGTCTTTCCGTTGCATTGGATAAAGCCAAGAGAAACGAGAATAGTCATCAATAAAAATCACATAATAACGCAAAGCCGAAGTTGATTGAACAGGAGATTGCCAAACATCGGAATGAATTAACTGTAAAGGAGCAGTCGTTGTATGTAAAACACAGGTAAACGGTAAACGAGGAGACTTACCTAGACAACAAGCCTGACAATGTGAAATAGAACTAGAACTAGAACATAGTAAACAACGTGAACGTAAAACATCAAAAACTGAGTGACCTAAATGTCCTAGGCGCCGATGCCATAGATCTAGGGGTGAGGTTTGGGCAACAAGTCCTGTGAAGTGCGGATAAAAGCCATATAGAGGACTGCTACCTCGCATCTTGAGTAGGGGCATTCCTGTAAACTTGTCCTTAACACAAAAGGAGGAAGAGTCAAACTCAACACAACAGTTATTGTCAGGACACAGTTGTTTAACAGATAAAAGATTATAAGTGAGACCAGGCACTAAAAGGACGTTAGATAGTTTTAAATCATGCTTGGGAGCTCGTAATTTAGAGGAGCCAGTATGAGTAACAGGTAACAAGGATCCATTACCAACTTGAATAGATTTAAAACCAGTGTACGGCTAAATATTTTGTAAAATACCTGGGTTAGAGGTCATGTGATTAGACGCTCCAGAGTTAGGATACCATGTAGGATCAGCAGAGGCCGCGACTGACAAGGCAGAGAGGGAGTGGGAGAGATCGGTTTAAACAAAGCGGTGGGGGCAAAGAGAAGTAGCATGGCCAACCTGATGACAAATCTGACAAACAACGGGACCAGAACCGAGTATACCTATTTGCGGTGGACGAGAAGCATAGCTGGTATTGTTGAACCAAGATTGCGGTGGAGTGGGTGCGGCTCCAGAGTTGACCGTGCCTGTCCCCGGGGTTGGCGATTGACCGTATGACCCGCCACGACCCCCTTGACCTCCTTGGCGATTGGAGTTGCGCCCACGACCCTTACGCCCACGACCACCACGACCCCGACCATGACCCGACGAGTCGGATGGCACACCTGACGCGGCAAGGGTATGCGCATGATCAAAGGAAGACCGTTACTGAATCTGGGAGATGGCAGCTTCTTCATCCTGTAGTGCAGTTTGAAGGCGCTCAAAGGGAAGATCCCGAGAGACTGACGAGTGAATGTACTGAAGGCCGGATATTCTGGTGGAAGACCAAAGAGGGCATAGTGCATTAATTCGCGATCCGAGATAGGAGAATCTATGGCAGCAAGGTTATCGGCAATGGTCTTAAGCTCGGTTAGGTATGCAGTCATGGTTTTGTTATCATTGCGGAGAGTGACAAGTTGGGAGCGGAGGTCAAATTCTTTGGCTAAAGAGTGGTCACAGAATCTTTTAGCTAGGGCATCCCACATGGCCTTGCAGGTTGGGTGATGGATAACATCATTGAAGACTAGGCAAGCGAGAGAGGCCGAAAGACAGGCCCTAATACTTTGATCAATACAAACCCAAATTTGATGATCAGGATTAGAGATGAAGGCACCAGTGGGGATTTGAATTTGAGGAGGAGGGCTAGGTAACGTTCCATCAAGAAAGCCCATTAAGTGATGGGCGCGAAGGAGCATGGAGACTTGTTCACGCCAAGCATGATAATCTGTTGGGATATCGAGTTTAACAGTAACCAGGCTTGTAAAGGACGATGTACGGAGGGGAGCCGAAGGGAGGGCCGGTTGGTGATACCCAAAGAAGGGCACGGCTAGGGAACCGGGAGGGGTAGAAGATAGGCCAGAGATCGAGGATGCATGACCAATACCTGGAGGAACAAAAAATAAATTTTGAGAACTGTAATTGGGAAGGGACATACCATAGGTGTACCCGGTAGAGGGAGCAGAGGTGACGACGAGAGGGAGAGAGCCGAGAGTTGGGGGTATGAACGGTCGGCCGGAGATGGGTTGGGTTGTCAGTGATGAGGTCACCGGAGAAGGGCGGTCGACGATGGTCGGAGTGGTTGGAGAGGAAGAAGAGGGTGATGGGTTGCTAGCCATAGATTCACCAATCAAAGAGGAATACACGGACTATGCCTCTTGAGATCGTACCGGAGATAAGGGGCGACGGTCGGAAGTACGGGAGGGCGGCGGCGTAGCACCACGTGAGCAGGGGAGAAGCAACGCGACGTGAGGGAGTCGGGAGACTTGCAGGTCGTTCGTGCATGAGAAGAGCGACAGCAGCACGGCACGGGAGGGCGGCGGCCGGACGTGCGGCGGCATGAGGGACATGCACCGTGGAGAGAAGAGGGTAAGGGAAGGGGTGTGGGAGGTGCACCGTGGCGGCGTATCGAGGGAGGTGCACTGTCGCGGCGGCATATTGATTTTGGGTTTAGGGTTCTGTAGAACCTGATTTTTCCTTCTTTTTTTTTTGAGAGAAGAGGGTATCAAGGGTAGGGCTCTGATACCATATGAGAGAAGAGTTACGGTAACATGTCCAACAGGGTGCTGAGTTATCATATATATAGAAAAATCAAGGAAAGTACAATTACAAGAAAGCCCTTGGGCTAATAATAATATAAATAACTCTATTATCCTAATAGTAAGTAATCAATTTTTTTAAGCATTTATTTGTGTAATTTTCATTGAATGAGGGTGAATTGAATTGGGTGAGGGGGTTGGGGATGGGAAAGGTGAACGGTATTGGGGAGAAGGCTTCTAAAATTATAGTGTTTGATGTTTGGAGGGGTTTTTAGGGGGTGGGGCCTTTGCAATAATAGATTAGGATAGATTACCTTGTTGCATTCCAGATATGCACCAATCTATCTCAGAGTAACTAAGTAATAATTTTTTTAATTTTAAATTGTGACTTTTCATATACTAAATAAAGAATTATATGAATATTGTTTTTGTTTCCTTTTTTTTCCATTTGGAAAATTAAAGCCGCGATATGTGTATTTATTGGTTGATTAAAATACTTAAATGCTATAGTGAATAAATTTATTGTTAGAGAAGTCATAGCTTACAATGCTTAGGATTGGGGTTTGGAGGTATTTAAGAGATATGGGGCCTTTGCAATAATATATAACATAAATATATATATATATATATACACACACACAATATGATGAATATTTGTTAGTTGTAATATTTGCCTATATTATTAGAGATATATTCGTGGTTGTTAATTTTTATTTTTTAATTTCTGAAACATACTATAAAGAATACAATAATCTAACTGTTAATTCAATTTACATATTATTATCAAGTGGGTATTTGGGTATAACTGTCGCTCTTGCATTATTATGCAAGACTGTTGTCTGGGAGTTGAGCTTCTTCAATGTTCGAAATAGCAGAGAAATGGCTGATGATTTTCTCACAATTTTATATTATCTTGTGTTGGAAAACAAAATTAAGCTGTTTCAGACTCAAGGTAATTGATTCTGTTAGTGATAAAAAAGAAAATGTGATGGGGTTTCTTTTTTAAATTTCGACTGCCCATTGTATTTTTTGATGTTGTTATTATCTGTCTAAAAGTTATTATTGTCAAAGTAAGGATGTAAGTTGTAGTAACACCCACAAAATTTTATGAACTTGATTTGGCATTAATATTTTTGCCCTCTCAATAACATTAGTTTTTAATCTCTTTAATTGGTGTTCATTTTGCTTAGATTTGTTGATTTTCCCTCTTTTGAGGGCATTTTTGGAGAATTTGGATGTACGCCGAAAGTTTGAAATAGATATGCTTCGTACCTTGAAGAATATGTTGTTGATGGTGTACAGGTTGTGGGATGCACCAGCTCACGTGGTGTCGATTCGGATTTCCATTCTCTTCATGCTACGCTAGTGAATGAACATTGTTGTTTTGGGGTGTTTTTTTATTTTATTTTATTTGGACTGAAAAAGGATTCTTTGGGGTTTAATTTTCTGTAACTAATCAATTTATTTAAGCATTTATTTGTGTAATTTTCATTGAATGAGGGTGAATTGAATTGGGTGAGGGGGTTGGGGATGGGGAAGGTGAACGGTATTGGGGGGAACGCTTCTAAAATTATAGTGTTTGATGTTTGGGGGGTTTTTAGGGGGTGGGGCCTTTGCAATAATAGATTAGGATAGATTTACCTTGTTGCATTTTAGATATGCACCAATCTATCTCAGAGTAATTAAGTAATAAATTTTCTAATTTTAAATTGTGACGTTTCATATACTAAATAAAGAATTATATGAATATTGTTTTTGTTTCTTTTTTTTTCCATTTAAAAAATTAAAAGCACGATATGTGTATTTATTAGTTGATTAAAATGTTTAAATGCTATAGTGAATGAATTTATTGTCGGAGAAGTCATGGCTTACAATGCTTAAGATTGGGGTTTGGAGGTATTTAAGAGATATGGGGCCTTTGTAATAATATATAACTAGGTTCGTTCCGGTGCGATACACGGATGTTATTTATTGGTCACTGTATTTTATATCTGTAATTTTTTACATCGAACTAACATATTGTTTGATCAGTTGTCCATAATGTTGTTCAATTTACATAATTCCTATAGTAGTAACTGTAAAAGTTTTTTTTTTTTTTTTTTTTTACAAAAGACAAACTATATTTTCCATTTTAAATGTTTAACAGGGACTTTATTTATTCTTCTATCTTTTATGGATTTATTTTTTTTACGGATTAAATACAGAAAATCTTAAATTAAGAATTTATTATTATTATTATTGTTATTATTTTGTTATGGGAGGTTTACTTGATTTTCTTTTATGGACTAAATACAAAAAGTCTTAATTCGAAATTATTGAAGGTGTAATCGGTACCCTATTCTTGGATTACATAAGAGAAGTATTAAAATAATAATATATTGCCCTAATATTTTCTTTATTATTTTTGGTTCTCGGGGGCCATTTTTTTTAGAACCCTTATATTTTTTTTATAGGTTAAATACGAAAAGTCTTAAATTGAAAATATGTTTTCCTTTTTAATTTTTGGAACTTTAATGAATTAAGTTTTTTCGTACCTTAGATTTATTGTATGATGCGTAGATCTTATAAATGCAAATCAAAATTATATACCTTATCGGGTCAAAATAAATCATTTCTTGCAGTAGGCACTTGAAATGTCGCGTTTCGTGGACTAAACACGAAAACTCTTTTTTTTTTTTTTTTTGAGTTGTCGAAGGTCTATCTCACTCCCTGTTCTTGGATTACATAAGAAAAGTCTTAAATAAAAAAGTTTACTGCTTTATGCACGAATATATGTTTGGCATAGTGCGCTGGGATTTTTATCAAAATAACCCAACTATAACTTTTCTAAGCCAAAAATAATCAAACTCAAAGAATTCGATTTTAAAAGATTTTAAATTCTCTTTAATTTGTTCATTTTTCTTGGCAAAAGTAAAATAAGAAATTAAAAAAATAAGGATAAGTTTGTGAGGATTGTAAAAAAAAAAAAGAAATTAAAAGGATAAGGATAAATAAGTGAGGATTGAAAAAAAGAAAAAAAAAACTAAAAATTTAGAATTTGGGGTGGGAAGGGTATATAATTTTTATGTATTTCCTTCTCGTCCATTTTAAGTGAGAATTCATCATTTACTTTAAATAATATTTTTCAGTTCTCATAAAGAAAATAAAAGGTAAATGGAATATACTCATAATATAATTTTAGCATTTGTATTCAATTAATTTTAGAGGGTTGTACATTGTAAGGATTTAGATAAGGATGGATAAGCATACTTTCAGTTTTAAGTGTCCAATTTGAATACTACTATTATAAGGATAAAAATTAGTCCATTGAAATTGTGGTTTAATTGAATTGGATTTATTTATTTTAATAATTAGAGTATGGGTTTTCTCATGTAATTTATATAATTTACTAATTACGATATCTTAATATAATATTCATTGTGATACAACCAAGCATTGAATTACATTAAAAATTAGAAATGTAGAATTTGTGGACTGTATTTAAATAAATATTTTTATATATCCGTACCCGCTTTATACCATTGTTGGGTACAGAGCCGGTACACCTAACCCATACGCACTACCCGCTCCACTTATAGACACTCACCTGCCAATTCAGCATCAATTCAGTATCTTTTAAAATCAACCCTCAAAATTCAACGTTTTATATTCTAATCATTAAAAATAGAGTTCAAGCATTAACAATTCTCTTTAATTTGTTCATTTTTCTTGAAAAAAGTAAAATAAGAAAAAAAGAAATAAAAAGATAAAGATAAGTTTGTGAGGATTGGAAAAAAAAAAATAAATTAAAAGGATAAGGGTAAGTAAGTGAGGATTGAAAAAAAATATATATAAAAAAAAATCTAAAAATTTAGAATTTGGAGTGGGAAGGGTATATAATTTTTAGGTATTTTCTTCTTGTTCATTTTAAGTGAGAAGTCATCATTTTACTTTAAATGACATTTTTCAGTTCAAATAAAGAAAATAAAAGGTAAATGCAATATACTCATAATATAATTTTAGCATTTGTATTCAATTAATTTTAGAGGGTTGTACATTGTAAGGATTTAGATAAGGATGGATAAGCATGCTTTCAGTTTTAAGTGCCCAATTTGAATACTACTATATGGTTTAATTGAATTGGATTTATTTATTTTAATAATTAGAGTATGGATTTTCTCATGTAATTTATATAATTTACTGATTACGATATCTTAATATAATATTCATTGGTTCATTTTGTATATAGTTAATCCTAAAGTTAAAAAATATGCTTTTGAATTTAATAATCCAAATTATTTACCAATATTATGCGCACATTAGGGTAATGAGGCAGGTATACAGGAGGTACGCCATACCCACCCGCTCCATTGCTATCCCTTTGATAAGTTGAGATATAGTTGGGTTACTTTTAGATTAATTATTGTTGTTTAATTTACAAAAAAAAAACAATTGTTGACGTTTAATATACAAATTAGTTAGGTGATCAAAAAAAAAAAAAAAAATTTAAGAAAAAAGGGAAATAAAAAGGTAAATATGTGAGAATTAGGATTGAAAAAAAATTAAGGAAAAAGAAAAAAATTAAAGAAAAAGGGATTAGGTGAAAAAGGTAATAAAAGAAAAAGGAAAAATCTTAAAATTTAGTATTTGGGGTGGGAAGGGTTTTTAAGGGGGGTGGAACTTCTCTATATGTATATAGATAGAAGACATATATATATATATATATATATATATATATATATATATATATACAATATGAGGGATATTTGTTAGTTGTAATATTTGCCTATATTATTAGAGATATATTCGTGGTTGTTAATTTTTATTTTTTAATTTCTGAAACATACTATAAGGAATACAATAATCCAATTGTTGATTCAATTTACATATTATTATCATGTGAGTATTTGGGTGTACCTATCGTTCTTGCATTATTATGCAAGACAGTTGTCTTGGAGTTGAGCTTCTTCAATGTTCGACATAGTAGAGAAATGGCTTATGCTTTTCTCACAATTTTATATTATCTCGTGTTGGAAAAAAAATTGAGTTGTTTCAGACTCAAGGTAATTGATTCTGTTAGTGATAAAAAAAAAATGTAATTGGATTTATTTTTTAGATTTCTATTGCCCACTGTGTTTTTTGATGTTGTTATTGTCTGGCTAAAAGTTATTATTGTCAAAGTAAGGATGCAAGTTGTAGTAACACCCACAAAATTTTATGAACTTGATTTGGCATTAATATTTTTGCCCTCTCAATTACATTAGTTTTTATTCTCTTTAAATGGTGTTCATTTTGCTTAGATTAGTTGATTTTCCCTCTTTTGAGGGCATTTTTGAAGAATTTTAATGTACGCCGAAAGTTTGAAATAGATATGCTTTGTACCTTAAAGAATATGTTGTTGATGGTGTACAGGTTGTGGGATGCTCCAGTTCACGTGGTGTTGATTCAGATTTCCATTCTCTTCATGCTACGCTAGTGAATGAACATTGTTGTTTTGGGGTATTTTTTATTTTATTTTATTTGGACAGAAAAAGGAAAAATGATTTTGATTTTGTGAATTTTTTAGTGACTCTTGTTATACATTTTCTTTGGGGTTTAACTTTCTGTAAGTAATCAATTTTGTTAAGTATTTATCTGTGTAATTTTCGTTGAATGAGGGTGAATTGAATTGGGTGAGGGGGTTGGGGATGTGGAAGGTGAACGGTATTGGGGGGAAGGCTTCTAAAATTATAGTGTTTGATGTTTGGGGGGTTTTTAGGGGGTGGGGCTTTTGCAATAATAGATTAGGATAGATTACCTTGTTGCATTCCAGATATGCAAAAATCTATCTCAAATAACTAAGTAATAAATTTTCTAATTTTAAATTGTGACATTCCATATACTAAATAAAGAATTATATGAATATTGTTTTTGTTTCTTTTTTTTCCATTTAGAAAATTAAAAGCACGATATGTGTATTTATTGGTTGATTAAAATGCTTAAATGCTATAGTGAATAAATTTATTGTTGGAGAAGTCATGGCTTACAATGCTTAGGATTGGGGTTTGGAGGTATTTAAGAGATATGGGGCCTTTGCAATAATATATAACATATATATACATATATATATATATATACACACACACACACACAATATGAGGGATATTTGTTAGTTGTAATATTTGCCTATATTATTAGAGATATATTCGTGGTTGTTAATTTTTATTTTTTAATTTCTGAAACATACTATAAGGAATACAATAATCCAACTGCTAATTCAATTTACATATTATTATCATGTGGGTATTTGGGTGTACCTGTCGCTCTTGCATTATTATGCAAGGCAGTTGTCCGGGAGTTGAGCTTCTTCAATGTTCGACATAGTAGAGAAATGGCTGATGCTTTTCTCACAATTTTATATTATATTGTGTTGGAAAAAAAATTGAGTTGTTTCAGACTCAAGGTAATTGATTCTATTAGTGATAAAAAAGAAAATGTAATTGAGATTCTTTTTTAAATTTCTATTGCCCACTATATTTTTTGATGTTGTTATTATCTGGCTAAAAGTTATTATTGTCAAAGTGAGGATGTAACTTGTAGTAACACCCACAAAATTTTATGAACTTGATTTGGCATTAATATTTTTGCCCTCTCAATTACATTAGTTTTTATTCTCTTTAAATGGTGTTCATTTTGCTTAGATTAGTTGATTTTCCCTCTTTTGAGGGCATTTTTGAAGAATTTTGATGTACGCCGAAAGTTTGAATAGATATGCTTTGTACCTTAAAGAATATGTTGTTGATGGTGTACAGGTTGTGGGATGCTCCAGTTCACGTGGCGTTGATTCAGATTTCCATTCTCTTCATGCTACGCTAGTGAATGAACATTGTTGTTTTGGGGTATTTTTTATTTTATTTTATTTGGACTAAAAAAGGAAAAATGATTTTGATTTTGTGAATTTTTTAGTGACTCTTGTTATATATTTTCTTTGGGGTTTAATTTTCTGTAAGTAATCAATTTTGTTAAGTATTTATTTGTGTAATTTTTGTTGAATGAGGGTGAATTGAATTGGGTGAGGGGGTTGGGGAAATGGAAGGTGAACGGTATTGGGGGGAAGGCTTCTAAAATTATAGTGTTTGATGTTTAGGGGGTTTTTAGGGGGTGGGGCTTTTGCAATAATAGATTAGGATAGATTACCTTGTTGCATTCCAGATATGCACCAATCTATCTCAAATAACTAAGTAATAAATTTTCTAATTTTAAATTGTGACATTCCATATACTAAATAACGAATTATATGAATATTGTTTTTGTTTCTTTTTTTTCCATTTAGAAAATTAAAAGCACGATATGTGTATTTATTGGTTGATTAAAATGCTTAAATGCTATAGTGAATAAATTTATTGTTGGAGAAGTCATGGCTTACAATGCTTAGGATTGGGGTTTGGAGGTATTTAAGAGATATGGGGTCTTTACAATAATATATAACATAGATATGTAGGAAATGTCTAGATTTTAATTGCAGGATATTGAATGAAAATTTCTCTCTCTCACTCCTTCGAATATATGGCTTTTCGTTTTCTTTATTTATTTATATTGAAAGTCATATTAAATTCATTATTTAATTATAAATAACGGATTCAAGGCATTGATTGTCATTTTGCTTTTAATTGTACATTTAAATTATTGTTGCCTTCTATTGCAAATTTATATTTGCTTTTGATGACTATAACTTGTTGAAAATGAAAAGCCACACAATAATAAGAAAGATGGATTTAAAATTATTTTTTTGTTTTCTTTTGTTTTGATTTGCAGTTTAATTTTAAATTGTTTTATTTTTTTTTTCTTTTCTTTTCTTTTGTTTAGATGTGCACCTTTCTATAATGATGTTATTGTCAGATGAAACTGTTATTGTTAGAGTAGCATTGATGTTTTTAACGGAATTGAATTTATATAGCGTAGTGCACTGAAATTAATATTTTTCTTTTGCTTAAAAATTGAAGCGTAAGTCTTATATCCAAAATTTGAAAAGGTAACTTTGGAATTTAATGTTGATTTGTTGCTTATTATGCAATTTGAGAGTTGCTTGCTCAAAATGCATGGATTGAGATTTAAAGGATTTTAAGGAGTGGAGGAACTTCTCCATTATATATTCACTAGTTTTTTCCCGTGCATTGCACGGGTGGTATTTATTAGTTACTGTATTTTATAACCCTAATTTTTTGCATCAAACTAACATGTTATTTGATCAATTGTCCACAATTTTGTTAAGTTTACATAGATTTCATAGCAGTAACCGTAAAAAGGTTTCAATAAAAAAATATGACAAAATATATTGCCTATTTTAAGTATTTAACAAAAAATTTATTTTTTCTTTTTTCTTTTATGGATTTTTTCTTTTATAGATTAAATACGGAAAGTTTTAAATAATTTTTTTTTGTATGTTTGGTTCTTGAAGGTTTATTTTTTTCTTTTTATAGAGTAAATACAAAAATCATCGAACTTGATTTAATAACCGAAAAATAACCCAACTTTATTTAATGTACTGAAACGGTTGTTAAGTGTGGTGCATAGTATGACGCTCCGGTTTATTTTGGTTGAAAAGTTAAAGTTGGGTATTTTTTTTGTTAT
Source organism: Simmondsia chinensis (assembly GCA_018398585.1). Taxonomy (NCBI): domain Eukaryota; kingdom Viridiplantae; phylum Streptophyta; class Magnoliopsida; order Caryophyllales; family Simmondsiaceae; genus Simmondsia; species Simmondsia chinensis. The sequence goes on from JAGTTD010000001.1 coordinate 38,632,493, forward strand.
GGAAATGAAGTTGGATAATTTTTTTATAGAAAAGTTACAGCTGCGTTTGGGGCAGGTACGGGAATAAGTGGCCCCAAACTTATAATTTCATCCTTAATACCTCTAAACTATTAGTGAAAATCAATGTAGCTGCCCTAATTTTTAATTTAATCAAAGATGCTACAAAGTATTAAAGAAAAATATTAACGTACCTATATAATTGCAATTAATTGAGATTTGCTCCGTGGAAAAGGATGTTGGTTCGGGATGAAAAGATTTTTGTCAAATGCTCCCTTGATAATTTTTTTTTTGAACATTAATTGCTCCCTCGATGACCCAAACAAATCCAATACTAAAATAAATATAATTTTTGATTGAAAATTATAAAGTGAACCATATTTTAAACTCTTCTAGAGGCCTTTTCCTAACCTAAGATTCAAAAACTTTCTAAATTGCCCACGATGCCTCCGGTATCTCATATATCTTCAATGTTCTCCTACCATAATTACATGTGAATCTCTTTATATTTTAACATTTAACTTGATATTTTGAGTACATCAAGCAAAGTCCTAATAGATTAATTTTCTTATAGTACAAATACCAAAAAGACCTCTCAAATTATACCGTTAATCAAAATCAAAGTGGCACCGAACTTATAATTTTATCCTTAATGCCTCTAAACTATTAGTGAAAATCACTATAACTCACCTCATTTTTAATTTAATCAAAGATGCTATAAACTGTTAAAGAAAAATATTAACATACCAATATAATTGCAATTAATTGAGATTTGTTCCACGGAAAAGGATGTGGGTTAAGGATGAAAATATTTTTTGTCAATTGCTCCCTTGATGACCCAAACATTTGTTTGCGAAGTATAATGCATGTGCAGAATTTTTAACACTTGCTTGATTATAAATATCAAGAAAATGATATATATCTTGATATGGTGAACTTAAATGGTATTGAGTCAATTTCAGTGAGAAACTATTAATATACCGTAAAAAATTTAAATAAAAAGTATGACTAAATATATTTCCTATTTTAAGTCCTCAAAAGAAAATTTATTTTCCCTTCGTTCTTTTGTGGATTTTTTTCCTTCATAGATCAAATATAGAAAGTCTTAAATTAAAATTTTATTTATTTTATTCAATTTTGGTTTGTATTATTTAGTAAAAAAATATACAAAATAATTGGGTGACAAAATTATTTTATTAATTTTTCTTGGAAAATAAAAAAAAAAAGAAAAAAAGGGAGATAAAAAGGGTATTTAAGAGTAGGATTGGAAAAAGAAAAATAAGAAAAACAAAAAAATGTAAGAAAATATTAAAAAAAAAAAGACTAAAAGTATTTCCTATTTTAGCCTTAAACAGAAAATTTATTTTTTCTTTTTTGACTTTTTATATCTCATCGAATTAAAATAAATTCTTCATTGCAGTAGCCATGCAAAATGCCGCATTTTGTGGACTAATTACGAAAGGTCTTAAATTTATTTATTTTTTTTTGGTTCTTGGAGGTCTAACCCCCGGCCTGTTCTTGGATTATATATGAGAAGTCTAAAATTAGAAACTTATTGCTTCATGCAAGACTATACATTTAACATAGTGCGTTATGGTCTTCATCAAACTATCTAGCTATAACTTTTCTTATAGAAAAGTTAGAGCTGTGTATTTTTTTGATTAAGAGATATTGAGATGGCAATGGGGCGGGTGAAACCCGCTACTCGCGGGTGGCCACCCCGTTTGGAGAGGGTATGGGTAAAAGTGGGTACCTGTCCTGGCCCAATCTATACCCGCCGCCTTTATTTTGTATACAGTTAACATTGAAAATAAAAAATGCGTGTTTAAATTTAATAATCTCAATTATTTATCAATGTTATAAATAAATAATTTTTCTTAAAAACAGTATTAAATAACTAATAAGAGTGGGTATAGATAATCACTCTGTACCCACATTAAGGAGGTACGGGCCGGGTAATAGATACTCGCGGGCAATGAGGCGGGTAGGGGTACGAGTCTGTGTCCGCCGGGAGGGTACGGGTATGCACTTCGTACCTGTGGTGGGAACCCTTTTTATTTTTTTATAGATTAAATATGAAAAGTCTTAAATTAAAAATTTGTTTTCTTTTTTAATTTTTAGAACTTTAATGAATTAAGTTTTGTTGTATCTTAGTTTTGTTCTCTAATGCGTAGATCTTCTAAACCAAAGTCAAACTTCACATATCTCATCGGGTGAAAATAAATCCTTCGTTACCGTAGCCACGCGAAATGCTGCATTTCGTGGACTAAATACGAAAGTCTTAAATTTAATTTTTTTTGGGTTCTTGGAGGTGTAACCCGCGGCCTGTTCTTGGATTACATAAGAGAAGTATTAAATTAAAAATTTATTACTTTATGCAGGACCATACGTTTGGCATAGTGCGCTAGGGTTTTCATCAAAATAACCCAGCTACAACTTTTGTACACAAAAATAATGAAACTCTAAAAATTTGATTTTCAAAGATACTGAATTGGTAGTTCAGTGCAGCACATGGTATAACGCTTGTGGATAGCCACTCCTTTTGGGGCAGGTATGGGTATAAGTGGGGACCCGGCTTGGCCCGCTCCATACCCGCCGCTTTTTATTTTGTATATAGTTAACCTTTAAATTAAAAAATACGTGTTTAAATTTATTAATCCCAATTATTTATCAATGTTATAAAAGAAATAATGTTTTAATCTAGAAATAAATACCAAAAGGTAAAATAAGAAAAAAGGAATAAGCAAAATAAGAAAATAGGAAAAATATAATAAAAAAGGATTGGGGGTTAAGGGGGTTTGAAGAAAAAAGAAAAAATATAAAAAAAAAAGGATAGGGGGTTAGGGGGCTTTTTAGGGGGGGGGGGGGGGGGACTTCACAATTATATTATAGTATAGAAGTATAGACTAGTATTTACCGGTCCTTATATTTTTATACGTGTGATTTTTTGCCTTTAAAAACCATATTTTTCCTGAACCGGTAATAGTGTAGTTCAAATTATAAAATTCTAAAAGTAGTAGTAATTGTTAAAGTTTGGAATCTAAAACATGACCAAATGTATTTTCTATTTCATGTTTTTAATTGAAAATTTCAATTATGTAAATTGAACATTAATTTATACAATCTACAAATAATTTAGTTCAGCTAATGTAGAAAATTATGATCACAAAATACGATAGCGAACAACCATCATTCGTGCATCGCACAAGAAGAAACCTAATACGAAAATATTAAGAAGTAAGGAGGATTTTGGAGGAAAAAGGAAAATAATAAAAATTTAGGATTGGGGCTAGAGAGAGAGAGAGGAGTTTATTTTGAAATTTTACCGTTTTTTTAGAGCACAGTTAGAAAATTTTTCTAGTACTGTGATTTAAGCATCTTTTACTTATATATTTTAATATTTGAAGGTTTAATGTATTAAATTTTTGGTTTCTTGAGGTTTTTTTTTATGGACTAAATACAAAAAAGTCTTAAATCGAAATTATTGGAGGTCCAACCAGCACCCTGTTCTTGGATTACATAAGTGAAGTCTTAAATTAAAAATTTATGCTTTAATTTTTCCTTTTTATTTCTGGTTCTTGGGGGCGTATTTTTTTTTATTTTTATCGAACCCTTTTTTTTTTGTAAATTAAATACGAAAAGTCTTAAATTAAAAATTTGTTTTTTTTTTTTTTAATTTTTGAAACTTTAATGAATTAAGTTTTGTTGTATCTTAGTTTCGTTGTCTAATGCGTAGATCTTATAAGTCAAAGTCAAACTTTACATACCTCACTGGGTTAAAATAAATCCTTCTGATGCATTTGATTTTTACATATTTTATTTCCCATTCCTTTCATATATTCGGCCTTTACATGTGTGTTTTTGTTGTAATCTAGGTACATTTTGGCTTAGAGCGCAATAGAGCAACAAAGGATAAAAAGTGGAAGATTCAAGCGTAATCAAGGCATCATTGAAGACTACTTTGAGAAACCCGACCATGTGTACAAAATAAGTACCCATCGGGTCAAGATTCGGTCAAAAAGAGTCTTTCCTTGGGTTCATGGATCGATTGACCTTGCATTTTGGCAATCGGTCAAACTTAAAACGAGTAAAAGGCTAAAAGAAGGGTATTTATGACTTAATATTTTTCTAATCTACTTATGAAACCACTTGGGTCATGTATATCTCTTCGAGAGCTTCGACTTGGTATATATTTTGGCCCATAACTCATTATGTATCAAAAGTTACGCTCGTCTTAAGTTAACTGCGCAAGCTGCTAAGGGGCTGCCGAGCTATCAGTTTGACCACCAATCAATCGGGGATGGCACGGGACCAACCCTAAAGCACGCCCCATGTATAAATATGGAGGCGGAGACCTAATTTCACATCTTTTGCAACACCTCCTCTCCTCCTCTCCTCCTAAAGCCGCTACGAGATCCAAGGGGTTCTCAAACGCCGAAACGCAGGTGGTTGGAGTGCCGGAAGGATCAAAGCAAGGATCAACGTCAACGTCAATTGAGGGAGTTTTCAATTCCTAGTTGTTTACTCATTGTTTTCTCTTTTTTTAGATGTTAATGATGTATAAAACTCTCATGGAGGAGTAGACTCTTTTAGTTTAGGGATGAAGGGCAGATAGCCGCCCGTATCCCAAATTTATATTATACTTTTGACGATTGGTTTAGTTATGTTATATTCGCACCCCTGTGGGGAGTTCTTCATGTTTGTTGGATATTTTTGTATGTGTGCTTGTAGCCATGACTAGATCTCCAACTTTGCAACGATTAGTCTTGTGCTTGTAGCCTAGATCATAACATAACAGGATTTCACTTATGGATAGGGTTGAGGTTGTACCTAACCCTGAACCCAATCTTTTATATAAATTAATATTGAATTAGGAGTAACAAAGGAATTAAGTAGTGCTAATGAGATAACCTATGCTACACTTAGGGTGCTAAGATAGGTTATGCCTTTAGACTAGTTCATTACTCTCAGCCCTAATTTATATATTAACCCAAGCTTAGATCTTGTAGCCTAAGTCCTTCAAATTAACGTCCTAAGTAAAATATAATGATGAGATATGTGTTAAGCTACCCTAAATTCACTCCCTAAACTAACCTCAATTGAATTTACACTATTAGTTTATCGTCAGTTTTGCTATTTTAGATAACAAATCATTTAAACCAACCCAAAACTCGATTTCAACAGCTCGTTAATAACAAAATCCAACTTAACTCCAATTCTCTATGGATACGATCTGTATACCCGATTTAGCTACGATGATCTCGTACGCTTGCGAGTAGACGGTTTTAAAACACACTTTAAAATCATATCACCTTCCTTGCGGTAGTCACGCGAAATGCCGCATTTCATGGACTGAATACGAAAACTCTTAAATTTTATTTTTTTTTATTTTTTTGGTTCTTGGAGGTCTAACCCGCGCCCTATTCTCGGGTTATATAAGAAAAGTCTTAAAATAAAAATTTATTGCTTTATGTATAAATATATGTTCGGCATAGTGCGCTAGGGTTCTTATCAAAATAACCCAACTATAACATTTCTACCAAAAAATAATCAAGCTCTAAAAATTTGATTTTAAAAGACACTGAATTAGTGGTTCAGTGTGGCGCGTGGTATGACGTTCTGGTTTATTTTGGTAGAAAAGTTAAAGTTAGGTTATTTTTCGGTTAGGAAATAAAGTTGGATAATTTTGATTGAAAAGTTAGAGCAGGGTAATTTTTGATTAAGAGATATTGGGATGGCAATGGAGTGGTTGAAACCCGCTGGTAGCCACCCTGTTTGGGGCGGGTACGGGTATAAGTGGGGACCCACCTTGCCCCGCTCCATACCTGCCGCGCTTTATTTTGTATATAGTTAACCTTCAAATTAAAAAAAAAAACATGGTTAAATTCAATAATCTCAATTATTTATCAATGTTATAAAAAAAATTAATTGTTTTAAAAAACAGTATTAAGTAACTAATAGGAGCGGATATAGATAATCGTTTTGTACGCAAATTAAGAAGGTACGTGGCAGGTATAAGTGAGGACCCGCCCCACCACGCTGCGTACTCGCCCCACCCGACCTCATACCCACTATACCCGGTTCATTTTGTACATAGTGAACCTTGAAAATAAAAAATAATTGTTTAAATTCAATAATCTAATTATTTATCAATGTTATAAAAAATAATTTATTTTTAAAAAAGTTATTAAATAACTAATATGAGCTGGTATAGATAATCGTTGAGATATTGGATTTGGGTGGCAGGTACAGGTATGGAGGAGGGACCCCGTACCCGCCCCGCCCCACCCCGTTACTATCCCTTTGATACGTTGAGATATTGTTGCGCTACTTTTAGAATAATTGTTGTCGGGTATCCGCTTTATACTAGTAGCAGGTAATGGGGCGGGTACGGGTATAGGATTTGGGTGCTAGGTACGGTTAGTTTTGTTGTCTAATTAAAAAAATATGTCTTTAAATTCAGTAATCTAAATTATTTACTAATGTTATAAGAAAATTAATTTGTTTTTAAAAAGTGTATTAAATAACTAATATGATCGGGTATAGAAAATCGTTTTGTATGAACATTAGAGTAATAGGGCGGGTACAGGTATAGGTTTTGGGTGGCGGGTACGGGTATGGAGGAGGCACGTCATACCTGCTCCGCCCCATTGCCATCCCTTTGATACATTGAGATATAGTTGGGCCCGACCATGCTCCATACCCGCCCCACCCTGCCCCACCCCATACCCACCATATCCGGTTCATTTTTTATATGGTTAACCTTGAAATTAAAAAAATACGTCTTTAAATTCAATAATCAAAATTATTTACCAATGTTAAAAAAAATAATTTATTTTTAAAAGGAGTATTAAATAACTAACATGAGCGGGTATAGACAATAGTTTTGTACGCACATTAAAGTAATAGGGCTAAAAGAAACAATTTATTTTTAAAAACAGTATTAAATAACTAATAGGAACGGGTATAGATAATCGTTCTGTACGCACATTAAGGAGGTATGGGGCGGGTAATGGATAGCCGCGGGCAATGAGGCAGGTAGGCGTACAGGTCTGTACCCGCCCCGCCTCGTCCCATTGCCACCCCTTTGATACATTGAGATATAGTTGGACTACTTTTAGATTAATGATTGTTGTTTAATCCATAAATAAATAACAATTATTATTGTTTAATATATAAATTTAAATTAATTGGGTGACCAAATTATATATACAAATACAAATACAAATACAAATTAAAAGGAAAATAAGAAAAAAGAAAAAAATGTAAGAAAAAAAGATGGAAAATCACCCCATTTAGACCTCTCAGCCTCCATTTAACCATAAATAGACCCCATTAACTTTAAATAAACCTTTTTGAACAAAAATGCCCTCCCACCCCTAGCCCCCCCCCCCCCCCCCCCCCCGGTCCTCTTTCTCTCTCCTCATTTAATGCGTACTGTAGCGCTGTCCCTTCCATCTCCCCTTCTCTCTCCTCACATTTAATTCTACAGCTGTAAAATTTTGAATATACCCCCTCCCCTTCCCGTCTTCTCTGTTCCCCAAAACCAAACGTGTTTTGCAAGCCAAACTCTCTCCTCTTTCTCTCACCCGTTCATTCTCTCTCTCCTCTTTCTCTCACCCGTTCATCCTCTTTCTCCTCTAACTTCACCTGCGATTCTCATTCCCGTGGATCTATCTGCAGAGGTGTGTGTTCATCCGGCGATATCCTCTGTTTTCACTCCTTCATCCTTGCTCTTTAGCTACTCTAGGGTTTAATCACCATTTCTGAAGGTGAGCACCGATTTCCGAAGTTATTTTGTAAGGAAATGTATAATATGCGTTGGTTTCGTACAATTTCTTGAACATAGTGCATAATATTGGTTAGGGTTTAGGGTTTTGGTGTTAGTAGTTTTGTGAGTAAGGGTGAGTCTGTTTTATTGGTGTAAAATCAACTTCTGCATGTTTTTTTCAAGTTTTGTGGTATAATGATGTAAAATCAACCTTTATAAGTGTGTTTCATGTAATCCCTGTGTGTCGACACACACCTCTGCATCCCTATTATGTCATAATGTGTGTCGACACACCATCCATGTGTGAAGACACACATCATAACACACTCCAAAAACACATCATACACTGTGTATGATTGGTTTTAATGGTATAAAATCAACTTGTGTAGACGTTTTTTAAGTAATTAGTGGGTTATGAGCAAGCATACACTGTGTATGATTGGTTTTAATGGTGTATAACCAACTTGTGTCTGTGTGTGTTAAGTAATTAATGGTGTATGGTCAATCATACACTGTATATGATTGGTTTTAATGGTGTAAAATCAACTTTGTGTAGACGTTTTTTAAGTAATTAGTGGTTTATGAGCAACCATACACTGTGTATGATTGGTTTTAATGGTGTATAACCAACTTGTGTTTGTGTGTGTTAAGTAATTAATGGTGTATGGTCAATCATACACTGTGTATGATTGGTATTAATGGTGTAAAATCAACTTGTGTAGACGTTTTTTAAGTAATTAGTGGTTTATGAGTAAACATACACTGTGTATAATTGGTTTTAATGATGTATAACCAACGTGTGTTTGTGTGTGTTAAGTAATTAATGGTGTATGATCAATCATACACGATGTATGATTGGTTTTAATGGTATAAAATCAACTTGTTTTAATGTCTTTCAAGTCAGTAGTGGTTTATGATCAATCGTAAAACGTGTGTGATAGGTTGTATTGGTGTAATGCCAACTTGTCTTGGTGTATTTGAAGTAAACAGTGATGTATGATTAATCATACACCGTGTATGGTTGCTTTTAATGCTGTGAAACGAACTTACCAAGGTGTGTATCAAGTAAACAGTGGTGTGTGATCAATCATACAACGTGTATGGTAGGTTTTCATTGAGTGAAATCAACTTGTCTGGGTGTGTTTCAAGTCAGTAGTGGTGTATGCTTAATCATACACCTTGCATGGCTTGTTTTAATGGTGTATCATGGGTTTAATCTTTGGTTTTGTGATGCTTTGCTTTTATTTTAGATGGCATTTTACACACGCAGGAAGAGCCATTCAGCAATGGAGGTTGATTACATTTTCCCAAGGAGTTGCTGGAAATTCCTGCAAGTTAACCAAATGGGAGTATCAACCAAAGTTGTGATGGAGATTCAGGAAATCTTGAAGGACGACGAAGCCAAGGTTTGGCACAGTATCCATATGAATTATGTTGACTTTTTACAATTACATTTATGATCCCTTATTAACTAAAAGCGTTTTGCATTACAGCTTGCCCTTTTTTCACAATACAATGTCGAGCATCTGCTTCAGCCGAGTGAGACTAATGTCGGCTTCTGGCATAGTCTAATTCACATTGTCCTTCTCCACCAGGTGGCCACCCCAAATCCCAAGGAGTTATCATTCTCATTTGGTAGGAAGTTAGTGCACCTCGGGAGGAGGGAATTTTGCATTCTAACCGGCTTGAGATATGCCGGTGTGGAAGAGGTACGCGGTGGTTCCAATAGGCTGATTGCCAAGTACGGCATGAGGGGAAGGATGACTAGGCAGCAGCTGTTTGAATCATGCAGAACCTTCTCCATCATGGAGGACCAAGTTAAGCTTGCTGTTGCCTACTTGGTTGAGGGTCTACTGTTCGCCAAACACAAGCGAATAGGCATTGATCCGAACATCCTGGCCCTCGTGGACGACGTGGACTCTTTTAACAGTGTTGCCTGGGGATCCTTGAGCTGAAAATTCTTGGTGCGGAAGCTCAAGGATTTCGGGGCAAAAATGCAACACGGTTTAGAAAGGACCTACTCTGTCCACGGGTTCTATGAAGTGGTTTCCATATTTGCCCTAGAAACCCTTCCAGAACTTTTCAAGGTTAGGGTGGTAAGGGTTGGCAACCAGCCTCTTGAGCGGAACCTTAACTGGAAGATGTGTGTTAAGGTTTCGCACTCCGCTCTGCTCTCAATGGTATTTGATGAGGTAATAATACATTATGTTGTTGCTGTTTTACTACTAGTTGTTTCATATCATTTGGGTTAGAATTATGATTTGTAATTTTACTAACGTTCATATGATGTATCTTCCTTTGATAAGCAATTGAATGCCGAACCGATTGGACTGACGAGTGCGGAAGCCAATCAGCCTAATCTACAAGGCATTTCCTTTGCTGAGGATGGTGAGGAGGGGATTCAATCTCCTGTTAAGGCAATGCCAGCAGATCCAGGTGATGAACCAAAACCATTGGCAACTCAACACCCCTTGCCGGCATCCCAGGAGGAACCATCTACTACGTCACCCAATTTGGTGTATCAATCGGTATTGACATTTTGTTTTGTGTTTATTTAATTGCATTTTTATCCTTGTAAGTACTATATTATTCAAATTCATGTTTATGACAATTTGGAGGACTTGTTGCAGGTTATGGAGAGATTCGAAGCGATGGAGAAAGATATGCAAATCATGCGGATGCACTTCAAAAGCAGACTTGAAGCGCAGCAGCTTCAGCTGCAAATGTACGAATGACTGTTTGAGGCTCAGGAGGCAAAGATTAAGGAGCTCTCAGACCGTTCACCGCATGCCACATCCCCACATATCTATTCATCGACTTCCGCTCATCCATCCCCAATTGAGCAAGCAATTATTATTTCTCCTGCATGTACTGGGTAAGACACTACGGATCCTTGTTATTGTCCCAATTTGGTATGTTTTCATGCATGTTGAGGTTTATTGACTTTTGTATTTGCTCTGCCAACCAGGGACGAGAAAAATGTCTACCAGGAACCAATTGAGCAAGCAATTATTATTTGTCCTGCACATACTGGGTATGACACTACGGATCCTTGTTATTGTCCCAATTTAGTATGTTTTCATGCATGTTGAGACTTATTGACGTTGGTATTTGTTCTGCCAACCAGGGATGAGGAAAATGTCTACAAGAAACCATCGTCAACGCGTGTGGATGGCGTTGAAAATTTGATGATATTGTCCGAGACAGTTTTGAGATTGGGGCAAGAGAGGAGGGACCCCAAGCCAAATCCCAAGTACAAAGGTGAAGAATGGACCGCGGAGGGTAAGAGCAAACGGGCAAGAATGACCCATCCTGGACCAAAACCGGTTCTGCCCTTCGATCCATTCCAACCTCCCTCCAAGGAAGACAAAAAACAGTTTGAAGCTTTTTACAAAAGTTTTCACGCAATGGTCAAGAAGTGAGTATGATTTTACACTATACTTTTTGATAATTAGTATGTAAATATTTTCAGAATGCATCTTTCTTATGGGATACTTATATATCATGCTTCTTATTGTATATTACAGAGATTTGAGGACTCCCCTTCTGTTACCTCCAGATTAACGAATGGATTTCACTGTTTTGACTACCACGACAGGTCAATTTTGGTATCGGTTGAAAAACGACAACGCCTGGCTTACGGATGAGGTACGTTTCCCATCATGAAAATTTTGTCGTGTGATTACTGTAATTGGATCCCAATCTTTTTTGTTGGTGTGTCAACTAATTAGTGGTGTATGATGTATAATATACCGTGTATGATAGGTTTTAAGGGTGTGAAATCAACTTGTATAGGTGTGTTTCAAGTAATTAGTGGTGTATGATCAATCATGCACCGTGTATGATATGTTTAAATGGTGTAAATCGACTTGTGTTATTGTGTGTTAAGTTAGCAAGTGGTGTATTATTAGTCATACACCGTGTATGATTGGTTTTAAATGTGTAAAATCAACTTGTGTTAGTGTGTTTTAAGTAAAGAGTGGTGTATGATTAGTCATACACCATGTATGATAGGGTTTAATTGTGTAAAATCAACTTGTTTATGTGTGTTTGAAGTGATTAGTGGTGTATGGTTAACCATAAATCATGTATGATAGGTTTTACTTGCCTAAGAACAACTTGTGCTAGGGTGTTTCAACTAATTAGTGGTGAATTGCAGGAAATGGATGTAGTTCTGCACTGCATTCTAGAGAAGAAACATCAGTGGCCGGAGCATTTCGACCAGAGGGCAACGTGCGCATCTACGTCGGTTGCTCCTCTATTTGGACCCCTACTCAAACGGACTCAAAACAGAGAAATCCCGATCGAGTCAGCTTTTTATGATTTTGATTCGTTCATCATTAAGTTTCTTGCCGGGGATGTCACATATGGGGTCCGCTGCCACGACGTAGATCGGATATACATGCCCATCAATCAACCTAATCAACATTGGTTTCTTGTTGCCATCCATTTTAAAGATTGGCGGATACAGGTAATTGATTCTTTGTACTCCGCCGCATCCAAGGAATCAAGATTAGAACATGTGGAACCAATTGCAAAATTGCTTCCATATGCTCTAGATATGGTTAATTTTTGCGATGTCCGAAAGGACCTCAGACATTTCATAGGCAAGCCTTTCTTGATCACTTACGATCGGGGTGAATGTCCACAACAGATGGGGTATGACATCTACTTCCAATGCAGTTTTACTATTCCATTCATTTGGCCTTTTGGTTATTAAGTGGATGCAAAATAGTCATTACTTACAATGATGTATAATTTCTGATTGTCTTATCTGTATTATTATGAACTGCAGGTCAGATTGTGACATTTTTGTTGTAAAGTTTATTGAATTTTTGCTTACAAATAGACTCAGCATCAGCATCTCCTAATGCATGCAAGGGCAGATGGGAAAAATGCGGCTGAATATCTATGTACACTTGTACAGACATGGAAGAAAGAAACAGATGCAAATGTATACACGTGAATAAAATTATGTGATGTGTATATGTTATTGTATATTGCCATAGGATTTACATTGTATTCATTATACTGAAAATTATATAAAGGTTGTGATGTGTATGTAATATTGTATATTTTCATATTGTTGTATATTCTTTTTTTTTTCTGAACAAAATATTGTTGTATATTCCTATTGATGTATTTTCAAATTGTGTAATGAAAATTGTCAATGAAAGTGTTTCGAAATTGGTCCCAATTGTGTGTTCTTGGTGTTTGATGTGTTTTTGAAGTGTGTTACGATGTGTGTCAACACACAGGGATGGTGTGGCGACACACATTCCTACAGATAATGGATGCAGAGGTGTGTGTCGACACACATTCATACAAAATAGCGATATATCCCAATATTTACGTCAACCATACCTATATATGTTGATTTTATGCCTATATAAGTTCATCTTAACCCAATATAACCCAACATAAACCAATTATTAATTAAAAAACACTTAATAAAGGTTGATTTTACACTCATAAAACTCATCATACACCGTGTATGATTCATCATACACCTTATTTACTTCAAACACATCAATATAACCCATCATACATGGTGTATGATTCATCATACACCAATAACTACTTCAAACACACCTATATAAGTTGATTTCACAACATTATACCAGCAAAAGTTATTTTTACCCATTAAAAGTCATCATACACCACTAAGTACTTGAAACACATTTAAAGGAGTTGATTTCACACCATTTAAAACTATCATACACCGTGAATTGTGAACAGTTGTAGGAAATCCTTTGTACATTTCTTCACGTTATACATAATTTAAAGGTTTACAGGCTAGGGATATAGGGTAGTGATATTAGCTTGCATGTAACTTTAAATTACCCTGCAAACAATTTGAAGGACAAACTGGACATATTTCACTGGCCCACCACCGCCACTACTAGAATCACTTACAGTTGTCCCTCTGTATATGTTGTCTGTAAAGTGCACCCATTGCATGCATACAAAGTTCAAGATCCTTATCATGCGGATGCACTTCGCACCATTACAACTCATCATATACCATACACCATGTGTGATTGATCATACACCACTAATTACTTGAAACACCGTTGATGAAACATGATCTGGAGAAGTGCCACCTCTCCCTGGGTCTCAGCTGTGTTCTGGCCCACCACCGCCACAGCTAGAACCACTTACATTAGCAATTTGAACGGCTAGATATAGCACGAAATTGAGGAACCGTGTATGCTTGGCTTCCTATCCAACTACTCCATTTAGAGGCAAAGGCCTACAAGGTACAAAGTAGGTGGTAGTTGAGGTTATTAAATTAAGGAACCGTGTATGGGGAAAACCGTGGGAGAGGGGTAGGATAAAGTAGGTGGTAGTTGAGGTTATTAAATGCCTTACTTGGTAGCCCATTATGACCCCTGAACATTCAATGTTCAACCCTCAACTACCCCAACATGGTCAGTCTACTCCATTTAAAAATAATTCATTGATAATACACAACCTCACTATTTTATGATTATTAAAACATAGTATACACAGTGTATGATAAGTCACACAGCACTACTTACTTGAAACACGCCTATATAAGTTCATTTCACACATTTATAACTTATCATACACAGTGCATGATTCATCTTACACAACTATTTATTTCAAACACACCAATATAACTTGATTTTACACCAATATAACCCATCATACACCAATCTAAACTAGAAAAACACTTATAACTGCTGATTTAACACCATTAGGCCAGCAAAACTTGAAATAAATATGCAAAAGTTGATTTTATACCCATACGGTTAATCATACACCATGTATGATAAGTCATACAGCACTAATTACTTGAAACACGCCTATATAAGTTTATTTTACACATTTATAACTTATCATACACTGTGTATGATTCATCTTACACAACTATTTTTTTCAAACACACTAATATAACTTGATTTTACACCAATATAACCTACCATACACCAATCTAAACTTGAAAAACACTTATACTTGCTGATTTAACACCATTATACCAGCAAAACTTGAAATAACATGTAAAAGTTGATTTTACACCCATACGGTTAATCATACACCGTGTATGATAAGTCATACAGCACTAATTACTTGAAACACGCCTGTATAAGTTCATTTTACACATTTATGACTTATAATACACCGTGCATGATTCATCTTACACTGCTATTTATTTCAAACACACCAATATAACTTAATTTACACCAATATAACCCATCATACACCAATCTAAACTTGAACAACACTTATAACTGCTGATTTAACACCATTATACCAGCAAAACTTGAAATAAACATGCAAAAGTTGATTTTACACCCATACGGTTAATCATACACCGTGTATGATAAGTCACTAATTACTTGAAACACGCCTATATAAGTTCATTTTACACATTTATAACTTATCATACACCGTGTATGATTCATCTTACGTAGCTATTTATTTTAAATACACCGATATAACTTGATTTTACACCAATATAACCCATCATACACCAATCTAAACTTGAAAAACACTTATAATTACTGACCATTATACCAGCAAAACTTGAAATAAACATGCAAAAGTTGATTTTACACCCATACGGTTAATCATACACAGTGTATGATAAGTCATACAGCACTAATTACTTGAAACTCACCTATATAAGTTCATTTTACACATTTATAACTTATCATACACCGTGTATGATTCATCTTACACAGCTATTTATTTCAAACACACCAATATAACTTGATTTTACACCAATATAACCCATCATACACCAATCTAAACTTGAAAAACACTTATAACTGCTGACCATTATACTAGCAAAACTTGAAATAAACATGCAAAAGTTGATTTTACACCCATACGGTTAATCATACACCGTGTATGATAAGTCATACAGCACTAATTACTTGAAACACACTTATATAAGTTCATTTTACACATTTATAACTCATCATACACCGTGTATGATTCATCTTACACAGCTACTTATTTCAAACACATCAGTATAACTTGATTTTACACCAATATAACCCATCATATACCAATCTAAACTTGAAAAACACTTATAACTGCTGATTTAACACCATTATACCAGCAAAACTTGAAATAAACATGCAAAAGTTGATTTTACACCCATACGGTTAATCATACACCGTGTATGATCAGTCATACAGCACTAATTACTTGAAACACGCCTATATAAGTTCATTTTACACATTTATAACTTATCATACACCGTATATGATTCATCTTACACAGCTATTTATTTCAAACACACCAATATAACTTGATTTTAACTAATACAACCCATTATACACCAATTTAAACTTGACAAACACTTATAACTGCTGATTTAACACCATTATACCCGCAAAACTTGAAATAAACAAGCAAAAGCTGATTTTACACCCATACGGTTAATCATACACCGTGTATGATAAGTCATACAGCACTAATTACTTGAAACACACCTATATAAGTTCATTTTACACATTTATAACTTATCATACACCGTGTATGATTCATCTTACATAGCTATTTATTTCAAACACACTAATATAACTTGATTTTACACCAATATAACCCATCATACACCAATCTAAACTTGAAAAACACATATAATTGCTGATTTAACACCATTATACCAGCAAAACTTGAAATAAACATTCAAAAGTTGATTTTATACCCATACGGTTAATCATACACCGTGTATGATAAGTCATACAGCACTAATTACTTGAAACACGCTTATAGAAGTTCATTTTACACATTTATAACTTATCATACACCGTGTATGATTCATCTTACATAGCTATTTATTTCAAACACACCAATATAACCCATCATACACCAATCTAAACTTGAAAAACACTTATAACTGCTGATTTAACACCATTATACCCGCAAAACTTGAAATAAACAAGCAAAAGTTGATTTTACACCCATACGTTTAATCATACGCCGTGTATGATAAGTCATACAACACTAATTACATGAAAGACACCTATATAAGTTCATTTTACACATTTATAACTTATCATACACCGTGTATGGTTCATCTTACACAACTATTTATTTCAAATACACCTATATAAGTTGATTTTACACCAATATAACCCATCATACACCAATCTAAAC
The DNA here is from genome assembly GCA_018398585.1 of Simmondsia chinensis. NCBI lineage: Eukaryota > Viridiplantae > Streptophyta > Magnoliopsida > Caryophyllales > Simmondsiaceae > Simmondsia > Simmondsia chinensis. Next base: position 38,649,396 of record JAGTTD010000001.1, read on the forward strand.
TTGAAAAACACTTATAACTGCTGATTTAACACCATTATACCAGCAAAACTTGAAATAAACATGCCAAAGTTGATTTTATACCCATACGGTTAATCATACATCGTGTATGATAAGTAATACGGCACTAATTACTTGAAAGACGCCTACATAAGTTCATTTTACACATTTATAACTTATCATACACCGTGTATGATTCATCTTACACAGCTATTTATTTCAAACACACCAATATAACCCATCATACACCAATCTAAACTTGAAAAACACTTATAACTGCTGATTTAACACCATTATACCAGCAAAACTTGAAATAAACATGCAAAAGTTGATTTTACACCCATACGGTTAATCATACACTGTGTATGATAAGTCATACAGCACTAATTACTTGAAACACGCCTATAAAAGTTCATTTTACACATTTGTAACTTATCATACACCGTGTATGATTCATCTTACACAGCTATTTATTTTAAACACACCAATATAACTTGATTTTACACCAATATAACCCATCATACACCAATCTAAACTTGAAAAACACTTATAACTGCTGATTTAACACCATTGTACCAGCAAAACTTGAAATGAATATGCAAAAGTTGATTTTACACCCATACGGTTAATCATACACCGTGTATGATAAGTCATACAGCACTAATTATTTGAAACACGCTTATATAAGTTCATTTTACACATTTATAACTTACCATACAACGTGTATGGTTCATCTTACACAGCTATTTATTTCAAACACACCTATATAAGTTGATTTTACACCAATACAACCCATCATACACCAATCTAAACTTGAAAAACACTTATAACTGCTGATTTAACACCATTATACCAGCAAAACTTGAAATAAACATGCAAAAGTTGATTTTACACCCATACGGTTAATCATAAACCATGTATGATAAGTCATACGACACTAATTACTTGAAACATGCCTATATAAGTTCATTTTACACATTTATAACTTGTCATACACCGTGTATGATTCATCTTACACAGCTATTTGTTTCAAACACACCAATATAACTTGATTTTACACCAATATAACCCATCATACACCATTCTAAACTTGAAAAACACTTATAACTGCTGATTTAACACCATTATACCAGCAAAACTTGAAATAAACATGCAAAAGTTGATTTTATACCCATACGGTTAATCATACACCGTGTATGATAAGTCATACGGCACTAATTACTTGAAACACGCCTATATAAGTTCATTTTACACATTTATAACTTATCATACACCGTGTATGATTCATCTTACATAGCTATTTATTTCAAACACACCAATATAACCCATCATACACCAATCTAAACTTGAAAAACACTTATAACTGCAGATTTAACACCATTATACCTGCAAAACTTGAAATAAACATGCAAAAGTTGATTTTACACCCATACGGTTAATCATACACCGTGTATGATAAGTCATACAGCACTAATTACTTGAAACACGCCTATATAAGTTCATTTTACACATTTGTAACTTATCATACACCGTGTATGATTCATCTTACACAGCTATTTATTTTAAACACACCAATATAACTTGATTTTACACCAATATAACCCATCATACACCAATCTAAACTTGAAAAACACTTATAACTGCTGATTTAACACCATTATACCAGCAAAACTTGAAATGAATATGCAAAAGTTGATTTTACACCCATACGGTTAATCATACACCGTGTATGATAAGTCATACAACACTAATTATTTGAAACATGCATATATAAGTTCATTTTACACATTTATAACTTATCATACACCGTGTATGGTTCATCTTACACAGCTATTTATTTCAAACACACCTATATAAGTCGATTTTACACCATTACAACCCATCATACACCAATCTAAACTTGAAAACACTTATAACTGCTGATTTAACACCATTATATCAGCAAAACTTGAAATAAACATGCAAAAGTTGATTTTACACCTATACGGTTAATCATGCACCATGTATGATAAGTCATACGGCACTAATTACTTGAAACATGCCTATATAAGTTCATTTTACACGTTTATAACTTATCATACACCGTGTATGGTTCATCTTACACCGCTATTTGTTTCAAACACACCAATATAACTTGATTTTACACCAATATAACCCATCATACACCATTCTAAACTTGAAAAACACTTATAACTGCTGATTTAACACCATTATACTAGCAAAACTTGAAATAAACGTGCAAAAGTTGATTTTGCACCCATACGGTTAATCATACACTGTGTATGATAAGTCATATAGCACTAATTACTTGAAACACGCCTATATAAGTTCATTTTACACATTTATAACTTATCATACACCGTGTATGATTCATCTTACACAGCTCTTTATTTTAAACACACCAATATAACTTGATTTTACACCAATATAACCCATCATACACCAATCTAAACTTGAAAAACACTTATAACTGCTGATTTAACACCATTATACCAGCAAAACGTGAAATAAACATGCAAAAGTTAATTTTACACCCATACGGTTAATCATACACCGTGTATGATAAGTCATACAGCGCTAATGACTTGAAACACGCCTATATAAGTTCATTTTACACATTTATAACTTATCATACACCGTGTATGATTCATCTTACACAGCTATTTATTTCAAACACACTAATATAACTTGATTTTACACCAATATAACCCATCATACACCAGTCTAAACTTGAAAAACACTTATAACTACTTATTTATCACCATTATACCAGCAAAACTTGAAATAAACATGCAAAAGTTGATTTTACACCCGTATGGTTAGTCATGCACCGTGTATGATAAGTCATACAGCATTACTTACTTGAAACACGCCTATATAAGTTCATTTTACACATTTAAAACTTATCATACACCGTGTATGACTCATGTTGCACTGCTATTTACTTCATACACACCTATATAAGTTGATTGTATGACACTAATATTTTTTTTTTACAATTTAATTGCTATTAATACACGTACATTATTAATGACAGTTTTGTATTGTCCATAGCACACTGACTGATGTGAGGTTGTGTATTATAAATGCCTTATTTTAAATGGATGATAATAACCAGTTAGGTTAGTTGGGGGTTGAACACTTAATGTCCAGGGGTCATAATTGACACCTAAGCAAGACATTTAATAACCTCAACTACCACCTACTTTATCCTACTCCTCGCCCACGGTTCTCACGTTGTATTTGTACCTTGTATGCTTTTGCCTATAAATGGAGGAGTTGTCCAGGAAGCCAAGCATCCATGGTTCCTCAATTTCGTGCTACATCAAGGGTTCACAGGTCAGGATCAATGTCAAGGAAGTGATGTTTTACTGCTAAGTGGAGACTTGCTAATTACCTATGCTTAGCTTCCCGACTGATCATGATTCATCAAGGGTTTTGCTTAATCGGGTTTTAAAGGAAGTATGTGATCAAGCAAAACCCCTTTATGTATCATGATCAGCCGGTGAAGCTGAGCGCAGGTAACTAGTGTGTCTCCACTCAGCAAGGTCATGAAATAATTATGCTTTTTGATAGTCAGTATATCCTACTCAGCAAGGGTTCCACACAGGGCTCTGTGTGTCAACACAAACCTCTGCATCCATGTTTCTGTAAGAATGTGTGTCGACACACATCCCAATACACTAACCCATCATATCAAAACACTTATAACACACATTTGGGACCAACTTCAAAACACTTCATTCACAAATTTTATTACATAATTTAAAAATACATCAATACGTCACACCAGTCAATACGGTATGGATACTACAAAACTGTCATTAATAATTACATTGTAAAAAATAAAATAAATAAAGAATGCAAATAAATAAAGAATAAAAATACATCAACACGTCACACCAGTCAAGGAGGGACTTGAGAAGATGGACCGCGAGAGTTTGATGAAGTGCCTTCGGCACTAGGACGCAGAGCAATTGGATTCTTGCACGTGGATCGGTTATGCCCGTGTTCCTTGCACCGACTGCACCTTTGACGAACACACTCCTCACCGACAGACGCAATCCTCCTCTTCCGCCTCCTCCCAGAAGAGGTTTAAACGTCAGGTGGAAGAAGATTCACGTCAGCTACATCATGCGGGATACGCCAGTCACTTATGTACGGCATCCGGTAGACGACACCTCTATACGACTCGTACCATTTTTCTCTACTGTAGAGGGGCGAGCATAAGTCGTACAGACCATAAGGACTGTGCCGTACGATGGCTAACACATGCTCACAAGGAAGCTGCTCAAGCTGAAACGTACTGCAGGTACATGTCCTCTGCGACATATTTACACAGAAATTCTTCTCCCCATTGATGAGGTCGAAAGTATGATCATCAGCTCGCAAAATTTGCAGAGTGCAAAAACAATAAAAAAATAAAAAATAAATTAATCAAAACATGCACGTATCATAAATTATATGGAGCTTACTGTCATCATTCTTAATAATTTCATTCTGTCTTGTAATTTCTTTTCGACATCGGGGGACATTGTACTGATGCAAGCTTCAGCCTTGGCTCTTTTGTCATGAAACCACTTCTGCAATAGTAGCCTAAACTCGCCAACGAGGGCAGTAATTGGATAGTCACACACCTTGACCAATACAGCATTCATGGATTCCGAAATGTTTGTCGTCATTACGTTGTACCGACGACAAGAGGAGTGGGAACGAGTCCACTTGTCCAGTCTCACATCTTTCAAGTAATCTTTAGCCCCGGGTACGGCATAACATAAACTGAAAAATAAACTATGGAACTCTTGAATGTTGTATGCTTTAGCTGCTTTGTAGTAGTACTGATCCAACTGCTTCGTTTTGCTCTTAAATTTGGCCTTCAAGTTGTTCAGCAAGTGGTACATGCACAGCCCGTGAAATGTGCTGGGAAAACTTCTTCCACCGCGCGTTGGATGCTTCGGTGTCTATCAGATACAATGACATGGCCAATAGGCTCCCCAATGACTTCCTTCAATCTACTGAGGAACTAATGCCACGATGCATCATTCTCTGAATCAACGATACCAACAGCAATCGGGAAAATTTGCTGGTTGGCATCGTGGCAAACGGCCATGAACAGAACACCCCAGTATTTTCCCTTCATATGTGTTGCGTCAATGCTCACAATAGGCCAGCAAATCCAGTACCCTTTCAGTGAAGCATCAAGAGCAATAAAGAGGTACTGAAACCTGCACTCGTCATCTGTCTGTAAATAAAACGCTATACGGGGGTTAGTCTGTTGGAGGACTTGCAGATAAGCAGGCAAGAATGCATATGACTCTTCGGCAGTACCCAATCGAACACTATCGTATGCAATCTCTCTCGCCCTCCATGCAACACTGCAGCTGATATCGACACCGTAGCAACTGCGGATTTCATCTATGACATCCCGTGGCTTGAACACTCTTCCAGGGTTGACAAGTTTCTTGCGGACGCACTCCCGGACGACCCAACTGGTTGCCTGCCTGTGTTTAAGAGTGATGAGATCGGTAGGGAGGGTATGATTATTTTTAACTTTTGTAACCATCCAATACCCACCATCTGCTAGACGCGTAGCCCGAACCCTCCATGTGCAACCCTCTTGCACACAAAGAATAACCGTTAAGGATTTGTTAGACTTGAAGCTCTTGAATTCAAAATTTTCCCTCATGGAAATTACTCCCAGGTTAGTCAACAAATCCTTCTTCGATTTAAATACTTGATGCACCTCGATTACATCAACCATCCTACCCCGCCCATATACCCCGTCAATCTGGCTCTTCTCATCACCGGAGCCAGCATCACCAGTAGCTTGGACGTCGGGGTGGACATTCGGTTGACCACTGGGTTCTGCATTCAGTTCCACTGCAGGTTCGACAATCAGAGGGTCTTCAAGGGAAATATTACGATGCTCGTAAGTGTGCCCCTCTAGAGGTGATGCATCAGGTATAGTCGATCGTACCTGGGATAAATTGATATTGTCCAAATTGTCCCATGCACTTTGATTGGAATTTTCCCAATCTCCACCTGTTGCTGTTGCCGCAAACGTCATAGGAGGCATGTCCAAATCGATTTCAGATGCATCTACGCGGGCTGCTTCCTCAATCCCGCATCCATACATCCACTAGAAGTCTTGGGAACCTCAGGGTGCGAACGGCCACTGTTCTCATCACCATCGGGAATTGTTTGAATGGGAGTCCGTTGCCAATCGAAGCAAGGATTCTTGTCACCGGATGACTCTACAGTTACGATCAAAGTATGCTTCGCCCTATCTTCTTTAGCTAGTGCCTTCCACAACATAATTGACCTATCATCAACGACATCGTACAAGGGCGCGGCCTAAACGGCGGTGAAAAATTGAAAATGCATCTTTGAACCCGCATTCAATTGAGCACCTATCACCTCCGCCATAGTCTTTTGCAAACCAGCAAAGTCAGTTTTCTCATCCACTAAAAAATAACCCAATTTTCCACCAACGTACTCTGTCCTCTCCTTAAAGTGGCCACCGTACAGAACGTATGCAACAGCAATATCACCCATTACTGTGGAAAGAAAACAACATGATATCAAAGCAATAATGACATGAAACACACTAGGGTGGAATGGAAGTACAGCATTGAAACCACTCATAAGCGGTGTATGATTGGTTTAAAACCATAATACACTAATAACACCTAACATAAGATTGTGTATATGTAAAGATACAAAGCTAAAAACCTGTAACACACCAATGCAAATGATTTTACAGAATTTAAACCCATCATACCCGGTCTATGATTAATGATGCACCACTAACTATATGACTTAACACACACCAACAAAGCATGGTATTACATGTCAGCTACAGCGTGGTATTACACACCAACATAGCGTGGTATTACACCACTTTAAGAAAGAATACATGGTGTATGATTCGCGTTACAGTCATAAACAAGTTCATCACACACCTTTTAAAGCTATCATACACGGTGTATGGTTAAGGATACCACATTCTATACATGAAAGACACCCAAACAGGTTCATCATAGACCATTTAAAGCTATCATACACGGTGTATGGTAAACCATACCCCATTCTGTACTTGAAAGATACCAAAACAAGTTCATCATACACCTTTTGAAGCTATTATACACAGTGTATGGCTTAATATGCCCCATTCTATACTTGAAAGACACCAAAACAGGTTCATCACAAACCTTTTAAAGCTATCATACACCGTTAAAACCAATCATACACAGTGTATGATTGATCATACACCACTAATTACTTGAAACACATCTAAACAAGTTGATTTCACACCATTAAAACCTATCATACACGGTGTATGATTGATCATACACCCCTACTTACTTGAAACACGCCTAAACAAGTTGATTTCACACCAATAAAACCACTCATACACGGTGTATGATTAACCATACACCACTAATTACTTTAAAAACATATACACAAGTTGGTTTTTACATAGTTAAAACCAATCATACACGGTGTATGATTGATCATACACCACTAATTACTTGAAACACACCTAAACAAGTTGATTTCACACCATTAAAACATATCGTACACGGTGTATGATTGATCACAAACCCCTAATTACTTGAAACACACCTAAACAAGTTGATTTCACACTAATAAAACCAATCATACACGGTGTATGATTGATCATACACCACTAATTACTTAAAAAATATCTACAAAAGTTGGTTTCGCACTATTAAAACATATCATACACGGTGTATGATTGATCGTGCACCACTAATTTCTTGAAACACACCTAAACAAGTTGATTTCACACCATTCAAACCTATCATACACGGTGTATGATTGATCATACACCACTATTTATATGAAACACACCTAAACAAGTTGATTTCACACCATTAAAACCTATCATACACGGTGTATGACTAATCATACACCACTCTTTACTTAAAACACACTAACACAAGTTTTTACACCGTAAAAACCAATCATACACGGTATATGACTAATAATACATGGTGTATGACTAATAATACACCACTTGCTTACTTAACTCACAATAACATAAGTCGATTTACACCATTAAAACATATCATACACGGTGTATGATGGATCATACACCACTAATTACTTGAAACACACCTAAACAAGTTGATTTCACACCATTAAAACCTATCATACACGGTGTATGATTGATCCTCCACCACTAATTACTTGAAACACACCTGAATAAGTTAATTTCAAGCCCTTAAAACCAACTATACACGGTGTATGATTGATCATACACCACTGTTTACTTGATACACACCTAGATAAGTTCATACTACAGCATTAAAAGCAACCATACAAGGTGTATGATTAATCACACACCACTGATGACTCAAGACAAACTAACACAAGTTGATTTCACACCATTAAAACCTATCATACACGGTGTATGATTGATCCTACACCACTAATTACTTGAAACACGCCTGAATAAGTTATTTTCACACCCCTAAAACCAACCATACATGGTGTAGGATTGATCATACACCAATGTTTACTTGATACACATCTAGATAAGTTCGTTTTACATCATTAAAAGCAACCATACACGGTGTATGATTAATCATACACCACTAATGACTTGAAACACACTAACGCAAGTTGATTTCACACCATTGAAACCTATCATACACGGTGTATGATTGATCATACACCCCTAATTACTTGAAACACGCCTAAACAAGTTGATTTCACCCCATTTAAACCTATCATACACGGTGTATGATTGATCATACACCATTAACGACTTGAAAAACCCCAATACAACATGAGAATACACCATTTAAACCAATCATACACCACTAATGAGTTTAAACAAACCAAAAGAAAGTTATAATACATCATTTAAACCAATCATAAACCATAAATGACTTGTAAGACACCGACCTCATATGACAAGGATATATTAACGACAATGTCAACAAATGATCATTTTACCTTCAATATCTGATCTGAAAACCGTGGAATGTGTGTAATGACTCAACCTTGAACCTACAACAATGCCACAAAGCTTCAAACACGATCTTACCAAGGCTTCTTCTTCTTCTTCCGAGGGTCCAATGTAGCAAAACGACACACGGGGGATGAAAAAAATGGAGCTTGGGGGATTCAAATTGAGAGAAAAATAACAGAGAAGGGTGAATAAGAGGTGAGTAAAATGGGCGGGAAGTGAGAAGGGAGGGAGAGAGTGAGAAGCAAGTTACATGGTATAAAGTAAAACTATGTACTTCTGCATTAAATGAGGAGAGAGAAAATGGAGGGGGGAGTGGGTAAAGTAAACGGCTGGCATTAAATGAGGAGAGAGAATGGGAGAGAAAGAGGACAGGTGGGCCGGGGGGGGGGGGGGGGGAGAGCATTTTTGTCTAAAAAAATTTATTTAAGGTTAAGAGAGTCTATTTATAATTAAATAGGGGCTGGGGGGTCTAAAGGGGGTGATTTATCAAAAAGAATTGGGGGTGGGGAAGGCATTTAGGGGGTATAACTTTTAAAAGAAAAATAAAAAAAAGAAAAAATGTAAGAAAAAAAAATTGGGAGTGGAAAGGGCATTTAGGGGATATAACTTTTATATATATATATATATATATATATATATATATATATATATATAAGGGGGTGATTTTCCAAAAAGAATTGGGGGTGGGGAAGGCATTTAGAGGGTATAACTTTTAAAAGGAAAATAAAAAAAAGGAAAAATGTAAGAAAAAAGAATTGGGAGTGGAGAGGGCATTTAGGGGGTATAACTTATATATCTATATTATATACTTATTGTGGAGTTGCCCCTCACTAAAAGGCCTCCAAACCCCCAATTTTTTTTTTATATTTTTCCTTTTTCTTAAAATTTCTTTTTCTTATCTTGTTTTTTCTTTTTTTCTTATTTTGCTTTTTTGGTATTTATTTGTAGATTAAATACATTATTTCTTTTATAACATTGATAAATAATTGGGATTAATAAATTTAGACACGTATTTTTTAATTTAAAGGTTAACTATATACAAAATAAAAAACGGCGGGTGTGGAGCGGGCCAAGCCAGATCCCCACTTATCTTATCTTATCTTATCTTACTATATATAATAGAGAAGTTGTAAGTCCTCCAAAAGCACCCCCCCCAATCCTTTTTTTTTAGATTTTTCCTTTTTCTTTATTTACCTTTTTTTAATCCTTTTTAGATTTTTCTTTATTTATATATTAAACAATAACAATTATTATTTATTTGTAGATTAAACAATAATTAATCTAAAAGCAGTCCAACTATATCTCAACGTATCAAAGGAATGGCAATGGGGCGGGGCAGCTATGGCGTGTCCCTTCCATACCCATACCCGCCACCCAAATCCTATACTCGTACCTGCTCCATTACCCGCCACGGGTATGAAGTGCATGTCCAACAATAATTAATCTAAAAGTAGCACAACTATATCTCAACGTATCAAAGGGATGTCAATGGGCCGGTGCGGGTACAAGGTGCCTCCTCCATACCTGTATCCGCCACCCAAATCCTATACCGTACTCGCCTTATTGCCCTAATGTGCGTACAAAATGATTATCTATACCGGCTCATATTAGTTATTTAATACTATTTTTAAAAATAAATTACTTTTTTATAACATGTACAAACAATTATTTATACTTGCTCATATTAGTTATTTAATACTGTTTTTAAAAACAAATTATTTTTTATAATATTGGTAAATAATTTTAATTCTTGAATTTAAACACATATTTTTTAATTTCAAGGTTAACTATGTACAAAATGAACCGATTATGATGGGTATGGGGTGGGGCAGGGCGGGTATGAAGTGTGGCCGGGCCGGTCCCCACTTATACCCAGGCCCGCCCGGTTTCAATTTGGTTTATAAGATCTACGCATTAGACAATAAACTAACCATAACCGCCACCTAAATCCTATACCCGTGCCCGCCCCATTACCCGCCACCGATATGAAGTGCATACCCAACAACAATTAATCTAAAAGTATCACAACTATATATCAACGTATTAAATGGATGGCAATAGGGCGAGGCGGGTACGGGGTGCCTTCTCCATACCCGTACCCGCCACACAAATCCTATACCTGTAACCCCTTCATTGCCCTAATGTACGTACAAAATAATTATTTATACCCGCTCATATTATTTGTTAAATATTAATTTTAAAAACAATTTTTTTTTTAATATTGATAAATAATTTGAATTATTAAATTTAAACCCTTATTTTTTAAATTTCAAGGTTAACTATATACAAAATGAGGCGGGTATAGTGGATATGAGGCCGGGCGGGGTGGGTATGGAGCGTGGCGGGGCGGATCCCCACTTATACCCGTAACCGCCCCGTTTGACTTTAGTTTATAAGATCTACGCACTAGACAACAAAAAAAAGGGCACCCGCCACCCAAATCCTATTCTCGTACACTGCCCGTGACCCGCCATGGGTACGAAGCGCATACCCCTACCCGCCCCGCCGGTGACTGACCCATACCCCTACCTGCCTCATTACCCGCGGGTATCCATTACCCACCCCATACCTCTTTAATGCGCGTATAGAAAGGTTATCTATACCCGCTCCTTTCAGGTGGAGCCCATTGCCATCCCAATATCTCTTAGTCAAAAAATTACCCACCACCAACTTTTCTACCAAAATAAACTAGAGCGTTATGCCATGCGCCACACTGAACCACCAATTCATTATCTTTTAAAATCGAATTCTTTGAGTTTGATTATTTTGGGGTTAGAAAAGTTATAGTTGGGTTATTTTGATAAAAACTTAGCGCACTATGCCAAACGTATATTCATGCATAAAGCAGTAAATTTTTAATTTAAAACTTCTCTTATGTAATCCAAGAACAGGGCGCGGGTTAGACCGCCGACAACCCAAAAAAAGAAATAAAGAGTTTTCGTATTTAGTCCATGAAGTGTGACATTTCGTGTGCCTACTGCAAGAAAGGATTTATTTTAACCCGGTGAGGTATATAAATTTTGACTTGGGTTTATAAGATCTACACATTATACAACAAAACTAAGGTACGAAAAATCTTAATTCATTAAAGTTCCAAAAATTAAAAAGGAAAACATATTTTTAATTTAAGACTTTTCTTATTTAACCTATAAAAAATAAAAAGGGTTCTAAAAAAAGGCCCCCGAGAACCATAAATAATAAAGGAAATATAAAGGCAATATATTATTATTTTAATACTTCTCTTATGTAATCCGAGAATAGAGTATCGGTTATACCTCCAACAATTTCGAATTAAGAATTTTTGTATTTGGTCCATAAAGGAAAATCAGGTAAACCTCCCATAACCAAAAATAAAAAATAATAAATTTTTAATTTAAGACTTACTGTATTTAATCCTTAAAAAAAAATCCGTAAAAGAAAAAAGAACAAATAAAGTCCCTGTTAAAGACTTAAAATGGAAATTATAGTTTGTCTTATTCTTTACTGAAAACTTTTACAATTACTATTATGAAAATTATGTAAATTGAACAAACATTATGGATAGCTGATCAAACAAGATGTTAGTTCGAAATAAAAAATCACGGATATAAAATACAGTGACTAATAAATATTATCCGTGTATCGCAGGGGAACGAACCTAGCATATATATATATATATATATATATATATATATATATATATATATATATATATATATAAAGACCAAAATAATAAAGTGTAGCATTATTGTAAGGAAAAAATATTAATAGAAAATAAATCTTTATCTATTATATAATTGTGAAGTTCCTCCCCCCCTAAAAAGTCCCCTAATCCTCAATCCTTTTTTCTTACATTTTTCCTTTTTTTTTAAGCTTCCTTATTTTACTTTTTCCTTTTTTCTTATTTTACTTTTTTGGTATTTATTTGTAAATTAAATACATTATTTCTTTTATAACATTGATAAAAAATTGGGATTAATAAATTTTTAATTTAAGACTTTCTTATGTAATCCAAGAACAGGCCGCGGGTTAGACCTGCAAGAACCAAAAAAATATTAAATTTAAGACTTTTGTATTTAGTCCACGAAATATAGTATTTCGCGTGGCTACGGTAACGAAGGATTTATTTTCACCTGGTGAGATATGTGAAGTTTGACTTTGGTTTATAAGATCTACGCATTAGAGAACAAAACTACGATACAACAAAACTTAATTCATTAAAGTTCCAAAAATTAAAAAAGAAAACATATTTTAAATTTAAGACTTTTCGTATTTAATCTATACAAAAATAAAAAGGGTTCCCGCCACGGGTACGAAGTGCATACCCGTACCCTCCCGGCAGACACAGACCCGTATCCCTACCCGCCTCATTGCCCGTGAATATCTATTACCCGACCCGTACCTCCTTAATGTGGGTACAGAACGATTATCTATACCCGCTCTTATTAGTTATTTAATACTATTTTTTAAAAAATTATTTATTTATAAAATTGATAAATAATTGGGATTATTAAATTTAAACACGTATTTTTTACTTTCAATGTTAACTGTATACAAAATAAAGAGCGGCGGGTATGGAGTGGGCCAGGACAGGTACTCACTTATACCCATACCCACTCCAAATGGGGTGGCTACCCGTGAGTAGTGGGTTTCACCCGCCCCATTGCCACCTCAATATCTTTTAATCAAAAAATTACCCAGCTCTAACTTTTCTATAAGAAAAGTTATAGCTAGATAGTTTAATGAAGACCGTAACGCACTATGTCAAATGTATAGTCTTGCATGAAGCAATAAATTTATAAAAGTTTATAGCATCTTTAATTAAATTAAAAATGAGCCGAGTTAGAGTGATTTTCACTAATAGTTTAGAGGCATTAAGGATGAAATTATGAGTTCAGGGCCACTTTGATTTTGATTAATAGTATAATTCGAGAGGTCTTTATGGTATTTGTACTATAAAAGAATTAATCTATTACCACTTTGCTTGGCGTACTCAAAATATCAATTTAAATATTAAAATATAAAGAGATTCACATGTAATTTTGGTAGGAGAACATTGAAGATATATGAGATACTAGAGGCATCGTCGGCAAGTTAAAAAGTTTTTGAATCTTAGATTCGGAAAAGGCCTCTAGAAGAGTTTAAAATATGGTTCACGGTATATTTTTCAATCGAAAATTAAATTTATTTTAGTATTTGATTTTCACTAATAGTTTAGAGGTATTAAGGATGAAATTATAAGTTCGGGGCCACTTATACCCGTACCCGTCTCAAACGCAGCTGTAACTTTTCTATAAAAAAATTATCCAACTTCATTTTCATACCGAAAAAATACCCAACTTTAACTTTTCAACCAAAATAAACCGGAGCGTCATGCCATGCACCACACTTTACCACCAATTCAGTGTATTAAATAAAGTTGGGTTATTTTTCGGTTATTAAATTAAGTTACTACTATAAAAATTATATAAACTTAATAAAATTGTGGACAACTGATCAAATAATATGTTAGTTCGATGCTAAAAATTAGGGCTACAAAATACAGTAACCAATAAATAATACCCGTGCATCGCACGGGAACAAAATTAGTACATATATATATATATATATATATATATATATATATTTATATGTATATATACATATATACATATATATATATATACATATACATATATGTATATATATATACACGTATACATATATGTGTATGTATATATACATATACATACACATATACATATATGTGTATATATATATACATATATATGTGTATATATATATATGTATATATATATACATATATATGTGTATATATATATATGTATATATATATACATATATGTATATATATATATATATGTATAAATGTATATATCTATCTATCTATATACATATAGAGAAATTTCACCTCCCCTAAAAACCCTTCCCACCCCAAATACTAAATTTTGAGATTTTTCCTTTTTCTTTAATTACCTTTTTCACCTAATCCCTTTTTCTTTAATTTTTTTTATTTTTCCTTAATTTTTTTTCAATCCTAATTCGTACATATTTACCTTTTTATTTCTCTTTTTTCTTAAAATATTTTTTTGATCACCTAATTAATTTGTATATTAAACATCAATAATTGTTATTTATTTGTAAATTAAACAACAATAATTAATCTAAAAGTAGCACAACTATATCTCAACTTATCAAAGGGATGGCAATGGAGCGGGTGGGTATGGCGTGCCTCCTGTATACCTGCCCCATTACCCTAATGTGCGTATAACATTAGTAAATAATTTGGATTATTGAATTCAAGGGCATATTTTTTAACTTTAGGATTAACTATATACAAAATGAACCATTGGTGGGCATGAGGTGGGGCGGGCCGAGTATGGAGCATGGCTGGGTGGGTCCTCACTTATACCCGAGCTTGCCCTATTTAACTTTGGTTTATAAGATTTAAGCATTAGACAACAGAACTAACGATACCCACCACCCGAATCCTGCACCCATACCCACCCCATTACCTGTCACGGGTATGAAGTGGATACCCAATAATAATTAATCTAAAAGTAATCCAACTATGTCTCAACGTATCAAAGGGAGGGTAATGGAGCGGCGTGGCAAGTCGGGTACAGGGTGCCTCCTCCACATCCGCACCTGCTACCCAAATCCTATACCCGTACCTACCCCATTGCCCTAATGTGCGTATAAAATAATTATCTATAGGTGCTCATATTAGTTATTTAATACTTCTTTACAAAACAAATTATTTTATTAACCATTGGTAAATGAGATTATCTATACCCACTCCTATTAGTTATTTAATACTATTTTAAAAACAAATTATCTCTTTTATAACATTGATAAATAATTTAGATTATTAAATTTAAATACATATTTTTTAATTTGAAGTTAACAATGTATAAAATAAAGCGCGTAAGGTAGGTATGAGGTGAGGCGAAGTGGTTATGGAGCGGGGCAAGGCAGGTCTCCACTTCTACCTGTACCCGTCCCAAACGGGGCGCCTACCCACGAGTAGAGGGTTTCAACCGATTTATTGCCACAAAATCAACAGGGTATGGTGGGTATGAAGTTGGATGGGCCGGGTATGGAGCGTCGCGGGGCGGCTCCCCACTTATACCCATACCTGCCCCGTTTGACTTTGGTTTATAAGATCTACACACTAGACAACAAAACTAACCGCACTCGCCACCCAAAGCCTATACCTGTACTCAGCCCATTACCGGCCATGGGTATGAAGTGCATATCCTTACCCACCTCGGCAGTTACAGGCCCGTACCCCTACCCGCCTCATTACTCGCGGATATCCATTACCTGCCCTGTGCTTCCTTAATAAGCGTACATATCGATTATCTATATCCACTCCTATTAGTTATTTAATACTATTTTTAAAAACAAATTATTTCTTTTATAATATTGATAAAGATTTTAGATTATTAAATTTAAACACTTATTTCTTAATTTAAAGGTCAACTATGTACAAAATAAAACGCGTATGGTGGGTATGAGGTGTGTAAAGTTTGATTTTAGTTTATAAAATCTACACATTCAATAATAAAACTAAGATACAACAAAACTTAATTCATTAAAACATAATCCTTAATTTTGATTCTTGAATTTAAACACATATTTTTTTATTTCAAGGTTAACTATATACAAAATTAACCGATTACGATGGGTATGGGGTGGGGCAGGGCAAGTATGAAGCGTGGCTAGGCCGGTCCCCATTTATACCCAAGCCGCCCTGTTTCAATTTTATTTATAAGATCTATGCATTAGACAATAAACTAAACGTAACCGCCACCCAAATCTTATACCCGTACCCGCCCCATTACCCACCATCTGTATGAAGTGTATACCCAACAACAATTAATATAAAAGTATCTCAACTATATCTCAACGTATCAAATGGATGGCAATGGGCCGAGGCCGGTGAGGGGTGCCTTCTCCATACCAGTACCCGCCACCCAAATCCTATACCCGTAACCACTTCATTATTCTAATGTATGTACAAAATGATTATCTATACCCGCCCATATTATTTGTTTAATACTATTTTTAAAAACTATTTTTTTTTAACATTGATAAATAATTTGGATTATTAAATTTAAACTCTTATTTTTTAAATTTCAAGATTAACTATGTATAAAATGAGCAGGGTATAATGGGTATGAGGCCAGGCGGGGTGGGTATGGAGCATGGCGGGGCGGGTCACCATTTATACCCGTACCCACCCCGTTTGACTTTAGTTTATAAGATCTACGTACTACACAACAAAAATAACCACATCCGCCACTCAAATCCTATTCCGGTACGCAGCCCATGACCCGCCATGGGTATGAATTGCATACCCGTACCCACCCCACCAGTGACTAACCCGTACCCCTACCTGCTTCATTACCCGTGGGTATCCATTATCCACCCCGTACCTCTTTGATGTGCGTACAGAACAGTTATCTATACTCGCTCCCATCAGGTGGAGCCCATTGCCATCCCAATATCTCTTAGTTAAAAAATTACCCACCACCAACTTTTTTATCAAAATAAACCAAAGCGTTATTTCATACGCCATACTGAACCACCAATTCAATATCTTTTAAAATCGAATTATTTGAGTTTGATTATTTTGAAGTTAGAAAAGTTATAGTTGGGTTATTTTGATAAAAACCTTAACGCATTGTGTCAAACGGATATTCGTGCATAAAGTAGTACATTTTTTTTATTTTAGACTTTTCTTATGTAATCTAAGAACAGGGCGCGGGTTAGACCTCTGACAACTCGAAAAAAAATAAAGAGTTTTCGTATTTAGTCCACGAAGTGCGACATTTTGCGTGCCTACTACAAGAAAGGATTTATTTTAACCATGTGAGGTATATAATTTTTACTTTGGTTTATAAGATCTACGCATTATACAACTAAACTACGGCACAAAAAAACTTAATTAATTAAAGTTCCAAAAATTGAAAAGGAAAACATATTTTCAATTTAAGATTTTTCGTATTTAACCTATAAAAAAATAAAAAGGTTCTAAAAAAGGCCCCTAAGAACCGAAAATAATAAAAAAAATATTAGGGCAATATATTATTATTTTATTACTTCTCTTATGTAATCCGAGAATAGGGTACCGGTTACACATTCAACAATTTCGAATTAACACTTTTTGTATTTAGTCCATAAAAGAAAATCAAGTAAACTTCCTATAAACAAAAAATAATAATAATAATAAATTTTTAATTTAATACTTTCTGTATTAAATTCATAAAAAAAAATCTATAAAAAAAAGAACAAATAAAGTCCCTGTGAAAGATTTAAAATATGAAATATAGTTTGACTTATTTTTTGTTAAAATTTTTGCAGTTACTACTATAAAAATAATGTAAATTGAATAATATTATAGACAGCAGATCAAATAAGAAGTTAGTTCAATGCAAAAAATCACGAATATAAAAAAAAAGTGACCAATAAATATCATCCGTACATCACACGGGAATGTACCTATTACTATATACTAATAGTGAAGTCCCCCCCCCCTCCCAAAAAGCCCCCAAACCCCCAATCCTTTTTTTTTTTATATTTTTCATTTTTTCTTAAAAGTTTCCCATCCCCAATCCTTTTTTTATTGCATTTTCCCTTTTTCTTATTTAAAGTATCTAATTTATTTGTTTATTTTTATTTGTTTTATTTATTAATATTAGGACATATTTAGTTTTGAATTAAAAGGGAAAAAAATCTTTAATGATGCACTAATTAATGAGTCATCCATTGCTTCGTGAAATTTTTTTTTTCTTTTACATTATTTGGTACTAGGTTCGTTCCTGTACGATGCATGGATGGTATTTATTGGTCACTGTATTTTATACCCGTAATTTTTTGCATCGAACTAACATCTTGTTTGATCAGCTATCCATAATGTTGTTCAATTTACATAATTTCTATAGTAGTAATTGTAAAAGTTTTCAATAAAAAATAAGACAAACTATATTTTTCATTTTAAGTGTTTAACAGGGACTTTATTTGTTCTTTTATCTTTTACGGATTTATTTTTTTACGGATTAAAAACAGAAAGTCTTAAATTAAGAATTTATTATTATTATTTTTTTTTTGGTTATGAGGTTTACTTGATTTTCTTTTATGGACTAAATACAAAAGTCTTAATTCGAAATTGTTGAAGGTGTAATCGGTACCCTATTCTCGGATTACATAAGAGAAGTATTAAAATAATAATATATTGTCCTAATATTTCCTTTATTATTTGTGGTTCTGGGGGGCCTTTTTTTTTTCGAACCCTTTTTGCTTTTTTATAGGTTAAATACGAAACGCCTTAAATTGAAAATATATTTTCCTTTTTAATTTTTGAAACTTTAATGAATTAAATTTTTTCGTACCTTAGTTTTGTTGTATAATGCGTAAATCTTATAAACCCATATCAAAATTATATACCTCACCGGGTTAAAATAAATCCTTTCTTGTTGTAGGCACGCGAAATGTCGTACTTCGTGGACTAAATACGAAAACTCTTTATTTTTTTTGAGTTGTCGGAGGTCTAACTCGCTCCCTGTTCTTGGATTACATAAGAAAAGTCTTAAATAAAAAAGTTTACTGCTTTATGCACGAATATATGTTTGGCATAGTGCGCTAGGATTTTTATCAAAATAACCCAACTATAACTTTTCTAACCCAAAAATAATCAAACTCAAATCTAACCCAAAAATAATCAAACTCAAAGAATTCGATTTTAAAAGATATTGAATTGGTGGTTTAGTGTGGCGTAAGGTATAACACTCTGGTTTATTTTGGTAGAAAAGTTGGTGGTGGGTAATTTTTTGACTAAGAGATATTGGGATGGCAATGGGCTCCACCTGATAGGAGCGGGTATAGATAACTGTTCTATACGCACATTAAAGAGGTACGGGGTGGGTAATGGATACCCGCGGGTAATGAGGTGGGTCCGGCAGGGCGGGTACGGGTATGCACTTCATACCCGTGGCGGGTCATGGGCTGCGTACCAGAATAGGATTTGGGTAGCGGGTGTGGTCATTTTTGTTGTGTAATGCGTAGATTTTATAAACTAAAGTCAAACTAGGTGGGTACGGGTATAGGTGGGGACCCACCCCGCTAGGGATGGCAATGGGGCGGGGCGGGTACAGGGGGTGTCTCCTCCATACCCATACCCGCCACCCAAATCCTATACCCATACCCGCCCCATTACCCGCCACGGGTATGAAGTGGATACCCATACCCGCCCCGCCGGGTACAAACTCATACCCGTACCCGCCCCATTACCCGCGGGTATCCAACGGGTATGTATTACCCGCCCCGTACCCTCTTTAATGTGGGTAGAAAATGATTATCTATACCGAGTGATATTAGTTATTTAATATTACTTTTAAAAATCAATTATATTTTCTTATAACATTGATAAACAATTTGGGTTATCGAATTTAAACACGTATTTTTTTAATTTGAAGGTTAATTATGTACAAAATAAAGTGGGTATGGCGGGTATGAGGTGGAGCGGGGCGGGTATGGAGCGGGGCCGGGTGGGCAGGTACAAAACTATACCCGTACCCGCCCCATACCCGTGACGGGTACGGGGCGGGTACACCGAACCCATACCCACTACCCGCCCCACTTATACCCATACCTGCCCCAAACGGGGCGGGTACCCTCGGGTAGCGGATTTTACCCGCCCCATTGCCATCCCTACACCCCGCCACACTCCATACCTGCTCCGCCCGGCCTCATACCCGGCTCATTTTGTACATAGTTAACCTTGAAATTTAAAAAATAAGGGTTTAAAATCAATAATCCAAATTATTTATCAATGTTAAAAAAAAAAATTTGTTTTTAATATTAAACAAATAATATGAGCGGGTATAGATAATCATTTTGTACGTACATTAAGACAATGAAGTAGTTACGGGTATAGGATTTGAGTGGCGAGTACAGGTATGGAGAAGGCACCCACACCCGCCTCTCCCCATTGCCATATGTGAGAGAGATGCAATGCTATATTGTATTAAGTAATGAAAGAAGTACAAATACATAAACTATATATAGAGCTAATTCTATATGGTAAGAGAGTAAATCATGGAGTAAATCAAGGGATTATGATTGTACAGTTATTTGAATAAATCCTAGAGATAATATACTCTAATAGGCCCCCTCAATCTGAAGGTGGAGCAGCGACATGAAGATTGTTTTTGTGATAGTGAAACAGTGTAGCACCGAGTCCTTTGGTGAAGATGTCGGCTATCTGTTGAGTTGTGGGAGTGCAGCGAACTTGAAGATCTCCTTTGAGAACTTTCTCACGAACGTAGTGAAAATCAACGTCAACATGTTTAGTTCGTTCATTGGAGATAGGGTTGGCTGCAATATATGAAGCAGAGATATTGTCACAGTAGATGATGATAGGGCCAGAGTGTGTGAGACCGATGTCGCGCATGAGGTAGCGAACCCAGTCTGCTTCAGCAGCGGCTTGGGCAACAGCACGATATTCGAATTTAGTGGATGACTTTGAGACAGTAGCTTGTTTCTTGGCTCGCCAGGAGATGAGGGTGGACCCAAGAAAGACGGCATAACCAGTGGTGGAACGACGAGTGTCGGGGCATCCTCCCCACTCAGCATCAGCGTAGACGACGACAGATGTGCAGGCACCAGGAAGGATCGTTAGGCCGTGATCTGGGGTGCTTTTGAGGTATCGAAGGATTTGCTTCACAACCTGCCAATGACTAGTCTTGGGAGCATGCATAAACTGGGAAACAAGATTAACAGCATAACATATATCGGGACGAGTCATGGTGAGATATTGCAGAGCCCCAACCGCACTGCGGTACTCAGTAGGGTCTGGCAATACGTCACCCTCAGTCAGCGATAGATGGGCCCGAGCTGGGAGGGGGGTTTTAATGGGTTTGACATCCTCCATCTTATGTTTACGGAGGAGGTCAATAGTGTAGCGATGATGGGAGAGAAACATACCAGTGTTTGTCTTATGGGCCTCAATCCCTAGGAAGTAGTGAAGGGGACCGAGGTCTTTCATGGCAAATTGAGTGGAAAGGGTACGAATGAGGGTGTCAAGAGAGTGGGGGTTTGATCCTGTAAGAATTATGTCATCAACATAGAATAACAGGCATATGATATCATTCGTAGAGCGGAAAAGGAAGAGAGAGGTATCAGCTCTACAACAGGTGAAGCCGAGGCTGTAGAGGAAGGTACTGAAGCGGTGAAACCAGGCCCGGGGGGCTTGTTTGAGACCATATAGGGCCTTATGAAGGCGACAGACATGATCGGGGAATTGGGGGTGTATGAAACCCTTAGGTTGCTTCATGTAGACTTCTTCCTTAAGATGGCCATGAAGAAAAGCATTTTTAACATCGAGTTGTTTAATTTGCTATTTATTAGTGATCGCAAGTGTGAGGACAAAGCGTATGGTCGAGGGCTTGACGACTGGACTAAAGGTCTCCTTGAAGTCAATACCTTCGCGTTGGTGAAAGCCTTGGGCAACAAGGCGAGCTTTAAACCGGTCGACGGAACCATCCGCTTTGTATTTGACCCATATTTCCAAGTGCTTCCTACAATGTTATGTTTGGGATTGGGAGGAACAAGTTCCCAAGTGTTGTTTAGAATTAGGGCGTTAAATTCATCTGCCATAGCCTCTTGCCATTTGGGATTTTTAACGGCTTGGGAGTAGCACGTAGGTTCTTGGATAACGGTAATGGATGATAGGGATAGGGGATATCGAGTTTTTCGAATACCATCCTTGAGTCGAGTTCACATGGGGTGGACAGTAAGGTTGTTGTTTGGGTTGGGTGCGGCCGAGTGTGAGGGCTTGGGTGGGGAGGGCATAGGGACCGAGGGGGAGGGGATAGGAGGGTCCGGTGGAGGAGGCCCGACGGTTCTGCCGAGGCAGGAACCAAGACGGGAGTACGGGTGGGTTCGGGGAGAATCGCAGCCTCAGGTTCGACAATAGGGATGTCGGGGTGAGGGCTAGGGTCTTGGTTATGAGTGGAGGGACCAGGGGCCACAGGGCTAGGGAGAGGAGGGCTAGGGGGCGTAGTAGTCATCCGAAGAGGAAGGGGTTCAGTTGGCAGACTTAGAAGTGTGGTGCCTGTAGCCGTGGTTACTATGAGCGGGAGAGGGAGATCAATGATAGTGGTTGTACTACCAGGTTCAGAAGCGTGAGTTGGGTTAACTAGTTCAAGGCAGGGGAAGCCAGATTCGTTGAACTTAACATGTCGATTGGTATAAATTTTGCCTGTTGTGGGGTCAAGACATCGGTAGCCTTTATAGCGTGCCGTATATCCTATGAAGATACATGGTAAAGAACGTGGAGCTAATTTATGAGGGGTACGGGGTGTGATGTTAGGATAACATGCACACCCAAAAACGCGAAAACTAGTGTAATCCAGAAACCGTTTGAAGAGTCTTTTGAATCTTCATTTTTAAGAAGGTTTGATTAAATTTTTTAGTGCCCCACAATATGAAGAAGGTTTGATTAACATTCTTTGAGACATAATTAAAGTCTTTTGAATCTTCATTTTAAGCTTTATTGGGTTCTTTTTAAGCCTAACTGATATTTTTATTTGGTCTTTTCTCAAGCGTCTAGATATTTGGCTACAAGAATAAACTTAATTAAGGAGTTTTTTTTTTCCTTCCGATATAATATAGGAAAATACTCAAAATAATTTTTTTTTGGATACATAAGTGTATACATATATGGGAAAGAGAGAACTTATCTTTGGGCATATATATATATATATTAGAAAAGGGAAAGGCTAATTTATTTTGTGATATTGTTGGAAATATTTATACATTTATGAAACAAATGAAATACATTTATTTATGTGTCATTACTGTTTACATATGTACGTTGGCAAAAAAGAAAAATATTTTCTTTAGAGAAGAGAAAATATATTTTTTATATATATAGTTATTAGGTTTCTTCCTTGCATTGCACAGCTGGTATTTGATTTATAATATATTTTGTTGTTATGAATTTTTGTATTAACTGAACTAAGTTATTTTGAAGTTGTAGAAATAATGTTCAATATACCTAATTCTAATTGTAGTAAACTATTGAAATTACTTATCAAAAGATTACAAAAATGTTCGCTGATATGTTTGATGTCATGTCTTTCTTTGTGGTCATGTCTCGATAAATTAGTTTGTCTCACCTTAATTGTAAAATGTCTGGAAATTCTCCAAAATTTAAGATTTTCTGCTAATGAATTGGCGGATTGTGAACCGACAATGAGGGTTGTTGCTATTGATTGTAATATATTTTGATTTATTATTGATTTTCCATTATGAAAATGATTGGAGTTCCTAAATTTGTTTTTACCAATGTTATATATTAATTTATTGATTTATATGATTGCCCATTTATATTGCAGATGAAGTATGATTTTGTTACAGAAAGAAATGAAAAAGGGGTATCCCACATTGGTGGGTGACCAACAATTAGACCAATATACATACTAGAGGAGCTACTCCACCTATTGCCAATTGGTTTTGGGATGGAACCTCCTTTAGTCTGTAACATTGGTATCAGAGCCGTCGATCCTTGGATCAATTCCAAGGAGCTCGGGTTTGGTATGGGACAGACGCTGCTATGGAGTCGTGCTCGGTCCGGTATGGGATGGACTATGCTTGATGGCCGTGCTGGACAAACCACTTAGAACGGGCCTAAGTTTCGAAAAGAGTTACCTAGGAGAGGGCTACCTAGAGTAGAGTAGAGCTGTCCTGAGAAAAGGGCTACCTAACTCAGAGTGAAGTTACCTAGAGTGAAGCCGTCCAGGGGGAAAAGAGGTATCTAGGAGAGGGCTACCTAGAGTAGAGTGAAGCCGTCCAGAAAAAGAGCTACTTACTCAGAGTGAAGTTACCTAGAGTGACAGCCGTCGAGGACGACAGTTGCGGAGCATGGTGGTTTGTTGCAGGAAGAAATGAAAAATGGGTATCCCACATCGGTGGGTGACCAACAATTAGACCAATATATATACTAAAGAGGCTACTCAACCTATTGCCAATTGGTTTTGGGATGGAACCTCCTTTAGTCCGTAACAGATTTCATAAATAAAATAACTTTTAGCATTTTAAGATGTGAAATTGATTTTAATTCTTTTTTTATTTTTTTTATATGAAAGTTTCATTTTGATGGTTTTTGGGGAACTTCAAAGATTGGTCATTCATTATTATATAATTATAATTTTAATATTAAAGGTGAAGAGTTTAATTTTTGGGACTTTTCTAGAGCCATTATTTTTATTTTTCCTTCATTTTATTATTTTAATATATAATATGAAGAGTTTAATTTGTGACCTTTGTGTGGTCAATTTTTAAGATACAAAAGTGTAATTCTTGATGTTTTTGGTATTTTTTGTTTGTCCTTCATTATTATAATTTTGATATTGAAGGTGAAGGATTTAGTTTTTGGGATCTTGTTAGAGATTCTTTTAATGCTTGTCCTTCATTCTGTTTAATATTTTATTTTAATTATGTTACAGTTAAATCCACATTTGGCGCCAAAAGTCTTGAGCAGGTTGTTAATTCTGCATTTTGGCGGCAAATTCAGTTAGGTAGGCGTAACTGGGGAATCTTAGCTACGCGGGAAGGATTTTCTGCAAAATTTGTTAGCTGTTTTCAATTTAATTGATTTTTGCAATTACATTTAGCATCTTATAAATAAGGAAGGCTGTAAAAGCTAAAGGATCATCAATGAAAGTTAAACCCTATCTTCTCTCTTATTTCTCTCTTCTTTTCTCCCTCTAAACTCTAATTTCTCTTCTCCCTTTAAACTCTATCAATTGTTCAAATTCTGATCAGAATTCTACGAAATTAGAATTCTGTATCACTGGTTTCAGAGCTCCTGATCCTCTTGACTGTGGGAGTTTTCTTTCATTCATGGCTGAAGGCACTAGGTCTTCAACCGAGATGAAGAGAATGGAGGAAAACATACCTGCACAGCTGCAAGCAAATTCTGTGGAGATGACACGCAACCAAGGTGACTTGAGGTTGATAATGCAGGACCTTAAAGACCTGGTTACTGCCTTAACTCTGAACCACGACCCGTCTAGAACCCGAGGAGGAGGAACTGATGGAGGTTCTACCACTGCGGCTGCACATACTCCAGGGGGGCAACCAGCTACTGCTCCTCAAAATGGCATCCAGCAGTACCTTGCTCGCTTGGGTAAGGTGGATTTTCCTTTATTTCATGGAGATGATGTGAACGGTTGGGTATTCATGTGTGAACAATTCTTCTTGATCGATCAAACTCCCGAACCGGATACAGTGAGACTGGCTTCAATTCACATGAGGGGGTTATCCCTTCAATGGTATCAAAAATATATGCGCACTAGGGGAACCTTACCTATGCCTGAGTGGACCAAATTTGTTGAAGCTTTAAAAATGAGATTCGGAAATGCTTACGAAGATCCTATGTCGGATTTAATGAGTTTGAAGCAGGATGGTTTGGTTCGAGAATACCTAGCCAAATTTGACGCAATCTCAGTTCGATCCGACCTAAATGAATCCCAACTCATCAGTTGTTTCTTAACCGGGCTAAGAGAAGATATTGCCTTAGAAGTAAGATCACGACAACCTACCACTCTTCACCACGCTGTGTGTTTGGCTAAACTAACCGAGGCTAAGTTTGAGGCCCTAGCCAAGCAATTCAAATATCCTAGACCCCCTTTACTCCTCACTCCTAATACCCAAAAATCCACTCTTAACACTTATCGAACCCCTCCTCCAAAATCAAATAACCCACCTCCCAGCACTCCTAACTTCCCAAAAACACAAAGAACCATACTAAGGCTGAGTTACAAGACAATCGGGCTAAGGGACTCTGTTATTTTTGCGACGAAAAATTCGAAGTAGGGCACAGTTGCAAAAATAGAGGACCTCAACTCTTTGTCATTGAAGTGGGGGATGAGGATGTTGAAGAAGAATTGGAAGAAATCACAGCAGGTGAAGATTCAGCAGAACACACAGCCCACATCTCCTTACATGCCTTATCCGGGTCATCAACATTTCAGACCCTGCGTGTAACGGTATCATTCAAAGGCAAGCCCATCCATATCCTGATAGACTCAGGATCAACTCACAATTTCCTTGATGAAACCCTTGCTCCCAGGCTGCAGTGCTCACTGAATCCAGTCTCATCTGTCGCCGTGGCTATAGCAGATGGCAGTAGTCTTAGCTGCAGTATGCAATGCCGTGATCTGGTCTGGAAGATGCAGGGGGCTTCTTACACCTCTAACTTCCTTCTCATTCCACTAGGAGGATGTGACATGGTCTTGGGAATAGAATGGCTACCTTAGGAGATATCAGATGTAACTTTCATAATCTCACAATGGCTTTCACATATGAAGGCTTATCCAGAGAGTTGAAGGGAACCAGATCCACCTCCTGCAAGTCAGTAGGAGCACGGGCCATTTCTAAGGCTCTAACAGAATCACCCATCATTGCTTTCCTCCAAGTATTATCTGATCGAATTCATGAAGCAGGGGTCAGTCTACAAGCAATGCAACTGCATTTTGCATCTCAGCAACACTCACAGGTCCCTCAAGAGGTAGCAGCTCTCCTCAATCAGTATAGCTCACTCTTTGACGAACCTCAACAATTACCTCCTCCTCGGCCCCCTTTTGATCACAAAATAAACCTCAAGGAAGGCACTCCACCAATCAATAAACGCCCCTACCGTTATCCCTCTTTACAGAAGGATGTAATGGAAAACATGATTCATGAGCTGCTACGATCCAGATACATACAACACAGCTGCAGCCCCTATGCATCAGCAGTGGTCATGGTTCGAAACAAGGATGGAGGATGGCGTATGTGCATCGACTATAGGGACTTGAACAATGCCACGATTAAAGACAAGTTCCCTATACCTCTGGTAGAAGAATTATTTGACGAATTGGGAGCTGCAAGACTCTTCACCAAGTTGGATCTTCGCCCGGGATGCTATCAGTTCAGAATGCACGAAAATGATATACAAAAAACTGCATTTAAGACTCACTTTGGGCACTTTGAGTTCTTGGTTATGCCTTTTGGCTTAAC
Source organism: Simmondsia chinensis (assembly GCA_018398585.1). Lineage (NCBI taxonomy): Eukaryota > Viridiplantae > Streptophyta > Magnoliopsida > Caryophyllales > Simmondsiaceae > Simmondsia > Simmondsia chinensis. Next base: position 38,677,444 of record JAGTTD010000001.1, read on the forward strand.
CAATGCTCCTTCTACTTTCCAAGCACTCATGAACTCCATCTTTGTACCTTACCTCAGGAAGTTCGTGTTGGTTTTCTTCGACGATATACTTGTTTACAGTGCTCATTTGGAGGACCACGTACAACACCTGCGAATTATCTTCAACACACTGCAGCAACATCAATTGTTTGTCAAAAGAAGCAAATGCTCCTTTGCGGCCACCCGTATTGAATATCTAGGCCACTTCATCTTCCAAGGGAAGGTTGCAACTGATCCTGAAAAATTAAAGGCTGTTCAACAATGGCCAGTACCTACCAACCTGAAGCAACTTCGTGGGTTTTTAGGCCTTACGGTGTATTACAGAAGATTCATTCAACACTACGGGCAATTAGCCAAACCTCTTACAGAACTCACGGGTAAGGACAAGCTGCAATGGACAGACCGTGCAGATCAGGCATTCACTTTGCTCAAAAATGCAGTAACATCAGCACCAGTTCTTACACTACCCAACTTCTCTATGCCATTCGAGATTGAGTCTGACGCCAGTAGCACGGGAATTGGGGCTGTGTTAGCACAGGCCAGACATCCTATTGCATTTCTCAGCAAAGCTCTCAGCCCAAAGCAACAAACTCTCTCAGCCTACGAGAGGGAACTACTTGCTATAGTAGCAGCGGTGCAAAAATGGCATCAATATTTGCTCAACAACACTTTTATTATCCGGACAGACCAACAAAGCTTAAAGTATCTTCTCGAACAACAAATCCACACCCATTTTCAGCAGCTATGGCTATCCAAGTTAATTGGCTTTAGCTATATCATCGAGTATAAAAGGGGAAGGACAATATCGTTGCTGATGCCCTCTCCAGAATATCAAGTTCTCAGATTACTTGTATGCTATTCTCATCCATTGACAGCAACCTTTACTCCATGATCCAACTCTGCTGGCAAACAGATTCTCACCTGCAACAACTCATTCGAGAGCTTGCTGCAGGGTCTCAACAGCACCCAAAATACACCTGGAGTTCTGATCAACTGAAACGAAAGGGTAAGCTGGTCGTTGGGTATGATGATCATCTCAAGCATAAGATCCTATGTTGGCTCCATTCCTCCCCCAGTGGAGGCCATTCCGGACAAGATGCAACCATACACAGAGTGAAATCCCTTTTCTTTTGGAAAGGACTCACCAAGGATGTGGCTCGTTTCATTCGTCCCTGCCCCACATGTCAAGCCTGTAAAAACGAAACAGTAGCCTCTCCCGGCCTACTCCAACCTCTACCAATTCCTGACTCTGTTTGGACTGACATCTCCATGGATTTCATCGAGGGTCTTCCTCAGTCCTATGGAAAGAATGTCATATTTGTGGTGGTCGATCGCCTAAGCAAAGCCGCCCACTTCTTATCCTTGACACGCCCTTATACGGCTCTCTCCGTGGCTCAACTCTACATGGACCACATCTACAAACTTCATGGACTTCCGCACTCCATCGTCAGTGACAGGGATACTATTTTCCAAAGTGACTTTTGGCAAGCATTATTTTCCATACAAGGGGTCGAATTGCACTTGTCCACCGCTTACCACCCCCAATCAGATGGCCAAACCGAGGTCGTCAATAGGGGACTTGAAACCTACATTCGATGTATGTGCAATACCCATCCTTCTCAATGGTCCAAATGTTTACCGCTCGCTGAGTGGTGGTACAATACCACCTGGCACTCTGCCACTCAAAAGATGCCTTATGAAACTGTATACGGCCAACCCCCACCGGTACACATTCCTTACATCTCGGGAGAAACTCAAATCGAAGCAGTGGACCGAAGTTTACAGCACAGGGAACGTATGATTCAGACTCTTAAATACCATTTGGCCAGAGCACAAAACCGTATGAAACAAATCGCTGACAAAAGAGGCTCCGATCGCACCTTTCAACCCGGTGATTGGGTTTACTTAAAACTCCACCCATACCGGCAAATTTCAGTGGCCCACTGCACTTCTCATAAACTCTCTCCCAAGTTCTATGGTCCTTTCATGGTCCTCGCAGCTGTGGGAAAGGTAGCTTACCGCCTTGACTTACCCACATCCGCCCGGGTCCACAATGTTTTTCATGTCTCACAGCTCAAGCAGCACTTTGGGCACCCTTCCACCTCTTTCACTCAACTCCCTGACGACATCGAAGCAATTCCATGCAAAGAACCAGAGTTAATTCTGGAAAGAGGCATTGTCAAACGCAACAACCGAGCCGTCACTAAGGTCCTAGTCAAATGGAAAGACCAACCACGCGAAACAGCTTCCTGGGAATTCCTATATGATCTTCAATTAAAATATCCTGATTTTCACCCTTGAGGACAAGGGTGATGTGGGGAAGGGAGTATTGTTACAGTTAAATCCACATTTGGCACCAAAAGTCTTGAGCAGGTTGTTAATTCTGCATTTTGGCAGCAAATTCAGTTAGGTAGGTGTAACTGGGGAATCTTAGCTACGCGGGAAGGATTTTTTGCAAAATTTGTTAGCTGTTTTCAATTTAATTGATTTTTGCAATTACATTTAGCATCTTATAAATAAGGAAGGTTGTAAAAAGCTAAAGGATCATCAATGAAAGTTAAACCCTATCTTCTCTCTTATTTCTCTCTTCTTTTCTCCCTCTAAACTCCAATTTCTCTTCTCCCTTTAAACCCTATCAATTGTTCAAATTCTGATCAGAATTCTACGAAATTAGAATTCTGTATCAAATTACTATGGTAATGTACAATATGAAGAGTTTAATTTATGACTTAAAATTGTCAATTTTTGAGATTTGAAAGTTTAATTTTTGTTGGTTCTTTGGGCAATTTTTGTAATGTTTGTCCTTCACGATTATAATTTTGGTATTAAAGGTGAAGAACTTAGTTTTAAAATTTTTTAAGATCGTTTTTAATATTTTATTTTAATTATTATTTAGAGCATAGTTGAAAGTTTAATTTATGATTTTTTGGACAGTTTTGCTTTTAAAAGTGAGGAGTTTATTCTTTGTCGACTTTTATTCTAATATATTTTGATTTATTATAGATTTTTTGTTATTGAAGTGATTGGAATTCTGAATTTTATGTATAATATTGTTAAGGATATATTTATTAATTTATTGATTTATATGATTAGCCATTTATATTGCATTAAGTATTGTTATTAGAGTATTCTAGAACCCTCCTCTAGCCTAGGGTTTACATTGTATTTTACCCTTGTACCCCTTGACTTATGATATGTAATAGGGTATTTTAGTCCTTTATGTATTTATCTCTGCCTATATATAGACCCCCTATGTAACCTCTTTTATTCATTCAATTTATATAATTCTCTACATTTATATGGTATCAGAGCCCAGGCTTTGACCTTTTCTTTTTTTTTTTTTCTTCCGCTCTTTAATTTCTATTCTTTTTTTAATTTATTGCATTGTGTTGATTTCTTTTTTTTTTTTTCAGTTTTTAATTCTTTAATTCATCAATGACAACTAACCCTAGTCGATCCTACGCTAACGCTCTCTCTTCTCCTCCTCGTTCTGTTGCCGCCCAGCCGCTGGTGGAGGACGGTCTCGACAGTACTGCCCCCCCACCAGCAATGCTTGGTGCCGCCATGCCTGGGGTGGTGCCCGACACCAGTTATGTCGGGTCCATCACCTCCGGCAACCCAATCTCTCGATCCGTCGATGCCGGTGTCGCCATCTCCGGTACTCTACCACCACTTGGGAGGCCTACAGTGACCCCAGGACTTAGTTTGGGCATCCCCACCTCCTTCTCTTCTCTTTTCTCCCTTCCTCCTTTCTCCACATCGGTCACTGGTACTGCCGGTGCCGGTGCCGGTGCCGGCGCCGGTGCAGCACCCAACCCCCCATCATCACTCCCTAGTGTCGGTGGTGGCTTCGGGTCTACTTACCCCAATATTCTCAACCCTAGTCCATTAAACCCTAATTTATATAATCAGTCCCCTTCACCTGTTTTAATTCCCCTATCCAATATTGCTAATATTGTAACAATCAAACTTGAGTCAACTACTGATTATCCGCCCTGGCGTGAATAGTTTAACATGTTGCTAATCTCTCACCAATTATTAGGGTTTATAGATGGTACCTATCCTTGTCCCCCTGCCCAAATCAATCTTCCCAATGGATCGACCTTTTCAAACCCAGATTATCTCAATTGGGTTCGCATGGATCAAAGTCTCAGATCCTGCATTTCTGCTACCTTGTCTCGTCCTTTATTAAATGACATTGTTCGCCACTCTACATCCAAAGCCATGTGGGATGCCTTAGCTAAACGTTTTCGGGATCACTCCATGGCTAAGAAGTTTGATCTCGGAACCCAATTAATAAATCACCGTAAGGATGGCAAAACAATGGACGCTTACCTCTCAGAATTAAAATCAATAACGGATGACCTAGCTGCCATTGATTCTCCCGTCTCTCAAAAAGAATTTCAACACTTTGCAATTTATGGTTTACCCCCCCGAATATAGTGCTTTTGCCATGTTTTCTCGACAAACAAACAAAACATATACCTACGAGGAGTTAAAAACCTCGTTACTCAATGAAGAGGCTGCTTTAACTCGCCAATCTGGACGTCCTCACCCCGACACTAGCCACGCAATGGTGGCATAGGGTCAACCCCAGCCCGGTCAACAACTAGGCCGTAGCAACCCGAACCACGGTGGCAACCGTGGCCGTGGCAAAGGCAGGAACAAGCGGGGCGGGCGTGGCGGTCGTGGTGGACAGCCCGGCCAGCACCCGTACCCGACTCCAACTGGTGCACCCCCTCACCCTAGCTCAGTCCGATCCCCATTTGGTCTCCCTTCTAACTCTAGCGCAGGTGTGCTTGGTCCCGGTCCCCAATACTGCCAAATTTGTTTTCAAGTTGGTCACATGGCTCTCACTTGTCCCCACCGGTTTGACAACACCCTTGCTCCGGATCCCTCTCAATCCTTTGCTGCCATGTCGATTAGAGAACCGCACGATTTCAACTGGTACCCTGACTCCAGCGCTACAAACCATATGACGCCCTATCCAGGTATTCTCAAAACTCTTGTTCCTTATTCCGGTCATAAGAGTGTTCTTGTTGGTAATGGGGCGTTACTACCGGTGACACATGTGGGCTGTACTTCTATAACAACCCCAAACTCCTCCCTACAGCTTAAAAACGTTATGCTTGTATCTAATCTCACACATAACCTCTTATCCATAAAACAACTATGCCAAGATAATAATTGTAGGGTTGAATTTGACTCCAGTTTCTTTGGTGTCAAGGACAAAACTATGAGGATGCCGCTTCTTCGAGTACCCAGTAATGGGTCCCTATATAGTTTCTCGCCTCATGACATTGGACTCGTAGCACATGTGCGGAATGGTGATTTGTGGCATCAGAGATTAGGACACTTAGGCAATGCTAATCTTGATTTGATTTGTAAAAGACATTTGTTTTCGCGAGTTAAATTTACAGGTACATGTAATTCATGTTGCTTAGGTAAGTCCCATAAACTTCCTTTTGAACGTGCATTACGCAAAACTACTATGCCGTTACAAATAATTCACTCTGATGTTTGGCAATCTCCTGTTCTCTCTAACTCTGCGTTTAAATATTATGTCCTCTTTATTGATAATTTTACTCGATTCACCTGGCTTTAGCCAATGCGGCAAAAATCTGATGTTTACGAAAAATTCTCTATTTTCAAAAATCTAGTTGAAAACTAATTTAATCTGATCATTAAGATTTTTCAAAGTGATGGCGGAGGCAAATACGATCATCGACGCATGAATGCCCTATGTTGTGATGCTGGTATTCATTTCCGCTTATCTTGTCCTGATAACCCCGAACAAAATGGGGTGGCGGAACGCAAGCATCGACATTTATCTGAAATGGCACGGACACTTTTAATACATTCTAAGTTACCTTACAAGTTTTGGGATAACGCTTTCTGTACCACTTGTTTTATTATAAATCGTCTACCCACACCAAATCTTTCAAACTATTCCCCTTTCCAAAAATTATTTCAAACCCCACCGGATTACTCTCGTTTTCTCGTCTTTGGGTGTGCATTTTATCCTAACATCACACCCCGTGCCCCTCATAAACTTGCCCCACGCTCCACCCCCTGCATTTTACTAGGCTATGCCGCCCGATACAAGGGATATCGGTGTTTTAATCCTAAACTTAAACGTTTGTATATAAACCGGCATGTCGTCTTTGATGAAACCCGTTTTCCGTACAATGACCTTATTAATCAATGTCAAGTAGTCTCTGATGTCGCTAATCCCCCATCATTACTACTTTGTACTACCCCCCCAGTTGCTCCCCTTCCCCCACCCATCTCACTGGTTGCGGCTGCCTGGCGGCCTATGCCGCTTCAGCCCATGGTGGCCACGCCACCACCTCCCCCTCCTGATTCACCCAGGGTGCTCACCGAGCCACTGGAGCATACTAGTGGGCCCCTTCGGGAACCAGCCCCCTCGGGAACCCCACCACCCGAACCTACCGCAACCCCCATCCCCCTGGCACCACAACCTGACACCGAACAGCCCCTAGCACCATAACCCGACATCGAACAACACCCTCCCCATGTGCAACCCCCTTCGGTTGGACCTTGCCTTATCACGCACTCCATGCAAACACGTCTTAAAGCTGGTATACGCAAGACTAAGTACCCTCTATCTCTCTCCTCCATCACTGTAGTTCAAGAGCCCACATGTTACTTACAGGCAGTGAAAAATCCAAAGTGTCAAGAAGCCATGGCGGATGAATTTAATGCCCTCATTCTCAACAACACCTGGGACTTAGTACCACATGACCCCTCTCAAAACCTTGTTGGAAGCACCTGGAAATACAAAGTCAAGTACAAAGCGGATGGCTCGGTTGAACGATTCAAGGCCCGCCTTGTAGCCCCAGGCTTTCACCAACGTGAAGGTCTTGACTACAAAAAAACCTTTAGTCCTGTTGTCAAGCCAACAACCATACGCTTTATACTTACTCTCGCTGTCACATACAATTGGCCTATCCGTCAATTGGATGTCAAAAATGCTTTCCTACATGGTAACCTTGAGGAAGAAGTTTACATGAGACAACCAAAAGAGTTCATACATCCTAAATTTCCAAATCATGTATTTCGCCTACGCAAGGCATTATATGGTTTGAAACAGGCACCTCGGGCATGGTTCCAGCGATTTAGTACGTTCTTACTTAGCCTTGGCTTCATTTGTTGCTGTGCTGACCCATCCCTTTTTATTAAGAAGACAAACTCTCACCTAACTTGCCTCTTACTCTATGTCGATGATATAATCCTAGCCGGTACCAATTCAGGCCAACTTAGCACCTTGGTTACCTCTCTTTCTAGCCAATTTGCCAGGAAAGACCTTGGCCCGCTCCACTTCTTCCTTGGAATTGAGGCTAAGCGCACACCTAATCAACTCTTCCTATCACAACACAAATACACCATTAATCTCCTGTCTAGACATAACCTATGTGACGCCAAACCCGTCAAAATCCCCCTCCCAACCCGAGCACATCTCTCACTGAGTGATGGGGACCTTCTTGAGGATCTTACTGAGTACAGGAGTGCTGTGGGGGAACTTCAGTACCTAACCATGACTCGACCAGACATCAGCTACGCTGTCAACCTTGTATCTCAGTTCATGCATAGTCCTCGTACTTCTCACTGGCAAGCGGTGAAACGTATTCTTTGGCACCTCAAAGCCACTCCGGAACATGGCCTCTCTATTTTTCCCGCTCAAAAGTTGATAGTCATTGCCTACGCTGATGTCGATTGGGGTGGCTGTTCGGATACACGTCGCTCTACCACTGGTTATGCGCTCTATCTTGGTCTGAACCTCATCTCTTGGAGAGCGAAGAAACAGGCTACTGTCTCCAAATCCACTACTGAGTCTAAATATCGGGCTGTTGCTCAAGCTGTCGCTGAAAGCAATTGGATCCGCTACCTTATGAGGGACCTTGGTCTGCGTCATCCTGGCCCCATCATCACCTATTGCGATAACGTCTCGGCTTCCTACCTAGCAGTCAACCTCACCTCCAACGATCGTAGCAAACATGTTGACGTTGACTTCCATTATGTTCGTGAGAAGGTGCTTAAAGGTGATTTACAGGTTCACTATACCCCGACAGATAGACAGATCGCTGACATCTTCACCAAGGGTCTTGCTACTGATCGTTTCCTTCAACACAGGACCAATCTTTGCGTTCTTCCACCACGCTCAGATTGAGGGGGCGTATTAGAGTATTCTAGATTCCTCCTCTAGCCTAGGGTTTACATTGTATTTTACCCTTGTACCCCTTGACTTATGGTATGTACAAGGGTATTTTAGTCATTTCTGTATTTATCTCTGCCTATATATAGACCCCATATGTAATCTCTTTTATTTATTCAATTTATATAATTCTCTATATTCATAATTGTTTCATGAGTTAAATTATTTTTGTCATTTGGAGATACAAAATTAATTTTAATTCTTGTTTTATAGTTATTTGAGATATGACTCCCATATAATTAACCAAACAAATCCGAATTCTCACTGGTGGACTCCTCGGCGATTTATAGAAATTACAAAGATTACCTATGTCTCAATCAAAGAAATACCAAGCATTATAGAACTATAAACTCTTATAATTTAGTTTTTTTCTTATCCTATTTGCTGTTTTATTACTAAAAATATTGAAGAACTAATGTATTATCAAGTCTCTTGATCCAAAAAATAAAAAAACTAAAACTCAAACCTCTTATGAGAGTATGACCTCTCCTTCTTAGGACTATAAACTGGTCTTCTTTTTGTAAACAACTAATAAATACCATGAACATGTGAAATATAAACTAATTACTATTAGTCTGTGTTTGGAGTATGAAATTGGAGGCTGGAATTGGGGCTGAGGTTGGAATTGGAGCCCATAATTCTAATCATGTTGTTTGGTTCACCTACTGGAATTAGAATTACAATTCCACTGCCCAATTCCATGAAATTGGATTTTAACTGAAAATCAAACTTTCCAATTCCTTAGGGTGGGGGTAAGGAATTGCAATTCCATATTAACTCCATTAACCTAAAATCCAAAATGATCCACCCAATCCAAAATAACTCAAACTCTAAAGACTTAGACAAAAACTAAAATTTGTCCCAAACCTCGAAATCACCCAACTCGATTGAGTTGAACTTGAAATGACCAAAATCACTTTAATGCAAATTCTGAAATAACCCAACGTGATTGATTCAAAACTCGAGATGGCTCAAATCTAGAAAATAAAACTATTCGACTTGAATGTGATGTAAACAAGTTGAGCCAAAGTGAAAATAACCCGACCAAATTGACCAAAATTTTAATATGATCCATACCCAAAATCACCCGACCCCTCTTAAACTCTGCCTAAGATGACTCAAAATTTGAAATGATATAAATCATTTGTCCCAAAACAAAGATGACTCAAGCTTGAAATGACATAAATGAACTTAAACTCGATCTTAACTATCCTGAATCCCAAAAACACCTAACCCGATTAATTAAAAATCCTCCTTAATTTGAGCACCAAATGATTTGACGCGATACTCGACCTAATTTGACTCGAATATCGAATAACTCGAACTCAAATTGAATCGTTCTGACCGTAATAACTTGAATACAACATGAACTGCCCAACCGAAATCGAACTGTAGTTGATCCACACTTGAAATACTCCAATTAAATTGACCAGAAACCCTCGACAATTCGAATCATTACGCAGTTATAATTCCTACCTCCAATTCCTTTGACGAACCAAACAATGGAATTTCAATTCCACCAGAATTCCAATTGGAATTGCATTCCACAGTCCAATTCCAATTCTATGTTCCAAACAGAGCCTTAGCGGCAATACTAAACTCTAGCTAAGCCAAATCATAATTAAGAAAAAATATTACCGTTTAATTTGGTTTTCTTCTTCCTCTTCTTCTGCTTCTCTTCTAACCCTAATATCTGTCTTTTTAAATTTCTTCTCTAACTCTAACTCTCTCTCAATTCTTCCTAATTCTATGATGTACCTCTAATAAGTGCATTAGATTTACGGAGTTTACATTGTTAATTAATTTTTTAATTTATATATATTTGAAGGACTAATATATTATCAAGCCTCTTGGTCCTAAAACAAAGAGGAAAACTTAAGCCTCTTACTAAAGTGTTGCTTTCTGAAAATCGCTTGGTTGAGAGTTTTTTCTATGCATAATATAAGGAAATTATTTTTTACCCTATTGCATGTCATACTTTACTCGAACCCCACACCCATGGTATGAAATATGGCATACTATGTTCCTAAGTTGAAGACAAATTCAGGATTTGTAGCGAAAGTATGATACAGTATTTGCTTCTTACTTCGGAGAAACTATTATTTCATAGCCTATGGGTTGTGGATTGCTCATGGTCGCCTAGTGTTGGTGCCAAATATTTTTCCATTTTATGCTCCATTGCTGAACGAACTCTGCGATTATGGGTTTTTTTTTTGTGTGGTTTTGGACCCTAAAAATGGAAAACGAACTCCATTTCGTGCTCCAATATTTTGGTGATGATTGTTTTTGTCGTTTCAGAATTTAATGTTGTTGTAAATCTATATCTATATGAAATCATCATTGTGTGTCTTAATTGCGTTTCAGTTTTAGTTTTGGTTTTGAAATTTGAATTAATTTCATCACTCGTTTATATTTATGGATTTAATTTATGGCTTGAATTTGTAAATTTTTGAGATTCGAAGTTTTATTGCTATTGTATTAAAGGTGAAGAGTTTAGTTTTTAAATTTTTTAGGATCCTGTTTTATATTTTTTATTTATTTAGTATATTATTTTAATTATTATTTTAGAGTATAATTGAAAGTTTAATTTCTGATTTTTTTTGGACGGTTTTGCTTTAAAGGTGAAGAATTTAGTCTTTGTCAGCTTTTATTCTAATATAAAATCATCATTTCTTGTCTTAATTGCATTTTGGTTTCAGTAGGGGGTGTTCATAAAAAACCGAAACCAAAAAAACCGAACCGAAACCGAGAAAACCGAACTAAAAATCTCGGTTATTGAGTTGGATGAAGCAGTTCGGTTACCGAACCGATAAAATATCCGGTTAACTTGGGTGGTTACGGTTCATAGGTTCTAATAAAATGGTTAACCGAATAAACCGATTAATATATTTCGAGAGCATTATAGTTGTGTATTATAAGTTATAGTCTAGGTGGGTAAATACTTATTCTTAGTTTTATATGATTATGAGTTGACTTCAATTTAGTTTCAATCTTTTATATTAACATAACAATTGTGTAGATTTACAAATACAATTGACAACCTAAACATAAGTGGTTACTTAGCTTACCTTTTTCTAGAGCGTATAATAGTAGCAAAATTTTAGAATTTAAATAGGTGAGAAAAATACTTGAATTTCTTTTTCAATAAGTGTTTACCCATTAACTGAACCGAATTAATCGATAACGAAATTCTGGTTAACCGATTTTAAACGGGTGGTAACGGTCATTTAGTTTTCACAAATTTCTCAAACGGTTACCGAACCAATAAGTTAAACGGTATGGTTAGCGGGTAACGAACACCCTTAGGCTTCAGTTTTGCTTTTGAAATTTGAATTAATTTCAGCATTCGTTTATATTTATGGATTTAATAGGTTGAATGGTCATTTATATTTATGGATCACGATTATAATATTGGTATTAAAGGTGAAGAGCTTAGTTTTTAAATTTTTTGAGGTCGTTATTTTTATTTTTTTACTTTTTTTAATTTTTTTAATTTAATTATTATTTTAGAGTATAATTGAATGTTTAATTTATGATTTCTTTGGACAATTTTGCTTTTAAAGGTGAAAAGTTTAGTCTTTGTCGGCTTCTATTCTAATATAAAATCATCACTCCGTGTCTTAATTGCATTTCGCTTCAGTTTTGGTTTTGAAATTTGAATTAATTTCAGCACTCATTTATATTTATGGATTTAAAAGGTTGAATGGTAACTCATTTATATTTATGAATCACAATTATAATTTTCATATTAAAGGTGAGGAGCTTAGTTTTTAAATTTTTTAGTGTCGTTTTTCATTTTTTTTATTTAATTTTTTATTTTAATAATTATTTTAGAGTATAATTGAAAGTCTAATTTATGATTTTCTTGGATAGTTTTGCTTTTAAAGGTGAAGAGTTTTTGGACAGTTTTGCATTTAAAGGTGAAGAATTTAGTCTTTGTCGGCTTTTATTCTATTATAAAATCATCATTTCGTGTCTTAATTGCATTTTGGTTTCAATTTTGCTTTTGAAATTTGAATTAATTTCAACACTCATTTATATTTATGGATTTAAAAGGTTGAATGGCAACTCATTTATATTTATGGATTTAAAAGGTTGAATGGGTGGTATTATTTTGTAAATCCTATTTGAAATAATAAAATGACATATTATTTTGCAAAATAGTCATTTCTATGACTAGAATGAGTTATTAAAATAATGACCTCATTTTTGTAACTCAATTAGTTTATGGTCATTCAGCACTCAATATGTGATTTTACCACATTTTAACGATTAGTTTGAGTTTGCAAGTTTGAATCCTAGTTTGAAAATTTAATCTTTAAGTTATATTTATGGATCTAAAAGGTTGAATGGTAACTCATTTATAGTTATGGATTTAAAAGGTTGAATGGTAAAGGTTTCTATTGTATTTATTGTTGGATTGTTTTTTATTGAAAAGGGAAGTTGAATAGGAGGATTAACCAAAATCCTTGATTTGAGAATTAGAGGGTTTTGGGATAAATAGAGACTCCTCAATAATATAAGTAGAGATTCATTCATAGTGTAACTCCGTGTGATGCACAGAGAGTGTGTATATTTTAAAAGACTTAATATGTTATATCGACAATGTTTTCATTGTTTCAAACTTAAATTATTATTTTTAGCTTTTTATTAATATGTTAGCATTCTTTTGAAATACTCTAATGGTGATTTTATGAAATTAATTTAGGTTTTAATGAAAAGTTGAATGGTGGACTCATGAGATTGTTTGGATTAGTGAATAAAGGGATTTGGGGTGGGGGAACTTTACAATAATATATGTAACGAAGTGTGAGAAATTAAGGAGTTGCTTCCTCAAATTGCTCCATTTGGGATTTAGGTGCTTTTGGGAGAGGTAGTACTTTGCTATTATAGATGTAGAGATTAGTTGATACTAGTAAATAAGTCTTCTCGAGAAACGTATCTAGGTTTTTCCCATTTGTCCTTTTTGCCCTTAGTCCACATGTATGTAGTAGGACTACTCTTGTCATTCTCTTATGCTTACATGCTCTATATAAAGAGCAGATTATATCATTCTTTCATCATTCAATAGTAAATCATTATCACTCTTCACATTTATATATTTGCACCAATTATTTTTCTTTCTAAACAAAAGAGATTCTTTATATTTTTGATTACATATAATTAGTTGTTTTTCTTGTTTTTGAGCAAATCCTTTAGTAAAGAAAGTCAAGCTCAAAGTCTTGATGAGGAAAAAAATACGAGACCTCTCCGAGGTTTAATTTGATAGGAACATACCCAGTACTTCAAGGGCTCCCGCCTACGCAAGGTCCGGGGGGGGGGGGGGGGGGGGCGGATGTACACAGCCTTCCCCCTTCAGGGTGTTAACCTGAAGAGAGGCTGTTTCCCAATGCCCCCAACCTGAGGGTGAGGAATTCCCAGGAGGTCACCAATCCTGGTACTACTCTAGCCCAAGCACGCTTAACTTCGCAGTTCTAATGGGATCTGGTGACGGTGTGTTGGTGCCCTCTTTGGTCGAGATTTAATTTGATATAAGTTTAAAAATAGCAGTACTAAAAATAAGGTTAAAAGCAATTAAACTAACAAAAAAAATAAGAGAGAGAGAGAGCGCTAAAGTAGGGAAAAAGGAACCACGGGAGGGGGGGGGGGGTGTTCTGACATTTTGCTTCATCACCTTTTCACTCTTTTGACCTTTTTGATATGTTAAAAGAAAAAAAGAGATACCTGGTGTTTTGGTACAGGTTCTTTTAATGGAATGTCAAATTCAAACCTTTAACTTTTATTGATTAATAGATTTGATATAAGAGGTATCGTAGATTGAGTACAAGTGTAATAAATGGGGGCATGAAGATGAGTGAATTCGTGTCCCTCTTTGGAGCATGAAAGGGGGTATTTATAGATGCCCAAGAATGTTGTAAGTAGAGGGTAAAGTAGTAAAAAGAAGGAAAAAGAGAATGGGAGAGAGGATACACATCTCGCCTGGTTCGTGCTAACTCGGGGCGAGATGCGGGGACCTTGCATCCCTCGATCTCTGACATTTAACTCAGTTGTCTTGAGAGAAATGAGGGGTGCATCTCGCCTACTTGGGGTACCTGGGGCAAGATTCCCTGTTATTTAGGGCTTGAATTGATGCTTTGTATGCCACAGGGGATATTAATCAGGGATATGATCTACTTCTACATCTTGGGACCGTGTTCGGTCAGGAGTTGTGGGGTGCACACCTTACCCATCTCGGGGCGAGATGCGGTTGGGTGAGTTGCAGTTGGGCGAGATGCGTGTGGGTCCAGGGCGAGATGTGGTCTAGGCAAGATGGGGTCGGACAAGATCCTCCGTATCCTTGTTATTTCTCGCCTCGAAAACTATTAAGGAGTTGTTATCAGTTAGTCCCCCGCCATTTCGCAAATGATTTTCATTTGCAATTTGCAATTAGGTTGGTCTTATAAATATGGGGAGTAGTGGGCAATCCTCTTCACTTGGACCCTCGCTTCCTTAACTTTTCAAGCATTTACTTCTTCTCAACACCTTAGCTTCGGTCACCAAATGGCTGACTCTTCGGATGTTACTTTTGAAATTTTTTCTTATTCCCGTGAAGTCCCTTTTGAGGTTTCGAACTCTGTCTCATTCTCACGCTCATCTTATCCATTCTCATCATTTCATAGAGATTCATGCCTCTCGCTCTTTGGATCGTTATACTGACGAGTTCCTGGTCCAATCATGATGCTACATTGACCCAAACAATGTTTTGGTCTATCCCGATGCTCCTATTCATGGGACAGTTTTGCCTCAGTCCTCTGTTGATTTTCTTTCGGGCCATAGGCGAATTATGGGCTACAATGGCGGCTTGTTCTTGTGTCGGGAATTTAATCCAGTGGCCCTGCTCGTTTATCCATCGTCAACTCTGCAACCCGCTTTTACTTTCCTCTGGGATTGCTGACCAAAGGAATCCCCTTTTATCCAATGTCCAATGATAGCTATCTTGGGGTGCCAAAATTCGACCGCTTCCTTTGGGTACACCGTTAACTTGCTGGTATATGGTGTTACTTCAGGGTCGGTTAGAGGGGAGTGGTCCAACACTCACAAGGTTTTTGCATGGGAAGACGGTTAGGCGTATAAGGGCGAGTTATATGTTGGGGGGAGGAACTTATTATTTCACGTCCCTGTCTGTATTGGTGAGCTTATCTACTTGATGTCGGACTGGGGGTTCCTATATCTCGGAGTGATCTCCTTTTTCTGGCACCTATGTTGTTTCATGGGACACGCTTCGAACTTATGCCGAGTTCCTATTTTTCCCTTCGAGGGTTCACCAGAATATAGCCCATTGTGATGATGCCGGTCTGTTCCATTGGGATGGCCCTACAGTTAGGGGTAACTCGCTTTGTCTGGTCCTGCTATGCGGCTCTCTTTTCGAGGTGTGGTTACTCCGTGACTACGACAACTTTTCTTCTTGGTTTGTTTACAAGAGTGTTCATTACCGGTTCCCGGTCCCTCGAGATGTCGGCACTTCGTATGTGGCAAGGTGCTCGGTTTTCGGCCGGTACTTGATCATTGCTTGCGGGAACGGATTATACTGTTGTTGTTTGGAAGGTCCTGGCCACGGCATTTTGGAGCATTTGGGGCAATACCCTTATTGGGGACTTATCTCGTTGTACCCGTATACGGGAACCCTTGACCCTGAGTTGCTGGGACTTGTGCTCCCTTTTTGATATGACCCCTTTTAGTTCTTTGGTCTTTGCTCTTAGCATGTTTTAGCTTTTGTCCTGTATTTTTATGGTGACTTAGTAGTGGTTGTCTTGCTGCTTTTTTGGGTTAAATGCCCTTTTTGTAAGTGGATGTACTTGTAACGTGTTTTGGGTTGGATGGAGGGGTGGCAATTTCTCGGATGTATCTTGTCTTGGAATGTTTGCCTTTTGGACTATTAAGTTGGACATTCGCATTTCGAATTTTTGTATTTTGAAATTTTAAGCCGAATGTGTTGTCTTAGGTGTCTCTTGTTCTATTGAATTCTTTCATATATCGGCCCTGTGGATCTCGAATGTGTCTCGGCCCTTCTAATCTCGGGCGTATCTCGGCCCCTCAATTCTCGGCCGCATCTTAACCCTTCGGGTCTCAAGCGTGTCTTAGCCCTTTGGATCTTGGGTGTATCTTCGCCCTTCGATTCTAGGCCGCATCTCGGCCCTTTGGCTCTCGGGCCCTATCTCATCCGCATCTTGGCCCTTCGGCTTTCGGGCCTAATCGCGACCCCGAATTTTCCTCTCTTATTCTTTTTTGGAACTCTAGCCTTTTATTTCTCTTTTCCTTCCCTTCTTCTTTCTTTCTTCTCCCCTCTTCTCTCCTCTTTCCCGTTTTCTTCTTTCCCCCAAGATTGGAGCTTGCTTTTGGGCCTTCTTGCTTTAAACCGAAGAGGGCCTTTCTTTCCTAGCGGTCTTTGGGTGAGTTTTTCTTCTTTTTGTTGGTTTTCTTGGTGATTTTGGTTTGATTTTTAGGGTTTCTTTTGTTAATAGTGAACCTCAATTTGGGGTTTCAGTGGTATGGACCACAAGGGTTTTGGACCCCTGGTGTTTTGGGGGTTGGTCTCGAGCTGGATCAATTTGGGTCCTTCCCCAATTTAGGGTGAGGCCCGTGTTGAGAGCTTGAAGTGATCTCCTCTCTCCTCTCCTTCTTCTTCTTTTCAGATCTTTCTCTCTCTCTCTCTCTCTTACCTGAATTTCCCCTCTTCTTTTTTTCTTAGGTTCTTTCGGGCATGATTTTCCTATGACCTCCTTGTCTTTTCTTAGATAAGTCTTCGATCCTTTGGCTCTTTGAGTGCTCTTGAGTAAAATGGCAGGTTGTTAGCCCAGAATTGGCCAATCACCTTTCCCCTTTGTTTTGCTTTGTCCTTTATTGTTCTTGTGTTGCCCGGATTCTCTCCCCTCTCAGATGCTTGGGGGGGAAGAGTTGAGCGAGGAGGCATTCAGCGAAATCTTCTTGCTGGTAGAAGACTCCATTATAGCTATGGGGGATGAGAACATTTTGGAGGTTGGATTCTCATCTTCGGCAGCAGTGTTTAACATAAACTTCAGAAATTACGGGGTCTTAGGTGCAAGTAAGTTTCTTTCGGATTTTTGCTCCCTTTTGTCATGCGTGTATGTGTATATGTTCTCTTATTTCACAGTTTTTCCTTTGCTTCCTCGATGGTGCAAAAACGGAACCGTGTTGAGGACTCTTCTTCCAAGACTCAGAGCGAGGAAGGATTGTCTCCAAGAGTAGAGGGTACAGCCGTGGGTCTATTGAGTCGGTGTCTACTGAATGAAAATTCTCCTTTATCTGCTAGGTTTCTTGAAATCTCTCGTATCCTCCATTTAGGGAGTTTTATGTCGGCCACCTTAGGTGAGGATGGGGTTTCTGCAATTCGCTTGAAATATTTCTTTCCGGGGGATTATGAGGTGTGGGGTCCTTAGCCGGATGATTGTCTCTTGTTTCCTTCCAAGGAGGGGAGTTTTTCAATCCCCATGGATTCCTTGGAGGTGGGTGTCCGGTTTCCCCTTCCTCCTTTCGTGGAGCAACTGCTCTAGCATTGTAATGTTTGTCCTGGACAAGTTACCCTAAATGGGTTTAGGAACGTGTATGGCTGCCTGCTCATGTGTTATGTAAACGGTTTTGCCCCTACTTTTAGAATTTTTGACATTCTTTTCAAAATTACATATTTTAAGCATATGGTAGCTTTTAAGAGTCGGGGGGTTTTATTTTTATAAAGCATAACCCTTCTAATGTAAAGGGTTGGGAGAATAAGTTCGTTTGGGTTTCACCTCCCTTTCTTCCTTCATTCCCGACTTTGTGGGGCGCAATCTAACAGCCTTGCCCGGTAAAGAGGAGTCTTTTGTCTTCTCGTGAAAAGCGGGTTATTCGCTATTTCAACAAGAATTTCGCCGGCGAGAGGTTCTTGGCCACTAAGGAGTTGCTCGAGCAAGAAATAGCACTTGTTAAGGCTGGTCTTTCTCAAAAGCTTTTCTCAGGTAATTGTTGCTTGCTTTCGGATTTGATTGGCTGTTTGTGTGTTTGAAGCTTCATTCTATTTATTTTCCGGTTCAATCTTTGCTAACTTCCCCCCTTTTTTTAGCTGATGAATTAGCAGGCATAGATATCGCTAATCTTCCCGTCCCCATGGAGTCTTCGGATGAACAAGGTTCTCCACCTATCCTGTTCCTTGTTATGACCCCGGCTGGTGTTTGGAAGGATTTGTCCGGGGATGTTGGGGTGTCTGTAGCTATCCTGCCCTAGAGTCCCCAGCGGAATCTTAGCTAGAGAGAGCTTCGAAGTGCCCCCACACTATTCCACAGGAGTCTTCTCCTTACGCTACTGGCGAATATCTTTCTTGTCCTGCAATTGAGAGGGGAATGGAGGCTTCTTCTGGGTTTGTGGCTCCTATGGGGGTTTCTTCTGCTGTATTAAGTCCTTCTGTCCCGAGGGTAGCGGGTGAGGTAACTGGAGCTCCAAAGGCCCTAGGTTTTTCTGCTTCGAATTTGATGGAGCCCCCTCCAACTTTCCTTGAGGAGATTCCTTTGGACCTTCCCGATGACCGACGTCCCTCACATATGCTTGCTTCTGGAAGGATATTTGATGCTTCCCCGGATCAGGGCAAGGTTGTTTCTCCGTTGGATGGGAAGGGGAAGGAGGTGGATGCAGCGGGTTCCTCTGTGGTAGAGGAGGGTTTTGGTTCATTTGTCTCGATTCCAGCGAGGGTAAGTATCCCGGTAATTAATTATCATTCCGCCTTTACAGATAACGTGAATGCTTGTTAGGAGATGTGTGCTTGCCACCTCTTCTCGGATGACTCTGGGTATTTAGATGAGATCTCTCCAAAGAATGCAGTCGTCCACCTATCACAGAGAACCCCTGAATGTGTTTAGTATCATATTTCTGGGTTTGCATAGTCAGGAAGTATTCTTTTAGCTAATCTAGTTGTGTTATGCGCATTTTTTGTGACAGTTTTTTGCCCGTTCAACGTCTGTATATCTCCGCTGGAGGCAATGCTATCGGGAGCTGGGGAAGTTACATCGATTGAATGGTGACCTCAAGTTACAGCTGTCCCAATCAAGCCTTTTTCCTTGGAGCAAGGTGACCATATTTCGGCTCAAAATACTCGTATTTCCGAACTAGAGTCCCTTGTTTTGTCGCGGGGTGCTCATGTTTCCGAGCTGGAGGCCCTCATCTCGGCACAAGATGCTCAAGTGTCTAAGCTGAAGTCCCTTGTCGTGGCGCGGGATGCTCGCGTGTCTGAGTTGGAGTCCCTTGCTTTGAAACAAGATTGCTGGATATCTCACTTGGAGGCCCTTACCTCGACTATTCCAGAACAAGTTTCATGTGCTGTCTCAGACGTTAAGGGGCCCCTGAATTCCGAAACCAGTACTGGAAAGGTTTCGACACCAGCGACACCGGGGTCGGCCTTGCTGTGAAGAGGGCGAAACATTTAGACCCTCATCTTAGAGTTTCTTTTCTTCAAGGAGTCTACCAGTCTGTTTTGGATGACACGAAGGAGGGGAGGCTCGGCGCTACCAGTTCGTCTGATGCCACTCACCCTGCCCGCAATTAGGGGGAACGTTTTCATGCTTTTTGATGCTCCTTTCCTTATGTCTCTTCTGCTTGGGGATTCTTTTGTGCCCTTTTTTGTGTATGTATCCCCATTCTTTTTTGTGTAATTTGGTAAACAATGCTTTGTTATGAAATTAATTATGTCATTTTTGTGTCTGGTTGTTGTTTTGGTGATTTGAGGATTTATTTGTGGCTTATTTTTCTTTGCTTTTATTGTATGTGTAGTTTGATTGTTTTGGGAAAGCTGATGGTATTTCGCCCGTCTCGGAAGGGCTTGCAGCTGAGCATAATTTTCCCGCCTCAAAAGGGCTCACGGCGGAGCATAATTCGCCCACCTCGGAAGGGCTTACGGCTTTTATGTAATTCGCCCTCCTTGGAAGGGCTTACGGCTTAACGTGATTCACCCGCCTCGGAAGGTCTTACAGATTTTATGTAATCCGCCCGCCTTAGAAGGGCTTACGGCTGAACATAATCCACCTGCCTCTAAAGGGCTTTTGGCTAACCGTAATCCGCCCGCCTCGGAAGGGCTTACAGCTTAACGTAATTCCCCTGCCTCGGAAGGGCTTACGGCTTAACGTAATTAGACCACCTCGGAAGGGATTTCGGCTTTTATGTAATTCACCCGTCTCGGAAGGGCTTATGGCCTAACGTAGTCCGCCCGCCTCGGAAGAGCTTATGGCTTTTATGTAATTCGCCCGCCTTGGAAGGGTTTACGGCTGAACATAATTCGCCCTTCTTGGAAGGGTTTACGGCTAAACATAATTCGCCCTCCTCAGAAGGGCTTATGACTTAACGTAATTCATCTGCCTCGGAGGAGCTTATGGCTTTTATGTAATTTGCTCGCCTTGGAAGTGCTATGTAATTCGTCTGCCTTGGAAGGGCTTATGGCTTATTGTAATTCGCCCGCCTCGGAAGGGCTTACAGCTTAATGTAATTTGCCCACCTCAGAAGGGCTTACGACTTTATGTGGTTTCATACATTTCATAAATCCTTCTTCTCATATTTGTAAAGAGGGAGCGAGTTATAGAACGAGCTTTATATTCTTTTAAGGTTTCATACATAGTATTTTCTCAAATTTAAAATATTCCACATCCTTGGGATGGGTGTCCCATCCAGCTACTGCAGACGGTAGGCTCCTTCTCTGGTAGTCCAAGAGACCCTATAGGGCCCTTCTCAATTGGTGGATAGCTTGCCATGTGATGCCCCGAGGCCTCTGCTCGTTTTAGCATTAATTCTCCCTCCTGAAAATCCCTCTTTTTTACCTTGGAATTAAAGTATTTTGCCATTCTTTGTTTTTACCATCCTAACCAATGCGTTTTCCCGCGTTTCTTCTATTTCATCTAGCGATTGTCTCAATGCTTCTTCATTGCGCTCCTGGTCATAACCCTGTACTCGGAGACTAGATTCTCCTACCTCTACTGGTAGTACTGCTTCCGTTCCATACATGAGGTTGTACGGTGTTTCTTCTGTGGCATTTCGTGTCGTTGTTCTATAGGCCCACAATACACTGGGGAGCTCCTTGGCCCAGTTCCCCTTGGCTTGGTCAAGCTAACGTTTTAGTCCCGAGAGGATATGCTTTTTGGCAGATTCTGCCAAACCATTGCTTTGCGGGTGTGCCACTGAAGCGTATTTATTCTGATTCTTATACTACCGCAGTAGTCTTGGAATCTTTATGAGTTGAACTGGGCCCCATTATCGGTAACCAAAGTTTGGGGGATTCCAAATCAGGTGATGATACCTTTCCAAAGGAAGTGCTGGACAACACGATCAGTGATTTGGACAACAGGTTCAGCCTCTATCAATTTGTTGAAATAATCTATGGCCACGATGATGTACTTTTTTTGTCCAGTCGCCTTAGGATATGTCTCCGAGATATCCAGCCCCCATTGCGCGAATGGGATTGGGTTGAATATGGGTTGGAGCAAGGACGCGGGAGTATGGCTTATCGAGGCATGTTTCTGGAATTTCTCGCATTTTTGTACGAGGCTTTAAGCATCTATTTTCATGGTGGGCCAGTAGTATCCGAATCGTAAAGCCTTGTTAGTCAGTGCTCGACTCCCGAGGTGTTGTCCGTAGATGCCCTCATGAATTTCGTGCAGGACGTATTTCGCTTCTTCCTTGCCTACGCATTTTAATAGCAGGTGCACGAAGGATCTCCTATATAGATCCTCGTCAAGTAACACGAACCAAGGAGCTCGTCTCGGGATCAGTTTTGCCTCAATCTGGCTACTGGGAAGGGTTCCATTTTTTATGAACTCTATCATGGGGTGCCGCCAGTTGTCTACAGCCCGTAGCTGCGCAATTTTCTTTGAGAGAGAGGAGGGTGGTGGGCTCCTACATGAAGTTTTGACCTCCTCGACTTGGATGGTGGGGTCTTAGCTCTTCTCTCCCGGTTCCGAACTGGCTACTTGGCTTAGCTCGTCTGCTCTAACTTTTTCTGCTCATGGCACGAGGTGAATCCTGAATCCATAGATTCCTTGGATTTGTTTGACGACCAATTGGGAATCACTAAAAACCTCAATTTGTAGGGCTTCTACTCTTTGCGCTATTCTTAGCCCGTGGAGAAGTGCCTTGATTTCGGCCTCGTTGTTGCTAGCCCTGAATTTCAATCATATGGCATATGAGAAATTCTAACCCATGGGTGAGATGAGTAAGATTCCTGCCCCGCTTCCTTGGTTGTTGGAGGATCCGTTGACGTACAATCTCCATGACTCTCCCGGGGTATCCCCTGAATATGTGGTTGGCATGTTGTTAGCGAATGAACCTTCGGCTAAGAAATTAGCCAATGCTTGTGCCTTGTTTGCTGTTCTTGACTCGAACTTGATATCGTACTCTTACAGTCCAACTGCCCAAGCTAGCATTCTTCCCGAACATTCTAGCCGTTGGAGCGATTTTTGAACGCTCTGATTGGTTCATATCCCGATTTGATGTGCTTGGAAGCATGGACGAAGTTTCCAGGTGGCCATGCCTACGGCGTAGGTGAGCTTCTCGATACGGGTGTATCGCCTCTCAGCTATCTCACAGTATTTGACTCATGAAGTAAACCGGTTCCTGGTTATTCCCTTTCTTAGACACCAATACGGCACTTACCGTGTTGTCCAACTCCGCAATGTAAAGGATCAATTTTTCTCCTACGGCCGGTTTTGATATGGTGGGGAGTTTTTCTAGGTGTTCTTTGAGTTCTTAGAAGGCTTGCTCGCAGGTTTCGTTCCACCTGAAGCCCTCTCTGCCGCATAAGATCTTGAAGAAAGTGAGAGACCGATTTGCTGGGCGGCTGATGAACCTATTGAGTGCGGTCAGGCAGCCTATCAGCTTTTGGATATCTTTTGACATCTTTGGGGTCTCCTATCTCGAGATTGCATTTACTTTGGCAGGATTGGCTTCTATTCTTCTCGAGCTTACTATGATGCCTAGGAATTTCCCTTCTGGAACCGCGAAGATGCATTTGTCCGGGTTTAACCGCATCCCATGAATTAGGAGCGTCTCTAGGGTTTCCTTCAAGTTGTCAACATGGTTTGAAGCTTTTTTGGTTTTCACTATCATATCATCAATGTAAACCTCCAAATTCTTCCCTATCCGTTGTCGGAATATACTATTTACTAATCGTTGGTACTTGGCTCCAGTGTTTTTTAACTCGAATGGCATGACTCAAAAACAGTATGTTCCCCCGTGGGTGATGAAGGAAGTCTTCTCTTCGTCCTTTGGGTTCATCGCGATTTGGTGGTACCCTGAGAACATGTCTAGGAAGCTGAACAGCTCATTTCCAACTATATAATCAACTAGCTGATCTATCTTGGGCAAAAGGGTAAGAGCCTTTGGGGCAGGCCTTGTTTAAGTCAGTGAAGTCGATGCACATTCGCCAACTGCCATTTTGCTTTTTTCACCAGGACCACATTGGCTAGCCATTTAGGGTACAATACTTCTTGTATGAAGTTTGCCTTTAGCAATTTCCTAGTCTCTTTGCTTATGGCCTAGTTTCGTTCTGCCCAGAAGTTGTGCTTTTTCTGCTTTATCGATTTTTGTTCGGGTTAGACATTTAGGTGGTGGCAAATGATCTCTCTGTCTATTCCAGGCATTTCGTCCGCCGAGTATGCAAAGACTTCTCGGTATTGTCGGAGCACCTACAAGATTTGATCTTACGCCTCGGCGTTTAGTTGTGCCCCAATTATGACTGACTTCCAAGGCTCGAATTCGGCTTCAATGGTGTCTTTAGGACCTCGCCTTCCTTCTTCTCTGTCCTTCGTTTTTACTAGGTCTTGGGTGTCTTGAGCGTAGCAACAGCTGCGGCTTGTTTGTTAGCATCCCCTGATGGCTATGATTTTCCCTTGATCCGTTTTGAATTTCATGGCTAGGTGGTAGGTTTACACCACTGCTTTTAATGAATTTAACACGGGTCATCGTAGGATGGCGTTAAATGTTGAGTGTGCCGCAACCACTTGGAACTCGGCTCCGAACGTATGCTCCCGTCTTTCATCTCTTAAAAGGACGTTGAGACCTATAGTCCCTAGTGGGTTAACAACTTCTCCGGATAAACCAGCAAGGGCTCCTGTGGCAGGCCCCAGTTCCTGGTGCGAGATCCCCATTTTTTTGAGGCAATGGAGAAAAAAAAAATGTTGACCGAACTTTCTTGATCCACCAAGACTCTTCTAACGCAGAAACTACTAATCTCCATGGCAATGACCACGGGGTCCTCGTGGGGGTCCTGACATTGGCGAGATTGTCATGCGTAAAGACAAGGGGCTGGCACCTTTTGATCTTGCTTTCGCCACTTATCGAGGTTGGGTCATTGATTTCTATTCGCTTTTGCTTGACTGTGGCTATCATGTGCTTCGAGGCATTTGCTAGAGCATTGTGTTGCTCGTGGGATGGTCCTCGGGATTCCTGCTTTAATCTTCTTTATGTCTAGGAAATTTTTGTGGTCACCCTTTTTCTCTAGTTCTCCATTCGGTACTTTAGCACCCGATAGTCTCTGGTGTTGTGCCCGGGTGATTCGTGGTACTTCCACCACTTCTTTTGTCCTATTTTAGACTCAGGGCTCTTTGCGGCCTTGACCTTTGGTATGTTGGGCTATTTTACTTCTAAAAGAAATTTCGGCATCTTTTGTTGTTCGAAATGGCGGCTTCCTCTCGGGCTTTTCACGAGGCATTCCCTCTTTGGATAGGGATCGCGGACGTTCACCCGTTTTCTCACAAGTTTGGGCCTGGGTTGCTCGGCTTTTGCCATTACATCCTTCACAATGATGTACTTGTTAGCTTTTGCCCGTAGC
This sequence comes from Simmondsia chinensis, assembly GCA_018398585.1. Taxonomy (NCBI): domain Eukaryota; kingdom Viridiplantae; phylum Streptophyta; class Magnoliopsida; order Caryophyllales; family Simmondsiaceae; genus Simmondsia; species Simmondsia chinensis. Next base: position 38,702,532 of record JAGTTD010000001.1, read on the forward strand.
GCATCCGCGGTGGTAGGGAGGGCTTTTGCTAGGGCGAATTTGAGTCGCTATTCCGTAACCCATTGATGAAAGCGGTTATGGCCGTTTCATCAGCGAGGTTTGGGATGTCGATCATTGCCTTGGAGAAGCGTCGAACGAATCCCCTTAGGGATTCATCTTCAATTTGTCTTAATTGTATTAGCTGGGTGGCGGTCTTCTTTCTTCGTTTGTTGCTTAAGAAATGACGGGTGAACTTTTCTGAAAGCTCCAAAAAGCTGTGGATGGAACAGTTCGGAAGGAAGGCGAACCATGCCTGGGATACGTCTTTGAGCATAGCCGGAAAGTATTTGCACCTTACGTCTTTTGACGCATCCTGGATGTACATTCGAGCTGCGAATCCTAAATTGTGATCGTCTAGATCTTGGGTCCTGTCAAACATCTCTAGATTTCGGAATTTTTACTTTTCCCATAGGCAAGGACAGTATGTGGGGCGATAATGGGGAATGTGTAACGAGGATCCTCCCCAACACCCTAGACATTGTCCTATCAGGACTAGTAATTACGTTCTACTCTGGTGAGGTCGGGGTTTTTTGGGGGCATCTCTTTGTCCCCAAAGGTGTTGTCCCGCCTCATTCTTTACGGGCATATGTCTGCTCCTCCTATTGTCATGTGCGGTGGAGGCTAATGACTTGACAATCATGTCCGGGTTTTGCCTCGGGGATTGGGGTGGAGGTTTGCTCGACAAGCTTTGATCGACGAGTTGCATAATTAGCGTTCGGAGTTGGTGGAGCTGATTTTGGGTGACATATTGGTCTCCCGACTTTTTCGCTGAGGGGGGAGACTCCATTGATTTGTTAGGGGGAGAGTTTTCCATTTCCCACAGACGGCGCCAACTGTTTAGATATGGGTTCTTTTAATGGAAGGTCAAACTCAAACCTTTGACTTTTATTGATGAATGGATTTGATACAAGAGGTAACTTAGATTGACTACAAGTGTAATAAATGGAGGGATGAAGATGAGTGAATTCGTGTCGCTCTTTGGAGCATGAAGGGGGTATTTATAGATGCCTAAGAATGTCATAAGTAGAGGGTAAAGCAATAAAAAGAAGGAAAAAGGGAATGGAAGAGGGGATACGGATCTCGCCTAGTTCATGCCAACTCGGGCGAGATGCAGGGACCCCGTATCCCTTGATCTCGAGAATTTAACTAGGCTGTCTTGAGAGAAGTGAGGGGCGCATCTAGCCTGCCGGGGGTACCCGGGTGAGATCCCCTGTTATTCGGGGCTCAGATTGATGCTTTGTATGTCGCAGGGGATACTAATCGGGGATATCGTCCGCTTCTACATCTTGGGACCATGTTCGGTTAGGAGTTGTGGGGTGCACGCCTTACCCATCTCGGGGCAAGATGCGGTTGGTAAGGTGCGGTTGGGCAAGATGCGTGTGGCGCCAGGGTCTAGGCGAGATGTGTTGGGCGAGATCGTCTGTATCCTTATTGTTATTTCTTGCCTCGGAAACTATTAAGGCGTTGTTATCACCTGGGATGGGTAAAAGAGTACCGAGAGAAAGAGAGATATGAGAGAGAGAGAGAGAGAGAGAGCTGAGGATCTTCTACTTCTTATTCCTTTCTCCCTTCTTTTTCCCTGCGCCTACTTCCCCTTCATGTCCATGCTTATACTATGAAATCTTAAGCTTGAAGTAATAATGGCTGGAGTGTTGGTGGTCAAGTAGTGATGGTTAAAGGCAGTGGGCCGAGTAGGGTGTCGATGGCTTGCTCAGTGGTGGTGGGCCGAGTTGGCATTGGGACGGCTAAGTTGGGTGTTGGGTTGGTCGAGTCAGGTGTTCAAGTGGTAGAGTTGGTGTCGGGGGTGGTCGAATTGGTGTAGGGGTAAGGGTGTTCAAATTCCAGTCAGGACTGAAAAACCGAACCGGACCGATCATTTGTCCAAGACCGGACAGGACCGATTCAATTTCGGTCCAGTGACCTAATTTCGGGTTTCGATCCTGTCTGGTCTAAACCCGAAAAACCCGAGATCAGACCGAAAACCCGAATGATGTTGTCGGGCCTCCTATATATTTTATTAGATTATAAGTAAACTATTTTAGACTTATAACACTTGGGCTTAAAATTAGTTTAACCCGTAAACATCTATATTAAATTATCTTATTTGTTTTAATGATAACTATTGCATTTTGTATATTGCTACGACTTATATGTATAATTATTTTAAGTTAATTTACAAAAAATTTCATCAGTTATTACTGAAGAATCACGAAATATGAGAATCAAATCAAAGGGGCCCCATTGTCGAGGTCAAGTTAAGTAAATACAAGTTGTTATGATGAGTCATGGTATTTGTGGGTGAACCTGTGTATTTTTATATTTTTTATTTATTTCTATTGTTTATTTTTTTTTTTTTTTCCTATTAGTGGCCTTTAAAGTTGACCAAATTCGACAAAATGTTCTAAATTTAACTTCTATTAAAAAATAAAGAAATGATAATCGTCCAAATTGGTACGGTCCAGTCCGGTCAATGAAGTAACTAGTTCGGTCTTCGGTCTTAAAAAGAGGCCAATTTCGGTCTTCGATCGGGTCCGGTCCTGTCCGGGTTTGGAACGATGAACACCCCTAATAGGAGGTAGCCACATTGGGTGTTGGGGTGGCCTAGTCAAGTGTACGAGTGGCTGAGTTGGCGTTAAGGGTGGCCAAGCTAGGTGTTGATGGCTTGCTCGATGGTGGTGGGTCGAGCTGGGTGTTGGGACAACCGAGTTTGGTGTTGGTGTCACCGAGTTTGGTGTTTGGTTGGCTGAGTTGGCATTGGGGGTGGCCGAATTGATGTAGCAGGTAGCCAAGTTTGGTGTTGGGTGGCGAAATCGGGTGCTCAGGTGGCCGAGTTGGGTGTTGATGACTTGCTCGGTAGTGGTGGGCTGAGCTGGGTGTTGGGAAGCTTGAGTTGGGTGTTAGGGTGGCTTGCTCGTAGATGACTAGGCTTAGATAACCTACGTGCCACATGTACCTGCTATGTAGATTCAATGTGAATACTCCTTGCATGTTTTAAATGAAGGACACAACAACTTTAATAGGGCTCTTCTTTGGCATAACATTCTCATCTCTTTATTTCTATCCGTTGTCTAAAATAATTTGGCGTTGTCTACGGGAACCACGATGCAAGAATCATCCCAGCACCATAACCACCGCCCTGACTCAGAAAGGGCGGATCCTGTCATCAGAACTCAGTTAAGCGAACTCTAGGCTATGTTGAACCAGCCGCTCCAAAGGCTCCCAAACCTAAGGGCTAATAGGAACATCCAAACAATGGACTTTCAAACACCAGAGCCGTTCATTCCTAGGAAGACAGTCCCTCTAGAAGTCATGCCAAGACATCACACCGTTCTCTTACCAAGCTAGGTTTGGTTGCAACTCGAACTCTTTCATTAAGGTCCAAAGGGGAATCCTCTGTGGCTCCTATGTTTTCCCGTAACAGAACCCCTGCCTTCCGTGAAAGATGACAAGAGGAGCAACCGATGGATATACCTATGACCCATCCCTCTTTTCCCCTCACATACTAGTAGCTCTTGTCAAAAAGGTTAAAATTCTAAATCTTGAACCCTTTGACGGAACCCAAGATCCATAGGATCACCTTGCCTGCTTCACGGCATGGATGTCCTTATAAAACGCCAAGGAAGAAGTGTGGTGTAAATGCTTTATTGCCACCATCAAGGGTGTGGCACAAGCATGCTTTGCATCCTTACCTAGGGGATCAAGACACAGCCACGCTGAATTGTCTGAAAGGTCTACTCATCATTTCCTTGATAATAAAAGTCACAAGAAGAAGGCAACACAATTAATAAGTTTGCAAAGTACGAAAATGAAATGTTAAGGGATTTTGTACAGAGGTTTTTGAGGGAAATGGTGGATATTACTGACTTGTCGAATGTGATGGTGATTAGTGCCTTCACCCACAGTTTGAGAGATTCTAGCTTTAAATTCTCATCGGCAAAGAATTAGCCGACAACTGTGGAAGAATTGTGACCAAAAGCAAACAAGTACATAATGGCGAAGGACATCATGTCTACAAAAAGCCACTAAATGAAACAAGAAAGGGCGAAGATCCTTGATTAACAAACAGTCCTCAAGGAGCTATGGAAAAGTCCATCCGAGGCTTTAAGCGCCCTCAATTTCCGTAACCAATGATCTTTGAAAGTACAACCGACACAGATACTCTACGAAGACGGGAAACGGAGCTCCTACAGCCATCGAGAAAGATGATAACTCCATCCCATCAAAGAGAAGGATCCAAATGGTATGAGTTCCACCAGGATCATGGGCACAAAACAGATGCTTGCAAACACTTTAGGTGTTGGATATAAGAACTGATACAAAAAGGATTTATGGGAAATTATGCGGGCTTTTCGAAGCTAAAGTACAAAAGAATGGAAATTCCTCTCAAGCATTGTCCAAGGACAAAAGACTTAACATTCTAAAAAGGTGATTGCCACCATTGCGCCGGAGAGAGAGGGGGGGGGGGGGGGGGAGGGGGGGGGGGGGGGCGGCTTGGTGGCAAATGGATCTCAAAACACCCATCGTAGTCACATTACAACAACAACAACAACATATCATAGTCACATTCAAAAGCTTAATAACGAAGATGAAACGAAGCAAAAACGAAGGTGGCACACTTGCATAGTTTTTTTTCCGTAGCAGATGCTGAAGAGATTCGGCAGTCTCATGACGATCCCGTGGTCATCACGTTGGAAATTGATTCGTCATAGGTACATTGAGTTTTAGTTCATCAGGGGAGTTTGGCTGATATTATGTTTCGCTTTTGTTTTGAGAAGTTAGAAATAACGAAGGAAGAACTTCAGCTAGTAAAGCACCTAGCGGTAGGGTTTAGAGAGATCCCATAACTTCCCTAGAAAACATCAAGAAAGCGTCCACATTCCAGAGTTCGGTGGGTACAAGGACCCTGGAAATTGAGTGGTTGTAGTGAATATTCCATCGTCCTATAACATGATTGTCAGACGACCTACACTTAATTGCTTGAAAGGGGTAGTTTCTACTTACCTCCTTGTAATGAAATTCATCACTGATGAAGGGGTTGTGGTTGCCATTTGAAGAAATTAGTGCACCGCAAGAGAATTTTACCATGCCACCTTATGTCTTCCAAAGACCAGCACATCCGATGTCGCATATCCTATCGTCAACTTGGAAACCATTTTTCCTATTGAAGGACAAGAGGGTCACAATATTGAGAAGACAGAAAAACTCGAAATCGAACAAAACTGACATGTTAGAGTGGCGGCCCATCTACCGCCCGCCCTAAAGGCACAAATATGCAATTGCTAGCACAATACTAGGAGGTTTTTACTTATTCAATCAAAGAAATGCCAGGAATTGACATCAATGTTATCTGTCATCACCTTAATGTAAAGGCAGATGCAACACCGGTGAAACAAAAGTGGCGACATTTTTTCTCGAAAGAGATGAGGGGATATAGGTGGAGATAAAAAAGGTTGAAGAGTGCAAACTTTATCCCTGAGGTGAAATATCTAGAATGGATATCAAACATGGTCTTAGTGAAAAATCCCAACAACGGTTGGCAATTGCGTGTTGATTTCACTAATTGAAATAAGGCTTGTCCTCAGGACGCATATCCCTTGCCAAAAATTGATCAGCTCTTCGATTCCACGGCTGGAAATGTATTGTTTAGCTTCATGGATACTTTCTCTGGATACTACCAAATCCGGATGAGATCTGAATACGAAAAAAAACACAACATTCATTACCAGGGTGGGAACTTTTTCTAAGAGGTAATACCTTTCGGAAAGAAAAATGCTAGCACTGCCTACCAGCGCATGATGGATAAGGTTTTCTCTCCTCAGATTGAATGCCACATGGAGGTGTACGTGGATGATATGATAGTAAAATCAGTATCTATGTTGGCCCATGTTAGCTATCTTAAAGGAACACTAGGAGCCCTCAAAAAGTATGGCATGAGGTTGAACTCAACAAAGTGTACCTTTCGAATTCCATAAGAGACGTTTCTAGGGTTTGTCTTTAATGCTTGTGGAATGAAAGTAAGTCCAGTAAAGATGAAAGCCATCCTCGAAATGGGGGAACTAAAATGTCGACAAGATGTACAGCGCCTCGCCGAGTGCCTTGTGTCATTAAGGAAGTTATTAGTCATTCAACCAAGAAGGCGTTACCTTTCTTTCTAGTTCTATGAAAGAAAGTAGCATTTAAATGGACTTCGGAATGTGAGCAAGCCCATGCACAATTAAAGGAGCATCTTTCAAGTTTTTCAGGAATAATAAAGCCAAAGCTTGAGGAGGAGTTGTTTATGTATATAGCCCCTTAGGAAGAAATGGTGAGTGCCGTAATAGTTGTGGAAAGATAGAGATGCCAACATCCGGTGTACTTTGTAAGCCACATGCTGAAAGGGGTCGAACGTTGCTATTCTTCAATCGAAAAGTTTGTCTTAGCAATCATTATGGGAACTCAAAAATTGTGACCCTACTTTTAGGTGCATCATGCTATGGTTCTTTTACCTAAGAGGGTACCAACACGCAAGCACTGGATCCCATTAAAACTCCAAAGTTAAGCATGCTTAGGCGAGAGTAGTACCAAGATGGGTGACCTCCTGGTAAGTCCTTGTGCTGCACCCCTCAGGTTGGGGGTTCTTGGAAACAGCCACCCTTCAGGGTACCCTGAAGGGGGAAGCCCTGAAGGGGGAAGGTTACATACATCCCTCCCCCCCCGACCCAGCTTAAGCAGGAGCCCTTGGGGCACTGGGAATGTGTGTTGCTTTTTTATGCTATGGTTCTTTCAAACCACCGATTACAAAAGCTGCTCCGGAAACTAAATTGTTCAACATGCATGTTAAACTAGGCAATATAACTCTCCAAATATGATATCGAGTTTCGTCAAAAACAGCGATTAAGGCTCCCTTTGGAACTTGGAAAAGTGTATGAAGAGAAAAAAAACATGGAGGAAAATGGTTTTCCTATGTTTGAAAATCAAGAAAATTGTCAAGGAAAAAAATTGTATGGAAAATAAAAAAAATGTTACAACATGTTTTGGGAAAAGACTTTTTTCTACTTTCCAATGGAGTGGTATGGAGAAGAAATCCTGGGCTTTTGTTCCACGAGCTTGGGATAAACTTTGTTGGCCTATCAATGAAGGGGGGCTCGGTATCAAACAAATTGAAAGTTGGAACCTTACTCAAATAATGCATACTCTCTGGTATATTCAGGATAAGAAGGATTCATTGTGGGTTCAATGGATTCATGAGATATATATATATATATATATATATATATATATATATATATATATATATATATATATATGAAAAGGGGTGATTTTTGGCAGTTGGACACAATGAAAAATGACTCTTCTCATTGGAAAATGTTGATAATATGTCGGGACAGGCTTCTTGCCCAGTTTGCTTTGGTTCAGGAAGCTCAACAGACGCTGCAGATTTGTGTTCGAGAAGGCCACTTCAAATGCAGCACGGCTTATCACTTAGTGTGAGCCCACCAAGAGAAAAACCACTGGGGGCACACGATTTGGGGTAAGTTTTCTCTTCCCAAACACAGTTTTATATTGTGGTTAGCCATATCGAGTGGTTGTTGACGGACAATAGATTACAAAGGAGAGGAGTAATGCTAGCTAGTTGTTGTGCTTTGTGTAAACAAGCCAGTGAATCTATTGAGCATTTATTTTTTTGACTGTGTGTGGACAAAAGAGATATGGTTCGGTATTTGCCAATGGAGTGGAATTCGTTTCTCTACAAAAATCCAGCAATGTTTTGAATGGTTTGGAAAGAAGATTAGAAGTCGACTTTCTAAGTCACATATCAAACGAGCATGCTTTGGTGTATCAGTTTACATGATTTGGACAACTAGGAACGGAAAAATCTTCAAGGAGCTAGGCAGGGGCCAAAGTTGGGTGATAAGAGAAATTCAGAAACTAGTTTGGTACAGGGTCAATTTTATGATTTAGCTTCTTTGAATCTTTTGGACTTTCCTTTGTTAGATTGAGTGTATAAGGGCCGAGGGCCTATACTTTTTGCATCCTTTGATACTGTTTGTACAAAATTTTGATATATATATATATATAGGAACTGCGCTTGCCTTTTGGCAAAAAAGTTGCTTTCCTCTTAAAAATGTGAGGAAAATGGAAAAAAATTTTTATAGCCCAAGTTAGTCAGCCCAGTGTTCAAAAGAAAAGGAAGTTAGTTAGCCCATTCATTTTTAGTCAAGCATCTTCCAACTTGAGACGAAACCCTAAACCTAACCCTAACCCTAACATCCCTTCATTTCCTCTCAGAAATTTGAACCCTAGCATCCCAAATGTCCAAAATTGCAAGATTGCTCCGAATTCAAACCACTGAATTCAAAAAATTGAATTTGACGCAATGAATTCAAACACCATGAATTTGAATCAAGTAAGAAATGCTTGGAATCCTTCTATGAAACATTCAAAATTGCAAGAGCAAGGTTCATCCTCAAGTCAAAAAGATTCTAAAAGGCCAATGGAACGTCCACCACAGCTAACATCACATACCAGAGTTGCCATTGATGAAACTCCTTCGAGATTTAGTCTATTGAGGAATTTGGATGATTCTAAAATTCTGTATGAGAGTGAAGAGGTCGGATTTGAACAAGTATGATATCTTCAATTTTGTCTACGCAATCTACGTTTTGTGGATTAATTTTGAATAATTTTGCTTGAGCTCAATTAAATTTGGATTAATTTAGGTAGGGCTTAGTTGGTTGATTGGTATGATGAGGTTGGATTTTCTTATTGGTTGATTATTGCCGCCATGAATGTGGGTAAAATTAAATTCATGCTTGTGTACACACACTCATATCTAATATCGCTTTTGATAATTAGGCTAAAATTTCCAAGTGCATCAGGGAAACTCAAAGTATATCTTGAGTTATTTGTTCTTTGAAGCCTCTAAGCTTGAGTTGAACATTTGATATACAAAAATGTCTTATGTCTTTGCTTAAACTATTTTGTAGATGCATGATGAGGATTGAGAAAAGTTTAGAAAAAGGGCCGCAGCTCGTGTCGCTATTTATGGGGCTTATGCGGCAAGCCTTGTTGTAGTTGTTTGTCATAGTAATTATGCTGGTAGATCTATCTCTAGGATGACAAGATTTTTTAAGAAGACTAACACTGGAAAAAGATAAAGATTGTCGCAATGAGTTACACATGGGAAAAGATGCTTTTTCTAGGTTAGTTCAGATATTACGTGATTCGGGGAGATTGAAGGACACATGTTATAGTATTGTTGAGGAACAAGTTGCTAAGTTCCTTCATATTATTGGACATAATAGAATAAATTGGTTGGTAAAATTAGATTATTGGTGTTGGGAAAACAGTGAGTAGACACTTTCATAATATTTCGAGAGCTATCATATCATTGGAAGGAATATTCTTAAAGAAACTTGATGGATCTGAATGCCCACAAGAAATAGTGAATAATCCAAGGTTCTTTCCGTATTTTAAGGTAAATTTCAATAGTAAGTAATACTTGTATTTTAAATTATCATTATATCAATAATTCTAAAATTAATTCATGTTGTCTAAGATTGTGTTGGTGCACTTAATGGATCACATTTCTTGTCAAGGTGTCAAGTGATATGGTGCAAAGTTATCAAGGTCGAAAGTCATATCCCACCATGAATGTATTGGCCACTTGTCTCTTTAATTTGAAATTCACTTATATTTTGCCAAGTTGAGAAGGTTTTGCTTCTAATTCAAGAATTCTGAACAATGCATTAGAGAGGAAGATAGATAGGTTAGAGGTCCCTGATGGTAGATACTATCTTGTAGATACTGGGTATCAATTGAGGCCTGGGTTCTTGGCTCCATATCGAAAAACATGTTACCATTTGAAAGAGTATAGTGTTCTTGCTCCCCAAAATGCCAGGGAAATTTTCACCCATAGACATTCTTCTCTTTGTAATGCCATTGAACAAGCATTTAGTGTCCTAAAAAAGGGGTTTCCTATTTTAGCTAGTGGAACTGAGCCTTTTTACCAGGTAGATGCACTAGCTAATACTATGCTAACAGGATGTATATTACATAATCATTTTGGGGGTCCTCGGAAACAGCCTCTCTTCAGGTTGACACCCTAAAGAGGTAAGGCTGTGTACATCTACCCTCCCCAGACCCTGCTTTTGTGGGAGCCCTTGAGGCACTGGGATTGTTGTTGTTGTTGTTGTATTTAATGGGTGTTGATCTAGATATGGAGCTTGTAATTGAGGTTGATCGTGAATTTCTTAGTGTGAACACAACATCTTCTGATTTTGCTCTGTCAAATTCACTTCATGAGTGTAGAGAAATGAAAGAACTTAGAAGTTAGTTGGCAAATGCAATGTTAACGGACAACAGTAATAGACATAATGCTCATTCGTGATAAATTTTCGTTTCCTATTACTAAGGTGAGTCTCGACATTTATAATGGTGAATTATTTGAATGAAATAATGTTAGTAATACATCTTTCCCATTACACATGGGAAAGTAAATGGTTCATTGTGCTTGGTAATGTTGGATTCTGTGGTATTAGTGCATGGTTGGGTCTTGAATTGCTCAACGATTTCGTTAGTGAGACAGGCTACGTTGCTGCTTTTTGTCAGTGTTCTTTATAATTACCAGAGATTTTTCTGATCTTTTTCTACTTTATGTATTATCTATGATAACCATAATATAACCAATATAATTTTATTTTCTTTTTGTGGTAATGGGATTTTTTTTTGTTCTTGGACAATATCTTGAAATTCATTTACTCTTGCTATTGTTGAACTAGTTTTTTGGAGTTGATCTTTTGAGACTGATTGACCAAATTTATAACATGAGTATGTTAAAAGCAAACAGATTGTATGGTTCTATATGTGGCTATTTGTAACAAAGTCTAATGGAAGGTAGCAAGTAACAATCAAGGTATGTTGTTAAGGTTTATGTGGGCACATAAATTTTCAAAGAAAGAATGTGTATTCTTAATTGGTCTAACTTGCTCTCAAGAAGAAGTTGATGTTGAGGAGGATGGAGCACATTAATGGTGAAAAATAAAATTTAGATGTGGAATGCTAACATGGACTATTTTCTAGTAGATCTGCTTATAAAACAAATGGAGAAGGGACAGAAAGTTGGTAGCACGTTCATAAACTCGGCGTTTGCAAGTGTAGCTCAATCTATGACCAATGAGTTCAAATTGTTATGTTCAAGTGATAATATCCAATATCGAATGACAACATTGAGAAATACATATCTTGCAGCTAAGAAAATTCTAAGTCAGAGTGGTTTTGGATATAACGACTAGTGTGGAATGATTATATCCAGGCATGAATTTTATTTGGTAAATAATTGAAACAATACAATATTGAAGATTTTATGTTCTTTGAATGTTTATTTCGTATAAAGTAAGCCACAAGCTGCAACATATTGGTATAAGCCCATCAAAAACTTCTACAAGTTAGATACCCTATGGAAGAGATTGAACTATAGGAAGTCTTGCGGTTGGGCCAAAGGAGAGGCAGCGTCGATGGGCTTCAAAAGAGACATTGTCTATTGAAACTTCAAATCAAGATAAGTTACCTTTGGATCAATCTCATGAGGAGATATCATCATCCACGCATCCTACTCTAGTTAAAGAGAAAGAGAAAAAGAAACGAAAAATCTCGACAGTTGACATTGTGTGTGAGGAGTTAGTCTATCAAAGCTGGTATGGAAGCAGTGGTTGTTGCTCTTGATAGAGGCAATTCACGGGACTATACCGAGGAATCTTTATATAATGAGATCATGTAGGTATTTTCCTAACCAAAAAAATATTGAGGGTTGAAGTTTTAATTCAAATGTTGCAATGAGCTTTCGTACATAAAAAGCCTCAAACCTAGTTGTTGTTTTTTAGCTTTCTTTATTCTCTTTGCCAATTGCTTCTCTTTACATGCCATTAAAGATTTGACATAGGTTGATGACTTGAATGAGACAGCGCCAATGAAGATTTATCAAGAGCTCTCTGCTAATCCAAGTTCTTTTAGAGCATTTCTTGCTTGTCCAATTGCACGACATGGGCTATGGTTGAAAGTGAAATTTGGATCTAATATTTAGGAGGCATAAGGATTTGAGTCTGTACTCATTTTTTCTAGATTTTGTTTACTCATTTTGGTTCTATTTGGTGAATTTCGATGATGCTATTTCTCTAGTTGAATATCTTTTGGAGCTTCTAAGTATGTATAACATATTATATTAGATATAGCTTCTTTTTTTCCATTTCATTTTCTTTGAACCAAACAGCGGAAAAAAAAATATGATCATGGAAACTTGCTTTCTTTCCTTCATTTTCCTTGGCCTCGGAATAAAGGAAACAAAGTTAATTTCTCCTAGTTTCTTTCCTTTAAACTTTTTTTCCTCACATTTTTCTTTCCTTCTAATTTTCAGGGTTTCAAACAAAGCCTAAAGCTCAGGCGCTAGTAGATTTTATAGTTGAGTGTAGCTACAATCAGCATGATTGTGCTAAAAACATCCAAGAGCCCTAACGGGTCATATATGTTGATGGGTCTTTCGGCAGGCATGGCAACAGTGCTAGAACTTGTGGTCCATTGGGAACATTCGATATCCTGCTAATCCCTCAAGAAGAAAATTGTGTCGATGACAAATTGAGTAATTGATGGAACCCTCATGGAGGAAGCTTAGGATCCAAAAGTTTTTTTTTGTGGGAGGTCAACCAACGTTATCATCCGGATAACATGGCAATGGGAATTTTGCAGCCGTCAACAGAGGGTTTGATGAAACCTTTTGTCGACTGCCTTATTCATGGAATTTTACCGGAAGACCCAAACGATATATGAACATTCAAGCTCAGAGCGGCTTGCTTCGTAATGATTGATGATCAAATGTATAAAAGATCCTTCACGCACCCTTTGTTGAAATGTATGGAAAAGGAAAGAGGACTGTAAATCCTACATGAAATACATGAGGGGCTTTGTGGCAGCCATATTGGAGGACACGCCTTAGCCAATAGGGAGTTAAGAGCAAGGTACTTTTGGCCGATGTTGAAGAAGGATGCTAAAAAGCTAGTAAGACATTGTGAAAGATGCCAAAAGTTCACACCACTTATTCATAGCCTCACAACAAGAATGTACTCTGTGACGATTCTTATCCCATTTGCCAATGGGGAATGGACATGGTCAAGAAGTTTCCTCAAGATACTAGACAACGTAAGTTCTTTATTGAAGCAATTAATTACTTCCACAAGTGGGTAGAAGCAAAACCATGAATAACCGAAAATGTTGTTTTTCAATTCACCTCGAAAAACGTTATTACCCGTTATGGGATTCCTCGAACAACAGTAGCTGATAAGGAACTCGGTTTGGTTCAGAAGGCTTCCAGCGCTATTGCGAAAACTTTGGCATTAGTAACCACTAAAATTTTGTTGCTTAACCATAAAGCAATGGACATGCCGAATCTACTAACAAATAGATATTGGCGGGGCTCAAGAAAAGACTTGATCGCCCAAATGGAAATTGGGCGGGAGAGCTTCTATATGTTTTGTGGTCATACAAGACCACAACTTGAGTCGCCACCAACAAACTTTTTTTAAGTTGGTCAACAGAACAAAAGTCGTGATACTAATAGAGGTTGCAAAACCGACTCCTAGGATCCTCTACTTTGACTCTATCAAAAATTCAATGATACTGAGAAGCTCGCCAGATCTTATCGATCAGGTGCGCTAATCGACAACTGTTAGAATGAAAGGACTACACCCATCTCATGGATGCCTCCCAAAAGAAAATCACATGCAGTATAAATGCTCAAATACACAAATTTAACTAGGAAAAGACTGGGACTTCAATTTTATTTATTAATTAAAATAATATATCCAGAACAAATCTGGATTTCAGGACACTGTTCCTAACAATCTCCCACTTGTCCTAAATCCAATTTATGACAGAGTCCATACTCACCCTTTTTAATTTTGAACCAAAAATCTACTGAGCCTAACCCTTAGTGAGCACAATTACTCTATTGTGAAGTCACCAATACAATACTGCTTGACATTCTCCTCACTAATGGCTCCCACTCCAAGGGTAAGGACATACTTAGACATCGAACGTCTATCATATTAATCTTACTAGAAGTCTTAAATCAGTATAACCAACTGGAACCAGCTCGTCACCTTGAAAGATCAGCATAGGATCTCTAGTTCTTCTCAAGAATTAGAGAAAACATTTCACTGCCACCTAGTCCATTGGACCCAAATTAGACTAACACCTGCATACTATCCCATAGCATGGCAGACATCAAGTCTCATGCACAATATAGCATACCTAAGGCTCCCACTGCCAAAGCATATGGAATATTCCTCAATTGCTCCTCCTATTGAGGTGTCCTAGAACACTACTCAAAAAGAGAGGGACTCCATGCTATACCTTGACAACATCTTGTCAATATAAGTGGCTAAAGAAAGATCCAACATCCTACTCTGACGATCTCGCAGAAGCTTAATCCTAAGAGTAGAGTTGGCTTCTCCTATATTTTTCATATTGAGCTATCATGACAACCAAGTCTTTACAGCTAATGACACCCCTACATCATTCCTAATAAGTAGTATACTCGAAAGAGAGAATTGAGGAAGCAGTGAAAAATTGAGAGGATGAGAGACCTGAGAAATATTAAAATATTGAGTGAATTATTTGAATAGAAGAAAATTTTTTTCTGGTTTTTGAGTTCTTGAATAAAATACTTGCTATTTTTCTTTAAGCATATTTGAGTTTGTATTTTTATTCTCTTCCTTTTGAGTATAATATATCCCTAGTTTTATAACATGCTATTAGCATGAGTCTCTAGCCAGCTGAGGATCGTAATATACTCGAGGTAAGTTTTTATTCCCTAATCTTTATGATTTATAATGTCTAATCTTACTAATCTTGAATTTACGGCTTTTTATATATCTAGCAAAAATTATTTTCTATGGACCCTCGATGTTGAGATTCACCTTGATGCTATGAATATCGAAGATACAATTAAAAGGGAAAATAATACATCCTGCAGGATCACACTAAAGCAATGATATTTCTCAGGCATCATATCCCTGAAGGATTGAAAGCTGAGCATATTACTATAAAGGATCTGTATGTCTTTTGGTTGAATTTAAAGGAGAGATTTGATCATCAAAAGTCTATGATCCTCCCTAAAGCTCGCTATGAATGGATTCACTTGCGATTGCTGAATTTTAAAACTGTAAGTGAGTATAGCTCTGCAGTATTTAGTATTACCTTCCAATTGAAATTATGTGGAGAAAATATTACCGAGGAGGATGTGCTAGACAAAACGTTCTCTACCTTTCATATCTCGAATATGCTCCTGCAGCAATAATATCGAGGATGGGGATTTAAAAAAATACTCAAAGTTAATATCTTGTCTCCTCGTTGCTGAACAAAACAATGAACTGTTGATGAAAAATCATCAATCACGACCAATGGGGATAGAACCATTCCCTGAAGCGAATGCTATGACATACGACCATCAAGAAAGTGGTCATGGTTGTAGACGTGGTCGTGGCCGTCGTTGAGGTTATAGTCGCGGTCATAATAACTGGCACTATGATACCCAGAATGAACCAAAATTTAAGAAGTCCACAAATGATGAGGAGAAAGATAGAAAAGAGAAATCCCCTGAACAAAATTTGTCAAATGTTCTGGAAGCAAATTGCTACCGATGCGGTATGAAAAGTCATTGGATGCGTACTTGTCGTACAACTGAACACCTGGTGGACCATAACCGAGCATCGTTGACAGGGAAAGAAAAACTCCCAAAAATAATTTTACTGAAGATTATTCTCCGCTTAATGATACTTATTTAGATGTTTCTGATTTTTTGAAAATCCTAATGGAAGAATTGATTATTTGATAGGTGATGGAAATATTCAAATTAACTAATGCTTGTTTTTTTTTTTTTTTTTTTGTGTCGTGTCTTTTGAGCTAAACCATGTTTAACTGTAGTAAAATAATGTTGTCTTACTATGTATAAACTAGAGTGGTATCACCCATCTATTATTTTATATGACATATGTTTAGTTATATGTGTGAATTATAATTGATACGTCTTATTACCAAGGATTGGATGGGATTAACCATCATCTAAGTCTACTACTATTTATCGATTTAAATGCTAATATGATTATGAAATTTGAACAAATTTTTGGAAATGTTGAACATAGATATGATGACTCTTCTTATATAAGCAAAGTTAAAGTCTCAATTTGTGAGGACTATAAAATTCATTATCGAAATATGGTTATTTATAATATTTTGTGATATTATGCTTATATTTTTGTTAATGATTATATGTATTCTATGTTTGAAAATGTATGGTGAAAATTCATATCTAGTAGACAGTATAACAATAATGGGTGTTTTAAAACTTAATTAAATGCTCCAGAAGAGCTCATATCATGTTTCTGAAGAAACAATATTTTTCATAAGTAAGGCTATCTATTTAATTTCGTGATACCTGTTGGGATGATTAACCAGAAGTTAACGGACCAAAAAGCTTTTACTTTATGGCATGACTATTTGAGTCATTTGGGTATAAAAATGACTAAGATAATCATTCGAAATTCTCGCACCCAGTGAAGAACCAGAAGATTCTTATATCGAATTAAACATCATGTGCTGCTTATCGTTAAGGCAAAGTGATTACTATGTCATGCTCAATTGAAATTAGGCTTTGAGTCCCATATATTTGAAGAAATACTAAATGGGATATATGTGGGCTAATTATTTTATCATATGGACCAATTTGGTTACGATAATAAAGGCATCTATCCATTGGTCCCATGAGCATGGATAATACACTTATGATGTGGCATTTGTAAAACGCCTTGCGTAAATGATTCGACTACGAGCTCAAGTCGTGGATTATATTATATGAAAATGCAGGAGAATATATATCTTAAGAATTTAATGATTATTATATGTCAATTGGAATTACAATTGAATACCATATAACCCACATATAAACACAAAATGGTCTTGCAGATTTTCTTATTAAATGCCTGCCGCGAATGACCAGACCATTATTATTGCCTACTTTTATACGGGTATATGTTATGATACAGGTTGCAAAACTAATCTGTATTAGACCAACTTATTATCATGGATCTCCCTAGTATAACTTGTCTCTGACAAGAGTCAGATATATATCACTTCTATAACTTTTGGTTGTATAACGTTTGTTCCAATTACTCCACCTCAAATGCTGAAAGATGGGTCCAACATGGGGACTTGAAATTTATATCGGGTTTAAATTCCTGTTAAGCACAAAATATCTGGAGCTATGAACCAGAAACCTTTTTACAGCATAATTTGCTGAATGTAAATTTGACGAAACAAGGTTTCCAGAATCAGAAGGAGAAAAACGAAAGTTGGAAAATGAAAATTTATGTGAAATGTGTAATACCCGGCCTAATTAAATTGGTTTCAATAATTAAAACGTGTGAAACTCGGGGTATTTGAATTAAATTAGGATCATATGTGAAATTTAAGATATTTAAATTAGGTTAAAACTCGCTATTACTTCGATTAGGATCCAAAATAAAAATAAATAAACAAGTAAAAAGGAAAAGAAAATAGAAAATAAAAAAGAAAGGAAACAGAAAAGAGGGAAAAAGGAAAAAGAAAAGGAAAAAAAAGGACAAAGAAAAGAAAAGGGAAAGGAAAAAGGAAAAAGAAAAAAAAAGAATAAAATAAAATAAAAAAAGGGGTACTGTACCCCACCCCACCCCCCACGTCTCTCTCTCCCTACCGGGTCTCTCTCTCTCTCCCCTCACCGCCTCCCCTTCTCCTCCATTACCGCCTACCGCCACCGCCTCGCGTTGCCACCTACCGCCTACCGGCCGACCCTCACGGTACACACTCTCTCTCCCTCGGTTCTCTCTCCGCGTTACCTCTCTCTCTCTCTCTTTGCGTCTCTCTCTACCGCACCTTGCCGGTGCCGCCCAGCCCGCGCGGCACGACCAACACGGTACCTCGGTACCGCCCCACCGGCAAAGTGCCATCCCCCTCTCCACTACCACCGCCCAAACCACGCGGTACGACCCCGATCCACACGGTACCGCCTCGACCCACGCGGTATGACCTCGACCCTCCCAGTGCAGCCTGACCCACTCGGTACGACCTTGACCACCACGGTACCGCCTCCCATCCCATACCGCCCGACCTCCCTTGGGTCTATAAATACCCCACACCCTCCACCCCTTAACCACACACCACCACCCATCTCTCTCTCTCCCCTCTTGGTTCTCTCTCTATCACCCACGACCCTCTCTCTCCTCCCCCCTCCGGTGCCGCCACCTTGCCGGCACAGCTCCGACCGACCCTACGGTGCCGCCACCCTCGCCGGAACAGTACCAGCCACCTTGCCGGTAACGTTATCTCGTCAATTTCAAAGCTAATCAACTATAGAAACTGGGTTTTTGGGTTAAAAGCTAGCACTTGTAAGTATAGTACTTCTCCTACTTGTTTATAAAGTATGAAAATTGCTTTAAATGACTTGATTTGTGAGATTTATATGTTGAATGATTTATTGTTTTGATAAAATAGGATTAGGCATATGTGTTTATGTGATTATGTGATTTATACTCTTATGAGTTAAATTATATTGGTTTATACGTTGATTTAACATGTGAATTTCGAAGGATTTTTACGAATATATGAATTTCAAAGGAGTTTTTACGAATTTATGAATTTCAAAGGAGTTTTTACGAAAATATGAATTTCAAAGGAGTTTTTATGAATATGTGAATTTTAAAGGAGTTTTTACGAATATGTGAATTTCGAAAGAAATTATTGTGAACTTGTGATTTGAATTTTGAAAAGGTTTTACAGAGCTTACAGATAACTACGTTGACCTTCCGAGGTCCATCGACTATGGAATACGAAATACGAAAGTCGACCAAGACCCTGTCGCGGGAATAATACCAGCACGTAGTTTACGGTGTCTGCTAGTTCTTCGGAACTAACAGATGCTACGTTTTGATCCTAGCGGATCTGTCGACTTGAACCGATAAACTGGTTCGAATACGAAATACGAACGTCGATTACGACCCTGTCGCGGGAATAATACCGGCCGTAGATGCGTCTGTAAGTTTACCAAAAAGATTTTATAAAATGACTGAGTTACGAAATAAAATAATTTTTGAAGATTATGGATTTTACTGGTTTTAATTAAAATGTTATCCGTTTTTAAAAATATGCCTGATCCGGGTAGGGAATGTGTTATACTTACTGAGCGCGTTGTTTGCTCACCCAATTCGTTTATTTCTCTTTTCCCAGATTAGTGACTCATGGCAATTATAGAGGAACGAGGAAGGCAAAGCAACTTGTTGTTCTGAACATCGTGTTGATTTCGAAGGTTTAGATATTTAACTAAGTCCGTAGTAGAATAATATGGACCATTTGAGGTATTGTAATTTGGAGCTTCCGCCCTATTAGAATTAAGTCATTGGTATGATGTATTTGAATTTGATGTCATGAACTTTGGAAAATTTATGAAATTTTGAGGAATTTTGATCGGAAGATTCGGGCTTCGTACTATGATGTTGGGGTTCATTGTAGTACGCCCATGTAGCGCCCGTTTAACTTGTGCCTATTCGGTACTTAAGTTGGGGGCGTTACAGAAGTGGTATCAGAGCGTCGTTACGAATTTTGGGGAAATTTAAGTGTTAAGGTGAGAACTCTGTTATGGAATTTAGAGAAAGTTAAGTGCAGAAAGCTGAACATTAGAGTATGAATTTAAGGAGATACTTTGGTATTAAGATAAGAGCAGATGAAAGCCCTAGATTTTTAATGAATTTAAGATTTAAAGTGAGAGCCTTAGGTGGAGGGCCTTAGGTTGAGAGCCTTGGGAAATTTCACGGAAGAAATTAGAAGCAAATACCCAGAGTGATTCAAAAATGAAGGTAAAGTTTCGAGGACGAAACTTTGTTTAAGGGGGTAAGGATGTAATACCCGACTTAATTAAATTAAATTCGGTATTACAATATGTGAAAATAAGGGTATTTAAATTAAATTAAACTCATATGTGAAATTTAGGGCATTTAAATTAAATTAAAACTCGCTATTATTTCGATTAAGTTACAAATGAAAATAAATAAACAAATAAATGAATATATAAAAGAAAAGAAAAAGGAAAAAGGAAAAAGGGAAAAGGAAACAAAAAGAAAACAGGAAAGAGAAGGAAAAAAAAGGAAAAGAAAAGAGAAAAAGTAAAAATTTTAAAAATTAACCCCCCACCCCACCCTCTCTCTCTCCTCACCATCTCCCTCACCCTCACCGGCTCTCTCCCCCACCGCCTCCCTCGCCCACCGTCTCCTCCCTTCTCTCTCTCTCGCGCGTCCCCTTTCTCTCTCCTTACTGCCTCTGACGACCGGTACCAACGTCGACCACCACGGTACGTGTCCTTTCTCTCCTCTCCTCCTTTCACTCTCTCTCACCATGAATCTCTCTCTCTTCTACCGTCCTCCCGGCACCGCCCGGCCACCTTGACGGTACCAGTACCGCCTCCCTTCACACGGTACGACCCCGACCCTCATAGTACCGCCTGACCCACACGGAACGACCCCGAACCTCATAGTACCACCCGACCCACACGGAACGACCCCGACCCTCATAGTACCTCCCAACCCACACGGTACGACCCCGACCCACGAGGTGCCGCCCGACCCACGCGGTACGACCCCAACCCACACGGTACAGTCCGACCCACCCCGTTACCGCCTCCCTCCCCACTACCGCCACCCACCTTGACGGTACAACCATGGCCATCACGGTACCGCCTGACCTCCCTTGGGTCTATAAATACCCCACACCTTTCACCCCTCAACCACACACCACCACCCATCTCTCTCTCTCTCCTCTTGGTTCTCTCTCTCCTCCCCTCACCGGTGCCGCCACCTTGCCGGCACAACTCCGACCGACCCTCCGGTGCCGCCACCTCGCCGAAACAGTACCGGCCACCCTGCCGGTAACGTTATCTCATCAATTTCAAAGCTAATCAACTATAGGAACTGGGTTTTTGGATTAAAAGCTAGCACTTGTAAGTATAGTACTTCCGCTGCTTGTTTATAAAGTATGAAAATTGCTTGAAATGACTTGATTTGTGAGATTTATATGTTGAATGATTTATTGTTTTGATAAAATAGGATTGGGCATATGTGTTTATGTGATTATGTGATTTATACTCTTATGAGTTAAATTATATTGGTTTATACGTTGATTTAACATGTGAATTTCGAAGGATTTTTACGAATATATGAATTTCAAAGGAGTTTTTACGAATATATGAATTTCAAAGGAGTTTTTACGAAAATATGAATTTCAAAGGAGTTTTTACGAATATGTGAATTTCAAAGGGGTTTTTACGAATATGTGAATTTCGAAAGAAATTATTGTGAACTTGTGATTTGAATTTTGAAAAGGTTTTCTAGAGCTTACAGATAACTACATTGACCTTCCGAGGTCCATCGACTATGGAATACGAAATACGAAAGTCGACCAAGACCCTGTCGCGGGAATAATACCAGCACGTAGTTTACGATGTCTGTTAGTTCTTCGGAACTAACAGATGCTACATTTTGATCCTAGCGGATCTGTCGACTTGAACCGATAAATCGGTTCGAATACGAAATACGAACGTCGATTACGACCCTGTCGAGGGAATAATACCGGCCGTAGATGCGTGTGTAAGTTTACCAAAAAGATTTTATGAAATGACTGAGTTACAAAATAAAATAATTTTCGAAGATTATGGATTTTACTGGTTTTAATTAAAATGTTATCCGTTTTTAAAAATATGCCTGATCCGGGTAGGGAATGTGTTATATTTACTGAGCGCGTTGTTTGCTCACCCAATTCGTTTATTTCTCTTTTCCCAGATTAGTGGCTCATGGCAATTATAGAGGAATGAGGAAGGCAAAGCAACTTGTTGTTCTGAACATCGTGTTGATTTTGAAGGTTTAGATATTTAACTAAGTTCGTAGTAGAATAATATGGACCATTTGAGGTATTGTAATTTGGAGCTTCCGCCCTATTAGAATTAAGTCATTGGTATGATGTATTTGAATTTGATGTCATGAACTTTGGAAAATTTATGGAATTTTGAGGAATTTTGATCGGAAGATTCGGGCTTCGTACTATGATGTTGGGGTTCATTGTAGTACGGCCATGTAGCGCCCGTTTAACTTGTGCCTATTCAGTACTTAAGTTGGGGGCGTTACCGGTACAGCTCCGACCGACCCTCCGGTGCCGCCACCCTCGCCGGAACAGTACCGGCCACCCTGCCGGTAACGTTATCTCGTCAATTTCAAAGCTAATCAATTATAGGAACTGGGTTTTCGGGTTAAAAGCTAGCATCTGTAAGTATATTACCTTCCCTGCTTGTTTGTAAAATATGAGAATTGCTTTAAATGACTTGAAATGTAAGTATACTACTTCCCCTACTTGTTTGTAAAGTATGAAAATTGATTTAAATGACTTGATTTATGATATTTATATTTTAAATGATTTATTGTTTTGATAAAATAAAATTGGGCATATGTGTTTATGTGATTATGTGATTTATACTCTTATGAGTTAAATTATATTGGTTTATACGTTGATTTAATATGTGAATTTCAAAGGAGTTTTTACGAATATATGGATTTCGAAAGAGGTTTTACGAATATATGGATTTCGAAGGAGTTTTTACGAATATGTGATTTCAAAGGAAATTATTGTGAATTTGTGTTTTGAATTTGAAAAGGTTTTATAAAGCTTACAGATAACTACGTTGACCTTCCGAGGTCTATCGACTATGCAATACGAAATATGAAATACGAAAGTCGATTACGACCATGTCGCGGGAATAATACCGGCACGTAGTTTACGATGTCTATTAGTTCTTCGGAACTAACAGATGCTACGTTTTGATCCTAGCGGATCTATCGACTTGGAACCGATAAACCGGTTCGAATGCGAAATACGAACGTCGATTACGACCCTGTCGCGGGAATAATACCGGCCGCAGATGCGTATGTAGGTTTACCGAAAAACTTTGTGAAATGAACTGAGTTATGAAATAAAATGATTTTCGAAGATTATTGATTTTACTGGCTTTAATTGGAAATGTTATCTGTTTTTAAGAATATGCCTGATCCGGGTAGGGAACGTGTTATACTTACTGAGCGCGTTGTTTGCTCACCCAATTCGTTTATTTCTCTTTTTCCCAGATTAGTAGCTCATGGCAGTTAAAGAGGATCAAGAAAGGCAAAGCGACGTATTATTTCGGGAATTTTGTTGATTTCGAGGTTTAGCTATTTAAATAAGTTCGTAATAGAATGTGATGGACTATTTGAGGTATTGTAATTTGGAGCTTCCGCACTGTTAAATATGGTCGTAGGTGACGATGTATTAGGATTTGATGTCATAAATTTTGGAAAATTTATGGAATTTGAGGAAACTGTGATGGAATGATTTGGGCTTCGTACTATAATGGGGGATTTCATTATAGTACGGCCATGTAGTGCCCGTTTAACTTGAGCCTATTCGGTATTTAAGTTGGGGGCGTTACAAAATGTATCATCGAACTAGAAGTTCAAGGAATTGTTCACTTGTAAAAATGTTACAAGCCAATTGTCAAATGTGTTCACTAATGGGAAGAGAGAGACCAAATAATATGTCCCCACAATAGATGCTCCTACTCGAATTTATATCCCAATTGAGCGATATTCTAATATATTGAGAAATGCATCCATTGCATGGTAGGTTTATCAGTTCCAAATATTCGAATTTAAGAAAGAAAAAGGAGCAACATGAAAAAGATTGGTCCAGCTATTATGAAACTCTTGAGGAAAAAAACTCTGCAGAGATAGTAATACGTGTAAATAAAATTTTTTAAGATTATTAGGTACCTGAAACTACTGAAGCTCATGAAACTATTGAAATTTTGATGATAAAGAGATCTCTATGAATTTTGGGATATGATGGAACCGAAATGGAAATTGATCAAATATTTGTATATATAGTAGCTACTGGTATGATCGAATAAATTGAAAATCTTGAACATGACTTCGTTCAAGAATGCCAGCAAAGAAATAATTGGCTAAAATAGAAAGACGTAATTCAGGCTGAATTAGTCATGTATAATTTTTTTTGTCTAAAGAGTAAAACTTGTAAGCTACTTGTGAATATTAGCGCAAGAGAATGAGGTGGTTTGATACAAAACACGATTTGCAGCTTAAGGTTTATTACAGAGACCAGAAATAGATGAGACATACATATATAAGGAATGGATACAATTAATCTGGTGGTCTCTATATGCATCATATATATGGTAACAGCTTATTTGTATTTATTGCATACGATGATATTTATATTAAAGTCCCCAAAGAACCAAAGATGCTAGAAGCATATAATTTAAAACCACGGTACATATCTACTAAAAGAGAGATATGTTAATATCATTATGACTCCTAAAAAGTTTGAAAAAGCTGTTACATACAAAAATTAAGAACTTGAGATATCTCAGAAAGGAAAAATTTTGTCTCGACCAGTAGATTAAGTACTAATATGATAGAATATTAATTTATTGGTCAACTTATACGAGGATGGTACTTAGGTATGTAATTTGCATGTATTTAATGCCATAAATGATATTTAATTATTTGATTATAGATAAAAATCTCTTTGGTCCTTAATAAAGTAATGAATAAATTTTTGACCCTGAAGTACCATATCTTGGTTTAAGTGATGCATTGATATAGTTGTCACAATACCAACTAGAAACATCTTTGGTTAACTTGTCACATACATATATATAGTACGACATCAATATGAAAGCATTAGAATGCTGCTAAAACGTCTATCCTAATGGATTAACTGGTATAACATTATGATATTATGTCAAACTTGCAATTAATTTTGTATGCGAGTACTGGTTATTTAGTTGACCGGCATAAGGTAAGTGACAAGAATGCTATTTAGTTATATATCTATAGTGCTATGTTTTGGCTATCAACTAATAATTGCAGCTACCACTAGCACTTATGAGCAAGTAAAGAATGGGTATTGTTAAGACCCTTGGTCTAACATACTTTTCTAAGCTGTCAAAGATCAAGATGAGTCAGATAGTATCATATGAAGATAAGTCTACATGTATTGCTCAAGTTAAAGAGATATGACAGAACCAAGCATATTTTGGAGAAGGTCATTTCTCGAGCTTATGAAGAAGGGTGAAGTACATTCGCTTAAGACCTGGAAGAGTTATTCAAGAAAGCAGAGTTATTCAAGAAAGCATCTACAATAAACCTTCGAGAAATCGACATAAGATTGGCATTCACCAACTCTGAGACATCCTGGCTAATGTGCACCCATGAGGGGGGTTAAATACACACTGTACTCTTTTGCCTGTCGTTATGGTTTTTCCCACTGAGTTTTTTCCTTGCAAGGTTTTTAATAAAGAAACTCAGAAAAGCGTATATAACTTGAACACTATACTCTTTCAAAAGTGTTTGTTTCGCAAACATTTTAAAGGAAAATATCCAAAGGGGAACTGTTGTAAATATTGGATATTTTTTGGGTGCAATTTTTATGGTCGAATTGGATATTATTAAATATCCTAAAAAATTAAAAATTATGTAAATGTATACATACATATATATATACATATATATATATATATATATATATATATATATATATATATATATATATATATATATATATATATATATATATATATATATATATATATATATATATATATGTATATGTATATATATAAAATATGTATATTATTCCCACTTTCCTTCGTGGATAAGTATTCTCACTGCCTCTGTAATGTATAAATAAGGCGTGTAGTGATGCAAAAAATACAGTGAAAAAGAGAATTGAGAAAGCAATGAAAAATTGAGAGAATAAGAGAATTGGAAAATATTAAAATATTAAGAGAACTATTTGAATAGAAGAAAAACTTCTCTGATTCCTGAGTTCTGAAATAAAATACTTGCTATTTTTTTAAGCATATTTGAATTTGTATTTTTTTTTAAAGTATAATATGTTCCTAATTTTATAATACTTTTTAATTTTTAAAAAATTTCTTTTAAACATTGAAAACTATTCAAAACATTAATAGTTTTTTGTTTTTTTTGTTTTTTTAACAGCAGAAGTAAAAGAGCACTAAAAAAAAGCTATAATAACAAACACAACCTTTGGTCAACCTCCCTACTCTTACCCGAAAAGCAACAAACCTAATGGAGTGCATCCCCTAAAATGTGAGGTCGCCTTAAATCTCACATTCTCACTAAAATCTCCTTCCTTGATCCCCTTTTTCCAAATTTCCGACCCCTTTTGCTTCCCCCAATTCCTTGCAAAACCTCGAAGAAATTTTGAATTTGAAAATCATTACAAAATGTCATCAATTGTATCTTTATCAGGCATTTCACCTACTCCTTCAACCACCCACGCAGCTCTCTTTCCCTCTCTTCTCCACTTCCCTTCTCAATTGCCTTTCCATTCCCGGTATCTCTCTTTTTCTCTCTCTGTGGATTGTAGTATTTGTTTCATTTGATGTGGATTTGTTGCTTTGTTTATCGCTTTCTAGGTTTACTGGTTGGTTCCTCAATTTTATATCGCTGCCCATGGCTCTGTTCAGCAGTTTGTAATGAGTGATCGAGTGAGACTATACTGTATCATAAACTCCATAAGGCTTGGCTTGGCTTGGCTTGGCTTGTTTGGAGCTGCAGCTGAGCTGAGCCAGCATGCTTAGCTTATTAAACTGAGCCCAAGCCTATTGAAGCTCAAGCTTGTAGGTTCGTGAGATTAAATGAGCCTTGAGCTTATTTTAATGTAAGTTATTAGCTTAAATTCGCGAGCCAAGTTTGAGCCTAAATAAGTTGAGCCTGAGCTTAAACGAACCCAAATGAGCCAAAATTGAGGGTAAATGAGCCTAAATATCAAAATTGAGCTCAACCGAGCCGAGCTCGAGCTTGAAGTTTGCGAGTTCACCTTCGAGCTGAGCCCAAGTCGAACTTAATGTAAATGAGTTGAGCCTGAAGAGCTTAGGTTTGGCTCAGCTCAAATACACCCCAACTGTCGGTGTGCCCCACAAGTGGTTCGACTTGATATGCCCTAGAATCGTGTCATTGGTCTAACCGGGTATTTCTCCCCCCAAACCTGCGACTGGGTTCAACCCATTGTATGGATAGGTCTGAACCTTTTGTACTCTCCCGACCTGCGGGTCAGGTCACGGATCAATCCAGTTCGACTTGTTGGACACGACTAAGTGCACCAATGGGTGTGTAATATTATTGGATCATGGTATTAGCTTTTGTGATCCAATCATTTTCTGACACACGTATTTTGTGCTCAAATGGGTGTGTAATTTGGGTATATGAAGCCTTTTTCTGTTAAGAAAGGTTATGCCATGTGGTCTTGAGGTGTATTTTTCTGCCGTTGAGGCCTTTAGTCCAGTGGTAGAAATGCTATCTAAGTTTCAGGTTTTAGGACATTAGATCTTAAGCTTAAGTGTATGTGGGAATGGTTGTTGGTAAAATTATACAATCCAAAACTTAGAAGGGTATTGATGCGTAGCTAGAATCTAGGCTCTATTACGAGTGCTGACGTAGTAGGTAGAGCCATGTCTAGAAGGCTCGCTTATCGCTTATCTCTTTTTCCCATCACGGTTGTAAAAAGAAAATTATACAATCCTCAATTTCATGAGACTACTGCACCAGCCTTGGGCATAGTGTTTACTATAGAAATATCAGAAAGTTGGTCAACTTTCTGTTCCTCATGTTTGGATGCCTACCAGCTCTGGACTTCCCATGTAAAACACTCTATGTGCTTTTGTTTCGAAAAGCAGTCATTAGTCTTAACTTGCTTTGCTGGTGAGTGCAAACCTGTGTTCTTATACCCTCTACGTGAGATCATGAACTGAAATTGTAGGTTTCTTGGACTCAGGAGACAGATTAATTACATCTACATATTGGAAATCCCATCAGGTTATGCTCACTGATTGCTACACGGTTTGGTGTGTTTTGAGTGCAAAATGTCATATACTATCTTGATCCACACCCGGGCACAGGTATCTTGGGGTTGGATGAACACTCTTAGTGGCAGCTAAAATTTGTGCTTTCACAAATTATTAGAAAAAGTAAATAGCTACTATTGTTTGATGGAAGTAACTCTCTCCTTTGTAAATTAGGATCCAGATTCAACTTAAAGTATACGTGGAATAGTGCTGTGGTCCTCTCACACTCCCCTACATTTACGCTTGTTTGATGGAAGTAAATGGGGCATTTGGTTTTAGTATTCATATAACTAAGGTGGTAAATGGGTTTGTTGAAAGTGATATCCCAACTTCTTTCTCTGTATGTTCTCTTGTCAACTCTTGGGCCCATGGATGCACTACAAACTACATTTATTTAGATGGTAATTGAGGCATTTGCTCATGTTCTTTTTGTTTATCTTTTTGGGTTGTGGCTTAACACATCTTTCCATATAATAATACTGTAATGCCTAGGATATGGTGAGCGTGCACAATTCTTGTGCGGGAAGGTCTTTTGTGCTTTGCTGTAATACTGAGCAAAGTTTGTAACTATTGAATTATGTTCTTTTACAGCTTTAGCAGGTTGCATGTCAAGTGCAGTTATGCAGAAGCAAACATCAAGGAGGACTCCATAACCTCTACCATAGATGTTGCAGCTGATGTTAAGACTGAGAGGGTATGACCTTGCAGGCTGTGGCTGAAATTTCTTCCTTCTCAGAATTTATGTTGGTAACTTCAGCTTATTCTGGTACTTACTAGAACTAAATGTGTTGGTAGCTGGTTGTCCTAGGAGGCAGCGGTTTTGTTGGATCTGCAATTTGCAAGGCTGCAGTGTCAAAGGGCATAGAGGTCATTAGTGTAAGCAGGTGCAGATAATGCTGGTCTTAATACATATTCATACATTTGTTATCCCTTCGATTAACCAGATATCTGATATAAATAAGGGTTTAACATTACATAAAGCAAATTGCTCTGCTTTGTTAAGTCATAATTTTTTTACTGTGAAGTTCCCCAGATCAGTATTTTTTTATTTGATTATTATCTGGGTCCCTATTCCAGGTCATGAAACTTCAAATATTTTTGCAGGTCAGGTCGGCCTTCTTACTCAGAATCTTGGGTAGATCAGGTTTCCTGGATACCAGGCATGTTTCAACTTTTATGCCACTTGACTAGGTTGCGCATATTGTAACTGGTTAAAAACACTGTAAGAGACACGAAGGGAAATAGTTTCTCTTTGCTGTATATAGCTCAATTCATATAAATCTGTTTGTTAATTACTTACCTGGAGTTACTATAATATGGGGAAAAAACAACAGTGAATAAGGCCATCCATCTATCTTGCGAACAAGTATTCAGAATTTTAGGCATATAGGTTTCATAATGATTGCTTGGACAATGTTGAAATTATCTTGGGTATAAATGGTTATCTACTTGAGCAAGTTTGTTGGACGATCTGGCATGTGAGCTTACATCGTCTACAAAATGAAGCGAATCCATATTTACTTCTTTTTTTTCAACAGTGAAGTCAATTTGCATTTGCAGTAGTATTGTGATGCTTAAGAAATGAAATTTCATTTATAAACAATCTTTAAATTAGCATAATCCCATGGGCCAGAGAAAGTTGGAGGCTTGTGCGGGCAGCTTATTTCTGTGGCTTCTGACCATAAATCCTTGTCTAAGATTGCTGGTGTATTTCCTTCCATTACCTTCTTTCTTGGGATGTACCTGGTGGAATGGATTGGGGATAACTCTCAAAGTCTCAGTCAGGATACTCCAGGAAAATGAGTAGTTCTAGAAATATTCACAGAAGAACCACTTTGTGTATCTAAAATACTCAGAGATTTGATGACTGTAAGAAGAGTTACTAGGATTAGGAATGTTATTAGGTCATACACGATGAAGAAATGTTTATGCAGAATACATGGAGTATAATTGGAAAAGTTGAAGATTA
The DNA here is from genome assembly GCA_018398585.1 of Simmondsia chinensis. NCBI lineage: Eukaryota > Viridiplantae > Streptophyta > Magnoliopsida > Caryophyllales > Simmondsiaceae > Simmondsia > Simmondsia chinensis. The sequence continues at coordinate 38,732,558 of JAGTTD010000001.1, forward strand.
AAGAAAGCATAAATATGAAAAATCTTTTTCAAAATTGAAGGAATCACCTGCCATGGATCGTAGAGGAATAGGATCCACTTCTAGCATTCTCAGGAAGAGGTATCTATTGTTTTGGTGTGGGATGGGCTTTTATTGAAAGAAAGGCTCACCGTGGAAATGCTCGTGATGTGCTTGCATGGAAAAGGAGGGCCTCTGACGGTTGTTTTCTACGAGTATTTGCTAGTTAAGTGAAATAGTCGATTCTGAGTGCTCTTGAAAACAACTTTGAGCTTCTGTTAGGTATATTGGCTGTGTTTGGAAAAATTTTACAGCCACCTTTGTAGAAGTTTGGGTGTTTTGGCACTAGGTTGGAAAAACTGCTTTCTTAGAGTCAGATTTTTGAGGAGAAGGGAGGAGGTTTGCTTTTAGAAATAGATTGTTTGGAAAAACATTTTTGGGGTAAAAGACAAACTTATTCTACTGGGATCTAATGGAGCCATTATGTGGTCCTACACGTGGTTTTTGTTGCTTTCTTGGATTTGGAGCTTGCAGTGAAGGTCCAAATCTCTTCAGGAATAACTGTTGGGTGAAGAGGGACAGCTGGAACTCATTTAACTTGCAGATAAATCATAGAATAACCCAGTCAGGATGAATGAGTTTCTTACATTTTAATATTAGTCAATCTGTGTGGAACCAGTGCATGCCATGTTGAAACAAAAGTTGATGCAATTTGAAACTACTTTCAAGGGATTGATTTCCTGGTTTAGATTCTTGTCATTGTTGAGAAAGAAGACACTGTCAAGGTTTGAAGACTGATGGCCTAAAAAACAACCTACTTATGGCTGGAATTATTAAGGGTTGCATAAATGAGGTTACTCTTGGACTCCTAGGTGTTATGATTGTAGATGCCTATAAATAGGGTCCTTTTGTGCCTAGTATTGGCAGGGGAAATCATGGAGAGCAAAATAGTGGAAGGTAGAGTATGAGTAAGAAACGTTGTTGTAATACTTCTGTTCCTATAGTGAAGTTATTTTGCCCCCCCTCTGTGGATGTAGGTTTCGGCCAAACTACGTAAATTAAAATGTTTAATTTTCTCCAATCGCTTTTTTTGTTTTTGCTATTTCAATTTAGGGTTTGGTGTTTGTGGGTCGTTCTAAAGGAGACAACACATTTTTTCTACACAAGTTCAACTTGTGTTTGCTTGGTCTTTACAATGATTCAAGGGCATTTGGGGTCACAAACCTTTCTGTACTGTCTAGTAGATTAAGTCAATAAGGCTTCATATTTTGGGTGTAAGGGCATGGCCTGGGGCTGTGCCTGGTGTCCATGGCCTTGTGAGTTTCTCTCTATATTATGCTTAAGTTTGGTTGGTCTTTTTACAGAACTTTGTGGTTTAAGATCTTCCTCTTCGTGGGTATGCAGGGGATGTTTTTTATGTGAACTGGGATGAAGTACTTGTTGGTGCTACAGCAGTCGTTTCAACCCTTGGAGGCTTTGGAAATGAGGACCAAATGAGGAGGATCAATGGCGAGGCTAATGTTGTGGCTGTGAATGCTGCAAAAGATTATGGTAAGTATCTCTCAACGCTTGTACCTAGATACGCAAAAATGATATCCTCACCATTGTCATTTGTGCTTTCCTTAACACCAAGTCCATCCTCTCCACTTTGGGGGTTCCTAAGCATCTCTATGCCTATTGAATCCATGCCCGACCAAGTATACATGTACTTAGTCTGAAGTAGCCAAATGCTTAAGAAATGTTAGTTTTATTTAAGATAGTTTTATGATCTCCGTTAGGCTTTGGTTATATTAGTGTTTATAGTGAAGAACCTAAAAATCTAATTAAAAAGGAATTGCTAAAATGATAATAATAGACTCCTAGTAAGTTACTAACAAGATTGCGAATAAAAAGTCAAATTATAAGTATAAAGAGTTGAGTTCTAATTTTAAAGTAATCATAATAACAACTATATATATCCTAAAAGATGGAATTTAGAACAATTCAAATTATCAGTAAATATCCTAGATCTAAATCTTGACTCTTAATTCTTAATCTCTACCAAAGGGTATAATAAGTAGATAATTCCGAGGTTAGAAGATATGTGATCCTATTCTCTGGCCGACTTAAATCCCTTTTGGTCACCAAAGTGGCCAAAAATGAACTTTTTGGTCAGCCAAGTTAAAATTTGAAAGATTTATGTCAAGTTCCTAAGATTCGTGCCTTGATCATCGGTTAGGGTTTAATAAAAGAATTTGAGAGTTAGGTGAGAAAGAAGGGAAATTAGATGAGTAGTAGAATTGGGGTTTTGAGATGAGAAGAGAAAGAGAAAAGAACACTTGAGATGAGAAGAAGAATTCATAACTTGAATTCATTCATTTGATTTAATTGTATTCATAGATGATTCCATTACATTGCTAATGCCTTCTATTTATAGTAATCTAGTAAAATAATTCTAGAATCTTCTCAAGCTAATACAACCTGCAAATATTCAAATAAAATGGCGGGAAATAACTAACTATTCAAATAAAGGCGGGAAAGACAAATTATTCAAATATTGGAGGGAAATACGGTTGGAGGAGTGTTCCTCTTGCCCTTCTAGTTGCTTCTAGACTCTTCTTAGGATGAGGTGTGCCTTAGGGGGTTGATTGGATGACCGGTTGTGATGATTAAGGCTAAATGACATGCCTTTGACACTATCGTGTGATCCTTGGCTTGTGAATGGTGCTTGACACTATTGGGTGTCATGATACTGCCTAGCGGTACCTAGTCTAGGCCCCAGTCGTTGCCCAACGGTGTCATGACAAGGCCCTGGCCGCAATCTGAACAAGGCCCTTGCTGAACCTCCTCGGCCCTTGACACCCACTTCTGCCCGTGATATGCGACCCCTGACACGGACCCGGCAATGACCCTTGCCACTGTCTTGGCTCGGTTGCTAGCCTCCCTTGACCTTGTCACGGCTAGGGTTGTGACAATCCCTTCCCCTTCAATTTGTCTTTGTCCTCAAGGGCGTTATTAAACTTCTAACTATTACATATATATTTTCCTAATACATATTCTACTAGTATCGTAACTAAGTACTTAGATCTATTACATTATTTCTACTACTAAGTACTTCTTTATTATTCGTTTCCTACCCGATCCCTTCCCTTACAATCAATTGGAAACTAGGTAGGTTCATGCAAGTGGCACATCTTGTGTCAAACCCGGTCTCAGCGAAGTGCTCCCTTGCTTGCGTCTTCTTCTTGAGTGTGCCAATCCCCGTACGAGGGAAGTGCACCCATGCTTGCGCTTCCTCTATGAAGACTCTTCGTGCACCTCTAGTCCAAGTGCGATGGTCTTGACATGATGTTGTTTTCATTTGTTGCGGACCTGGATGCTGGGCTGTTATCTTGACAGTGCTACCCAGCTGCTGTAGTGGCTGCTTCCGCTTAACACTCGTCCTTTGTACATGGCCAACACCACGCTTATGCTGCGCTGCTGATTGTTTCTTCATAGCTAGAGCAAACAGCGCTTGACAATGGCCAAGTGTACTGTCCTGCGCACTCTCTTGAGCCTTATTGCATGAGTTGTCAACTAGCTGCTGTGGCTCTCTTGATACGGTAGCGCCCAGGTCCCGTTGAGGATTGTCGTTCACTATGTGCGCATTCCCCTCAACTAAGTGCACATGGATGCTGACATTAGCATTCTCTCCGTGCGTCTCTTCCTCGGTCATGATGTCAATGTGGAGGTTGTTCTCAGGTTCCGGGCAAGGTAGGGCAGCTTCCCACCCTGACTCACACGAATTCTTGACATTCATCTTGTCAAGAAAAGTGATGTCTTGATTTTCCCTGGTTGCCACTTTGTGAGCGCAATCGAGTTGCCTTGTCATCTCGGGCATTGTAGCTTGCAACTCTCCCTGAAAGGCTCGGACCTCTTCCATATTATTGTCATACTCTTTCTCGGTTGATGGCAAGGCTGTGCCTGGCCGTTCCTTGCCAACATGAGGCTGATCAATACTGAGTTGCTGGTGCGGTTGCATCGGTTGTCTCCCAATGCCAACTTGCTCACCCTGGTTGATTGCGAATCTCTTCATCGTTTCATTCAGCGATTCCAACGTGGATCGTAGACCCTCGGTGATTCGAGCCTGGGAATCCACCGAAGACTTCAGATTATTGTTGATCTTAATCTGATTCTCCGAGATCATCTCCAATCTCTCCAATCGTTTCTCTACTGAGTCGATTCTCTGTTGAACTTGATAGCCGGAGGTCTCCTCCAACCATTTCTCGAGTCCTTCCTTATACTCATTTGTTTCAAGGACACGGTAATCTTTAAGTGAGACTTGGATGTTCATCACACAACATTCGTCGTAGATGCACCTTCCGTGTAACCTCTTTCGTGCAGTTTCAGCATTTTCTTTTGAGGTATACGTCACTTGAGCTTCAACCTTCAAGCTAGAGGTTGAGTTGATCTTGATCTCTTCAAGGCAACCATAAGAAGAGAAGACTTGGCGGAGGACGTTTTCGGTGACGGGGTAGAGAACCTCCCACACTTTAACAAGTAGTGTAGATCCTTGATCCATTCTTGCCATCATCGTCCCATCGGTTCTATAATGTTTTCTCAAGCTATCCTTAAGTCCAATCACACCGGTGGAAAGAACTAAGCACTAAGGACACTCAAGTTCAGCCTTAGATTGCACAATAGCAATCGTTGAGCTGCCTTTGCAAAGTGATTCTGCTGCTGGACCTTCACTTACTGCTGTACTGACCTCCCCTTGCGGTTGCGCTGTGCAGATCCACACGGCTAGGACTTGACACAACACGCTCGGACCAACCTCCAATCGCAGAGCCTAAGTCCAACGCTTGCGCTCTACTTAGGACCTCAAGAATGCGCCACCACTGACTTGATAATCAGGCCAAGTTTAGTAACAAACAGCACCTTCTGTCACAGCTAATTTTGCAGCCTTGTGCACCGTTTTTTTTTTTTAACTAATTTTTTTTTTTTTTTTCTCCAACTTCAACTCTATTCCTTGGGCAATCTTGGTCCTCACACAATTGGTGAATTCTAGCTAATCAAAAATGCGAAATGCTTGTCAACCAAGTACTCTCAAGGATAGGTCCTCAACAGATTCAAACCTGTGCTGCTGTTGACAGCCTCGGGTTCCCAGCGCAGTTGCTTGGTTCTCTTTGCTGCTTAACAGCTTCTGGTCCCCAGTGTCAAGTTCTCACGATCTTGAACTGAATTCAGATTAATGACTGATCTGAAATCAGTACAGTATGCACATGATCCTGAAGCAACAGATCTTGTTCTGTTCAACAGTACACAATACTTCCAGGTCGCAGTTTCTCAGCTCCAGATCTGAGTTGAGTTTAGCTGGCCTTAATTCAAACAGGTTGCGTATGATCTTTCAGCAATGAGATCAGATCTTGATTTGTTCAGCAGTACACCATAGCTTCTGATCGCAGAAATTAGCTCCAGATCTGAATTCTAACAGGGTAATCATGATCCTTCAACGGCCGAATCAGATCTGTTCTGCTTTGTACAGCAGTAACACATAATTTCCAGATTGATACAAGTAGCAGCTAACACTGTCGTTGCTCTCTTGATCTTTGCTCTCCTTCGAGCTCCAAATAGAACCGGATGAGGATTGTGACATCAGGATCCTTTCCACACGCGGCTTAATCTCAAAAATTCAACTCCCGATCTGGTGTATCTCCGTCGAGTATTGGTTCACTCCGATCAGTGCTCAATTTCACACAATCGCTAGGTCACTCAGCAACTATTTGATCAATTGAGCCTTAGATCACACCGATCAATGATCAAACTCACACAAATGCCATAGAACTCGGTAATTCTCTTGATCGGATCAATCAGGAACTAACACAATTAAAACATATCCACATTCGTCTCAATTAACCTCTGGATCACACCGATCAGAGATCAATGACACCGTCAAGTTGCTGGTCTTTGCTTGCGCTGTACTTCAATTCAGCTACCAGTCTCGCTGGTTCTTGTCCTAACCTCTGATCGAACTTGTTACACGAAGTCCTTGATGCTTCCTTGAAATATCTGCAGCGGAATTTTCTTCTTCTTCTTCTTTTTTTTCTTTTTTGATTTGGTAATGAGATCTTGGATCTCAAGAGAATGAAAACGTAAAGAATAGATCTAGCCTCCGATCGATGATGGCTCTGATACCACTTGTCACGTTCCTAAGATTCGTGACTTGATCATCGGTTAGGGTTTGATAAAAGAATTTGAGAGTTAGGTGAGAAAGAAGGGAAATTAGATGAGTAGTAGAATTGGGGTTTTGAGATGAGAAGAGAAAGAGAAAAGAACACTTGAGATGAGAAGAAGAATTCATAACTTGAATTCATTCATTTGATTTAATTGTATTCATAGATGATTCCATTACATTGCTAATGCCTTCTATTTATAGTAATCTAGTAAACTAATTCTAGAAGCTTCTCAAGCTAATACAACCTGCAAATATTCAAATAAAATGGTGGGAAATAACTAACTATTCAAATAAAGGCGGGAAAGACAAATTATTCAAATATTGGAGGGAAATACGGTTGGAGGAGTGTCCCTCTTGCCCTTCGAGTTGCTTCTAGACTCTTCTTAGGATGAGGCGTGCCTTAGGGGGTTGATCGGATGACCGGTTGTGATGATTAAGGCTGAATGACATGCCTTTGACACTATCGTGTGATCCTTGGCTTGTGAATGGTGCTTGACACTATTGGGTGTCATGATACTGCCCAGCGGTACCTAGTCTCGGCCCCAGTCGTTGCCCAACGGTGTCATGACAAGGCCCTGGCTGCAATCTGAACAAGGCCCTTGCTGAACCTCCCCGGCCCTTGACACCCACTTCTGCCTGTGATATGCGACCCCTGACACGGACCCGGCAGTGACCCTTGGCACTGTCTTGGCTCGGTTGCTGGCCTCCCTTGACCTTGTCACGGCTAGGGTCGTGACAATTTAGTCACTAAACTCCTAATAAAAGTCCCTTTTAGTCACCCAAGTGGTCTAAAATGGACAAATTAGTCACTCAAGTCAAATTTTGAAAGAGTTAGTCATCGAATTCGTAAATAAAAGTCTCATTTAGTCGTCGAAATGGTTTAAGTGGACAAATTGGTGACCCAAGTAATAATTTGGAAAATTTTTATTGCCCAACTGTAAATGACAAACTCATTTTCGTCACTAAAGTAATTTAAAAATGATAAAAAATTTATCATTGAAATAAAAATAATTAATTTAACTATATTTTTACTTATTTATTTCATTGCTCCTCATTTTTTTTTTCAATGTCTATGTTTTTTTGTAACAATTTGGTGCACATCTGGTTATTGACATTAGGTAAAAGTTAAAAGATTATAAACAAATTTTTAAATTTAAAAAAAAAATGATAAAATATTCTAAAAAAAATGAGAATTCAAGGCATATTTAGAAAAAAAACAAGAATTAATAGATTCAAGGTGCATTAAAAATGATGAAGATCAATTGAAAAAAAAAATTTCCGAAACTAGGTGTCATGTTAGTATTTTTTGGCAAAAAACATCAAATTCTAATAATATATCATACTATCGGAATCATATTTTATTTTAGCATTTTCCAATAAAATTCTATCGCATTTCTACAAAAGGGTACTTTATTGATAAAAATTTTAAAACTTTAGGCTACCTAGGTGATACAATCTTTAAATCTTAAGGTACTCCATTATATATATTAAAACGTTAGGGCACTTAGGTGATAAATCGTCAAATCTTAGGATACCTAACTGATAATTTCTCTAAATAAAACATGATAAAATATTATAAAAATTGAGAATCAAGGAATACTAAGTGCCTTAAACATTAGAAAATATTAAAAAAAATGAGAACTAATGAAATATTTAAAAAATATTTTATTTTATAACCAAATTTATCTTCATTATTTTAAATGCATTCATTTATTGATTCTTGTTTTTTCCTTAATATTCCTCAAATTCTCATATTTTTAGAATATTTTATCAAGTTTTATATAATGTCAAAATTGGTTTATAATTTTTTAATTTTTACCTAATGTCAAACTAGATGTGCACCAATCCATTATAAATAAAACATAGACTTTGAGAAAAATATGAGAACCAATAAAATAAATAAATCAAAAATATAATTAAATTATTTTTTATTTGGATGATAAATTTTTTATTATTTTTAAATCACTTTAGCGGCAAATGAGTAGTCGTTTAAAGTTGGGTGCCCATCATGAGGGTGTCTCAGTTGGTGGCGTCTCCTACCCATGTGGTTATCGACCAGTGGTGTGGAGTTCGATTCTCGCTGAAGATATACTCATGACTTATCTACTCATGGGGGCTTGTGGCCTGTTCTCATGGGCCGGGATTAGCTGGGGCAACCTAATCCCTCGTTATCAAAAAAAAAAAAAAAGTTTAAAGTTGGGTGATAAAATTTTTCAAATTATTATTTGGTGACCAACTAGTTTATTTCAAACCACTATGATGACTAAATGAAATTTTTATTATGAGTTGAGTGATCAAGTGTTTCAAAATTTAACTTGATGACTAATTTGTCTGTTGTAAAGCACTTGAGTAACTAAAAGAGACTTTTATTACGAATTGGGTGACTAAATCTTCCAAAATTTGACTTGGGTGACCAAAATGCCCCTTTTTTTTATCACTTTGGTGACCAAAAGGTGATTTAAATCTTCTCTGGCTTGCATCTTTACTTCTGGTTGGTTATATTTCTATGAATTTTGTGGCGAACAATTCCCCCCCCCCCCCCCCCCTCCCCCCCCCCCCCCCCCCCCCCCTTCTTTTTTTTGGATAAAAAAAAATTTCCCCCTTTTTTGTGAAAGCATCTAATGGTTGACTTTTATTTTGACGCGTATATTGCTTTGTGGTAGTGCTTTTGCATATTACTCTTAAAATAATGTTCAAGTTCCTGCAGACTTGGGGTGAAATTGTTGCAGCCCTTTGATACTCTTGTAAATTCCTGGGAATCTAATGATAAGAAGATTCTAAAATGTGAATAAGTCATATAGGAATATGATGTGGTTGATAAGATCAGTAAACTTTTCTAGAAAGTGTGGAGTTGGCTACCTTTCCTATGAAGTAAATGGGCTTTTAGAGGTAGTTGTAGCTTGTAGGAATGGTGTCAGTTACCATCTGCTAGTTCAAGGCGATCAAACCAGATTGCTGAAGTGTTCTTGTCCTTGAAACAAGGCATTGCAGATGTTAAGTAAACATGTTGCGATGGTCCTGTTGGGTTTTTACAAACATAAGTTTCATGTTGGGTTTTAACGTACATAAGGTCCTTACGAACTTTATGTTTGCAAAATGTTGAATGGTATTGTTGTTAACATGTGAACATTTTTTCCTTGAATAACCAGCAACTGGGTCAGGGGATTTTGTCAGGATGTTTACTTCTCAAGTAATAATCATAGGAATGCTTAACATATTGTTTCTTAACAATTAGTCATTTGATTTCTTCAAAACATAAGGGTCTGCTTGGCCAAGTTTCTTTTTTCTGAAAAAAATAATGATTTCAGGAAAAATAACTTTTCCAAGGATTGTGTTTGATCTGGAATGAAAAGCGCTTTGAGTAGAAACATAAGTTTTTTTGCTTTTAAATAGAAGCAGAAAAATAGTGCTGCTTAGAAATTTTCAGATAAAAGAACTCCTTTTGAAAATATTTTTTATAGAAATGCTTCTAGAAAAAGTGTTTTTGAAAAACAATTTTTTTTACAATTTGGTCAAACAGGCCCTAAGTCTTAGCCTGCGTATTGTTTTTGTTAGCATGAGGAGAAAGAGTGGAAGGCATGGTCCTGAATCGTGATTGCAGCCGCAGTCACCTGGCGTAAAAATGTGGGTGGTTATAACATAATAACCAAAGCTAATTCCCTTTGGTTAGTAGGCGTTACATTTCGTAACGAAAAGATGGGAAATTTCTTCACATATTATAAGAGGGGAACCGAGAATTATTCTTGTATGAAAGGGGCCATTATACCTTGTAAAGGCATGAAATGTACGTGTTGCCTTGGTTATTTATATTAGGTAATGGAATAAAATTGTGCTTCGTGATTGCGGTGTCAGTTGCATTGGGAATTAGGAGGGAATATAAGTCGCTTGCCTTTTATTTGCAAAAAAGGTGAATGAGTACCCATTTTTGAACCTTTTTATTAGTTTTTAACATGTAAATACACTAATTATGAATACGTTTTTATAACTAAGACACATTCTATATGCATAACTGATTATTACACAAGTACTGTTGTGTCACGGTCAATCATATAATAGCTAGTTGAAAATCCATTAAATTGTAGCTGTTATTTGATTCCACAATAACCAGTTGTACCGAAGAAGAAAGAAATGTCTTAACTAGTAGCAATGTCTAAGTGTCTTAATGGAGCAACTTCACATGGAGATGAGGTGGATTAGTTAACAATGAATTATTTGCTAATAATGAACTTACATTTTCAAGTATGATAAGGTGCACAGGATAACCAACCTTGCTGCTGTGCATCTACGCATGATGCAGTCGCCTATTCAAGCAAAGATGGAGGGAAGGATTGTCACAACCTTCCTTTAATTCAAATTGTTAAAGTAAAAATGAATAAAGGGAAAAACTCAAATTTGGATCTTCTAGAACACGAGAGGAAATAAAATACCATATTTTATACAAGGGCAAAACTACCAGCTTTGGCTAATTATGGGCTTATTTATAGGCACTACTCTTATTAAAATACAACATGAACTCTAATATAAAGACAAAGAGAAAAAGGGAAAAACCTACTCGATTACTCCTATTAGGTCTCCACCTTCTACAGAGGGGGGGAAAAAAGTGTGTAAGGTACGAGTTAAATCTGGAGCGCAATGAGATCCCTGCTTTTGGAAGCCACGCGCTCCTTCTGACTTGGTGAGTTCGCCCCTTTAGCCATATCTTGGTCTGCATCACCATGGGTGCTACGATAATGAAATAACTAGAGGTTTTGACTCCGCATAAATACCAAAGAAACGCAGCATAGCTGCCCAATACTTTGGAAATGCTTCATCTTAAGGTTTTTGTAGATTTCTGCTTCCTTCTATTCCAGTTACACGATCTGGAATTCTTCTTGTAATATAGTTTTAACTCATTTATTAACATTCATATTATGATATGGACTTCGCATGAATTTGTATGTTATTTTTATGATAATCTAAAACGACACTTTTATGATAAAATATGTGCAGGAGTACCCAAGTTCATCTTGATTTCGGTTCATGATTACAATTTACCATCGTTTTTACTGCAATCTGGGTACTTCACTGGAAAGAGGAAAGCAGAATCAGAAGTTCTCTCAAAATACCCTAGTACTGGTAATCATCTATTTTCCTACGTTGTTGGTCTAATTTGTCCACAGTTTTTTTTTTTAATTGCTTTTTATATAGGACAGAAATGAGTTGCTACTATAAATGATGGAAAAGGGATCAAGATTAACGTTCCAAAAGATATAAATTTTCGAATACCAACGTTAATACAACTCTTTTTTTTTAAGATTGTTAGAAAAATTCAGAAAATACTTGCAAAAACCTTGCAACCGGGTATCCAAACGATCTCAGGTGTTGAGGCGTGTGATCACTATCCTTAAGGCTTATTTCGGTATACGAAATATCCTCGGGGATACAACTACCAAATATGGAGTGAAGATGTGTATGGGGAGAGATTGATAAAGATGTAAAGAGATTGGTCAGATTTATAGACAACACACCTTTGAAAATTTTCACAAGAACACAAGAACCAAGTGATGAAGTTCTTCAATTTCTCTCTTATGATTTTCTCTACAAATTCATGTAAACTTTTTTATCAAAAGAGTGGGGAATATCTCTGTATATTATCTCAGAGTCCAGTCCCAAAACGAAGAGCCTTAACATATAAAAAGAACCGGGAAGAAACCGCACAGAAAACCGTCAAAAACGACCTGTGTGTCGAAGCTGTGTGTCGACACACAGAACCTGTGTGTCGACACACAGATCGACACAAGGAATTGGACTTGAAATTTCTTGCATCTAAGCCAATTTTCAGAACAAGAATGAAATTCGAGTCCTATACGAATTCTCTTTTACCTGGAACAATTTAAACGAATAACGTTGCTAGGATTGGGGTTTCGACAATTTGAGATTCGTGTGGGTAGTTGGATTTGAGGTTATAGTAGTACGAAGGAAGATTTGCTTTGTATCTTAAAGAAAATTCTCCCATCGGAAGAGAAGAATTTTCTCCGCTTGGGAAGTGCATCCCTCTGGGGTTTCATGGTGCTATCCATGGGACTAAAATTGTGGTTCATTGTGAAGCGGATGCGAGTGTAACAAGCATTATGTAACATGTTGTGACAATTGCTCTGGCTTTCACGGAACGTGAGCTGGTTTTAAACCTCATGCTTGCAAAACTTAGCATGGAAAGTATAGGATTATTGGTTTTAAGGGTATTTGCGCCATAGGTCCTTGTAATTTGTTTCCTAATTTTATTTAGTCCTTGACTAATGTACTTTTAATTAGTCAACTTAGTCTCTATTCAAATTACATTGTGTTAATTCACTCCTTGATTAAAATTGACGTTAAGCCGACAATGGAATTTTTAATGGTTGGATCACGGGTGGGTGTAAATTCGGCCAATGGATAGCTTTTTATCCAGTCACTTGCATCTGACAGCATTAAAAATTACATCATTAACTTAACCGTAATTTCACTATAAGATTAAATTAATATAATATAAATAATATATGAATAAAATTGATACAATTAAAAGTAAATATACTAAATTTGACATAGTGGCAAAACACAAGGACCTTTACTGTAAATAAACCTATAAACAATATGCATTATGGTAACTATTCGAAAGTGTTCACACATAACAACCAGTCACGTAAAAGTTAGCTTAGAATCCCATGCGTAAAAGCCATCCTTTCTAACATTCTCTTGACTCCTAAACTCCACAGGTGTAGTACTAAGGCCAGGATTCATCTACGGAAAGAGAAGGGTGGACGGTTTCGAGCTCCCTCTTGATTTGATAGGACAACCCCTTGAGAAATTTCTAAGTGCAACTGAAAACTTCACCAGACCTTTGAACTCTCTTCCGGCTTCTGATTTATTTTTGGCGCCTCCCGTTAGCGTAGACAATCTTGCATTGGCAGTCGTTAATGCTGTCAGAGACGATGACCTCTTTGGTATTTTCACCATCGAGCAAATCAAACAAGCCGCTGCGAATGTCAAGGTCTGATGTGTAAATTTGCAAGTTGCTTTGTTTTTGAATTTAAGATGAGGGTTCTTTTGATTTTGTGAGAATAACTGTGTTCATTCTAATTTTTGTTATGCTAATGTTAATAGATTAAAGTATTATAGTATTGACTGCAATTTGTAATGCGTCATTAACCAATCAAATGTTAGAAAAATTGCAAGCGGCAATAGGTGGAAATCAAAACAGAAGACAAATTAGAATGATTTTACTGACGTTGGTACCACGCCATTGAGATAAACTGCTGTTATAAAAGACGATTTGCCTCTACTCGAGTGCGTACAATATCGTTGGCAGTGGTCCTCTAAGATTAGCATGATCCAATTGCTAATGTGCACCCTCCTAATACACAATAATTTATATTTTTATGGTAACATTTTCTGTGGAAATAGAAAATATTGAGCCTGGCGAGTGGGCAGTATGAGGGTGTGGTTTCCATATATATTTCATATTTTTGGAAGCCAAAAGGTGGTTTTCCTACTTTTTAAAAAAAAAAAAAAAAAAAAAAACACACATTTTAAAGTTTCGGTGAAAACATAGACGAATTTCTTTGTTAAAAGAAATTATTTCTCTACTCTAAGGAGAAGCAGAAAAATATAATTTCTTTGTTAAGACACAAACAAAGTTAAATTTTAAAATAAAATGCTCTCATTTCTAATTTGTGAGAAAATAGGTCTTACAATGTTGGAGATTGCAAATGATGGGAATTCTCTCGATAAAAGATTGAAGCATAAACGGAAAGCACCTATACTCTAATAAAAGGGCCTCTCGATCCAGGCTCTTTAAAAAAAAAAAAAAAAAGGGGTAATTAATCTTGTAGATGGCTAAACAAGTCCTTAATTTATGAACAATTTAGGCTCCGTTAGTAGAAATTAGGAATTAATTTTTCTTCAGAAAAGGTTTTTCAAGGAAATATAAATTTCGATTGGGGTTTTTTCCGTTATTTGTTTCAAAGGAAAACTTAATTCTTAATTGTAATGTCCTCTTGTATATTTAAAAAAAATATTTTTCCTTAATAATTTTATATTTTGTTATAGGACAACATAAGTAACAATACAACATGTATGAAGTAACAAAAATAAAAAAAAGTTAATTATCAAAGCTATATAAATTTGGAAAACTGTTTCTTAGGTATTTTAAAATTTGAACATTTATCATCCAAATATCTTGTCATTTTAATATATACAGTGAGGTGTCCTGAGATAAGAAATTTTATCACTTGTGTATATATTGTGTTAAAATATGATGAATTTTCATTAAAATTTGTCTAATTTTTGCCAAAAAAATGGTGATACAAACTATAATCATATTATCAGAAGGCTGTCCACATTCTAACAAAAATTACTTATATATTATTAAAAAAATATTTCATGTTAGTATTTTCGGACAAAAGAAATTTCATATTATGATAGAGGATACATATAGATTATTGTTTTCATTTAAAATCTACTAAATTTTGGCAAAAGATATACATGATTCATGAGAAAATTTTTTAATTTTAGGTTATGTCATTGTATGTTACTAAAATATCATGGTATCTATGTAATAAATGCTAAAATATTAAGGTATCTAGATAATTTTCTTATATAATATTATATAACCATTTAACTTAATTAAAATTATTCTGCTGCAACTATAGCAAAGTTACATCTAAGCTACTTTTAATTATTCGATCTAATTTTTGTCAGATGTTGTGACGTTAAATGCCTACAGTTCAGTTTAATTTATTTCGATTCAATCTAAATTTGTATGATAATTACCGCGAAGGTTTTTGGGTCACTTAGAATCATGACTTCCCCCGATTTGAAAGGGAAGTCATTTTCCCCCATTTGAGGGAAAAGGTTTTCCGGAAAACCCTTTCCTTAAGCAAAAGGCGTGCCGAACAATGAAAAAGGAAAAAATCACTTCCTAGAATATGGATTTTTTCCTAAACAAACGGAGCCTAAAGTTTCTTAGGGGAGTTTTTACAAAATATGTTTCAAAAGGTCTACTTTTCTGGGCTATGTTTGGGAGGGAGTCTTTTGTTAGCTTTTCATGTAGCGTTTGGCACTTTTAACTGATCAAATAATGAAACAATGTGTTTGATAATGATTTTTTTGGTTAGCATTTAGCTATTTCACCATTTGAAATGTTAAATATTGTGTTTCCTAACAATTTTCCTATTTAGGGTTTTCACCACTGTTTAGCGTTTAAGCGTACCCCTTTGGGGCTAGAAATTTAGCATTGAAAAATTATGAAAAGTAGTTTTTTGCTCTTAGAAACTTGCTGATGCAACAACAACAACAATAACAAGAAACCCAATGCCTCAAGGGATCTTGCATACGCAGGGTCTGGTGGGGTGGAATGTACGCAGTCTTACCCCTTCTGGTTGCTACCCTCAAGGAAGGCTGTTTCTGATAACCCCCCACCTAATAAGCATACAACATGAAAGCGTGGAAGAAAAGAGAAAAAACACAACACAAGGAAAGCATAAAGCAACCAAAAGGCAAATAGTCAAATAAAATAGTTCCCAGCCATATCAGGTACACCAAAGAGGCAATCATATAAGCCTAGGAACCCTGGTGTTCGCCAAAATATGCTCCTCTATTCTAAGCCGCTATATCGGCTACTCTTATACAAGCTCTCCACTAAGCTATATCTAAGGCCATCTTCTCTCGTAGGTTTAGGTGGGTGAGGTAGTGTCGGATTGTTTCCAACCATATCTTCTTTGGCCTGCCTCTCCCTCTTCTGCCGATCAGGTAGTCCGTCTCTTTCTAACATACCCAGACCACCTCAACGTTGCTCCCTCAATTTATCCTTGATTGGAACCACGCTCAATTTGCCTCTGATAATGTTGTTCCTGATCATATCCCTCCTTGTGTCCACATATCCATCACAACATCCTCATCTCCGCCACCTTCATCTTTTGTGTATGATGTTGTTTCATTGGCCAACACTCCGCACCATATGACATAGTCGGTCTCAAAGTACCACAAAGGCCAACCTTCATTTATGCCAGCCTACTTTAATACGGTTATTGACATCTTCATCAACTTTGCCGTCCTATTGTACCATGGAAACCAAATATCTGAAACACTCATTTTTCGGTATGGTCTCCCAACCAATCTTAACGTCTTCTATGCTAGGCTTGGTGAAGGTACCGAACTTGGGTTCCATATACTCGGTCTTGGACCTACTTAGTCATAAACCCTTCGATTCCAAGGCCCTTCTCCAGAG
Organism: Simmondsia chinensis; assembly: GCA_018398585.1. Lineage (NCBI taxonomy): Eukaryota > Viridiplantae > Streptophyta > Magnoliopsida > Caryophyllales > Simmondsiaceae > Simmondsia > Simmondsia chinensis. Next base: position 38,748,991 of record JAGTTD010000001.1, read on the forward strand.
TTCTAACTTCTCATTTACCTCTTCTCATGACTCTCCCACTAATACTATGTCATCTGCGAAAAGCATGCACCAAGGCACACTTCCTTGGATGTTTCTAGTGAGCTCATCCATAACCAGTATATACAGAAAGGAACTCAAGGCAGATCCTTGGTGTACCCCAACTGTAATGGGGAAATCGTCTGTCTCCCTTTCTGATGTACACTCATTAGTTTGTGTATCATCGTACATGCCTCTAATGACTTGAATATAAGGCACGGGGATGCCTTTCCTCTCCAGAACCCTCCATAGGACATCTCTCGGCATCTTATCATATGCCTTCTCCAAATTAATGAAAACCATTTGGATATTTGTTTGTCTGTCCCTGTAATGTTCTATCGTTTGCCTTAGGAGATGGATGGCTTCTATTGTCAATCTACTGGGCATAAATCCCAATTGGTTCTCGGACACCTCCGTTTGTTGCCATATCTTCCTCTCTATGATCCGCTCCCACAGCTTCCGAGTGTAACACATTAGTTTGATATCCCGATAGTTGGCGCAACTCTGGATGTTGCCTTTGTTCTTATAGATCGGAAAAAATGTGCTCTTCCTCCATTTTTCGGGCATCTTCTTCCCTAGAAGAATTTGGTTAAATAGTTTGCCAAATAATACCCTTCTCTCCAATGCATTTACATGCCTCTATGGGTATTTAATCCGGGCCAACTGCTTTACGCCTCCCCATATGTTTAAGGGCTTCCTTGTTGACTTCCTCAAATCTAATTTGCTTGTAGTAGGTGCTCCTCAGATGCTTGGAGATTACCTAGGGATATATTTGTTTCCCTTTGTTCGTTGAACAGACTATGGAAGTGGGCTTTTCACTTAGCTTTAATTTATTGCTCATCTGCGAGCACCTGTCCATCCTCCCCTTTTATGCACCTTACTCGATCCAAGTCCCTAGTCCCTTTCTCTTGCTTGAGCAATTTTATATATATCCCTAGCTCCCTTTTTAGTATCCAGCCTTTAGTAGAAATCCTCGTAGGCTTTGGATTGTGCTTCCGTGATTGCTATCTTTGCTTCTTTCTTGGCTTGCTTATATTGATGTCTCTTGTCCTCATCTCCACTTCGATCCCGCTCCTTGAAATAGTCTCGTTTGGGCTTAATCTTCTATTGGACCTCCTTGCACCACCACTAGGTTTCTCTGTTGTTTGGTGCCCTGCCCTTTGACACGCCCAAAACTTCACGTGCCAATTCTCTAATCTTCACGCACCACCTTATGCTGTGTAGAGAGTTTTACCCTTGGGATAACCTTACAATCTCTGCAGTCTTTTTGTGCTCTTTTCCTTAATAGTATACAGTCAATCTGGGTCCTTGTCCCACAGCTTTGATACGCGATGATGTGCTCATCACACTTTATGCATGGTTATTAAAATCTCGATTCGAATCTTAGAAATCTTATGATTCTACAATTCCACAATTGCCGACCGATTTGAATTATAAGTAGAATCTTAATTTTGTAGAATCTTACTATTCATTAATATTATAAGAAATTAACGGAAAGAATTATAATGCGATTTTACAATTCTACTAATCCAACCTCGATTCTACCAATGTATATAAGTAAAAAGTTAAAATGTAAAAAAAAATCAAGCATATATTGTAAACAAACTTACTTTATTAATTTGAAGTAAAAGAAAGTTAACTAATATACTTTCAAAAAACTTAAATTAAGTTTAGTCTTATGTTTTAAACTTAATACAAAGCTCGATTAGCAGCATTTATCATAAAAGCTCTCATGATTGTTATTGCATAAAATGATACATCTATGGTGCATGATAATATTTTTATATATTTGATTATATTTCTTATATATACCCATGTAAGTAAAGATCTTATTAATAATTTTTTGAACTATATAACTGATATTAATACAAAAAATAATTATAATATACATTTAGTAGAATCTTACAGTTCTTGATTCGATTCTATGGTTCCAATTTTAAAAGCTCTTTTCGATTCTAAGTAGAATCCTGATTTTAACAACCTTGACTTTATGAAGAAGGTGTTGGCAATTATTAGCTTGTAAGTGACCGCGAAGCCCAAGAGGGCTTTTCCCTCATCATTCCTTGTTCCAAAACCAAACCCTCCATGGTATGATGTGTAGCCATCCATGGTTCTGCCAACATGCCCATTGAAATCCCCTCCAATCATCACTTATTCGCTCTAGGGTATTCCTTATATCGCTATGTCTAAGTCCTTCCAAAATCTAGCCTTTTCCTGTTCTGTTAGTCTAGTCTGAGGTGCATAGGCACTAATGACGTTCAATACTTCCCCATCTAAGATCAACTTGATGCCTATGATTCTATCGCCACTCATGGACACTCCTACTACTTTATCCTCAAGGTTACTTTCCACCATGATGCCAACCCCATTTTTACCTCTTATCTTGCCTGCATACTGCAACTTATATCCCAACACATCTCCGGCTTTCATGCCAACCCATTTAGTCTCTTGCAAGCACTTGCTGTTATTCTTTCTCTTCATCATCATTTGGGCGACCTCAAAACTCTTCTTTGTTAACTTTCCGATATTTAATATCCCAAGTCACAAGTTTCCCTCCACAAGTTACCTCACCTACGCCCTTCCCAACCTCTTTGGAGATGACCTCAAGTTCTGAGCTCCATAACTAGTAACGTTCATCAATTAACTATAACAAACACAAGTAAGCAAGCCAAAAGCACAAAGCATATCACAAAACATAAGCATGTAGTCACCACTGCATAGCACATCAATGAATCATAAAAAAAAAGTCAAAATCAATGGAGTTCAAAAGTAATTCGAAAGGGGAAGGGAGCAATCAAAATAATAATAATACCCTCTAAGACCTCCACATAGAATCACGAGGAGGACAGATCTGACATGAGAGAGTGCAAAAGTAAAGGAGAGATATGACTTCAAGATGGTGTGTAATCCAAGTCGGCTAATACTTACCTGGTGGCGGCTGGTAGCGATTTGTGGCTTGTGGCTTGTGGCTGTGGGTTGTGATGGTCTGGGTTCAGGTTAGGTTTGGGGTTGATAGGTTGAATTTGGTTTGGGTTAGCTTGGTGGGTCAGGATTAGGGATAGGGCTAAAATTGGCTGAGTGTAGGTTAGGGTTTCGGTTCGGATTTGAGGTTGGGGTGGTTCGAGGGGTGGTTAGGGTTTCGGTTCAGGGGGTGTTGAAGAGAGGGGTTTTTAGGAGGGGGGGGGGGGGGGGGGGGGGGGGGGTGGAAGTAGGGGTGGGTGGTGTGTGGCGGAGCCATGCTGTTAATAGGGTGTCGTCGTTGTGGTCACAGAGGATCGGCGGTGGCTCGGTGGTGTCGGCGAGGGTGCTGAACCGGGGGGGGGGGGGACAAAAGCTAGACGTTAGATAAGAGAGAGAGAGAGAGAGAGAGAGAGAGAGAGAGACGTTAGACGTTGCTAATGTCTCTTGTCCTCATTTCCACTTCAATCCCACCCTTATAAACTAGCTGATGAAAAACATAATTATATTTCTTTACATATTCATCAATATATACATGTTCTAAGTCTGCATATTTATATATGTTTTAAGTCTATATTTTATTTATTAAAAAAGTTTTTAAAGTGGTGGAGCCCGCCAAGACTTGGCGTAAGCGGGATTGTGGCAGTAAAGGTCAAGACAACAACGAAATTCACGGAGAGAAGATTGGGCCAGATTTGATTTTTTCCTTTTATTCTTTTATTCTTATTTTTTTTCCTTTTAAGATTGGATTGTAATTTTCTTTCCTTAATTTTAGCACCCGACTCCTCCTCTATATAAAGGAGTCAATTCTAGGGTTTAGGAGTTAGTCAATTTTTAAGAATTTCATTCATACTTTACCTCGATTTCTCGGGTTGTGAGAAACGAGCTATCCTTTTTCCCCTTTATTTTTTATTATCAATTAATAAAACTAAAGGGAGGGTCGTTGAACCTTCCCCCTATTTCCCATTTCACATGCTCATCAGTTGGTATTAGAGCTCGGTACGTTTTTTGAGATGGCTCGTGGATGACTGAGGAATGCCGCCGTCGAAGACGTTGTTGACCTTGACCGACATCAGCAACCCAAAAGGAGAATAGAGGAATTGGAGGAGAAATTCTGGAGAATTTGGTGCTGCTTGATTCAACTCGGGGAGAATCCCGATCTTTCATCGGGAGCCTGACCCCAACACCTACTTTCACCGCGCATAGTAGGTCAAGAAATGGATGAACGCTTTCCAAACCAATTTCAGAAAGAAGAGTTACTAGAGCCGAGGTTGAGGCGCCATTAACACAATGTTGGTGACTTCAACTACCGTGATGATCGGAGGTGGGAATCCGGCCTTCGAATTGAGATCCCGGAGTTCAGTGGAGGAGGATGTCCAGAGGAATTCTTGGATTTGCTTGTCGCCAACGAGTAGATCCTTGAATTCAGGGAAGCCCTGGAGAGGAAGCAGGCGCCGCTTGTCGCTACTCACATTCGGGGTAGAGCAGCCGCCTGGTGGCATCAATAAAAACAGGTCAAGCTTCGCCAAGGGAAGTCAAGAATAGAGTATTGGGAGAAAATGAAGAAGCATTTGAGAGGCGCCTTCTTGCCTCATAACCATGCCCGGATGATGTACCAGCGCCTGCAGGGGTTATGCCAAAGCTCAAGATCCATGAAAGAGTACACAGTGGAGTTTCATTCCTTAGTCGCCAGGAATGACTTGTCAGAATCAGGAGAACATCTTCATTGTCTCAGAGGTAGCCCAGAGAGCCGTGAACATGAAGGTGCAACAAAGGTGCCACCAAGTTGGAGGAGCATGGAATACACAAGCTGGCGGGAGAGAACAGGCACGAACACCGCCAACGCAAAATGCACAGATCAGACCACCACCCGCCAACACTGGGAGATAGCTCAATCAAGAAGTGGCGGGTTCATCCAGAACACGTTGCTTTAAGTGCAGAGAAGTGGGTCACCGTGCCACCGACTGCCGGAAGGGTGACAGACTAGGTTAAGCTCTCTTCATCGATGAACCAAGGGGAGAGGAAGGTGTGACCATTGATGAGGATGGTCAAGAAGAGTTGGTGGAACAAGAAGAAGATGCCGTGGAAGGTGATGAAGGGCATTTTTCAGTAGTAAGGCGTGTTTGCTTTGCGGCTAGGGAGGAATTGGGGGATAGTTGGCTGAGGAACAGTATCTTCCAAACAATGTGCACAATTGGCGGAAGGGTTTGCCACATGGTCATTGATTCCGGAAGCTGCGAGAATGTGATTTCTGAGGAAGCAGTCGCCAATCTAGGGTTGAAGACAGAAGCACATCCCCATGCATACAAACTTTCAAGGTTGAAGAAAGGGAACCAGGTGACAGTTTCAAAACATTGTTTAGTAAATTTTTCAATTCGAGCTAAGTACAAAGATGGAGTTTGGTGCGATGTCGTTGCTATGGACGCCTATCGTTTGCTCTTGGGACACCCTTGGCAATATGATAGGAGTGCTACCCATGACGGGAGGAAGAATACGTACAGCTTCCTCTTTGAAGGAACCAAAATTGTACTGTTGCCTAAGAAGGAGGAGAAATCAAGAGTCCCTGAAGCTTAGCATCCCAACATCCAAAGTCACGCCAGCTAGAGGATGGCAGCTAGAGGATGTGTGTTGATAGCAGAGCAATAAACAAAATAACGGTATGCTATCGTTTTTCCATTCCAAGATTGGATGATTTGTTGGATCAATTGTAATGTGCCAAAGTGTTCACGAAGTTGGATATCAAGAGTGGATACCACCAAATCTGAATCTCACCTGGGAATGAATGGAAGACGGCTTTTAAGACAAGAGAGGGACTTATGAGTGGTTGGTCATGCTGTTTCGGTTATCCAACGCAACTAGCACGTTGATGAGGTTTATGAATCAGGTATTACGCCCATTTATGGGAAAGTTCGTCGTCGTTTACTTTGATAACATCTTGATTTATAGCCAAGATCGCATTAAACACATTAGTCATTTGAAGGAGGTGCTTCATACTTTGAGAACCCATAGTTTATTTGCTGCGCTTAAGAAATGTGAATTCATGAGAGATAAGGTGACCTTCCTTGGGTTCGTTGTGTCCAAGGACGGCATATCTGCTGATGAAGGAAAGATTGAAGCTATCCATGACTGGCCTCAACCAAGGACGATTGGCGAGGCTCATAGTTTCCTTGGGTTGGCGTCATTCTACAAGCATTTCATTCCGGGTTTCAGTTCCATTATGGTGCCAATCATTGATTGTCTGAAGAAAGGCGCCTTCGTGTGGACACCTCAAGTAGAAACCGCCTCAGCAAAATCAAGGAGAAATTGATCACGGCACTAGTGATAGTCCTTCCCCGATTTTCAGAAGACATTTGAGCTGCACACGGATGCTTCAAAAATTGGGATTCGCACTGTACTCAGTTAAGATGGGAAGCCAATCACATATTTCAGTGAGAAGCTCGATGAAAGTGAGTTGAATTACTCGATGTACGATTTAGAGTTCTATGCCTTAGTGAGAGCATTGAGGCACTGGAGATCATATTTAGCCAACTGAGAGTTCGTTTTGTACTCTGATAACATTGCGCTCAAATACATTAATAGCAAAGACAAGCTCTCAGATAGACACACCAAGTGGGCCAGCTACATACAACTTTTCCACTTCGTCATCAAGCACAAATTAGGGGTGATGAACAAAGTCGTGGATGCACTAAGTTGGCGGAACTAGTCTTAGCACAGAGCAGAGTGGAAGGTACAGGGTTTGAACAGTTGGTGGAGTTGTACCGTGATGATCCCACATTTGGCGAGAAGCACAATCGGGGTCTGTTCCCGGTTACTCTATTCATGGCGGGTTCTTGCTCAAGGGGAATATGCTTTGCATCCCGAACTCAAGTTGGCGGCTTAAAATCATAGAGGAGAAGCATAACGCGGGGCATGTGGGACGAGACGAAACACTCAAACTCATCACAGCCAGCTACTACTGGCCTACCATTCGCAAAGAAGTTGAGAGGTATGTCAAAAGTTGCCATGTTTGCCAGATTTCAAAAGGGGGAATAACCAATGCAAGACTTTACATGCCCCTACCGGTTCCAAGTCAGCTGTGGACGGATGTTAGCATGGACTTTGTGTTAGATTTACCAACGGCCAACGGCGGGGTTGACTCCATCTTCATTGTCGTAGATCGTTTCTCTAAGATGGCGATCTTCATAGGGTGCAAGAAGGCCGCAGACGCCATTCATGTGGCAGGCCTCTACTTCCGAGAGGTGTACATGTTGCATGGGTTGCTGGTTAGTATTGTGTCTAATTGGGATGTCCGGTTCGTGAATCACTTCTGGAGAACTTTATGGAAGATGGCCAATATGACCCTCGCCTTTAGCACCGTCCATCATCCTCAAACGAATGGACAAAACGAAGTCACTAACAGGTCGTTGGGTAATCTTCTCCTCTGCCTTGCTGCAGAAAATGCCAAGGGACAGGCAACGAAACTCCATCAAGCCGAATTCACCTACAAAAGCTCAATAAATAAGAGTACGAGGTTTGTGCCATTCCAAGTTGTAGAAGGTTTTGTTCCTTGTTTCCCGATTGATCTGACACCAGTACCAGATTTGACACGTCCACATGGGAAGGCAGAGGACTTTATCTCATCACTCAAGGATGTCCATGACCAAAGTCGAGCTTGGTTATTGGAGGCTACTGCCAAATAGAAGACAGTTAGAGACATGAAATAGCAAGAAGTCCAATTCCAGGTTGGCGACAAGGTTGTGTAATCTTGACACGAGAATGATTCCCAGCTTGGGAGTATAATAAGCTCACGGCACGTAAGATTGGCCCATTGGCAGTTCTGGAGAAGATCAATGACAATGCCTACCGTCTTCAGCTTCCACTCGGTATGCGAACTTCAGACGTCTTCAATGTTAGGCACCTTACTCCATATTTTAGCGACAACGATAGTGCTGATCCCCAAGCGAATTCGAGGGCGAATTCTCTCCGACACGGGGAGGATGATACAGCCCACCAAGACTTGGCAAATGCAGGCTTGGCGTAAGCAAGATTGTGGCAGCGAAGGTTAAGGCAGCAATGATGTTGAGCAAAAATATGGAATTTGCAAAACATGAATTTTCCTATATACAAAGTGTACATAGGTTTTACTAGTTTAGAAAACGATCCTATTCAAGGTGATATACACCCTTAATTACATCACCCTTAGGAGAATACCCTTTGATTCCGACTGGTGATATGTTTATGTTTCAATCAATTGACGAGGTGACTAGCCGATTAATTGATTTAAGTCAACGGGAGACATTTTAGATTGATTTATATTTTGGAAGGTTCAACTTGAAGGGTATTTGGGTTTAGTCTTAACTTAGGAGTCATTTAGGTTTGACTCAAAAAGTATTTTGGATTTAGGCTTGATTTGGAAGTCTTTTTGGATTGGATTTTAACTTGGGTTTAGGTTTGATTTGGAAACATAGACTTTGCTTGACTTGGAAGTCTTTCTAGACTAAAATTTAACTTGGGTTTAGATTTGACTTGAAAACTTAGACTTGACTTGAAAATTGGGATTTTTCGTTTAGGTCGGGAGGTAATTTGGATTTAGGTTTGGATTTGGAAGCAATCTCCATTTATTTGACTTGAAAGTAATCTCGAATTTCGGTTTGACTAGGAAGTTATTTTATATCAGGGTTTGACTTGGAATTTATTTGGATTGGGATTTGACTTGGAATCAATTTGGATTTGGAGTTTGTCTTGGTATTAATTTGGATTTGGGGTTTGACTCAGAATTTATTTGGATTGGGGTTTGACTCGGGCTTACATATAACTGAGACGTCTTTTAAATTTGAGATTAATTTAGAAGACATTTTGACTTAGGTTTGATATGAAATTGACGTGGGATTTACTTTAAATTTGGACTTGACAAAGAAGTCAGCTTAACTTTGGAATTTGGTTTTGATTTTAAATTTGGTGCATGAAAGCTCTTTTGAATTTGGATTTGACATAAAATTGGATTTAAGTGTGACATGGAGGTCAATTTAGGTTTAAGTGTGACATGGAAGTAGTTTGAAGTTTGAGTGTGACATATAAGTTAGTTTTAAGGTTTATACTATTTTGAATTTGGGTTTGAGTTCGATAACAGTAAATTTGTATTTGCATACAAAATAAAATTTAATTTGGGCTTATGTTTGACATGAAAGTCTTTTTGGGTTTGGTTTTGACATAGAAGTTTTTTGAATTTAGGTCTTGACATGGAAGTCATTTTGAATTTGGACCGGACATAGAGGCATTTTGTTTTGGAATGGACGTGGAATTCTTTTGGTTTATATTGCTTAAGTCAAATCGAATTGAGTCAACTAATTAGAATATTAACTTAATATTAATCCCATGAGAGAAAATGAGTTTATTTATTATTTGGGCTGCACCTAAAATAGGTTGCTTACGTATCCTTTTAAGGGATCAAGCCATTCGTAGTTCGCCTTTGTGTGGGTTTAATTTAGAGATTTTAGATCTCATTTAGCTAATTAAAGCATATTATGTCCAACACATTTATATTTCTTCTTCTTCTCTTTTTTTGGTATACTTCATTTGAATCCCGAGCTCAAGTTCTTTTATGTCATTTTGTACCCTGGTCAAATCAACCTTAATTTTAAGTTGTTCTTGGTCAAGCCACTTGAGTCCGGCATTTCATGTTTGACATTTTTTTCCCCTTAATTTTGACTGCACCCGTCATTTAATCTTGCTTTCCTGCATATCCTCTTTGGGATCAAGTCAACGTAATTCTAAAAAATAGAACATCAAAATTTTCAAATTGACTTTTAATATTTGTAACCGCACCCAACTTTTTATTTCGGGTTTCCTACGTACCCTTTTCGTGATCAGGCTAACGTAGTTCTTAAAAAAAAATAGAATATCGAATTTTTCAGATCAATTTTTTAATAATATTTGTAACCGCACCCGACTTTTTATTGAGGATTTCCTACGTACCCTTCGCGAGATCATGTTAACATAGTTCTTAAAAAAAATAGAACCTCAGAATTTTTAAAATTGGATTTTTAATTTCTGCACACTGCACCTCGTTCACGGTTTTGGCTAAACACTTGAAACATTTGATATATATATATATATATATGTGTGTGTATTTTTTTCTTTATTTACTGTTTTAACCATTTCTCTTGAATTGTTTTCATTTTCCATTTTTTTTCCCCTTTTATCCTTTTCTTTTTTCTTTTTTAAAAAAATTGTGGGGGGGGGGGGGGGGGGGGGTACGGTACAGCAGTACCACCCCTCCCTTTTTTTATTTTAATTTTTTTTCTTAAAGAAAAATAAGAAGGTATTTTACAAAATCATTGAGCATATTTCACAAATTTGGAGGAGTTTGATTGGAATTAAGCCCGACTTGAAAAATCAAATTTTTTTTTTTTTTAAGCTTCGTCAATTGGAATAAGTTAAAACTCCCATGTATGATTTTTTAAATCTGATATGGGTCAAAATTTACCAACCTTTTCAGGCCATCCTCACGTAGGATTTTTCAATCCACCGTGGGTTAAAACAACCCCACATAGAAATTTTTAATTCACCGTGGATTAAAATTTATTATCCTTTTAGGCCACCCCTACGTAGGATTTTTCAATCCATCGTGGGTTAAACACCCCCACGTAGGATTTTTCAATCCACCGTGGGTTAAAATTTACTAACCTCTTTGGCCACCCCATGTATGATTTTTCAATCCAAGGTAAGTTAAAATTTACTACCCTTTTAAGCCACCCTCGCGTAGGATTTTTCAATCCATCGTCGGGTGAAACACTTCTTTAAAATTTAAAAGAGGTATTGAAAATGAATTTCTTTTTTTTTAAATTTCAAGAGAGTGAAATAAAAAAAAAAATTTAACTAACTCTCTCTCCTTTCAGTTTCTTTCATCTTCTTCCTCCCTTCTTCGCCTTTTCTCACATTTTTTTAATCTCACTTACTTTTTTTTTTAATTTCTATTTTTATGAAATGGAGTGTCAAAAATTAGGCGAAAATCAAGTCTTCCTCCTCATAGTTTAGAGAGACACAAAATTCTTTTTCTTGAATTTCATTGAAAAGAAATAAAATTTTTTTTTGAAGAGTGTAAAATCCATTTGAGATGGGGTGTAGAGAAAATAAAATTAAAAGTAGAAAGATAAAATTAGGAGTTAAAGAATATAAGATAAGAATTCGATAAAATGAGAACATCGTATTCCCTTTATTCATAATTAAAGCTTTTTGAAAATTGTTGATTTTTTCTTTGACTTTCCTCTCTCCTTCTCTCTCTTTCTCCCTCTCTTTACTCTATGATGTTTCTCTCTGTATATTTTTTTTGCTGAATGCTTTATTTTTTAATTTTTTTAATTTTATGACCTATTTTATAGACCCCTCTAAGATAACTTCCCCTATAACTCACTTTCCTAATTTTGGGGGCATGCGCGAGCATGAGCACCCATATTTAAACGGTTTTCACCTTTTTTTTTTTTTTTTTTTTCAATTTTGACTTATCTTTTTCTTCTTTCTTTTTTTTTTCTTAGTTAAAATACATGGGTTAATGTTTTGCTTTGGGCTTATGTTACCAAGAAGTGGCTCATTTGAATTTTATATTATATGACAATGAGCCCATTTTATACTTAATATATTCTAATATGTATATGATCACCTATAACCAATTAGAGTTACCTTATAACATGTGACTTTCTCAAATATTAGGATGAATATTAATTGTGAAAATTTTGGGTATAACAAGCGAAATTCACGGAGAGAAGATCGGCCCAGATTTAATTTTTTCCTTTTATTCTTATTTTCTTTCCTTTTAAGATCGGATTGTAATTTTTTGTCCTTAATTTTAGCGCCCGACTCCTCTATGTAAAGGAGTCAATTCTAGGGTTTAGGAGTTAGTCAACTTTTAAGAATTTCATTCATACTTTACCTCAATTTCTCAGGTTGTGAGAAACAAGTTATCCTTTTTTCCCTTTATTTTTTTATTACTAATTAATAAAACTAAAGGAAAGGCCGTTGAACCTTTAAGTACCCCTATTTTTCATTTCACGTGCTACATCATAAAGTATTCAGTAAGTGAGATATTTCTCTATTTATTTTTTATTTTGTTGAAATATTTAATATAAATATTCAGTTTACAACTAAAACTATTAGTTTGTATAAAAAATATTTATGTTTTTTATTTTATAAAATATAATTTATTAGTATTTAATAGATAAATATTATTAGTTATCATATCATAATTAATAGCCAATAGTTAACTGGCAACTAATAGTTAACAACTATCACCTAATAGCCAATAATTAACAACTAATAGTCAATACCTAATAACTAATAGCCAATAGTTATTGAGTAACTATCTAATTGTTAATGCCAAACATAGCCCTACTCTTTTTAGATACCAATAATCTTTTCTAGGTCGTTAATATTTCTCTCGAAAGCACAATCATAAAAACATATAATAATAAATTGTCCGGTCGTTTTACTTTCAAAATAAATGATGTCTATTTGTTTATAAGAATGGGTAATGGTATTATAAGAAAAATATTATTATTATAATGACTGTCATTCTATGTGAGTCATATTATTATTATTTTTTTTTTGAACATTAGTCATATTATTATCTGATAAAAACAACTATTACACCAACAATAAAGATAATCTTTATAATTCCTAATTGTTTCTATTCCTTTTGATGGAAAATATTCTAAGAAATCTTTTTGTGAATGGGCGTGATGATTATGGGTTTTGTATCAATACTCACCTCCCCACAAGACCCTTTTGAACAAAGGGTAGAAACATCAAAAATTCCCGTGTTGCATCTTCAGCTGATTTCCCTTGCTATTTGACGAGGATCTTGGTCATGACTTCATTCCTGTTTTTGATCTAATAATTTGGAAAGATACGTCTTCGATTAAATTAGAACCTAAGGGATCAAATTAATTCTAACAATAATTAAAAGGATGTCTTTAGCAAAACTAAAAGTTCAAGATGTCACATTAATTTTAACCAATAGTTTAAATACAGATGGATTAAAAAATTTAATAAGTCACTCTAATTTTGAGCAATAGTTCACATGGCGTCCATGTGGTGTTCATCCAAAAGTTAATTCACTAGACCTCAAAATACTAAATTGTAATCAATCCTTTATTTTATCAATATTTTAGTCCAAGAATACCATCACTGCTGAATTTTCCTCCATGTTTATAAATTATATCCATCAACCTTAGGAGAATTACCTAAGAGGGTACCAACACACAAGCATTGAATCACATTATAACTCTGTAATTAAGCGTGCTTGGACGAGAGTAATAACAAGATGGGTGACCTTTCGAAAAGTCCTCGTGTTGCACTCCTCAGGTTGGAGGTTCTCAGAAACGGCCTCCCTTTAGGATAGCACCCTAAAGAGGGAAGGCTGCGTACATTTCCCCCCTAGATCTTACTGAGGCGGGAGCCCTTGGGACACCGGAAATGTTGGTTTTAACCTTAGCAGAATTCATAGGAAAGATGATCCAAGCAGATACAAATGGCTACATTTTCAGCAGGTAAATGTGCGAGAGAAACATGAACATGTCATATCCTTATCTGAACACGAGACCTAACATATATATTAAATAAGTTCAATTTGCTCGCCCTATCATAGTGTGCAGAATAGAGAAGCATATTTTAGCTAGCACTAGTACCCCTAGGCATATATGTCTGCCAGTTTGCCTTATTTGATATGTCTGGGAGCTGTTGCATCGCCTATTGCTGCTTTATACTTTATGCTTGCTCAGTTCCATTGTTTTGGTCCTATGCTTGTATGCTTCTCAAGTTGGGGGTCCTCGGACACAGTATTCCTTTAGAGTAACACAACCACCCCCCGGGCCCCGCCCCGCAGAGACCCTGCATATGCGGGAGCCCTTGAGGCATTGTATCATGCCATAAAAATATTCTCAGTTCTATATCATGTTTGAGTTGCACTATCATATCATGTCATGTAGTCCTAACCTTACAATGAAAACTAGCACATAAATTTGCAGGGCTTACAAAATAGAACAAAAATCAAGATCATTACAACGTTTCACAGGTGAGAAAGAAGAAACCAGGGAATCCAAATGTACTAAGACAAGCTAGCAATTGAACCATTTTCACGCATACAAGCCTCATTATGCCATGACATTCATCCAAGTATACTCGGAAGTAGTATGATACCTAGACACTATAAGTTGGACAGAAAAAACGTCACCAGAATCTCATGAAACAAACGACTCTAACTTTGGGACACGTGCTAGTCCAAGTCTGACTAGTGTCGCCCTGTTAAAGTCCGTTTGGTTTAATGTCCCTGAATTGTCCCTGTGCATACGGATGAGCATAGCTCAGATCACACCTCCGCTGTGCGCTGAAAAGACTAACCATGTCGCGACTTGGCAAGAGACTGCTCAGTGAGATACCTACATGCCAATGCCTCAATTTAGAGAAGAGGATAAAAAAATCATAACATTAATAAATATGCAATGAAATCTATGCTTAAGTACATTCCGATTATCAAATCCATCTTAAAAGCAAAAATATAGTCTCCAGACACTAGATTCCAACATGGTACAAACAAAAATTTTGGGAGAATTGCAATAGTGCTTACTAACGATGATGAAATGTGAAGACGCAAATTGTATTAAGACAATTCTAAACTATCCAGTAATTTACTCAAAACCAAATGAAGTGAATTTAAACTAGAGCTCCGTTTGGTAAAGGGGAAAAATCCTTTTGCCTTGGAAAACATTTTCCTTTGGAAAAAGGTTCCAAGGGAAATCAAATTCCACTTAAGGTTTTCCGCTGTTTGTTTCAATTGTTCCCACCTTATAATGTTCCTTTATTTACTTTAAAAGAAAACATCTTCCATTAATTATCCTATACCTTTTTATAACCAACATAAACTAGATTTGATTCAAACTCGGGCCGATGGATATCTTGAGGCCTTGGAACGATGACTTCCCCCATTAGTGAAGTCATTTTCCACCAAACTTGTTCCCTCGGAAAATCTTTTCTGCCAAAGAATGTGGGCTAATCAACGGAAAACAGGAAAACCAATTCCTAGAATCTAATTTTTACCTTGAACAAATGGATCCTAAATTTTTGCAGACTTGCAGGCATGACTATGCATGATGGTGGTGATACCAATAAAGTATTTCTAATACATCCTATCATGATACTTTTCCTTCCTGGGTATCAATCTTGAAACAATATTCATTTCACTAATCAATACGATGAGTGGATGATTGTCAAGTAACACCATAACAGATTACACGGATTTAGTTCTTGTGAAGGAAAAAAGATGGAAAGAAAATGCTCCAAGAAATGAAATGTTTCGATAATTTGATTTTAGGACATTATTCAAGATAATTCTACGCAAGGACCACATTATATGATACTATATCCAAAAATAAAACAAAAGGATCATTTATTACACTCTATATCCATTTACCCAAAAAAAAAAATACCCTTGAAAGTAAAATATAAACAGGAAACAAAACTTGCATATGGACATTTTTAAGGGAAAAATTTTTTTGAAACAAGGACCGCATAAAATCTTAAAATAAAAAGAGAAAGAAACATGGGTATCGTTTTGCAATGCATTCTCCTTTGATGAGCTTTTTTTCAGATATAACCATCGAAGAGCGTAAGATATAGATTGCTAAAGCCACAGGAGAATGTAAAAGAATTAAAATACAAAGTAGAAGTATAACAAGCAGCTAACAGCAATTACCTGCTCAAAACAAGAAGGCAGATTTGAAAATATATTCGTAATTAAGGAGATACCGAGAACCTTACTTGCCAGTGTAGAAACCCGCAGAGTACCAGGCATTGAGAACTTCACTAAGATCTGCCCCACAGCAGGTACTTTGTTCAACTTCAGTTTGACTTGTATTCTCCTCTTTCCGATCTGCAACCCATCGAAAGAAATAGATGACATTATGTGACACCATGATTTGTAATCCAGACAAGAAGCAGTTTCTTAATCAGATTTTGCCGCAACTAAAATGACATGCGCAAATCTGGGACTGCTGAAAAAAATTGAAAGCATAGAAAAAATTAACACATCAGGGCTTGTTCAATCAAGTTTCTTTTCGGGAAAAAAGTGCTTTTCTCAGAAAAAGAAACACTTTTTTCAGCATTTGAGAGTGTTTGGTATAGAATGAAAAGTGCTTTTGAATAGAAATAGAAGATTTTTTTTTTTTTTTGCTTTTAAGCAGACTTAGACAAATAATGCTTCTCCTTTAAAGTAGAAATATAAGCAAAAACTAAAAAAAAAATATCTCTATTGAAATAGAACTTCAGAAAAAAACAGGTGTTTTTTTTTTTTTTTTTTTGTAATTTAGCCAAACAGGACCTAAGCCAACAAAGATAGAATGTTTATGCAATGATCTTCGAGAGGAAGCTGCTTCACATATCAAATTAGCTTCGTTCTAGGAAAACTAGATTGACTGCTCAACTCAATCTTTCCAGTAGACGAGGACAACTAGGCATATCAATAATGTTCTTATTTCCCCCTCCTCTTCTTATTTGCTTTGAATTCAGTGCAGTGATCGTTTTGTCTTTCCATTCAGTTAGTATAGCTAGAAAATGGTTTTAGATCAAAGTCACGCTGTAAAGTTGCAAAAAGGGATGCCGTGGATGTAATATATTGGGCAGTGGTTGTTATCTTGCAGAGGCTAGCCAATTTCCTAAAGGACATTACTTTCTGTAATGGCCACAAATTAATTCCATGAATGGGAATGATAGGGCTCCAGAGAGAAGGTGGCTCGCTTTAGAATAGTCATGCCTTACGCGTTTAAAACTATCAGGGATCTTGATCAAAATAAGAGCTTACACTATCATAGATTAGCAGGCTAGAAGCTTAAAGTGTATCTAAGCTTATCACTCTCTCCCTAAAAATAAATGTGACAACAGAGATGAAAACATGTGGATGCTGCAACTCAAAACAACTTTAAGGGGAAACTCAAAAAGCGAGTGTCAGGAGCCAAGCCCAACTCTGCAAAGAATTCGCACCAAATGCTAGTCAGCAAGGCTTGAAGCAGCCCAAATGCAAAGGCTAACTCAACCCATCAGATCACCGCTGAATGGGTCAAGACCATAGTTGCAGGAAACGCCCAAAACACTACTATATCTCACTCAAAAACGCGATTCCACGTTTCTAAGTTAGAAACGTGTAGGAAACGCGTTTCTAAGTTGGAAGAAACGCGTTTCAACCTCAGGTTGAAACGTTTCAATAAAAAAATGAAGGACTTTTGAAGATATCATTGATTTTAGCCTTATCTAGTGATTTTGTAGCGCCTCGAATTGTTTGATGAGAGATTTCGAATTGTTACATTAAATTCTCATGGAAATAACCTTTAGTGTTTTCAAATGGTAAAACATAGAACTCATTGTGGCAAACGAGAGTTACCTTGTTTGTTCTACATAAGTATCCATGTCTTAAGTCTTGATAAACTTTAATTGCACTATTTTCTTCTTTAGTAAGCAAAATGGAGTAAGAGAAGTAGATATTGGTGGAAAAAATGTGGGAAAAAGGTGAAGAAAATATAAAGTATGGAATGGCTTCTTCATAGTGAGGATAAAGATTAGGAGAAGTTTGCTTTTCAGTATTAGACGGGGAAGGAAGGGTAGTAGGAAATAAATTTATGGCATATTTAAGAAAAATTAACAGGAAATGAAAGGTTTTCAATGAAAAAAACATTCAATAGATGTGCATGACAAGCATTTAACTGCTAGTGCATGCTCACAAATGTCAAAATGATTTTGAGTACCAATGCATGCTTAGTGATGCTAAATGCGAATTAAATGCCAATGCATGTTCACCCTAATTAACTGTCTCTACATGCGTAATTTAACTTAAGTTCATCGCATGCTCACCATAATTTAACCATAATTTAAGTACCAATGCACGAGTCATTTTCAACCTAAATTAATAGGGTTGTTCATTTCTCGGTTGACCATATCGAGAAATGTTTCAATTTTATTAACCATAACTAAAATAGTCAAAATAACCTAACCATTAACGTTAATGAAAAGACAGGTTAAACCATTTTTCATAATTAGTTGATTTGATTTGCTTATATTGGTATTGTTAACCAAAAAAAAAAAAAAAAAAAACTTATAAACTTTTATATATGAATTATGATTTAACAATTTAATTTATAAAATTTTAGTCATTTTTCATATATATATATATACACACACACATACATGTGTATATCTAATATATTTAATATTAGTGCATCCCCGCTCCTAACTTAAGAAACTTTTATGATTGCCCGCTTCCCCGCTCCCGCTCCCGCTTCGTGCAACTATGGTCAAGACTCGAACTGATGTTAATGGCCTTCTCCAGCCCAACTTCCACCTCCTTAGCCTTCCACCCAAGTTCACACCCTCACTTCCAGTGGCACCTCTTCCAAGAAAAAGAAATCAAGCACCGCCATCAACAATGTCTGGCAAGTGGTAGGAGAAAAACATTGTCGCCATTCACTGCAGCTAAGACTAACAAAATCACCAACATGTTAGTAACCAGGTGCCCCCAATTTAGCAGCCATGGGCCCAATCATGTCTAGTGCAGGCTTTTAAAAAGGTGGCTGCTTGTTGTGCTGCCACATTAGCCATTACCATCCAATTTCACTGGTGCCTCCAAGAAACCAGTTATCATCACAAATTGGAAAAAGATAAGGAAATAGCGCAAGGACAGACTGGTCACATTTTATTGCGCATATAGGCCTGATAAAGAACTAAGCACTCACCATGAGGAAAGCTTGAATTTGGTTAAGGATCTCAACATGAAATTTGGTGAATCTCGTGTGCATGGGTGGGTACAGGAAGGATAGAAGGACACAAGGCTGTATTATTTCTTTGGCTCTTTTCCCCTTTCCGAGTCTCAATGGTTCTCCTTATGGGTTTTACCAACAATACCCGCACCCATTATCGCTTGCCTATCAGAAGATAGGTCGACAAAGATCACAGAATATCTGCACTAGAAAGTGAGTAGCACAGAAAGGAAAACAAAAGATTTCCAACTCAACTCTCAAATTCTGAATTTAATTTCATTCAAAGATATCTCAATAAAGTACATAATGGTTCTATTTATAGGGTAAGAACCTTTAATCCAAAAAGATAAAGAATTCTAATTCAAATCTAACTAGAGAATAAAAATAATCAGAATCTTAAAATATAATCCTAATCTAACTAAAATAAATAATAATCCTAAATAATATTAATCTAAGTTAAACCCAATAAATCCTAAAGAATAATCTACTATCTAAAGGATTTAAAAGTTACAAATATACTTAAACTCCTAATCCAGATATCTTCATGAATCCCATATTTTACATTATCCTCGTATTGCATCATTCTCCTCCGATCACGAAAAACTCGTCCTTGAGTTTTGTAGAAGGAGAGAATGAAAGAGTGAATCATAGGCCGTGATCTTAGCTTGAGGAAGAACTTTAGGTCAGGTCCGAAGAAGACCCTTGAATAAAATTCAAGTGGATTGTCAGAAAAATTACGCAGGATAATGAACTCAACATGTTGAACATGCTCTACATCAACCTTGAGATTATCGACTTATATACGCTTAACTTCTTGTCCTTCATTATTGCACTCAATTGCTATCTGGGGGAGTTCTTCATTCCTTTCTTCTTCTTCAATCTTCAATGCGTTTTGCTCCACTTCATTATATGCCTCATTAATGTCTTCCTCATTATCTTCAATGTTAACAGTTTGTTGGGCCTTCCCTACACTATTTATTTCTTCTTCTGTCTTTGTTTCTACAGTACTATCAATAGTAACAAGCTTCAATTGACTTTCTTCCACTTTATTTGATTCATTGACAGTTTTGTTGTCATCATAGTTAGCATATCTGCTATAAATATTTAGAAGCTCATTCAAATGTGCTATGATCTTATGACGCCTCAATTCACTAGCAAGCTCAACATCAAGTTGACAACAATCATGATAGATGTACGTCCCTTGTAGTTCTTGCTTTACATAGATTGCATCACCACGATAGTAAAATTGTATACATGCAAGGTAAGTATCATCAACCCAAGCAATATCCTCTATAGATCCATAATGACGAAATAGCCAATGAGATCCCTATGAGTAATGGGGTTGGAAACATGGTGAATCCTTACTATTAAAGATCTATAATCAAAATCCAGTGACTTTGTGATTTTCCTCTAGCCGTTTTTCAAGTTTTCCCATTAAATACACATCTTGTATGAAACAGTTTTCAATGAGAATAACGTATACCTTCTTTCCTCATTATTAAAGCTTTGTGGTGTTTCTCAAGTTGCAAGCAAACACTAGGCTCAAAGCAACGCCCTCGACGATCCTCGAGCAACAGTGAAACAGGCGTCAAAGGGTCCTCACCGATCGACTAGGGGGTCGACCGGAGACTATGGTCGCACAGCTGGAAATCGAAGACAAAACGACCTCGGGGTAAGGGTTAAGGTTTTGCTCTTTTTCAAAGAGAGGGAGTGAGGTTAGGGCAGTGTATAAAAAGGTGTGCCTAGGCGGTGCGGTGAGGCGAGGCGAGGCGTCCTCGCCTCGTAGGCCTCAAGCGAGGCGACTTCGACAAGGCGTGCTAAGCACGCCTGGTCGTGCCTTTTGTTTTTTGGTATATTTTGCCTTAAGTTTAACATATTATGATCTTATATGATATAATATCCTTTCTCTTTTAATACTTAGTAACATATTAGTAGCTAATAGTTATGCATGATTGATTTTGACATCTTTATTTTGATATGAAAGAAGTGGAAAAGAATGATATTGGTACGATGTATTTTTTGTGGATTTTATGACACCTTACAATTTTTGTAAAAAAGTTTATGTTGATATATAATACAGCGCATTTTGATGAATATCAATATTTTTTAGCGGTATTTTTCCTAAACACTATATATATTTTTAATTAGAGTTGTTATATTACATAAATAATTAATTTTATAACTTATGTCCATATAATATTTTATAAATATAGAATATGAATGCAAATTACAAAACTGTGCGCCTCACTTCGCTAAGGCGCGCGCCTTAACCCTGCGCCTTGCTCCTAGGCACCAAGACCCCCTATCGCCTCAGGGTGCCTTGCGCCTCTTTATACACTAGGTTAGGGTCATGATCTTTTTGATGGGGTTGTGGGTGTTGATGGGGGGATAGGGTTTGGTGACGGTGGCAGCAGGTGGCGGAGGTTAGGATTCTGTTCTAAAGATGATGGTTGTGGATTTTGATGGGTTGTTTTGAGGGTTTGTGATCTAAGGCTTTCTTTTTTGTTTCTGAAAGAGAATGAAAATTAGATCGATTTTGGCTCTGATATGAAAAATTGATGTAGCACATAAAGGAAAACAAAAAATTTCTAACTCAACTCTCAAATTCCGGATTTAATTTCATTCAAAGATACAACAACAACAACAACAGTCCCAGTGCCATAGGGGTTCCCGCACGAAGCAGAGTCTGGGGGGGTGAATGTACGCAGCCTTCCCCCTTCCGGGTGAAAGAGAGGCTGTTTCCGAGGACCTCCATCCTGAAGATCGAGTCGTCAAGAGACCATGATATCCTGGAAACCATGGAAGCCACAAAGCATTAGCTTAGGACACCGCGTTAAACTAGTAGTATAAAATATACCCCACAGAAGACAACTACAAGGCACATAGTAAAGCAAATAGTACATGGCCAATAATAGATTTAATTTTATTCAAAGATATATCAATAAAATATATACGGGTCCGATTTATAGGGTAGGAACCCTGAATCAAAAAGATAAAGAATTCTAATTCAAATTTAACTAGAGAATAAAAATAATCAGAATATTAAAATATAATCCTAATCTAACTAAAATAAATAATAATCCTAAATAATATTAATCTAAGTTAAACCTAATAAATCCTAAAGGATAAACGACTATCTAAAGAATTTAAAAGTTACAAATATACTTCAACTCCTACTCCAGATATCTTCAAGAATCCCATATTTTACATTATCCTCATACTGCATCAGAAAGGTAACGAGAACTTATAGGAGCACAAAAATGCTAAAAAGTCTGTGTAGAAGGAGAAACTTGATGGACAAATAGACCAACCGTTCTGTGAGTAAGAGTCGATAGAATGTTCCCTCATCATAGTCCCATAACACCTCTGTTTGACGAAAAGCGATTCCTCAGATTGAAACATTTTCTTTTTGGTAGGTAAGGTTGGAGATTCAAACCTAATACCACTTCTCCTGCGGCCTCAACCTTGGTCTTCGTTCACCACTAGACCAAGACCTTATTAGCCACGTTACAACAGACGCATGTTCCTAAACCTCAAAATGGTCATCGGATAGACAATGGCACAACCTAAAGTCTTTCGACCTGATAATGCCCAATATAATTCTGCAAATAATCTTCTTCAGTCTTCCATTACTAGTATACATTGCTTTATAAGAATACTAGTGAGTTCTAGTGTAGCTCAAACAAGCAATTCACTTCAAATTCAGACAATACTATCCTTAGGAAGATACATACCCAGAAAAATTAGTGTACTGCAACCTAAATGATTCCACAATTGTCTCCCCAACCTCCATAATGCCCAAAGGAATTCCTTCCTCAATACAGTGATGTAGCGCAACTTGCCACCCAAGAACTAAACTTAATAATACTTCAAAACTATAAATAATGAATTACGAAGTCATATATATAGGAAAAATCATTCCAAACATAATATTGGATAATTAAGGTGATAAATACTAAATCAACAAGGAAACTAACTCCCTAAAATAAAGATAACTAAATATCCTATTAACAAATTAAAGATATCAAAGAGATTTCAAATCTAATCTTAACAAATTCCCTAAGCCAAATCTATTAAGATACAACTTAAAATTTCACATCTTCTAAAATCAACAAATATCTTCTTGTGTGTAGCATTCTAGAGATAATAATACTCCTTCAAAAGAATGCTACTAGCATTCCAAAGAATGAACCATCAGATACTTAGAAGAATCATGCGAAGTGTAGAAGAACACCAATGTATACCTTGACCAACAATTAGAGAGCAACAAAATAGATAAATATCATGATATTTATCAGAAAAAGCAGCAAATCAGATTATACAATGCTAAATTCACTATACTTATGCTCAATTACTTCAGGTTGGGGGTCCTCGAAAACAGCCTCCTTTCCACTCGGAAGGGGTAAGGCTGCGTACATCACCCCTCCCAGACCCAACTTTCTGCGGGAGCCACGAGGCACTGGGACTGTTGTTGTTGTTGTTGTAGTAACAAGTATTGGCTAGCCACCTCAACCTAGAGCACGTAGTGTCAGGCATTTTAAAAGAACTGTAATAAATAACAATCAATAAAAACTTCCCATCATTGTGATCTTTCCAGAGATAATGATACAACAATAACCACCTAGTGCCTCAGAGGCTCCCGCCAAGGCAGGGTTTAGGAACGGTAAGATATACCAGCCTTACCCAGGGTGCTACCCTTTAGAGAGGTTATTTCTAAAGCGCCACCAACCCTAAAAAGAAGGAGCAATATTTACAAAATCTAAGTTAAATAAAGCAATATATAACATACAAGCAACAATAAAACAACAATAATAATAAACATGCAAGCTTAAGGGCGTTGTAAACTAGCATTGGTGTGCTCCTCTTTCCTAACAACTAGCCACATATATTTTTAACCGTCACTTAGCTTTATCTAAGGTCATCTCTTCCATAAGGTTTAGGTGGGCAGAGTCATGTCTGATCGTCTCCATCTAGCTTTTCTTTGACCTGCCACTACCTCTCTTCCACTTTGTATTATACATATGTTCACATTTCCTAATACGGCCTATACTTAGTCTCAGCCTAACATGCCCAAAATATTGCAGACATCACTCCTTATTCTCAATGAAAGCCATGCCTTCTTATAACATCATTTCTGATCATGTCCTTCTTAGTATGTCCACACATCCACCACAACATCCTTGTTTCTACAACCTTCAACTTTTGAGTGTGGTATCATTTAAGTGGCCAACATTCAGGAATATACAACATAGCCAGTCTCATTATCGTCTTATAATATTTTCCCTTCAACTTTAGAGAAAACTTTTTGTCACATAGTATCGCTGAAGCCATCTTCCACCTATGCCATCCCATTTTAACCCGGGTATTAACATCCTCATCAACCCCGTCACCTTGTTGCACAATGGCTTATATCTAAATGACTTAGATCCTCTACTTCTCATTGCTTTCATCGTTAGTCTGAAAGGACAGAAAAATTGAGCTCCACTTACAAAATTTCAATTTGATGAATAACATTGGCAGAATGGAGACTGAACACTAGTATAGAGTGCCCAAAAAGATGAAAGTTAGATGTCTTAGATCACTTAGCCTGACAGTTCCATGCTCTCAGCATGCAACAAGACCTCCACACTAAATCAACAACCACAAGGGTAAAGCATATGGGAGGCCTGTATGCTTGATAAAAACAAAAGGGTATAAGCATATTGAGAATGGATTTAAGGCACTTCCCACCTGACATAACTTTATAAACTAGTCCTAATGTAAAGTAACCAAATAAAGATTGCATGCAAAACTAGTCCAAATGTAAAACAGATATCTATTTTCGCTTTGCAAAACTAAAATTTACCAGTAGAGTTTTCCTTTAATGTGGATATTGCCCCTTCTACAGCTCTCATTGCAGTTCTAGTGATATCTGCATCATGAAGCACAGATTGTTCTCCAGTATTTACTGGGGCTGCAGGATCAGAACAAGGACCAGCACTCGCTGCAAGAGAATGGCAAGAAGGCAACAAGGAGCCTGGCACTATCGGACATTGATCACCATAGGGGCAGCAAGTAACAAGGACTGCTGGACTAGGCACAGGCTTTTCTGAGAATTGATGTCCTTGAACAACAGGGTTCATACCCAATTGGTCACAGGGACTAGAACCTTCACCAGCACATGGATAGGTCCAGCCACCACACTGCTGAAGTTTCTGCAGAATCAGCTGCCTTTGTGCCTCAACCTCGTAATACTGTTTATAAAGCTCATTGTAATCTTCAACACCTTGTGTATTTGAGTGGTATTGCAATGACTCCTGCATCGATTGACCATTTGTTCCATTTAATTGCTCTTCATGAGCTAATGTATCCACACCTTCATTTCCATTAGCTAACCTCTGATTGTTTTCCTCTCCCATTTCTACTGCTAAATGTGACCCCTGATTTCTGCCATCATCTGTTTCCACATGACTTCACAAAAAAAGTGCAACGAAATAGACACACGTTGTACAAGAAAAAAAGAACAGGAGCAGATTTTGAAGCTTTTGTAAGAATTGAAGCCAGGCAAAAACTAGTTTCATGGATAGCCTATCACAATAATACACCAATAATAGAGAGAGCTTATTTATTAGAACTATACCCACATAAGTATGCATGCACACACTTATGCAACCACGTACACATGTAAACATACACGTACAATGTACAGCTGGATGTGCACACACGTGCACAACCTCACAAAATTAAATTCATACGTATTACTAGTTACTAGAACATAATTATGAACTGAATGTTGTCAAGCATATCAGAAGAAACAGCCAAGAAAGTACCTTTGGACCATGGAATCTTCATAAACTACTAATAAGGTCTCTACTGGCGCTATAGTTCCAAGAAAATTTCATTGTCGTTAGACCTCATGCTATCTCCTCAAGCCATTCAAGAGAAATACTTAGAAGTCAATGAGACAAAGGAGACATGTATGAACAAGTGATCTATACTAAAAGGGAAACCAATACCATCGGCATACAGACCCACTGATTCCTTGCATGTAAGACATAATAGCAAAGTAGACGAAAATAGAAGTTAAGGGAAGCTCCGCTCGTATTCAATTGGCGTAGCAAAATTATTGAATGGACCACAGTTTACAATCCACAGCGCAGGGAAAGATCTATAGTTGATGACCTAGTACTCTCAAATATCCACCTATTGAATTGAGGTGCTATACTTAATGTTGCATGTAATTTACCATCGTCCTTGCAGTGGAAGCAAAACAAAATAGCTTATGTACCATAAAGGCCGTAACCCTTGAATTTAGTGATAGTCATTATGATATGTGATCACCGTCATATGTTATATAATGCCCACAACATCCTACTTCCTTGACATTGCAACACAACAAACCATAAATTCATTCCATGATTCTTTGAGAACAAAACACGCCTCTATGATTATCATAACCATTGAATCAAATAAAGGTCATTGCGCTATACAACAGTAGGTATGTAATGATTTTGAGCTAGCTACCCGTTATGTTATGGTAATTGCATAATAACACAATGCGTATGAATTGCACTGTAATCATTAAAACATATAAACAAATGAATTCATATGTAGAAAACTATCAAAAGGTTGAGAATTAATGATTGGATGGCAATTCATTAAAACATTTGCCAATATAAGACTTAAGATCAACTTATGTTCCCTTAAACGACCCAAGAAGATCACTGCAACACATTTCATAATGTCTACAAACAACCTCAACCACGACAGGAACGCAAACCAGAATTTTTTCTATGATCATAACATAATTGGTAATTGACATTAGAAAGGGATCCTTAGGCAAACATTTGAATTTATGTGTGCCCTAGACTCCCTCACATTCCATCAAATCTCACATTATAGCATATAGCTATATTCACAGTGTCAAAGAATCAATTTTCCCAAAAAGATTAAACTGATGGGTGAAAGTCCAAGAATTGTTCTATACTCTAGCATGTGCCCTCTCATGTGAATGCCTATTGGTCTTGAAGCGTGAATATTGCGTATGTCCACCTTATATCTTATGCTTAAATTATGTCAATATTGAAAGTAGGGCCTGTTGAGATTCGAATTTGTGACCAAGTAGTCAACAAGGCTATGATATCATGTCAAGGAACCAACTACTCCAAAAGCTGAAGTTGATGGGTAAAGGTCCACGAATGATTTTATACTCTTAACACATAGCCACCCTTATATTTACATAGAACAAGTAGCAATTATCTTCAATACAATCATTCCTTCAATCAAGTCTGCTTTTCAGGTTGCCACTCAAGAAATTTTGATTAAGTACTTGAACTAACCTCTTAGCCCCCTGTTTTTTTCCGTCTCCAGCACAAGCTGAATCCTCCTTGTAGCCTCTAATATGCATTTTCTAGATGAAATCATTCACAGAGAGTAGATAACTTACAACAAAATTTCAATTACTAGTAATATAGAGAAAGGGAGAGAGAGAGAGAGAGAGGAATACCTTATACTTCGACATGGCTTGGTCGAAGGCGTTGATTAGCGCGGAATCGTCCCACATATCACCTTCCATCGCCATTCTCTCTCTCTGTCTCTCCGACTTGGTACTACAGTCGGTTTTCGAGAACCCTTTCCCACTAAGGCGCATTGAAGAGTACACATATAAGTGGGGCAGGAAGTAAGTACGAATTAGGTGTATTCGTCACGTATCTGTCACTGATATGGGGCGAGTATGGGTACAATTTTGTACCCTCTTCACCCCACTCCATACCCGCCCGCACCGCCCCACCTCATACCCACCATACCTACTTTATTTTGTACATAATTAATATTTAAATTAAAAAAATATGTATTTAAATTCAATAACTTAAATTGTTTATCAATATTATAAAAAACTATAATTGGCTTTTAAAAATAGTATTAAATAATTAATATGAGCGGGTATAGATAATTATTTTTATGCACATTAGGGAGGGTACGGGATGGGTAATGGATACCTATTAGATATTCGCGGTTAATGGAGCGGGTATGGATATGAGTTTGTACCCGCCCCGGGTATCCACTTTACACCCGGGATGGGCAATCGGGCAAGTAGGGGTATTGAATTTAGATGGCAGGTACGAATATAAAGGAGGCACCCCTCATACTCACCTCGCCCCACCTTGCCCCATTGTCATATGTCTGCATTTGTTCTGTGGACTCATCCGTCCTTCGTCAGGCTCCTTCTTGTTCGGGGTACAAGTAAAAGATATGACCCTTTTTTCCATAAAAATATTAATAATATTCAAAAAGACTTTCCAAATTATTGGTTAAAATTAAAATAATTCCAAAATTTTAATTTTATCAAAGACACTTCAAGCTATTGGTTAAAATTAATGTGACCCCCTCAACTTTTAGTTTCATCAAATACACCCCTTAAACTATTGGTCAAAATCAAAAAGATCTCAAACTATTAGTCAAAATCAAAGTGACTCCCCAAACTTCCAATTTCGTCAAAAATGCCTCCTGAACTATTGGTCAAAATCAATATGACCCCCAACTTCTAACTTCATCAAATACACCCCCAAACTATTAGTGAAACCCTTGAACTATTAACGAAAACCAATTTGATCCCCCAACAATAACAACAACAGACCTAGTGCCTCAAGGGCTCCTCCCTAAGCGGGGGTTTTTTTTTTGGGGGGGGGGGGGGGGGGGGGGGTGGGGGGAAGATAAAGGCTATTTCCGAGGACCGCCAACTTTATAGGGTTGGCAGCATGAGAACTTCCCAGGAAACCACCCATCATGGTACTACTCTCGCCCAAGCACACTTAATTTCGGAGTTCTAATGGAATCCAGTGCATTAGTGTCTGATAAATGAACTCTGTCAATTTGATCACCAACTTTAAATTTTACCAAAAATATTTGAAATTGTTAAGAAAATAGAAAAAAATTAGTTTGGGTACTCTGGCTATTGTCAATATATTTTATAGATGTCCAAGGACTTTAAAATATTTTTGAGTTATTCTAAACCTTTTAACTTATTTTCAAATATTCTCTTCATAATTTTCGTAATATTCCTCTAAATTAAACTACTATGACAAATAAATTAAAAAAAAAAATCCTAAACATAATTTAATTATTATTTATATTTAAATAAATTTAGATATTTAAAATAATTTAAAAATTTTTTTTAATGGAATTAACGAGTTATATGGATAATACATGAAAAAAAGTTATCAAAATTTAGGTTATCATAAAAATATTTTAAAAACTTATTGTTGGCCCCAAAGCCATTTATATTGTAATTTTGATGATAACAACCATTTAGTGAGTCATAGTATTTAATTTGTTCTAATCTTATTTCTAAGTGACTCATAAGAAAGCTACAAAAATCAAGGTTAATCATGTTGATACGAAGCTTTAATCAAGAGGAAAAAAGATCAAAGTTAAAAAGAAGATTCATTTAAATTGAAGAGAATGTGATCCGAGTTCAAGTGCCTTAACATTATTTACTTTTATTGTCAAGGACTTAGGATCGGGATATATCAATTGAGTCCAAGTCTCAACATTGATATGTGATGCTCTAATAAAAATATTTTTGAAAATTGAATTTCAAATATTATTTGAAAAATATTTAAGTTAAAATTAAACCAATCCAGCTTATCAATTAAAATATTTTTTCAAAATTTTTATTTTAAAAAAAGCATGATCAAATTAATTAAAATTTAAATGGGTGATAATTTAGCTTGATTTACGCAATCAATTATCCTTATGATCAAAGAAAAATGGAAATTAATTCAAAAATTTGAGCTAATATAGCAATCAATTAATCAATTAATCAACTTAGCTAATATGGTAAAATTATCCCATCAATCAAGCTAATTGATCAAAAACGTGCAAATTCACCCAGGCATGCTGAGTGTCGACACATAGAAGGTATGTGTTGACACACAGGCTTACAGTAGCCACTGGGAGCTGCGGTGTGTTGACACACAGCCCTTATGTGTCGACACACATATAAAAAAAAAGCTCAAAACGGCTATTTTTGATTTGATTTCTTTTCTAATCGTTTTTCCAACCTTTTGAACGTCTTCTTGGCCCTCATTTGCCTATAAATAGGGCTTGAATGCTTTGGTTCAAATTATCTAATGCTCTCTAAGCATTCTTTGGTAAAAGTTCTCTTATATTCTTACGCTTTAATGATTTGATTTTAAGTTTCCTTTAAAGCTTGTATTTGAGTATCACTTGTTCTCTTATTGTTGATCATTGAAGTTAATTGGCATATCTTTAGCTTTGGCTAAGCTTGATCAATTGTCAATTCACTCTTGAAAGAGTAAAAAGTCTAATTGCTTTAATTGTTCCATTGCTTTATTTCTATTACTCATTGTAAAGGTTGGATCCTGACCCTACGGTTACAAAAGGGTCATTTGTAAAGGTTGGATCTTGAGCCTACGTACAAAAAGACAAGTTGTAAAGGTTGGATTCTGAGCCTGATTTTAAAAAGGATCATCAAGCTTAGTTAAAGGCTCAAGTGACAGAGTAGTCACTTGAGAAGTGGACTAGCTTCCGATTTGGAAGTGAACTACTATAAAAATTTTTGTGCATCGCTTTTATTCTTGCCTTTATCTTTGTCATTTTATATTTATTGTCTATCTTTAAATTTAATTTTAAGTTTATAAATTTAATTTTTCATTTATTACTAAAGAACCTAATTCACTTCCCTTTTAGGTTGGTCTGTGGATTTTCAATTAGTATCAGAGCTAGTACTCTAATTTTTTTTTGGGTCTAATGACCTTAGAGTGATCCCATGGCAACCTTCACCCCGATCTTAGCCGAGGGTCAATCGACCAACAAGCCTCCACTTTTTGATGGGGAAAGTTCCCCTTATTAGAAGCTTAGAATGAGACTTTACATTGCATCCATTGATTTTAATTTATGGCTTATAACAAAAAATGGCAATTATATACCTTCAAAGAAACAAGGTAAGAAAACCATTGAAAAAGTGGAAAATGAGCTTATGCAGGATGATAAAAAAAACTTGTAAACAATGAATAAGCTCATTATCAACTATTTTGTGCTATTGCCCCAAATGTCTTTAATCATGTGTCCAGTTGTCAATCGGCAAAAGATATTTGGGACAAGTTAGAGGTCACTTATGAAGGTACGGATCAAGTAAAGTCTTCAAAAATAAACATATTGGTAAGAGCTTACGAACTTTTTAAAATGAAACTGGGGGAATCAATAAAAGAGTTATACACTAGAGTTTTTGATATTACTAACAAACTCCAAACTCTTGGAAAAATGTATTCAAATGAGGAGTAAGTTAGTAAAATCCTTATATGCCTTCCTATTTCATGGCAAGGCAAGGTTACCGCTATTCGGGAAGCTCATAACCTCTCCACTTATAAACTTGATCAACTAATTAAAAATCTTATGACCCATGAGATTGACATGAAAGAATTTAAAGAAGAAGAAAAACAAAAGAAAAATATAGATATAGCATTTAAATCATCTCTAAGTGACGAAAGTGATGATGAAATTATCATGTTAGCAAAAAGGTTTTACAAACGTTTTGAAAAGAAAAGGTTTAAGAAAAACTTTAAAAAGGGTTCGTCTTCCTCCATAGATGAACCAACTTGCTACGAGTGTGGAGAAATCGGACATCTCAAGAGAGATTGTCCCAAGCTAAAAAATAAGAAATTCTTCAACAAGCTCAAAAAGAAGGACAAAAAGGAAGAATGGAAGAAAGCATTTACGGCTTGGGGAGATAGATGATGATTCCGATGAAGAAAGTGAAGAGGAAGTAGCTAACTTTTGTCTTACGGCTATTGACGATGATAGCATTGAAGACGATGAGGTAACTGATCTATCCTATGATGAATTTGTTGTTGGTTTTCAAGAATTGTATGAGAAATATAAAAAAATTAAAAAAAAAAACAATACAATGATTTCGCAAAGGGTCTTGAAAAGACGGGATTGAAAAAAGATTCAAAACAACATTTATTGTTTGAACTTGAAAATGAATCACTAAAGAAAAAGAATGAGTCCTTAAATGAAGAATCATAAAACTAACTAATAAAAAACAATCTTTGGAAGAAACACTTCATATTTTCAAGGAAAATGAAAAAGGAAAATCCGAGGAAGATGAATCACCTTTGAAGGAGAATGAATCCTTAAAAGAGAGAATGGAAGAACTTTCGAAAATCTCAATCAAAATTTTCAAAGGGCAAGAAACACTCGACAAAATTCTTTCATCTAAAAAACCGGTCTATAACAAAGAAGGAATAGGTTATAATGGAAATATTCAAAAGAAAATTTTGAATGTCCTTTTTGTTAAAGCCTCGGCACCTCCAACAAACTCTATAAGATGCAACTATTGGAATGACTATGGGTAGTCGTGGCCACGGGCCGGGGGGGCTCCAGGTAGCGGCAGCCTGGCCCGCTTTTTTGACAGAATTAAAAAAAAAATTTAAATAATATAAAGTTCTTTTGTACTAAAATTATTGTAATTCATTGATAAATAATATGAGATACAAATATATTTTTTTTCAAGCACTAATAATGCTAAATATACATGTTCAAAAAACATAATGCTCAACATATGTAATAAAATAAAATATACAATAAGTAATGGTAAATATCTTATCAAAAAAAATAATGGTAAATAAATAACGTAACAAGTACAAATACAACGCAGTTGGGGTCTAATATTTAAAAATACAAATTTGTTTATCAAAAAATACAAAGTTTGACGTATGGGGGGTGCGATCGTCTTTTGACGTAAATATTTAAAAGTAAATAATTGACATACAAAAGTGTTGATATCAGTCGTATGGGGGGGTTTCTATGCCATCATTTGACGTATCAGTGGTGCGGTCGTCTTCTTCATCGCTCGATGAATCTAGCTTCATTCTCTGTTGATCTCTTGCCTCAGCTAGCAGCCAATCCTTCAAGCACACGGACATCTCCAAGCTTGACGGCGATAGCTTCGCCCTTTTCGTTCCAAGCAACCTGCCACCAAGACTGAAAGCACACTTCGATGCTACTGAAGACACCGGACAACTTAGTATATCACGTGCCATGGTGTAAAGCACGAGATACTGGGTTTGGTTTGTGTTCCACCATTGTAAAAGGTCAAAATGCGAGTTGGCCGGCGGCCCGAAAATATGGACCAACGGTGTCCGCAAATAATAATCTAGCTCGTCACATGATGTGGGGGCTACTGTGGGCATAAATTGCTCCAATAGCTTCCACGAATATGACGTGTGTGAACTACTTCCACTAGATGTGGAAGATCCTACTGAAGCAGTACTAGGATTATTGAATGCTAATTGACGGGAATATTAAAAAAATAAACTATGCAAATCGTTATCGATATCGGGAATGAAAGTGTTGATATTAAGACTAGGATGCAAATATTTGAAAAAATGTTGGCAAAACAAGTTTAAACCCCCGCATTTACAACGAGGATCTAAAATAGCTGCCAAGCAGTATGTAAGAGGTAGTTCAGACTAATATTTGGTAAACTTTTCTTTCATTGCCTTAATCGATTCGAACAAAATGGGGTTGGATTCATTACCCACCATCTAATTGACAATATCAAGCAATCTTGATATTGCTTGAGGCATGGTCGGATAGTAGCAACCCGAAAAAAATGTCGTGGCCTCTTTAAACATGCTAAAAAAGTTACAAATTTGATCTATTGTCTCCTAATGTATACCGGCCAGGTTGTAATCGCTCCATTCTGTACGATTTTCCCGTGCGAATTCCATCAGAACGTCTTTGTATGGTAGAATGTGCTTTAACATTTCTACCGTAGACGACCACCTAGTTCAGGAGTCTAATTTGAATTGTTATATTCTATGTTATGCAACCTACATAAATTTCTAAATCTTTTTTTCTAGTGCCAGATGATTTAATGGATATTATTACGGATCTTAAGGTGGTAAGAGATACGTTTACAAGATCTAAACCATCCATTACCATTAAATGCAAAATGTGACAAATGCAACGAATATGAAAACACGTCCCACCTAACATGGGTCTCATTTGCCTAATTAAATGTGTAACGGATGCAGTGTTATTGGTAGCATTGTCGAATGTAATACTAAAGATACGTAGCTCTATGCCCCAGTCGTGGACTGCCGACATAATCGCATCCATAATTACCTCGGCAGTGTGGGGGCAATCTAAAAGTCCAAAATGAATTATCCTCTTTTGGAGGATGTAGGAGTCATCGGTCCAGTGTGCCGTTATGCACATGTAAGGTTGGCTGGGTTTCGACGTCTATATGTCCGACGTCAACGAGAACATGCTCGTGTTCGTCGCAAAAAGTGTTAAGACCCCAGCTTTCATCCCGTGGTATAATGTAAAAGCGTCCCGTTTTACGGTGTTTCGAGGAATCCTCACAATGGCGGGGTTCACATTCGTTGGAGGTAGTCGACGAAATATGGGTTTTCGCCGGTATTGAAAGGCCTTTCACCCAAAATTATATATTTAGCTAGCCCCTTTCGGTTGCTCTCTTGAGGGAACCTAAAATTAGCAAGTGCACCAGTCACTTGCTGTACTAGACGTTGTTGGCTCTTATCTGGGTATTGCTCGGGGTGGCACCTAAGTATATGTCTGTTTAATGTGCCTATCCCATTGCCAGGTTGATGGCTAAAAGTCCTAGCTGATTCACATAATTTACAAGTTACTTTATTAGTTGTCTTATTAAGGGTAAAATGATTCCATACCCCACTAGTTGTATGCCTACTAGTAGAGGTACTAATTTCAGGCTGGGCTTCGGTGGTGGGCGTGGGTTCCTCATCAGTTTGTGAGTCTCCAACCCTACCACCACCCGACTCATGATAATCTTGTTGTTGTGAAAAGTCATAATCTATGCTATCATCAGTGTATTGGGGTGATGGGCCTGGTTGTATAAAAGCTCATTTCTCCGTATTAAGTACTACAATTCTACTCCTTTTAGGGATTCTGAGTGGCCTAGAAGAGCTAGAACTAGCACGACCGGCTCCAGAGGATGATGAAAATTTGTGTGCCATATTAGTATAAGTGATTGATATTTATAAAATGCAAGCAGTAATGCAAATTAAATAACTAAAAATGCGAATCAAATAAAATTGCGATACTAAAATTACCGAAACGAGAACAATGAAATTCGAACTTTAGCCAAGCACTTTACGAACAACAAAGTTAGAGCACAATTTTGCAATTAGCAAGGTTGAAGAAGATGGGAGATGATGAATGTATAGAGAGAGAAGAGAGGATTGAAGATTTGGTGAGGAAATAGGTTGGGGAGGATTAAGTATTTATAGAAAAAAAATATAATATTTTTTTTTAAGAGCCGTTGAACTGCTCTTTTTAAATAGCCGTTGGGGCAACGGTCAGGTAGCCCGGGCCCGGGTCGGGCCCAGCGGCAACCAAAATTTGGCCCGCGGCAGTGGCCAGGCCGGTTTCCAGGCCGACCCGGCCCGTTGGCCACGCCTAACTATGGGCATATTATGTACCAATGTTCTTTTAAAAGAAATATGAGAAAGACAAAGATAGTTTAGGTCCCAAAAGGATCTCAACCACCTAATGTAAATGCTAA
The DNA here is from genome assembly GCA_018398585.1 of Simmondsia chinensis. Lineage (NCBI taxonomy): Eukaryota > Viridiplantae > Streptophyta > Magnoliopsida > Caryophyllales > Simmondsiaceae > Simmondsia > Simmondsia chinensis. The sequence goes on from JAGTTD010000001.1 coordinate 38,784,310, forward strand.
CAACAAATGACCCAAAAAAATTTGGGTACCTAAAAGTGTTTGAATTGTGGTAAGTGTGTATGAAAATTCAAAGCAAAAACCAAAAGTGGTACTTGGATAGTGGTTGCGCAAGGCACATGACCGGAGATAAATCTAAGTTTACTTCACTAATGCCAAGAAAAGGAAATGTCACTTTTGGCGATAATAAGAGAGGAAAAATAATCGGTAATGGTAACGTTGCTTCTAACTCTTCTCCTTGTATTGAAGATATCTTACTTGTGGAAGGTCTTAAGCATAATTTGCTAAGCATTAGTCAATTATGTGATAAATGTTATTGTGTGAACTTTGAATCATATAGGTACATAGTTAAACATACTTAAACAAATGAAATTTTGCTTGTTGGTCTTCGATGTAAAATGTCTATATGATTGATCTTGATTGTGTAGATTCATTAAAGTGTTTTAGTGTCTTGAATGAAAATAATCCTTGGATTTGGCTTAGAGGATTTGGACATGCTAGCATGGATTTGATTTCAAAACTTTCAAAAAACAATCTTGTTATAGGATTACCCAAGCAAAAATTTGAAAAAGATCATATTTGGGATGAATGTCAATATGGCAAACAAACTAAATCTTCATTCAAACCTAAGACTGTGATTTCAATATCAAGGCATCTTGAACTCTTACATATAGACTTGTTTGGTCCTACTCGTCATTTAAGCCTTGGTGGAAAGTGATATGGACTTGTAATTGTTGATGATTACTCCCGTTTTACTTGGGTCCTATTCCTTTCTTATAAGAGTGAAGCATTTGATAAATTTGAAAAATTTTGCAAAAAGGTGCAAAATGAAAACGATCTGAAAATTATTTCGGTTGATGTGATCATGGAAGGGAATTTGAAAATGATGATTTTGAAAATTATTGCAATTACTTTAGAATTGACCATAATTTTTCGGCACCTAGAACTCCTCAACAAAATGGAGTGGCTGAAAGGAAAAATAGAACACTTGAAGAAATGGCAAGAACCATGATTTGCGAAAATAACTTGCCTAAATCATTTTGGGCCGAAGCCGTTAACACCGCATTGCTACATCTTAAATCGAGCTTTAATAAGACCAATTGTGAAGAAAACACCATATGAACTTTATAAAGGTAGAAAACCAAACATTACATATTTTAAAGCTTTTGGGTGCAAATGCTTCTTTCATAACAATGGCAAAATAAATCTTGGCAAATTTGATTCATGAGTTGATGAAGGTATTTTCATTAGATACTTCCTAAAAAGCAAAGCATATAGAGTCTATAATAAAAAGACAAAAGTTGTAGAAGAGTCTATACATATAGTTTTTGATGAAACTAATGTCTTGTTCTCTAAAATTCCTTGTGATGATGATGATATAGTAATCAAACTAATAAACATCACACTCATTCGAGGAGCAAGAAAAAGATAAACTTAAAGCTCAAATGGATGAACCAAAAGGCGATAACCAAAATGTAGAATCCAAAGAGGAAGACTTACCACGAGATTGGAAATACTTGAAGGATCACCCAATAAGTCAAATAATTAGTGATCCCTCTCAAGGTGTAAAAACAAGGCATGCATTAATTCAGTATTGTCATTCAGCTGCATTCATCTCTCTTAAAGAACCCAAGAATATAAAAGAAGCTCTTAATGACGCAAATTGGATAATGACAATGGAGAAAGATCTAAATCAATTCAAGAGAAGTGATGTGTGGGAACTTATGGATAGACCTCAAGATCATCAAGTCATCGGTACCAAGTGGGTCTACCGCAACAAGAAGGATGAGGAAGGTAATGTGGTAAGAAACAAGGCAAGGTTAGTAGCTAAAGGCTATAACCAAGAGGAAGGTAGAGACTATGCGGAAACCTTTGCTCCCGTTGCTAGGTGAGAAGCTATTAGACTTTTATGTGCATTTGCTTCATTTAAATATTTCAAACTTTTTCAAATGGATGTAAAAAGTGCTTTTTTAAATGGTCTTATTGAAGAAGAAGTTTATGTTGAACTATCACCTGGATTTGAGGATGACAAATTTCTCAACCATGTTTTTAAACTCAAAAAGGCTCTCTACAAATTGAAACAGGCTCCTAGAACTTGGTATGAGAGATTGAGTTCCTTTTTAATGCAAAATGGATTTTCAAGAGGAAAGGCTGATACCACACTTTTTATCAAACACTCTAGACATGACATTCTTATTATGCAAGTTTATGTTGATAATATAATGTTTGGTGCTACTAATCCATCTATTTGTGAAGAATTTGCAAATATTATGAGTAGGAAATTCGAAATGAGTATGATGGGAGAACTCAACTATTTCCTTGGATTGCAAATCAAGCAAGGCAAGGAAGGAATTTTCATCAACCAAGTCAAGTATATCAAGGAAATGCTTAAGAAATTTGGCATGAAAAATACGAAGGCAATTGCAACACCAACAAGCTCAACTCTTAAGTTAGATATGGATAAAAAAGGTAAAAAGGTGGACCAAAAGCTATATCGAGGTATGATAGGATCCCTTCTTGACCTTACTGCTAGTAGGCCTGATATATTGTTCAGTGTATGTTTATGTGCTAGATTTCAAGCATGTCCTAAGGAATCTCATTTGTGTGCCGTGAAAAGAATATTTCGATACCTAGTTGGTACTCTTACCTGGGGCATATTTTACCCTAAATGTGATTTCTTTGATTTAGTTGGATATAGTGATGCGGATTTTGTTGGATGCAAAGTGGACCGAAAATCGACAAGTGGTACTTGTCAATTTCTTGGTTACGCTTTAGTGTCATGGTTTAGCAAAAAGCAAAATTCCGTTACTTTATCCACCGCCAATGACGAATATGTTGCATGTGGAAGTTGTTGTGATCAAATATTGTGGTTAATGCATCAATTAAATGACTATGGCATTAATATTGACCATGCTCCTATAATGAGCGATAATACTAGTGCTATATGCTTAACTAAAAATCCGGCTCAACATTCTAGAACAAAGCATATTAAGGTTAGACATCACTTCATTTGTGATCATGTGCTCAAGGGAGATGTCATTGTAAAATTTGTTTCCACCAATGACCAATTAGCGGACATTTTTAATAAACCTTTTAAGTGAAGAAATTTTTGTGATATTAGAACTAGAATTGGCATGTGCAATTTGACTACTTGACTTTGATTGCTTGCATTTAACATTGAGTTTTAATACTTAACATAGAAGAGCTCAAACGGACTAAGTATTCTTATCAAACTCATGGATATAGGAACTTGGACTATTTTTTCAAACAAAAAAAAGAAAAAGAAAAATTAGGGTCACACACAGAAAAAGAACAGAGGCATGCTCTGTCTTCTGTGTGTCGACACATAGTAGCTATGTGTCGACACACAGAGTAGCAGTAACGTTGCTCTGTTTCTCTGTGTCGACACACAGATCGTCTGTGTCGACACACAGGGGAGCATCACGGGGCTGCAGTACACTTCTGCACAGACCCTCTTTTTCCCCTTTCTTCACTTTTTCACCTCAATTCATCTTCACTCTTTCAACTTCTCTCACTTTCTCTCAAACCCTAACCTCTTTCCTTTTAAAATCTCCCCAAAACTCATCAATTTTCTTCAAATTTCCTTCAAATGTTTACTAGAAATCAAGTTTCTATCAATATTTTAACATCAAAAGCTTAGAGTTTTTGTCAAAAATTCATCTTTTTCACAAACTCTAACACCAAAACCGAACCCACTAAAATGTTTCTCAAATTTGTTTGTTTTTCTTCACTTTTCTTGTTTTTCCAAGTTAAAATTCTCTATTTTCACTACCATTTCATTTTCTTTAACAAACTTCTCAAAAATTCATCTTTTTTTTAAAACCCTAACCCTACCTCCGATTATAACTTTTTTTCGTCCAAATCTCTTCAAGTTTTCAGTAATGGGTCGCAAAAAGAGGTCAGACACCACTTCCAAGAAGAAATATGGGAACACTGCAAAGGCTTCTTCCTCTTAGGATCCTAGCTCGGCAAATTCCTCTAGTCCCTTCCTCAAAAAGGAAGTGTTATTTGATAGATTCGTAGATTAGGCTTGGGTTAGGACACATAACTTGGGAGAATTATTTACTTTATTTGAAGGGGTAGGTTGGACTGAAATTTGTTGTATAATGGAATCAGAATTTTCTTTCAACCTTAAAATTTCTAGAACTACTCCTCTAGAATTATCCTCAACTGTTTTAGGCCAAGAAATCAAACTTAATGCATCTTATGTAAATGATTTGTTTGGATTTGATTTTAACGTAGAAGATGATTCTATTTTTCCCCAAGAACTCCACCAATTCCCGCTTTGCAAATCTCATCGCCGCTCCTTGCTTAGACAAGTTTGGGCTGACATACCACTTTCTAACCCAAGGAAGCCGAACTCGAATGATTTAGGAGTGGTTCTTAAGTGAGCACATAAATTAATTTGTATGAACATCACTCCAAGATTGGGTGGCTTTGACTCGGTCTCAAACTTACATTTATTCCTTCTGTTTAGACTCCTAAATGGCCAGAAAATTAATCTTGAGGACTTAGTATTAAAATTCATATTTCATATTTATTTTAGAAAGACTAATCCCACTTATGGCATGCTTCTTACCCGTGTTTTTCAACGCATTTTAACTCACTCATTTTTTAACAAACTGCATTCCTTGTCAAGATGACTCTATTGAGACATCTTTGAAAAAGATGGGTTTCAAATTTAAAAATAACGAATGGGTAAAGAAACAAAAAGGAGTAATGAGGATGGAAGAAATAGATGAAATTAGAGATAAGGAAGAGGAAGAGGAAGAGGAAGATTTTGACGGGGAAGATGGGGTTAACAAGGATGAATCTCAACCAGGACATCGGAAAAGGAGTGTAAGTGATTGACTTAATTCTGTGGAAGACCAATTAGCTTCCTCGCAAGAAGGACAGTCCACCTTACACTCCAATCTTGAAGAGTTCCGACAAGAAGCACGATCCGCAATACAAAAGCTTTATGATTTTCTATCATGTAGACAAAGTCCCCCAACTCCTTAGACTTATTTTCTCTTCTTTCAAAATTTGGAGCTACATTTCATTATTGTACAACATTCCACTTTAAGTGATGCAATGTTATGACTATTTGAATGTGTACTATTTTCTTGTGTTCATATATGCTCTCATAGACACTTTCTATCCCTTATGTTGTACTTTTTGTTAATGACAAAGAGGAGGATAAATTTATGCACAGTATTCATGCTTAGTTATGTCATAAAGATGATGCTAGGTGCAAGTTAATTGAACATTTAACCCCAAGAATGCATTTACCACGGCATGAAGTATGTAGTTGATTGAGAAATGTTGAAAATGATGATGATGTTAATATATCGAATTTATGATTCCTAAAATGCATCAACTTAGGGGGAGTAATTGAGTTTGAACCTTTATAATGATATAAATTGCTCCATAATTTCATTGTCATGTCTATGCTTTAGTAAGTGGATACTTTTTATGGTAAATTCTCTACTTTTTATGTAGATTGTTGGCCCTAAAGCCATATATATTGTAATTTTGATGATAACAACAATTTCGTGAGTCCTAATGTTTAAATTGATCTAATCTTGTTTCTAAGTGACTCGTAAGAAAGCTAGAAAAATTAAGGTTAATCACGTTGATACAAAGCTTTCTAAGATGATGAATCAGGAGGAAAATAAATCAAAGTTGAAGAGAAGATTCATCTAAATTGAAGAGAACATGATCCGAGTCCAAGCGCCTTAACGTTATTTATTTTTATTGTCTAGGACTTAGGATCGGGATATATCAATTGAGTCCAAGTCTCAATATTGATATGTGATGCCCTGACAAAAATATTTTTGAAATATTTTTGAAATTGATTTTTAAATAATATTTGAAAAATATTCAAGTTAAAATTAAACCAATCTAGCTTATCAATTAAAATATTTTTTCAAGATTGGTATTTTAAAGAAAGTATGATCGAATCAATTAAAATTCAAATGGGTGATGATTTAGCTTGGTTTGTGCAATCAATTATCCTTATGATCAAAGCAAAATGGAAATTAATTAAAAAATTTGAGCTAATATGGCAGTCAATTAATCAATTAATCAACATAGCTAATATGTTAAAATTGCCCTATCAATCAAGCTAATTGATCAAAAACGTGCAAATCCACCCAGGCATGCTAAGTGTCGACACACAGAAGGTAAGTGTCGATACGCAGGCTTACAGTAGCCACTGGGAGCTGCTTTGTGTCAACACACAGCCCTTGTGTGTTGACACACAGATCAGAAAAAGCTCAAAACGGTTACTTTTGACTTGATTTCTTTACTAATCTTTTTTCCAACCTTTTGAATGTCCCCTTGGCCCTCATTTGCCTATAAATAGGGTTTGAATGCTTTGGTTCAAGTCGTCCAACACTCTCTAAGCATTCTTTGATAAAAGTTCTCTTACATTCTTGCGCTTTAACGGTTTGATTTTAAGTTTTGTTTTTAGTTTTTATTTGAGCATCACTTGTTCCCTTATTGTTGATCATTGAGCTTAATTGGCATATCCTTAGCTTTGGCTAAGTTTGATAAATTGTCAATTCACTCTTGAAAGAGCGAAAAGTCTAATTGCTTTAATTCTTCCATTGCTTTATTTCTATTACTCATTAAAGGTTGGATCTTGACCCTACAGTTATAAAAGGATCATTTGTAAAGGTTGAGTCTTGAGCCTACGTGCAAAAAGACCGGTTGTAAAGGTTGGATCCTAAGCCTGATTTTAAAAAGGATCATCAAGCTTAGTTAAAGGCTCAGGTGAAAAAGAGTAGTCACTTGAGAAGTGGACTAGCTTTCGGTTTGGAAGTGAACCACTACAAAAATCTTTGTGCATCGCTTTTATTCTTGCCTTTATCTTTGTCATTTTATATTTATTGTCTATCTTTAAATTTAAGTTCATAAATTTAATTTTTCATTTATTACAAAAGAATCTAATTCACCCCCCTCTTAGGTTGTTGTTTGAACCTTCACTTATGACACATGAAAAGTTTGGGGGTATTTTCGATAAAATTCAAAGTTTGGGGGCTACTTTAATTTTGACAAATAGTTTGGGGGTCTTTTTGAATATTATCCAAAAAATAAATGTAACTCCAAAAGACTTGGAATAGGATAGAATTAAAAATTCTATTTTTTGAATAATTAAAGTAATTGATTTTTTTTTTTTTTTTTTAGGCAATTGGTTTATATCTAGGTTTCATGTTAAATTAGGGCTAAAATCTTATTGGATTTTCGGTTAGCTAATGCAATTAATTTGCAATTCAGGTTAGCATGGAGTGTGTTTAAGTTGGGAAGGGTGATTTTGGGCTTGACCCATCTTGGTTTCTAGTTAATTAGGTCGTGTTATTTTCAATTTGGATTTACCAGAGGTTGGGTCAAATTTAGGTTCAATTAAGTTCGGTCGATCTACTTTCAATTTGTGTCATTTTTAGGTTTTGGGTTAATTAGGTTAGGTTATTGCAGGTTTGAGATTAGCTCAATTGGGTCATGTTCAAGTGAGGTTTGAGTCATGTAATGTCATATCGGGTTCAAATCATCTTGGATTTTGAGTCCATTGGGTTGGACCCTTTCCGACTTTGACTTAGATTAGATTAGGTCAATTTGGCTTTGAGTAATGCACTTTGGGTCATTTGGAGTTTCCGGTCAAATTTAGGTTCGATTGGCTGTTTGTTTCAGTTTTGAGTCATATTAACTTTCGAGTTAATTGACTTTGATCATTTTGAGTTTCGAGTAAGAAGAATTAATTTAGAATTACAATTCTTTCCCCCCATTCAAAGGAATTGGAATATAAAGTTTTTAGTTAATACTCAATTCCATGAATTTGGATAATAGAATTGTAATTCTAATTCTAGCAGATGAACTAAACCACAAAATTAAAATTTGGGCCTCTAATATTTGTTTTAGCCTCAATTCCAGGCCTCAATCCTGTGCTCCTAACAAATATAAAGTTTTTAGTTTATGGTCTTATAAAATTAGTAATTCATTGATGATTAATTCAGTAAGAATTTGAGGCATGAGATGAAATGCTTGTGTTGTTCTGTTATAAAAGTATGACAGAGATTGCCGGTTTTGCCCTCGCTTAATTTCAACTCGTAGTGACAGTCCTTGTAAATTTCTTGAAATTTCAGGACGATTTCGTTCTAATATTTGGAATAAAAAGTGATGTGAATCGCCAAATTTCTTGAAAAACAAAGGGAAAGATTCAACGGTCGTTCATAAATTTTATTATTAAAGCTAATAAAAACTAGGGTAAATAGGTTCAATCAAGTTCCTGTCAAGAAAACAAGCGAGAAACTTTAAAAATAACAATGTAAAATAGCAAACTCAAAACTACCTAAAAGCTGTAACCTAAGGGCTATCCACACATTTTGATGGTACATACTCTTTAAATCCAACTTACTGAACACCTTGGTGCTACTCAATTGATCTAGTATAGGTCATCTAATCTCGGTATTGGAAATGGATAACATACAGTGATCATGTTTATAGCTTGGCTATCCACACACATTCGCCAAGTCTTGTCTGTCTTAGGTGTTAACAATGCCGGTACTACACAGGGACTTAGACTCTATCGGATAAAGCCTCGGGTGAGTAACTCTTCCACCTGCCACCTAAGCTCCTCATGCTCAGCTGGGCTCATTCAGTAGTGTGGCTTGTTTTGTAAGGACGCCCCTGGCATTAAGTCAATCCGGTGCTATATATCTTTCAATGGTGGCAAGTTATTTGGCAACTCTGAAAATACATCATCAAACTCTTCTAATAATGCCTTCAATTGAGGTGACATTTTTCCTTGGTCCACCTGACGCTGTTTTCCTAATAAAACGTACACGATCTTGGTTTTGTCAACTTCTTTCGTGAGCATTGCTCGGGTCTGTAATACGACATTCTCGGCTAGAGCTGGACGAGGCACCTTGTCCTTCTTCTATAATAGCATGATCTTCGATCCATTGAATACGAAGCTGCAAGTGTTTCGTTGCCCATTATGAGTGGCACACCTGTCAAATTGCCATGGACACTGAAACAACAAGTGATACGCATTCATGTTCACGACATCACACCAAACCCCGTCTTGCTATTTTGCAAGGATTGAGAAGTTTATTAGACAATGTTTTGAAACTTTTACCCGATTTCCTTTCTTCAACCAAAAAAGCTTGTACGGGTTTGGATGCGGCCTTTTGTTTTCATCCCTAGTTTCTTAACCCCTTCCTCTGATATAACATTTTCCGAGCTTCCCGAATCAATGACTAGGCGACAAACCTTTCTGCCTATGGTACAGGTTGTCTGAAAAATGTTATTTCTCGGCCACTTGTCTCCATCGTCTTCTTTAGGAATGAAACAAACTTGCCTAATGATTAGAAGGTGTCCTTCTTCTGTGGCAACCTATTCTTTGTCGGTTGGCATGGCCTCCACCTAGCGCTCTTCTTCGGCTGTCTCATCTTCTTCACCATTTGTACCCTCAATAAAAGTCCTTTGCCATACCTATTGCCTTTTCGACACTTGGAGATACGGTGATCTATCTCACCACACTTGAAGCAATGAGTTCGTGAGCTACTAGCCTGCCCCTGATTACTAGAACAGCTAGAATTCGCCCCACCGAGTTTGCTCACTTGTCCTTGTACTTCATTGTTGTATGGGGATCTTGCTTGATTTGAATATCGACCATCAGCTGGTCCACCCTAATGCCCACTCATTTGGTGCCTCTTCTGTTTCTTCAACATGTAAGACTCTTTGCTGAGCCTCAAAGACTGAGAAGATGTCAAACATATTCAACGCCTCTTGAATTGATTCCTTAACCCACCGATATACCTCTCCGCCATCTATTCCACTGACGTTCCCAGGTCGTCCCTCACCATTAAAGCAAAAAACTCTATGGTATGGTGCGTGATCCTTGACGCATGTTTTAGAACAATTGGTACATAAGTCTGGTGTAGTTGTGGGGCAAGAGAGCTCTTTTCATATGTTCCTTCGTCTGTCCCATCTCTCAATCTTACGCTTCCTCTGTCTCAATCGTGAATGCTTTAGTTGTTGCCACCAAACAACAACTCTTCCTCCCAACCGTGTCATTATTGAGGGAACCTGCTTATGTTCGAGAACCTCTGTAAAATCTAGGACTTCTTCGATGGCTACAACCTAATCAATAAACTCCTTAGGCTCTCTACCACCTGGAAAATCAGGGAAGTCAACTTGGAATCCTGATTCCCATCATCCATCCTTAGTGTACTCGAATGTATTTTGGAGTTTGGCCTCCCTCTTCTGTTGTTTCGCCCCTAGGCGCCAACTTCATCGAAAGGGTTGTTGAAACTCTCCTCCGTACTTGCCTCGTCACCCAGAACTTAGGTTACGTGTTCAAGATATTTAATGGAGCTTGGTGGACATCCTCTCAACATCATCTCGATTCGATGGAATCTTGCTTCCATTTCTCCGAACCTTGTCTTGATTTGGTGAGCATAGTTGCCATCAGAGTTGTCTCCTCTAGGTGTCAACCTCGGTCCTTAAGTATAAAATTTATGATCAGTAGTAGATGATCTTGGTGTATTCCTGAGATTAAGAACCTAGACCATCTCTTTCTCCTCTATAAGGAGTTTAAGGCAGTTCGAAAATGGGCAAGTTGGACAAAATGAGTTAACTGCAATTTGCATAATAGAACTCTAAAGGAAGTTTTGAAAAATCTTCACTCGAACAAAGTACAGAAGGGTGACAAGAAATTAGAGAAATGCGTTTGGCCTTCTTCGGCAAATTTTGAAAGCTAGAAATCAGTGGGTCTTCACTCGTGGTAGAATTCACCATATAAAGTCTTGTTGCTTAAAAATGTGACTAGTTAGAGTGGTCGAACAAGAAAAGGGTGCATTTTGGCACTTCTACACCGACTGATAACAACATGGACAAGGGTGTTTGAGGAAGTTGCTTAATCTAGTGGCACAAGCCACTTAAACAATATGTTAAGATCAATTTTGATTGATCTAAAGGGAGTCGAGGGGTAGTTGTGGGTCTTGTCATTAAATAGTTCCATGGAGAATTCACCGTCGCTAGAACATAACTATGGGAGACAACCATCATCACGGCTAAAGTGACGATGGCTAGAGATAACATCCACATGGCTACTACAATAAGATTGGGAATGTTTATAGAGAAGGTGACAATGAGATTGTTGTTAAATTTCACCAGGCTTTTAGGCCTAATCCACAGAGTTGGCACACATGAGATTCACATATAAGCCCAAGTGGGGTTCCATACTAAAACCAATTGGCCAAAAGGTGGAGTAATCCACTAGGATTGTAAATCGATCTCTTCACTCTCATAACTCTAATAGAGGATTCTATTATATAGACTCACATATGGAGTTCTAAACACTCTGCCTTACACGTGAGTCTATTTCAAACGCACCCCTCGCCTTCTTCAATCTAACATACTGGAAAGGCCCTCGGAGCACCAAACATAAATACACCCCCTTCTGAGGAAACAGTGTCGACAAACAAGAGTTCAGGATCATCCACCCGCTCTAATACCATGTTAAATTTTACCAGGTGACCCACGGAGTTGGCACACGTGAGATCCACATATAAGCTCAAGTAGGGTTCTATCCTAAAGCCAATTGGCCAAAAGGTGGAGTAATTTACTAGACTTATAAATTGATTTCTTAACTCTCACAACTCCAATATGAGATTCTACTACATGGACTCACACATGGAGTTCTAAACACGTTAAAAATATAAAATTGGAAATAAAATAATTCAAGAACATCTTAACAAAACTTTAGACAAAACACAAAATAAAATAATTCAAGAGCATCTTGAATTAAACAAAGACAAGAAAGAACTAAATAGAAAGAGACTTGGATTCAAAAATTCATAAGACTTGGATAGACATATTGAGATTATAGATAAATAATACTTTTGATAGACATTTCTTTTGATCCAAAAACTTGGTTGAAGAATACACTGACTAATCTTCCCTATTCGAGTACAAACATGAGAAACCCAAAAGACTACACTTGCAACTCTGGCTAGAATCCTAGAGAATTGAAGAACAAAACTAAATGTTACAAAATCAACCATCCTTGGCGTATGGCCGGTTATGCTAGAAAGAAGGAGATGAGTGGATGACCCAATTAACTTGACTAGATACTAAAGGAATATACTAGATACTAGAAATATTCTATGTACAAAATATGTAAAAAATACAAGAAAAATATGAATACAAAAGTACATAACAAAAACTAATATTCAACAATTGTAACAAAGGCTATTAGTGGGAAGTACAATGTATCGTGGAAGATCCAAGGTATAATTAAAGACATCAAATCTAGGATCAACAACTGTAACCGAATTATGATTCATTGTGTTTATGGGAAAGGTAATACGGAGATTGATTTATTTGCAAAGACATGCCAGAATGTTTAGATTACAGCAAAATGGTTTACTCCTCCTGCGTCCAACCAATTACGACTTAGCCCTTCTTCAGACATCTTAGACGTACCCTTTCTTTATGAGAATACTTAAGGGTTTTCCTTAGCTTTATAAAAAAAAAATAAAAAAATAACAATGATTGTAATTCATTGTTTTGTGGAATATACAAAGCAAGGCCTCAGACAACTGTAGGAAAACATGGCCCAAAAAAAGACAAGCACAAACAGCAGACCAGAATAAAAAGATAGGAATGCAAAAACGAAATACAGGCAGGGCCAACACATGCTAGAAGACTATAGATACTGAAAAATAAGATAAGGTGTGCGAGGATCAGGCTGGGAGATGAGAGCTTAATATCAAAACTAGGAAGGATGGAAGGTACCCAGTCCATCAATGCAAATCGCTCGATCACACTAAAATCATCACCATCAAAGCTCAACCCGTGCTTCTTCCCAATCTCCCACGTACGCTCCCTTGCAAGATGTTTCTCAGCCATTATAACCTTTTTGACCCTTTTTTAGGCTTCCCTCTTTCTTCTGTCATTACTCAGAGGCTTAGGTAGTCTCTTCACACTACTTCCGGGTGACATGTCTTTTAAGAAATTCATGTAGGTCTCACTTAGTTTGCTCTTTTTTCCCGCGCTTTAGAGCTTTGCGGCCCCTTTTAATCAGGCCAACATTAAGGTCTTGATGACCCGATCCCACTTTCCTCCTTCTCTCCTCAGCCTTGCTAGACTCCTCCTTAAGTTGCACTGGAGCTCTCATGGAGGGTCCGTCATCATACGATTGTCTTTCTAAAGTAAGAGGCTCAAAACCCTCTGGAAATTCAGGTCCCAAGGACATTGGCTTAATATTGATGTGTTTTTCTACGTCTATCAAAATTTAATATAAAACTCTATCTATTAAACACACCAAAATTGAAGTGTAGAGTGAGAGGGTGTTGAACCACAAGGACTAAGAGTGCGTGAATTTAATCTACGATCTAAATTGATTTAAGAAAAAGTGATATTTTTGTGTTAATTAATCTAGAAAACGACAATTAAACTAAAATAATCTACTACTAATTGGGGATGTGTATTAAATTGGAGCCTAGGGTTTCGAATCCATCGTTAGCCACTTACTTTGGCGTTAACTTTTAAATTGAGATTATTGATTATTACACGGGTAGTGGTTTAGGCTACAAGCTTCAACCTACTAAGGTAATGTTAGTATTGCGTATTGACCCTATCTAACTAAAGCATAAGAAAAATAGGCTCTACCTAACGTATTGTTAATTATTACGTATTGACCCTATCTAACTAAAGCATAGGGAAGATAGGCTTTAATTAATAATTCAGTTAATACTATTGCTTGGTTAATTAATCCTAAGACTACAAGCACAAAGAATTAATTTATAAATATCAATATCAACAATTAAAGGTTACAAATTCAATAATCATATCAATTGAATAAACAATAAAAATATAATACTTCAAAGTATTTATCTCAACCAAGCAATTCATGTCAACAATTAAATTAAAGCGAATTAAACGTAAACAAAAGTAAAGGCTAAGATTTCATCTAACCCCAGAGAGCAAGTTAGCTTTCCATCAAGGATGATTCGGTGAAGGAGGAGATGAACGAACTCATGTCGGTCTTCCCGCTACTTTTGCTCTCGTTCCAATTTAACAAAAAAATAAAAAAAGAAAAAAAGAAAATCTGAGAAAGAGAGATAGTTGAGAAAAAAAAAAAAAAAAAAACCAGAGGCGGTGATACAGAGACCCCCGAATTTATACACATCCTCGCTGCTGCTCTCAACCCTACGGATGCTGGGCCGAGTTGAGAGACGATAGGCTGGGCTGTGTGTCGGTGTGTGGTGACGTCTTGGGCATGGTGGTGTGTAAACGGGAGCTATTTGGGTTGGGCTGCTGCTGGTGACGAGGTGGGTTGTTGGGTCAGGAGGTAGGGGATGATGAACAGTGAGGCTCGGGTACGGTAGCGGTGCGGGTTGAGCTTTTACGTTCTTGTCCCGAATCTCGATTGACTTGATTTAATTTTTTACGCATCGAATTTGACTTATTTGCACCAAAATTTGACAATTTTCGAAACTTTAATTTCAAACCTGCTAAACATAAAAATTGCCAAAATGAGTGTAGAACTATAATTAATCAGGTATGAAATAATTAAATATCAATTAAAAGTTGCATAAATATGAGACGCATCAACACCCCCACACCTAACCTTTGCTAGTCCTCGAGCAAGGTATATGATTTAACATACAGACTAAAGTGACTAACTACCCCAACGATCCCAACCTTAACCAAGTTTTTCGAGATTAACACCTTTATTACAATTCAAGACAAGATTTAATCATTTAGAGCATTCTCTAATTTCATGAATTTAGATGATTAAACTTCAAAACTCGTCATAGAATTTCATTAACGTTGTATCAACTAATAAGGACTACTCAAGCAATTTAAGCGCACAAGTGAAAGTGATTAGGATTTTATGCCACGGAATCTCCTCAAATTCTCGCTGCCAACCAAATATATAAAGGTTTTGTGCACCCGCACCATTGAATCACCTCAACACATGTCTATACATAGAGAAATTTTAAGTGGCATATGAGTGACCACTTTACAACATTCTGGCCTCGATATAGCACAAAAGAAACTTTATCATAAACGTACATCAATTTTCAATTTTACCTTTTCTTTTGGAGGAAACCCCTTTTTTTTCTTTTTGTTTCCTCTTTCTTTTCTGTCCATTTTTGGACTTTTTTTTTTTTAAAACACGTACTTCATCATTACAATTGACATTGACCAACCAGTACTTTACATAATGTTAAGGGCAAGGATTAGGACAAGCCAATAGGGCAGGCTTGCAAAACTCAAGATATATGAGGTTGTTTACTCAAATTCTTCAGATTTTCTGCAATATGAAAGTCTTGTGCTCAGTGAATATGTGAGTGGCATGAGTAGAACCCATTAATATCAACAATAATCAACAACACTCATTAACAAGTATGAAGTAGAATCATTTAATTTCATGGAATTAAGAGAACGAAATAAACAACTAATCCCACTGTCATCATAACTTACGCGTTGATCAAGGAAAACTTAGCTAAACAGTTATAATGCACTCTCAAAACGCACAAAAGAGGTTCAAAATTTTAAAAATTTGACCAAAAATGAGCCTCACCCCCACACCTAAATCATGCATTGTCCCAATGCAACAACATCACAAGAGATAGGTGAGATGGAGCAATACCACCTGACGAGATGGTGTGGACATGTATATATGATTCCTTTAACCTGGCATAAGAACCTGAAAAGAGAGAAAACAAGTCTCCAAGAAACTAATTAGCTCAAAAACTAAACTAAAATAGGAATTAACAAAATCTAGGCTGCCTCCTAGGAGCGCTAAGTTTTACGCCTTTAGCCGGGCGCAATGGGTCTAGCGAAGATCAAGTAATGGCATCAACCAAAGAAGCAATTTCACTGAGCTCACCTAAGACAACATCTACAGCACAATCAGTAGTGTCACACGTGATTTCAGGAGGGAGAGAGTAGTCGGGTGGATGCCTAATGGGAGCAACAAAAAGTGTAGATCGAAGCTTATGAACAGCTTCCAACCAAGACTCATCGAGCTCAACTAATATGTACTTAGATAGCACACTAGTCAATGGTCGAGTCAACTTCCCACGGTCCTTAAGGAATCCCTTATAGAAACTCGCATGACCTAGAAAGTCTCTAACTTGCTTCACATTTGAGGGAGGGGGCGAGTTCACATTCAAATCTATTGTAGCTCTATCAACCTCAATATCCTCCTTAGACAACCTATGGCCTAATACAATTTCCTCCTGGACCATAACATCGTGATTCTTCTCCCAACCCAAGACTTCTTTCATGTCCGGGTTCAACCTTCGTTGCATCTCGTTAGAAGGTTTTACATTTTCATTAAGAGGGTCATTAACTAGGGTAGAGGAGAGTGTTTGGTCCACCAAATCATCAACAACATCTACACAAACGCACTCTAACTCATCCTCACTAGTGGGTGACAACGAAGCCATAAAAATAGTCAACCTAATAGTCATATTGGAAAAGCTAACATCCATTACCCTAGATCTACAACAGATGGTAGCATTTTGCCGTCGCTAAGAAAAGATGACCTAGAATGACAGGGACATGGTTTTTTGAATGACTAGAAGGTTCCATACCAAGCATGAGGAAATTAGCAGGAAATACGGCTTTGTCTACTCTCTCTAGTACGTTAATCAGCTCACCACGGGGAATTCTAGTTGATCTATCTGCTAATTGCAAGGTCACCGTGGTGGGTTGCAACTCTCCCAGGCCTAACTTCTCATAAACCGAGTAAAGAATAATGTTGACACTCGCTCCTAAGTCCAGTAAGGCTTTATCGATCGGGTAGTCTCCAAGTGAACAAGAGATGGTGGGGACACCAGGGTCTTTGTACTTAACTGGAGTGTCACACTTCAGAATAGAGCTCACTTGCTCGGCTAAGAACACTTTTTTAGGCAGATGTGCTCTAGATCGCCTCTTTTGGTTCAGAAGGTCCTTAATAAACTTTGCATAAGCCGGGATTTGTTTAATCGCATCAAGGAGGGGAATGTTTATCTTTACTTGCCTAAACATCTCCAAAATGTCCTTCCACTTCTTGTCCTTCCCATTTGGATGTGGTGCAACTAAAGCGTGGGGGAAGGGTACTCTAGGTACATATGAGGAAGGAAGATCAGAGGTCTTAGGAGTGGGAGAAGGGTGCACGACCTCATCGGTCTCCTTCTCTCTTTCCTTACTCTTCTCTTCTTCCTCAACACTCGTGGATATTTCACTCTCAGCACTCACCCCATTGTCAACCTCCCTTTCCACTTTTTAACACTGTAAAGGATTTTGCTTGTTCTTGACGGGGAGGATAGTTTTCTTGCCTCACATAGTTCCTAGGGTTCTCTTCAGCTTGGCTAGGGAGTCTTCCCTCATCTCTCCTACTCAAAGCGTTAGCTAGTTGACCTATCAGGGTTTCTAGCTTTGCAATCGATTGTGTATGGGAGTGGAGGAGTTGGGAATTAGCTTCCAAACCTTTCAGCGTACTCAAAACCTTCTCTTCAAAATTCGAATTAGAGCTCAAATTAGGAGGTTGAAAGTAGTTGGAAGCATACCCTTGCAGTTGAAAACCGACCGGTCGTGTCATACCAGGTGAGTGAGGTCGTCGGTGAGATTGCTGTGGCACAAATTGTCCTTCTCCACCTTGCCTCCAGGAGAAGTTAGGATGGTTTCTCCAGCCCGGATTGTACGTATTAGAGTATGGGTCGTTTCATGAGAATCCTTGGGCTGCATTGACTTGTTGCTCTGACCACTCCACATAAGGTGAAGCAGAGGGGCAGTCATGTGTAGAATGAGAGACACTAGAACATGAAGAGCAAGCACTATGCACATTTGAAACATGAGACACATTAGGTGCAGTAGAGGGGGCCAGTGTCATCTTAAATAGGGAAGTTAACTGCTCTACGGAAGAGGCAAGAGAGTCTACTTTCTTATCTAAGATGGAGGTGTGAATAATCTCATTTACTCCTCGATTTAATCATGTAGCATTAAGACGTGCATGTGCGACAGAATGTGGTGAATTCTCATTCAAAAGTTCAAACAGTTCTCACGCCTCATCCTCATTCTTCCTAAGGAACTGACCACCACACGAGGCATCTACAGTTTGTTGACCCTTCTCCTTAACCCATAATAGAAATTTTGGACTAGTTGCCATTTAGGGATAGCATGATATGGACAAGCTCATAAGAGTTCCCTAAACCTATCCCAACTCTCGTGAAACTCTTCAGTAGGAAGTTGGGCGAAGGTGTTAATGGCTCTCCTAGCAGTGTTAGTCTTGCTAATGTGATAGAATTTCTTAAGAAATTCTTGTTGCATTTAGGTCCAAGTACTAATCGTCCCAAATAGGTAAGGTGCCTAACCAATATTTAGCCTTTTCCTTTAAGGAGAAAGGAAAGAGGCGAAGCAAGATGGCGTCATCACTGACGTTAGGAATCCCAAAGGTTGAGCAAACCTCCATGAAACTGTCCAAGTGTGTGTACGGGTTCTCATTGGCTAAGCCGTGGAATGAAGGAAGCATCTGTATAGTATGTGGCTTAAGCTCGAACTGATGGGCTACGGGTGGTAACCTAATGCAGGAGGTTGAAGCATATGTGGTGGAAGTAAAGTAGTCCATAAATGTACGTGGTTGTTGTTCGTCAGCTATTACGGTTTGTGCTCGGTGTTGGGCTCTAAGGTCTCTTAAAGTTCTTTCAATTTCAGGGTCGAATCTAGCAAGGTCCAGAGACAAAGAGTGACGACCGTGCATGAACAATTATCCACACGAAGCAAGTAAATTAAAAATTAAATAAGCAAAACAGATAAAACAGACAAACAAATACTAAAAAAAAAGACAGATAACAAGATACCCTAAAATCTACTTATGTACGAAAATCACAAGAAAAATAATGCTAATAAAAGAATATAATTTTTTTTTATTTTAGAAAAGAGACAATAACGATTAAAGAGAATTAAAAATTAAAAATCCTAAATTAAGATTCAAATTAAGATTTCAAATCCTGAGTTAAAAAATAAAATAAAATTATTTAAAATTAAACAAGAAATAAAAAGTTCAAAATCAAAGAAAATGACGAACGTTGCCTAGTCCCCGACAACGGCGCCAAAATCTTGATGTGTTTTTCTACGTCTATCAAAATTTAATATAAAACCCTATCTATTAAACACACATAAATTGAAGTGTAGGGCGAGAGGGTGTCGAACCATAGTGACTAAGAGTGCGTGAATTTAATCTGTGATCTAAATTGATTTAAGGAAAAGTGATATTTTTGTGTTAATTAATCTAGAAAACGACAATTAAACTAAAATAATCTACTACTAATTGGGGATGTGTATTAAATTGGAGACTAGGGTTTCGAATCCATCGTTAGCCAATTACTTTTGCGTTAACTTTTAAATTGGGATTATTGATTAGTACATGGGTAGTAGTTGAGGCTATAAGCTTCAACCTACTAAGGCAATGTTGTTAGTATTGCATATTGACCCTATCTAACTAAAGCATAAGGAAAATAGGCTCTACCTAACGTGTTGTTAATTATTACGTATTGACCCTATCTAACTAAAGCATAGGGAAGATAGGCTTTAATTAACAATTTGGTTAATATTATTGCTTGATTAATTAATCCTAAGGCTACAAGCACAAATTAAAGGTTACAAACTCAATAATGATATCAATTGAATAAACAATAAAAATATAATACTTCAAAGTATTTATCTCAACCAAGCAATTCATGTAAACAATCAAATTAACCCGAATTAAAAGTAAACAAAAGTAAAGGCTAAGATTTCATCTAACCCCAGAGAGCAAGTTAGCTCTCCATCAAGGATGATGCGGAGAAGGAGGAGATAAACAAACTCATGTCAGTCTTCCCGCTAATTTTGCTCTCGTTCCAGTTTAACGGAAAAAAAATAAATAAAGAAAATCGAAGAAAGAGAGATAGTTGAGAGGAAAAAAAAAAAAAAAAAAGCGCAGAGGCGGTGACAAGAGGCGGTGATACAGCCCAGAACGAAAAATCCCCCCTGGTGAACAGAGACCCCCGGATTTATACACATCCTCACTGGCTGAGTTGAGAGACGTTAGGTTGGGCTGTGTGTCGGTGTGTGGTGACGTCTTGGGCCTGATGGTGTGTAAACGGGAGCTGTTTGGGCTGGGCTGCTGCTGGTGACGAGGTGGGTTGTTGGGTCTGGAGGTAGGGGATGATGAACAGTGAGGCTCGAGTACTGTAGCAGTGCGGGTTGAGCTTTTATGGTCTTGCCCCGAATCTCGATTGACTTGATTTAATTGTTGACGCATCGAATTTGACTTATTTGCTCTAAAATTTGACAATTTTCGAAACTTTAATTTCAAACCTGCTAAACATAAAAATTGCCAAAATGAATATAGAACTATAATTAATCAGGTACAAAATAATTAAAATATCAATTAAAAGATGCATAAATATGAGACGCATCAAATATCACTTACACAGTCTAGAGATTGATTACCTTTAGGAGACAACTAGTCTTAAGGTCTAGTTGATTCAGCTCCACTTTCCACTATCCATGGCGAGAAAAGTAGGGGCCTCCGGTTGACTCAAATTTCCTGGATGGGTGTTACAAACAGTTGGATTACAAACTGAGTAGAGGGATGAATGATAATGGAACATCGAAACTGGAAGTCCCGGGGCCTTCTACCAATAAGATGACCGTCAACCTGTAATGCAATATGGCCCATACTTTGCTCATCAATCCTCACATCAATTCTTCCAAGCCTAGATCGTGTCTACGGAAAATCCTCCTGCAATGGATGAACAGCAGGAGGGGGAGATCCTGAAGTGATTCAAGCTCTAGCACTTTGATTTTGTTGAGAAGTTAGAGCTCATTCCCTGTTTAGTTTGGCAGATGCGGTGAGAGCGACTACTTCGTGGAGATTAGTTGGGGATTAATTCAAAATTGCCCTCTTTCACGAAAATCATTCGAGCTCCCCATTGTAATTTACTTGAACCACCTGTTGTATAACTGATAGGGAGCATGTGCCAATAAGAACCTTTGCAACGTCCACACATCTCATGGCAGATGTGATTTATATCATGTTAGTATGTATTGTTGCCTAGTGTATCATCTATTCTTTGTAATTTTAATCATTTGAATTAAGTCCCTGTACTATTTTAATGGTAACAACATGGTGAACGGGTGTGTTGGATTGTTGCATTTAGACCTAACTTCAAGGGATCCCTCCTCTTTTAGACTTATTTAAGCTAATATTATCTTATAACTCACTTAGATTCAATCCTGGCCTATTCAATCAAATTATTTAAGCACCTTTTCAGCAACTATCAAGTTTGAGGATTATAAGGATCAAAATTCGCTTGCTCATTCCAGAGAAGCTAACTTGATACAGCTCGAGCTAAAACAAGCTGAAGAACCAACGGTAATGCTATTGACTAGGCAAAATTGTTAATGATGGAGCAATTTTGCGAAATCTTTTGGCCGTTATTCACTTCAAGTTAGATAATCATATTGATAATAACAATTATTGTCCTGACAATAGCAACAACTAAAGCGGAAACAAGCCCAAACTGTTGAGCTAAATTATATGGGTTTTGGAATGGGCTTGAATTTTCTTGGCCCATATTTTGGGAAATATTAGATGGGCCCATTAGCTGCCAGTATGGGCGGCTTGGGCTCAATGCAATTTTAGCCCAAATATGGCTATGCATAGGATGGCTAGCGTAAAGTGATTGAAACTCAAATTGCTTAAGTTTGTTTGATATTGGTTTTTATTTGTATTTTTTATTATGAAGAAATTAAAAATTAAGTTTCAAAAATTATTTATTCTAGTTTGGTTTCTTGTTTTTTAACTTTAGATCAAACTAGAAAAAACTGTTTGCAAAATATTTATTGAGTTTCTATAAAATTAAATATTACAAATAAAAATATTAAACAAGGTTGAATGCAGGAATAGTATAAAATACCATACTATAATGTACCATGTCTCGAATGAAATAAAAATGTTGAATCTATTAAATCAATGCATATTATTGCATAATTAAATTATTAACATAACATCACATCCCATGACATAATTGTTAGCTCAAAACTTGTTTGTGGGGCCGTATTGCTCAAATGAATTTCAAGACTTTCGTTTAGAAATAAATGAGTCACTTTTTAGATAATCGAATTATATACCCAAAAAGCATCCGCGCAAAGCAATTTGGAGGTGAGAAAAAAGGTTACTTCTTTATATATATATATATATATATATATATATATATATATATATATATATATACAGAGTAGAGCTTAGGATACAAAAGACGGCGCCCAAAAGGTCACTTTGAACTACGAGAAAGGGCAAAAGCTTGGTGGTAAGGTGCACGTACTACATACACAACCGTTTAAAATTTAAGGTAAACTTAAAATTTGCTTGATATCCTTAACTCTAGCGGGGTGTCAACATCAACTTTTGCATGATTCAACTAATCTCGATTTGTAGGCACCAGCGATCTGAAAGTTCATAGAAAGTTGAACCTTATTGATGGAGCGGGTAGGGCCGTTTAAAAAATTTGTAGCTAAATTACCATGTAAATGGAGCAGAAAATATGGTCAAATCATACTGAATCTCCGGTTGGAGCTGACCGAACTAAATAGATTTGTAGTATTATGAGATAGTAACGTTAAAATATTTTGTCTATGCCAATTATCGAATTCACCAAATTTTAAGAAAGTATCTCACCGAGGTACTATGAGGGGTTTTTTTTTTTTTTCATTATCATAATTTAGGTACCTTGCCATATAAATATATACAAAATGATATTTTGGGGATTTTGGGCAACCTTTGCCAAAATGCGTTTAATTTTTTAGGAACCTGCTAAGTTTTAGCCAGAAAATATAATACAACATATGATTCGAGCAATAAATATTTGCCACATTATTAAAAAAATTATGACATTCTAGTAAAATGTATCTACATACAGTAAATCTTGTGTTACATTAATATGGAAAAAGGACAACAATTTGGCATCTTTTGGTATATTTTTATTGTATAATTATTGGGATACATATCAAAAAAAAAAAAAAAAATTTATAATTTATTCTAAACTTTAAAAAGTTTATGTATCTGAGATGGATATTTGATCCACTAGATGGATTTAGATTTTTATGATAATGTTCATTAGGTTGGGTCGCTTTTTTTTGGGTTGAATTTAAATGAAGGCAAAATCAACCCAGATCTAATGCATTGCATCTTTATCTGTTAATAAAGATTATTACTATATAACACCAAAATTTAAAAATAGATAAAAAATTAGAGTTGTTATTGTTAAAATAATGATGCAACTTACAAATAATAAGAATTACAAAATAATTTTTAAAAGTATGATCTTACTCTAACAATAACTGTTTTTGCTTTGTCCTTTTAAAAATATATAAAAAAAGAAGTGATAATGTCAGAGTAATTTTTTTTTATTTTTTTATTTTTTATGATGGTAAAGCCATGGGGAGGGGGGAGGGGATAAACCCCTTAAAATCTTCATTAAAGAGGACACCACTTTGAGCTTTGTGGGATTCGATCCCGGGTCACCTCGTTGGCACCCGGCGATCACGACCACTTGGCTATGTCCCGAAGGGACAATGGCAGAGCAATTTTCACTAGTGGTAGGGCATTTTGTCTCCCTACATTTTCTTTCCAATTTTGCCCCTTCTTTTAATTTTTATTCAAAATATTTTCTTAAATCTAATTAGGAACTTACAATGTATTATTATTATTATATTTTTTTTATTTAAAACCATCCAAATTTTAGGTGTGCTGTTTTAAAAATATCAACATTTTTTAATTTTAATGTAGCACTTTAATGTTAACAATGTTAGTTTTAGATGACTTTCTAGTTAAAAAATACTTTTCTAAATATAAAAATAATTTTTTTAAAAATATTTATAAATTTTTTAGATGTTTAAAATATTTTAGAATTATTTTAATATAAATTTGAATTTTTTAAAACTTGAAAATAAAAGAGAAAATAATTTTAAAAATTCAAATTTATATTTAAAATAATTTTAAATATTTTAAACATCTAATAATTTCTAAAGTAATTTTTATATTTAACAAAAAATATTTTCTAAATAAAAAGTCATGAAAACTACGGGGTACTTAAGGCTAAGTTCTGAATTTTAAAGGCGATAAATAATTTTAAGGATAGAGGACAAATTAGAAGATCATGCGAGTTGCTTAATTATTAACAACCATATTTGCCGAATGTGATAAAGCAGGCTCTAGGGGGACTTAAGGTTAGTTTCGTTTTGTAAAACCGATTCCAAACTATCCGCTAAGGTAGGGGTATAAATGAACCGAACGTTTGATGAACTGCTTGTGCTCAAACTCGATTTGGGCTCGTTCATCTTAATTATGTGGGCTGTATAGCTTATGGAGCCGAGTTCAACCAGGTTCGATGAGCTTAACGATCCGAGTTTGAATAGGGGGTGCTCGGTTCGTTAGCATTCGCGAATAGTTTGATAAGAGCTTGTCAAGAGGCTCCTTAAGGATTGATTAAAAGTATGATATTAAAAAAATTAGAAAATATATTTGCTTTTTTAAAACTACACATAAAATTTAGGTGTTTTGAAGTAAAAAATCTAATAATAATACATTGCAAGTTCCTAATTAGATTTATGAAAATATTTTGAATAAAAATTAAAAGAAGGGCAAAATAGGAAAGAAAATGTATGGGAGACAAAATGTCCTAGCATTAATAACAATTGCTTTGACATTATCACTTCCTTAATAGTAATTATTACTCTATGAAGAAATGCTATTATCAAATGGCGAGGGATGACAATCATTTACCTCAACAACCTCAAAGATCTGTTCAACAATGTCAACTTTCATTCCTCAAGGGTTTAACCAAGAAAACTTGGCTCTTGATATTCCTTACTGTTGTGTATGCAATCTGGAGTCAAGAAACAACTACATTTTCTAGAACTTTATCATAGATTGGCTGCACATTATTAACATTGTAAAATTAAAGATTATCATTTGGTTGCAGGCAATTGTTGATCCCAGTGACCTTGCCATACATTAGTGCATAGATGACCCTTTTAGATTGATTTGCAATTCTATTATCAGATTAAGACAAAGATTGGCTTTGCTCCATACACTACTTACACTTCCATCATTCATGTCGCGGATCATGACAAAGCCAGCTCGCATTGCTTTGATTTGCTCATGTTGCACTTCAAGATCATGATTTTCTTTTGAGATTTCTTCTTATTTCTTTATTTTTCTCATTATTATTATAGAGACTTTTTCTATTGTATTTTTAATTATAAAAAAAATGATAACACTGAAATTTTAAAATTAGATAAAAATAAAAATTATTATTAATAAAGTAATTATACAACTTATAAATAATAAGAGTTATAAAATAATTTTTAAAAGTATAATTATATTCTAACAACAATAATTTTTGAAAACTTAGCCTTTTAAAAATAGATAGAAAATAGGTAACACAAAGATGTCACATCGACGGCATCCACCAAAGGGCATTGAAAGCAGATAATAATGAATGAATGATTCAAATTCAGACAGTAGCCTTTTGTAAAAGTAATATAAAAAGAAAAAGAAAAATAAAAAAAAGGGAGAGAAGTGTCAGAAAAGGAGAGCAGCAGTGAGTGAATAATGGGGGAGTGTCGTCCTCCCCCTTTCTGGAATTTCAGAACAATCCAAAGGTTTGTGATGTTTACCCTCTAGTCCTGTACATATCACTTCTTCTTTTCACCCCTTTTTTTCATTTTTTTTTTTTTAGGTATAGAAAAATTACTTTTCCTTATGCTTTATTCATTTTGTTACTATCACAATATTTTAAAGCAGTGTTTATTATACATAAAAACATTTAAAAATGCTTAGAGAAAATGACTAACAACGATAACGATAATGTTATTATCGGGGTCCTCGAATACAACCTCCCTTTAGCATCTCTGAGGGGATAAGACTGCTGGAATTTGGGTTAGTATGCTTCAATTTTTTATTTATTTTGTGAAAAAACCTGAATCACAAATAGAAAATCTAGAAGAAAGCCTTATTTATATACCTTTTTGTTATTGTATTTGGAAAAGTCTTGTAGGGGCCTGGTGTACCACACACGCGCGCACACGTCGAAGTGTGGACTTTTTCTAACCAAGACTTTTATTTTTACTATCATTATATTTGTTTAAGTTGCCGTAAACGAACTTGAGGTGAGTCCTTGTCTTGAGTAATGCACTAGGCCTTTGGCTAGAGCTTGAGTTGTCCCTCTATTGATGCATTTTTAAAATAAACAAAAGATAATTTAGTATTTTTTGGTGAAAAGGTGTATCTCTTCATGAATGGATATATATGTCTATTTATTTTTTCGATAGATAGCGAAAAATCGTAATACAAAATCTGGCATCCCGCAAGAGCGGAACCCGAACCACAAAAGTAGCTGCAAACAAGCAAAAACAAAAAGCTATAGGTTACAAAATGGGCCTCAACTACACCAGTAACACAACAAAATCCCAAAACAAAGGCCCAAAATAAACCCAAAAAAGGCCCACCCATCCAAGATCAAGCAAGAACAAGTAGCTAGCTCGAATTCTCAAAGCAACAGAATTTCCTGCAGAGAACTCTCCATGATGCTGCAGACTAGCAACCTCTATTATCTTGCCAATCCCTCACGCAGTCGACAGGGAAGTCTATACACCATGCTTTCACCTAGTAACCAAGTTTCACCTTTGTCAACCAAATGATTCCTTTATCACGCCACCTTTTATTCTTAGACACCAAATTGTTCCCTTGTACTCCAACGGACCTCTATTACAACAAAGAAGAGAGTAACCCATGGTTTTGACTAGAATTTTCCTCCCACATAGCACGCCGACCACTGTTCAAAGCATTCTTTCATGGACTCGAGTGCAACACAAATTAAGTCCCAACAATCTAAGTGAGTGCTCCATACTATCCATGTTGTTAGGTTATGTTTCAAATTACCTGTTTTTAATTTTATGGGGTTTCCGTAGGGTCACCGATTGATCGGTAGGGAATCCGATCGATCGGGTGATTTAAGGAAAGATTCGGGAGTTTTTAGGAAATTAGAGGGCCGATCGATCGGGTCCCTCCCGATCGATCAGGAGGCGTTTTCCGCAAACCCTAGTCGTCTTCTATAAATAAGGGCTTAGGGTTTCGGCTTTGGTGAGTTCAACTCCAATTATGATCCAATTAAAGTGTGAGGCGCCGCCATTGAGAGAAAAGAGGTGATTTCCTAATTCCTCCAAGATTTTGAGTGCTACGAGAGCTCAAAGAGGAGTGATTGTAATTTTTCCATATATCTCGCTCTGGAAAGTGTTGTTGTAATTCTTCCGTTCAGTTAATAAAGAATTTCCAACTCTACCTGTGGTTTTCTCCTCTCTCGATTGTAGAGGGGTTTCCACGTAAATATTGTGTGTTCTTGTTTTGTTCTTTCTTTCTCCATATTTGTTTACTTCTCGTTTTGCGTGAGTCATATTATTTGAATCGAATCAAGTTATTAGGGTCCACGCTTCTGCATTAAGTTTTCCCTAACAAATTAGTATCATAGCATATCAGATTTGTTTAAGTTTTCCGCACAAATTGGTATCAGAGCCCTGTTTATTTCAATTTGATAATATGACGTCCGCAATTAGATCCGAAGTTGAGAAGTTTGGTGGTCAAGGGAGCTTTAGCTTATGGCAGGTTCGCGTTAAGGACCTCTTGACTCAGAATGGCTTGAAGAAAGATTTAGATGGGAAATAGAAGAAATCAGAGAATCTTACAGAAGCACAATGGGAGGAGTTAGATGAGAAGGCGCTCACAGCAATTCAGATGTGTCTTACTGATGACGTTTTGACAGAAGTTCTGGAAGTGAAGACCGTTAAGGAGTTGTGGGAGAAATTGCAGGATACGTTCTGTTTCAAGTCTATCTCCAACAAACTCGCAGTTAAGCATCGGTTATTCACGTTTCGTATGTCAGAAGGTGCGTCACCTAAGAATCACGTCAGTGAATTTAATCCAATTATTCAAGACTTGAAAGAATTGGATGATATTCCTAAGGATGAAGATCAGGCAATGTTGTTGTTATGTTCTCTCTCTACTTCATATAAGGGTTTTGTTGAAAGCATGATTTGTGGGGGTAGACAAATCATATCTATTGATGAAGTTAAGAGAAACCTACTGAGTAAAGAACGAGTAGATAAAGAATTATTTGATTCTGTGTATAACTTAGGTAGTGATTTATTTGTGAGGGGGAGAACTGAGTATGATCATAGTGGAAACAAGTCTAAGTCTCGGTATCAAGACCTAACCTGTAACTACTATCATAAGAAAGGGCACATTAAGAAAGACCGTTATAAGCTTAAGAGAAAATTAGAAGCAGATAACAGGTCTGACCAGAGATCCATAGCAGCTAGTGTTGTGGATGGTGAGAATGAAGATCTTCTATTGTCTGTGTCTGAACCTCAGTCCAATTTGAAAGATAGTTGGATTTTGGATTCGGGTTGCTCCTATCATGTCTTTCCCAACCAGGATTGGTTTTCCATGTACGAGTCCGTTCAAGGTGGAGGTTCTTTGATGGGTAATGATAACCCATGCAAAGTTCTGGGTATAGGAACAATTCGTTTTAGGATGTTTGATGGCACTATCAGGGTTTTGGACGATGTTCGTCATGTTCTTGATTTGAAGAAGAATCTCATCTCTTTAGGTACTCTTGAGTCTAAAGGGTACAGGTACACAGCTGAAGGTGGAGTTTTAAGGGTCGTTAAGGGTGCATTTGCAGTTGTGAAGGGCAGAAGGTTAGGTACTCTGTATGAGCTTGTCGGTTCCACAGTTGTTAGATCTGTTGCACTATCTTCATCATCCTTTTTGTTGACAGAACCAGAGATCACAAATTTAGGACGTTTGAGATTGGATCATTTAGGTGATAGGGATCTGTCTGAGCACAGTGTGAGGGGTTCTTTGTGTGGTCAGTTTACAAGACTGGTGGAATGTGAACAAGGGCTTTATGGGAAGCAGAAAGCTTTTCACTTCAAGCAATTCCTGACGAGTAGACGTGTCACGTTTGGTGAGTCTTCGTTACTATCTCCACAGAAGATGTCATCAGTTGTTTGTGATTCAGGTCAGGTTAGTAAGCCAGAGGAAGTTCAGTTAAGTAATACAGTTCATCAGTAGGTGGCTATTTCAGATAATGTGCCAAGAGCTAATTCAGAGAAAAAGAAGATTGGCATTGCTGATAACCTCTCATATATGTTCACTCAGTTTCTAACTAGCCGAAAGTTCAAGCTTCGCTCGGACTCGGTTAGGTTTCGTGTTTCGTTGAGATAACCCCATGTGTGGGGGTTTAGTGGAGAAGGTGGAGGAAATTCTTTTGAGCCAAGGTGGAGATTTGTTAGGTTATGTCTCAAATTACCTGTTTTTTTAATTTTATGGGGTTGCCGTAGGGTCACCGATTGATCGGGAAAAAATCCGATCTATCGGGTGATTTAAGGAAAGATTCAGGAGTTTTTAGGAAATTAGAGGGCCGATTGATCGGCCGGTTCCGATCAATCGGGAGTCATTTTCCGCAAACCCTAGTCGTCTTCTATAAATAAGGGCTTAGGGTTTCGGTTTTGGTGAGTTCAACTCCAATTATGATCCAATTAAAGTGCGAGGCACCGCCATTGAGAGAAAAGAGGTGATTTCGTAATTCCTCCAAGATTTTGAGTGCTACGAGAGTTTAGAGGGAGTGATTGTAATTCTTCCATATATCTCGTTCTGGGAAGTGTCATTGTAATTCTTCCGTTCAGTTAACAAAGAATCTCCATCTCCGCCCGTGGTTTTCTCCCCTCTCGATTATAGAGGGGTTTCCACGTAAATATTATGTATTCTTGTTTTGTTCTTTCTTTTCCCATATTTGTTTACTTCTCGTTTTGCGTGAACATATTATTTGAATCGAATCAAGTTATCAGGGTCCACCCTTCCCCATTAAGTTTTTCCTTACAAATTGGTATCATAGCATATCATATTGGTATCACATGCGCACAAACAAACAATGAGTAAGTGGTCTACTGTTTCAATAGACAAGTTACAAAAAGGGCACCATTATTTCTCCTCCTCATCTATGACTCCTTCCATAACCACCCTCTCGTGTTCGCCTTCTCTAATAAAGTCATCTACACTAATATTTCCACCTTTGGAGGGGATAAACCTTCCACATTTCACAAATAATATAGTTGGGGTTCCAATATGATCCCATGAGGCTTCATTGAAAGATTTTGAATTTGAATTTTGATCCAGCACTGCCCACTTTTTTCCTTGGTTCCAAAAACTCTTATATTCCATGCGCAAAGTTTCACCTTGTACATTGAGATCACCGCAGGGTTCTGGCCTTCTTCTTCTTCTTGATGCGAGAGTTTACTGTTCCATTCGCAATGCAGCAAAAGGTTTGGAGAATTTCATGCACTGGACCATGGAAGGCTAAGCCCAGGCTTTTACCAACGTTCCAAGTCTGAGCAGCACATTGTAACTTTCCAAGAGCCTGACCTTGCTCATTTGCTTGATGCACCGGAGGTAGGAATTGTAAGGGATCAGGGGAGGTTGACTCAGGGACAACAGGAGTTGACGCAAAAAAATCAAACGAATTTCCAGAGTCTTGAACAGGAAGAACAACAGCAAAATTAATTTCAGGCCCCGGACAAGAGCTTGCAGATCTTCCCTTATACCCTCACTATTTTCAATAAAGACACACATACCTACCTCTGAAGTGCTATTACATTCCTCAACCTCTTCAGCTTCTGTGTGGTTAGTAAATGCAGAGTGAGTCAGTTGTGGGCTGGTTTAATCTACCAGGAGCCTCGACAGTAGAGATGTCGTAGAGGTTCATTCAATGATTGAATTTCTGTACCACCACTAATTTCCAATGGTAAATTCTCACTTGGCACTTTGTTTTGAGACACGCATAGGTTAGTGTCTCTTAGCATCGCGTTTTGATTGACAGACACCTCAAACTCAACGATTTGTTTAATGATGCCAGCTGCCCTGTCTTCGTTCTCCTGTGCTCTGACAATTTGCGCAATGATGTCACCTGCCCTGTTTTGTTCTCCTCCACTTTGATAATTTGCTCAGCCTCTTGTTCATCAACTAAATTTGGCACCCGCTCTTCAGGAACCCAAGGACTCATATTCATCAGAGAAGCCTCAAACCCATTGGATTGCTTTTCAAGATGGTGGGCTGCAAACATGCTTTGACCTTCATTCTGGAAGTTCATCTCACCATATGTAGACCTAGTAGATTGACCCTGAAACATAGTAGTAGGTGGGGGCAAAGGAGAAGATGTACTAAGTACACCTTGCTGACTTGACCTCCAGTTGCTTACACTTTCTTATTGTTCCCATGGCGTGTCTGGTATCCTAATACTAGTATCCATGTCATTCTTAGTACCCTCAATGTCTTCTGGTGGGTGCTCCCCAGAATATCCTGAGACCTAATAGTCCTGCCTTCACAAATATGGACTCCCACTCCATAGCTTCCAATATGGAACTAAATATCACCTTCGATGGTCTTGAATTGAGTGGTGTCGATGAGTACATGCACTACTTCGAATGATGTAGTTCCTTCCAGGCTGAGCTCAATACAAATCACATCACCCCAGTGCTCCTGATAGCTATGAGATTTTCACTGCTCCAGTCCTGAGCAGCTTAGGCCATATAAGGACAGCCAAGTTCTCCTTATTTCTAAGCGTTCTAGTTCAGATCACGGCTCGGCAATATCACACCAAGACTTGAACCAGTCTCCCCATTCTGTTAGTTTTCTATCAGGTTCGCTCTAATTCTTGAAGGTGAGGATAAACTTGAACCTTCCCATGTCCCTTACTTCCACATCGTTATTACCACCCTCCAGTGGGAGGAGTAGGATGGACTCCCTATTGAATGGTCTAGAGGTTAGGAAAACTAAGCTTCTATTGAGTAATTCCAGCATCACCTCATCTATGTGACCCTGTACAATCTTCATAGCTCCCGGGCGTTGGACCTGAATGTGATTCCCATTATTGTCTGCCCCCTCAAAACCACCAAAGTTCCCTCTGCCACTGTTTCCTTCATGACGTATATTATGACTAGCCAAAGGATTACGTCGGTTAGGAGTTGGTTTATCATACTTTGTGAAGCTCACACCGATGCTATTGCCCATCACTGATACTCCATTCATTCCTGTGATTGCATTTTCAGCATCCATTTTTTTGGCAAATTGAACAAACCCAAAAGCCACTGTATGGTTTCTTCTATGCTTTCGCGATACAAAGACATTCCCAATCCATCCTATTAGGAATATGTCTCAAAATTATTTGGAAGTCTAAGTAGGGAAGCCGTGAGGAGGCCGATCGATCGGGTGAAGCACCGATCGATCGAGAATATTACGTAAGTCCGGGATGCCTGCAGAGAGCTCACCGATCGATCGGGAGCTGCATTTCCACGCGGGTATAAATAAGGACGTAGGGTTATGCCAGAAATTAATCCAATTCATACGAACGTTTCCCAGCGGCGCAGCACCAATCAAAGAGAGTGAGAGAGAGAAAAGGAGTGATTGTAATTCTTCTTTTCGATTCAATAATAAAAGCTCCAATCTTCGTCCGTGGTTTTCTCCCCTCTCAATTGCAGAGGGGTTTCCGCCTAAATTGCTGTGTTCTTGTATTTGATTCCCTTTAGTCTATTTTACTTCTTGATAGTCGTGGTATTTGATTCAAATTCAGTACCTAGGATTTCTGCATTTCCTAACAAATTGGTATTGGAGCCCTTGTTGTTCGAGTTGGTACAATGAAGTTGACAATTAAATCTGAGGTGGAGAAGTTCGAAGGTCAAGGAAGATTCAGTTTGTGGCAAGTCCGTGTTAAAGGACTCCTGACCCAGAATGGCTTGAAGAAAGCACTGGATGAAAAAGAGAAGAAACCGGAAAATATGACAAAGGCACAGTGGGAAGAATTGGATGATAAGGCTCTCACGGCGATATAGATGTGTTTAGCAGATGATGTACAGACAGAAGTCTTGGAGATGAAAACCGCCAAGGAGTTTTGGGAGAAGTTGCAAGAGATATTTTGCCACAAATCGGTCTCCAATAAACTCACAGTAAAGCTCCGGTTATTCACGTTTCGTATGACGGAAGGTACATCCTTAAAAACCATCTTAGTGAATTTAATTCTATAATTCAAGAATTAAAAGAATTGGATGACACCCCTAAGGACGAAGATCAGGCCATGATATTATTGTGTTCACTCTCTAATACTTATAAAGGCTTTGGAGAAAGCATGACATATGGTAGTAGGCCTACCATCACAGTTGATGAGGTTAAAAGAAACCTAATAAGTAAAGAGAGAGTTGATGGGGAATTATCAGACTCTATGAATAACTCTGGTAATGGGTTTTTTGTGAGAGGCAGGACTGAATCTAGAGGGTCTGAAGGAGGAAAGAAGTCTAGGTCTAAATCTTGACATAAGAATCTTTCTGTAACTTCTATCACAAGAAGGGGCACATAAAGAAAAACTGATATAAGCTTAAGAACAAGCAAAGAGATGATAACAGGAACGACCATAAGTTCACTGAGGCTAGTGTAGTTGATGATGAAGGAGATGCCGATGTCCTACTAGTAACCGAGTCATAGTCTTGGTCCAAGGATAAGTGAACCATGGATTCGGGTTGTTCTTATAATGTTTGTCCTAATAGAGACTGGTTCACCACTTATAAGTCAATTCAGGGTGGAGCAGTCTTGATGGGCAATGATGCCGCATGTAAGGTGATGGGTATTGGAACAGTTTGTGTAAAGATGTTTGATGGTACGGTTAGGACACTTAGCGACGAGAGACACGTCCCAGATTTGAAAAACAACCTTATCTCTTTAGGTATCCTTGAGTCCAATGGGTACAAATACACAGCTAAAGGTAGAGTTATAAGGGTCAGTAAAGGTGCATTAATTGTGATGAAGGGGAGAAGGGTAGGAACCTTATATAAGCTTGTAGGTTCTACCATGACCGGGTCAGTGGCTGTTTTTGCATCATCTATGACAGATACAGAGATCACTAAGATGTGGCACATGAGATTGGGCCACATGAGTGATAAAGGGCTGTCAGAGTTGAGTAAGAGGGGTTTGTTATATGGTCGAACAACCGAACTGATGGATTTCTGTGAGCACTGTGTATATGGGAAGCAAAAGTGAGTCACCTTCAAGCAGGCAGTGCATTAGACTAAAGGAACGTTGGACTACATTCATTCTGATTTATGGGGACCGTCCAGAGTTGTTTCCAAAGGAGGTTTCAGGTATTTGGTAACGCTCATTGATGATTTTTCACGTAAAGTTTGGGTCTATTTTATTAAGTAGAAGAACGAAGTTTATGAAGTCTTCAAGAAGCGGAAGACACTGCTTGAAAAACAGACAGGGAAGCAGATAAAGAGGTTGAGGATAGATAATGGTCTTGAGTTTGTTGAGGATGATTTCGTCAAATTCTGCGAGAACCAAGGCATTGTCAGACACACGACTTGTAGAGGTCGACCTCAATAGAACGGAGTGGCAGAAAGAATGAATAGGACGTTACTAGAGAAGGCTTGGTGTATGCTTTCGAATGCAGAATTAGGGAGAGCATGGTGGGCAGAGGCATTTAACATGGCTTGTTAACTAGTGAACCGATCACCTCATTCATCGCTTCAAATGAAGATTCCAGAAGAGGTATGGTCTGGTTCTCTTGCTGATTATTCTTTTTTGAAGATATTTGGTTGTCCTGCTTATGCTTATGTCAATGATGGAAAGCTAGAGCCTAAGGCCAAGAAGTGCATCTTTCTTTGTTATACATCAGGTGTGAAGGGGTATGTCTTATGGGATCCAAAAGC
Organism: Simmondsia chinensis; assembly: GCA_018398585.1. Lineage (NCBI taxonomy): Eukaryota > Viridiplantae > Streptophyta > Magnoliopsida > Caryophyllales > Simmondsiaceae > Simmondsia > Simmondsia chinensis. Next base: position 38,819,170 of record JAGTTD010000001.1, read on the forward strand.
CCATAAATTTCTAACCAGTAGAGATGCGACGTTCAATGAGTCCATTCTGGTGCATCCGCCACACACGCCATCCACAGTTCAAGATTCAGTTTAGGCAGATAAGCCTAATGTTAGTCAGATACAATCTAAAAGTTCAGATCAGCAACAGGTAGTTCAGTTTGAGAGTATGCAGGCACCTCCAGTACAGGTTTCTGATGAGATTGATGAAACAAAAACAGGTCAGTAGGTCGAGCAGCATACAATTGCAGGTGGTAGGCAGAAAAGGTAGATTAGGCTGCCACAGAGATATGGGTATGAGGAGATGATAGCCTATGCCCTTACTACAGCTGAAACAGTGGAAGACAGTGAACCGTCTTCATATTCAGAGATTGTATCGATCTGACTCAGATAAATGGCTTATGGCCATGCATGAAGAGATGGAGTCTTTAAAGAAGAACCAGACATGGCAGCTAGTCGAGCCTCAAACTGGAAAAAGAGTAATCGTGTGCAAATGGACCTTCAAACGAAAAGAAGGCATTCCTGGAGTGGAAGATGCAAGGTGCAAGGCTCAGTAAGTAGCTAAAGGCTACAGTCAGGTACAAAGTGTTAATTTTTATGATATTTTCTTACCTGTTGTTAGACATTGTTCCATACGAGCGATACTTTCTTTAGTAGCTATGCATGATTTAGAGCTTGAGCAGTTAGAAGTGAAAACTATATTTTTGCATGGTGAACTAAAGGAGAGTATTTACATGCATCAGCCTGAGGGTTTCGTTGTAGTAGGAAAATAAGACCATGTTTGTTTGTTGAAGAGATTTTTATATGGTTTGAGGCAGTCACTTAGGCAGTGGTATAAGAGTTTTGATCAGTTTATGACTAGCCATGGGTCCTTCCGGAGCAAGTATGATAGCTGTGTGTATTTCAGAAAGACAGATTCAGGCTCATTTGTTTATCTTCTGTTATATATTGATGACATGTTAATTGCAGCTAAAGATATGACAGATGTTGATGATTTGAAAGCAATGTTGAAAAGCGAGTTCGAGATGAAGGACTTAGGAGCAGCTAAGAAGATTCTTGGCATGGAGATCAGTAGCGACCGAAAAGCTGGAAAGTTGTACTTATCTTAAGAGAAGTACGTTGAGAAGGTCTTGGATCGATTTCACATGAAGGATGCTAAGCCAGTTAGCACTCCCTTAGCAGCTCACTTCTGGCTTTCAGCATTGGATTCACCTTAGACAGACGAGGATGTCAGGTATATTTCTCAGGTCCCATATTCTAGTGTTGTGGGTAGTATCAAGTATGCTATGGTATGTACTCGTCCAGATATTGCTTATGCTGTGAGCAAAGTGAGTAGGTACATGACGAATCTAGGAAAGGAACATTGGCAAGCTGTTAAATGGATTCTCAGGTACTTATGTGGCACTTCTGATGTTTTTTTGGAATTTGGGAAGAGTAAATGCTGCTTAGTAGGGTATGTTGACTCTGATTATAGTGGAGATCTTGATAAGAGGTAGTCTACTTCTGGTTATGTGTTCTGTTTGGGAGATAGTGCTATCAGTTGGAGAGCTTGTCTAAAATCAGTTACTGCATAGTTAACTATCGAGGCCGAGTACATGGCAGTTACAGAAGCATTTAAGGAAGCTTTTTGGTTGAGAGGTTTGATTGGTGAGATCAGTGTTGATCAAGGTACTGTTGGAGTTTACTGTGATAGCTAGTCAGCGATTCACCTAGCTAAAGATCAGATGATGCATCATGACAGAACGAAGCACATTGATGTCAAGCATCATTTTATTAGAGATCTGATTGATGAGCGGAAGGTGGAGTCAAAGAAGATTGGTACTGAAGATAATCCAGTAGATATGTTCACTAAATTTTTACTCGGTAGGAAATTCGAGCATTGCTCGAATTTGGTTGGACTTACAATTTCAGTTTGTTAACCCCGGTATGGGGGTGTTATTGGAGAAGGTGGAGATGTTCTAGTTTTGCGATAAATTTTGAGCTAAGGTGGAGATTTGTTAGGAATATATCTCAAAATTCCTTGGAAATCTAAGTAGGGAAGCCATGAGGAGGCCAATCGATCAGGAATGTTATGTAAGTTTGGGACGCCTGCAGTGAGCTCATCGATCGATCGGGAGCCGCGTTTCCACGCAGGTATAAATAAGGACGTAGGGTTACGTCAGAAATTAATCCAATTCATATGAGCGTTTCCCAGCGGCGCCTCGCCAATCAAAAAGAGAGAGAGAGAGAGAAAATGAGTGATTGTAATTCTTATTTTCGATTCTATAATAAAAGCTCCAATCTTCGCTCGTGGTTTTCTCCCCTCTCGATTGTAGAGGAGTTTCCACGTAAATTGCTATGTTCTTGTGTTTAATTCTCTTTAGTCTATTTTACTTCTTGATTGTCGTGGTATTTGATTCGAATTCAGTACTTGGGATTTCCACATTTCCCCACACCTCTATATCTACAGAAACGTAGTTTGGGGACATCAGCCTGTAAAAATCATGGTAGGTTGTCAAGAGATAGAGTAGCACCCCCAGGTCTTCTGTCACTCTGCGTCTCGGACCCTTTCTGAATGTCGGTTCGCGTTCCCTCTTCGTATCGGCTCAGCTACCTACGAGTTGATGAACTGCAGACTCCCTCTTTCCGGCACAACATTAGCAAACTCAACACCGCCCCCATCGGGGAGTGTTGATTGACGTAGAGTTGGTGATGATGGGGGGTAGGCCATGCCTACTGAAGGTGGTTGTGGAATCAAAGGGGGCCGGTGGTGAATGTGGGGGAGGAGGTGGAAGCGAAGGGGCTGGTGGTGGGGGTGGGAGAGGAGGGGCCGGTGGTGGAGGTGGTAGAGGAAGGGTCATTAGTTCAAGAAAAAGTTTTTTGTGGGTTGCATTCATGGGTATTTTATGAAAAGATACTTGAAGAACTATAAATACCCCTCCATTCTCTTGATTGAAGATATGGAAAAACATGACTTGAAAACTTCATTCTTGAATTCCTTAACTCTCAATCGTTATTCCTCTTTGCTCTCTTACTCTCACTTTGTTTTGGGTTTCATTGTATTTCTGAGACTATTTTGATATCCACAAAATAAGTCTGAAGAAAAGTGGTTAGCTATATGCCTTGAAGTCGATGACTGATTTAGAAACCTATATTATGAATTTTCCTAACAATCTTAAGACTTAATTTCATTCATGAAAATAGTTTCTTCTACCAAATAGGGTACCAACAAGGCGTCACCACCAAAGAGGGTACCAACACGCTGCCGCTAGATCCTATTAGAACTTCGGAGTTAACCATGCTTGAGCGAGAGTAGTACCAGGATAGGTGACCTCCTGGGGAGTCCTCACCTTCAGGTAGGGGGTATTCGAAAACAGCCTCTCTTTAGGGAACATACCATGAAGGGGGAACATTGCGTACATCTACCCCCCAAACCCTGCTTAGGCGGGAGCTCTTGGGCCATAGGGTATGTGTTGCTTTTAAAATGGTTTCTTGTCTTGGTGTGATTTGATGGTGAACTTTGTGAGATTGCAGAAAGTGAGTACGAGAGTATTGAGATCTCTTCTTGCATTTATGAATCGTGATCAAGGTATGTTTTTGATTCAAACATTTATCACGAATTCATAAGATTTATGTGAATTAATGTTTTATATGCATATAATGGAGATCATATGTGACATCAAAAACCAATGTCAAGAAATTTTTTTTTTTTTAAATTTACAATTAGGCATTATTTTTGAAGGTTTATACCATGAATTAATGATTAACTGCCTGGAGTCAAATGATATTGATGATAATTTAACGAAAAAAGAAAAGATCAGAAATCGCAAAAGGAAAAAAAATGGGTAAACTTTTCGTTTGGCAGTTTTCACTTGTTCAAGATTATGTTGGCTTTAATTAATACAATATAATTATTCTTGTTGACAGTAGGGGTCGAACTCATGTGCCCACAGCACAATAAAGGGGAGGTTTTGCCACTGATCACCTGCTTTCTCATACTATGCTTGGCAAAGAATATTATATCATTTTAATTAAAAACCAATAGTTAACAACCAGTAAAAAACCTAAAACAATGTGACGGTTAAAATTTGCATCATATTTGCAGTAATAATTAGAACCGCGAATATAGTTTAGATTTATGTACATTGAGTTTGGAAAATAATGCATATACACATATCGTAGAATGTAATTTTTCTATGATAAAATTTTTTGTGGTATAATGCATAGTAGTAATCATGGTATTCTTCGGACATATTTATTTTGTTATATAAAAATAAATAAAAGAAAGGAATTGAATCTGCATCCATATTTGAAGTAACTGCAACATGATTATCATTGTGACATCGTCTCATATGCATCACTTTTGGTAATTAATTTATATTTTAGATGACAGTGGTTCATTTGTGGAATGATTTCTTTGATAGTTAATAATAACCATGTATCATAAATAATGATTAAGTACTTCAAATTATGTATGAATTTTAATTAATTGATACATAGCGCAATGCGAAAATATTTACTCCTTGGTAAGATGTGTTATGTTCATTCCTATAATTCATGATATTTCTTTAAATATAAAATTTAGGGTTATTTAAGCCAAACGTCCCTATATTTTGTTCATTATGTCAATTTGGTTCTTATACTTTTAATTGTGTCAATTGAGTCCCTGAATAATTAAATATGTGTCAAATTTAGTCCCTTTGTCAAATTTAAGTTAAGTTAATGTCGTAATTTTAAATGGCAAAAGTATGTTAAATGAAAACAACTTATTATAAATTTATCCGTTTGCTCAATTTAATCCAATGCGTGACTAAACTATTAAAAATTTCATTGGTAACTTAACATAAAATTTTTTCTAAAGACCAAATTGACATATTTTGAATAGTACAAGGACTAAATTGACACAATGGACAAAGTAAATGGACCTTTAGCATAAATAACCTAAAATTTAGTGGTTGTCGAAACCAGATGCCGAGATGATGCCAAAACTAATAGTAAAACATAAATAAATTGTGGATATATGATTATTATAAAATTGGTAATATGGGAAAGGTTGAAAGGGCATATATGTATATGATAAAATTATTTTATTTCATGGAATAATTGCTTATAAATGTTTATACATGCTTGTTAAAGGCTAATTCAAGTGCTTTTAAAGTTATATGCGATTTTGTGTGCAAAATATACATACAAAAAGGAAGATATCTTGTGAAGATATATCATATTTATAAGGTCAAATCTTATGTGTATGTGTATGTAAAGTTGCACTTATTCACACTTTAATTTGTTGTGTATATTATATCAGACCATTATGAAAATTGGGAATACAATTATAAGTAGAAAGGAACAACGGATTTTCATGGAATATAAAAACGTATTCTTAGTTTATATTTATAATACGAATATGTAATTGAGTGAAAGAAATTAAAGGTAAAATACTGATTATCAAAAGTTGGATTTTCATTATTGAGAACCACAGGTTCACTTTGTATGTAATTGTCCCTTTGATACTTACAAGTATTTGCATATGTGAATATAATGTAATATTTGCATGTTTACTTTGTGATATAATGTCCCACTGAATATTGCGTGCATAAATGTTGACCTGAAATTAACGCATGTGTGCAATTGATGATACATCCTCATAACAATGTAGTGGACAGTATATCCATGTATGTTCATACTTATAAAAAATAATTTGAGTATAAGTATGTAATATATTGATGCATTTACAAGGTTGATGCTTTCATGTATGTTAATGCAATTATGGATGTACGATTTCATTAATTTGTATAAAACTTTCACTTATGAACCAATCATATGAAGAAATTTTAAATATTGAAGTTAATGCATCATAAAAATGATTTGTGGAACCATGTATGTTGATGCAGTTAATGAGATTAATAGGTTCATGAATGTTAATGTGATTATGAATTTTATAGTTTTGTAATATGTGATCACAGGTGCTTTCTGTTTGCTTGGTTAAAACAAAAGTGGTGTGAATTTGAGTGAAATTAGGATTAGTGGATCATGTAAACTAAATATTATATATATGATTATTTTATATTGATCCCTAACATTATGCCATAATATAAAGATATTCAAGGAATAAATGAGTCACATATGTTTGTATGTTGATTACATGTTGAAATTTGTATGGATATTTAGTACCAAATGAAGGTACTCTAATAGTACAATTGGAGGAAGAGTTCGATATAGCCTTTGTTGTTGGGAAGCTAAGTAGATATATTAAAAATTCAAGTAAAATTGACTGGCATGTGATATATAAGATACTGAAATGACCATGTATTATGGTATTACTTTTAATGGGTATTCTTCTACTTTAAATGACTACTTATTACTCTAATTTTTGCCAGTAAAAACCAGAATGATTGAAGGATCTTTTGTTTAAGACTCCTTTGCGGCATAAGCCAATAGCACCTATTTCTATCATTTGTGATAATGAGGCTTATGCTTTCAAATGTATAAGAGTGAGATATATAATTGAAAGTCCGGACACATTAGCGTGAGACATAGTTAGATGAAACAACTCATGAAAGATTGAGTGATCACTGTGGACTTTGAAAATACAAGTCAGAATCTAGCGGATCCCTTATTGAAAAGCCTTGCTAGAGACTTGGTAATAAATATGAGTAAAGGGATGGTAAAACCCGACAATTTTAGTCTCCCACGATGGACCCTCAAACCAACACCTAGTACAGCACCGAGGCTTGCGTTCAATGTGAGAGTTCAATCATCCGTGTGATTGTAAGCACTAAAAGTAGAATTCCATCCTAGGTGTAGTGCTTGGTAACCTGTGACAAACAGAAAAGGAGGTTGAGTACATGCTTTTAATGGACCAGAGGAAATGACTGAATGTCGTGTTGTAGAGACATGATCAATGAGTTCTACCAATATGAGTGTGAAGTTAGGCCACTTGAAGGAGTGTTTAATCACATGGGTTTGACTATGTTACACTCATAAAAGGTACAAGGCACAAGACCTAAAATATGTCAGTCGAAGATGAAGTATGTTGTAGGGAGTAAGTATTGTGCGTGGGGACAAGTATGGTTACTCAAATGGACTCGTATGGTTCAAAGCATAGTCTATCATTTTGCTCAAATTAACTATGTCGTGTCTCAATCGGAAGACACTCTCATTTATGCATAAATGCTTCCTTTTATTCCGAGATGATATATAATTTGTGTGAGAATGTATGTATTTTGTATTTTAAAAATGACGGGGGATTGTTGGTGTATTTTTAAAATAAACAAAAGTTTATTTGGTGTCTTTTGGGTGAAGCGGTGTATTTCTTCATGAAGGGATGTGTCTATTCATGAAAAGATACTTGAAAAACTATAAATACACCTCCATTCTCTTGATTGAAAATATGGAAAAGCGCTACTTGAAAACTGCGTTCTCTAATTCCTTAAGTCTCGGTCAACATTCCTCTCTATGCTCTTACTCTCACTTTATTTTAGGTTTCGTTGTATCTCCGAGATTATTCCCGTATCCCTGAAATTAGTCTTAAGGAAAGTGGTTTGCTACACGGCTTGAAACCGATAACCGATTTAGATAATTGTATTATGAATTTCCCTAACACCCTGTTGAGTAAACCTCAAGGGTGTTGCCTCGAGGTACTTTTTTATGACCAGTCTCGAGGCTTGAGGCCACAAGCTTGAGCTTGAGTACACGTTTTTTACTGCGCCATTTCCCGCTCTTTCCACAACTGTTTTTATCCATAACTGAAGCTGGATTTTTAAGCTCTCTTATATCTGCCACTTTCCTTGTTTGAGGCGGATTCTTAACCATGATCCTTTCCTTGACCTACAAAGATTTTTCTCTATAAATACCGTCCCTTAGGACTTCGTTCAACACACCAAGAGTTACAAAAATTCTTATTCTTCTCCACGGCTTTCTTTTTCTCTCAAAATTATTCTCTCTTCTATTACTAAGCAAGTTGGGGCGTATTCCAATCCATCTCCTCAGAGCACACTCTCGATGTGGGTGCCGTGTTAACCCTGGGGGTCGGAGGACCGTTCATCCCTTCGTACATCTGTAGGGGCATAAACGACTTAGGACAGTGGATTCTCCGCGGCGCGACAATCTCTTAGGTTTATTCTTTTTCTTATATCCTTTTTTTTAGTCTTTTTTTTTTACATCGAGATCACTTTAATTGTAATAAAGAGTTATATTTTGATTACTTATTCACCTATTTCTCCAACAAAGGCAGCATGCATCTCACCCCCTGAACCTTACTTTGGTAGGAGCCCTTGTGGCACTGGATTTGTTGTTGTTGTTGTTGACTGAAAACGATAATGATTTTTAATGAGAAAAGACCAAGAAAGACAACAGACATCAATTGTTGCTGGTGTTAATGCTGTGAAAACGTAGCAAGAATAATGTCGTTCTAATTAAACGAAGTATGTACCTAACACGTGACCAAAGTAGTTAGTTACATAGGCATTGTGACTAGCCAAAGCATGATGTGGGCCTCAAGAAGGGGTAATGGACTGGACCAAGATGTGGAGAAAAGGCACATTTTGAAGAGTTAATTGCGCAATCGGGAGCAAATCTAAGCTAAATGTGGCGAGCATGGATCTCTGAGGAAGAAAGCATGCAAGCAAAGAACTTGAGGAAGACAATTACCTTGAAGTCTATAAGTAAAATAATCATTTAAAAGGGTTCCAAAACTATATTAGAAATTCTACATTTCACTTTTATTTAGACTTGGGTCTTGTTTGACGTATAGAATTAAAGCTTGGAATTGTGGCTAAGACTAGTTTTTGGATCCGGATTTTAATTCTTTTGTTTGTTTCACCTGTTGGATTAGAATTGCAATTCCACAGTCAAATTTGTAAAACTAGGTTTTAACTAAAAAAATACTACCAATTCCTTAGTGTGGAGATAAGGAATTGTGATTCAATATTAACTCTACCGACTCAAAGCTATGATGATTAATTATGAAAATGCAATTCCCACTTATATTTCTTTTACAACTAAACAATGGAATTGCAATTCCAACCTAACCTAATTCCAATTCTAGTAGAATTAGAATTGAAATTGCATATATCTATTACATGTGCCAAATAGAGCCTTGTGCTTTCTTTTCTTTTCCTTGCACTTTGTAGGTTATTCCTTAGAAATACAAGCAACTTAGGTCTTGGTTACGTTATTCGACAAGGTATAATTTCTATACTTTTAGCCATAGTTTCTAACATTTTACCGATAGTGAAGTTAAGTTGTGCCATTGGTTAAAGGTTTTGACCGTTTATTCACGAACTTGATTGATTTGATCTTGAATCGATGATTCAAGTTAGTTTACTCCCCCTTAATCTTGATTTAATCTTAATTGAGTTATCTTGAGTCAGGGTTGCCTGGTTTGCAACCCAATTCAACTAGGCACAAGGGAAGCTGTTAAGCTCTCAAGCATATGCCCATCCCATTTCTCAGCTTTTAAGCATTTAAGGTAAGGTGTTGAGAAGGGTTTTGCACCACTCAAGGCCTCAAGTCCATAATCTTCATTTACATCCATTAATAAAATATTTGTGCAGTCTTCTTAATTGGAGCATTAGTAGAGTCTACATAAGTGTAAACTGAAGTCAAATACACCTTAAAAAGTGCTCAAAATAATATAAGTGATTAACTAAGGCTAATTAAGCATGGTTCTATCTTGATTTACCCCTAGTTAGGCTAGGTCCTTTTCCTAAAGTGAGCGTGGTTGACCCCTAGGAGGGGGTTACCGCCCCTATTAGGAAATATGAGCAACTATATATTACACACTTGATGAGAGGTAGAGGTGGGATAAAGAAGAGTTGGTTGGAAATGATTAGGCATGACCTTACCCACCTAAAACTTATTGAGGAGATGGTCTTAGATAGAGCAAAGTGGCAGTCAGAAATAAGTGTGGTAGACATAGCTGTTAGGAGAGAGTAGCATAATGATGCTAGTTCATAGCACCTCTAGGCTTTCTTGTCTGCTATTGTTGCTATTTTATTGTTACTTGCATGTTTAGCATTGGTTTATTTGACTTGACTTTAACTTAACTTTATATATATTGTTTTATTTTTACTTTCCAGGGTTGGGAGCCTTTCAAAAACAATATCCTTTTAGGTTGGCACCTTTAGGAGTAATGTTGCATACATTTGACCCTACCTTAGCGGGAGCAATTTTAAGCACTAGGTTTGTTGTTGTTCTTGTTGTAAACAAACTCTGGCAACCACAGTGAGAGACAAACTTGAAATGCCTAAAACTTGGAGAACGACCACCCATGAAGGTAAGCAGATAGAGGTGTAACATGACCTTCATATTGGCAGTGAGGAGAATATCCTAAAGGAAATGAAAGGACAGATCTTGATGGCCACTCAAGAAAGAGTTTTATGATTATGCTTAAAACAGCAATTCAAATCATGGAAGACAAATTTGATAAATTTATGCATAAGGTTTCTGCAAAACAACATGTGAAATCCAAGAGGACTTTTATGGCCAATGCGAAAGCACATTCATATTGAGAGATGTTGTGAACGGAGTTGGGAATCCTAGAGTTAAAAAATGTATAAGAAGCTAATAAGATATTAACTGATATGAGCTCATTGCTACCTTGAATGTATCCATTAGCTAAGGTCGTAGCTAAAGAGAAAGTAGTGGGGTTTCAACGCTTTATCTTAAGATAACTCGAGGTTCAAAATAGTTAAATTGAGTCATCAGAGAGGAAGTGCATCAGTCTTACCTAGCAATATAAATGAGCCACAAATTGGGTAGCCCTATACAACCCCCTTGAGGAATGGTGTTGCTAATGTTGTGCAGTTTTGTTAGGAATGCCTCAAGTTATTAGATTTAAGAGGAGGCAAGTAGGGAGCACGCCGATTGATCGAAAAAAGTACGTAGATGAATCCTGCGTCCAGAGGGTCCATCGGTCAATCGGTGATCTGCCGATCGATCGGGAGTCTATTTTTCATAGGGCTATATATATGATCCTAGGGTTCACGTGATCAGTATCCAATTAAAAGTGAGCGCCGCCGTCATCCTTGAGAGAGAGAGAGAAGTGAATTGTAATTCTTCTATTCTCAAATCAATAAAAATCTCCATCTCAGCCCGTGGTTTTCTCCCCTCTCGATTGAAGAGGGGTTTCCACGTAAATTATTATGCTCTTGTTTTTGTTCTCTTTTATCCGTATTACTTACCATTTGGTCATAGTATTTGAATTGAATTAAGTAATTGGGATTCCGTATTTCCGTACAAATTGATATCAGAGCCCGTGTTGTTCGTTTTGGTACTATGACGTCTGTGATTAAATCGGAAGTAGAGAAGTTTGGTGGTCAAGGGAGTTTCAATTTGTGGCAAGTCCGTGTTAAAGGTCTTCTGACACAGAATGGCTTAAAAAGAAGAAACCGGAGAGTTTATCTGAAGCACAATGGGAGGAGTTAGATGAGAAGGCACTTATTGCTATTCAGATGTGTCTTATGGATGATATTCTGACAGAAGTCTTAGAGGTGAAAACCGCTAAGGAGTTGTAGGAGAAGCTGCAGGAGATGTTTTGCTTCAAACCGGTCTCCAATAAACTCGTAGTCAAGCGCCGCTTATTCACGTTTCTTATGTCGGAAGGTACATCTCTTAAAAACCATATTAATGAATTTAACTCTATAATTCAATAGTTAAAAGAATTGGATGATACCCTAAAGATGAAGATCGGGCCATGTTGTTATTGTGTTCACTCTCAAATTCATATAAAGGCTTTGTAGAAAGAATGATATATGGTGGTAGGTCAACTATCACAATTGATAAAGTTAAGAGGAACCTAGTGAGTCAAGAATGAGTAGATAAAGAATTGCCTGACTATGTGAATGACTCTTGAATTGGTTTGTTTGTGAGAGGTAGAACTGGGAATATAGGGTCTGATGGTGGAAAGAAGTTAGGGTCTAAGTCTAGACATAAGAACCTGTCATGTAACTTTTGTCCCAAGAAAGGGCACATAAAAAAAAACTGCTATCAGCTTAAGAATAAGCAGAAAGAAGATAACAGGCATGACCATAATAGAGGTAATTATTTTGCTGAGGCTAATGTAGTCGAAGATGAGGGTGATGCTGATGTTCTTTTAGTAACCGAATCCCAGGCCAAATCCAAGGATAAGTGGATCATGGATTCAGGTTGTTCTTATCATGTTTGTCCCAATAAAGACGGGTTCACCACATACAAGTCAATTCAGGGTGGAGTAGTCTTGATGGGCAATGATGCCGCTTGTAAGGTTATGGGTATAGGAACAATCAGAGTTCACATGTTCGATGGTACTATTAGGACACTTAGCGACGTGTGACACGTCCCAGATTTGAAAAAGAACATTATCTCTTTAGGTACCCTTGAGTCACATGGGTACAAGTACACCGCTAAAGGTGGAGCTATGAGGGTGCGTTGATTGTGATGAAGGGCAGAAGGGTAGGAACCTTGTATGAGCTTGTAGGTTCTACCGTGACAAGGTCAGCGGCTGTTTCTACATCTATGTCAAAATCAGATATTACCAAGATGTGGCACATGAGATTGGGCCATCGGGGTGATAAGGGTTTGATAGAGCTGAGCAAGAGGGGTTTATTATGTGGTCAGTCTATAAGGCTGATGCAGTTCTGTGAGCATTGTATCTATGGGAAGCAGAAGAAAGTCAGCTTCAAGCAGGCAGTGCATTAGACTAAAGGAACGCTAGTTTATGTTCATTCAGATTTGTGGGGACCATTCAGAGTTGCTTTTAAAAGTGGTTCCAGGTACTTTCTAACGTTCACTGATGATTCTTCAAGAAAAGTTTGGGTCTGTTTTCTTAAGTAGAAAAATGAAGTTTATAAAGTCTTTAAGAAGTGGAAGACGCTGCTTGAAAAACAGATAGGGAAGCAGATAAAGAGGTTGAGGACTGATAATGGTCTTGAATTTGTTGAGGGTGATTTCCTTAAATTCTGTGAGAATCAAGGCATTGTCAAACACAGGACTTGTACAGGTCGACCTCAACAGAACGGAGTGGCAGAAAGATTGAATGTGACGTTACTGAAGAAGGCTCGATATACGCTATCCAATGCAGGTTTAGGGACAGAATGCTGGGCAGAGGTAGTTAACATGGCGTGTTACTTAGTGAACCGATCACCTCATTCATCGCTTCAGTTGAAGACTCCAGAAGAGGTATGGTCTGGATTCCCTGTTGATTACTCTCATTTAAGAATTTTTGGTTGTCCCGCTTATGCTTATGTGAATGATGGGAAGCTAGAGCCTAGAGCCAAGAAGTATATCTTTCTTGGTTATACGCTAGGTGTGAAGGGATTTCGTTTATGGGATCCAAAGTCTCATAAATTTTTGACTAGTAGGGATGTTATATTTGATGAGTCTGCCCTACTACATCTGCCATACACACCCTCCTTAGTTCGTGATTCAGGTCAGGTGCAGAAGCTTGATGGTAGTTAGATACAGTCAGGTAGTTCAGATCAGCCGTAGGTAGTTCAGATTGAGAGTATACAGGTACCTCCAGTACAGGTTTCTGATGAGAATGATGAAACAGAAATAGGTCAGCAGGTCGGACAGTATACTGTTGCTGGTGGAAGGCAGAAAATATAGATTAGGCCGCCACAGAGATATGGGTATGAGGAGATGATAGCCTATGCCCTTACTACAGTTGAGACAGTGGAAGATTCTGAACCATCTACATATTCAAGGGCTATATCTAGATCTGACTTAGAGAAGTGGCTAATGGCCATGCATGAAGAAATGAAGTCATTACAGAAGAACCAGACTTGGCAACTAGTCAAGCCTTAAAAAAGGAAAGAGAGTTATAGGATGCAAATGGGTCTTCAAACAAAAAGAAGGCATTCCTGGAGTGGAAGATGTAAGGTACAGGGCTCGGTTAGTAGCTAAAGGGTACATTCAGGTACATGGTTTTGATTTTCTTGATATTTTCTCACTTGTTGTTAGACATAGTTCCATACGAGTGATACTTGCTTTAGTAGCTATGCATGATTTAGAGTTTGAGCAGTTAGATGTGAAAACTGCATTTTTGCATGGCAAGCTAAAGGAGAGTATTTACATGCATCAGCCTGAAGGCATCATTGTTGAGGATAAGGAAGAGCATGTTTGTTTGTTGAAAGATCTGTATATGGTTTGAGGTAGTCACCTAGGCAGTGGTACAAAAGGTTTGATCAATTTATGACTAGTAATGGGTTCTTCAGGAGTAAATATGACCATTGTGTGTATTTCAGGAAGAAAAACTCAAGTTCATGCATTTATCTTCTGTTATATGTTGACGATATGTTGATTGCAGCTAAGGACATGACTGACGTTAATTGCTTGAAAACGATGTTGAAAAGCGAGTTCGAGATGAAGGATTTGGGAGCAGCCAAGAAGATACTCGGTATGGAAATCAGGAGGGACCGAAAAGTAGGAAAGTTATACTTATCTTAGGAGAAGTATATCAAGAAGGTTCTGGATCGATTTCATATGAAGGATGCTAAGCTTGTTAGCACTCCGTTGGCAGCTCATTTTAGGCTTTCAGCATTGGATTCGCCTCAAACAGAGGAGGATGTCAGGTACATGTCACAGGTCCCTTACTGTAGTGCAGTTGGTAGTATTATTGTATGTTATGGTATGTACTCGTCCAGATATTGCTTATGCTGTTAACAAAGTGAGTAGATACATGGCGAATCCAAGAAAAGAGCATTGGCACGCTGTTAAATGGATTTTCAGGACCTTATGTGGCATTTCTGATGTTTGTTCGGAGTTTGGAAGGAGTAAATACTATTTAATTGGGTATGTTGACTCAGACTACGGTGGAGACCTCGATAAAAGGAAGTCTACTTCTGCTTATGTGTTCTGTTTGGGTGACAGTGCTATCAGTTAGAGAGCATGTCTACAGTCAGTTACTGTACAGTCAACTACAGAGGTCGAGTATATGGTAGTGGCAGAAGCGTTCAAAGAAGCCGTTTAGTTGAGAGGTTTGATTAGTGAATTCAGTGTTGATCAGGGCATAGTTAGGGTCTACTGTGATAGCAAGTCTGCAATTCACCTAGCTAAAGATCAGATAATGCATCATGATAGGACGAAGCACATTGACGTCAAGCATCATTTTATTCGAGATCTGATAGATGAGCGCAAGGTGGAGTTGAAGAAGATTGGTACTGAAGATAATCCAGCAGACATGTTCACTAAAGTTCTACCCAGCAGTAAATTCGTGCATTGCTCAAACTTGTTTGGGCTCTCAATTTCTGTTTGTTAACCCCGGCTATGTGGTGTCAGTGGAGAAGGTGGAGGTATTTTATTTCGGTGTTAAATTTGAGTCAAGGTGGAGGTTTGTTAGGAATATGCCTTAAATTATTAGATTTAAGGGGACGCAAGTCGGGAGCATGTTGATCTATCTGGAAAAGAAGCCGATCGATCGGGAAAAGTACACAGATGAATCCCGCATCCAGAGGGTCTACTAGTCGATCGGGAGTCTATTTTTCACGGGGCTATATAAATGACCCTAGTGCTCATGTGTTCAGTATCTAATTAAAAGTGAGCGCCACCGTCATCCTTGAGAGAGAGAGAGAGAGAGAGAGAAGTGAATTGTAATTTTTCTATTCTCAAATCAATAAAAATCTCCATCTCTGCCCGTGGTTTTCTCCCCTCTCGATTGATGAGGGGTTTTCACGTAAATCATTGTGTTCTTGTTTTTGTTCTCTTTTATCCGTATTATTTCTCGTTTGGTCGTAGTATTTGATTCGAATTAAGTACTTGAAATTCCGTATTTCCGCACAAGTTCAAATTCATTGAGAACCTTAACTACCAAGATAACCAACCAAATGTGAGGCATAGTTTTGAAGGGATGTTAGGTGGTATGAATATAATTATCAATTTTGTCTCGCGAACTCCGGTGACAAGGGGCATGGACATGCTTTCAATTCTACCCTTACCTTTGTAAATAATTTCTATGATTTCCTACCTTGAACGAGTTCTTAAGACTGGGAGCTGGTGAATGCCTCTTAACCTCAAGGGCCATTGATTAACCCAAAGTAATGAGTTAGCTAAAAGAACATTATAAAGTGAAGCATATACTATGTATCTTTTAAGGATTAGAAGCCCAAGTTCCAACCAAAACAACATAGGAGCCCAAGGTATCCATTGGACCTTTGTGTAATGGAAGTTGAATACAATTAAACATAATAGGAAGAAAGTACCACTTGCAAACCATATAGTCGTGAGTGCTCAAGGTTATCTTGTAGACCTCTTGAACAGTGTACAATACTACATGGGACAATTACTTGTAGACAATCAGGCTAACCTTTGAAGACTAGCTAGCTAATATAGTTGAGAAATTGTATGGCCTGGGACACAAATGGTTAATAAGCCTATCCATAGTAAGCCTTGCCTGGACTATATCGACAGAGACTACCGCTTCCCAAGTGGATTCAAGATTAGGCTTCCTTTATTCTGGAGATGGTAGCGTGTTTGCTCTTGAGCATCTAGCATGGTTTAATCGTTTGTGTAGGATGCGTCAAATAATCAATTTCTCAAGATGATGCTTATAAGTTTCTTTACAGTAGTAGCCTTCTAATGGTACATTAGCCTACCATTAAACTCTTATTTATATTTGGGATGCGATGGTTGGAAAATTTCAAGCCTAATTCTTATAGATTGAGTTAGGGACTGGGTTGGGGAGGATTAGGGACTGGGAGACCCGTTGCCCCCAATGGCTCCTCGTAAAAAAAAAAAAAAAAAAAAAAAATTCACATTTTTTTTTCTTTCTATAAATACCTAATCCTCCACAACCTATTTCCTCACCAAATCTTCAATCATCTCTTCTCTCTCTGTACGTTCATCATCTTCATCATTTCTATCTTCTTTAACTTTGCTAATTGCAACATTGTGCTCTAGTATTCGAAGTTCATAAAGTGTTTGCCTGAAGTTTGAATTTCATTATTCTCTCATTTCGATAATTTTAGTATCGCAATTTTATTTGGTCCGCATTTTTAGCTATTTAATTTGCATTACTACTTGCATTTTATAAATACTAATCACTTATACTACTATGGCACACAACTATTCATCATCCTCTGGAGCCGGTCGTGCTAGTTCTAGCTCTTCTCGGCCACCCAGAATACCTAAAAGGGGTAGAATTGTCGAACTTAATACGGAAGAACAAGCTTTTCTACGATTAGGCCCATCACCCCCATACACCGGTGATAGCATAGATTGGGACTTTGAACAACAACAAGATTATCATGAGGCGGGTGGTGGGGGTGGAGACTCACAAACTGATGAGGAACCCACGCCCACCACCGAAGCTCAGCCTGAAAGAAGTACTGGTACTAGTAAGCGTACAACTAGTGGGGTATGGAATTACGTTACCTTTAATAGGACAACTAATAAAGCAACTTGTAAATTATGTGACCCACCTAGGTCCTTTAGCCATCAACTTGGTAGTGTGACATGCACATTAAGCAGACATATACTTAGGTGCCACCCCGAGCAATGCCCAGATAAGAGCCAACAACTTCTAGTATAGCAAGTGACCGGTACACTTGCTAATTTTAAGTTCTCTCAAGAGGGTAACCGAAAGGGGCCAGCTAGATATATAATTTTGGGTGAAAGGCCTTTCAGTGTCGACGAAGACTAATATTTCGTCGACTACCTTTAAAATGGGTGAACCCCGCCATTGTAAGGGTTCCTCGGAACACTGTAAAGTGGGACGCTTTTACGGAGTACCACAGGATGAAAGCTAAGGTCTTAACACTTTTTACGATGAACACGAGCATGATCTCATTGACGTCGGACACATGGAAGTCGAAACTCGGTGTGCCTTATATGTGCATAATGGCACACTGGATCGATGACTCCTACACCCTCCAAAAGAGAATAATTTATTTTGGTTATCTAGATTACTCCCACATTGCCGAGATAATTATGGGTGCGATTATGTCGGCAGTCCGCAACTAGGGCATAGAGTGTCATATCTTCAGTATTACGTTCGACAATGCTACCAGTAACTGTTGCTTATTTGTGATTTCTTGTGTTTTGCTTTTTCTAGATAATGGTGGATGCTACTAATGAGAATGAAAGTGTTATTACTCACGCAACTGTTGACCAATCCGTGGCTCCTGTTCCTATGACCAGGGGAGTTTTGGATGCTAACCTTTTTATCTCCATCCCTTGGATCACCCGGGGTTGGCTTTTGTGCAAAACACTTTGACCGGACCCAACTACCGGTCTTGGAGAAGGTCCATTTCTAAAGTTTTCAAAGCAAAGCGTAAGATTGGATTCCTAGATGGAAGCATTCAAAGCCGGACGAGGATTCACCAGATTTTGAAAACTGGAGTGCTCGTGATTCCTGGGTGTCAACTTGGCTTTCTAACTCAGCTTCAAAGGAGATATATGAAAGCATCATTTATTTGGAAATGGCTCAGGATATTTGGTTGGACTTGCAAGAGAGATTCTCGCAAGGTAATGACCTTCGTATCTATGAAATGAAATGCGAGATATCACATTTAAAGTAAGAAAATTTGCCCATGCCAACCTATTTCACCATATGAGGTCACTTTGGGATGAGCTGTACACTTTAGTTGAGATACGCCCTGCACTTGCGGACATGCTAAGTCTTTTTTGCAAATTCGAGATATGAAATAATGATTGGACTTGTTAATGGGTCTAGATCCATCCTTTTCTATAATTTGTTCACAACTCATGAACACCAAGGCTTTGACCACTGTGGGTAGTGCATATTCTATTTTATGTCAGAAAGAGAAGCAACAAAGCATGGCTGCAGGTTCGGTGGTGACACCTGAAGCCACGGCCTTGGCGGTAAGGGGGCCGGCAAGCTCGTGAGGCGCAGCCACTGTTGTGGGGAAAAACACACTTCGTACTAACCGTTTTACTTGTTCTCAGTGCAAGAAACATCGGCACACTATGCAAAGATGTTTTGAGCTAATAGGATACCCTCCGAGATGGAAGAAATAAGGTGCAAAGGGAGTCGGGGCAGTGGGGCGCACTGCCACAGAAACAGCTCACTACGGAAGTGAGCTGTCGGCATTTGATAGCCCCATTGCGGGGCTACCCGCTAGTCAATATTAGAAACTCTTGTCACTACTTGGTCTGGGTTCAGCTTCACCCAGTGTAAATCTGACTGGTCAAGTTTTTGTTTCCAGTCAAAGTTGGATTATAGATACCGGTGCTACCGATCACATGGTTTCGTTGCTATCTCTTATGTTTGATATCGTGCCAAATCAAAATGTTTGACCCATTTGATTGCCTATCAGGACAAGCTTGTCGGTTAGGAAAGTTCGGATTTTTGATAATTTTATTCTCCATGATGTATCGTACGTGCCTAGTTTTCATTGCAATTTATTGCCAGTGAGCAAACTCACCCGTTAAGAAAATTGTACGTTAACATTTTATCCTGATTTCAATTATTTTCAGGACCCTCAGTCGAGGAGGCTGACTGGAGTGGGTAGAATGAAAAATGGGCGATATCTACTAGAGGCACGACAAATTCTCGGCACACGCGGTTCAGAATAACAAGGAGGTAGTTTTGTGGCACTGCTAATTGGGTCATGCTCCTTTCAGTGAACTTTCAATTTTTCCGCATTTAAACATTAAGAAAACAAATGTTATTTGTGATTCTTGTCACCGTGCGAAACAAGCACGTTCGCCTTTTCCGTTATCGGTTTCTGAGACTCGGATGTGTTTTGAATTAATTCATTGCGATATTTAGGGGCCTTATAGAATGTTGTCTTTAAAGTGCTCATTATTTTCTTACCATTGTTAATGATTACAGTCGGTGTACTTGGGTGTATCTTATGAGAGAGAAATCCCAAGCTCATGGGAGTCTCATGAATTTTATTCGTATGGTGCCACTCAGTTTGGTTTGCAAATTAAATAGGAGAGAAGCGACAATGGCCAAGAATTTAAGTAAGGTCCATTGTTAGACTTCTATGCAAAACATGGGATACAATTCCAAACTTCATTGATCGGAACACCTCAACAAAACGGAGTTGTTGAACACAAACAGAAGCACTTGTTGGAAGTTGGGCGAGCACTTCAATTTCAGGCCGGTCTTCCTAAAAGTTTTTGGGGTGAGTGTGTTTTAACGGCCACCTATTTGGTAAATTTGATGCCTACTTCTTTGCTTTCAAATAAAATTCTGTATGAAATTTTGATGGGAAAGACACCATCATATGATCATTTGAGGGTTTTGGGATGTTTGTGTTATTATCATGTTAAAAATCGGTCAAATGACAACCTCGTTAAGCGGTCTTCACCGAGGATTTTTGTGAGATATCCTCATGGTCAGAAGGGGTATAAAATTTATAGCTTGGATGAAAATAAAATTATTGTGTCTAGGGATGTCCGATTTTATGAAGACTCCATGCCTTATTTGAAAATTTATGTGTTAGATTCAACACATAAGAAACAAAATAGGATCTCGAGTAACGAGTATCCCATTTCGAACGGAATTGAACTGGTCCATGCTAGACCAGTCCAGCATCAGCACCTAACCAGCTCACCAACGGCCAAGCCCACCGACCTTGAATCGGCCGACAGTGAGCCGATCGAGACAGCAATTGAGACCGAAAGGAGGGATACTTCCCACTTTGAAGAGATTGTAAGAAGAAGTGGTAGAGTTCGTTCTATGCCCGTTATGTACCAAGACTACATCATTGAGATACCGCCTTCTATAGGCCATTCTCTCACTACCACTCTGTTAGCTAACTCTTATATTTTATATCCAATCCGAAACTTTGTGTCTAATGTACAGTTTTCTAACACTCACTCTACTCTTTTGAATGCCATCACTTCTTGTGATGAGCCAAAAAAATTTTAATCAGGCCATACAATATGAACATTGGAGGGAAGCAATGGAGAAGGAGATCAAGGTGCTTGAACAAAATGACACATGGACTCTTTAATTGTTGCCAGCTGGAAAGAAGGCTATAAAATCGAAGTGGGTCTATAAGATCAAATACAAGATATATGGGTCGATTGAGAGATATAAAGCTTATCTTGTTGCTAAGGGATACACTCAGGTAGAAGGTATTGACTATCATGATACTTTTGCTCATGTTGCCAAACTTGTGACTGTAAGTTGTGTGTTGGCCGTTGCCAGGGCCCGGAGTTGGATTATCCAATAATTAGACGTTAATAATGCTTTTCTTCATGGAGACTTAGATGAGGAAGTCTATATGAAATTACTGCAGGCTTTTGAATGTAAACACGAGGGAAAAGTTTGTCGCCTTCGTAAATCCCTTTATGGACTTAAACAAGCATCTCGGAATTGTAATCAGAAATTCACCTCGACCTTGATTAAAATTGGTTTTCAAACCTCGAGGGCTGATTATTCTTTGTTCACCAATATGCATGGGGCGACTTATACTGCGATTCTCATTTATGTGGATGATGTTCTTGTAATTGGAAATAACATGAGTCATATTACAAAAGTAAAAAAATGTTTTCAATCAGACTTTTGGAATAAAAAATTTAGGCCCAGTAAAGTACTTTCTAGGCATTGAGGCTGCATGGTCTAAAAAGGGGGGTTATACTAAATCAACGAAAATATGCTCTAGATATTGTTAGTGAAGCTGGTCTTTTGGGTGCCAAACCTGTTTTCACACCAATGGTACAGAATTACGGTCTAGCAGATGGGGTAGGCGAGCCTGTGGAAGATGGAGGTCGATATAGGTGACTTGTAGGGCTCCTGTTATATTTGACAATTAGTCGTCCTGACATATGTTATGATGTTCAAGTATTAAGCCAATTTATGCATGATCCTCGTGCCCCTCATCTTGACACTGTCATGAGGGTTCCCCGTTATCTTAAAGGGTCATCAGGTCAAGGCATATCTCCTCCTTCTGATTGTGACCTAAGGCTCCGTGCTTATTGTGATGCTAACAGTGCTGGTTGTCCCATAACTAGATGGTTAACCACAGGATTCGTCATCTTTTTAAATAGTGCACCTATTTCATGGAGGTCCAAGAAATAGACCGTTGTTTCCCAATCCTCAGCCGAAGTAGAATATCGATCCATGGCCACAACAACAAGTGAAATAGTATGGCTACATTGCTTATTAAATGATCTTGTTGTCCATACTAATGAACCTACTTTACTATTTTGTGATAACCAGGCAGTTTTCCATATTTCTTCTAATCTTGTGTTTCATGAAAGAGCAAAACACATTGAAATAGACTACCACTTTGTATGAGAAAAATTGTTATCTAAGGAGATCGCCCCGACTTATGTCCGTACCGGAGAGGCAGGCAGCCGATGTACACACAAAGGTGTTGGGATGTTCGAATTATTCTACGTTCCTTGGCAAGTTGGGCATCGTGAAATTACGTGCTCCAACTTAAGGGAGAGTGTAGAATTTAGTGTTTCTCGTATTTTGTATTTTCGTATTTGTATACATATTTATTTCTTTTAGCATATTCCCTTGTAATCCTAATTATAGATAGTTTCATTGTAATTAGTAGCTAGGTAGCATTCATTTTTCTTCCTCCTCTCTTCCTCTTCCCAACCGGCCCATTATGGTCACTTTTACTAGATGTGTTAAGTCGTAGAATTTAGTATTTCTCATATTTTGTATTTTCGTATTTGTATACGTATTTATTCCTTTTAGCATATTCTATTGTAATCCTAATTCTTGAGAGTTCCATTGTAATTATAGTTAGGTAGCGTTCATTTTTTTTTGCTCCTCTCTTCTTATTCCCCTTCCCAACCGGCCCATTATGGCCACATTTACTTGATGTGTTAATTCAAGTAACTTCTAGCTTAGAGCGGTGATGAGGCTTGTCTCTTCATCTAGATTTACTCTGGTATAAATAGGTTAGCTCATGTATCATTTTACATCATCCAATACAAAAGTATTCTTTTTAATTTTTAGTTTTTATATATTTTAATTTTTACATGGTATCAGAGCAAGATTGATGATCTCGATGTCTTATTTGTCGCACCTTATCCTTGTAAAGAGGGGTGCATTTGAATTTGTTACACCGAGGGCCTCTCCAGTGAATGTTGGATCCCCAATTGGACCGGAGAAGGCAAGGGGTGAGTTTAAAATAGACTCCCATGTGAGGGGGAGTGTTGAGGAGTACTCCACATGTGAGTCTTATAGTTGAATCCCACATTGGAGTGGCAAAGGTCAAGAGATCAAGTTATAAGTATAATGGGTTACTCCACCTATTGTCAATTGATTTTAGGATGGAACCTCACTTGGCTTATATATGGACCTCGTTTGTTCCAACTCCATGGGTCAAGCCTAAAGGCCCGTTGAAATTTAACACTTCTTAATGTATTTTTGGAAAGAGAAAGCTACAATCTCTCATCATGACCCTCAGTCAGAACACCTTTCAAATAAATATCTCACTCTCTCTTTCGCCCCTTATTTACATATAGTTCAAACCCCTTGCATTTTCCTCTACTTCCCCTACTTCCCTCCCCCCCCCCCCCCCCCCCCCCCCCCAAACTAATAGTCAACCTCCGGCCTTTATATTATCCCGTTACCTAATTTTAGTCCAATCAGATTAGGTAATTTAATCGCATTTAAATCATATCCTTACCGAGATCAAATCTCGCACAATTCTCATCTGAACCAAATCCTAAAACAAAGGGGCTGACACCCTTGCTTCTCATGGCTGCTTAAGGCATTGGTGTTATGACTTGCTAATAGGTGATGGTCACTAGTCTTGGGGCTACGGGTCCGCATTTTGGGCTTGCAAGCTTGGTTCCATATGGGAGGGTTTTGTTTTGTGGTTTGATGTGCGCATGTCTTTGTGTTCTTGACAGTTTGTATTTATTTTTGGTTCTCTTTTGTTTCTCGGGGCCCTATTTTGGATTAGTGTGCCCTACTTTTTTATTTCGAGCTATTTGTCACGGGCCGCCTTTGGATGACACTGTCCCCGGTGCTCAATAAGTAGACATATGCCATATGAGGTCTCCTTAGCCTGTCCGATACTAATGCGCATTGATTGTGTTCAGGTATGTCCGTAGTATGCCGTGTATTTCGTCTCTTGAAGGTGCATATTGCTGCTTGTTGACCATAGGGGTAAGCTGGCCCGGCCCTAGCCTTAGAGGCCCGGGCACTGCACGGGTGATTTGCGCTCATCCCGTGACAAGTGGTATCAGAGCGAGGCTCAGGATACGCGAGTAAGTAGTTGTGGTGGGACCGAGCTTTGTCCGTGGTGGTGGACACTCCTGGGGAATGGGAGTTGCTCGTGTCCTAGGTGCGTTGAGCGGGTTTGTCAGCGGGTATGAACACTCCTTGTGTGGGAGGGGCACTCTAACGAGGAACTTTCGGAGTGAAGTTGAGTGGCTCGCGGTTCCGGTTGTGGAGGAAGGCGCACCGTGTTGGGTGCCGGTCAGGCGAGCTGACAGTATGGCTGGCTTACTGCGTGGAGATTGGGCCTATCCTTGGGGTGCAGTGCGAAGTTCACAAGGTGAAGAGTCAACAAGCATCGTGGAGCGAGACGTGTACGTGATGCACTATGGTGCATGGAGCTGGCAGGTTGCTTTTTGGGCACCCTGCTAATCTTCAAGCGAGTGTCAATGGCATATCAGGGGTGTTACGTTGGAGGGGATGATGATGTGGTCGTCCCGTGACCAATCAAGGCTGCTAGAGATGCAGGGATGCGATGATGAGCAGGCACCCACAACGAGGACGTTTGTGGAATTAGGTGGGGGAGAATGTCACGGGCTGCCTTTGGCTAACACAGTCCCCGGTGCTCAATAAGCAGACATATGCCATATGGGGTCTTCTTAGCCTGTCCGATACTAATGCGCATTGATTGTGTTTAGGTATGTTCGTGGTATGCCGTGTATTTCATCTCTTGAAGGTGCATATTGCTGCTTATTGACCATAGGGGGTAAGCTGGCCCGGCCCTAGCCTCAGAGGCCCAGGCGCCGCACGGGTGATCTGCGCTCATCCCGTGACATATTGCTCCCTATTTATCGAAAAAGGGATGAAGGGAGACCAACACGAAGTCAATGGGATAGGTGGAGTTTCTAATATTTAATATTATTTTAGAGACAAAATAGTGTTCTTATCATCATCTAAATATTTTGTTGATGAGACAGTCAGCATGAATTAACAGACACTGCCATTAAATAGAGCTACGTCAAGAGTAAAACAATATCATAATTGAACTTTTCAAATATGGCAAAACTTAAAAAAGCATAGAGAAGTAAAGGCTATATGAACCAAATATTTTATTATGTTATGATTATTATTATTATTATTATTTTTATTATTATTATAATCTAGGGAGAGTATAGTATAGGGAGTTTGTGTAGAAGACAAAGAGAAAAAAGAGGGAAGGAGAAATTCTCGGGAGGTGACCTTAAATGAAGGGGAAGGTAGAAAGGGACAAGACTGGGCCTTAATAAGGGACAGTGTGGTCTTAATCAAACAGCACAACTGTGGATGTGAATTTACCAAAAAAAAAAAAAAAAAAAAAAAAGACATGAGAAGAAGGAAAGAGTGGGTCAGCGACGTGTCAATCATATTGTAATGGATTACCAAATCATTTGCTCGATCTCTGTGCCCTCCTTCCTTGGCCCTCTTTTTTCTTATTGGTTACCTTCCCCTGTCCGGGTCCCTTACATATTTTACTCATTGTATTTGGATTTAAATTCTTTGTATAAAAGTGCAAAAAGCAGTTAGTATTTAGGAATATATCCAGTTTCTCAAGGGCTTCCGCCTATGCAGGATCTGGGGGGCGGATGCACACAGCCTTCCCCCTTCAGGATGTTAACCTGAAGAAAAAGGCTGTTTCGCGGTACCCCCAACTTGAGGATCAGGACTTCCCCATCCTGGCATTACTCTCGCCCAAGCAAGCTTAATTTTAGAGTTCTAATGGTATCCGGTGACAGCGTGTTAGTGCCCTCTTTGGTATTATCAGGTCACCCATCCTGCTAAAGCAGTTAGTATTATCAGGTCAAAATCTATTATTCACAAAATAATTATATAAACTATAAATAGAGTGTTTTTTCTAAAAATATAACATTACTTATACTCAGTGTCTGTTTTGGATCAATAATATGGTAATCATCATTAAATTATAAAAATATTGTTAAATTAATTAATTATTTATGTTAAATGTACTTGTAGTTTGCTTTTACCCATTTCTAGTTCTTTTAATTTAGTTTATTTATAATTTATACTGCAATACTTTAGTTCTATAGAATTATAGTTAGGACGATAATTTAATTTTAAATGATATGGTTATATCTGAACCAAGTGACTCATTTTAAACCTAATACGTAACTTAACCACTCATTTTAGGACTACATTTATATATTAAAATATACAAAAATCATACTAACATAATTAACACAGTGGATAATGAACATGGACCGATGGCTAATACAACCTTGACACCATGATGCAAACTTTCAAGTACCTATACAATATTTTCAAGTATTACAGAAACTGCAAGATATTACACCGTACATCACAATACATACATCAAATACGCTCTAAAATTAACTAGAGTGACCCTTGTGTTGGGGCGTTTGCTTTCAAAATTTAAACGCATATAATGGCTGTGTACAAAAGACATGCATGATATATCACGTCCATGGATGCTATAACCAATGTCATATTTTATTATTATTATTATGTATAATAAGCGTCAGAAATTAAATAAGGCTAACTACCACACAATTACAAACCCCAAACCCCCAGATAAAATATGCGCTTTGTTGTTTCAAAAATTCTTCAGATAGAATTATCACTTGCCCGCCCTTTAGACCATCCCCCGCGAGATTCTCACCTCGTATTTAATTTCTTTGCTTCTTCTTACTCCTTGTCTCTTTTTGTGTTACTTATATGAAATTAAGTTTAAATTGGATTAAATTTTACTTTGTTATTATAGCTTTTGTGTTTTTAAGAAAATTAATTGTTACAGTCTAAAATTTTTAATCAACTATCGTCTTCGGCTTAGTTAGTATGTTTTTGGAAAACTTCACGTTGCCATTCATTTGAGTTTTTAAAACCCGAGATGTAGGATATTTAGATAATGGGTAGCTTATAATATGTTAAATTGGTGTAAGTCAACATTATGTTCAAATTTTGTAATTGTTGTTCTTCAATGTTTCTACACTACCAAACATCTTTGTGTTATTTTGAGCTTTTAGAATTACGACATTTATTTGCTCCCAACTCATGTGCATAGCATTTCAGTTTTAATGGAATTATAACCAAATTAAAAAAAAAATGAATCTTTGAAAAAAATTAGATTATTGCATGTTTTTGTCTTGGAAATATAAATGTTATACTGGTTAAGTGAAAATTGATGACTTGTTAAAGGTAGATTTGTGTAAAAGACTCATCATATTATGCTTTTATCAATGGAAGCATAACAGCAAGGTCCTGTATCCGAAAGCTCATCCTCCTCAACAACCCATTAATGTTGTTGTCCCTTGTTATAGGAGATGTTGTATCATCAGTATCAATGTAACAAAATGTCATGTTAGTATAATATTGAACTTCATGATGATAATTTTTTCAAATGGTCGAACATCAATGCTTCTTATAATACGATTATGGCTAGTTGTTCTAGAATGGGAGAGGCTATGTATTGCATATATATATATATATTGGGGATATAGATGAGTCAAGCTCGCTTGTCATGGCTACTTAAGAAAAGATTAAGCCCACTATAGTTTAGGCTTGAATTTCGCAAGCTAAATACGCAAAATTGAGGCAAGTTTGATATAAATATGAATTTAAAGATGGAAAAATAACCCAATTTCAATTCTAGATGAGTCAAACTCGAGTATGAATAAATCTGGTGAACCCAATTGAGCACATGGTGAATGTCTTTAGTTTTAGCGAGTTCATTCTAGAGCTTGTCTCAAGCAAGATAATGACAACTAGAGCTTTAAGGCTGTCTATTTTGCAAAATAAGTAAATTTCTTAATAAAAGATTTTCTTGGTAAGTTCATCAAAATGCTATCTCATAAACTTTGATGTGTCTACGACTTTCTTATTATCTTCAAAGCTTTTTTAATTGGACACAGTGGTACCAATGTTACCCCTGTAATTAATAGCCTGGGATTTGAGCTCATTAGCCCTCGCACCTCAAAATCTAATCCTTACCCTTCAAAAAGTAACCATAGGATATAGTTTCTGTTTTTTTGCTTAAGATTGGTCTTTTTCGTGTATTAATGAAACACGATGCCTTTTAATTAATCCTTTTACCATAATATTTTTTGGATACTTTTTCCCCAATTATAAGATAGGATATACATGTATGATTATTGTGTGGGACAATGGAAGAGTTGACTTTGGTAAGGTGTAGGTAAAAAATTTGAAAGAAGAGAGGAACAAAATGCAAGTGTTTAGGATAATTGTTGGCGTGAGTAATCCCTTCGTATGAATAAGAGGCCCCATTGATCATTCTTGTGCTTTGTGATTCATGAGGTCCCTAGCTTTATGGGCATGTTGGGCCTATTTTGTTTTTAGAAACCAACACCCTTTTGTTTCATTTCTTTGACATGTTGCTTTCATAGTTGAGGTACCTTTTTCTCCACAAAGTGAGTGTTACTTGAGTTATAGCAAAATCTTATTAAATCTGGCTCGATTTGGGTTAGATTAGGTTTTCTTTTCTCAATCTGGGTTTTAATTCACTTCTTTCCCCTTTCAATTTAGAAAGACGTTGATTTGCATCATTACTAGATCAAAATATAGTTTAAATCATCCCATGTGAGCATAATTATACAAATGTGATAGAAGTGTTGAAAATAGGTTAAACAAGTTAAATATGTCAATTCCCATCCAATCCAGCTCAGAAAACCATGACTTAAACTTGCTATATTCATATCTCATCTATATCGTCTGTTTTTTTTTTTTTTTTTTTGATAAGTAACGAGATAACTCGTAATATAAAAACTGACATATCACAAAAGAAGACTGAGAGACACACGCATAGTGTGAAAAATGAAAAAACTAACATAAAAACATCTGAAGACAACCCTATAAAAGAAAAACCATTTCAAAAAACTCCTCATACAGACAAATAACACCAGTAACAAAAGTATATCACATTCAAGCAAAACAAAAGCAGCTAAAGAGTGGATCCATGTTGTTAAAGTTTACGAATTAAGTGATGGTGAGGGTACAACTCTTTCATGCAACGACCTCGAGCTACTAAAACCCTGCAATTCATGGACCAGTGTGTGAAAACAAGGCTGTCATGTCTATTTATTTGAAAGCTATTGAAAATACACTTTGATAGAAAAGCATAGTGCTTTCTGTATATATAATTTAGTAATATTACTGAATATTTATTATTTAATGTTATTGACAGGAAAGAAAGTGTTAGTTGAAAAGTAATATTTCAAAAATTATGACTAATATTTGCTTTAAGTTATATTGTTGTTTTGACAATAACATTTTCTGGCATGTAAATAATAATATACTATATTATTGTTAAGGACTTCGCATGTGAGTGTCCAGTTAAGTTCCACATTGGAGTTGCGAGAAAGAAGAGTCTAGTGAGTTACTTCACCTAATGCCAATTGGTTTATGATGTAATTCTACTTGGGTTTATCTAGGTAAAAAACGTATGTCAACTCTATGAGTTGGACCTTACTGCTGGGTAAAATATAACATGGTATCAGAGCGGGGTGATGATTCGAGCTCTAGTTTACCATGTCTTCGAAATGAGGGGTGTATTTGAATTTGTTGCACCGAGCGTCTCTCCAATGTTGGATCTAATTGGACAAGAAAAAGCAATGGGTGCTTTTGAAGAAGACTCACATGCGAGGGGGATTGTTAAGGGTACCGCATGAGTTTTTAGTTGAATCCCACATTGGGGCTGTGAAAAAGAAGAACTCATGTATAAATCTAGCCTGTTACTCTTCGTAATGCCAAATTGGTGTTGTGAATCTTATGTATGCCAATTCTAGGCATCTAGGGGTTTTGGAGTCTTTTGTTTTGTTTTGCTTTTTCCTAGTCCTCCTAGCTTTTTTGGGCTCTACTTTGGTGGGTGCATCGGTTTTGTATTGAGAGGCTTCTCTCTAATTATCGAATGCCTGCCAATGTTGTGGGGCAGGCAAGGCTTTGTGAAATTGAATCATTATTGAAGATAATAATATTTTTATATAATGATAAATTGAGTTTTTTATGGAGATCAATTATGAGGCACTCAATTTATTTTGGCTCTCAGTTTTGTAGTTGAAACTCATACAATTGATGAATTTTCCACCTTTATAGATGCGAAAACTAACTTTTAAAAAAAATTATAAGTTAGATGGTTTGAATTGCAAATCTTCACATGATTAATGTGGATTCAACATGTATTGTGTTGTCACCAATATTTAAGAACTTATTTGATGTTTTCTTTTTATCTGTTTTCTATTTTTGAAAATGGAGAACTAAAATTTTTAAATAAATTTGCATTATTTTAAACTAGTGTTATCTCATACAAGGAGAGTGTTTACATTTTACAAAAAAAATTAATATATTACATTAAAATGGTCTGTACTATTTCAAACTTGTATTGTCCTTGGGTAATTCTTTTCTTTTTGAATCTCAATTTGGGTAATTGTGGTACTCGAGTAAAAATGTGAATGTTAGCAATTTCTGAAAATTTGTACTTATTATTTATTGGGAATTATACTATTATTCTAACAAAAATAGTTTTAACTATAATAATAATAAAATCCTTAATAATTTAGGAGCTAAATTAAGATAAATAACTCTTTTTCATTAGAATTATTTTACGAAAATCACTTAAATTTTAGGTATAGTTTCAAAACACGCCTAGATTTTGTAATTTTTGAAAAATCCACTAAGCTTTACAAAAGTTTTTAATAGCACACCATAATATTAGAGCCGTTAACATCTATAAATTTTTGCTAACGTGAAATTTAAAAACATAAATTTATTTTTATGCTTTCATAACTTTTTTAGATATTTAAAATATTTGTTAAAAAATTTTAAAATTATTTTCTTCTTCTTTAAATGTAACACTAATTAAAATTAACTAATATTATTAAGATGTGATATTAAAAATAATATAAATTTTTAAAACGCACTAAAATTTAGATGATTAAAAAAAAAGAAAAGGAGTGATAATAATAAAGAGATCGTTGTCACAGTCACACGGTGAAAGGCACAGAGAAAGGTCAAAATCAGGAAACCACGTAGTGAACAGAGCCTTGAGGATCTGACGGTTGGCAGTTAAGGAGAAGAAACGACAAGATGATGACACGTGGACCCACGGAATGAATGATTTTGTAATCATTCTTTAATAATTTGACATTCTTTAGGGTTTTTTTTAATTATACTAGTGTTTTCACTGTACGGTCTCTATCACCGTCAGCTCCCTCACTCTCTCTCTCTCTCTTAATAAATAAAATGGACGCTGCAAATTCACTGGTGATTCTCTGATATTGTACTACTCCATCCCTTTAATTTGTCCCTTGCATTATAGATGGTTGTTCATTTTGGTCTCAATAATTCATCTTACTACTAAAAGTTACTCAACGAAGTGTTAATATATTTCAAGCAGAAAAAGGTGTTAATACTACTTAAGTACTGTTATTGTTTTAGCAAAAATACTAATATAGAGAAACTTTATAAAAATTGTGGCTTTTATTTAGAGTAAATCATATCGTTGCTTTGAGATATAACATTTTTGGCTCTTTCATTCACAACTCTCTTTTATTTAGTGTCATAGGGTTTGACATTAATTTTTAGTCTTTAAGTTTTTAGTATTTGAATTTCGGTGAAATAATGTTTCAGATTAATAGTTCATTGATTGACGTAGTGCGGCTTAAATGTGCCGTAAGTTTTTATTTTATTTTATTTTAAATTTCATTAAAAAAATATACTAGTCTCACTTTTTGGGTGAACTAATATTATGTTTTATCCCCACACTACATGACTTCAAAATATATACATCACAAATAGAATAATTTTAGATGTCGTTCTTCTCATGATACTCCACAGAATGTTGTTGTCAACCTATTAACCTTATTCAAACGCAATCTTATTTTTTGAATTCCACATCACCCAAATGGCCACAAATAATGCTGTAATCCATGCCTTTTTTCTGAATTCACCCCCAACATGACATGAAAACTGTTGTTCAAAAAGTTCCTTAATAGACCAAGGAACAACCTAGTGAACACCCCACCCTTTCATACATTTACACCATGTACTCCATGATGTCCAACAACTAAGAATAGGTAATTGACACTTTCCACTGAATCTTCGCAAATTGGGCACCATTGCTCAGTGTCGAGGATAATACCCAGATTTCATAGGCGTTCCTTAGTGTTTATTTTTCCCGATAATGTCATCCACACAAATAGCTCGACTTTTGTAGGGGCTAATCCCTTCCACACCCCGCAAACAAGATCATCAATGATATGCATTGCCACCGTGCTATCCAAACAAGGTAAAAAAAAAAAAAAGATTTAAAGACAAACATATTTTGTGGATCACGACACCATAGCGCAATTGTCTACACACCAAACTCAAAGGTGCTGGAACGACGCTGTTTGGAGATAAAAAAGACACATGCATAACTAGTGGAGCTTTGTTAGAGGCATGGATGGATTTAAAATCAGAAATAACGGGGTCTTGAGTCCATCTACTTGATAAATTAATGCCTCAAGATACCCGTATCTCGGATGGATGATGGGGATAAAGAGGCTCGAGCTCGAGGGATTACTAGAAATGCTACAAAAAAAGTGATATCCTGGCTCGAGGCGATTATTTGAAGCGTATATCAAGGGAAGTGGGCGTCAAATACAATCAAAGAAGAGCGGATGAATGCAGATGGACCAAGGAAGCCTTGATCACGTGTGTCAATGCACGTCCAACCCCAATTCAGCACTATGGTGGGCATTAAGGCTGAATGTGTAACAGATCTGCCATAGTTCAAGGGCACAACAAACGTATTAGTATGCTATAAATAAGGGCTTTATCTATGTTGTCAAGGGTTTAGTATAAAGCATATAAAACTTCTCCAAGTTTATCTACAACACACTTGTGCTTTATTTCTTTTCCTTTCTGTTAGGAAAACTTAATGCGTAAGGGTGAAACCCTGATAGCTTGAATCGATTCAAATAATATGACTCACGCAAAATGAGAAGTAATCAAATATGGAGAAAGAAAGAACAAAAAACGAACACACAATATTTACGTGGAAACCCCTCTTCAATCGAGAGGGGAGAAAACCACGGGCGGAGATGGAGATTCTTTATTGGTACTAAACGGAAGAATTACAACGACACTTCCTCTGAACGAGATATATGAAAGAATTACAATCACTTTCTCTAAACTCTCGTAGCACTCAAAATCTGAATTAGAGGAATTACGAAATTACTTCTGGCAGCGCCTCACTCTTAGATTGGATGCAGATGATGAAACCCTAAGACCTAATTTATAGGTGCAGGCCAGGGAGGGCCCGATCAATCGGGAAACACCCGATTGATCGGAACCGGTCGATCTATCGGCCCTCTAACTGCCTAAAAAATCCGGAATCTTTCCTTCAATCACCCGATCGATCGGGCTTCACTCCCGATCGATCGGTGACCCTACGACAACCCCATAAACATAAAAAAAAAAGGTAATTTGATACATAAACTTAACAAATCTCCACCTTGGCTCAAATTATATTCATAAAAGGATTTCCTCCACCTTTTCCACTAAACACCCCACACAAGGGGTTAACTCAAACAAACTAAAGTGAACATATCTGAGAGGTTATCAGCAATGCCAATCTTCTTCTTCTCTGAATTGGCTCTTGACACACTATTTGAAACAGCCACCTGCTGCTGAACTGTATTACTCAACTGAACTCCCTCTGGCTTACTCACCCGGCCTGAATCACAAACAACGGATGACATCTTCTGTGGAGATAGTAATGAAGACTCACCAAACGTGACACGCCTACTTGTCAGGAATTGCTTGAAGCGAAAACCTTCCTACTTCCCGTAAAGCCCTTGTTCACATACCACATGTCCTGTAGACTGACCACACAAGGAGCCCCTCACACTGTGCTCAGACAGACCACTATCACCTGAATGATCCAATCTCAAACGTCCTAAATTTGTGATCTCTGGTGCTGTCAACAACAAGGATGATGAAGATGCTGCAACAGATCTGATAACTGTGGAACCGACAAGCTCATACAGAGTACCTAACCTTCTGCCCTTCATAATTGTCAAAGCACCCTTAACGACCCTCAAAACTCCACCTTCAGTTGTGTACCTGTACCCCTTAGACTCAAGAGTACCTAAAGAGATGAGATTCTTCTTCAAATCAGGAATATGACGAACATCGCTCAAAACCCTGATAGTGCTATCAAACATCCTAAAACGAATTGTTCCTATACCCAAAACTTTGCATGGATTATCATTGCCCATCAAAGCAACTCCACCTTGAACAGACTCGTACGTCGAAAACCAATCCCGGTTGGGACAGACATGATAGGAGCAACCCGAATCCAAAATCCAACTATCTTTCAAATTGGACTGAGGTTCAGACACAGACAATAGAAGATCTTCATTCTCACCATCCACAATACTAGCTGCTATGGATCTCTGGTCAGACCTGTTATCTGCTTCTAATTTTCTCTTAACAGTTTTTCTTAATGTGTCCTTTCTTATGACAATAGTTACAGGTTAGGTCTTGATACCTAGACTTAGACTTATTTCTACTATGATCATACTCAGTTCTCCTCCTTACACATAAACCACTATGTAAGTTATACACTGAATCAGATAATTCTCTATCTACTCATTCTTTACTCAATAGGTTTCTTTTAACTTCATCTACATATATGGTTTGTCTACCCCTATAAATCATGCTTTCAACAAAACCCTCATATGAAGCAGAGAGAGAATATAACAACAACAATGCCTGATCTTCATCTTTAGGAGCATCATCCAATTCTTTGAAATCCTGAATAATTGAATTAAATTCACCGACGTGATTCTTAAGTGAAGTACCTTCTGACATACGAAACGTGAATAACCGGCGCTTAACTGCGAGTTTGTTAGAAACAGACTTGAAATATAACATATCCTGCAATTTCTCCCATAACTCCATAGCGGTCTTCACTTCCAGAACTTCTGTCAAAACGTTATCGGTAAGACACATCTGAATTGCAGTGAGAGCCTTCTCATCTAACTCCTCCCATTGTGCTTCTATCAAATTTTCTGGTTTCTTCTCTTTCCCATCTAAAGCTTTCTTCAAGCCACTTTGAGTTAAGAGGCCCTTAACACGAACCTGCCATAAACTGAAGCTCCTTTGACCACCAAACTTCTCAACCTCGGTCTTAATTGTGGACGCCATATTACCAAATCGAAATAAATAGGGCTCTGATACCAATTTGTTAGGGAAAACTTAATGCGGAAGCGTGAAACCTTGATAGCTTGATTCGATTCAAAGAATATGACTCACGCAAAACGAGAAGTAATCAAATATGGAGAATGAAAGAACAAAAAACGAACACACAATATTTACGTGGAAACCCCTCTTCAATCGAGAGGGGAGAAAACCACGGGCGGAGATGGAGATTCTTTATTGATACTAAATAGAAGAATTACAACGACACTTCCTCTGAATGAGATATATGAAAGAATTACAATCACTTTCTCTAAACTCTCGTAGCATTCAAAATCTGAATTAGAGGAATTATAAAATCACCTGTGGCGGCGCCTCGCTCTTAGATTGGATACAGATGACGAAACCCTAGGGCCTAATTTATAGGCGCAGGTCAGGGAGGGTCCGATCAATCGGGAAACACCCGATCGATAGGAACCGGCCAATCGATCGGCCCTCTAACTGCCTAAAAGATCTGGAATCTTTCCTTAAATCACCCGATTGATCAGGCTTCACTCCTGATCGATCGGTGACCCTATGGCAACCCCATAAACAAAAAAAAAAAAAAAAAAAAAAACTGGTAATTTGAGACTTAAACCTAACACTTTCCTTAGCAGCAGCATAATTATTGTCTCTATTTTACTTTCTTTAAGGCAAAATGATTTTGGTTGACATTCTTGCTCTAACTCAATTTCAAACAATTGACGAGTTAAGTTTAACATCATGGCCAAGCCATTGAGCTTGATTGCATTAGTATAAAATTGGTGTCATGACTGAGTAAGTCAAGTGAACTTAAGTTTGAGTCATAGTTTCAGCGCTTTGAAAGCCAAGGCTTTGATCTTGATTGCATTGGTCCTAATCCAATAACTCGAATATGGTTCGATCTACCTTAATCTTATCAAGTTCTAACTCATATGAGTGATCATAAGTTAAGGGTGCTAGACCTAAATAATTGTAAACTCAGGCTTGTGAGTGGACTGTCAAGCTCTTAAACTCGTTTCTACCTTAGTTCTTGGCTCTCAAGTGTACGAGGTAAGGTGTTTGTGAGTTCTGTTCCAGCACCCCAACTGCGGCTTGGGCCAGGTCCATATCTCTTTAATTATTGGTACAATATAAACACCGAAAATCCACAAAAAAATAAATACAATTAACTCTCCTTAATTGGAGAAAGAGTAGAATTCACATAATTACTGCAAATCGAAGTCGGATTTGATTTGTATTTTACGGTGACCACACACACTAAAAAGCAAATAAAAGAATAAAAATACCTTTTGGCAACCAGAGTGGGAGACTCTATAGGTCTAATCCCATATTAGATTTTAATAACATAATCTCATATCAATCCCCAATGGTTTGAACTAGTAGAGCTAGCGTTCTAGAGGTTGAAGAGCTAGAAGGGATGACCTTGAGGTTGAGGGGCTAGAAGGGATGGCCTTGATTGGGTCACCATTCGGGCATTCCTAAGAACAAACTCCCATCTCGTGAGAGGATAAAACTAGTCATAACCATGGTACTAAAAGCGGTGTTAATGAGGACATCCCAAAAGATGAATGTATTATGATATGTATACATATATATATATTGCCAGTCTCATGGCTGGAGAAGTGGTGGAGAAAACAATGGTATAAGTTGAGCCCATCTTGACAAGGTAAGCTAAGACACGTATGGCCTAGTTCAAGAGGTTAGAGAAGACCTTAGGCAGTTAAGGCAAGTTCTTCCTTCCTTCCTCGATCCCAACTGGTTATTCTCGTGATCCCTCTTTGAGTGCACAACAACCAATAAGCGGAGATGTTTGTACCAGCTCTAAAGGAAGAGGGAACAAAATTATGTCAAGTCTGGACATTACATGACTGGATTCGAGCCTAAGGAAAAAAAATGTGCAACATTCTTCCTCACCGTGTAGGAGGGACCATCTTGAGACCTGAGCAAAGCTCCGAAATTAATGGAAAGGGCATGCATTCTTTACAGAACATCACGAACCCATGACCAGAATAGAACTTACTCGAGAAATTGGAGGTCCAAACTATGGGACCCATGGGCAAGGACATATACGCATCATATGGGACCAATACGTTCCTCCTAAGGAGAACCCAGTATATGCGACTTGGGGGTAGTTGAATGCACCATGCCTCCAAGAGTATTAACTGGGGATGGATCAACTCAAGGTTGCTCAACAGCCCTTGAATGCAGGGGTGCCCTCAAGCATGCCTCAAACCCAAGCGTTGACGCCTAGTCACGCAATTGACCATGTTGACCAAGGAGGGTATAATTTGTTGGGAAAATTTAATTTCTAAAACTAAAATTTTCCTAAATTACCATGATCAGGTGCAGCGGAAACAATTTTAAATACTTTAAATTTAGGAGCTCTATTCTATTATATAAATAACGACACAAAATATCTAAAACTAAAATTTTCCTAAATTACCATGATCAAGTGCAGCGGAAACAATTTTAAATATTTTAAATTTAGGAGCTCTATTCTATTATATAAATAACGACACAAAATATCTAAGCATAATAAATATTAAATTAAAAGAATAAATAGAAATGGGAAAAATTAACGAAAGCCTAAAATAAAAAGGGATTAGAAATACCTGGATTGTAGACCTCACTTGTCACCTGGGACGAATCATCGAAACCGCGACCGCAGTGACCCCCTGACACCTGGAGATTGGGCAACGAAAAATATTTACTAGAAAGAATTTAAAAGAGAAAGTTCTCCTTTTTAATTTTTCAAAAAACTAAAATTTTTAGAAATTTATTTGATTGCTAAATTGAGTTCTTAAGACCCTTATATTAGGTAGAAATTTACTTTATTTTCTCGATGTGGAATACGCTAGAAAAACTAAAAGAGGGGTTCAAAAAATCCTTTAGAGCAACAACGTTTGGTACTCAAATAACTTTTATTGTGACAATTAACCCCTCTATTAGATATCCATGAGAAAAAATAACTTTAATTATGATCGTTATTTTCCTTTCACAGTAGTTTCCGAGTTTCCCTTCTCAAATGATTGATTAATACAGAAAATAATTTTTGTACTAATTTCAAATGTCAGACATATGAAATACTTTGGTCAATAATTCTTGAATCTATTTGTATGTTTGTGAATCAACTAAAGGGATATCTGTATTTTGTAAGAGACTATACATTCCAAGTAAAATTCTTATTCCCGCTATGCTTCATGCTGTTACTAATGCACATAAGATATAAGTCACATATTGTGTCCTAATCCTTTTAGCAGATCAAAGCAACGAACATTCCATGCACGATTTCAGATTATATCCTGGATTTCGAGTTACCTTCTTACAGAATTAATTATTTCTGATAGCAGTCAGGAAATAAAGAATTTAGATGGTCCAACTTAGTGTTCCAATCTTATAGAAAAAACCAGCATAACACTTTTGGATCATATCCACATGACAGAGACAAGTCATCTAAAGTATCATATTATATTCTTAGCGGACAAGTTGTCCAAACTTATCATCAACTACGAACATACTTTGATAGCATATCACTAATTTGATTTAAATCTATCCGTGGCCCAATCTCATTGACCACTTAAACCAAACTATAAATGTCATCTTGGACTATGTCCATCTCATGGAACGTTTTAGAAAAAATATCACTTGTATATTTGGCTCGTAAAACATAATCAAATGATAAATAAATAAATAAATTTTATTTAATAAAACAAATTATAGGGTTTTTAGGACACCAATCCCAACAATCTCCCACTTGTCCAAACGTAATTAGCCTTACATTGTATAGTTATCTACTAGGGATCTTTCAACTCGTTAACTATTATATCTTGAAAACTGATGTGTTACTGAGTCATTCTTTTGCTCAAAAGCTTTCATCTATAAGGAATCTTTTGAGTCAAGCAATCTACTTAACACCTTCATAGCTATCAAGTACTTGACTTCCATAGTGAAGTAAGCAATACAAGACTACTTTACTCTTCACCATTTAATGACTCCCACTACAAGGGTAAACATGGATTTCTAAAGTCAAACTTCTAAAATCCTTTTTAAAACAAAAAATTCATGATAAACTCAACATCCTTTATTTGAATCTCGCTAAAGCTCGATCCTAAAAACATAGTTGGCTTATCTTATGTCTTTCGTTTTTAAATAACTGAACAACAAAATCTTAACAGCTCATAAAAATTCTACACCATTCTTATAATGAATTGAATGCCAGCTATATACAACACTTTGAAAGTCACTACTTTCTTGTCGTGTCACTTGTATATTTATGATTCACTAACCACTACTTAAAAATCCATAGGATTGATAGTCGTCACCGAATCTATTATTTAATGAAAAATATGTTTATTATAGTTTACAAATAGACTACCTCAAGTTGCACACTATATGTTTCTGACTTTTTGCAACAAATGTGTGCCTGTATTATTTATGTACTTTTTTTGAAGATGACCATACAGAAGATATAGTCTTGAATTCCATTTTTCGTATGTCATCACAATCACTACAACTAAAAAGGGTAATTCTCGGAGCTTTTTTTTGGAATTCTCGGCGCAAAAAAGCGCCGAGAATTTCATTATCAGCGCTTAGGACAAGCGCCGAGAAAGAAAACGCCGAAAAATAAAAGCGCCGAGAATGTCTCGGCGCTTATAAGTGTGGATATTTTTCAGCGTTTTTTATTGTCGAGATTTTTTGAGTTTTTTAAATACCCTATTTTTACTTCTTGGCATGGACATTTTACAAACAGCTTGTATTGCCTATTTATTTGTACATATTTTTCACACACACACACACACACACACACACACACACACACACACACATATATATATATACAAAATTACTTAATAAAAAAATATCAACTAAACTGATAAATTTTTCATAAGATTCCGAATTCGACAATCAAAATATTACAACATTGTCAATGTACTTTGATAGTTCAATTCAAAATTTGAGATTTTTTCCACTCCAAATATCAACATAATTAATCTAATAACCAAAAAAAAAAAAAAAATTATACAATGCTAACTTAGTCAAGTACATTCTTCACAAATATATCAATCAACCGAATGAGCTTGGCGTGCTTGGAGATGCAAAAAAATTTGAGGGTTCACCGTCACCTGATCCCGATTCATCTCTACCTTGTATAGACAACACAACAATAACATTACTTATGTACAAAATATCAATCTACCAGTTTACTATCACATAAATCAATAACAATAAGCACATGAAATCATTTATCGGAACCCGTCAACCCTCAAGTGTCCACAATCCCTTTTGGAAGGGAAGTAGGAGTAGATAGAGGGAGGCCTAGGTTGTGCTGCATCTCATGACTTCCATATCATGTGATTGCCACCTATTTAGCTTGCCCTCCATTCTCATTTCTATCTAGTATGTGCTTGAAGCAAATGAAGAGTCTGCAACATCTTAAGGCGACAATATAGCACATGAGATTCCACTCTCTGCCACATCTTGCAAAGCACAACACACATGATTCAAATTATATTTTGTTGTCTAAAGTTAGGCTATTCCTCATATGGAAAAAATTGAAAGAGGATTATCAATGAAGATATTAGAGAAAAGATTTAGTAGAAGAAGTGTCAAAACATCCAAAAACCAAACCATCTTATCAAGCAGCAAGACAAACATATCTGATCCAAAATTTTGCTTCACATGATAAATTCATATAGTTTCCCAAAAGTACCAACCCCAATGCCGCCTTTTGTCTCAATCATTCACATCATCAATGTCATTATTTACAAAGGATTAGAAAGGCAATTATTTGCATTATAGTACAAACAAATACAAATTAAATAAATTATCTTACCCGATCAGCAACCGCAGTAATAATTGCTCGACCTTTTGCTGTCATTTCATATGATGCTTGGCCAGAAGAAACAGCATCATAGATGGGTAGGAGCCTTCTCATTTGCTGCTTTACATTGGCCAATTCTATTTTCATATTTTGTAATTCGACATGATCACCGGAACGGTCGAGTCCCTTTTTCTTTAGTTCACCCCTGACTCCGTATATATCACTCCTCTTCACGCCAAATCCATAGCCTACCGCTCGATAACCCGGATTTTCCTGTTCATACATTAGCTCTGTAAATACTTCCTCCTCGATTTCTGATCGAGGTCTGGAAGAAGATCCAAGGCGAGCCTCAACTATTTCTCTAGCTGTATCCTACAAAGAAGAGAAAAAGACATTAAATACATTTAAATTAAAAGAAATGTGAGATAATAATAAAACCCACCATAAATTCTTGTGAAACCGTGTTCTAAAAAAAGCCACCACTTTTCCTGGTATGAGTTTCCTGGTAAAACTCTATACTGGTGGGCTTCCTCCCTTTGTTAATTTCCTACAATCAACACGTCAACATAAGTCTTAACTAATTTAACAGGTAGATAGTAATAATACACTAAACATATACTGAAGTCCTTACAAAACTATCTCTTTTATTCGCATAACTTGTTGAACCAGTCGTGTGAAACTGATTCTGCTTGGCACGTGCTTCTTTGCCGCATTTACTCTTCTCCTGACATTGGAAATCAACATCAATCCAAGAAAAACTTTACATTCATAATCAATATCAATCTGCTTCCCCCTTTTTGACCAATCAAAAATTACTTAAAAAGAAATTGTTTGACCTTGCCTTGTGGAGAAAACCAAAAATGTACCAAAGTTATCCATTGGTCAGGATTAACTTCTCGTGGCACTGTTGCAATAACTTCAGCCTCAGTTTTGTTCCCTTGGCAATATTATGCTTTCAAACTCGTCTTATAACCCCTCCACATTTTGCCAAGATGCTGTAGTATTGATTTATCAATCAATACATCACTGGGCATTGAAAACTTCCCCTAAAACATAAAATCCAACAATAATGTCACAAAAAGGCAAGGGAATAGTAAGAAGGCATAAAGCAGTAGTTGTACTAGTAAGAGAGCAACCACATTTCAGTGATATATCCAAATTTTACTCGAATAGTAAAATTTGATAGAAGAACCTATTGCCAATTATACTATTGAATTAAATTAACACAATTAAGAGTATAAAACCTTAATTAATACAATGATAAAGTTCAAAAATTTCAGACATACATATTATATCATATATATAAAGTAAACTTTAGACGTAAATAATACTTACTCGAATAACCTCAATAGCTTCTGCTTTGTATTGGTCATTCATCGTACGCCAATCTCTTACTCTGAGCGGACAAAACCGTCCCCCTTTTGCAACCTCTCCAATAAACCGGATCAACAAATCGCCACCCTTTCTAATTGGTTGGCGTAGGTCATTGAATCGCACAATAATTCTTACACCTTCAGGAAGATGCCATACTTCCTTAACTGGTATCGTCCTTAAGGTACTCAAGTTACCTTGGCCATCTATTAACGATTAAGATATACCATTACTTTTCTAATTGATTGGAAAATTATTACCTAATTAATGCTATAAAATTGAAAATATTTACCGATAAGTTGAAGTAGCTCCCTCTCATCAAATGGCACGTCAGTGGACCAAACACTAGCTTCCCTCACTGGTCCCTCTGCTTGAGATGTTGACGGTCTTGGCTGACTGTCATCACCTCCTTCATGTTCCGGTGTTGCTGTTGAGGACTGCACTGATTTTCCACTTCTAAAAAACCTCCTCATTGTGAATCCACGCTTTTCCAAAAACAAAAGAATTAGTAGATGTATAATAGAACTTACAAAAATAAAATGAGAAGCAAATATGTTCCGTAAAACAAATAATCAATAATGAAACAAAGATCATGGACAAAATGAAACAACACATAACATTATTTCACAACTCTAAAAAAACAAAGATCAAATCTCGCCTAGATCATACAAGTCCCTAGGTTTAGTCTTAAT
Source organism: Simmondsia chinensis (assembly GCA_018398585.1). Taxonomy (NCBI): domain Eukaryota; kingdom Viridiplantae; phylum Streptophyta; class Magnoliopsida; order Caryophyllales; family Simmondsiaceae; genus Simmondsia; species Simmondsia chinensis. The sequence continues at coordinate 38,862,341 of JAGTTD010000001.1, forward strand.
GACATGATACCATCCCTTTTGCATCTCATCTTGAATATAGAAAACTTGCTTTGCTTGAGATGAGATGACAAATGGATCATCTTTCAACAATCGACCCGTATGCATCAACTTATAGAAGTTCACACAAGCACCATCATTTCTAAATGTTCTTAAGTCCCTATTTATATCTACCCAATCACAACAAAAAATGACAACTTTATAACTCCCATAATAGTCTAGTTCATATATGTCTGTTAATTTGCCATAGTAAACTTATCCATCAGCTACGACCATGACCCCAGAATTTTGTGTCCTCATATAGCGTTCACGATCTTCTGTATGAAACTTGTATCCATTAAGGACAAAGCCCTTCATTCTTTTAGCATACTGATTTAGCCCACTAGCTCAAGCCCTTCTCAATCGGCCTTCTTCGGTAGTTGGATCAATTTTGTGCACCTTAATAGAATAAAAGTTAGTATCAAAATTAATGGTGAGTATATAATACCAACTTCAACATCGAATAAAATATACTAACCTGGTTTTGAAGCCACTCAGAAAACTCTTCAACAATCCACTGATTTTCTAATGTTGCATTAGATCGACCTCTATGGAAATATGCTCGTCGTTTTTCACTTAAAAATTCACTAGAATAAGGAAATTATTAGTAGGTTGAACAAAAATAGTTAATATTGACAAAGTTGCTTCTATTAACACTTACTCACGAAGTTCCTTGATTTCATCTAGCTGGGGTAGCACATAACGATGCGCTTGTTCCTTACTTCTCATATCAAGGCGAACAATTTTCTCTTTTCCAGTTGCACGACCCCCAGACTTTAACAAGTATTTAGCCATACTTGAACCAGTATCATTTCTTTTGGGTCTATTAAAAATGGTCGTAGCACCTTCTAAGTATCTAGAACAAAATGTAATAGTCTCCTCCATGATGTAGCCTTCAGCAATGGACCCTTCTGGCCGCGCCTGGTTACTTACGTATGCTTTCAAATGGGACAAATACCTTTATTACATAAATATAAATAACACGTGAGATCAATTACTGGATGCCAAATATGAGAGATAAAAGTAAATGAAGCATTATTGGCTAACCTTTCAATCGGATATATCCATCTATAGTGAACAGGCCCACCAAACTTAGCCTCCTCTACTAAATCAATTAGTAGATGAACCATGACTGTGAAAAATGTAGGTAGAAATTTCATCTCCATCTCACAAAGTGTAAGAATAATGTTCGATTGTTGAAGATCGAGCATATTTGGGTCGAGGGTCGTAGAACACAAGTATTTGAAAAAGGAAGACAAGTCTGAAAGTGACTCAATGACTTGTGTGGCATTGGATGCTCGTAAAGCTACAGGAAGAATATCTTGCATAAGAACATGGTTGTCATGACTCTTAAGGTTTAAGAGTTTTCTTTGTTTCAACTTCACACATCTAGAGATGTTAGATCCATATCCATCTGGGACCTTAAGTTTCTGTAGAACTCTTAGAAACCGTTCTTTATCATTTGAAGACATATAGTAAGAAGCTGGAGGCATGTACGGATCTCTATTAGGACGAGGTTGTAGCCAAAGATGTAGCTTTATATTCCTTTCTTCAAGGGCCCTTCTTGCCTTTTCATCATCTCTAGTCTTTCTCTCCATATGTAATAGCGTCCCTAGAACATTATCACACACATTTTTCTCTATGTGCATGACATCTAGATTATGTCGAAGGAGATTGTACTCCCAATATGGCAAGTCAAAAAATATGCTTTTTTTCTTCCAAAGCACTTCCTCATTGTCCACTCTTTCTATTGAACTGTCTATGTGGTGCCTTTCTCTTTTCTTCTTACTAGTCTTTTGGGTTTTTTCGTACTTGTAACGAACTTGTTCTTGTGCTTTCAAGATATCAGTCCCTGATGCCGGAGTAGGAGCACAAGCATACTCCATTGTCCCATCAAACAATTGACTCTGAGATCGAAAAGGGTGATTATTAGGTAACCATTTATGGTGTCCATTATAGCAAATCTTGCCCCCAAACTTATAAGAATGTGTATGTTTAGTGCAATAAGGACAAGCTGTGTAGCCCTTTGTACTCCAACCAGATAACATAGCATATGCAGGAAAGTCATTGATAGTCCACATTATAGCCCCTTGTATCCTAAAGTTTTGTCCACTATAGGCATCATATGCATCAATACCTTCCCATAACAATTTCAACTCATGCAGCAATGGTTGTAGGTACACATCAATGTCAAGTCCAGGGCCCGATTTCCCAGGAATAATCGAAGAAAGAATGAATGACGATTGCTTCATATATAGCCATGGGGGCAAGTTGTACGGGATCCACACCACTGGCCATGTACTATAAGTAGTATTCATAAGACGGTACGGATTGAAGTCGTCACTAGCAAGACCAAGCCTAACACTACGAGGATCTGAAGAAAACTCCGGATACCGAGCATCAAATGCCCTCCAAGCTAAGCCATCTGCAGGATGCCTTAATTTTCCATCCTTCAAACGGTCTATCTCATGCTATCTCATATCTTTGGTTGTTTTAGATGACATGTATAATCTTTTGAGCCTTGAAATCAAAGAAAAATACCGCATAACCTTAGCAGGCTCTCCTTTCTTGGTTGACATAGTTTCATCACTACAACTGTTATCTTCCTTACCCTTAACTGTCTTCCATCTTGAGGTACCGCATGTATGACAACTCTCTTTTTCAGACATTTCACCCCAATACAACATACAATTATTTGGACAAGCATGAATCTTTTCATATCCAAGACCCAACTCATTGATCATTTTCTGAGCTTCATAATAAGATGATGGAAATACCATAATTTGGGGAAATGCATCAACAAGAAGTCTTAGCAACATCGTGAAGGACTCAGCAGACCAACTATGCATACATTTCAAGTGAAACAAGTGCAAAAGAAATGACAATTTGGAGAATGCGCTACAACCTGGATATAGTTCTTCGTTAGAAGCTTCCAATATCTTCTTATACTTGGCTTTCTCCTCAGGAGATTGGTTGGGTTGTTCAAGAGGAACTTGGTCCGACCAATCATGTTCATCAGACAAATGGGGTTGACTTGTGGAGGGAGGAATATCAACTCCAATACTTTCTCGTAGTAATCCACCAATATCATCTCGACCTATGGCCCTTCCCTCATTATTATTGGTAGATGTTTGACTATTGCATCTCAATTGTTGAACAATATCTTCTTTTCCATGAAAAATTCATTTCTTATACTTTGGCCAAAAACCCTTAAAAAGGATATGATATTCCACATCTTCTAATGAGAACCATTTGGCTACTTTGCATTTATTACATGGACATCGAGTTTTTCCTTCTATAAGGTTTTCTTTAGCCAAATTAATGAATTCAATGACACCATCAATATAAGCTTGACTAATCCTTGGTTGCGTGATCCAACTCGTATCCATATCTCTAAATATTAAGTAGTGCAATCAAATTACCTAAAAATTGAAAAAAGATAGAGTTCATAAGACAAATATTTAATCAATCAATCAAAATATATACAAATATAAAAACAAATAATTAATGGGACTTAGGAGAAGTTAGAAATTAAAGTAAGATACATGAGTTCCTTATAATCAATTTTAATCCTCTAATGTGAAGGATCCATCTAAACAAGGGATACAGCAACAAAGTTTTATTTTTCCAAATTTAAAAATTATGAAATCGATATCTAATCTCCCTGACATTAACAAATTGAACTCACAAGCGCCACCAACACATAATTTTAAACATCAATCAAACACAGTAACACAAGAATTTCGTCAAAACAATAATTTTTTTGTATTAATCAATTCAAATGATGAGATGCAACGATAGAATCATTCGAACCATAGCATTAAGGATGTGCATGAAGCAGGGGAAAGTGTGAAACGGCGATAATACAAAACTATAATAAAACTACTTTAACCAACTCAAATGATATAACACTTGTAGAAGAATAAGCAGTCCAATAAAAATAAAAACCGAAACTAGGGCAAGGACATCACATACTAACAACAAAGCAAGAGCAACTGTGAAATCGGAAGGTGAGGGTGAGAGACGAACGCTGGCGGCTACGGTGAGAGGCGAACACGGGCGGCGACAGTGAGAGGAGAACGCTGGCGGCGACGGTGAGAGGCGACGCGGTTGGAAATCGGGTGAGAGACGAACGTGCTTTGCAAGGGTGAGGGTGAGAGACGAGGGTGAGAGACAAGGGTTAGGGTTTGCGGGAGGTGAGGGTGAGAGATGACGGTGAGAGCGCGAGAAAATGAGGGTTAGGGTTTGTTCGGGGTATATGTACCCGGCGAGAATCTCGGCACTTATAAACGCCGATATTTTTTGCGTCGTTTAAAATCGCCGAGAATTTTCGACGCTTTGTCTCGAAGCATTTAAACGCCGAGATTTCTCGACGGTTGTATAAACGCCGATAATTATGGACCGAGAATTGCCCTTTTTTGTTGAAGTGAATGAAATACAATGGATAAAATCATCCACACGGATTTAAGCATAAGATCTGGCTAGAAGGTCCCATCAAAGACGATTCCTTCCTATAGGTATTAACCCATTACCGTTAATCTAGCCTTGAAGGTCTTAACCTTCTCGTCCATTCAACTCTTTATTCTTGTAGATCCATTCAGATCCAAGATAAATGGACTTAATGTCTTTCAACTCCTTTACAAGTTTCCAGACTTAGTTAAAATACAATTATTCTAACTTATCTTTTATTGCCCTGACTGATTGGTTTGAATCAATGTTCTTAAGAGTTCTATTGTAGTATGGAGGATCAAATTCATTATCATGTTCAACCGTTATGGCTGAGGACATGAATCTGTCAGGTGCCCTGACAATCTTTCCACTACACTGAGGCTATCCTATACTTAGTGCAACATTAACTTGGTTGAAGATATATCTAATACATCATGTAACCTATAAGATGTATTACACTATTGAGATATAGTATCTCATACCGTCAATTTATCTAACACAAATTATTTACTGTACTTTTAGGATACTTTCTAAAAGCTCTTACATAATGTTTTGATACGTTGACTTGACTCATCATATGAATCTTACCATATTCAATAATACATTATTGACACTTTCTAAGACACATTGTAGTAAAGAAAACTAGAACTTTTCAATAAACCAGCACTTCAATCAAATCAAAGTGACTTGATATAATTATCTAGCTGATTCCGACTATAGTCTTTAGTTCTTTTGAACTTTTCAAAAAAAAAAAACTAGACCTTAGTCTTTATAGGTATATATATGTGTGTGTATATATATATATATATATATCAATTGATAGAGTATTTTTTCTTGAATTTCAAATAAATACTCATAGCTCCCACTCACTTGATCATTCATCCGTCCATAATCATTTCATGAACAAGTTTGAGCAACTTAGAAGCTTTATTGCGTTTTCTCTTAAAGGCTTTTTCAGTCACTATTTATTTGATCATGATTCATATACTGGTTATCATTTTAGAACTTAATAATCCCATAATATAAATCAAACTAGTTTTAAATCATACTAGATCAATGTGACCTAAGATTAAGCGGCACTTAAAAGCTACATGGTCTTCAGGAAATTCTTCTTTTATATAGTTACATATTAGACAAATATATTGCCATTAACATATTTTTGATTAAAATTAGTTAACTACTTACCAATGTACCCTTTTAAATAAACATTTTATTTACTTGAATATCAGTCCATTTTTTTGAAAAATAACTGAAGAAACTATTTAAAAATAAATAGTAGATAGAAATTAAATTTCTAGAGGAATTGGTATATTAAGATAGTTATTCAAAATCAAAACTACATTTCCTGACTTAAACTACTATCTCTTAGTGCTCTTATTGACATCCCACTCACATGACACTAGTGAACTACTTAACTATCATAACTAGAGGAGACAAGATATTGAATACCTCATCATGTTGGCTTTACAGTCTTGGCAACAATAGTGTTTAAGTACCGTGACAATTCTTTTTAAATACGAATGTCCAGAACCTATATGAAAAGACAACCTATTTGACTTATGTTTTACTTTACCCATTATATGTTCTTAATTATAAAGATAGATGTTTATACTAAGTGAACTCTTCCCTTAATTATCATGACACCTTATTCTCTCAAACTGTACCTTTATCAGTTTAGACAATGAGCAATCTTTGTTACTCAATGTATCAACTCTAACTAATTTATAGACCTTAATAAGTAAGTCAGGATCGTTGAACTAATTCATATACCTTGATAAGTAAGTCATGATCATATCCTGTTGAGGTTGGCTATCAATATTTGCTTTAAGAATTTCAGTTCAATTAAATAAGCCATCATCATATGACACGCTCTTGAACTGAACTTTCTTAATACAATCTAGTGTCTATCATCTTTCATATAAGTTGTTCTCATGCTACCTATTTTACTCATTAAACACTTCTTTCGAGTGTCTAAACATATCGATTATAGCTGACTTTTCAAGTATTTAATACTAGAATAAAATCAACATCTAAAGTCCGAATCTTGCATCCGACTAACAAATTAGTCTAGTCTAATGTTCTAAACGTTCTTTCAACATAGTACATATACTAGCAGCAAACTAGAGAACCATCATCATCTACTAGTGCTCCAATGTACTAAGACAGACTAAATGAGTGAGCAGAAAAGTAACATATATAAATATTGTCTGCAATGCAAAATATAATTAGCAGTATGAAATCATAATCGTAAACAAGTCTTATAGCATACAGGATTACTTTACTTATTTTTAGGAAACAATCAAAGTACGGAGTTCAATATTCCACGCTTACATGTATGCCATGGTGACCCAACCAAACTACCCAACACTCCCCGTTGGCGGGGTCGAATCGAGATATCAGAATGGTGAGTACATTTCTCAATAAATATGTTTTCATATAAGCTCTTACTAAACATAATTGACACATACACTTCCCTCATCATCTAAGGTCGTACAACAAAGCTCCCTAGGGAAGCTAATGTAGCACTTTAGTCAAGTATACACCGCCACCTAGACATCTATACAAGTTCATGAAGTCTCCACAACGGTGTGGCCGCACCCATTTTCTTGTACTTCAGTCTATGTCTAAGAGTTCTAACCTTATACTCTGCAAATGAATGCCCTCCACAAGGACTAGGGCCCACCTATTACTCTGCTAGACCGGTAACGGAGGTCATGAACATTCATTTACGAAAGCTTGCTCCCACTTGATATTTGGAGTCTTATGAACCTTTTCAATTAAGTTTTAGCAGACAAACAAAGCATGGAATCCACCTTATTTTCTGTGTGGTCAACGATGAGCTAACCATTCTATCCGTTACTCCCTTGGGAGAGGGGTTGACACAATGCGTTATCAATAAGGCGAGATCTATTCTCAATTAATATGTTTCATAAGCATAACTAACTCATCGTTTCTCCTTTGGCTTCTAAGACAATATCGCATTTCTTCCTAGGAGATTAAAATACTACCCCAGTCAAGTGTATACTATTGCTTGGATATTGGTATAAGTTGACAAGGTACTCTATGGTAGTGTGGTCACATCAATTACCATGTACCTCTATTTATCCTATAAAAATCTAACCCTGTATTCCATGAGCAAATGCCCTTCCCGAGGAGCAGCGCCCATCCACTCTACTAATAGACTGGTGATGAAGGCCGTGAGGATTCAACTGCCGAACCTCGTTCCCATTTGAAATTTTAAAAGGTGGACCTTTCTTTTATATTTGATTATCTCATAATCAATATTAAAGTTGTATTCTAAATTTGATTTAATTATTAAATAGTATTCTAATCATATTAGGTTTCTTTAATTATCTAACCTACACAAATCTAATATGATCAGATATTTTATGAGAATTTCGTTTAAATAATTCAAATATTGAATTTTTGAATTCCATTAGAACTAATTAAAAAAAAACTATTTTCCTACTCAATAAAATCAAATATTTCAAAACATTGTATATTTAAACGGACTTCTAAATTTATTCACATCACATATAATATTTAGCTCATTTAAATAACATTAAACATGTAAATAAAATTTAATAAGTACCATATCACCAAACTATTTTGAGTAACATAATATAAGGCCTAAAATGGTTGGAGTAACTAAAGAATTTTTTAAACACATTTAGAATTGATTATCATATCTATACTATATATATATTGTGAAGTTGTCCCCCCTTAAAAAGCATCCAAATTTCCAATTCTTTTTTTTTAGATTTTTCTTTTTTTTTAAATGCTCCCTTAACCCTAATCCCTTTTTCTTATTTTGTTTTTTTCCTTTTTTTTATTTTTGCTTTTTTTTGTATTGATTTGTAGATTAAACAACTACAATTAATCTAAAAGTAGTACAACTATATCTCAACGTATCAAAAGAATAACAATAGAACATGTATGATTATCTATACTTATTTTCTTTTATAATATTGCCCAAAATGCCTCCGGTATCTCATATATTAATAGTAGAATTTTGAACATTTTCTTGGTTATAAATAGCACGAAAATAATATATATCTTTATATGGTGAACTTAGGGATGACAGTAGGACGGGTATAATTATCTATACTTATTTTCTTTTATAATATTGCCCACAATACGTTCGGTATCTCATATATTAAGACTAGAATTTTGAACATTTCCTTGGCTATAAATAGCACGAAAATAATGTATATCTTTATATGGTGAACTTAAAGGGTATTGAGTCAATTTCAGTGAGAAAACTATTAGTACACCGTAAAAGTCTTAAATAAAAATATGACTAATATATTTCCTATTTTAAGTCTTCAATAGAAAATTTATTTTCCCTTTTTTCTTTTGCCGATTATTTTTCTTTATGAATTAAATACAGAAAGTCTTAAATTAAAATTTTATTTATTTTATTTATTTTTAGTTCGTGTTATTTAATAAAAAATTGTACAATATAATAGGGTGATAAAATTATTTTATTAATTTTTCTTCAAAAACCAAAAATAAGAAAAAAAAAAGGGAGATAAAAAGGGTATTTAAGAGTAGAATTGAAAAAAAAAAAATAAAAAAAGGGAAATAAATATAAGATAGTATTAAAAAAAAATCCAATATAATTTTTGATTGAAAAATATAAAGTAAACCATATTTTAGACTATTCTAGAGGCCTTTTCTTAACCTAAGATTCAAAAACTTCCTAAATTGCTACGATGCCTCCGATATCTCATATATCTTCAATGTTCGCCAACCACAATTACACGTAAATCTCTCCATATTTTAACATTTCACTCTGTATTTTGAGTACACCAAGCAAAGTCATAATATATTAATTTTGTTATAGTACAAATACCATAAAGACCTTTCAAATTATACCATTAATCAAAATCAAAGTGACCCTAAACTCATTTGTATGATATACCATAAAGATATTGTGGTTGGCAAACATTGAAGATATATGAGATAACAAAATACCATAAAGACCTTTCACATTATACCATTAATCAAAATCAAAGTGACCCTAAACTCATTTATATGAAATACCATAAAGATATTGTGTACCTTTCAAATTATTTGTGTGTACCCTTACTTGCCTCATTACCTGTGGGTATCTATTACCTACCCCGTACCTCTTTAATGTACGTATAAAACAGTTATCTATACCCGCTCTTATTAGGTGGAGCTCATTGCCATCCCAATATTTCTTACTCACAAAATTACCCACCACCAACTTTTCTATCAAAATAAACCAGAGTATTATACTATGCCAAATGTATATTTGTGCATAAAGCAGTAAACTTTTTTTTAAGACTTTTCTTATGTAATCCAGGAACAGGGCGAGGGTTAGACCTCCGACAACCAAAAAAAAAAAAAAATAGATTTTTCGCATTTAGTCCACAAAGTGCGACATTTCGCTTCGCATTACACAACAAAACTAAGGTACGAAAAGACTTAATTCATTAAAGTTTCAAAAATTAAAAAGGAAAACATATTTTTAATTTAAGACTTTCCGTATTTAACCTATAAAAAAATAGAAAGGGTTCTAAAAAAAAAAATGCCTCCGATAACCGAATATAATAAAGGAAATATTAAGTCAATATATTATTATTTTAATACTTCTCTTATGTAATCCGAGAATAGCATACTGATTACACCTTCAACAATTTCGAATTAAGACTTTTCGTATTTTCTCCATAAGAAAAAATCAAGTATACCTCCCATAATCAAAAATAGAAAAATAATACATTCTTAATTTAAGACTTTATGTGTTTAATCCATAAAAAAAATAAATCGGTAAAAGAAAAAAAAATTCAAGTCCCTATTAAAGACTTCAAATAGAAAATATAGTTTGTCTTATTTTTTACTGAAAACTATTTCGGTTATTGCTATGAGAATTATATAAATTAAACAACACTATGGACAGCTGATCACACAAGATCTTAATTCGATACAAAAAATCACGGATATAAAATACAGTGATCAATACATACTATCCGTCCATCGCACGGGAACGAATCTATATAATCATTATTAGGATCTGATCCTAATTAAATCATTTATTTATTTAAAATAAAAAAAAAATCAATACTTAAAACGATGTCGTAGGCCTACAAGAAAAACTGCCCAGCCGTGCACTTCATAATGCCAAATATCGCGATGCTACTGGCCGCATCTGTAAGATGCGGATTTAGGCAGGGCTTGCATTGTAGTACCACGTGGTGAACTCGCATTGGACAGAAGCGTTAAGCGCGAATAGCTATTTGCGCTACACAGCAACGTCCGCATCTAACGCTCCAGGTGGTGCTATAGGCGGATTCTGACATGTGTATTCAATTTCCTTTCTTTTTTTAATATTAAAAAAATAAATTTTTGTATCTTAATCTCAATAGATCATGATATTTTTTATTATCCAACGTCTAATTCTACTAGATATTCTTTATGATAATGTATATATCTAAATCTTTCATCAAATTGAATGTCTAATCTTATTAGGTTATTTAGAAATAAATGCTACTAATTTTAATTAAAATTCACCAAAATTAAACAATTTAAATTTGATGAATAGGCAATCTCATTATTAAACTCTTTCTATAGCAACAATTAGGTATTCTTTTCTTAAACAAAATTCTTAAATTTCTCTCATTCACGATTCTATTTGTGACCTTTATTCTATGCTTAATATTAATCTCATACCCATTATGAATATAATTAGAGGTGAATTTCATACCAATTGTAGGAAAAAATTAATTTCTAAAACTAAAACTTTCCTAAATTGGCTAGATTAGGCACAACGGAAACAATTTTAGAATTCTTTAATTTTAAATCTAAGTACCTCTATTCTAATACGAGACATAACTTTGGCAATATATAGGTAGTTTACGCAATACGCTCCACTCTCTCTCTAGAAAATTCAAAAACAACGGTCACTGTTCACACCGCCTTCCCGGCACGTGTGGGCGCGTGACCGACCATCCCGAGTCCGGTGTTCGAACCCGACGTCGCCGAAGCCTGCTCTTGCCGGTTGTACAATGGGCGAAGGTGTTTGGTGACTACCAGAGGCCACAGCTCTGTCGTCTTCTTCCTCGGCACCCTCTACTTCAAGCTCCATCCTCGCCGGCCTTCTTCTCCCACCGTGCTACCCCTGAGTCCAACGTCCAGCCATGCCGCACTGGTAACCCCCCTCCTTTTTTTCTCTCTCCTTTTCTCCTCACCCCTTTTTTCTTCTCCAGACGCTTTGGGTCTCCTCTCAGTCCTCCGGCGACCACCAGGCCCCGTTGATGGCGGCTCTTAATGAGTCAATGTCAATTTTTGTTGACGGTCTCTCGGAGTTTACTTCAAATTTGTGGCTTAAGGCTGTCTTTCGGGATTTTCGTTCAGTTTATGACTGTTTTGTCCCGAAAAATAGACGGGTCAAAACTTGTCTTTCTTATGGTTTTGTCAGATTTCGGCAGCGAAATGAGGCCAAAAGGGCAATTGTTTCCATGAATGGTCGCTGGGTCATGGGATACAAGATTAAGGTTGACTGGGCTTAACAACGTAGGGGTTTGAATAATAGGCAGTATCAGAATCAGAACCACACACGGGTACACTCTTCAGATCGTGATAGAAGGCTTGATATTCCAGGTATCAATCAAAATCCAGCGAATACCGATCAATCGCCCCGGGGAAATGCTGAAACGGAACACAACGGTCCAAAGGTCATAACAGCTTCCATAAACAATCAGGTGGAAGATTGGATGAGTAGATCGATAATAGCTCATTTGTATGGGGATGATACTCTCGATAATGTCCTGAGATTCCTTACGGAGAATGGACTCTTTGACTTGTCTCCGAGAGGTCTGAGTTCAGATACCTTTATTCTCAAGTGCGAATCAACCGTAGCTATGGAGGAATACCTTGGCGCCCGGAAACATGTCCTCCTTGATAATTTCAGAGAAGTGAACCGCTACACAGGTCAAACCCTTGGTTCTATGAGAAGAAGAGTGTGGATTGAAATCCATGGTCTTCCATTAAAGTACTGGTCGATGGAGCCGTTCACTAATTTTGGCAAATCTGGGGCAACTTCATTCGAGTGGATCCGCAAACTTCGGCAATGAGATGTATGGATGTGGCAAGGGTTCTCATTGATACTTGCTTCCTATCCATTATCCAATAGGTTGTGCCTGTACATCTTAGTGAGGGAAGCCGAATGGTTTTTGTTAAAGAAGGGAACTCCGAGCTAATCCCAAGCTACTCTACGGAAGTTATCCACCTCGTAGCGTCTGCCACGTTAAATAGGGAAGAAGGTCGAACCCTACGGCAAGCTCCTAAAGCTACTACCAGCTCCGACTCGGGTCCTAGTGAACATGACCTGATCCAGGAGAGAGACCATACATCCGAGGACTGAATGTATGGATCTGGGTATTAATATGCGGAATGCTGAACACGTTACGCTACATGTTAAGCACCAGGTTATTGGCAGGTGACCCTGGTTACGCAATCTCCTTACTCGCCTGTCTATTGCGTTCCACCCCATGTTTTTGAACAGCTGAATGCTCCACAGTGCCAGGTTTACAGACCATCCGTCAGAAAGCAACTGCTTCTACCTTGGGTTGATGATAATGAAACCAGATTAGATGGGCTGCAAATCCAGAGCACACCTTAAGCAGATCAAGTTCTAAACACTAATAATGACTACGAGTCTGAGTCGTCAGGTCCAACCTTCCCACCGGGATTTGAACCAATGAGTGATCATAGTCATGTCGAGATCACGGATTTATGTGCTAATTTGGCTCATGATTTCGCGGAAACTTCTATGGCAGGGGAAACGAGAACAAGAAGAGAAAGGTCGAGGCGCCAAGAACCTTGTAGTGATGGTTCTAAAAGGGATCACAAGGCTCTCAAGTGTAGGAAGAAAGAGCAAGAGAAATGGAACTTTCACGCGTTCTTTAAGGATATGTCTCCTGATAGCAGTGGAAAGAGAAGGCCTAGAAAATTAACCAAGGCCAAAGGGAAGTAAAAGACTCGAAACAAGAATAAGAAATGCTTCATAGCTGAGCAACTGCTTAAGGGGAAACGCACTTGAAAGATCAAAAAATAGGTCGGGTTGACTTTTGATGGCGATGAATCCTCTATGATTGAGCTCTTTGCTGGAATGGGCTAAGTTTTTGGAGTCGCTTGTTTTCAGGTCTCTGTGTCCCTGGTCCTTTTTTCCTGCTCTCTCCGGCTCCGTTTTCTGGCCTTGTTCTGCTGCGCTCTTTCTCCAGTTTTTGGGTTTTGCTCTCTTTCCTTGCTCTTTCTTGTGTGCCCCTAGTCTTCTTTTTTGTGTTGCATCTAGTTTGTTTTTGTTTTGGTTGCCTCCTGTTTGTTTCCTGTTTTTGCTTTGTTTCCGTTTTGTCCCTTCCCTGTTTTTTGTCTTTTCTCTGTCTTGTTTTGTCTGGCCCTTCTCCGTCTCCTCGGAGGTGTTTGGGCTCGCTCTTTCCAAGCCCGGAGTTGTCTTTTCGGCTTCGCTGATATTTATCAAAAAATAAAAGTACCTCTATTCTAATACATACATAACGATATATAATATCTAAACATAATAAAACATTAAACTAAAAGTACAAAAAGAAATGTGAAATATTAAAGGAAAGCTTAAAAGAAAATGGATTAAAAATACTTGGATCGTAGAACGCAATTGTCTCCCACACGAGATCTTCTCCGCAATGACCTCTTGATAGCTGGAGAATGGTTTAAAAAAATATTTAATAGGAAGAATTTCGAAGAAAACTTCCTCTTTAATTTTTGAAAAAAATTAAATTTTCAAAAAATTATTTGATTGCTAAATTAAGTTCTTCGGACCCCTATTTATAGTAGGCCATGGGTAAAAAATTAAATTATTTTCTTGATGTGGGAGACACTAGAGAAACAAAAGAAAAATGCGCTAAAAAAGCGTCCAATGTTTTAAACCGAAGCAATCACATGTCACAGTTTCATTCGATGCTTGCATAACGCGTGAATAGCCAGCATTAGCGCAGTGTTCGCCGCATCATAATGTGCCACCTGGTACTTCCCCATTCGTCTGCGTGCAAGCATGCGGATCACCACGTTGGGCTTCCGCGTGCTGGTTGGCTTGTTTCAAGGGGCGCGGATCAATAGCTGCACTTGTGATTGTTTAAATCCCACATGCATAAATCCATCTTATGAATATTGTTTGGTAAAATAAATTTATTCATCTATGAGTAATTAATTTATTTAATGATTTATGTTTAGCAAAATAAATTTATTCATCACATGAATAAATACTTCATTTTATAAATTATTAAATACTTTCAATTGGTGTACTTTTAGAGACTTGAAGAGGGACCTTAGAACAATTTAATTCTTGCACAAAATTGGTCAAAATCTGATTATCAACACTTTGATAACACTAGTTACCATTTAGTAATATTTAATTCTACTAAATAAATATTATTGCACTCTAGAATTAAATATTATTATACAATAATTCCCAAATAACTTTTATTGTGACAATTAACCCCTCTACTATATATCCATGAGAAAATTACTATCGTTATTTTTCTCATATCTTTCATCAAAGTTCTTGATTCGCCATGTCGACTTATTCATTAATACAAAAAACAATTTTTCCACTAATTCCAAATGTCAAATATATGGAAAAGTTTGACCAATGATTCTCGAATCTATGCATGTTTGTGAATCAATTAAGGGACATCCTTGTCTCAAAAGGGACTATAGATTTTATGTAAAGTACCTATTCCCGCTATACTCTATGCCGTTACCCAACGCACGTAAAATTTAAGTCACATATTGTGACCTGATCCTTTTAGCACATTGTTTGCCCTAAAGGCCACTTACTATAAAATTTTGATGATAACAATTATTTAGTGAGTCATTATATTTGAATTATTCTAATCTTGTTTATAAGTGGCTCATAAAAAAGCTAGGAAAAATCAAGATTAATCATATTGATATCAAGCTTTCCAAAACGATGAATCAAGAGGAAAAAGAGATCAAAGTGGAAGAAAAGATTCATTCAAAATCAAGAGAATGAGATTCGAGTCCAGAGGCTTCAAGTTGTTTATTTTTAATTTATAGGACTTCTGATCATGATATATCAATTGAGTCAAAATCTCAATATTGATATACGATGCTCTAACAAAAATGTTTTTGAAATATTTTTGAAATTTGATTTCAAAATTTGATTTGAAAAATATTTAAGTCAAATTCAAGGCAATCTTGTTTGTCAATAAAAATATTCTGCAAGATTGATATTATGAAAAGCATGCTCAAATCAAACAAGATCAAATTTTAAATGGGTGGTTTTTTTAGCTTGATTGAATCAACCACTCTTTCAAATGTATGTGCAAAAATTCATGTAAAAATTAAGCAAACATGGTAATCAATCAATCAATCAATTTTGCTTGGCTAGTATGGTAATCCATCAATCAATCAAGCTAAAAAGTAAAAAACTTTCAAATCCACCCGGACATGCTAAGTGTTGACACACAAAAGGCATGTGTCGATACACAAACATACGGTAGCCCTCTGGAGCTACAGTGTGTCTACACAAAGCCCAGAAAAGGCTCCAAATGGCTACTTTTGACTTGATTTCTTTGTAATTTTTTTTCCAATATTTTGAATGACCCTTAGGCTCTCATTTGCCCATAAAAAGAGCTTTAATGCGTTGGTTTAAATTATCCAATATTCTCTAAGTATTCTTTGATAAAAGGCTCTTACTTTCTTGTGCTTTGACTTTTGAATTTCAAGTTTTCATTTTGTGTTTTTCTTGAGCACCACTAGTTCTCTTTATTATTAATCATTGAGCTTAATTGGCATATCCTTAGTTTTGGGTAAGCTTGATCTATTGTCAATTCAATCTTCAAAGAGTGAAGAGTTTCTTGCTTTAATTCTTTCAGTGCTTTATTTCAATTTCTTATTGTAAAAGTTAGATCATGTGCCTCCTTTTACAAAAGGATCGATCGTAAAAGTTGGGTCTTGAGCCTATGTACAAAAAGACTGGTTGTGAAGGTTGGATCCTGAGCCTAGTTTAAAAAGGATAATCAAGCTTAGCTAAAAGCACAAGTGACGAAAAGTAATCATTTGAAGAGTAGGCTAGCTTCCGCGTTATAAAAGTCTTTGTGCATCTTTTGTTCTTGCATTTGCTTTTTATATTCTTCCATTATTGTTTTAAATCATTTTTTTGGTTCTTAAGGTTTATATTTTCATTTTATCACAAAAGCACCTACTTCACCCCCCTTTCTTAGGTTGTTCTTTGGGCTTCCAATTGGTATCAAAGCGAGTACTCTTTTTTGGGTCTAACAGCCTCAGAGTGATCCTTATGGCAATGTTTGCACCAATTTTGGGCAAGGTTCAATCGACCAAGAAGCCTCCACTTTTTGATGGTAAAATCTTTTTCTATTGGAAACTTAGGATGACACTTTTTATTACATCTATTGATTTTAACCTGTGGCTAATCACAAAAATGGTGTTTTTGTTCCTTCAAAGAGTAAAGAAAATGCAATTCTTGATAAATTTCAAAATGAGATTGTATGACAAAACAAAGCTTGAGAGAAATGCTAAAGCCCGCTTACATTATTATGTGCTATTACTCCCAATGTATTTAATCATGTTAAAAGTTGCAAGAGCGTAAAGGAGATTTGTGATAAACTTGGAGCCACATTTGAAAGAAATTTCGGATGAAGAATCTCTTGATATAAGTGAAACTGAGCAAGTTAATTCATGTTTCATGGCCACTAAATTTGAAGAAGAAGACAGACTTGAACAATATAAGGTAAATGATTTATCTTATGTTAAGCTTGTTGCTCGCTTTCATGATTTATATGGTGCATTTGAAAGTGGAGAATGATATACTCTTCTAAGAAAAAAGAGCTACAAAAAGAGTCGAAACAATGTTTAGGGCTTAAGCTTCAAAATAAATCTTTGAAAACAAAAACAAAGTCATTGAATGATGAAGTATCAGATACGTTAACTAATGAAAAACAATTCTTAGTAGAAAAGCTTCTTTGAAATGAAAGTAAAAATGAAAAATCCAAGGAAGACGGATTAATTCTTAAAGGGAATGAGTATTTAAAAGAACAAGGAGAAGAACCCGCACAAATTTCTATTAATTATCTCAAGGGGCAAGAAATACTTGAAAAAAATACTCTCTCCTCAAAGACCCGCTAACAATAAAGACGGAATTGGCTATAGTGGAAATGAGCAAAAGAAAAAATTAAATGGACTTTTTGTCAAAGCCTCCTCACCATCGATAAACTCTATAAGATGTCATCGTGGTTATGGTGATATTGTGCATCAGTGTCAAATTGAAAAGAATTTTACAAAAACCAAGATTGGTTTGGGTTCTAAAGGGATCTCGACCAGCAAAGGTCACAACTAACAATGAAGGACCCAAGAAAATTTGGGTGCCAAAAGTTCGTGAGATTGTGTAAATGTGCTTGAAGATTGAAGAATAAAAATTGAAACTGATGCTTGGATAGTGATTTCAAAAGTTACATAATCGAAGAACAATTAAAAAATACTTCTATGAAACCAAGGAAAGAAAATCTCACTTTGAACAAGAAGAATGGAAAAATTCTTGGTATCGGTATTGTTTCTCCTAACTCTTCTTCTTGCATAGATGATACTTGTTGATAGTGTTACACGTAATCTTCTAAACATTTGTCAACTATATGATGAAGGTTATTGTGTGCAATATTGAGTGGTCTAAATGTGTAGTGGCACATGCTTAAAGAATGAACCATTACTTGATCGGTTAGGATGTTATAATGTCTATATGATTGATCGTGAATGTATGAACTTTGTGAAATGTTCTAGCACCTTGAATGGAAATGATCATTGGATTTGAAATAGAAGACTTGAACATGGTAGTATGAACTTAATTTCAAACCCTTGAAAAATGATCTTATTTGACACCAAAGCTTAATTCAAAAGAGATCGTATTCGTGGTGCACTTCAATATGGAATACAAACAAGATCTTCATCCAAACCCAATGATATAGTTTCTATCTCAAGGCATCTTGAACTTTTGCATATAGACTTGTTTGACATTTAAGCCATTGTGAAAAAAATATGAACTTGTAATTGTTGATGATTAATCCTGTTTTGCTTGGTGCTTATTCACTTCTCATAAGAGTGAAACATTTGATAAGTTTGAAAAAGTTTTGCAAACAAGTGGAAAATAAGGAATGTTTGAAAATCGTTTCAGTCAAAAGTGATCGTGGAAGGGAATTCGAAAAAGGCAATTTTAAAAAATATTGTGATTAAATTGGAATCCACCATAATTTTTCGACTCCTAAAATTTGTCAACAAAATGGAGTGATTGGGGAAAATATATATATATATATATATATATATATATATATAACTCTTGAGCCAATGGCAAAAACCATGCTTTTTGAAAATAATTTGCAAATTCATTTTGGGCCGAAGCCATTAACACCACTTGCTGCGTCTTAAATTGAGCTTTAATAGGCCTATTTTGAAGCAAACACCCTATGAACTTTTACAAAGAAAATCAAATATTGCACATATCAAACTGCTTGGATGTAAATACTTCATCCACAACAATGGTAAAGCAAACCTTGGTAAATTTGACCCACGAGTGGATATAGAGTCTATAATAAAAAGACAGAAGTTATAGAAGAGTCTATACATGTGGTTTTTGATGAAACTAATGTCTTGTCCTCTGGAATTCCTTGTGATGATAATGATATAGTAATCAAACTAATAAACATCACACCCTCCTCTAAGGAGTAAGAAAAGGATAATCCTAAAGCTCCTGAAAGGAAATGTTGAAAATATAGAATCCAAAGAGGAAGACATGCTACATGTGATTGGAAATTCTTGAAGGATCACCCAACAAGTCAAATCATCAGTGATCCCTCTTAGTGTTTTAAGAAACAAGGAAAGAATAGTAACTAAAAGTTATAATCAAGAACAAGGTACAGACTATGAAGAGAACTTTGCACTCCTTGTTAGATTAGAAGCTATTAGACTTTTATGTTCTTTTTCTTCATTTAAAGATTTTGAACTTTTTCAAATGGATGTGAAAAGTGCATGTTCGAATGGTTTAATTAGAAAAGAAGTTTATGTTAAAAAATTACTCAATTTTTAGATGACAAATTTTCCAATCATGTTGATAAACTCAAAAAGGTACTTTATGAATTGAAACAAGCTTCTAGAGCTTGGTATGAAAGATATAGCTCTTTTATAATGGTTAATAAATTTTCAGGAGAAGGTTGAAACCATACTTTTTTTTTCAAACACTCTAGAAATGATATTCTCGGTGCGCAAATATATATTAAAGATATAGTGTCTGGTGCTACTAACCCCTCTACTGTGAAGAAGTTACAAATCTTATGAGTAAGGAATTCGAATATGGGAAAAATCAACTACTTCCCTGGATTGTAAATCACGCAAGACAAGGAAATAATTTTCAACCATGCCAAGTGAATCAAGGAAATGCTTTAGAGTTTGGAATGGAAAATTTGAAAACAAGTGCAACCCCAATGAGCTCAACACTCAAGCTTGACATGGCTGAAAAAGGTGGATCAAAAAACTAAATAGAGGTATGATTTGACCCCTTCTTTACCACTCCATGAATATACTTGATATCTTGTTTAATGCGTGCTTATGAGGTTGATTCCATACATGTCTAAAAAGAATCGCATTTTTGTGCCATGAAACGAATATTTTTGATGCCTAGTTTGTACTTAGGCTTGGTCAATCCCAAGTATGATTTCCTAGATCTAGTTTGATATAACAATGTGGATTTTACTTGTTTCGAAGGTGGAGTAGAAATCAAATTGTAGAACTTTTCTATTCATTGGTCACGCTTTAGTGTCATGGTTCTTTTTTTTTCTTTTTTTTTAAGGGGGAACATTGCCCCATCTACCACTAAGGTCAAATACATGTGCAAGTCATTGTACTTAAATATTCTAGTTAATGTATGAATTTGATGATTAAGGTATTCATATTAATCATGCTCTTATTCTATGTTATAATGCTAGTACAATATGCTTAACCAAACCTCCGGCTCAACATTTTAGAACCAATCATATAGAGGTAGATATCATATCATTTGTGATCATGTGCTCAAAGGAGATGTCGTAAAATTTATGCCCACAAATGAGCAACAACTAGATAATTTAACTAGGCCTCTATGTGGAACTAATTGGTGATACTGAAAGAAGGATTAACATGGTGAAATCTATTACTTGTATATGTTAATTTCATATGCATGGTTATATTGAAAATGGCTCTCAAAGATTTAACATGGTGGCGTACAACTGTCCAAGTATTCTTATCCAATCTAATGGATATTAGTGCTTGGAAACCGTTTTTTAAAGGAAACACCAAAAAAAAAAAAAAAAAAAAATTTTTTTTGACTTACCTTCGATCTCTCCAATGTTTGTTTGACTTGAATATTTTGTCACATTCTTTTTCATAATATCGATCAAAGTCATAAAATGTGTTAGGATAATTGCAGAACTTAAAGTTTAAAAATCTAGCTTTGTGAAATATTATTCATGTTCACTGTATTGAGGCATATGGAAACATTTAAAAAAAAGGGTTGAAACATTATACCATAAAAAAAGAGGTGAAAATATCCTTAACATATCGAGCTAAATATGTAAAAACTACTTTTACATTTTGAACTTCAATGTATAAATCCCCTCCCTTATTGCTTTTTGTTGATGACAAAGGAGGAGAGAGATCAATATTGTTTATGTCGGTTTGAACATTGGACAAATCTTTCTTTTTCAAAATAATTCATATATCATGAAGAGAGAGAAAAATCAAACACACTGCATTGAATTCATTTATTCTCTTTTTGTTGATGACAAATAGGGAGAGAAATTCATGTTGACTTGATTCATGTTTAGTCGTTTACTGTTATAAAAATGATTTTATGAGTAAGTTATTGAACATCTAACGCCCCTATCTTAAGTTGGTCTTTAGGCTTTCACACATCAAAGCAACAAACATTCCATGCACGAGTTCATATTATTTTCTAGATTTAGAGTTACCATTTTATATAATTAATTATTTTTGATAGTAGTTAAGAAATAAATAAATCGGGTGGTCCAGCGCAGTGTTCCAATCTTATAGACAAACACCAATATAACACGTTTGGATCCCTATCTACATGATCCAGACAAGTCATCTAAAGTATCATATTATAGTCTTGTTAGACAAGTTGTCCAAACTTATTACCGACTACGAAAATACTATGACAACATTTCATTAAGTTGATTTAAATCTATCTGTGGACCAATCTCATTGACCACCTAAACCAAACTTGGCATGTCATCTTGGACTACGTCCATCTCATGGAGCGTTTTAGAAAAACATCACTTATATATTTGACTCGTAATAATCAAACAATAAATAAATAAAATAATTTTATTTAATTGACCAAATAACTAGGTTTTTGGGACACCGATTCCAGCATAACCTTACTTATGCATGCCAACACTCGTTTACTCATCCAATGTTCAATGGGGCTTAGGGATATCCGATTGACCTTACAAGAGATGCACAACCCCTTAAGGGCAATGGCAAGTGCACAACTAGGAACTGAACCTACTCTCCAGGAATTATTGGTCGCCCTCATTGAGCAGATTTATGGGCCAGGCCTTCGAAGGGTCAATAGGATTATTTATAGTAAGTCGTGTCTCGACTACTTTAACAGGGGCTACTCATTCCACTAGGGGATGTAGGATACCTAAGTTTACCCTTTTCTCATGAGAGGGGAACATATCGGCTATCGAGCACTAGCCAAGGTTTAATTTCATGTGTAGAGAAGTGATTGACAACCCTTATTTAAAATTAAGGGCGTTCCCTTGTTCTTTGACCAGGGTCGCTTTTAAGTTAGCCCTTTAAGCCCATCTATAGCTGCGATGATGTGGCCAGACAGTTTCTGGCTCAATTTTCAAGGATAAAACTAAGAATCTCTATGTAGGATTTGGCTTAAATGAAATAGAAGCCAGGAGAATCAGCAGAGGATTTTATTAATCATTTAAAGAGAGCCAGACTAAAATGTACTGTGGCTCTCTCCGAGCTCGAATATGACATGCTGGCTTTAAACAACTTCGATATTGAGTTTAGGAAGAAGTTTGAGGCATCAAACTTCACTAGTCTACTCCAACTAGTGAAATGTGCTGCTAAATATGAGGTGGCCTTAAAAGAACAAAGGCTTAGAAATAATAGTCTGTACGTAACCTACAAGAAGTTATAGATAGAAGAAATTCCTCCTTATGAATTGACGTAGTCAAATACATTTAAGGGCTTCAAATCATCTATAATCTTTTAGGGAAAAAGGATGTTAGGGCCAAAAACTCTAACTAGCCCCAAGATTCAAGAAAATACTTGTTTGATTTGTAAAGGGATGACATAACTTTTGATTGGCTTGAGGCAAACAGTAAATTTAAAATCACAAGGGAAAGTAGTATGATGCTTGAGAGGGAATTTTTCTTATAAGTGGTGTGATGCTTTCACCCACTCAACAAAGAACTATGTCATCTCTAGGAAAGTAGTCCTGGATGCCATAGTGGCAAAGAAAATATATTTTCCCCGATGAGGGTCAAATAGGTGTTGACAAAAACTGATTCCTAAGTCATGTACGAGTGAATATGATTGAGGTGATTAATTTTTAAGATAGTCACAATATTTTTACTAATAAGGGGTGCCTTTGTAGGATGAATACAAGTGAAGCGAAATTGGCCACATTCAATGCGCGGTTCGAAATGTTGATAGAAGAAGGAATGTTGAGGTTTTCGAAATAACTCTATGGAATTGGGGAATAAGCTTTTCAAGTGGCACGTTACGGTGGATCATTGAACATGTGATTGTGCCACCTTTAGGCAATTCCTAAAAAGACAAATAGAAAAAGAGACAATTCTTCTGTTGAAAGAGGAAGAAATATCCATGGGTTTGTGTCCCAAAGAGCTGTTAAGATGGAGGTGACAGAGAAACTTATTGAAGTCACCTACCCTTTGTGAGATGGGTGTGGGCATAAACACTTTACTAAAATGAAAAGGCTCAACTTGCACCCTAGGAGGACACCAATAGCCTCAAAGAAAACCCCCTTTTTTGTGCAAACAAGGGATTCTTGCGTAGAAACTCAACAAATCATGAGGGCATGACACCTTAGGAGGAACTCAAAGTACCACTTGGTTGGATTCGAAACCAGCTATGATCCAAGCCTAGTGGGATTGTGATGCAACCTGTATATGATTATTGGCGGATTACCTGGCAGGTACGGCGACGCGGTAGATTGAGTTTGAGTCTTAATAGGATTAGATTTATATTTTTTTTCAAATGTAACTTATCTTTTAGTTTATAATTATCTTTTAGTGTTTTATTCCAAGTCAATTAGCTCCTCTATATATACAAGAGAAATTTAGGATGTAATTTATTTAATTTTTTGATTTTATTTCTATGTTTTAGAGTTTTCTCTCTTTCTCGAGTTGTGAAAAATTGAGTTAATTTCCCACTTACACGCTGCATCAGTTGATATCACAGCTCCGAACGACTTCTAAGATGGCTCATGGGAGATAGAGATGCACCACCGTGGGAGACGTATATGAGCAGGATTTCCAGGGACAGACCGAGAGGAGGTTGGACGAGTTCGAGGAGAAATTTCGTTCAATTGAGCGTTGCTTAAGTCAATTGGGCCAACTCCCAATCATGACCCATGAGCCCAGCCCGAACACCCGCCGACATCGGGTGATGATGACGCGTTGGACGAGAGGATCCATAATCCATTCTCAGATGTTGAGCTACCGGACCAAAGGAAGAGGAGAACTCGAACCAATACCGGCAACACTAAGGATTGGGATGATCGGAGGTGGGAATCTAGACCGGATTGAGATTTCAGAGTTTAATGTAGGAGGATGCCCGAAAGATTTATGGGATTGGCTTGCTGCAATGGAGGAAGTCCTTGAGTTCAAGGAGGTTCCGGAGAGGAAGCAGGCGCCATTAGTCACCACCCAGCTTTCGAGTAGGGCGGTCGCTTGGTGGAAACAGCTGAAGCATACACGGCTTCTTCAAGGTAAGGCGAAGATAGAGTCATTGAAGAAGATGAAGAAGCACATGAGAGGCGCCTTCCTGCCTCACAATCACGCCAAGGTGATGTATCAACGATTGCAGGGATTACGTTAGGGCTCTAGGTCCATGGCAGAGTATACGGCGGAGTTCTACTCGTTAGTTGCCAGGAATGACTTGGCGGAGATGAGAGAGCAATTGGCAGATCGCTACATTGGCGGGTTGAAGAAGTCTATACAGGAGGTGTTGAACATGTTTGACATTTTTTCCGTTTCGGAGGCAAGCCAGAGAGCCATGAACGTTGAACTGCAGCAGAGGCACCGCCAAGTTGGTGGAGCCTAGGGAGCACAGTTTGGCGGAAGAGGTCAAGTGAGAGTACTGCCAACTCTTGGAACACATAACAGTCCCATAACTGCCAATAATGCTTAGCCTGTTACTCAAAACATGGCAGGAACTTCCAGAACTCATTGCCTTAAGAGTGGAGAGGTGGGGCACCAAGCTACTGAGTGCCATAAAGGTGACAGATCCGGTAAGGGTCTTTACATTGAGGAACTCCACGGAGAAGATAGCGAGGTTAGGGAAGAGGAGGCCCAACCTAAGTTGGCGCCATAGGAAAAAGTCGCTTTAGAGGATGATGAAGGACACCTACTTGTAATTAGGTTCACTTGCTTTGTGCCAAGGGAAGAGCCGGGAGATGGATGATTGTGGAATATCATCTTCCAGACCACCTGCTCCATTGGCGGTAAATTATGCCGAATGGTGAAAGACTCGGCGAGTGGTGAAAACGGGATCGTTGAAGAAGCAGTCGCCATGCTGGGGTTGAAGACGGAGGCTCATCCTAGTCCTTACAAGTTATCATGGCTTAAGAAGGAAAATCAGGTAACCGTGTTTAAACGTTGCTTGGTTAACCTTTCAATTGGAACGAAGTATAGGGTTGGCGTGTGGTGTGATGTGGTGACCATGAATGCTTGCCACTTATTGTTGGGGAGGCCATGGCAGTATGATAGAAGCGCTATATATGACGGCTGAAAGAACACTTTTACCTTGATCTTTAAGAGAACAAAATTATCATGTTGCCTGGGAAGGACGAGGCGTTGCAAACTTTAGCAGGTCAACACCCAAACATACAAGGACGAGCCATGTTTGCCAAGGAGGTTGGCGACACCAAGATCATTTTTGTGTTGATTAGGAAGGAGAGTAAGTTGACTTCAGGGGAGATACAGAGTGAGGTTACTGCCTTGTAAAAAAATACGCTGATGTCTTTCCGGAAGAGTTACCTGATACGCTAACACCATTGCAAGACATACAGCACCGCATTGCTCTAATGCCGAGTGCTACCTTGCCAAATAAGCCTCATTACATAATGAGTCCATTAGAGCAAGAAGAGCTGAGGTGCTAAGTACAGGATCTTCTCGCCAAGGGGTTTATCAGAGAGAGCATGAGTCCTTCTGCAGTGCCGGCTCTATTGACGCTAAAGAAAGATGGTAGCAGGCGGATGTGCGGTAACAGTTGCGCCATCAACAAGATCACAGTACGTTATTGATTCCCCAATCCAAGGTTGGATGACTTCCTTGATCAATTACAAAATTCGATGGTGTTTATGAAGTTAGACTTGAAGAGCGAATACCATCGAATTCGCATATCGCCCGGAGATGACTGGAAAACTTCCTTCACGACACGAGAGGGGCTTTACGAATGGCTTGTCATGCCCTTCGGATTGTCTAACGTGCCAAGTACCTTCATAAGATTTATGAACAAGGTGCTGCGTCCTTTCATTGGGAAGTTCGTCATTGTCTATTTTGATGACATCTTGATTTATAGCCAGGATCAAGCTGAGCATGTCGAACTGTTGAGTACTTTGAGAACGCAGAGTCTATTTGTCGCCTTGAAGAAGTGCGAGTTCACGAGGGATGAGGTAACCTTCCTTGGATAAGGACATTATTTTAGAAGATGAGGGGAAGATAGAGGCAATACGAAACTGGCTGACCCCAAAGACAGTTGGTGAAGTCAGAAGCTTCCATAGGATGGTGTCTTTCTACAGAAGGTTTGTGCCTCTCTTTAGCTCAATGATGGCGCCAATCACGGATTGCATGAAAGGAAATGTCTTTGCTTGGACCCCGGAGGCAGCTGTCGCCTTCGAGGAAACCAAGAGGAGGCTAACCATGGCACCAGTGTTAGTCCTACTGGACTTCTAGAAGACATTTGAGCTTCACACAGACACCTCCAAGGTTGGAATTGGCACTGTGCTCATCCTAGAAGGGTGTCCAATAGCTTATTTTAACGAGAAGCTTGATGGGAGTAGGTTGAATTACTCCAACTATGATGTTGAGTTTTACACAGTTGTCAGGGCATTGAGGCAATGGAAGTCTTACCTCGCCAACAGAGAGTTGGTGCTATATATCAACAAAGTTGCCTTGAAGTACCTAAATAGCCAAGAGAAGCTCTCAGACTGACACGCTAAGTGGGCAGGTTTCATTCAACTTTTTCACTTTGTGGTAAAGCACAAATATGGCATCTTGAACAAGAAGGAGGATGCACTGAGTAGGAGGAATCTTGTCTTGATGAAGAGTAGGATGGCAATGACAAGGTTTGATCAGTTGGCGGAATAATACCCGATTGATCCCACATTTGGAAAGATATGGCAGGAAGCATAGACCTATTCTGTTCCATGCTCCTCCATTCATGACGGGTTCCTGTTCAAAGGAAATCAACTTTGTATTCCTGCCTCAAACCTGTGGCTTAAGATCATTGAGGAGAAGCACAATGCGGTGCATACGGGATGAGGTAAAAAACTGAAGCTCATTATCGCTAACTATTTCTGGCCAATTGTGCACAAGGAGGTTAAGAGGTATGTCAAGCCTTGCCGTGTTTGTTAGGTATCAATGGCCTTTATATGCCACTACCGGTTCCGATTCAGTTGTGGGCAGATGTCAGTATGGACTTCGTGCTAGGCTTAACAGGAGCTACAAGCGGCATTGATTCAATCTTCGTCATTGTGGATCACTTCTATAAGATGGCGCACTTCATCAGATGCAAGAAGGCTGCTGATGCCAAACATGTGGCCGATTTATACTTTTGGGAGGTTTACAAACTACAAGGATTTCAAGCTAGAATCCTGTCCAATAGAGATGTCAGGTTTGTGAACTATTTCTGGAAGATGTTATGGAAGATGGCAAACACTTGTCTCACCTTCAGTATAGTCCATCATCCTTAAATGGATGGACAAACCGAAGTCACCAATCGCTCACTGGGCAACCTTCTCCAATGCCTTGCTGTTAATAACATCAAGGGGTGGGAGATGAACCTACACCAGGCTGAGTTGGCTTACAACAGCTCCGTCAATAGAAGTACAGGGTTCGCGCTACTCAATGTCGTTTATGGCTTTGTTCCACGCTCTTCGATAGACTTGGCACCTATTTCAAAACTGACCCATCCTCATGGGAAGGAGGAAGACTTTATCTCCTCCCTTAGAGACACCCATGAGCAAACAAGGGCTCGATTGCTGCAAGCCACCGCCAAGTACGTGACGGCAAGTGATCGGAGACGCAGAGTCGTTAAATTCTAGGTAGGTGACAAAGTTTGGGCAATCTTGACACGGGCACGATTTCTGGCATGGGAGTATAACAAGCTGATAGCTCGCAAGATCCGATCTTTGGCAGTACTGGAGAGGATCAATTATAAAGCCTACCGTCTATAGCTTCCACCCGTATGAGGACGTCTGACATGTTCAATGTCAAGCACCTTGTTCCCTACTTTGATGACAACAATCTTGCTGATCCTCAGGCGAATTCGAGGGCGAGTTCTCTCTAACCTAGGGTGTAACTAATGCAGTGCGTAAGTAAAAAATTGGGGAAACATGAAGGATTCAACAGCCTTCCCTTCAATTTTATTGTGAACTAGTAAACAAGGGGAAAATTAACTCAATTTCTCACAGCCTGAGAAAGAGAGAAAACTCTAAAACACAGAAATAAAATCTAAAAATTGAATGAATTACATCCTAAATTCCTCTTGTACATAAAGAGGAGCTAATTAACTTGGAGTTAAACAATAAGAGATAATTATAAACTAAAAGTTAAGTTAAATATGAAAAAAAAAATATAAATCTAATCCTATTAAACTCAAACTCTATTTGTTGCGTATCCTCAGCCTACGTCCCCGTACCCTCCAACTTCGTACCCACCAGGTAACTCGCTAATGCTCATATATGGGCTGCATCAAACAGCATCCTTTTTGGTGTTTGTTTTGGTAACGTCTAGAGAAGAAACCCACCAAGTCAAACCATAATAGAGACAAGAAAGTTACTCAGGAAGAAAATAACAAAGAAACGGGCTCAGGTTGATTTCTAGCTGGCCAAAGATCCTTCCAGGATGGTTTTGACCCCGACCACGCTGAAGCAAGTTGCCCAAAGAGAATAGATCCTAAGGATCCAAAGGAAAAGGTTGACCTAGGAGTCAGGAAGGCTAAAAAATACCCTTGTAAGAAATTGGAGAGATGGGCAAGTGTTCATCTTCAGAGGGTAACAAGTGATGGCGGGGCAAATTTACCAAGGACACATGGACACAAAAACTATTTCTCGCTGAGTAGGATTATAGCCCTTTTATCGTCAATTTGGTGGAACTTTTGGACTGGGTTGACCCGACTTGGTTAGATATAGAGAACACCTTCCATGAAATACCCAAACCCATGGAAGAGTCTAGCAATCGAGAGGTTAGATGCAATGCTCAACCTCATGATCAAGATACGCATATTGAGGAAGGTCTCAAAAAGGAGATGGTCGAGAGGCTTCGTATTTAGTTTGGTTCTATGTCCAAGAAAGATGAAGTCAGACCCTCCTTAGCCTTATGGCTAAAGAAACTCAAGACGACTTGGAAGGGGTTGTTGTGATAGTTGATGAAGTATCTCAAGTGGAACTAGTGGCTAAAGTAATGGTTTCAAAAGGTAATCCTAAACCCTTATCTTTTAAATTCGAGTATAATCTCATAGATAATTCATGATCACCCTAACGTAATGAAAATGTTGTTTGATGCACCTTCCATTGCCAAGAAATTGGTTAAGCCTTTGCACACAAAACCCAAGTTCGATGGTGTTTTGGTTAACGAGATCTTAGTGGATAATGGCACAACCATCAACATCTTGCCTTCATATATGTTGGGATTCATCTGTAAATTCGAGATGCCTTTATCACTTTCGACGTGGCAATCTATGGTTTTTCTAGAGCCAATACCAAGTTTGAGGGGGTCATCTTGATCGTGCTGAGTGTTGGCAACTTGAGTAAGCTAGCAAGCTAATCTAAAAGCAGCACCAGCTAAGATGAATGATTTAAGAGCATAGGTTTAAGATCCTATTCTTGACCTTAATCTTGGCTTTAAGGAAAATCTAAAGCGTACTTACATGAGTGTTCTGCTTTTTGAAGAATAGAGAGATGAATATGTACTCCTGCTCCTTGAGTTTAGGGACTTTTTCTCATCTAGAATAATCATGAGATGTTTGGCTTGGAGGGAAAGGTGGTACAACATAAGTTACCAATCAAGTCAGGGTCAAAGCCTATTATCCAGGCTTAACATAGAATGTCCAAAGAAACCACAGACTTGGTCAAACTTGGTGGAATTGGGAGAAGACATAGGTATTATTAAGGGCCAATCCATTGGGGAACATATAATTTATATAAAGAAAAAGGTTTACTTGCTTCTTTTTCAGGGTAAGAAGAGGTACAGAAAATGCCTCAAACCATTGTTTGTGTACCAGGCGTTACGAGAGGTGATTTGGAGACTCTTGAAGGCTAAATTCATTCATATGGCAAGGTATGTTGAGTGGCTAGCTAACCTAGTCCCTATGACTAAAAAGAATGACAAAATTAGAGTCTATATTTACTTAAGGGACCTGAACACAGCCACACTAAAGGATTAGTATCCTATGCCCATTGCTAATTTTCTCATTGATTCAAAAGATGCCCACAAGACTATGTTTAGGTGTCCCAGATAAATAGGGACCTTGGAATGGGTGGCTACGCCATTTAGGTTGAAAAACACTAGTGTCACTTACCAATGAACTATGAACATGGTTTTTCATGGCTTAATTGCAAAACCATGGAAGCCTGTATAGATGACATAGTGATCAAGGCGAAAACCCAAGTTGAGCACTTGAAAGATATAAGACGAACGTTCTTGCCATTGAGAAGCCACAATCTCAAAATGAACCATTTAAAGTGTGCCTTCGGGAATTAAGATGGAAACTTCTTGGGATTCCTTGTGCATCAAAGGGGAGATTGAGGTTGACATAAATAAGGAAAGAGCCATTCAAAATGACAAATCGCCCTCTATTAAAAAGGAACTTTAATGTTTCTTAGGACAGTTCAATTTCTTAAGATGTTTCATCTCAAATGTTGCAGAAAAAGCAAGAGTTTTCTCTCTCTTACTAAGGCTGAACTTTGAACGAGACTTTAAATGGGGGGCGGAACATCAAATGACTTTTGAGGCCATTAAAGAGTATTTGATTAGGCCACTAGTGTTGATTCCATCGAAGCAGGGAAAACCATTAAAGATGCATGTTTCTACCTCTATTGAGTGCATAGGTTGTTTTTTTTAGTACAACACAACAAGCAGGGGTTTGAACAAGCTGTATTCTACTTGAGACATTATTTGAAAGAATGTGAAATAAAATAACCTCCATTGAAAAGTTATGTCTATCTTTGTATTATGCATCTGTAAAATTGAGATATTACTTTCGTTAATTCACTATTTATGCAAGTTCTCCGATAGATATCCTTAAGTACATGTTAGACAGACCACTAATGAGAGGGGGGTTGAATAAGTGGAGCATATCACTAATTCATTACGAGTTAGCGTATGTGTGACAAAGGCTAGTAAGCATTGGTAGAATTTTGGGCTTACCATCCTAATATAGAAAGAAAATTGACCCATGAAAAGGGGAGATCTTGGTATTAAGAATAACTCCTGAAGACTTTACTTTGACGGATCAAAGACTAAGTCTAGTGCTAGTGTGGGTGTCATTATTTGAGTCATTCTTAGGAGTTATTACCAAACTTTCTATGACCTTCATGGTTAGAACCTCCAACAAAGAAGAAGAATATGAGGCATTGATCATTAGTGTCAAAACCTCCTTGAAATAAGAGTTTCAAGCGTTGAAATAAAAAGGATTTGCGTTTGGTAATTTATGAAGTGAAGGGGGAGTTTCATAGTTTTAGTCACACCTCAGATAAAAATATTTCGATAGCATAAGAACTATTGAAAATTTTTTGTAAGGTGCAGATTAAGTACGTAATCACAACAAGACAGTCAATAACTTTGCTCAATTAGTGTTTAGCTGCAGGTTGTCGCAGTGTGAGGCATCCATGGTTATTAAGACCAAGGTCCTAGGAAATGATCTCGAGATCACCAAGTCTATTGTATTTGAAAGCAAGGTGGTTCCAAGGATTCCTTTTACTTCCTCGAGATATGAAAAAAATATGAAAATAAGAGCACACAAGTATCACCTAGATGATGAATCTAGAGTCTATAAAAAGAGATGCCAATGGAGTTCTCTTTAAGTGTCAAGACTTAGATAAAGCCAGGTTGGTTGTGATAGGGGCACTAAAAGGTATTTTCTGTTCTCATTTGGCTAGAAACAAGACACACTGGTTGATTAGAAGCCATGGCTATTACTTGCCATTCATGATAATTTCATCAAATATACCGAAGGATGTTGAGCATGCCAAAGACATGGGCATGTTTCTAGAGTCCCTGCATCTGAGATGCATGCAGTAGTTATACCATGGCCCTTTCAAGGTTGGGCAATGGATATTATTGGAGAAATTAATCCTCCTTCAAGCAAACACATTCATATATCCTCGTGGCTATAAATTGTTTTAGGAAATGGGTTGAGGCTATGCCATATGGAAATATTAATCAGCAAGATGTGATTGATTTCATTAAGGAGTATCCTGTGCAGGTATGCTATCCTTGAAGTCAAAATCACAAATTAGGCCAGAGTGTTTAATGGGCCTGATTAAGGAGTTCAGTAAGAATTTTAATATTAAAATCTTAAATTCCACTCCTTACTACGCCCAAGCAAATGGGTAGGTAGAATTAACTAATAAGATTCCTGTGGCCAATATTGAGGATAATCACATAAGGTTGCATAAGCTGCTACTTAATGCTCTTTGGGCTTATAGAACATCTAAGAAAGATGCTACTGGAACAACTCCTTTTCATTTAACATATGGCCATGATGTCATGCTCCTAATGGAAGTAATAGTTCAATCTATAATGTTGGATCATGAAGGGAAGTTTGCTGAATTTGATTATAAACATGCCATGGTGGATGAACTAAATGACTTGAATCAAGACAAACTTGATGCTCTTCATAAGCTTGAGAAGTAGAAAAGAAAAGTACCCAAAGCCTGTAACAAAAAGGTCAAACTAAGATCCTTTATTTTGGGAAGCTCAGTTTGGAAAGTGGTTTTTCCCATTGGCTAGAAAGACCGTGTTTATAAAAAATGGTCCCCAAACTAAGAATGCCTACTTCAAGACTTAGTTGGGAGGACCCATCAAGTGGCCATTAATGGTAGGTTCTTAAAGAAATATATGCCTTCAATTTGGGATTCTAATAAAAAAGTGCTTAAGTTTAGATTCCCAAAGTTAGGGGCTTAGTTTCAATATCAATTCGCTTCTGAGAATCATGTTGTAAAAATTGATATGTAATTTCATTCATGAATGAGGGGTAAGGGAAGTTTGTACAAGAATTACAAGCTTTACAACTTAATACCCTTTCTTCATTCTAGCTAAAGATTCTTCAATAGCCGCCAACTTGGTTGCAGCCTGAGTGAGCTAGTTATCGGCTGAGGTGACTTCTTCTTAGAGAATTTGCTTCGATGCTGTCTGCTCCAGTTCATGGATCCTTGAGTTCCGAGTGATATTCTGTTGTTTAAGGACTATGAGCTTCCCCCAAGCTAGCTTAGTTGTTGTTCTAGCATCTAGACTTAATCTTCAGTAGCTTGAATCTTTTAGGCCTACTGAGTTTGAGTATCTTGGCCACCTGAAGTTCCTCAAGCAAGAGGTATAAGTCCTCGAGGATTGCTGAATGTTTGAGCTCCTTGTTTGTTGATTGGTAACGACAATTCTACTTTAGAAGTGAAGGAACCTCGTAAGGAACTTTGATAAGGATCGTCTCAAGAGTCTCAAATTGCTTCATGAGTGTGGTCTTTGAATCATCCTTCAAGCCCTTATAAGGGCTAGGGCTTCTTGACTATTTGAAGTTGAGGCCAAGGTCTATATTAGAAGTTGAACCAAGGTACTTAGTCTCTATGAGTGTGGGGATGACTCTAGATCAACTTTTTGAAAGGCCGAACTCCCACTTACTTCAAGCCTTACCAAGGGAGAAGTTTCCTTGGTGAGAAAAGAGGAGGAGGGGGTGGCTAGGAACAAGGAATAAGAGGCATTAGAATCCCATGAGGCATGACTTTGTGTTAAGAAGTCAAAGCCATGAGTTAGGTCCTTACCTTTGGTGCCTCGAGTGGAGTTGGAGTTGTTGTTGCTTCTTGCTCTTCATGGATGTGGTTGTTTGCTTCAGACGGCATGTCTATCACAAAACAATGAGTTAGAGCCAATTCATGGTTCAAATAAAGTAACTCATACAATGAGCGGGATAGTATTACCTTCATGAACTTCTTCGATTATAATTGGGGGCTCCTAAGGGAGTAGATATGGGGCTTGAATGAGTTTCTACCACAATGGAGTCGAAAGGGTTGTCCTATCCAAGATGTCACCTATAACTACCTCCAGGATAGAGGAGATAGTGCCCTTTGCTTCCTTTATAGTTGGGTGCACACCCTTTGTTCTATTTGGAGATCATGGGACTTGGCTCTTAGAGGATGAATCTGGAATATCAACAATAACATGAGTTACTTGAGGTGCTGGATAACTTGAAATCAAAAAGAGGGTTAAATTAGTTTGGGAAAAGAAAGCAGGGATAAAGCACTACTATATAATAGGGCTACGGCAACAGTTAGAAATTGTTGTTGTAGACTAAAAACCGTTATTGTAGGTCTATGGCAACGGTTTCTGAACCGTTTAATACGCGACCGTTGTCGTAACCTATAACAGCGGTTTTTAGGACAACAGCAATGAATTACAAAGCGTTACAATAGAGCTATCAATAGCAACGATTTTTAGCTTCCATATGACAACGGTTATATTTATTTAAGGCAACGGTCTTTTTTTCCATAGAAATGCCTATAGCAATGGTTTTTTATGAAATAACATCGGTTTTTAGGTACCTGTTGTTGCGGGCTTTCCTATAATGGCAACAATTGTTATTGCAACGGTTTTTTCATAGACTACAACAGTTTTGGATACCTTTTACAACTGTTTTTTTTCCCCTATGGCAACACTTTTTTGCTATTAAACATAACAGTTTGGGAAATCTATTACAACGATTTTTTTCCCCTATAGCAACGATTTTTCAGCAAACAAGCTAACAATTTGGGAAGCCTATTGCAATAGTTTATTACATATAAGAACCGTTCAATGTACATTTATAATCCTATATTGCAATAAAATTAGTACACCTATTTCAAACAACAAATATGGCAAACTTGATCTTCCAAATAAGAAATATCCAACTTCATCCATTGACAACAAAATTACTACTACCAATTGTCAACAAAATAACATCCATTATGTCCAACATAAAGCCCAATTAGTTTGGCACAACAACCTACCAAAGCACAAAATAGCCTAACACACTCTATTGTTACTTACAAAAGTATGCACAACCTAATTTTTGAGGTTAGCTACACAATAATCAGAAAACATCATGAACGTCGTATTCATCATGACCTTCAACATCATCATCATCATCATCTACCTGCCATGAAAAAAATATTAAATCATGAGCACAAAGTTAAGAGCAACATTTAATAAAGGATACATTCTGTCTTTACATTGACAAAAAGATAATATTCGCCAATAAAGTCCAATATAAAACCCAATTAAAAAGACACGATTATCCACCAAGGCAAAACATAGTGTCGTACAAAATTCAATTGTAATCGGCAAATGTATGCACCATATTAAAGAGTCTCAAAGAGTTTACTAAAACATGAATAGTAACTATATAGAAACTCAGAAAATGATGCTACAAAGAGGGCACTAAATCATCCATGGATGATCGAATAATTAAACTTAAAAACATCATAGCAATAAATCCGAAGCCACTTTTTAAAAAATCAAGAAACTTTAAAAAAAAAAAAAAAAAATTCTTAAGCAATGTGAACATAAGTCATATTATATCTCATGCTGTCTCTAACCTCTATTTGGAACACACATTTCTCACACATTCTCTAGCTTTAATATATTAAGTAGACTACAATACTAAACAAATATATGAACCGAACAAATTAAAGCACATATTTCTCTCATATTCTCTAACCTAAATACATAAAGTAGACCACAATACCCAAACATCAGTCATATTGTATTTCATTTATTACGCGGTCTCTAATCTGTAATTGAAGCACAAATTTTTAAAACGTTCTCTAGCCTAAATATATATAGTACACCACAATACTAAACAAATATATGAACCGAACAAATTGAGGCACACATTCTCTAGCTTAATTACATAACGTAGACCGCAATACCTAAACAAGTCATATTGTATTTCATTTATCACGTGGTCTTGAATCTCTAATTAAAGCACACATTTCTATAATGTTCTCTAGCCTAAATATATATAGTAGACAACAATACCCAAACAAATTTCATAAAATATTAAAGTACCAAACCGATTTTCTCAGTTGATCAAAATAATTCCTAAAACTGAAAGCACATTTCATCAAAAATATCACAAAATCTCAAGCCACATGACCCTAAGAGGGGGAGAAGCAGAAACATAAATTGAAGAAGCACACCTAATTCTGTCGAGAATTTCTAGCACCAGATGAAGAAGCACCATTTTGATTAGGAGCAGTACCAGCATCACCGAGTGACTCAACTAATCCTTGTAGCACTTCAAGTCCAAGATTACTTAAGCATGAGACAATGGCTCCAAGCTTTGTTATAAGTTCCTTTAAAACTTCTTTCGTAACATCAGCTTTGAGTTCTGCTTTCATAGCATCCATAATGCTAGATGGAATTTGTATGTCAATCACTTTTGCCTTTCCTTTCACATGCATTTGACAAACACCCCTCCCATAAAGATGCAGTCAACCGGGATGTTCATCAGCATAACCTCAGCGAAGGAGTCCCTATTCTTGGTGTTTGCACCATCCTTCGCATTAATCTTGTCCTATTGTGACTGAACTTCACCCTACATAAGTGTACAAATAAAAGAAGAGTCAAACAAATTAAGACATTAGTCGTTAACTTATTAATAAATCAACTTACAATTTTAGCGACGGTGCTCCCTATATCGTCTTTGTATTCTTTACCGGGTTTTCTTTTGCGTGTTAGGACGAACATTTCTGCTAGTGAAGGAGGTTGCTTATCTGGATTAACTTGTTGCTACATATGGCACCAAAGTAAGAACTGTAGATAAAATTTTAGTCTTTTGTAATTATAGGAGTGCCTAAAGATGGATATAACAATTAGAGAGCTCTTTTACGAATCCATAACTTATACGTGCGAAGCTTTTTCTCCCGACCATGTGCCTAAATTTCAGCCTAAGCAAATTAGGGCTATTGATTGCAGCCACATTCAACAAAATACACATGAGAAAACATATCATATATACAATTATGATATATATATAGTGAAAATATGTTCTTTTAATCTATTATTCCTGGGCTACCTGGGTATTCCATCGCCTAAAGAGAGCTCTCATTCGATAATCAGGGAAAACTCCTCTATAGCGGTTAACCCACACAAAAATAAAATAACAAATATTGCTTCATCCATATGGTCAAGAGATGAACTTCTCATGTAACAAACATTTCCAAAAATTCAACCACAAATCACTGAGAGTGAAGTTTTTTTACCATGTAACAAAAATTTCCGAAAGCCTACCATGACCATTAATAGATTATGAACCTTATTTTGGGTAATAATTAACAAGTATAAATATCCTTATAAATTAAAACTGCAAACATTAACAATGGTGATTGGAAGAAAAATAAAAATAAAAAAACCTAAATTTACATTGTTCAACTATGCCTATATTCATGGAAAACAGCATAACAATACAATTATGAGAATAGTACACGCCACAATTTCTAATAGTGCTCAATTATAACTTACAGAAAATTATTTCCAAGGGAAAACGTTTTGCTCTTGAAAGGTGGAAATTAATTTCCCTTGTAAAATTAGGAAAATCATCATTTCAAAGCCTCAAGGTATTCGTTAATTGTAGACAACTAGTAAAATAGATTTATTTTTTTGAATGACTCCAAACTCTAACAAGCAAAAACGCAACAATAATTATAAGATTCAAGGAAAATAAAACAGTATCGAACATAGACAACAATAAAATAGAAATAATAACAGACATGCAAGCATAAGGACGCTATAAACTTTCCTTACAATTTTCTTGAAAAAAATCCTTAGAGCAATATTTGTATTTTTCATGATTCAAAACAATGTATAACCATGAAGTGATTCAAGTTGCTTTATAGTGGTTGGCCACCCTGGGCGCGTGTGTCTTATAATATATGATTTGTAATAATGATGAGAAAATTCATTAAAAATACCTACGTAGATTATGTGGCGAAAATGACAAAACAACAGCAACACACAAAAACAATTGCTATGAAAATAATCACGAAATCAAATTAGGGCAAACTCAAATGAACTTGAGCCGCAACACATGAAAATGGAGAAGCTATTTATGTCCAGTTTAAGTTGTTTACCATGAAAATATGCACGAAATCAAATTAGGACAAACTCAAATGAACTTAAGCTGCAACCCACAAAAATGGAGAAGCTATTTATGTTTGTTTTAAGTTATTTACGATAAATATATGCACAAAACCAAATTAGGGCAAACTCAAATGAAATTAAGCGGCAACACACAAAAATGGAGAAGCTATTTATGTCCATTTTAAGTTATATACCATGAAAATATGCACGAAATCAAATTAGGGCAAACTCAAATGAACTTAAACCCGAACACACGGAAATTACAAAGCTGTTCATGTCAATTCTAGGTTGTTTACCATGAAAATACACACGAAATCAAATTAAGACAAACTCAAATGAGCTTAAGCCGCAACACACAAAAATGGAGAAGCTATTTATGTCCATTTTAGTTATTTACCATGAAAATATGCGCAAAATCAAATTAGGGTAAACTCAAGTGAACTTAAGCCACAACACACGAAAATTATAAATCTATTCATGTCAATTTTAGGCTATTTACCATAAAAATACACATGAAATCAAATTAGGGCAAACTCAAATGAACTTAAGCCGCAATACACAAAAATGGAGAAGTTATTTATGCCCATTTTAAGTAATTTATCATGAAAATATGCACGAAATCAAATTAGGGCAAACTCAAATGAACTTAAACCGCAACACACAAAAATTACAAAGCTATTTATGTCAATTTTAGGTTATTTACCATGAAAATACAGACAAAATCAAATTAGGGCAAACTCAAAGGAACTTAAGCCGCAACACATGAAAATGGGGAAGCTATTCATGTCAATTGAAAGTTATTTTCCATGAAAATACGCACGAAATTGGATCATACTCAAACAAACTTGAACTGCAACACTTGAAAATGGTAAAGATATTATGTCATTTACCTCAAAAATGGAGAACAAAGAAGTGAGTGTAATGAAAATGGGTCACAGCAACGAGGAGCAGAGCACGAAAATGGAGCACAGCGACGAGGAGGAGCAGAGCGCGCAAACAGGGCTGTGACTTTGTGAAAACGAAATGTAGGAAAGGGGAGTTTTAATTTTTCTTTCAACATTTTCTTTTGATATTTTTCTTAATTCCTTTTAACATTTTCTTTTAAAAATTCTTTTGTTATTGGAAATTATGGCAGGAAAATTTTGTAAATTTGACAGTATACTACTAAAATTTCATTTACCCCCACTACTGCTCCTCTACATGTATTTTGTGACAGGTAAAATCTCATAACTAACGATGGACAATAAATATTGCCATAATAATGCACAATTTCATAATTAATTTCTAACAACTTATATTTTCTGTCATAATTGCCCTACCATTGACGATGGTTTTTACCATTTGTCTTAACCAGTTGTCCTAAATAAGTATCAAATCTAATTGACCATCAAGTACCAAACGAGTCGAGTATTAAACCACTCGACTCATACTAATTTATTAGTTACATAAGTATTATTTTATACCCAATCGAACTTCAATTAAAGGACAACACTACAACATAAATGGACAAAGGCAACGGAATATTTGCAACAGTAGTAAAAAGTGTTGCCTAAACTAATCAAAGGCAACACTTGTTATGTTGTTGCCTTCAACCTCAAATTCGTTGTATAAATCTCATGGCAATAGTTCTACAACTATTGCCTTTGACATTAAAGGCAACAGAAGTGGAAAACCGTTGCATTTGTTCAATCAAAGATAACAGCTAGTTGAGTGTTGCAATAACAAGCAACACTTTCTAACTTGTTGCTTTTGATGTAAGCTATACAACATCAATTTTTAAATATTTCCTTTTTTCCCGAGGACCGATTTTTCATTCAACCGGTTTGATTAATCAATTTTAAATCATGTATATTGAGTTGGTTATATATATTTTATTGACTAAATTGATTAATTAACTAATTGTTGAGAGTATAACATTCTTTAATTGTAATAACAAGATAACTTTATATATATACCTTGACATTTATAAATTTTGCCACTTAGGTAGCTTGAAATTTTAAAATTTTATCAATTAGGTGTCCTAAATCACTCTACCTAGCTCAAACACCTTTGGCAGGGTAACCCAAATCTTAGATTGAACCTATCTAATTAAACCAAAATCCATGACTTCAGCACCATATGATTCAACCAACTAAAACCCAACCTGAATTGACTCGAAACTCGAAATGACTTGGATCCTAAATGATCAAATTTGACCAAAGACCTGAAATACGGAATAATCTAACTTGATTGACTCAAAACTTAAAGTGATTAGTTGTATAATTACAATTTAACTTACAATTTCTCAATCCAATTTTCATTTCACAGATCAAACAGATCCTTATTCTAAATTTTAGTTATGGGTCAACCAACCAAGTCATGAGTTATGATATAATTTTATCTTCATATTTTTTTTTTTTTAAATATCAAAATATTATATGTAATGTTTTATATTGAGAAATCGATATGTAAAACCATATTTTTTTTTAAGGTGTAACTAATAGGAAAATTATCACTTCGGTACTCTAGGTTTTTGAACATTTATTACTTGGTATTCTGACGTTTCAATATATGTACAACTCTGAAGTTTGAATATTTTATCACCAGTGTGCCCTATGTCAGACTTTGATCAATTGTTGTGAGAGTCTAGCCAATTTTATACAAAAAATATTGATATAATATTTGCTTATGATAGTGTATATAAGTTATGCTAATACTTTTATAAAAATTAATTATGCAAATTATGATAAATCGAAACTTTCACTTTTACTAAAAAATAAAAAATGTATGATATAAAAAAAAAAAGAAGAAAACTACCCGTCTCTGCCTTTCTCCCTCATTTGAAACCCTTGTCAACTTTAAAATCCTCATCTTCACTTTCACCCCTCACCGCTGCACCTCTCTCCCACCCGCCGCTGCACCTCCTATCGCTGCACCACACCGTTGCCTCCTCTCCCTTGGTTCAGGTATGCTTTGGTTCTTCTTCTCCCTCTATGTCCTCTCAGCCATCCTCTACCTTGTGGTGGTGGCCGACATCAATGGCGGCCGCCTTCTTTAGTTGGAACAGAGGGTCCACCTCTCACTCAGCTAGCCTGGCTTGCATTAGTGTCTTTCAAACCTTATTTTTATATATTATGGATGCTTGATGCGTTGAACATTATGGAATGAATTCCTAACAAAATTATAAAGTATTGGTTGTTTGGGGATGCTTGTTGGTAGAAATTATTGTTTGTATATGCTTGTTAGTTGAGATTGTTATCACAATTTCGAATTTAATTGCTAAAAGCTTAAATTTTTGTTGTGTAAGATATGCCATTATATGATTTGAAGAGGCAAATGCATATAATTATTGAGATTATTGTATATACTATTGCTTGTCGATCTAGACTATTGTTTGTAAATTTCTTTTATATGTTTTTCTACGTTCTTGTTCTAATTTGAAGTGTCCTAGCAAGTCGAGTCATATGATGAATGTTATGTCTACCTCATGAGAATTATAGATTGGTGTATTAAGGTAAATACGTGTTTGACATCCTAACTTTACTTCTTGACTATTATATCCATGGACATGATTTCATATCTAAAGGCAATTCTTTTAGGATTTCACTAGTAGTAATAGCTAGAAAGGAGTTGGGACTTTAGATGGTTATTGCATTCTATTGTATAATGTATGAAAAGAGTGGGTACAAAACTATTATGATGATTGGGATCAAGTATATTATACGATGAATATAGTTGTGGGAAAGTTATTTAACTATTGAGTTAAAATATTATGGTAGTTTGTGTTCTCCTTATTTATCCCGTGATTTTGTCATTATTATGTTTTCAAGGAGAGTAATTTCCAGGGGTTTCATGAAGTGATTTCAGTTCTACTAGAAAATGAGTTTACTTGAAGTGTTGAGTGATATCAGGTATTTGGTGTCGTTTGTATTTACCATTGAGTGATTTGTAGTGGGCTCCTTGGAGGATATTCTTCTATGGAATTTTCATGTACAAAATAATAGTGAACTAAAATTAATGGGGAGATTGAATTTAAGATGACACAATAAATGAAGTGGTGACTTGTATTTTGGAGTCTTATAAGTTTCGGGTTTCAAATTTGTGGTGTTGGGAAGTTTAAATTCTCTACATTTCTAATGGTGAAAGATGTTAATTCTTTTGCAGGTCCCTAATGAATCAAATGTGGCAGTATGTTTTTTTGGAAATGCAAGCTAGCAAATCCATTTTTATTTTGATGTTCACTTTATCATAGTTGGACTCTATGCTACAAACAACATCAGTTCTTCGCAGAGTGAACGATGGAATATGAAAGTAAAGGGAATGGATAGGATTGTTGTATGTTCATTTTCCAAATGTCTTTTCTCATCAAAAGAGGGTAATAAGGATTATCGCTACATCATTTACTTGTGGGTTGACGATAAGTTAGAGAAAGAGGATAATATGGTTGTTCTTCATATGCTCATATTTGTTTTACTCAACATAATGGGGAAAATTGCCCTTTTAATAGAGTATATATAGGTCGATAATTTCCTAC
The DNA here is from genome assembly GCA_018398585.1 of Simmondsia chinensis. Classification (NCBI taxonomy): domain Eukaryota; kingdom Viridiplantae; phylum Streptophyta; class Magnoliopsida; order Caryophyllales; family Simmondsiaceae; genus Simmondsia; species Simmondsia chinensis. The sequence continues at coordinate 38,905,241 of JAGTTD010000001.1, forward strand.
ACTCTACAATGTGCAAAATCATTCTCCATTTTTCTTTAGTTTTTAACCAAGTGCATTGGTTTTACTTAGTTAAAGAGAAGTGCAAACAACTACTGGCATATCTCAAGATAGAGATTTGGAAATAACTTAGTAGGCCCAACCACCAAACATCACACATTCCTTTATTCCTGCACCATAGTTGACATCAAAACAATGCGTGCAGCTACTGGCGTATCTCAACTCCTAATCAATAATACAAAACTATCCCTTTAAATCTTTAGCACTAGATTCTTCCTCTAATCTACCAGTTTAAAACATGTTAAGTGTAAATAGTTCATAATTTTGTTGTTGAAATAGAACACCCACTTTTCAAGTAAGGTAACGACTAGCATTTTTTGGATCATAGACTCTGGAGCCCCAAACTATATGTTGAGAAACATGTTCTATGATCTCTCTCATGTTGAAAACATCACAATTACATTGCCCATGGGGGTTATGTTTGCGTTACGTATAAATCCATACTTTCCTTCACATAGTTTATGTTCGAAAAACTAGAGGGACGAGAAACATGGCAAGCCTCTTCCTCAAGAAATTATGTACAAGGTGTAATTTTGTTGGGATGGGTTGGAATTATCCTCATTCTAAATCCAATCAGAAATATTTTGGAATTCAAAATCTTATTATGATTCAACTCCAAAAGTTTGGAATGTCGCCATACCGTTCTACTAAAATTTGGTGTGGAGTGGAGCAATTTCTAATTTTCTACCCTAAATACTAGACTTAGGTTCACATCATTAAATCAAATTGGGGTCCATGGTTGTCTTATGGTCTCAAGGGTTATGCCATGTAAAACCCGTTTAATACATTCATTAATTTTCTTTATGTAGTGGCTTGGATTATGTGTTTGAAATTGCTTAATTTGGAAGTTTTGTTATGTTATAGGGCATGCCATCAACAGGGGGACAGAGAACATGGTGATGAAGAAATGGATAGACATATTAGCTTTTGAGAACAATGTTAAATGGCAGGTTGTCTCACGAATGAACATTTGTATTATGAATATTTCAGTTATGACTATTTCTTGTATTTGAATGTTAAGTTGTTACTTCTTGGAATTTCAAATATATGTATTAAATAATGTACAAGTGTTTGATTAAAGTGAAAATTAGTCGATGGAATTGCAATGGTTACATTTGGTTGCATTTGTGGTTTTGACTCTTTTCCTAGCGCGTCATAAAATGCAAAAAATCTTATGTTGCCCAATACTTCATGGGCAACGACTTGGTTTAAAATGTCCATAAAAGGTAATGGTTTCTTATCACTGCCCTATATGTTATAGGCAACGGTCTATGATTCATTACCTTTGTAAAGCTACGATTTATTGTGCGTTGCCCATATAAGGCAACAAATTTTGCGTGTTGCTTAGTATTGGCAACACTTTTGTACTCGTTGCCTAGAAGCGTTGCCTAAAACCATTGCCTTTGAATCAACCGTTGCCTATTTGTTGAAATTTTGGAACTGTTGCCTATTGTCGAAAAAGCGTTGCCTATGGAATAGGGGACGCGACCAAATGCAACGGTCATGCAATTGTCGCCTTAGACATAATGCAATGGTTATTTGTTAATAAACAACACTTTTTGACTGTTGAGTTAGCCCATTTATGTTGTAGTGAGTTGAGGAGATAATGGTTCAAATAGAATAAAGCACCAAAAATATTTTACAAAACAAAATTAAAAAAAAAAAAGAGCATCTAACTTAGAAAATTGTTGCAATAAGTGTCATTTAAAAAACCGTTGTCGTATGTAATTATGTTCAACAGTTACTTTTTTGTTACAAAACCTGTTACTGTAGACGTCTTTATGCAACGGTTTTAGAACCATGGCAAAACTGTTGCATAAATTTAGCTTATGCAATGCTTTCAGAACCGTTACAAAACAACCGTTGCCATAGGCCTGTTTTGCAGTAGTGAAGTCAGTTTGAAAAACAAACAATTACCTCTTACTATGAAAGCCTTTCTCCCTTTTTTGCCAATTGGAAGATTGGCATTTCCTGTGCTTCTTCTTCTTCCCTCTCTTCTGTGACTTGAGCCCTTTTCACTATTGGGGTGGTAGGGGTTGTTCCTCTACTTCTCTTCCTGGAGCCACCTATTGCAAGTGCAGGTGCTGCTTCCTTTGCGGGTTCCTCCAAGCGCAACCTAGTAAGACTCTTGGTTGCCCTAAGAGATTGGAAGGTACTTCTACGAGAAGTAGAGCTACAAAAAGTAAAGTCTTGAGTAAGTCTTTCAAATGACTTATTCTTTAAGAGCATACAAGCACCAGGAAAAATGGTTACCTATAAGGATTTGCATGGATAAAACTTTCTTGATTGCTAAAGCATGAGCTTCTCTCCAGCCAGTACTTGTAGGCTCAACAAATCTAGTAAAATACTGCATGGTGCCTCTCACCTTTAAAACGTCGGGTTTCATGTGAAGCGCACTTACGAGGAACAGAGTCATCATATTGATTCCTAATTGATAGGTTGAATTGAGACAGTTCATCGAGCTGAGGAAGACGCAAAGAGGCCTTCTTGGCGCACTAGAGGTTCCTATTCCAGACGATCGGAAAAGGAATGTCTTGGACCATGCAAAATTGCCTAGCAAATAACCCAAGTCAATAAGATTCCACATCAGGCCGAGTCTGGTGATAGAAAGGAAAATATTGAAGGCAGAGGATTACCTACCAATGATAAGAATTGATGTCCATAGAAATATATTAGTTAAGATTTAGCCTCTTGAACCAAAGGGGATCAAACTTCCTTTCTCTAAAGAAGTCCATTGGATTCTAGACCTGCGAGGTGGAGTCAGAAGTTGCTCGAGGCATCGCTACAGGGGCCATCCTGTAGGCAAGAGAACCTCCACACAAGCAAAGTACTCACGTAACAAGAATTATACTGAAGTCAAACATAGGCTAGAGGCCATTATTGGAAAAGCCATAAGGGACCTCCTATTTGGATAACGTATTTCTTTTCTACAATGTCCCTAACCCAAACATACACTTGATCCAAGAGTAATGGTCCTAAAAGTAAAGAACCAATACTAATGTTCAAGTTAACTGGCACCGTATCAAAGGACATAAGAATGATGTCCAAGGAATTGGCAACGAAATAACGAGTCCAACCAAAACAAGTGAAATAAAACCTCCTCTTCTTTAGCACCTAGGCCCATAAGCATGAGCGTCTTTGAAAAAGAAATTAAAAAAAGTCTCGCAACCGGTGAGCAAGGAAGTGATGGGAAAAGAGAAAGAGAAACCTTTGCCCTCCTTTGAGACAAAAGGAAGTGATAGGAAAAGAGGAAGAGAAACCTTTAGCCTCTTTTGAGACAAAAATGTTTGAAGGAAGATCAAAGCCCCTAGGTGAAAGACCTATTAGTTCTGCAGTGCCCTCAAGAGTGATCCCGAGAAAGCTCTAAGGGAGGACAAAAGCACTGTAACAGGTATTCTAACAACATAAGAGGGCTATTACAGCGGGATAGGCATACCTGAGCGAGACCTTGGAAAGTCTAATGGCCTTAAAGATACAAAGATTCCTGCAATTATTCTTGATACTAGTTGTTAATTGGTCTACCCAGTCAGCATATTACCTCATGAGTCCAGCCCTTAAAGGGGGCTAGTTTGTTACAAATACAAGCTTTGAATTGCCATGAAGGATCAAACCAAAGAAAAATCCAATGTGCCAGGCAAGATTCCCTCGAGACTAGGCACCTCCTCCAAGGGATTGAGGATGGGACCAAGAATGAAGGGCTTGTGTATAGAAGAAGATCCCTCTTTAGATAAGCATGAGGGATCCTCTTCAAGGAGAGTAGATTTCACCAAGCTTTGAAGCTTATCAAGAACTATAGAATTGTTTGATTGCACCTGATGAGTAAGAAATCTATGGGGCTGTCTACCTTTGGATCGACATTGGACAGGCAGCGAGTTATTTGGACAATTGCTTAAAACAAGAATTAAAGTTCTAATGAAAGATTGATAGCATGTTACAAGAGCAAGTAAGAAGTTAGGAGCGTGAAATCAAGATTTGAGTGTTAAAAATTGCAAGGAATTCGAGAGCAATGCACAAAGTGAGGGATTCCAATCCCAAATGGTTCAGGTATTTATACACATGCAACAGTGAACATAAACTCAAACATGAAACAATACTGCCTCAGGTTTCCTGCAGATGTTGAGGTTCAAATCAAACTAATTTTTTAACAGTTGGAAATATGAAATTACCAACGGCTAAAAGAGGCGCATTTGTTTACAACCCAAACTCAAGGGCGTTGGAATGATGCCGTTTGGAGACAAAGGTACATGCACATAAAATGTAGAGCTATGCTCGAGGCATAGATGGCTTTAACAAGAGAAGTAATGACGTCTCAACTCCAGCTACTTTATAAATTAAAGCCTCTAGATAGCAGTATCTCGAGATGGCTGATGAGGCTAAAAAGGCTCTAGCTGGAGGGATTACAAGCAGTGCTGCAGGAAACATGATTTCAAGGCTCAACAAGGTTTTTTGAAGCACATATTAAGGAATGTGGGCCTCAAGTACATCCAAAGAAGAGTGGATGAATGTGATAACCAAGGGAGAGCCTCGAGCAAGAGTGTCAATGCACGGTCAACACTAGTTCAGCGCTATGGAAGGCATTGAGGCTGAACGTGGGACAAACATGCCACATTTTAAGAGCACAACAGTTAGATTCATAGGCTATAAATAAAGGGTCCGGCACCAAATGTACAAAACATTTTCAAGTTTCTCTATAACACTTGTGTTCTATTTCTTTTCCTTTCATTAGGAATGGTGCAATTGTAGTCACTGTTTTTCTTTCTTCAAAGTAATACAATTTTGGGATGTAGGTATGACATTCTTATTCTAACTCTATTCCAAACAATCAATGAGTTAAGTTTATCATCATTAGTTCAAGGTTTTGCTGGCCAAGTCCTTGAGCTTGATTATGCTGGCCTTAAATTGGTGTTACGACTTAGTAAGTCAGGTGAATTTAGGTTTGAATCATAGTTTTAGGGATTTGACGGTCAAGGCTTTTACCTTAGTTGCATTGATCCTAATCTAGTGACTCAAATATGGTTCCCTCCACCTTAATCTTGCCGAGTTCAAATTCATTTGAGTTATCTGAAGCCAAAGATGTTAGGCCTCAAAATCTATGGACTCGGGTTTGAGGATGGACTAATGAGCTCTTAAACTTTTGTCCATCTGAGTTCTTGGCTCTAATGTGTATGAGGTGAGGTGTCTGCAGCCCTTGAGTTTCATTAAGCTGGTCTTAAATTGGTGTCACGACTTTGTAAGTCAGGTAAATTTAGGTTTGAACCATAGTTTCAGGGCTTTGACGGTCAAGGCTTTAACCTTAGATGCGTTGATCCTAATCCAGTTACTCGAATATGGTTCCCTCCACCTTAATCTTGCCAAGTTCTAATTCATTTGAGTTACCAGAAGCCAAGGATGTTAGGCCTAAAAATCTATGGACTCATGTTTGAGGATGGACTACTAAGCTCTTAAACTTTTGTCCATTTGAGTTCCTGGCTCTTAGTGTATGAGGTAAGGTATCTGCAAGCTCTGCCCCATCACCCTAATAACTACTTAGGCTAGGTCCATATCCCTTTAATTTATTGTGGAAATACATACACCAAAAATCCATTAAAAAAAATATAAAATTAAGTCTCCTTAATTGGAGTAAGAGTAGAATCCACCTAATTATTGCAAGCTAAACTCAGATTCACCAAAAGCATCAATCTTTCTCATAGGTGATTGATTGAGGTCAGACATATCTGGTTCAATATATAGACTCACTCCCAAGTTGAGGCGAGTCCCTTTTTGTATGTTTGTTTGATTTTGTGTTTTACAGCCACCACAAACAGTAAAAAGCGAACAAAAGGAGCAAACAACAACGTCAGTGGAATCTCTAACCGAGGTGATTCTACGAAGTGAGTTTTGGAAGTCCATCAAAACCGTCTCTTCCCTGAGAAAAATTGATGCCTCAAATTTAGTAACAATCTCCACATTGTCTATCACATACAGCTATTTAGCAAAAAGGTGATGAGGTAATGAAACTCTAATTAATGTTCGATAATCTACTCTTCAAGTTTTTATCCTGTGGCCACTTATCTTTCTGAAACTTCAACCTCAAGCCATCCCTAAGCTTCAATCATAGACCTTTGCACATCGATTTGGCCGCAATCAAGGACTTGTCAACCTCGGTTATTTCCAGCCATGTGCTGTGGGCAATTCAAATGTGGGGGGTGGGGGAGGCCAGGGGGCTGGATCTTAGTTGCTACCACCATGTATTAAACAAATGACTCTCTTCCAAAATGTTGAACCCTCTTCTGACAAGTACCTTCACCATTTGAACAACAAACCAGCAATTTTAGGTATTAGTTCAGCCACAACAAAGCCACCAAGGCATTTCGGCTTTTAGCCTAATTCCCGTTTTAAACATAGAAGTCCCATTCGTTCATCACTAAAGCCCAAACAAGATGGCAGTCCCATTTTTAACCTTCTAGTTTCTTACCCAAAGGCCTAGGAACTAAAATCTAGGTTTAGGTTTGCCTAAGGGAGGCCTTCTCAATTATTATAGCATTCAACCATATTGAATGCTTGCTTCTGGCAGCCTCCTTATAAGTATGAGGCTCATGCTCAACATGTTCTAGGACTATATTTCGAGCATAAGCTATGTAGTTAGTAAAACCTAGCTTTTTAGATGCCCCAATGTCCCTTCTTTCTCCACCCCTAGCCAACTGGTAAACATCTAGAATCTGTTTAATCACAACCATTTGTCTCAATGCCCCCTCTCAGCACTAGATTGCTCCTTAACAGTTTCAGATTCTCGTTCTGAGTCACTAAGGTATAAGGGTTTAGGAGGATCTAACTCAAATTCATAATGTTTCAAGTCATATTTCCTATTTTTCAGTGCCTGGACAGCAGTTGTTTCATCAACATCATGGGCTAAGTAGCGCATTTAAGTTTCGTTAAAGGTTATATCCCTACTTATTATGACTCTAGTTTTATTGCCCTCTTTCACCCTATTCTATACCCTTTGACACCATTAGGGTAGCCAAGGAAGCCCTTGACAGGCCTAGGTGCTAACTTTTCCTTTGACTAGTGAGTATACATAGAATAAGCAAAGATACGTAGCAAAGAATAATCACCTAGTTTTCCAAACTGCATTTCTGGAGGAGTTCTAAAATCAATCCTAGATGAAGGGGTTCTGTTAATAAGACAGCATGCAGTTTTCACTGTCTCACACAAAAAATTTTTTGTTAAGTCCGGAGGAAAATAACATACATCTAACCCCATTTAATAGGGTTATATTCATACGTTCTGCTACACTATTCTTTAATGGTATTTTCCTAATAGGATGGTGTTTTTTATTCGCATTCTTGGCACACAAGTCATCTAATTTAAAATTAATGTGTTCTAGGCCATTATCAGTTTTTTGGACTTTAATCTTTCGTCGTGATTTTTTCTAAATCAAGTTTTTCCATTTAATAAAGGTTTGAAAACAATCACATTTGTTCTTTAAAAGCTAAACCCAACTTTTCTTAGTAATGGATAAAAAATAAGATGCACCACCCATAGTTGAGACCCATAATGCACATAGTCAACAGGTTCTTCTATAACATGCTTACTTGTCTTTAAAACTAGCCAAAGATGTTTCCCAAAAATGCAAGACTCATAGAAATTAAGTTTAGGAATAGAATCACCACATAAAAATCCTTTGTCTAGATAATTCATTCAGGCCTTTTTCAAAGATATGGCCTAATCTCCTATGCTGAAGGTTAGTAGGGTGTCACGAGTTGAGCGTAGATCACCCGTGCAGTGCCCGAGCCCCTGAGGCTAGGGCCGAGCCAGCCTACCTCCTATGGTCAACAAGCAGCAATATACACCTTCTAGAGATGAAATACACGACATACCACGGATATACTTGCATACAACCCATGCGCATTAGTATCGGATAGGTTAAGGAGACCCTATATGGCATATGTCTGCTTATTGAGCACCAGGGACGGTGTAAGCCCAAGGCGTCCCGTGACAAGGGTCAGGCTTATCAACCTTTACCACACAAGACTCTGAGAGTGCTACTTCACCATTCGGGACATTAAGACCATTCTTGGCCTCCCCCCTTAGAACAGCTAGGGATCGTCCTCATCTCTACCTGACAAGGGTCAATCCTCTTTGGTTAAGCTTCCTAGTTAAATCAGGTTCCTATGGAGTTTAGGCACATACCTGGCTTGCACTAGGGTTTACGCAATCCAATTGGACACCCTAATTCGCACTGGCCCTATCTCCACAACCTGACATCCATGGTTGTTTCACAATAGTACTTTCCCTCCATTCACAAGGTCACATGGATACTAGAACCAGAATCTAAGACCCATTCACTTGTTGTCATGTCAAATGAAACAAGTAGCACTTCAGTAAGTTCAAAATCAGAAGAGACAGTGTTATCAACCCATTCTTGGTTCTTAATCCTTTTAGGACAATGTCTCCTAATATGTCCTAGTTTGTTGCATTTACAACATTTAACATTCATGTAATCTCTCCTGGACTTAGATGATGAAGGCTTCTTGCTCTTAGAAAGTCTTCTATCGTTTAGATTACTATCACAGTTTTTAGACCTCCCTCTAATCGAAAGTCCTTCACAACTAGAACTAGGCATTGGGTATTTCCGATCTCTTTTAAATTTACTTCTTAAGGCCTATCTTTCAAGCTAATAGTCTTATGTCTATACCTAAGACTGTCTTTAAAGGATCTAAGGCACTTAGCCAGGGAAAATAAAAGTATCACAACCTGAAACCTTGTCTTCTATAAGTTAGGTCCTATAGCAATTTATGAAAGTCATCTAAAGATTCTTCCAAAGGGAATTTTTTTTTTTAATAAATCACACAATTTTTACTTATTAGAAGAGAAACATAGAATAATATAAGAGGCATACCCTAAGACACAGCCGAAGCAAACAAAGCAATCACAAAAAAAAAAAGAAAAAAAAAAGCTACACATGCTGAAAAGTAAACAAGACACAAAAACAATACAACCAAAGACTACGCAAAGGGCGATCCCCCACTCCTGGACAAAACAAAGCAAGAGCCAAAACTACAGGAAAGATAACGCTAAATTTTTCCATACAACCAGTTATAATCATCGTCTAAAGTTGCTTGTTCCTTTGGACTGATGGTTGGACAGCTCTTGGCAATCACTCTGGTCCTTCTACGCTCCACAAGAGGTGGGTAGTTGGCCTAACCCTGACCCTTAGCAATAGCTTTGGTCACTCTATGCTCCACAAGGTGCAAGCATTGAGAAGAACATCCCACGCTTGGGACTCTGGCCTCCTAGTTGGAGCACATAGCACGGGCTCAAAAACCCTAGCAAGAGCATCCTAGGCCTCGACAAGAGGGCAAGCAAAAAAAATCATAAGAGGTAGATGCCTCATCAGACAAACACGTGAATTGGTTTGGCGAAGCAATACTCGTAGCCTAGCCTCCTAGTTCAAAGTCCATAGCATGGGCTCCATTACCCCAACTAAGGCATCCTGAGACTCAACAATCTCAAGAGGGATGAAAGTACAATTGAAGTCCTCCCTTTCTCGCGTAGACGAACCTGCTAAAACAAGGATATCAGAAAGCCCCAAAGGGTTTGTTTTCTTCCATTCTAAATGTAAAGAATATTTCCATAAAAAGAACATGGTGAGAAAGTGATTATGTTTTATAGATTTCCTCTAACTTGGCCCAGGTCTTTGCTACAATGCTTTCATTAGAAACTCAGGATAAAATAAAATTATCAAGACATAGTCTAATAGAACCATAAGCACGAAATTCGATTACTACCTTATCCTTCGCAGTTAAATGAGAACATTGTTTGTCTTTTGGTAGAAGCTCAGATCCAGCTCCTTCGGACATCAGCAAGGCTCTCATCTTCACTTGCCAAATATAAAAATCATTCTTCCCTTGAAATTTCGGTATATCAAACTTCGCAAAAGCTAGTATCAATACCCTTTTAGACATTGAAGCTCCGACAACACTTGTTGGGTCTTATTTTATGCTTTCCTGATAATGCTTAACCAAGTTTAATGTAGGGATCATAAACGACGATAGAAGATTACAACCAAAAAACAAGGAACTAAGAACACCAAATTTACAAGGCTCGGTCCCAAACTGAGCCTAGTCCATGGCTCCCTGTCACTAGAGAATTCTCTTCACTATTAATTAGGATTATTAAAAGTTGCAAACCAATTACAACGCATATGAAAAAATTATGCCCTCAAAACCCTTATTAGGGTTAACAATGCAAACGAATCTGAAGGGGAAAGGAAGGGGAAGGGAAACGGCAGAGCAATGATGGAAAATATCAGAAAGAGGACAGACAAAACAGTAGCCGCTAAAATGCCAAAACCTAGCCCTACTTATTAGATGTCCTGCGATTCATGGAAACCCCTGGGTGGCAAGAACTCAGTTGTTTTTTTCATCGCAAATCAATGGTCCAAAAACTCCCTAAACAAACACAGTTGGGAGCCTTATGATGATGATGCATGTCCAAGCCAAGGGAGGCAGATTCGAGACACACAAGCGGGAGAAACCCAACTTCTATGGCACGTTTCACTCACAGGTAGAAACAGCTAGGGGCAAGGTAGCGTAAATAAGGGTTTGGGCAGGGGCAGAGCAATCATTGACCAAACATGCAAAAAACCAACTTTTGGTTAACTAGTGACCCTGAACTTCGTTTTATTTGCACAAGTTTCCACTGCCAGTTATATCCATCTAAACGCTACATTTTTGGTATACTTTTTAGCTAAGTTTTGCACTTTGGCCTAGTGGAATGCATAGCGATAAATATAGAAACCATTTTACAACAAATTTGTTCCTCTAGTCCACCATGCATAAAAGAACAAGTGGAATGTTGCACAAATATGTAAAGAACATAGGCAATGTATATGAAGGGTGATTCTCTTTAGGTTAAATAGAATCATGAAATATACTTAATCTGTGCCTCCATTTTTAAGATCACTATAAATGAGAGCCCATGATTCGTGGAATTGAAAGCAACTTCTTCGGGCTATGGATCTTTATATTGGAAAGTGTGGGGACACATATTACTACGAATGGTTGATCGACTATTGGATGCAAATAGCAATCTTCTAGTTGGAAAGATCTATAATTTCCTTGGGTCGAGATTGCCTCCTGTTGCCAGGGACCATACTATTTGGGATTCTCTTTGCTTCTCATGTCACTGGTTTATAGCTTGTATGATGATTAAGGATTTTGCTCTGGAAGATCATAAGTTCCATATGCTAGATTTTAGAACTATTAGTTGTTATTATTCAACTGAAGATCTTACCTCCCATTTATTTTTGTAATGCCGGTTCACGAACGGGTTTGATCAAATGTTGCTAACACGATTTCCTACCTAGTTTTCGATTGTTCAGCGAAACAATGTGTCGAATTCAATTTCCTATTAGAGAGAAGAAGGCTCAAAGTAAAATTAGATTTGTACTGGTTACTCTCGTCTATGAAATTTAGTCTGAGTGTAATAGATGTTTCTTTACAGAGCAAAGCGTAGATCCTAGAGACATACTGAAAAAAGTGAAGATAGGAGTTCTCGATACATTCCATGAGCACTATCATGTGTCTACATTTTGATTTTCTTTTGATTTTGTTGTTTCCTGAGGCCCTTTATATATTCATGTATGTAACAATTTTGATCTTTTTTTATATCACCTCCATTGTTGTTAAAAATTAAAATTAGAAATGACCAAAATATAATGCGAGCAAGTTTGGTCATGAAAAATTATAGTGGCGACACTTAAAATTGACTCATATAATATTATATTTCGAATTGTATAAAAGTTTGTATAATGTATTAATATGGATAATCTATACCCAAAAAAGCAATTAATATGTATGTTGTTCTTCGCGAATATTGAATTGAACAACTGTTTGATTGATCTATGGTGAAAGCAAAAGTGTCATCCAAATTAGGTTGAAATATCTTCAAACTAGACTTTACTAAACTTATCCCTTAGATGCAAGAGGCCCTGCCTTTTTTGCCCTTAGATGTAGAATTTTTAGTGAAAATAATCTATTCCTTACTTTCGAAATTCAATGTTTCCTTTGTTCTCGTCCAAGGGGAAACCAGCTTTGTAGACAACATTTTGCAACGCCAGATGTCACGAGGTTTAATGCTTTTCTTGCTTGACTTTAATCAAGATGTGCATCATAGAACTTAAGCTAGATCTTTGAGTTCATTATGATACGTTATATGGTAACTTCAAGGAGGATGCTCCCTTCTTATAGTTAAAAAAAAATAAAAATAAATAAAAAATTGGGACAATATATATTTTTTTAGCGTGTTTTCCAAGAATAGGAGATGCATTGCATTAAGATGGCACATGATTTAAGAGAAGGTCTGCAATTTTTTTCATTTAAAAATGATGTAACTGAACGACAAAAATTAATCCATTTGATATTTATTAATTTTATTGAGCCTCAAATAGATCACAAACAACTGCAATCATTGTCATTTGACGTGGTTCATCACCAGTCCTTCTCTTGTTTAGCCCAATAGTTAAGGTAACAATATATCAATTCAAAGGTCAGGGGTTCGAGAGACATCCCCCGCCCCAATGAAAAACATATAGATTTAAAAAGAAAAATGTGGTTCATCAACATTTTATTCTACTTGAAACTAGTCGAGTATGAGGAGTTTAAGATCAAGCTAGGTTTACTATGAACCTAGGCTCGACTCGACCCAGTTTGACTCAAACCCGTTATAGTTATGCAGATTCACACATGTTCAACCTAGACCATTTAGGGCTCAAACTCTGTTTGCTCTAACATATATATGTGTCGAGGTGCCCTTATTTTACATGATATAGGTGCAATTCTAGTTCAAATGAATCAAGCATTTCAAGCTAAAAAGACGTTCAGTCATGAGTTAGTTAGTCTATTTTACAATGTAATCAAAACCTTGAAAACTTATCATCATTCAACAAAATTGAGACAAAGTCAATTCTAACAAAAACAAAGAGCACATTGTGAGTTTTCTTAGTTTGTCTCCCTTTGTAAGTAATCCTGCGCACTATCCTTAAAAGCCCCTAGCCGAGCCTTCCTGTGCTGTCCATCAGGCTTGTCAAACTTGCGATCTTGGCATGAAACTGGGTTTAAGATACACTTGTCCTGACTGTGAGATGCATCAACTACTTGGCATTATGACAGACAAAGCCTTACATGGGGCTATCCATAAGAAAAAGAAGTATCGCAAGAAAGAAGTCAACTGTACTTCGTCCTTTGTCAAAGCCAGATTGACATAAAGCTCTATGCATAGAATGTACAGGGTGCAGTAATGGTGCCATATGGCTCGAAAAACGCCGAGAAGCATCAAGGAAGTTTATAGAACAACCAGTTCACCCAAAACTCAAATGGTTGGTCAGAAGCAATAATTACCTGCTTGTGCTCTTGTCCTGCGGTGTATGTTTTAGGCTTTGGTGGTTATTGTTTCTGTATTGGTCTAGTTAGATGTGGTATTGAGTGTTTTGGATGGATGCAATTTTTGTGTTATGCGTAGTACTATTTGTGGAGTTGTCTCTTCCGCGCCCCCCCCCCCCCCCCCCCCCCCCCCAAAAAAAAAAATCCACGCCTTCTATGTGGTTTTCAGGTCTTCCTATGAGATACCGACTTTTGTTTCACGAGTTTGTCCTCGCTACTCAAAAAAAAAAAGGGTTCATATTAGGCCAAGAGAAGTTTTATGCCTACTCTTTTTTAGGTAAGTGAGAAGGAGAAAATGATCCTCAAAGTGGTATGAATTGAAGGGTTGGTTTGGTGTAATTAACCAAAAACACAAAAACCTATACTGGAAGTCATAGTACACACCCTGATTAAATTGTGGCTTCAATGGCATCTAGGTTTTTAACATGGTACATGACAAAGATGCCTTCCCACAAGTATATTTAGACAATCAAAAAAGGCCTTGATCTAGAGGTAGAGGTGGAGAGAATCTATGGGGATTCTTCATGAAATGATTGATGGCTTGCCAAGATGCGTGAAACTATGTAATGACCATCAATTTTATATTGTCAAAAGTTGCGTGACCAATTCAGAATTGAATTGTAGAAGATGGGAACGTTCACTATGCAGTCCCAAATTGCATTAATGACAACGAATTAGGTCTTGAACCTTACTTATGGCATGTTTTGTATCACTAATAATAATATTATTAGGGGTAATACTTATGGGATGATCGGTACCGTCTTCTATTACGAATTTTTAATTTTTTTGAAATAAGAAACATCAAATTTTCAAAACAATATATTTTAACTTTCATTTTTTTGCTTTCAATGTTTTCCTAAAAACATAAAACCGAAACCAAAGGAATCATTTTTCTATTTCTTCCATTTTACTTTTAAAAAATCACAACCAAAGAGCGATATCAAACGGGGCTTAAATTTGAACTTAGATTTCTCATTAATTGAGATAACCTTGATACTATATTATATAATCAACTATTAGAAAAGCTTTAAGGTACTAAACGGGGGCATTAAAATACTTTTACATTTACTTTTTTTTTTTTCCTTTTTTCAATATTGTGGGTGAGATTTTGCTGAAATCAGTGTGTGAAAGTGCCATTAGAAAAGTGGATAAAGCACTGATTTTAACACAAGAAAAGATGGAATAAACTTTTTCCTTGCTTTTTCTTTGCAAGATTACTGGGCTTTCGTTTTTAAAATTTAAAAAAAGCAAAAAAAAAGATTACTGTGCTTTTCTGTGCAATTATATCTCCAAAATACCCACTAAAGCTGCATTTATTTAGAGAACCTATGCTCAAAAAATATATATAGTTACATTTTTCTTTTTCCAAATCATTTTTTTAAAGATACTTAAATGAATATATTTTTTTCTTTAAAAGTTGTTTATTTTTATCTTGTATAAGAAAAAGTAATTTTTAATACATGAATTTGTATAGCATAGTGATCAACTAGATAACCCAAGGTTTAAAAATTTTATCAGTTTGTACCAATTTTTAAAATTGGATAGATTTTTATTAGAAATTGCTAACATATAGCATAATTGTAATAATATATACTTGTCCTCTATCATAATATTATAATTTTTTTTGTTGCAAAAGGTTGACATGACATGTTATTGTACTAATATATCATTGTCTCCTATCATAATTTAGTGAATCGTTTTTTATAATCCACTGGATTTTCATTAAAAATATTGATATGGCTTGTATAAATTGTTATAATAATGTACTACGTTAATATTTTATGATAAAAATTGATCAAATTTTGAGCAAAAATTCACCAAGTTACGGTATTGGGTGACTAAGTGATAAGATTTAAAACTTCACGGTAAATTATTGTATATACTGAAATGTTAGGATACTTAGGTAACAAACAACCAAATCGCAGGATACCAAAATCATAAATGTTCTAAATGTAGAACAAGAAAAGTTTATCATCGGGAAAAAAATGCCTCCAACTGTTGTTTTTTGGGGATGAAATCATTTTTTCTCCCGTGAATAAATTGAATTTTTCAAATAAGTTTTATCACCCCAAAAAAAAAACTTTAGAATTAACATATATATAAGAAATGGACTCGCTTCACTCCAAATAGTTTACTTTTAGGTTCCGTTTTTTTCAACGAAAATGCTTTTTCCCACGGAAAACGATTTCCTTTGGAAAAGATTTTCCAAGGAAAGTAAAATTCTTGTTTAGATTATCCCTTGTTTTTTTCGAGAAAAAACATAATTCAAAAATGTCATCTTTTCTTGTTTGTTTTGGAAAAAAAAAATTTTCTGGAATATCATTTTCTCTTATTTGTTTTGACATAAAACAAGATTCCACTACATAAATCATCATTCAAGTACTATTAGACAATTGAGGAGGGAGTTCTAAAATTTACAAGCAAACATACATCAAAATGATTTATAATTACTTTTCAAGTCAACCAAAACTTAACAACAAATTCTCAAAAATAGCACCACTTACAGGCAACCACAACGTACAGCAATAATTCATAACCTTTAACCATAAAAAAACAAAATATATACCTATCTTACCAAATTTTTCGAGCCACATCTTCCTATGAGCTACGCTTTTGGCAAGAAAAGCTTTTCCAAGCATTTGGTTTTCAACCAAATGATTAAAGGCCGATGCTAACAAGCTATCTTCAAATCCATCAATCTTTATGATCTCTTCATATAGCTTATTAATATCTAATCGGTTTTCTGAAAACCTGTCGAGGGCAGCTGCCACCTCCCCGATTTGGTTTGAAATAGTAAGCATTACATCATCACCATCATCGGACAACTTCCTCTTTCGGTGTGACCGTGCCTTTGATGATGTGGTAGTAGAGCTTTCTATCTCCTTCCCCTTAGAAGTAGTGTCTTCTACTTCGATTGAGTCCTCTTGAGCTACCACTCGCATTTGTGAATCAATTGTTGTATCAGTAAGGGACTTAGCAAAGTTTCCACAAGTGAGATCCGTACCGACAATAATAGCCAACTCATCATACATCTCAATTTTTTGATTGAGGTATTTCTCACGAATAGGATGAGCCTATAGATACATTACAACAAGTTCAAATATTATAAAACAATTGTATATGAGCATCAATATGTAAACATATAAAAAAAAAAAAAAAGTAGTGAGTTTTAACCTTGACATAATCATTATAAACAAAAGGATCTGTAGTAATCATCTTCAAGTTGTCATCCCATCCAAATCCAGATTCACCACGCATAAGGGATATAGTGTTCCAAAAAGATCTCAAAGTTTTTAAGTGATTATCTACATGCTTCGTGCGGGATTCAACTCCAAACTTTTCAGAAACCTTTTCTGCTATATATGTATAGGAACTAGTCCTAAAAGAGTTGTTCGGCATGTTACCTTTCTTAACTTCCTCAGCAAACAATCCCGTCATAAACTAAGGCTTCGGTTTTGACCATCAAAGTTGATCTTTCTTTGATTTTTTGGTCCCTTTAATTTCACTCATGTTCTAATCAACAGCCAAACTTGAATTTTAATATCCCAATAACAATTCGATAGATCAACCAAAAAAAAGTAATACAAACAAGAAATAACTTCATTCATAAAACATATATTCACTTTCAACCAAAAGCAATTCAGTAATTACAAACAATAACAAGTTCATTAATGAAACACATTTGCTATTTTCTACCCTCAATGCAAAGATACAAATAAAATAACAGTTAATTTTCATGACTAATGTAATCTCTAAACATTGCATGAGCTATGGCACTTCTTTTCCTATGCCACTCCCTAGCTCGTTCCTGTCTTTGTGACAATGAGACCCTTTGGCTCTGGGTTTTCATCTCCATATTTGAATTCTATTCAAATTCGTCACTGAGATCAACACTTATTATGAAGTTGTGCAAAATACAACAAGCAAGCATAACATCCACTTGAGCTGTATAGAACCAAAAGGGCTCTGCGTCTAGAACAAACGCTTCTTGAGAATCCCAAAGGCCATCTCAACAACCATCCTTAAGAAAGAATGTCAAAGGTTGCACAACTCTTTCTCATTCTCCAAAGTTAAGTCACTAAATTCCTTCAAATGATAGCGCACCCCACTATACGGAGGTATAAACCCCTTTTGGATTCCATAGCCAGCATCAACAAGAAAATGTTTTCCTACACAAATAATTTTATTGCAGATGATACTTTTTGAAAAAGGAAAGGGGTTGCATTTTCTAGCAATATCTTCTAGAACTTGAAGGCCTCGAGGCCTAGATAATGCATTATTCAAAATACGAGAGGCATGAGCCGATCCTTCCCAACCAACAGGCATATAAGTAAAATCTCTTATCAAAGCTCAAAGCAGCCAAAAATATTTTGGATTGTTCCCCCTTTCCTACCTCGAAATCTACCTTGCATATGTGTAGGAACAAAAGCACGTACATGTGTTCCATCAATAGCCCCCATACAATCCTATATCATACACAAATTTAATTTTGAAACTACTAATGATAAATTAACTTAAAAACTTATTTAATATTATATAGATCTTTTACCTCAAACTATGGATAAAACCTTGGATTGTCTCTTATTTTAGGAGGAGTGGTTAAACTTGGTAGCCCAACGACATCTTCATATAACTTGAGAATTGCTGGGAGCATAATATGAAAATATCGATGCACGATCCAACTTGACCTATGAAATTTACCCCCAACTAAAACATGCTCCCTCACAATTATTAAAGTACTCTCCTTTAAGAGGCCCTTTTGCACAAGAATGTCACATAATCTAAAAAATGCCATCGCTCTCATGCATATTTGACCAAGGCAATGAGTGCCACCACAATACTATTGATACAACTTTCTCTTATATATCTTCTATGAATATTGGGTTCTCTGGGTATAAATTCAACATCTAAACTCTTTTTCTTTTTAATCATTTGCTTAACCTTTGGAAGGCAGGGAGTGTGACAACGTACAGGCTTCCCTTTCCTCCATAGAGCCTTCTCATCAGTTGCAGGGTTTGGTGGCCCAAAATTGACTTGGCTTCGCCATTTCAAAGACAACACTACCACGGGTAATGATAGTCGTTATTGCTCCAATGACCATTCCACAGACTTCATCTTCATTCATAGACATCTATATTCAAAGACAACAAACAAGTAATTCAAGAAGTACTAAACAAAAAACAATACCTAACATGCCCTTAATTAACAATAAATAATAGCCAACAGCCCATTATTAATTTCACTCAAAGGACACTTCATTGACTTGTTTAAACCTCCATTATTACTTGTACTTGAAGATGACCAAAAACGGTTTTTTGCAAGGATTCAAGTGATAGAACAAAAGTAGACCCATCAATATTGGGCTTAATTACATAGGTCACATATCCGGCATCATGATATATTATGACAAGCAAGACCTAATTACATAAACAACCATCACACATCCAACATCAACATAGTTGCTTAACATAAAAAGTAAATTACATCAATGAAGCATGTAATTTCAAATTATCAAAGTGTAAAATAAACAAAAAATCTTTCCATTGCAAAATGAAAGAGATAGAAAGAAAGAAGTTCAAACCCAAAGCCTGCAATCTAGCGAAATCAATTGCGAGTAGAGACGATGAGGGTACAGCCACAATTAGAGAGAGAGAGAGAGAGAGAGAGAGAGAGAGAGAGAGAAATCGAACCTAAAGCCTTCAAACCCTAGCGAACTCAGAGCTGACGTGAAAGTGGAGAGAGAGAAACCCTAGCGAAACGCTAGAGATGCGAGTGCAGAGAGAGGAGAATTCTGAGAGGTGGGAGAGAGACACGCGAGAGAGAGCGAGGAGAGAGAGAGAGTCACGCGAGAGTCACATGAAGAGAAAGAGGAGAGATAGCGCGAGATTGAACTGGATTGAGCCACATGAAATGCGCCCAGAATTATAACTTTCAGGTCCAAAAATCCAAAAATTCTTTTTTGGGCTTTGGGGGAAAATGTGATTACGAAGAATCATATTTTCCTCCTAATTTTTTACAACAAACACTAGATATTTTGAAAACTATTTCCCGAAATTGCATTTTTCTGTAAAACAAACGGAGTCTCAATAAAAGATGGTTAGCTAAGAGTCCTTGACCAATAAAATGCAACATAATCAAATATGAGATTTTCTTGAGCATTTTGTTATCTTCTTATCCAAAAAAAGATAAATACAAGAAAGGTACATGAAAGGAGAGAGCAAAAAAAAAAAAAGAGGCAAACCATAATTGAAGCCGGACTAGAAGATAATATAATCTTGTTGTGCCTTACTTTGCAAAATAGTCCACTGTGAATTTAGTTTCTCATGGAGAATGAAAAAATTGAACATTACTAAAACGACTAACTAAGATCATGATTTTGTTGATTAAAAAGTCTTAGGATATTATTTATCTCAAAATAAATATTGATTTGATTTGATTTATAAATAGAATTCAAGGTTAAGGTTTGAGGGAGAGAAGAAAAATAGAGAGAAAAAGTATGAGGTTTTGTGAGATTTTAAAGAGTGCTTGTGGGGCACCTGGGCATAGGGACAAAAGTTGAGGATGCAAAGGGCCATGTCGAAACCGAGCCACCACCGCGAAAGAGCGAAGAGGTTGATGACGCCTGTCATCCACCAAGCGCCACCACCAATCATACACCGTTGGCCACCTCCTGGCTTCTACCACTCGCGGCCGCATGACCCAGATAGGGTTTCACAGATGCAGAGTACCTGACGAACAAGAATTGGGTTAGGGTTGAATTTGTTTGGACAAAATTACAATTTTACCCCTTCACTTTTACATGGTTACTTTGTTTGCTTCTATTTAATTGTTTTAAGTAAAAAGCATGTTAAATTTTTTGTCAATTTTAAACAAGTTAAAGGGGGTAAAATTAATATCTCTAGTATTTGACCCTAGAGGGTTACTAATTTTGTCAAAATGAGTAAATGTGCTTGTTGTCCCTTAGGTTGAATATCTGGGACACATAATAACTACTCAAATAGTTGCAACTGATGCAAAGAAATCAATTGTTAAAATGCAATGGCTAGAACTAAACAATGCGAGATACATGTGGGTGTTCCAAGGTACTATAGAGACATGAGAATGTAAAAAAATATAAGTCTTAGATTAGAATTGTAAATAGTTAGGTAGTTACAAGTTGTGAAGCAAGAGTTAGCGTATGGAGGTTTATACAAGTAGTCTTGAGGGACTTGATTTCTCCTGAACTAATCAATATCAGTATATAATTGCATACATATGCGTATAGAATCTGAAATGGTGCTGCCCGCTGGAATCGAACGGAGGTGCTCAGGGACACAACGAAAAGTGCCAATCCACTAAGCCACTTGCCTTGTTGTGCATGAATTAACAAAAAGAATTTATTAATTTCTGAATTTCGTAGCAGGAAACTGCAGTTGTTCTGGCGGTTAAGGTTGGTACGCAAATTTTGGATAATAGCAAATTGCAGTCACGTAAAACTAATTATTTCTAATTTTAATTAATTAGATGATAAGTAAATTATGAAGACATGCATGTTAAAATTCGTAACGTGCCTTTGAATCTTGTTTTGGGTGGTTGTTGAAACCAAACATCAAGACGATGCTAAAAATCCTTGTTTAGCGTGGTTGTTGAAACCAGACGCCGAGACAGATGCCAAAACTAATAATAAAAAATAAGTGAATGAAGTATGTTGATACTGACTCGTGTATTTTACAAATTGAAAAGAATAATGGACTTTTCATGAAATATGAGAACAAATTTAGATTTTGGAACAGAGTATGAATTATGTAATATGTATAGTAAATTCATTGTTGTATAAATTTGCACTATGAGTAATTTAGTTGAGGTTTAATGCATGTATGCTTAATGCAATCATAAACCTTGCGGTTTGAATTTGTAAACATGAATAGTATATATTTACACTACAAAAAAAGTGACTACTACCAACAGCAGGATTGTTGTTGGCAATGAAAATTTTTCTGTTGGTAAAGGATTTACCAATAGAAATCGGTCTGTTGGTAACCTGTTGGTACAGCCTTTGTTGGTAAAATTTTTACCAACAGAAATTTTAAACTGTTGGTAACTGCTTAATTATTCATTTGTTAGTAAAGGTTGTACCAACAAAGTTTTATGCTAGTAAAAGTTACTACCACCAACAAATTCTCTATTGGTAAAGAGTATATCAACAATAAATTCTTTACTAATAAAAGTTATACCAATAAAAATTATCTGTTGGTAAAGGATAGTACCAACACAAATTTTTTGTTGGTAAAATTTTTTTTACGAACAACGAATTCTTTGTTGGTAAAAATTATAAAAATAAAAAATGTATGTTGTCAAAGGGTATTCCAACCAAAAAAATTTCTATTGCTAAAGATTATTTCTACAATCAGCATATAATAGTAGAAGATATACCTACAAAGACTTTTTGTATATGCCAACAAAAATTTTACATTGGCAAGGATTTTCCAACGATTTCATACAACTAGGTCCTTCATTAATACATATACATTCACCAACAAACAAATCCCCCACAACATCCAAAATACATCTTTAATATCATGTCTAATTTAATCCTCAACAAAAGAAAACAATCCAAAATAAATCCTAAAAGTTTATGTAGCAAAAAAACAAATCCATGATATATATGCAAAAAACATATCCTCCTACATGTCATCTTCATCTGTGTATTCCTGGTCTCTGTGCTCTTGATTAAGCTCATTATCAACTGACATGCCCTTTTCCTATGACAACGATTAACAAAGACGTCAGCTGTACAACTCAAACTCAATCCCAATCTTTAAGCACATAAGTCAGTCATACATAAGAGTTATCAATCAAGTCCTAGCATTTGCACCATCATATTTTAGAATATTTATCTTTATAATTCATATTCACTATTGCAAAGCCAAAATAGATATATATTATGTCACAAGTAAACGATCAATAGTCAATTAGGCTCAATAAGAAACAACGCTAATTAACATACTACCGAGAACTATATTAGCCTAACTTCAAACTAATAAAATGTTGTTCTACTACTATATGTTGAACAATTACCTTTCCTACAAATTTCAGAAGAGTAGACTCGAGAAAGTTTATCTTTTCCCATGATTTCTTGAAGCTCTCATCTGAATTAGACAACTTCTCATTCACAATTTTCAGTTCCTCCTCCAACTTTCTAGTCTTAGCTTGTTTCTCAGCTAGAGTGGCATGCTTAGCACTAGAATGAGGAACCTTAACACCTAATCCGTAGGTTTTTGTGTATCCATTATTGTTCTCTCCCACAACTTCAAAAAATATCTTCCTTCGTTCTTTAATGAACGCTTCATCTGCATTATCCGGAAGTTTTGATAGTCTCCTACCAATCTCCATATGTAAAAAGTAGTATTTTAATCTATTAGCCTAGGTATTGGGATGCATAAACACTAAACAAATTTAGAATGATCTAATAAATATAGCAATCATCAAACCAAAGCAGTAGAAGTATCATCATCAAGCACGGTGTGATGCTTTGGGATACGGGTTTCCTTATAGATATCATTCTTATCGGATTCTTTACCATCTTGTTTCCACTATTCAAACAAAAATGTATGCGTTACTTGACATAAAAATTAGTGCATAAAAAGTATTGAAATATGAAACTAAAAAGAGCTTCAATTACCTTAGCTTTCCGTACTCCAGCAAAAGCCTTGCTACCCACATAGTGTCTAAATTTTGATTCTTTTTGATTAGCTATGGCTCTTTGACGGCGTTTCTATATCAAAAATTATGACACTATGAGAATAATTAATAAACAAGTGGGAACCACAACCATTATCAATATAAGAATATTAGATCCATTATTACTATTACAATCACATTGATATACCTGCCCTTTTTTGGAAAAGCAAAACTCTATAAACTTTCTCCACTGTAGGTCAGGTACAATGTCAGGTTTATTGCCCAAAGCTTTAGCTTTCAAGAAACCTTCAATTAGGCCGTTTCTCCAATCGCTTTTATTTTCTCTCCAGCTAGAATTCATTTTTGAACGGACCCACATGTATGGCTCCCTTCCTTCAGGGAAGTAGTACTCTTCCTGAAATATAAACACAACAATCACTTAGAACTCAAACATTGTAACTAATAATCTATTTCTATTTTTTACATAATAAGAAATAAGTTACATTTATGATTTGCCATATATGGTTTATTCTCCACTCTTGCATTTCTGACCAATGCTCTACATCAATTAGCAACTTTCGAGGATTTGTAGCTTGAATCCATATCAAAGTTGACATTTTCCTTTGATTGTCATCGTCGGGATGATCTTTAGCATTAACGTCAATGAAAACTTTGTCCTTCAACCTCTTTAATTTATTTGGCCCCTTCTTTTTCTTTTGAGGCTCCAATCCTACAACACCAAATAAATTCCATTAGTATATATTAAGGGTGTTAATTTTAAGGCACAAAAATGTAATTGAGTACTAACTTTGCCAAATTAAAGTCTTTGCTATATCATTATTTTTTATTAAATACAATACTGCAATTCAAATCCTAAAAATATTATAATACAACCTGATTAAGTGCTACTAGTTGGTTATGCTTGCCCTTGAAATTGACATGATGTACCAGATGTATTACCAGTTCCAGACCCTAAACAAATTCACATGACATCAAAACATCGAACATAAATGTGTACTTGATACAATGCCCACAATTACAAAATTAACATGATTAATTCACAACCTTGTCTCTCATTACTTCTAGCTGTAAAACAATTACAAAAGCCTTTTTTCCCGCAATGGACAATTACGATTATCTGTAGTACCTTTTCAAATGCAAATAGTAAAACAAAATGCAAGAAAGGGTTAAGAGTACCCATAACTAGTACAAATTACAAGATAAAACATAATGTAATCTGAAAAAATAGACTCACTAATCATATTTTCTATTTCATCAGGAATGATATTTTTTGCAACATGCTCTACTTCTGCTTGTGGCTGATTATCATGTGCATGATCAGTATGAAATAAAGCACGTCGTGTTTTTTGAACGGATGTCTCATCATCAGTCCGCTTTTGAGGAAGAGGATGATGAGCCAACCTAGGGCTGCAACGTAATTGCAGAAGGATATGTTGTGCTTGTGCTGTTTGATTATCATTTCTATGAGATGCCAATTTCTACATAAAAAATAGGAAAGACAACATAGAAAAAATATAACAGAGATATATTAACAAATAACAATATAGCAATAAGATGTGTGGGGAACCTATAAATCTGATGACTTCACTAGCCTTCTCTTCATTCCAGTGGATGCCATGAAAAACCTTCAACATTTAAGATTAGCAAACAAATACAATGCAACAATATTCCTAAGATCATGGCATGTTATGTTAAAACAAGTATAACATTATAATCAACCACAATACCATAACTAGCAAAACACTAGAATTCAAAAAAAAAAAAAAAAAAAAAAAAAAAAAAAAAAAAAAACAAAATGTTTCCATGTTACAATTACAAAAAAACATGACTATCAACTCTAATCATAATCATAACCATATAAAGTATCATCTTCTTCACTACTATTACTATAGTAGAAATATTCGTCATCAACTTCCTCACTAATTAGTTCATTCAAGGGTTTGTCAACCATAACCCCTTGCACATCTTCTCTAACAATGCTTATCTCATCCATGTTAACATCTTCTCGTATCTCATTGGATGGATGCCCGTCAGGTTCTGGTATGTTATCTTCCTCCATGTCAAACAAATCCCTAGGTTTTGTACAGGTCACAACATGCCAATCATTTTCTTTACTGTCAGATGTATAGAAAACTTGTTGGACTTGGTCAGCAATAACAAAAGGCTCGTCTGTTTTCATTAGTGTTTTAAGGTTTACTAAACTAAAACCAAGTCGGTTCTTTCTTAATACCCCTATTAGGATTTACCCAATCACATCGAAACAAGACAACCTTCCTATCATGATGATAGTCTAGCTTAAGAATTTCTGTTAGCACACCATAAAAGGTGATATTCCCTATAGGTGTAGTTGCATGGACAAGAACCCCTGAATTCCGAGTTACTGCTTTCTATCAGCATTTTTTACACGGAACCTAAAACCATTGCATGTGATCCTTGTCATCTTCCTTATCCAATTGCTAGGCCATTTACTCAACCATCGTAGGTCCTCTACTTTGTTAGGGTTAGTAGGTACATATCGCTCAACCTACAAAAGTAAATAATTGTTAGAAAAATAAATATGTTAAAATTATTTATCAAGAACTACATCATGGCACCTGTATTATATACAACTTAAACTTACATTACATTGAAACCAAGTAAGAAACTCTACTTTGTGGATCTCCTCATTTTCTTTTTCAGTCAGGTGCCTGTTTTGAGCAGTAATTAGATCATGATGCTCACTGTAAACAAAAAAGTTGTGAGCTTACATTTGAAATATAAACTTTACATCATCAACAAAGAAACTAATGAAATAAAAGTCTTTGTTAAAGAATATACTTAATGCAGTCTTGAATGTCTTCGCAGTTGAACAAGATATATCCATGTGCTTGTTGTAAAAGAACATCAGAGGCCAACATGATATTCTTTTCAGAAGTGTAATAACTTTTGAGGGACAATCTCGACAATCCTTTGCATGCTTCGCCATCCTTTGCATCATCATTTCTTTTGGACCTTGTCTCTCTTGTCTCAACACCATGTAAATACATCTCGCAAAAAGTAAGGCATTCTTCTGAAAGGTATCCTTCAGCAATTGAGGCTTCTGGTCGACTTCGATTACATACATAGCATTTTAACTTATGCAAAAACCTATTTAAGATCATTAAAATAAAGTTCGAATGTGCCAAACACATTAATTATAAATATAAAAACCATGAAAAATGCCAACTAGATTACATACCTTTCAACTGGATACATCCAGCGAAAACAAACAAGGCCTGCTATACATGCTTCATATGGTAGATGAATAGCAAGGTGCACCATGATATCGAAGAATGAAGGAGGTAATAATCGCTCGAGTTCACAAAGGGTTATTGTTATTCGATCTTGTAAGCACTCAAAGTCATATGTTGTCGCCACGTTTGAGCATAGCTCTTGAAAATAGTTGCCGAATTGAATTATAACACGACTTACCTCCTTATTTCGCAAATTGCGCACTGACAAAGCAAACAACTGCTGCATCAAAATATGATAATCATGACTTTTCAACCCCAAGATCTTTCTTTCCGTCATCCTCACACACTTGCAATATTGCTTGCATATCCATCAGGAACTCTAATACTAGCTAAAACTCCCAAAAGTTGCTTCTTTTCTTCAACACTTAATGTGAAACATGCAGGAGGTAGATACACTTTACCCTTTCCTTCCTTTGGGTGAAGATCCTTTTGAATGCTCATATCCGCGAGGTCAAGGCGTGATTGCAATGTGTCTTTTGTTTTCCCTTCAATATCTAGAATAGTACAAAGCAAGCTCTCGCAAATATTCTTCTTGATATGCATCACGTCAAGGTTATGCCTTATTATTAGATGTTCCCAATATGGCAATTGGAAAAATATGCTCTTCTTCTTCAAAGAACTAACTTCCTCAGCCCTTTTCTTCTTTTTATGCTGCAACCGCAAACCCTTACCTAATGTCACATGCAGTCCTTCCATCTGTTCTAACAACTCTGTTCCAGATCTCAATATTAGAGCATGCCTTTTTTTAGTGGTTCCATCAAACGCCTTTCTGTTACGACAAATTTATGATTGTTATCGAGAAAGCGTCAATGTTTTTGGTAACATAATTTTCTACTCCGTTTCAAGTAGCAAGAGCATGTATCTACATTACAATGAGGACATGCACATTTCCCCTTTGTTCTCCACCCAGACAAATTACCATAGGCTGGAAAATCATTGATTGTCCATAACAATACTGCGTGTCAAGAAAAGGTCTCACGTGCTGAAGCATCGTAAGTGTTCACACCCATCTCCCACAGCTCACACAACTCCTCAACTAAAGGTTGTAAGTAGACATCAATGTCATTACCAGGTGCTTTCGGACCCGGTATAAGCAGGGTTAGCAAGAATTAAGATTGCTTCATACACAGCCATGGTGGCAAATTATAGTTCATTAACACAACTGGCCATATGCTGTATTGAGTACCCATAATTCCAAAAGGGTTAAAACCATCACTAGCAAGGCCAAGCCTAACATTTCGAGGATCTTAAGTGAATTCTGGGTATCGCTCATCCAAACTCTTCCATGCTTCGGTGTCTGCAGGATGTCTTAGCTTACTGTCTTTCTTCCGCGCATCTGCATGCCATCTCATATAACTAGCTGTTTTAGTTGACATAAACATCCTCTTAAGTCTAGGTATCAAGGGGAAGTGACGGAGCACCTTATTAGGGACTTTTTTTCCACTGCCTAATGACACTACATTCCCATCATTTGTGGTCTTCCATCTTGAAGCACCACAAATAGGACATGAGTCATAGTCCAATAAATCCTTCCAAAACAACACACAATCGTTGGGACACGCATCTATTTTATTGTATGTAAGACCCAACTTTCTAATAATGCCATTTGCTTTGTAATAGGTGTTTGGCGATGTTTCCCCCTTTGGCAAAGCATTTTTAAACAAAGTCAAAAGTTCAGTAAATCCAGCATCAGTCACCCCATGCTTGCATTTAAGATGATATGGCTGAACAAGAAATGAGAGTTTGCTGAATTCCTCACAATTAGGATATAAGGGTTGCTCTGCATCTTTAAGCAATTCGTAAAAACTTTCAGTTTCTACATTAGGTCCTTCCATTGGTGGTTGTGATGATTCTTCCATATTAATAAGAATATGTACCCCATATGCATGTCCGATCATCTCATAAACACCATAATCATCGTCACGAACATTCATCTCCATCTCGCTACAAGTATCATTGCCCTTATAAACTTCTGATTCCCCATGACTATGCCATATGCTACGAGCATAATCAGAACCCATGCCTTTAAGTTGAAGATGGTGTTCCACAGTGAGTTTATCTTTGCTATACCGATAGCGCATAACTTGCATGGACAGGGTATCAACCCATTTTCACCAACAATATTAAGAGCATACGAGACAACTGCTCGCATTCCATTCTCAAATTCACTTGAAGCCCTTGGGAACTTCACACAATCCTTATTTTTAAACACATCCATATGGTACATCTACACTTACCAATATTCAAAAATCAATTACAAAAGATAGTAAAATATCTATCCAAATCAGCTCATACCATATAACCGCAATGTTCTAAGCTTGAATACTAAAACAGTGACTAGATGAGGAAATAATACAATTGATAAAAATAGATCAACTAATCAAATTCTTTCAGTTCTAAGGCTATAAATATTTTTCCATGTTTATTGGTCATATATTTTTGCTAACCGTTCTAATACATCAGGTAGGTTTTGTAGTTTTGAAGT
This sequence comes from Simmondsia chinensis, assembly GCA_018398585.1. NCBI lineage: Eukaryota > Viridiplantae > Streptophyta > Magnoliopsida > Caryophyllales > Simmondsiaceae > Simmondsia > Simmondsia chinensis. The sequence goes on from JAGTTD010000001.1 coordinate 38,934,157, forward strand.
AATTTTTTGTTCATTTCTTCATTGATTTACATCATACAACTAGCTTATGCAATGTTTTAGTTCAACTTTTGGTGATGTTATCATAGATTCCTTAAGACAAAATAAGTCAAGTACAGTAGTTTTAGTTCTATATAGTTTTCTAACTTCTACATGGTATAACTTTTTTGTAGTGTTTAATTCAGTAGGTTTGATCTCGTATTATACACAATTTTTTTAGTATAACTTCTAGGTTTGGTCTAAATCAATTATGGACATGAATATTAACATATGGCTCACCTCAAACTTGAATCAAACAATATTTATCGCTCTAAATCAGTAAAGCACACAAATTTTCATAAATCTAATAGTACAATCAGTACAAGATAACCTAATTACCCCATCTTACTCACAATTAAAAGTAAAAAAAAAGCAACAACAACCAATATATCAACAAATATAAGAATTTAGTTAAACAGTTTAAGACAAACCTAGTTACCTAATCTGCACTAAAACCAAACCAAATATACATGTTAATATCAACAAAACTAATGAATACAAACCTCAAATTGCATGAAAAATAGATCAAAATCATAAAAATTAGAAGTACCACCAAGCCCAAGAGTTGATAGAACCTCTTCAAAATCCATGTTTTAAACAAAATTCACGTCTCATAGAACAACTAGCAACGACCAACATAAATTTCAGCAAAATTCATGTCTCATACAACAAATTCACATGTTTTAAACAAAATAAAATGTAAAATGTATATAAATGCTCATGTTCATACCAGAAATTTAGGGCACTGAGCCTGGCATGAAGGCTATCAAGTCAAGCCGGAAGACCCAGCAGCAGTGGTCAGCGTGGTGGTGGTTGAGTCACCGTGGCCAGCGTGGTGGCCATCGAGTCGTCGCCGGGGCGTGGTAGGTGGTGAGAGAATTTGGGGTGTGGGGGTGAAATGAAGTGAAAAGGGTCTAGTGCCCTTTTTACTCGTCCGCCTCTTTTTTTTTTTTTTTTTTTGAATCAATTACTAAATTTATTTAACTATTAAATTAATTTTAGGTTAGAATTGTAAGTATTGGGGGAAATTTAAGAGGGAAAATAAAAATTTGAGAGAAAAGGGGAAAAATGAAGGAAGGAAATGAAAATTAAGGAGGGAAACAAAAATTGAGTAAAAAAAAAATTAAGTACTATTAATTTTTTTAAATTTAAAACTAGTGACTTTGTTTGTTGATAATGATTCTTTTAATATTATAAGAATAATACTAACAATAAATTTGTCTGTTAGTAAATGTCTCTATCAGTATTGGTCAAATACTAAAAATTTATTTGTTGGTAATATAATTTTGTCCTTTTTTAATAGTTATTAGTAATGAGTGAAGTACAAATATAAAAATGAAATAAGTAAATAAAATTAAAAAATGGAGGGAAAATGAAATTGAAGAGGAAAAATAAAAATTTTTGAAAACATTATTATTATTATTATTGTTATTAGTATTATTATTATATTATTTAAGTACATGCTCAATTATAACTTATTACGATTATGAGGTTTACTAAGTTTTTAGTTCATAAATTTTGTGAAATAATGTTTTAATACAATAAGTTACATATGTTTTACAAATTCGTCAAAATGACGGTAAGAAAGAATAAAAATGGGGCATAGTTACACCAATACAGATCATTATTTAAACCATTTTTTAATTATGTTTTTTGACAAAAAAGTTATTTCACAAAAGGCACTATAAAATTGATATATCAAACTTCATGGCATTAATATATAAATTTCTCTAATAAAATTTTTTATAATTACTAATTTTATCGAAAATTTTGTTTATTGATAAATACATCTATTGGTATTAATTTAGTCGATACCAACAAAATTTATTTTATTTGGCAATGATCTAGTCAATACCAACAAAATTTATTTCTGCAGACATTGAGCTAGTTAGTACCAACAACACTTATATCTATTGGCATTAAGCTAGTCAATACCAACAACACTTATTTCTGTTGGAATTGAGCTAGTCAATACCAATAGTACTTATTTCTGTTGGCATTGAGGTAGTCAATACGAACAAAAATCTATTCTGTTGGGATTGACTATATCAATACCAACAGAAATCTATTTTGTTAGAATTGATTATATCAATACCAACAGAAATTTATTTTTGTTGGGACTAAGTCTTTATTATTTTCACTTTTTACTCCTTCTAAGTCATTACCAGCAATAACATTTTGTTGTGGTAATGTACAACCATTACCAACAGAACTTGAAATACTACTGTTGGTAATGGTCACTTTTTTTGTAGTGTTACTTGGTGAATCTGAAAGTGGCTTGAATTTAAGTGAAATTAAAATTATTGCTCAGGATAAAATTTAGGGTTACTTTTATTTTAGTACCCTGATATTTTTGAAAATAATAAAAAGGACCCTGACTAAGTTTTTGTCGTATCAATAAAAAGGCCTATCTCAAGCGTGATAACATCATTTTCTATTGACTGAGCTAACGTGGCAATTGGTTTTTATTAATACCATAATAATATGCCCAATAGTACGCTTCAACACCCTTATTATTACTTTATGAGCACAAAATTCGAAATATCGTGTTATGTAGAAGCTATCTATTTTCGCTTAATGTGTTTCAAACTATGGTTATTAAAGGGTATTTTTGTCATTTTACTGTAGCACTAATAAAAACACAGATGTCAAATCAGCTATGTCGAGTAAAAATGACAAAGTTAAGTCAGACAGAAGCCTTTTTATTAATGCGACAAAAACTTAGGGGCCTTTTTATTAATGCGACAAAAAATTAGAGGCTCATTTAATAATTCAAAAAGGTCAAGGTCCTTTTTATTATTTTCAAAAATATCGGGGTACTAAAATGTAAATAACCCTAAAATTTATGTGATATTTGATGTCATATGAATATTGGATTATGAAAGGAAAATGTTATAACAAATACATAGTTACGTATTTGGAGTATATAATTTGAGTAAAAGATATTGAAAAATCATGAAAGGAAATTTCTATATGATCATGATTATGAAAAGAATCTGAATATAAGTATTTATATATGTTAATAGAGTTATAATGTTAATGCATGTTAATTAATATAACTAATACATGCATGTCCATAGATATGAAAGAATAAGCATGGGTGTTAATGTGGTTGTACGATTAATGCTTATATGCATGTTAATATAATTATGGATGTATGATTTCATTAAATTGAGGCTGATGCATATATGCTGATGTGGTTATGAGGTCCATATGTCCATGAACTTAAATGTGATTACGAATTTTTTCTACTTGGTTATTTATGAATGCCATTTGTATGCTTGATAAGTGAAAGTGATGTGAATTTGAATGGAATTAGTGGGTCATGAAATATATGATTATTTTACGTATGTTGATCCCTAATATGACTGATATAAAGAAATTCAAATTGAAGTGCATGATTAACGATGATGAAACAAGTTATATAAAAGCACTTGCAAATGATGATTCATAATTTCTTAATTGACTGCGTATCCCTGGTGGGTTTTCTAATGTTATTGGATGTAATATCGCAAAGGAAACTGGCACGCATGTAAAAATTCTTTTTATCACTCATCATGATTAATGCGGTTGAAGTAAAGCTTACTTGCATTTTAATGGTCTATGTACATGATGATTGAGTAGCTGGTTAAAATGAAGTGCATTTATACAATGAATGTTAAATGCTCAAATTGAGCGTAGTTATATGCAATTGTTGCATGGTAAATAAGATTATTGCGTGATGTTATATCCACATGTTAGGATATTGTTATTTATCAACATGACAAATTTAAAGAGTATACAAATGTTGAATTCTGATGACCCTTTTAGTACCTATAAGTTTTAATGCATATAAATGGCAAATAAATTCGTATGATTGAATTATGGGTGAATTGAACATCTTAAGCTATAAATTTAAATGAGTACATAGAAAGTGACTTCGACTCTTTCATTGATCTTGAATGATGCATTGTGATAATGTGAATTAAAGTATATTATGATGAAAATCATGTTTGAGGATATATCCATAAAAGAGTATGAAAGGAGAAGTCCTAACAATCGGACTTGTTTATTTCTAAAAGAATGAACTAAAGATAATATGAATGTTAAAGTTCAATATTGTTGTGTCATATAGTGATCCTATGACGAGACTATGAAGTCTTGCGATGTTGCCTTTTCGAAGAGGTAATTAATGAATCCAAAAAGTGCCTATGACTAATTTAACAAGTGCCTATGACTAATTTAACAATGACAAAGGATTCATTGTATATATGTACGTTGATTACATGTTGAAATTTGGTATGAATATTTAGAGCAAAATGAAAGTGTTTCAATAGTATAATTGGAATTTGAAAAGGTTAGATGTAGCCTTTGTTGTTGGATAGCTAAGTATATATAACTAGCTATATAAGTAAAGGTAACCAGCATGTGGTACATAAGGTACTGGAATGACCATGAATTATGGTATTTTTTTTAATGAATACTCTTCTATTTAGAAGATTACTTAGATGCCAGTTGTATATCCTATAAGGAGGACTACACTTCTAAAACGAGTGAATGTTACAAAGTGGTGTGGGTGTTATTCCTTCGATTTCAAGAAACGAACACATATTATTAACTCAACCATGGTTGTAGAGTTTATTGCTCTAGTTTCTACTTGTAAGGAAACAGAATGATTAAAGGATCTTGTGTTTAAGATTTCTTTGTGACCTAAGCTAATATTGATTAATTCTATCCATTGTGATAGTGAGATGTGCTTTCAAATGTATAAGTGTGAGATGTATCACTGAAAGTCCGGACACATTAATGTCAAATATTGTTAAGTGAAATAACTGAATATAGATTGAGCGATTATTGTGGACTTTGAAAATGTAAGTCAGAATATAGCGGCTTTCTTATTTGAAAACATTGCTAGAGACTTGATAATAAATAAATGAAGGTATGGCATGAAACCTGTTATTATTAGTCACCCATGATAGGCCCTCAACTCGATACCTAGTATGACGCTAGGTCTCGGGTTCAATGAGAGAGACTTGTCATCCGTGTGACTACAAGCACTAAATGAGAATTTTCCATCCCATGTGTGTAGTGCTTGGTACCTACGTCGGAGATACTTGAAGGATGAGCGATGCTTGTAATGGACCTGATTTTAAATTATTATTGAATGTCACGTCGCATGGACATGATCAATGAGGTCCACCTTAGTGAGTGTTTAAGTTTGGCCACTTCAAAGGGGTGATTTTTGACTAAGGGTTTGACCTTGAAATACTCACGAAGAATACAAGACACATGGCCATAAATGTCCAATCTGGGAGTTTTAGGATGTGTACGGGAAGTACGCCTTGTACGTGATTAGATAGTCGGTTAGTCAAATGGGTTGTGTGATTCAAAGCTTGGTCTACCATTTTTGATCTAATTAACATTATGGTCTCTTCAGTAGCTGGGGGTTCAATTAGGAGACACCTTAATGCACATACAGCCTCATTTAATTTAAGATGTTATTATTAGAGAATAATGGTATTTTCAAAATGGTGGGGGAATGTTGGTGTATTTTTAAAATATATGTTATGAATGAAGTGTTAGATATTGTCCCATACTTGGTTTTTAAGTATTTTCTACTTGTACGAGGTGTATGTTAACACACAGGGCCTGTGTGTCGATACACAATCGTATAGAACCGGAAAAATGCAACTATGTGTCTACACACAAGGCCCGTGTGTCGATACACAGATCTTACAGAATTACAGTAACGCTTTGATAAGTTTGGGACGTCGTCTAAACCTTATTTCTTATATATTTTCCCCTGGTTTTTTAAAGAAGACCAATGAAAGGTGTTTGCTTGCAGGTTTTGTGAAATATTAAAAAGGAAGTGTCACTTCATGAAGGGACATCCCTTCATGAAGAGACACTTTCAAACTATAAATAACCTCTTCATTGTCATGTTTAGGGGAGGAGTTCATTGCCATTTTTAAAAGATGATATAATAAAAAATAATTGCAAGAAACACTTGAATGAATTCATGAGAAAGTGTTGTGAAAGTCTGGAAAAACTTCATTCTCATTTATCTCAATCTATATCTCCTCCTACACATCTTCACTTGATTTTGGTTTTCATTGTATCCCTGATGATATTTCGTACTTCGAAATAAGCCTTAAGGAAACTGATTACATGTCCTCAACACTTAAGATCGTTTGGTTACCTGGTTCGCGATTTACTGGGAAATTCTCCGACACTGAGAGCAATATTATCATGTACAAGATGACATAAAGGTGAGCATCCCAAAAATGCAAAAGTTGGCATATCTTATTCATAGGTTATATTTGTATTATACAATAATGAATTACTCTTTTTCTTTGTTAAGCAGAATGAGAAAATGGTATGCACTTTAGAATTATGTATCAAAAGTAATATTTGTATTCGAACCAGTATATGAATTTTTCATGAATTGTATACATAAATAATTTTCAGATCGATTAGCCGAATTGTTCGGGTTAAGTTTGGATTGATATATCGAATTGTCAACTGTGAAAATAATATGTATGCCTACAATTTTTATTTTTCAAAAAATTGAAAATCAGTAACGCCTGAATGCATTCCAATTTTCTTCGTTGGAAAACTGCTCGTGATTTGCACTCCTAAACATGTTTTCCAAATGAAAAAGTGAAAAGAAAAATTGGATATGAAAAGAAAAATTGTAAATCGAAAATGAAAACCTTTTTATGTTATCAAATAGAGCATCAATATTTTCCTATGCCCCATTTTGAGACACTGCTGGAGAAGCCTTAATCTTTCATTTACCTAATGCTCAAAGTCTTCTATTTACCTTGAGGCCTTATTGGTCGGTTGCAATTGATTCCATAATTTGAAACTTCCCATGAGTAAAACCCAAATCTAAGTTGGACCTAAAACTCGAAACGACTCAAAACATGTGATGACCAAACAAACCCGTCCCACCTCAAGTAGAACATAGACGACATTAATTTTAAATGACTTAAGTAAAGTCCAGTTAGACTATAGTTTGACCTAATGTGAGCTAAAAAGAAACCAAAATTATCTAAACCAAGTAATTGGAAACTAAGGATAATCCAAAGAGACTCAATGCACTTGAATGCACCCTGCGTTTGACCTTTCCAAGCCAACCTAAAGTGATGCAGCGCGTGATAGGAGAAATTGGGCAACGGGAAGGCTCAACGGCCTTCCCTTTTGAATTTTATTATTACTAGAATAAAATTAATAAAAGAGGTTTATAAGCTCGTTTCTCATAGGTTGAGAAATCGAGGTTACAAAAGGAAGAAAATAATTTATTGGAATTTTTAATTGGTTACCTCAATCCTAACTCGTCTCCTCCTTTTATAGAGAGAGATTTTGAAACTTGAATTCAAAACTTATGCTAAAATTAAGGAAACAACCAGGCAAGGAAAGAAACCTAATTAAGAAAAAAAAATCAACTAACAATCCCAAAAATCACGGCTGGAATGGGAGACCCGTTCAACTTGCTGATCTTGGCATCACGCCAAGTTCCTTCGCGCCAAGTACTCACCCTGCTTGCTCCAGTCGTAGACCTCCTTCAGCCAAGCTGGGTCTAGGCCCCTCAACTCGCTGCATCATCCTCCCCGGGTTGGAGAGAATTCCCCCTCAAATTTGACTAGGGATCAACACTGACATTTTCGCCAAAGTAAGGGCTGAAATGGTTGACGTTAAAAATATCTGAAGTTCCCATACCAGGCAGGGGCTGCAGTTGGTAAGCATTGTCGTTGATCTTCTCAAGGACCGTCAATGGACCTATCTTACGGGCTGAAAGCTTGTTATTTCCCAAGTCGGAAAGCGCTCTCGCGTTAGAATAGCCCAAACCTTGTCTCCAATTTGGAGCTGAATTTTTCGTTGCCTGCGATCACGGTCGTCCTTGTACTTGGCGTTAACCTTCAACAACTGCGCCCTTGTCTGTTGGTGAATGCTTTGAAGGAAAGATATGAATTCTTCATCCTTACCATGGGGGCGAGCTAAGTCTGGGACTGGAGCCAAGTCAATGAGAGATCGTGGAACGAATCCGTAGACAGCTCGGAATGGCGTGAACCCCGTGCTTTGGTTCACTAAACTATTGTAAGTGAATTCAGCTTGGTGAAGCTTCACTGCCAACCTCTTGGGGTTCTCTGCAGCCAAACATCGGAGTATGTTTCCCAAGGAATAGTTGGTGACCTCGGTTTGGCCATCGGTTTGCAGGTGATGGACTGTGCTAAAGGAGAGTGTGGCGTTCGCCAACTTCCAAAGCCTCCGCCAGAAGTGATTGACGAACCGAATGTCTCTATCAGACACAATGCTGGATGGCAAGCCATGGAGCTTGTAGATGTCTTTGAAGTAATGACTTGCAACGTGCGTGCGTCTGCGGCTTTCTTGTATCCCATGAAATGAGCCATTTTCAAAAAACGATCAACAACAACAAAAATGGAGTCAATCCCGCCAACTGTCCGAGGCAACCCCAGTGCAAAGTCTATGCTCACGTCTGTCCATGGTTGATCCGGTACTGGTAACGGTAAGTAGAGACCTACATTCGTCTTTCCACCCTTAGAGATCTGGCAGGTGTGACACCTCTTGATGAACCTCTCAACTTCCTTGCGGATTGTGGGCCAGAATTAGGTGGTGGTAATGAGCTTTAGCGTCTTCTCCCTACCAACATGTCCGGAGTTGTGCTTTTCTTCTATGATTTTCTGGCGCCAACTCGAGTTTGGGACACACAGTTGGTTCCCTTTGAACAAAAAACCATCGTGGAGCGAGTAATCCAGTACTGGTCCTAGCTAGGCGTCTTGCCAAATGCTGCTAAAGGTGGGATCATCATGGTACATGTCTTTGAAGTGCTCGAATCCAGTAATCTCAGTCTTGCATTGCGTCAGGATCATGGTCCTCCTACTTAAGGCGTTAGCCACCTTATTCATTGCGCCTGAAGTATGCTTGATTGGGAAGTGAAATAGTTGAATGAAACTTGCCCACTTGGCATGCCTTTCCGGCAGCTTCTCTTGACTATTGATAAACTTCAGGGCTATGTTGTCTGAGTATAGAATAAACTCGCGGTTTGCCAGATAAGACTTCCAATGCCGGAGCGCACTGACCAAAGCGTAAAACTCTGAGTTGTATGTTGAATACCTCAACTTATTCCCATGAAGCTTCTCACTGAAGAAAGCAACCAGTCTTCCTTCTTGACTTAGGATGGCACCAATACCAACCTTTGAGTCACCGGTGTGTAGTTCAATGGTCTTCTGAAAATCTGGTAAGGCTAACACCGGGGCTGTGATTAACTTCTCTTTGATGATGGTGAAAGCAGATGCAGCTTCAGGCATCCGCACAAAAGAACCCTTCTTAAGGCAATCTGTGAATGGCGCCACGATGGAGCTAAATCTAGGAACAAAGCGTCCGTAGAATGTCGCCAACCCATGGAAGCTTCGGACTTCGCTAATGGTCTTTGGTGGTGGCCAGTCACGGATAGTTGCTGTCTTGCCTTCATCAGCGGAAATTACGTCCTTGGTAACAACGAAGCCAAGGAAGGTTACCTTCTCTCTCATAAACTCACGCTTCTTCAATGTTGCGAACAAACATTAAACCCTCAAAGTATGAAGAACTTCTCTCAAATGATCGATATGCTCACCACGGCTACGACTGTAAATTAAAATGTCGTCAAAATAGACAACGACAAACTTGCCAATGAACAGACGTAATACCTGATTCACAAATCTCATGAAGGTACTAGGAGCGTGGGAGAGACCAAACGGCATAACCAACCACTCATAGAGACCCTCTCTTGTCTTAAAGGTTGTCTTCCATTCATCCCCAGGACATATACGGATTTGATAATAGCCACTCTTGAGGTCTAACTTGGTGAATACCATGGCACGTTGCAACTGGTCCAACAGATCATCAAGTCTTGGAATGGGGAAATGATATCGCATAGTTATTTTGTTTATGGCTCTACTGTCCACACACAGACACCAACTCCCATCCTTCTTTGGCGTTAGTAAGGCTGGAATGGCGTAAGGGATCAAGCTCTCCCTGATGAAGCCTCTAGCAAGCAACTCTTCAACTTGGCGTCTGAGCTCTTCATGCTCAGACGAACTCATGTGGTACAGAGGCTTGTTGGGTAAAGACGCGCCAGGAACTAGATCAATCTTATGCTGGATGTCACATAAAGGCGATAGGGTGGCTGGTAAATCCTCCAGGAATACATCAGTATACTCCTCCAACAAAGGCACGATCTCACTCGGTAACTCTTGGGGAACAACTTCAGCTTCCTTCCCAATCAAAATAAACATGACCTTAGTGGCACTAACTTCCTTGGCAAACATGGCGCGACCTTGCACATTGGGGTGTTGAGCTCCAGAAGCCTTTGGTTTTTCTTCCCTCTTTGGCAGTAGTACCATTTTAACCCCATCATATAGGAAGCTATATGCGTTCCGCCTTCCATCATGCATAGCTCCTCGATCATACTGCCAAGGGCGTCGCAAGAGCAGGTGGCATGCGTCCATGGCGACTACATCACACCATACTCCCTCCTTGTACTTGGGTCCAATAGAGAAATTGACAAAGCACCGCTTGGAAACCGTTACCTGGTTCCCCTTCTTTAGCCAAGACAGACGGTATAGGTGAGGGTGAGCCTCAGTCTTCGGTGCCAACTTGCTAACAGCTTCCTCGGATATGACATTCTCACAGCTCCTCGAATTGATAACCACACGGCAAACTTTGTCGCCAATAGTACTCGCTATTTGAAAAATATTGTTCCTTAACCAACTGTCTCCCTATTCGTTCCTTGGCGTGAAGCAGACACGCCTAACATCTAGGCATTGACTCTTATCTCCTTCAACGGAATCTTCTCCAAGTTTCGCCAAATCCTCTTGACCATCTTCTTCAATGGTCTCGTCTTCTTCTTCAGTGGGCTCGTTAATGAGAAGAGCTTTACCCGGTCTGTCCCCCTTTCGACATTCTGAGGCACGGTGACCCATCTCCCCACACTTGAAGCAATGTATTCTTGACGAACCCGCTACCTCTTGGTTGATTTGTTTTCCAACAACGATAGGCGGTGGTCTGTTTTGGGCGTGTGTGGTTTTTGTTGGCGGCACACTGTTCATATCCCTTCTGCCAGCTTGAGTGATCCAGGATCAGCCAGAAGGGCGGCGCCTTTGTTGTCGTTCTACATTCACAGCCCTCTGAGATGCTTCAGCTACAGTGAATATGTCAAACATGCTAAGTACGTCTTGGATTGACTCTCTCAACCCACTAATAAAGCGGTCCGCCAGCTTTTCCTCTGATTCTGCTAAGTCATTTCTTGCGACTAGGGAATTAAACATGGTGGTGTAATCCTCCACGGATTTGGAGCCTTGGCGTAACCCTTGAAGGCGTTGGTACATGATCAGTACATGGTTGTAAGGCAAGAAGGCGCTACGACGGTGTTTCTTCATCTTCTCCCACATCTCAATTTTGGACTTCCCCTGCCGGAACCGGGTTTGCTTCAGTTGGGACCACCAGGCTGATGCTCGACCCCGAAGGCGGGTAGCAACAAGCGGTGCCTGCTTCCTCTCAGGTATTTCCCTAAATTTAAGGACTTCTTCCACAGCTACGAGCCAATCTAAGAACTCCTCCGGACGTCCCCCTCCATTGGACTCAGGTATTTCAATCCGAAGTCCGGATTCCCACCTCCGATCCTCTCGGTCATCAATATGGCACTGATGGCGCCTGGGCCTTAGATCTGGTAATTCCTCATCAAAATGCTGGTTCAAAAAGGGATCATCCACAGCCCCACCATTCACGCCAGGTGAAGGTTGGCGTTGGGACCTAGCTCTTCCCGATGGGTTGAGGTAGGCTTCGATTTGGATCAAGTGCTCCTCGATCCGCCGAAATCTCTCTTCCAATTCCTCCAATGTCCTTTCATGCTGTTGGTGACGATCTCGTTCAGTAACGTCTTCCATGGTGGCATTTCTCTTATGTCTTCCAGGGGCCATCGTTTCAGGAAACGAACTGTGCTCTGGTACCAGATGATGCAGCGCATGATAGGCGAAATTGAGCAACGGGAATGTTCAACGGCCTTCCCTTTTGAATTTTAATATTACTGGAATAAAATTAACAAAAGAGTTTCATAAGCCCGTTTCTCATAGGTTGAGAAATCGATGTTACAAAAGGAAGAAATCAATTTCTTGGAATTTATAGAGAGAGATTTTGAAACTTGAATTCAAATCTGATGCTAAAATTAAGGAAACAAACAGTTAAGGAATGAAAACTAATTAAGAAAAAAAATCAACAAACAATCCCAAAAATCACGGCTGGAATGGGAGACCCGTTCAACTTGCTGATCTTGGCATCAAGTCAAGTTCCTTCGCGCCAAGTACTCACCCTGCGTGCTCCAGTCGTAGACCTCCTTCCAAGGAAAAGAGTTCCCGCTACTTGCAGGTATAAGATAACCATCTGCATGCAGGGTCTCCGATGTTCGGCTATATCTCTCTTACTCTTTCTCCAGGACTAAAGCTTGCTTGAGCTTCCTAGAATGAGCTCCATGGAGCGATCTAGGTCGAGCTTCTTAGCTCTTGCTCATCCCCAGGGTATCGTTTATCAGTTTTTACACAGACCTTTTTTTGCTCTTAAAAATGTTTTATCATGAAAATCCTTTGCTCGAATATTAGGGTCTTGGCTCGGCCTACTGCCCACCAATAACTATTGATTTTGGTGAGAAAATTTTAGCCTAATTTGGTATCCATCTTGGAAACGATGGTTAATGAATCGAGGATAACTTCCCTTTTTCCTAAGTCCAGATTTGATGAGGGCGGTATGCTCCACCTCTTAAACCATACTAGTAGACTTTGGCTTATGTGGGCTAAGTTTGGGTAGGATGTTTCTGTAATTTTAGCAACAAACTAGCTCATCTTGACATTCTAGACCAAACTGTTTGTAATCTGTTTTTCTTATCAGTGGTCTATGCCCTTGCTAAGGAGGAGGAAGATGATCCTTTTTGGGAAAACTTGTTCGATTGGGGAAGATTGATCCATAATACCTGGGTTTTAATCGGGGATTTCAATGAGCTCCCATGCCATTTAGATAAAGCTGGAGGGTGTCAAGTTATCAACCACGAGCTCCAACACCTCGATGGGCTCTACCATATTTCTAGAAGAGTAGATATCCACTGGAGTAGTGATGCAGCGCGTGATGGGGAAAATTGGGCAACGGGAAGGTTCAACGGCCTTCCCTTTTGAATTTTATTATCACTAAAATAAAATTAACAAATGAGGTTCATAAACTCGTTTCTCACAGGTCGAGAACTCGAGGTTACAAAAAGGAAGAAAATAATTTATTGGAATTCTCATTGGATGATCCCTAAACTAATATAACATTCCTTTATATAGATGAGGGATTCCTAATCAAGCACAAATCAAATCTAAACCGAATTAAGGAAATAAATCAGCTAATAAAGGATAAATCAAAATTAAGGAAAGAGATAATTTGTAGAATGGAAAACTAGCCAAAACTGCCCGTGAATCAAGCCGGGAATCTCGCAATGCCCTTAACCGCGCTTGACCAAGGTGGCGCCAAGTCCGGGTGGTGCCAAGTACTCGCCCTGTGTGTGTTCTGCTGTAAGCTTCCTTCCATCAAGCCAAGGCCAACATGCCTAAGCTCGCTGCATCATCCTCTCCGGGTTGGAGAGATTTGGTCCTCGAATTCGACTGGGGATCAACACTAATATTCTCGCCAAAGTAAGGACTGAGATGCTTAACGTTAAAAATATTTGAAGTGCGCATACCAGGCAGCAATTGCAGGCTGTAAGCGTTGTCATTGATCTTCTCAAGGACCGTCAAAGGGCCTATCTTGCGGGTCGAGGGCTTATTATATTCCCAAGCTAGAAAACGTTCCCGTTTCAGAATAGCCCAAACTTTCCCTCCAACTTGGAGTTGCATTCGTTGTCGCCTGTTATCACGGTCGTTTTTATACTTGGTGTTAACCTTCAATAACCGCTCCCTTGTTTATTCATGAATGTCCTGAAGGGAAGATATGAAGTCTTCTGCCTTACCATGAGGACGTGCCAAGTCTGGAACTGGCACCAAGTCAATAGGAGCTCATGGAGTGAACCCATAGACAACTTGAAACGGCGTGAACCCCGTGCTTCTACTTACTGAACTGTTGTAGGCAAATTCAACTTGGTGAAGCTTTTGTGCCCAACTCTTGGGATTTTCTATAGCCAAACATCAGAGTATGTTCCCTAAGGAATGGTTGGTGACCTCAGTTTGGCCATCAGTTTACGGGTGATGGACAGTAATATAGGAAAGTGTAGTGTTGCCCAACTTCCAAAGGCTGCGCCAGAAATGGTTGATGAACCGGACGTCTCTGTCAGACACAATGCTGGACGGTAAGCCATGGAGCTTGTAAATGTCTTTGAAGTAAAGACTTGCAACGTAGGTGGCGTCTACTGCCCTCTTGCATCCAATGAAGTGAGCCATTTTCGAAAATCTATCAACAACAACAAAAATGGAATCAGTTCCGCCAACTGTTCAAGGCAACCCCAATATGAAGTCTATGCTCACGTCTGTCCATGGTTGATCCTGTACTGGTAACGGTAAGTAGAGACCAACATTCATCATTCCACCTTTAGAGATCTGACGAGTATAGCTTCGCTTGACAAATCTGTCAACCTCTTTGCGGATTGTGGGCTAGAAGTAGGTGGCGGTAATGAGCTTTAACGTCTTATCTCTACCAACATGCCCAGTGTTATGCTTTTCTTCTATTATCTTTTGATGCCAACTAGAGTTCGGTACACACAGATGGTTTCCCTTGAACAAATACCCATCGTGGATTGAGTAATCCGGTACTGGGCCAAGTTATGCGTCACGCCAAATGCTGCTGAACGTTGGGTCATCACGGTACATATCCTTGAAATGCTCGAACCCCATAACTTCAGTCTTACATTGCATTAAGACCATGGTCGTCCTGCTTAAGGCGTCAGCCACCTTATTCATCGCACCAGAAGTGTGTTTGATTGAGAAGTGGAAGAGTTGGATGAAACCCACCCACTTTTCATGCCTTTCTAACAACTTCTCTTTACTATTGATAAATTTCAGGGCTATGTTGTCTAAGTACAGAATAAACTCACGGTTCGCCAGATAAGATTTCTAAGGTCGGAGCGCACTGACCAAAGCGCAAAACTCTAAGTCGTATGTTGAATATCTCAACTTACTCCCACAAAGCTTCTCACTGAAGAAAGCAACTGGTCTTCCTTCTTGACTTAGGACAGCGCCAATACCAACCTTGAAGCGTCGGTGTGCAGCTCAAACGTCTTCTGAAAGTCTGGTAACGCCAACACTGGTGCTGTTGTCAGCTTTTCCTTGATGATGGTGAAAGTAGATGCAGCTTCAGGCGTCCAAACAAAAGAACCCTTCTTAAGGCAATCTGTGATAGGCGCCACTATGGAGCTGAAGCCAGGAACAAAGCGCCTATCGAATGACGCCAGTCCATGGAAGCTTCGCGCTTCGCCAATGGTTTTCGGCCGTGGCTAGTCACGAACAACTGCGATTTTGCCTTCGTCAGCCGAAATACCGTCCTTGGAAATAATGAAGCCAAGGAAGGTCACCTTCTCCCTCATAAATTCAAACTTTTTCAATGTCGTGAACAAACTTTGACTTCTCAAAGTAAGAAGAACCTCTCTCAAATGATTGACGTGCTCAGTACGGCTATGACTATAAATTAAAATGTCATCAAAGTAGATGATGACAAACTTGCCAATGAAAGGACGTAATACCTGATTCATAAACCTCATGAAGGTACAAGGCGCATTGGAGAGACCAAACGGCATAACCAACCACTCATATTCTCTTGTCTTGAAGGCTGTCTTCCATTCATCCCCTGGAAATATTCGTATCTGATGGTAGCCAATTTTGAGGTCTAGCTTGGTGAATACCTTGGCGCTTTGTAATTGGTCCAACAGATCATCCAGTCTTGGGATTGGAAAACGGTACCGCATTGTTATTTTGTTGATGGCTCTACTATCCAAGCACATACGCCAACTCCCATCCTTGTTTGGCGTCAGCAAGGCCGGGACTGCGCAAGGACTCAAGCTCTCCCTGATGAAACCTCTAACGAGCAACTCCTCAACCTGGCATCTGAGTTCTTCATGCTCAGAAGGACTCATACGGTAATGGGGTTTGTTTGGTCGGGAAGCACCAGGGACCAGATCGATCTCGTGCTGAATTTCACTCAAAGGCGGTAGTGTGGCTGGTAATTCGTCTAGGAACACATCAGCAAACTCCTTTAATAGAGGTAAGATCGCACTTGGTGGCTTGTCGAACACACTGTCAGCTTCCTTCCCAATCAGAACGAACACAAACTTGGTGTCACCAACTTCTTTAGCAAACATGGCACAACCCTGCACATTGGGGTGCTGAGGCATAGTAGCCTTTGGTTGCTCCTCCTTCTTGGGTAAAAGCACTGTTTTCACTCCTTCATACATGAAATTATACGTGTTTCTCCATCTATCGTGCACAGCTCCTCGGTCATATTTCCAAGGACGCCCTAAAAGTAGGTGACATGTGTCCATGGCGACTACATCGCACCATACTCCCTCCTTGTATCCTTGTCCTATTGAGAAATTCACAAAACATCATTTGGAAACCGTTACTTGATTACCCTTCTTCAGCCAAGACAAATGGTATGGTTGAGGATGGGCTTTAGTATTTAATGCCAATTTGTTAACCGCCTCCTCGGAGATGACATTTTCATAGCTTCCTGAGTCTATAACCACACAGTAAACTTTCCCGCCAATAGTACAGGTCATTTGGAAGATATGGTTCCTCAACCAGCTATCTCCTTGTTCATTCCTTGGCGTGAGGTAGACACGCCTAAGGATTAGACATTGACCCTCATCTCCTATAATGGGGTCCTCTCCTTGCTCCGCTAATTCTTCGTGACCATCTTCTTCAATGGCCTCGTCTTCCTCTTCAGTAGGCTCGTTAATGAGGAGAGCCTTACCTGGTCTGTCTCCCTTTTGGCATTTAAAGTCACGATGACCTACTTCTCCGCACTTGAAGCAATGTATACGGAACGAGCTGCCTGCCTCTTGATTGACCTGCTTCCCAATAACAACGGGAGGGGCTCTGTTTTGGGCGTTTTAATTCTGAGTTGGCGAGACACGGTTCAGATCCCTGCCGCCTGCTTGTGTATTCCCGGTCACGCTAGAAGGGCGAAGCGTTTGTTGTCGCTCCACATTTATGGCTCTCTGAGATGCCTCAGCCACAGTAAAGATATCAAACATGTTGAGTACGTCTTGGATGGGCTCTTTTAGGCCACTAATAAAGTGATCCGCCAGCTTTTCTTCAAACTCTGCCAAGTCGTTTCTGGCAACTAGGGAGTTGAACTCAGCAGTGTAGTCTTCAACGGACTACGAACCTTGGTGTAACCCTTGAAGGCGCTGGTACATAATCCGTGCATGATTGTACGGTAAGAAGGCGTTACGAAGGTGTTTCTTCATCTTCTTCCACGTTTCAATCTTGGACTTTCCTTGCCTGAGCCGGGTTTGTTTCAGTTGGTGCCACCAGGCAGTGACTCTACCCCGAAGGCGAGTAGCAATGAGCGGCGCCTGCTTTCTCTCCTATATCTCCCTAAATTCAAGGACTTCCTCGACGGCTACAAGCCAATCTAAGAACTCCTCCGAACGTCCTCCTCCATTGAACTCTAGTATCTCAATCCGAAGCCTGGATTACCACCTCCGATCATCGTGGTCTTCACCTCAGCACTGATGGCGCCTAAGCCTTGGGTCTGGTTGATCTTCATTGAAGAAAGGGTTCACAAAGGGGTCATCCTCGTCTCCACCATTCACGCTAGGCGAAGGGTGGCGTTGGTGCCTCGCTCCACCTCTAGATTTGAGGTTAGCACCGATTTGGAACAAGTGTTGCTCGATCGCTGGAATCTCTCTTCCAATTTCTCAAATCTCCTCTCGTGCTGCTGGTGGCGATCTCGGTCGGTAACGTCTTCCATGGTGGCATTCCTCTGACGTCTTCCAGGGGTCATCGTTACTGGAAGCGAACCTGGGCTCTGATACCAGATGATGCAGCATGCACTACAAGAAAAAGACGATTTAGTATCAGAAAATTTTCGATACTAAAAGCTTATTTTCCGATACTATAGACCTTTAATATCGGAAAATTTTTTCGATTGCAATATTGGCGTGGCTATTGCCCTAGTATCAGATAAAACTTATTCGATACTAATGAATCTAGAGCAATAATATCGGATGTCCCAATAGTATCGGATGTAGTATCGAAGGTTATTGATGCAAATGAATTTTCTATAGTATCAATTCGTGGTTATTTCCGATACTATTGACGCCATTAGTATCGGCGTCTTTCCGTTGCTAAAGGTTAATACAATAGTATCAAAAATCTCCTTTTTGATACTATTGGCTTAGCCATAACAGTATCAAATTATTTTCCAATACTATTAATATGATTAGTATCAATTAATAATTGATGCAAAGGACCACTATAATTGAATCGAAAACTTTTCAATTCTATTTAATTTTTTGTGATAGTTGTATCGTTCAGTAGCATCCAAATTTAGATACAGGCATAATATAAATAACCAATAGAAATTACCTCACATGAAACTATAATTTAATACTACCAATTTCTATTATAATCCAAATATTCACTTTAATACATAGTAGGTCAAGCAAACTACGTTCAAGGTATTTTAAACTTCTATATCAAATTTTCTAAATTCCGAGTACAAAATATTACAAATGACCAAGTCTCCAAAAAAGATATTTCCAAACATGTGTTTCAGCATCACGAACAAACCAACTTTGAACACGTCACAAAAAAACCAATCCATAAACACGATGTAACAAGACCACAAAAACATCCTTATGACATTGATCGCATCCTTAGTTTGAACTTGACCTCTGCAAAAATAAAAAATAAATTGATCAGCACAATAGTATAGTGCAACCAAATATTTGCCATAGTACAACAAAAAATTAAAAAACCAATAACAATTTTGTGTATCACTTAAGAAAGATACAGAAAAATAAACAAGTCCATGACAATCCAACGTTTAATAAGACCATTATTAGAAAATTATATGACAATCATATTAGTACAATAAAAATGTCATTAGGAAGAAAAATACCTTTTTCTTTGATGATTTCGACTTGAAAAATAATTCCTTTAGCATGCGTATTTCTTCTTCCATGGCTTTTGTCTTATTAACAAAATCTTCCTCCGATTTCTGTTGTTTTTCTTCCATAGCTTTTGTCTTAATGGAAAATTCTTCCTCAAGTTTCTGTCTTTTCTCTTTCGCAGTAGCTATTTCTTCTTCTAACGCTCTTCTCTTTTGCACTTCTTCAGCAACTATCATTAATGTCTCGCGATTTTTCTGTTTTGACCCACCAATGCAACTTCTCTTCACTCCAATTCCACATGTCTTCTTATATGCGTATTTGTCTTCTCCCACAACTTCTTTATAAATTTTATCTCGCTCCTCATTGACATTAGAATCTGACAGGGCTACAGCTAACTTTCTTTATATGGCATCCTGTATTTGAATCCACATTTGAGTTAATTCACATTGTATAATAAACATGTTCAATATTATAGATTGATTAATTGCAAAAATTATAAGCTACATACAAGCTTTGTCTGCGGATCCTGATCCACAAATGCTTTTTTGGCTTGTCCATATGCCACTTGAAAAAGTTCCACTCGATCTGGTTCTTTTCCTCCATTGGCCTCTTTCTAGATCCAATAAATAAAACACAAATACAATAAAAGAAATATCAAAGACGACATAAAGGCACTAAAGTACATGCATAAAACATGTCACTTACTAATTCTTCTCGTTTTTGAGCATAGGATTTAGTCCCCAAGTGGTGTACCATTTTGCTCGAGTCACGATTTTCAGTGTTTTGAGCTGCTATTTTCTATAACATAATTCATAAACAAAGAAATGAAAAGGCTAAATAGGAAAATAAATTCATATGACAAATAAATGTATATAACAACACATTTGAAGGTACCTTTGCCTCAGTAGATTCGCAACGATATACCATATTCCTCCATTGTTGTGGATCCACTCTGTCATTTGGTGGTTTTAACTTCAATTCAAGACTCTTTACAACTCTATAGTGTTTATTTTTCAACTTCGCTCTCCACGATCTCATACAATGATTCATCTTCTAAAATGCCCATTCTTTTGGACTTACAACACTAAAAGCATGGCCACATATGGAAAAGATGGATAGACCATTTCGTATTCCACGATCACCGCCGTCATAATTCCTTATAGATCTATCCTGCTTGGTTTGGATTTCATTTAGATATCTTGAGCAAAAAATCATGCATTCTTCAGCAATGTAAGCTTCAGCAATTGACCCCTCTGGCTTTGCTTTGTTGCGCACACACTTCTTCAATCGATACAAGAAACTATAGTTGACAAACAAGTACCTTACATTAGTTTCATTTATTTAATGCATGGACAAAATTTCATATCAAAACTCATTTTTCTCGTGTGAAACTCACCTCTCTATTGGATACATCCAGCGAAAGTGTACGGGTCCTGCAGTGGCAGCCTCAAATGGTAAATGAATAGTTAAATGCACCATGACATCAAAAAAGGTCGGTGGAAAGATTTCTTCCATACGGCAAATTATGTAGATGATCCGTTCTTCTAACTGCTCATAGTCATTAACAGAACCATCTTTAGAGCACATTTCCCGAAAAAATTGCTAAGCTAAATTAATATTAGACTGATTTCCCTAGGCAAGGCCTTCCGGACAGCAAGAGGTAGCAATTGCTGTATTAGAATATGACAATTGTGACTTTTAAGGCCAAAGACTTTGCCTTTCTCCAAATCCACACGCCGCGATATGTTGGAAGCATAACCATCGGGAACCCTCACCAAAGATAACACTTTGCAAAAGATTTCTTTCCGCTTTTGATCCATAAAATATGGTGCAGGTGGCAAGTAAGGTTTCTGTCCCTCCCCTTGATCAACTGGATGAAGATGAGTTTTGATACTCATATCTTTAAGATCAAGACGTGCATTCAGAGAGTCTTTTAATTTTCCCTCAATATCCAAAAAATTCCCAATCACACTATCACACACATTTTTCTCAATATGCATTACATCCAAATTGTGTCGTATTAAAAGATTTTTCCAATAAGGTAACTTAAAGAATATACTTCTCTTTTTCCATCCTGTTTCAGGACTATTTTTATGAATTGTCCTCCTTGCCTTCCTCTTCTTCTTTTGACCTTTAGTCTCAACATTTGGCTTCCCAAAGACAACAATGATGCCACTCATTTGCTTTAACAAATCAAATCCAGAACGGAGCTTGGGTGCAGTTTTTTTCTCAATTGTACCATCAAAAGATGCTCTTTTTTTTCTCGTAACCTATGAGTAGGATCAAGAAATATGCGATGGCGCATAAAGCACATTTTTCTGCTCCTCTTAAGATAACGAGAACAAGCGTCAATGTTGCAATGAGGACAAGCAAATCGGCCTTTAGTTTTCCAACCTGACAAGTTACCGTATGCTGGGAAATCATTTATTGTCCATAAAAGAGCAGCATGCATATTGAAGGTTCCCTTAGTAAAAGAATCATAAGTCTCAACCCCATCTACCCACAACTCCTTTAACTCATCTATTAATGGTTGTAGATAAATATCAATGTCATTGCCAGGGGCTTGTGGACTAGAGATCAGGAGGAACATTATAAAGTAGGAATCTTTCATGCACAACCAAGGAGGCAAATTGTATATCACAAGCATGACTGGCCATGCACTATGAGTGATACACATTGTGCTGAAAGGATTGAAGCCATCACTTGCCAAACCAAGCCTAATATTCCGAGCATCCTTAGAAAAATCTGGGTATTTGCTGTCAAAATCTTGCCACGCTATTGAATCAACTGGGTGTCTTACTTTCGCATCTTTACTACGTCCCTTTTCATGCCATCTCATCGAAATTGATGTTTTTGAAGACATAAAAAGCCTTTTCAATCGAGGTATTAATGGAAAGTGACATAAAATCTTAAATGGAATCTTAGTTTTCCCGTCATCAGCTCTTTTCCATCTTGAAGCTCCACATGCAGAGCATGCAGAATCATTAGCTTTCTCCTTCCAATACAACATGCAATCATTAGGGCATGCATCTATCTTGGTGTAGCCTAAGCCTAAATCAGATATGGTTTTTTTCATTTGATAAAAGTTTTTTGGCAAGTTAGCCCCTTCTGGGAGAAGCTCAATGAGAAAATATAGCAGATCACTCAATGATGTATCACTCCAACGATGAAGATATTTCATATGATAAAGGCGAATAATGCAAGAACGCCTTGTAAACTTTTTACACTCAGAATACACTTCTTTCTCAGCATCATCAACCAACTTATAAAATTTTTCGACTTCTAATGTTTCATATGTCCTATCTACTTCTTCATATTCATCCATAAGGTTCTCATTGCCTGACATCCCAAATGCATCATGTAACAATCCATGCATATCATCAAGTGGATCATCTGACTCTCCATCATCAATACTCTCATCATTAACATCGGTAGATGACAACTCATCTCCATGAAAAATTAAAAAATTTGTATGAACCCCCTTCCAAACTAAGTGTTCACGAACAATATCTGGTTGAATAAATATCACAGAACCACATATCTTACATGGGCACTTGATCCTACCATTTAAAGATGTAGTACTTTTTGCAGTGCTTATGTATTGGTCAACTCCATTCATAAATTCTTGACTAAACCTAGGCAAATTTATCCAACTTTTTTGACCATTCATCAACCACTTCTCCTATAGAAGTCAAATTGAGAAGCATCACAAATTAGTTAATTCTTATAACTATATTAAAGTTCATACTCATAATACAAAAAGTTTCCTAATATAAAATCTTCTCACATAGAAACGTATATTAGTGTCAATATATCAACCATATATTGGCACAACAAAGTACAACAATATCACAAATATTACAGATCAAATAATAATAGATAACAATATGTCACATTCAACAAACTTGAACCTCATTTACATCATCTTCATGAGTATAATCAATTACAAGCTCACTTTTCAATTAAAATTCCACTTCTAATTTCCATATTTATTTTTCACAATCTCTAGTTTTTGACCAAAAATAATTAAAAATTAATTATAAAGGAAATACCTTCACCAACATAACAAATTTCCAATTACTTTCTCCTTTCACTCTCTACACACATATTGGCATCCCAATAGAGAACTCAACTAAAATCCAAATGAAAATTTCAGAACTTTTAGTTGTCACAATAAGTGAACATTACCACCAACAACTAGCAAATGAACATTCATACAAAAGTAACAAGAAATTTCAACAGTTAACAAAACCCCTAAAATACACCAAAAACGTGCACACTTAAAACCCTAATTTCAACAGCTTCATTCACTTCTAAACCCTAATTTACATTAAAATCCAAATAAATTAACAAAAAAATGGATAAATTGAAGAATATATCAACAAAAAAAGAAACTGAAATACAACAAATAAAATAGATTAACTCACTAGAAAGGCGACGAGAATGGAAATGTGGATAAGCAAACAGATGAAGAAGAAAAGGAAGAATGAAGAAAGTTAAAAGAATGAAAAAATCGTGCAGTTTAAGTAATTTTGGAGAATAAAATTTGAGCGGGAGCGGGAGAATGAAATTTGAGAGAGTGGGATGAAAATCGAGAGGGAAGGGGAGGGCAGCAGGGCGGACAGAAAACCGCGTTAATAAGACGCGGCTTATAGGTAATTGAACCGCGTTTCATAGACGCGGTTTAAAGATTGAACAGCGTTTCATAGACGTGGTTTACAGGTGAGCCGCGTCTACGAGACGCGGTTTAAATTGGAATCAAACGCGTTCACCAGACGCGGTTTTATTTATGTAATTTTATTTTAATGTTGCTGTGCACTGGTAATAACTCGCGTTAAGTAAACGTGGGTTTATCTCAAGATAAACGCGTTTTGTTAACGCGGTTTTATTTGAGTATAACCGCGTTTTTTAAATGTTGTTTCTGTTATGTAAATATTTTATTTTCTGCGTTATTTCTTTGATTTTTTTTTATTTGTGAGCATTATTTTGAGAACCGGCTGTAATATATATTTTATAGTCTAGTATCAGAAAATATTCCATACAATAGGATAACAACTCAATTGTATCGAAAAACCTTAGATACTATAGGATTTTTAGTATCGGTTGCAAAATTTTCCGATACAATAACAATTTTCCTGCTACAATGCGCCACCATGTTGCTTTAAGTGTCCATAACCTTAGTATCGGTAGCATGTATCCAATACAATTAATGTCTTTTTGTATCGGTTCACATATCCGATACTAAATTTTTCGATACTAAAGGTCATTTTTCTTGTAGTGACGTGATTGGGAAATTTGGGCAACGGGAAGGTTCAACGGCCTTCCCTTTTGAATTTTATTATTACTGAAATAAAATTAACAAAATAGGTTCATAAGCTCGTTTCTCACAGGTCGAGAGCTCGAGGTTACAAAAAGGAAGAAAACAATTTATTGGAATTCTCATTGGATGATCCCTAAACTAACATAACATCCCTTTATATAGATGAGAGATTCCTAATCAAACCCAAATCAAATCTAAACCGAATTAAGGAAATAAATCAGCTAATAAAGGATAAATCAAAATTAAGGCAAGATATAATTTGTAGAATGGAAAACCAGCCAAAACCGCCCGTGAATCAAGCCGGGAACCTCGCAATGCCCTTAACCACGCTTGACCAAGGTGGAGCCAAGTACTCGCCCTGTGTGTGTTCTGCCGTAAGCTTCTTTCCATCAAGCCAAGGCCTACACGCCTAAGCTCGCTGCATCAAAAAGATGTTTCGCACCTAAGAGGGTACGAACACGCAAGCATGCGATCCCATTAGAACTTCGAAGTTAAACGTGTTTGGGCGAGAGTAGTGCGAAGATGGTTGACCACCTAGGAAGTCCTGGTGTTGCACCCCTCGGGTTGGGGGTTCTCGAAAACAACCTCTCTTCAGAATAGCACCCTAAAGGGGGAAGGCTGCGTACTTCCACTGTGGCCGCGGCCCCCCCCCCCCCCCCCCCGGGCGACCCTGTGGGACATTGGGAATGTTGCTTTGCTTTGCTTTAAAAGATAATTTGAATGTTTTGAGGGCAAAAGTCTTGTTTTTAATATTCCAAAAGTAAGCAGTTACGACCACACTAAAAGGTGGCTGGCTCCTCTAAGAGATAAATCATACGTTCTTTTCACTTATGCCATATATGGACTACCCTCAAAATGTTAATTAGTATTGGACAATCAGCTTTTAAAATGTTTTGTACAAAGTTGTGGCTAAGGGTCTGGAAAATCAGCTCAAGCCTATTATTGGGAAAATGATTAGTTCGTATCAGGGGATTTTGCCTAGGCCGATCAATTTATCATAATATTTTAATAGCTATGGGATAATGAAACCATTTTGGAGGATAAATGGCAAGTCTGGCTAGACAGTAGTGAAACTCAAAATGGAGAATGTGTATGACAGAGTCGAATGGAATTTTCTTTAGCAAATCATGACAAAGTTAGGTATTTGATATAAAATGGGCAAATTGGGTCATGAAGTACATGACGTCCCTATTATTCTCTGCTCTTATTGATGACTCCCCTATGGGATGGTTCACCCCATCTGAAGGACTCAAACAAGGTGATACTTTGTTCCGCTACCTATTTATCCTGTGCTTAGAAGTGTTGGCTGCTAATCTTCAGCACAAGATGAGTTGAAGAAGTCAGGCATTGGCATTAAAATTGCTCAGGGTGCTCAAAGTATCCATTGGCTTTTCTTTGTGGATGATTGCCTTCTTTTTATGACACAGTCTATTGATAGGCTCCATAGCGCCATTGAACTCTATTGTCAAGACTCTAGTCAATTAGTTACGCTTGGAAAATCCTTGATGATATTCTCGTGTATTACGCAAAGAGTCTAGAGGTAAATACTCAGTGAGCTCCTATATGTCCTTAATTTTCATTCTTTTATAAAATATTTGGGTTGTCTCTTTGATCATGAGAGGTTTACCTTGAAGGTGGAAATTAATATGACTGATAGGCGATCTTCTAAGATAGCAAACTGGAAAGCTAATTTTCTATCCAAGGCTAGTCGAGCTACCTTAATTCAGCCATCCTTGGAATCAACCATATCATAGCAGGGACTCATGTGGTAGAAAATTTTTTTTTTTTTTTTTTTTTTTTGGAAGAATAGGTTAGTAAGGGTATGAATCTAGTGGCCTGGAACATAGTCTGTAAGCCAAAAGATGCCGAAGGGTTAGGCCTTCGAAAAATGAAAGCGAGTAATTTGGCATTTCTATGTAAGCTAGATTGGAAGGTGATTAATAACGAGGACAGCCTGTGGGTCTAGGTCGTAAAGTGTAAATAGTTAAAGGCATAAAATTTCTTTAGCTACCAAAGCACGAAAAGGGACTCTGCTGCTTGAAAAGAACAGTTAGCGGCCAAACAATTGTTGGAGATTAGGCGCAAAATCGAAAAAGGGGATCAATGTTTGATAGGTGGGCAATTGATAAGCCTTTGATAGATCTTGTTTCAAGTGATATAGGACGTTCCAATCTGCATCATAAAGTGTCCCATTGCGCAGGGGGTGGAAAAGGTCAAACAAATTCTTCCTGATTATTTGCATCAAATGGTGCTTGGGGTGCCTATTCTAAAAAATGTGGTGGAGGATAGAAGATGTTGGGGCTTTACGAGCTTTGGACACTTTAGTGTTAAATATGCAACGTGTTTAGTCAATAATCAGGATTGGCCGGATTTTTATTCATGGTAATTCTGACGGATTTTGAATATGGATGCACTATAAAAATCAAAGTTTTTATTTGGCAACTTTTGAACAGTAATTTGACTACTGGAGATGTGTCCAGTAGAAGTGGCATTTGACGTAAAGATTAGTGTCCCAATTGCAATATAGCTTTTAAGGCTCTTGGTCATGTCTTTCTCAATTGCCCTTAATTACTGTTCATCTAGAAGTTTGCTCGTGACATTGGCCGTTGAATTTGTTGTCAGATCTCCTTGCTTTGTTTAATGCGCTTCGTAAGTGTAAATGTTTGATAAGTAGCTAAGGTCCCGAAGATCTTGTTCAGTTCATTTTCCTTAATTGGAAAATTTGGAAAGATAGAAATAACTTTATATTACATGATGAGTTTCCCGATTGCCGGAAACCGTTTATTCCTACTAAATATATGCATATGGAACAGAAGCTTCCTACTTAAGTGGATGAAGTGCAGGAAGGTGTGGATTGCATTTAAAGGATAAAGAAGTAAAGCTCAAACCCCCAGATTTCCTGGTCAAGGCGAACTTTGATGGTTCGAAAGGTGGTATTCAGTCGTCAGCAAGGTTTATAGTCCGAGATCACCATGGGAAAATGTTACTTGCTGGCTCGAGAAAATTAGGCGATGCTTCAATTTTGGTTGCTGAATCAGCAGCAACTAGAGATGCATCGTATCATGTCGCACGACTTGGATCTCATTAGATTATTCTCGAAGGAGATAATGAAGTAGTCATTAAGTCTATTAAGGACTTATATGCGATTCCAGAGTATATCCTCATCATTCTAGATGATATTCATTTCATTAGGCTTCAGCATGTCGAGGTCAACTTCAATCATTGCTTTCGGAAAGCCAACATATATGTATATTGGTTAGCAAATTCGGATTGTAGGAGCTCTATAGTCTTTTCTTGTGGGATTACTCGCCAAACGGATCCCCATATTCTCCATTCATTCTGGTGCTTTAAGTCACCTCATCCGTCGTCATGGTTATTAAACTCCCGATCCGGATTTTAGAGTCTTACAATTCTACGATCCCACAATCGTCGATCGATCCAGATCCTAAGTAAAATCTTAATTTTGTAGAAACTTACGATCCATTGATATTAAACAAAACTAATGCATAGGATCATAATATGATTTTACGATTCTACCTCGATCCTGCCATGCGCACATAAAAAGTTAAAAAGCAACTTTTTCATGCATATTATAAATGAACGTACTTTTTTAACCTGTAGTAAAATAAAGTTAAATTAAATGTTTATATATTCTCAAGAAACTTAATTAAGCTTAGTTTTAAGTTATAATCTTATATCCCGTGCTTAAATTATTTAATATTGAAAGTGGAGGTCATTGGGATTTGAACTTGTCACCTTTGGGTTAATAAGACTGTAATACTATGTCAAGAACCAACTTTTCAAAAAGGTTAAACTGATGAGTGAAGGTTCAATATTGATTTTATGCCTTAAAAGTAGAATCTTGCGATTTTTGATTCGATCCTACGATTCCGATTCTATAAGCTTTTAACGATGCTAAGTAGAATTCCGATTCTAACAACCATGTCCGTCGTGGACGATTCTAAAGTCGTACATCCTTATCTTCTTGAAAGAAAATAGTAGAATTGTACTTCTAATATTTGTTTTATGTAATTATCCAAATTAATAAAAATTTATTTTCATTATAATTTAAATACATTATAATTTCGAAATGTATAGGCCTTTAAACCAACACGTCTCACATTAATGAGTTGAACAGCTTGACCTTTTGACGGTGGAGGAAATTGAATGAGAATTCCACTTTTCTTTCTCACTTACTCCATTGCTTTTAGACTATTTGTACCTCTATATTTATTTTGTACTTGATTTATAAAATAAAATATAACAAACAATTATTAATTTATTATTCCGAACAATTATATAACATGAAAATCATTCATTTCAAATTTTTTTTTTTTTTATAATTAATAGGGAGGAGAAAAAGTCTCAAAATGGTCATTAGAAGGTGTCATAAAACCAATTTTTTCAAAAATTTAATATGGGGGTTTTATATTATGACATGCCCCCTCATACAAATGTCATGTATGAGACCTTAATCTAGTAGTAAAAACAGTATTAAACTTTTTAGAAAAATTATTTGTGTAAATTATATTTTAGTATTATGAGATTTTGTGCATTATTTTTTAATCCTTAAATTTTATAAAATAATTTTTTAGTTCCAAAGACAAATATTTAATAAAGTAGTCGGCATAATGGTGTATAAAGATGTAAGCTTGTTGTTATTTGCTGATAACCCTACCGTCCCCTTCGTCATCCCACAAATGAATCACGATGCTTGTGACACACCTAATAAAGAAGAGTTGGATAACATACCTATTTTATATCCTCATACACTGTCGCTTGAACTTTTTTAATAAATATATGTAAGTTTTGTACAACAACAGCAATAAAAAACCCCATGTTTCAAACAACTCCCACCAAGGCAGGGTATGATCTTGAAGGGAGACTGTTTTCAAAAAACCCCCAAACCAAAAAAGTAAAAACGGAACAATTTAACTTTTGTGCTAAACTATTATTTCATAAAATTTATAAACTAAAAAATTAATACACGAATCTCTAAATAGTAATGTGTAAATTACTGAAATTAT
Source organism: Simmondsia chinensis (assembly GCA_018398585.1). Lineage (NCBI taxonomy): Eukaryota > Viridiplantae > Streptophyta > Magnoliopsida > Caryophyllales > Simmondsiaceae > Simmondsia > Simmondsia chinensis. Next base: position 38,963,651 of record JAGTTD010000001.1, read on the forward strand.
TATATTGAATTTTTAACTTGCATGAATTGCGTACAAGTAGAGGGGTGAGGGTTTAGTTGGGCAGAGAATGGAATGGAATGGAATTAAATGACAATGAACTGCTGATAGCTCTAGTTGCTTTCATGCATTTAATTCTTTTTCTTTTACTTTTAGGAAAACTACTATACATACTAAATTAAGGATAATATTATTATTGAAGTAAAAATTATTAATATTAAAATAATTTTGTAAATTCTTATAATTATTATTTATTATAAATTACATAATTATTATGACAATGACAATAATAATTATTAATCTGACAATGATAACTACTTAAATTAATATGTCAAATTTATGCATCGAGTAATATAACAAAATATAATTGAGTTATTATAGATAATACTATATAATTATTTTTTCCAAAATAAATAACTTAATATTTTATATATTTAATAATAATTTAATTACATTAATTTGATACATATGTACTTTATATTACCTCCTATTCCACGTATGGGGACGGCTATCGTATGCATGGGTTGCTTTGCTTTTGCATCAATTATTGCTGTCATTATTATCATACCCTCCCCTGTTCATGCAAAACTGTTAAATTAAATATTAGCACAAACACTTTATTCTTAATTATGTTATTATATAAAAAGAGTGTTAAAAAAAACTTTTTTTTAAAAATCTTAGTTTCAAAAATAGGGTATTAAAATATTAGGTAAATTACATATTAGATTTTTTTACTATAAAATTTGTGAAATAACTGCTTATTTCAAATGTCATCATGTTTTTCTTTTATAAAATAGTCTAAACAACGGTGTAACCTAAGAGGGTATCAGCACGCAAGCACTGAATCCCATTAGAACTCCGAAGTTAAGCGTACTCGTGCAAAAGTAGTACCAAGATGAATGACCTCCCGGGAAGTCTTCGTATTGCATCTGTTAGGTTAGAGGTTATCAGAAACCGCCTCTCTTTAAGGTACCCTGAAGGGGGAAGGTTGCGTACATCCATCCCCCAAACCCTACTTAGACGGGAGCTCTTGGGGCACTGGGAATGCTGCAGTCTAAACAACGGTGTCTAAAAGTTTTAAATCGAAATCTCATCCGCCTCTTCTTTATTAATAGTGTCACAATATTGCGGTTTGGGTTTAGATTGAGAGGAGTAACAAGAGAAAGGCCAATTTACTAGCAAATAACTGGAAATTTGTACACTAGTTTACATGATCATTTGATTTATTTCTTTAAATACATGTAATTTTAAGATTAAAAAATTATTCCACAAAATTTATAAATAGAAAAGGCAATACACCAAACCTCCTGGTAATAATATGTAATTTACATTTATTTATCAAATATAGTTCAAATCCTACATATTTGAATTTAGAAACATCCTCCTAAACCACGATGGAGATTACATCTTATTTTATAACATGTCGTTGTTGCTTTCCTTCTTTCAGAATGTATATGATACATCTTCTTTATATAATAAATTGGATAATGTTAGTAGCAGGATCAAATTATTACTGTCAGAGAAAAACAGTAGGTTTTAAGGTAATTTTGTAACTCTTATTACTTATGAATTACATTATTATTTTGATAATAAAAAATTTTACTCTACCAATAATAACTTCAAGTAAATATTTATTGTTTTATTTTATTTTTTTTTTTTAAATCCTGGAGTCCTTTTAAGGTACTTTTATCAATATATACCATTCCCATATCAAAGTTAAGATTGAGCTACCTTTATGCACTTTCATATTTTTTATTATTATTATTTTATTTTTGTTCAAAATGTGTAAGTAACAAAGATTAAAACATAAAGCTAAGTTCTTCAGGGGAGCACTTTAACTCCTTTGTATGAAAATAAAATTTTAAGAAAGAAAAAGAAATAAAAAAGGAAAAGCGGGAAAAAAAAAGGACAAAATTCTGAAAAGCTGTAAAAATATGACATAGGTTAAGTTCGTTTAGGCTACTCCCAATTTAAGTCGCATTTTTATCATATAATTAAAAATAAGGCTTCTCCTCTCCCAATGAAATCCTATTTTGTTAACTATATTTTCATATTTTTAATTATTTTAATACTTAATATTATTTATATTAATTTAATTATTTAAAATTAAAAAACGAACATATATTTAAAATAAGGGTTATTTATATTAAAGGTATATATTGTGTCATTTTGGTCCTTATACTTTTAATTGTGTCAATTTAGTCCATCAACTATTCATATTGTATCAATTTGGTCCTTATTACAAAATTTATGTTACATTTTTGATGAAATTTATAATGTTTCGGCAACAAGTTGACCTAAATTGAGTTAATGGATGGATTCGTAATCGATTAGATGCATCTAACATGATTGTACTGTTAAAAACTATCTTACTAATTTAACTTTAATTTGATCATAAGACTAAATTGATACAATATAAGTAATATAGGGACTAAATTGATATAATTAAAAATATAAGAAGTAAATTGATATATTAAGCAAAATATAAAGTGTTCTAAGCTTTGAATGGAAGCCCCATACTTCAAAATCTGATTTAGTTTACCCGGGTTGCTGCCCGCTTATTTCTTCTTCAATTGTGTAAGGACTTTTAATGTAAATAACCTCGAAAACAAACATGATTCAAAAAAATAAATTAATTGCATTGAGAGAAAAATTTAAGAAAGAAAAAGAAATAAAAAAGAAAAAGGGGGGAAAAAGGACAAAATTCTGAAAAGCTGTAAAAAAATAACATAGGTCAAGTTCCTTTAGTATTGATTGTACAAATTAGCCTTTTAAAAAAGTCAAGCCCTTTGACAACTGCCTATTGCCTTTGGTCCCCCTACATCAACCTTTTTTTTTTTTTTTTCAATTAAAAAACTTTTTATAAAGTATATACACCATATGACAATTCACGTGAGGTTGGTGCATTTTTTTATGAAAATAATCATTGTATTTTTACATAAAATTACGTTAAAAATTTATCATTTTTCACTAATTAACTGTCACAACTCTCAAAATATTTGAAACACCGCCCCCTTGATGTCTAAAAGTTTTAATTCGACCACTTTAAACCAAGTTGTTAAATAACTATCGAATATTATGTGATTTGCACATCTAAATTTTAGCGTACCCTTTTTAGTTTTTTCAATACACATGAAACAAGGGTCAAAACTAGTCAAGCTAGAAATTCGTTTACATGTCGTTCTTCCCTACCTTGGTCTGATCCCAAGGGAGTCTAAAAGAAGCTGGATTGAAACATTGGCGGGGGAGGGGGTGGACAATAATTTTCCAGATTCGTTCCTTTAGATAATACATGAATGTACTCCAAAATCTATATAAGAGCTAGTAGGAGGTAACAAATAAGGAACGATGTGATTTAACTTGGTTGATTTAGAGGCAAGTAAGGGGATAAAATATTGCTTGAGGGCAAAAGATCTAGAGTTCGATTCCCCGCTTGAACTTCTCCCCGAGAAATTCTTGACTTAACTGGCGCAGGTGCTGTGTGGGTTATCGCATGGGTCTGGGTTTATAGGATAATCGGGTTCCTCATTAGCAAACAAAAAAAGTAAAAGTCATAATTTTAAGGGTGCTTTTCCAAAAAACTAAAAAGTTGCAGTGGTTAAAAGAAAAATAACAGGTGGTTTTTGTTTTAAAAAATTTGCATATAAAACCACCTCTTTTTTTTAGGAAACCACCTCACTTTTGCAAAACATGGCAATGTCACATTTTCTGACAGTTTCCGCTAGCTCCATTAGTTAAGTGTTGCGTATAGGGCTTCTTTTGACCAAAACGACATGTTTAACAATTATTAATTCAGCAATATTTATCAAATGACCATTGTTACCCTTGGCTTAAAAAAAACAAAATTCACTCCATCATCCCCATCCCTTTCTCAACCATTTGTCGTTCATTTCCATACATTTCCCTTCCATTTTAATACATTTCTGCTCTGTTTTCATACACTTCTCTTCCATTTCCATATCTTTCTCCTCCATTTTCATTTTTGTCCCCATTCACATCGCTTCTGCTTGGTTTCCATGTGTCTTCCCCATCCATTAACCCTCCTCCATTTTCCTCCCCCTCCATTTTTGTCCATTAACGCTCCTCCATTTTCGATGATGCGTGAGGTTTTGCAACCAAAGAGAGAGAATTGCCCATGAGAGAGGACAAAAGGGGAATGACACTCATCCTTTTTTTTTGTTTTTGGTAAAATATGAAAAGACCCCTTGAACTTTATAATTTAACACAACAGAATCCTTGAAATTTTAATTTCATAAATTATCCTCCTGAACTTTATAATTAAACATAAAACACCATCTGCACTTTTAATATCATAAAATGACCCATTGGACTTTATTGTTACAAACAACACACTCCTTGAACTTCATAATTAAATAAAATACACCCCCTATATTTTCAATTTTAAACAATAGCCAGTGAACTTTGTTCTTACACAATCACCGTGAACTTTGTTACTAAATGGAACTCATTCCTTAGAATTAAGAAATTTGAAATTATAAAAATATACGAAATTAAAAGCATCTAAAACAAATTATGAAAAAAATCTTGGAAAAATTTGAAAAAAATATTAGAGAAAATTAGTTAAATAAATTTATATTTAAAAAATTTATCAAATTAAAAATCAGGAATTTTATACTTTTACACCCAAAATAGGAATTTTATATTTTTGGTGAAAGATAGGAGCTTTATGTTTTTTAATAAATATATAAGAAGATTTTCTAATATTTAAACAAAATAATTTTTTCAATTAATTAGAGTAGTAATACTATAAATTTAGAATATAAAAAAATATTTTTTAAATTTTTATAAAACTTATTAAAAGATAAAATATAATAATTTATTTAAAAATATAAATTTTAAAATTAGGTTTGTAATTTAAAATTAAAAAATAGTACAATATTTAAAATTTGAAATAAAATTTTGAAAAAATAATTTTTAAAAATTTTGAAAAACAAAAGTTAAAAAATATTAGTATATTTTTTTCAAAATTTTTCAAAAAATAAATTTTCATAATTCGTTTCAAATTTTTTAATATGTAAGGGGTGGAGAAAATGTTGACAAAGGAATGGGAATGATGGAGTGAATTTATTTTTAGCCAAGGGTATAATGATTATTTAGTAAATGTTGCTGAATTAATAATGCCTAATAATACAAACCTGGCACCCCCACACTCGCCAAGCTCATTCCCTCCGCTATCGTCAGGACTCCTTTCGCCAGCATTCCTGCCAGTCCAACCTGATTCATCTGCAGCAACACAACTTCAATAGCCATCCTAAGTTCTTTCCCCTGCAACGTCATCAAAGACATTTTGCAGATATTTTGTAGATATTTTATCTATAAATAGTGGGGAGTTAGTTAACATTAGGGTGTGATGAATTGTGTACCTCTTTCTTCTACTTCTCCAAAACCCTAATCTATGTCTTTTCCCCTTCCTTACTTGTAAATCTCCATTTTTGGAGCTCACTTTATCTATATATGTATAAATACATACAATGGGGCAGCCATTACTGCATCGTAGCCCTATATTTGCTTGTAATTGCCATTAATTGAGACAGATTTCATTTAAGTTCGTATCAATTGGTATCAGAGCACTCTATCCTCGGCCCAGAATCTCGCTTGGTTTGATCGGAGTTCAGCCATGGTAGAGGGAACACGATCACAAGTTACCTTGAGAGAGATCGATGAATCAAATGATCAGCGCCATAACGCACCAGAGAGGTCATTTATTGACCTCCGGGAAGAGCTTCGTGAGGTCGTTACTGGCATCTCATTGCACGTCGCGGGTCTCGCTCACCTGGCGAATGATCGGGTTCAGCTGCCAGCTCTCGAATCCACGGCCTCGCCTTCTACTCGAGCGAGTGATGCCGAAATGGTGTTCCCAGCTAACACGAGAGGTAATTATCAACCTCCCACTAGATTCACTAAGATTGAATTCCTTACATTTAATGGTAGGGGCGTGGAGGGGTGGTTACGTCGCTGTGAGAGGTACTTTGTCATATATAGAACCCCCGAGGACACGAAAGTCATGCTTGCTAGTGTGGTCTTGGAGGGTGACGCCCAAGAATGGCATGAATCCTTCAAGCAATTATGGCCTAGGGAGGTGGCAGTACCTTGGGAGGTGTATGCCTCACGAATCCGAGCTAGGTTCGTAGAATCAACAGATAACTCTCTCATGAAGCTTATGAAACTCCACCAAATGGGAAATGTTGGTGAATACCTATGCCGGTTTGAGTCACTAGTGAATAAGTGTGGGCTAACGGAGGAACAGAAGGTTAGCGTAATGTTAAGTGGATGACATGAAGACATATATGGCGGTGTTCCCATGTTTAAGCCCCAAACGATGCATAACGTCGTAGTTCTGGCCGGACTGTAAGAGTGCCATTGCCCCTATCTTGATAAAATAGCCGGTAAAAGTTCTATGAGATCAATGCCCTTATTACCAACACCTAGCCCCTTGAGGGCCTATCCCGGAAACCCATCACCTCGCCCACCCTAGCGACTATTACCGCCAACTAGCAGTACACCATGACCCCAACCTCGATGCTAGCTGAGTCTCACACCGACAGAACTGGATGATCTTTGCAACTGGAATCTATGTTTTTACTGCCGTGAATGCTTCAGCTCTTGTCCTCAATGCCCGATGCGGAATCGCGCCAAGGTATTCTGGCTGAAAGCAGATGAGGAGGAACCCTTGGTTGATTTGATTCCACCATTTAACCCACGGTTACTATAGCCGATGACGAACAAGTGTTATGTGCCAGTATCTGGCACAATTTTCCTTGACGCCTATTGGATGTGCCATTTACTTCTGGCATGCTACTTATTTCGTTATCTGGGTGTGACATGGTTCTCGAAATTCAGTGGTTGCGTACTCTTAGTAAAGTCACTTGGGATTTTTCTGAGCTGTTGATGAAGTTTACCCTTCAAGGGCATTGTTATACCCTTAGCGGTATTCGATCTTCTCCCCTGAAGGCTATTAATGACAGCAAGTTGTCCTCACTTTTATCCTCCGTAGCTTCCTTCTTTGCATTATTAGTCGCCACCACATCTGAATCGACTTCTCTATTCTTGGTTCAAATTGATCCGCCTGATTAGTCTATACCATCCACTTTCCAAAAGCTCCTTAATGAATATGAAGATGTTTTTACCGCTAAGATAGAGCTTCCACCATCTCTCCCATTCTTCGATCACAGGATTCCATTGATGGATGGCAGTAATCCAGTAAACATCCGACCTTACCGCTATCCTCTTTTTCATAAAGACGTTATTGATTCTATGATCAAGGAGATGTTGCAAGTTGGGGCCATACAAAATAACACCTCGCCATTTGCTTCACCGATAGTACTCGTCAAGAAGAAGGATGGAACTTGGGAACTCTGTGTTGACTACAAGGCCTTAACAAGATGACCGTTAAGGATAAGTTTCCTATTCCAATTATTGAAGAGTTACTTGATGAGGTTGGAGGCGCCTCATTCTTCTCTAAATTAGACATCAAATCTGGTTACTAGTAGATCCGGATGGCAAACGAGGATATTCCAAAGACGGATTTTCGAACGCATTTCGGTCATTATGAGTTCACTGTGATGACTTTCGGATTGTCAAACGCTTCATCGAAATTCCAAAGTTTGATGAATGACATGTTCAAGCCATATCTCCGACAATTCGCCTTTGTCTTTTTTTATGACATTCTCATCTACAACAGCACATTGTCGGCACACCTTTCCCATCTTTGAACAATTCTCGGTCTTCTCCGCGCCAATCACCTAATTGCCAATCACGCCAAGTGCACTTTTGGTGCTCGCCGCATTGAATATATGGGGCATTCCGTTTTCGGTGAAGGGATCTCCGCCAATCCACGAAAAATTGAGGCTGCCGCCAATTGGCCATGACCCTAGACCCTGAAGTAGCTTTGGGGGTTTTTGGGGCTATTGGGTTGTTATCGTTGGTTTATTGCTCAGTATGGCATCATCACTCGACCGTTAACCTGTCTCCTTCGAAAAGACAATTTTATCCGGAACTCGTATGCTGAAGATGCCTTCAACCGCCTAACAGGCACCTTAACTTCAACACCCGTACTTTCCCTTCAGGATTTTACCAAGACCTTTGTTATAGAAACTGACGCCTCTAGCATTGGCATTGGCGCCGTCCTGATGCAAGAGGGCCACCCCTTGGCAAATATCAGCCGTACTCTAGCTCCCCGCCATCAGGGCATGTCAGTTAATGAACAGGAACTACTGGCAGTGGTCTTTGCGGTTGAAAAATGGGAACAGTATGTCACCAACTGCCATTTCATCATCCGCATTGATCAACAAAGCTTGAAATTTCTTCTTGAATAGCGGTTAACGTCTTCTCTTTAACACTTATGGCTTTCTCGCCTAATTGGCCTCAACTATGACAAAGTTTATAAAAAGGAAGCTGAGAACAGAGCAGCCAAAGCTTTATCTCACCTTTCAGAGATGGAGGTCTCATGTTGGCGTTATCTTCCATATCCACTGACTTCATGAAAAGGTTGATTGATTCCTAGTCCCAAGACCCAATTCTTTCATGCATCATTGCTGACAAGGTGGCGGAACCCCTTTCTCGTCCCTAGTACTCTTGGCACCAACGTCATTTAGGATACAGTGGCCAATTTCTTGTGGGCAGTGATGCCAACCTCCGCCATGACATTCTTTTGTGGCTTCACGATTCCGCTCGAAGAGGACATTCTAGAATTTATGCTACTTACTGCCATATTAAGCCTTTATGTTACAGGAAGGGTCTTCGCGGGACATCACTAACTATATCTGCCAATGCACTGTTTATTAGAAGAACAAGTATGAAACAACGGTGCCAACTGGCCTCCTCCAGCCCCTCAAGTTCCCACATCTATATGGAATAGCATCTCCCTTGACTTCATTAAGGGTTTGCCGCCATCTGAAGGCACTCGGCTATTTTGGTGGTAATTGACCGTCTCACCAAGTATGCTCATTTCATGTCTCACGCCCATCCATACATGGCTGTCATTGTTGCTCATCTGTTCTTGGATCAGATCTGCTGCCTTCATGGCCTACCAAAAACTATCATTAGTGATCGAGATCCGGTATTCACCAGCAGCTTTTGGCCAGAAATTTTTTCTAGACTGGGCACCCACCTTAACCTATCACCATCATATCATCCGCAGTCTGACGGGTAGACAAAGGTTCTCATTCAATGTTTAGAGACTTACTTATGATGTATGGTCAGCAAACAACCTTGGCTGTGGACACGTTGGATTCCCTTGGTAGAATGGTGGTACAACACCACTTTCCAATCTTCCGCCCAAGCATCGTCATTTTGAGCTGCTCTATGGTCAGCCCCCCCCCCCCCCCCCCCCCCCCCCCATGCTGTTGATCATAGTTTGGCAGCTCGTGAAGAAATCATCAGCCGCTTATGCCATCATCTCTTCTATTCCCAGAACCGAATGAAGTAGCTAGCAAATTGCCAACGCACTGATGGAGAGCTCCAGATAGGCGACTATGTGTGGTTTAAACTTCAGCCCTACCACCAGCAAAGTGTAGAGGTCAAACGCTTCCACAAACAAGCGCCACGGTATTATGGCCCTTGTTGCATTCTAGATCAGGTAAGCAAGGTTGCTTACCAGCTTGATCTACCTGCTCAATCCGCCATACACCACACAGTTCACGTCTATCTATTAAAATGGTGCTTCTCGGTTCCTGCCACCAGTACTCCGCTACCTGATACTTGGCCGCCAGCTGCAACTCCCCCTGAACTTGTTGCCATTTAAAATTGCTGGATGGTTAAAAGTTGCCAAATTGCCACGACCCAAGCTCTAGCTCAATGGGAAAGCTAGAGTGCTGCTGATGCTACTTGGGAATTTCTACAAGACTTCTAGCTCTGCTTCCTTACTTTCGATCCTCGAGGACGAGGATCTTCTCAAGGAGGCGGCATTGGTACAAACCTGGCATCCCCACACTCGCCAAGCTAATTTCCTTTGCTACCGGAAAGACTCCATTCGCCAGAATTCTGGGCAATCCAACCTGATTCATCTGCAGCAACACAACTTCAGCAGCCATCCTAAGCTCTTTCCTCTGCCACGTCATCAAAGATATTTTGTAGATATTTTTCAGATATTTTTTTCTATAAATAGTAGAAAGTTAGTTAGAATTAGGGTGTGATGAACTGTGTGGCTCTTTCTTCTTCTCCTCCAAAATCCTAGTATATGTCTTTTCCCCTTTATTACTTGTAAATCTCCATTTTTGGAACTTACTCTATCAATATATATAAAAATGCATACAATGGGGCAGCCGTTACTGCCCCGTAGCCTTATATTTGATTGTGATCGCCATTGATTGAGCTAGATTTCATCTAAGTTCGTATCACCTAGACACATCATTTTGGTAAAAAAAAAAAAGAAAAAGCCCAATACGCAACACTTGAACTGACGTAATAATGGAGCTAATAAAAACCGTCGTAAGGTGTGACATTACAAATGTTTTGCAAAACTAAGATGGTTTCCTGCCCAAAAAAAGTTACTTTTATGTGACTGGACAGAAAAGTAAAATGGTTTTATTGAAATTTTTCTTTTTGTATTTTGGTAAACACCCCTATTTTAAGTAATTGCAAAATGAAACCCAAATATGTTACTATTGTCAAATAAAATGGAGTACTTGCTATTATATTACTTACACATTTTCAAAATAAAGTGTTTTGACAGTGTTTTCGCTCGAGTATGTTGTGTTTCTACATGTAGCATGTTGTGTCCACACAAATGCACTATTAAGACTTGCTGAATGGTATGTGTCGACACACAATTTATAGAAAACAACAAAACCCACTGGCAAAGGGTTTCACGTAGTTGGAATCTTGAATGCCATTCGAAAAAGAGAAGATAACTTGGAAAGATCCATGAGAGTCATGAAGAACTCCTTCAGTGAGGTGGGTCCTAGTCTACCTATTAATGATCCATCCCATGTTCCACTTAAGTTAGTTTTGTGTAAGGGATGACGATGATACATGGGGTAGCGTGGTTCTAGCTTGGCGATTGAAGAAACAACCCTGATTGTTTTCTCTATAGAATGATGAGTGAAAATGTCTGTAGATTCTCTAGTTCTTGAAACGATATGATGACCTTCATTGTTGTGTCGTCTAGGAGGTGTTTGCAATTATTAGGGGCAAAGTTCTTAGGAAATGAGCACTTGGATGTCCTAAATCGTGCTGATGACTACAAGGTATATCGTGAGCTAGGCTTCAGTAGCAGGCCCTTGTGAAAGATAAATAGCTATGGGTACAGCATCTTTTAGATTGTCAATTGCATGTGAGTGTGATTCCCCATCGGCGCATAATTCTTGTTAAAAGTGTCCATGGGTTTCTATAAGTGAGAAGTAGAGGGTTATATGCTCTCGCTATTAATGGAGTGAAAGGAAAATAAAGCTCATTAGTACTAAGAGCCATAGTTCTCACTAAACTCTTTTTCATTAAGGTTCAACCACACCAATATTTCCAATTCTTGAAAGAATTAGAATGCACCATAATCCTTTTAAATATTTTGTAATTAGCCTCCTGGAAGACTTGATTGTAGCTTTGCAATCATAGTTTGCTAATAAGGCACGCTTAAGAGCACATTGCTAGGTCAAATATGAAAAAAAAAAATAGCTTCGCGATGCTTGGCTTCATTGCCAAATCGGCCACATCTCAATCATGGGTACCAATTTCATGTAATACCATTAGAAAAACCCTCTGTTTAATTGGTCCCAAATATATCTCGACCGAGATATCTCTCCGTACCTTCTTAAAAATCAAGCCGACTAATGAGCCAATAATATATAATAATTCACGGCCTTAAACTGGATTGAAGTTAAGTTATGTTGTTAAGGTCCGATTGTAATTATTGTTTTCTTTTTGAACTATATTGCCAATTTGGCATAAATGCATGTTCTACATTACAATTATTATTATCTAAAAAAGCTATTTCTTATAACTCTAAATAGCTTTTTTCGATAATCAGCGAGGGAACTCATAATATAAAAGCTGGCAACCACGAAAATAGGGCTCGAAACTCCCACAAACATGAGGAAAAAGAACAAGACAACTGGAAAAAGAAACGTGAAAAAACAACAAAAGACTAAGAAAGCTCGAAGTAGCAGGCTACCGATAGCACCATTCACCTAATCTCCCCTTGAAGCACCATGCTAACTTTTGATGCATGCAATGTCTCTAGCAATGTCATCAGGGAAATAGGGAAACAAATTCCACTATGCCTTGATCTTGAATCCCATTATAAGCTTAACACTCCAAAACATATCACTTACAATTCAGATCCCTTTTGAACACAATCTTATTCATTGTAATCCATATAGTCCTAATGATGGAATATACCTAGTGCCTCAAGGGCTCCTGATTAAGCAGGGTCTTGGGGGGAGGGGGGGGGGGGGGGGGGGCGCGGCGGATGTACGCAGCCTTCCCCCTTCAGGGTGTTAACCTGAAGAGAGGCTGTTTCCCAGTGCCCCCAACCTGAGGGTAAGGACTTCTCAGGAGGTCACACATCCTGGTACTACTCTGGCCTAAGCACGCTTAACTTCGGAGTTCTAATGGGATCCGGTGACGGCGTGTTGGTGCCCTCTTTGGTACTTTCCACCCATATAGTCCTAATGATGACCAAAAAATAAAAATAAAAAATGGTGATCCACACCATTTGTTTGCAACTTTCCACCCATGTAACACAACTTCCATTAGTCAAAGAGGTTCTTTACATTACTCGTCGTGATCTGGAAAAAAAAATCCCATCAATTCATAAGTATTTCCACTTTAAAGCTTCACGTGGAATCCTCTCTCAACTAGTGGGAAAGCCATGGGGCTCAAACGGGTTGTTTTATCTACTATGAAATTTAGAATTACGCTCTATCTCACATCTCTAATTCCAAATGTAACTATTACACAGCAAGTCACCAACTCTCCTCAAAGTAGCTATGAGCCACCAACCTTCATCAAAGAAACTTTAGATAGAGAAAGTTTCGAACTCTCTCATAACCCTCAATTAGGCACCCCTTTACAAAATCACTCTAACAACTTACATCTTCTTTCTTTTTTTAGCCTAAGACATCAATGCCATTATACATTTTCTATAATTCAGTTACCTAATCTTAATATCATTCAAACTCTAAATCAAATCTCAATCTAATTAGATACTGAATCTCAATAAATCATTTTCTATCCAAGCATAACCCATACACATCTTTCCCAAAATATAAAAAAAAAATAAAATTATATACTAACCAAATATCATCATATCTTATCAATATCGAATTTTGATTGTATGGTATTGAAGCCTTTCCGAAGATGAATAAGTTGTTGATGTATTTTCAAAATATTCGTTGTATAAAATGGATATATGTGTGTTAAATATTGTTTATATGTATATAAGATGTATTTGAGATTGTCCCGATACTTGTATGAGTGATTAGAGCGTTATTGGGAGTATGTGTCGACACATGGGTCATATGTGTCGACACAAAATCCTATAGAACGCAGGGGAGATAGCTGTGTGTCGACGCACATGGCCCGTGTGTCGACGCACATGGCCCGTGTGTCGACACGCAGCCCATTTCAGGTGCGCACGGAGGAACCTGTGTGTCGACACACAGAAATTGTGTGTCGACACGCAGGCTTACAGTGAGCCAGTGTGTCGACCTGTGTGTCGACAGTATCGACACACAGGCTTACAGAAAGCTGTGTGTCGATACTGTGTGTCAACACACAGGTCTGTGTGTCGACACACAACTTTGACACACAGGTCGGTTTTGACGGTTTTCTGCGCGGTTTCTTCCCAGTTCTTTTATATATTGATGCTCTTGGTTTTGGGACATTTTTACAGAAGAGAATAATACCAGATATTCTCCCCTCTCATCAAGAAGAAGAAAACATATAAATTGGTAGTGGAATTTCACAAGAAAGAAAGTTGAAGAACATCTTCTTGGTTCTTGTGTTCTATGTGAGTTTGTCAAAGGGTGAGTTCTCTAAATCAACCAATTTCTAGACATCTTCATCAATCTCTTCCCATACACTTCTTCACTCCATATTTTGGTAGTTGTTGTATCCCCGAGGATATTTCGTATACCGAAATAAACCTTAAGGATAGTGATCACACACCTCAACACCTGAGATCGTTTGGATACCCGGTTGCAAGGTTTTTGCAAGTATTTTCTGAATTTTTTCTAACAATCTTAAGGTTTAGCATTCTGGTTTGGGTTATGGCTTCATCACTAATGGAAATGACATCCAATTTTGTGAAATTGGGCCGGTTTGATGGGGGAAATTTTCGACGGTGGCAGAGGAAGATGCATTTTCTCATAACAACGCTGAATGTGGTGTATGTCCTGAATACACCGTCTCCATCCCCCCTTTCTGAGGAGGAAGAAACGCTGGCCGAGCAAAGGGCAAGACTGAAGTGGGAAAACGATGATTATATTTGTAGAGGGCACATCTTGAATGGGATGACCGATGCCTTGTTTGACATTTACTCTAACATGTCAACCGCGAAGGAACTATGGGACGCACTTGAGGCTCGTTACATGGCCGAGGATGCAACAAGTAAAAAATTCCTGGTTAGTCAATTTAATAATTATAAGATGATTGATGGTCGTCCTGTCATGTAGCAATTCCATGAAATAGAACGTATATTAAATAATTTTAAACAACATGACATGAATATGGACGACACAATCGTTGTTTCTTCCTTAATTGACAAACTTCCTCCCTCTTGGAAAGATGTAAGAAAAAATTTAAAACATACGAAGGAGGATATGTCAATTGAGGAACTCGCTAACCATTTACGTATTGAGAAAGGTTACAGGGTGCAAGATGACAACAAAGAGCGCCCGAGTGATGTTGGTAAAATCAACATCGCAGAGGAAGGCCAATCTAGTAAGGGACCAAAGAGAATCGGACACTTCCAAAAGAAAAATAAGCACAAGAGGCCGAAAGTTGTTTGTTGGGAGTGTCAGAAGCCCGGTCATATGCGAAAAGACTGTTATCGCCTTAAAAAGAACAAAGGCAAGGGGCTTGATCATCGCACTAAAAATTCGAACGAGAGGTTCGTGGCGATGATTTCGGAAGTCAATCTAATCGAGAGTGATAGTTCTTGGTGGATTGACTCGGGGGCCACGAAGCATGTATGTAAGGATAGGGGGTTCTTCTCCACTTTTGAGCCCATGGACAACGGAACTGAGTTGTTCATGGGAAATGGGGCGTCGGTACCGGTAAAAGGGAAGGGAAAAATTGACTTACTTTTCACATCCGGAAAAACCCTTACTTTAACCGATGTATGCTTCGCTCCTGATGTTAAGAAGAATCTTGTATTGGGTGGCCTGTTAAATAGGTTTGGGTTCAAGTTGGTCTTCGAGGCCGACAAGTTCATTTTGTCTAAGGGTGGTGTATTGGTTGGGAAAGGATACCTATGTAATGGTATGTTT
This sequence comes from Simmondsia chinensis, assembly GCA_018398585.1. Taxonomy (NCBI): domain Eukaryota; kingdom Viridiplantae; phylum Streptophyta; class Magnoliopsida; order Caryophyllales; family Simmondsiaceae; genus Simmondsia; species Simmondsia chinensis. The sequence continues at coordinate 38,979,094 of JAGTTD010000001.1, forward strand.
AAACTAAATGTTAATAATAAGAACGTTGATTCAGTTTATATGCTTGATTCGTCATTTTTATGGCATTATAGACTAGGTCATGTGAATTTTCATAGATTACATGAAATGGATAATTCTTCGTTGATTCCTCACATAGATAAAGTTGTTGACAAATGCAAGACTTGTATGCTAACAAAAATAACGAAATCTCTATTTCCTTCTGTGCAAAGAGAGACTAATCTACTTGATCTAGTCCATAGTGACTTATGTGACTTCAAACGAACACCGAGTTTGGGTGGAAAGAATTACTTTGTTACATTTATCGATGATTATTCAAGATTTTGTTATGTTAAGTAACAAAGACGACTCGCTTGATAGGTTTAAAGCATATAAAGCAGAATCTGAATTACACTGTGAAACCTTCCTCAAGCGTTTAAGGTCGGATCGTGGTGGCAAATACTACGATCCTAAATTTTTTGAATCCACAGGAATAATATATGAAATAACTGCACCTTATACACCACAACAAAATGGCGTGGCTGAGAGGAAAAATCGGACTCTAACTGAGATGGTTAGTTCCATGTTATCTTATTCCGGTCTCAGTGATGGATTTTGGGGTGAGGCAATTTTAACGGCCTGTCACATATTAAATAGAGTTCCAAACAAGAGAAATAAAATAACTCCATATGAGTTGTGGAACAAACGAGCCCCTAATTTAGATTACCTAAAAGTGTGGGGGTGTAGGGCAGTTGTTAGAGTCCCTAAACCTAAACGGAAAAAATTAGGTGAAAGAGGCATTGATTGCATCTTTGTGGGTTATGCGTCTCATAGTAAGGCATATCGGTTCTATATTGTTGAACCTAATGATTATATCAACGTGAATACGATAGTAGAATCGAGAGATGCAATATTTGATGAGAATCGGTTTACTTCTATCCCTAGACCGAGGGATTATGTACCAGTTGAGATTGACACGCAAGTGTCTAATGACGTTGTTCGTCATGAGAGGGAGAATGTCCCTGATAGAGCTCTAGAACTCCGAAGGAGTAAGAGAGCAAGGAAGGAGAAATCCTTCGGTTCGGACTTTTACACGCATTTGGTAGAAGGTTCGAGGAACGATGTGGACCAAGTGGTTCCATATTGTTGTGTCATGGAAGCTGATCCCATGACGTTTGATGAGGCGATGAGGTCTCATGATGTCTCGTTTTGGAAAGAGGCTATAAACGATGAAATGGATTCCATTTTAGGTAATAATACCTGGATTCTTGAGGATCTTCCACGAGGAAGTAAACCCATCGGGTGCAAATGGATCTTCAAAAAGAAGATGAAAGTTGATGGATCGATTGACGTATTTAAAGCCTGATTGGTGGCTAAAGGATTCACCCAAAGACATGGACTGGATTACTTTGATACCTATGCCCCAGTGGCAAGGATATCGACGATAAGGGTACTTATTGCTCTTGCCTCCATTTTTAAACTAGTGATACACCAAATGGATGTCAAAACGGCATTCTTGAATGGTGAGCTAGAGGAGGAAGTATACATGGAACAACCAGAAGGGTTTGTTGTTCCGGGCCAAGAAAGAAAAGTGTGTAAACTCATATGTTCTCCGTATGGACTGAAACAAGCTCCGAAGCAATGGCACCAAAAATTTGATCAGGTTGTATTGAACAACGGATTCGTTATAAACGAATTAGATAAATGTGTCTATAGCAAGTTTGATAATGGCAAAGGGGTCATTATATGTTTGTATGTCGATGACATGCTGATTTTCGGTTCTGATATGGAGCAAGTAGAGAGAACTAAACTGTTTCTCTCTGAAAACTTTGCTATGAAAGACATGGGTGAGGCGGAGGTGATCCTCGGTATCAGAATCGTAAGGAATGGTAATTCCATTTCCTTGACACAGTCTCACTATATCGAAAAGGTGTTGAAAAGGTTCCATTTCTTTGACTGTGCACCGATATCCACACCGATGGATCCTAGTGTGAAATTAGAACCAAATGAGGGTGCTCCAGTGGCACATTTGGAGTACGCTCGAGCTATTGGCTGTCTCATGTATGCCATGACAAGCACTAGGCCTGATATTGCCTTTGCTGTTGGAAAGCTGAGTACGTATACTAGCAAACCGAGTAAGTTGCACTGGAATGCAGTGCACCGGGTACTGAAGTACCTAAAGAAGACTATGGATCATGGTCTCAATTATGTTGGGTATCCTCCTATTATGGAAGGATATACTGATGCAAGTTGGATCTCCGATGTGGAGGATCATGCATCCACGAGTGGATGGGTATTCCTATTTGGTGGGGGTGCGGTTTCTTGGGGTTCCAAGAAACAAACTTGCATATCTGACTCTACAATGGCGGCGGAGTTTATAGCTCTTGCTTCTGCGGCTAAAGAAGCCGAGTGGTTAAAGGATCTTTTGTATGAGATACCATTGTGGCCGAAGCCGATTTCTCCTATTTCTATCCATTGTGATAGTCAGGCTACGCTTTCTAAAGCATACAGTGAAGTGTATAATGGGAAGTCCAGACACATTGGTGTGAGACATAGTATGGTGAGACACCTTATTCGGGAAGGTGTTATCACTGTGGACTTCGTGAGAACCTGTCAGAATCTAGCGGATCCGTTTACTAAAAGCCTGGCTAGACATTTGGTTTTGGAAACAAATGAAGGGATGGGGTTGAAACCTGTCATAATTAGTCGCCCATGATAGGCCCTCAACTCGACGTCTAGTATGACGCTAGGTCTCGGGTTCAATGAGAGAGACTTGTCATCTGTGTGACTGCAAGCACTAAATGAGTTAGTTTCCATCCCGAGTGTGAAGTGCTTGATACCTACGTTAGTGATTATAAAAGGATGAGCAAATGCTCTTAATGGACCTGGTTTTAGAACTTATTGAATGTCGTATCACAGGGGCATGATCAATGAGGTCCACCTTAGTGAGTGTTGAAGTTTGGCCGCTTCAAAGGGGTGATTTTTGACAAGCGTTTGGCCCTGAAACACTCACGAAGGGTACAGGACACAAGGCCATAAATGTGTCGATCTGGGAGGTGTAGGGAGTGTACGGGGAGTACGCCTTGTGCGTGATTAGATAGTCGGTTTGTCAAATGGGTTGTATGGTTCAAAGCTTGGACTACCATTTTCGATCCGATTAACTGTATGGTCTTTTCACTAGCTGGGGGTTCAATCGTGAGACACCCTCGTTGATGCACAATAAGGCCTCTTTTAAACGAGATGTCACTTTGAGATTGGTTGTATTTTAAAAATGGTGGGGGATTGTTGATGTATTTTCAAAATATTCGTTGTATAAAATGGATATATGTGTGTTAAATATTGTTTATATGTATATAAGATGTATTTGAGATTGTCCCAATACTTGTATGAGTGATTAGAGCATTATTGGGAGTATGTTTTGACACATGGGTCATATGTGTCGACACAAAATCCTATAGAACGCAGGGGAGATAGCTGTGTGTCGACACACATGGCCCGTGTGTCGACACACAGCCCGTTTCAGGTGCGCACGGAGGAACCTGTGTGTCGAGACACAGAAATTGTGTGTCGACACACAGGCTTATAGTGAGCCAGTGTGTCGACCTGTGTGTCGACAGTATCGACACACAGGCTTACAGAAAGCTGTGTGTCGATACTGTGTGTCGACACACAACTTCGACACACAGGTCGGTTTTGACGGTTTTCTGCGCGGTTTCTTCCCATTTCTTTTATATATTGATGCTCTTAGTTTTGGGACGTTTTTACAGAAGAGAATAATACCAGATATTCTCCCCTCTCATCAAGAAGAAGAAAACATATAAATTGGTAGTGGAATTTCACAAGAAAAAAAGTAGAAGAACATCTTCTTGGTTCTTGTGTTCTATGTAAGTTTATCAAAGGGTGAGTTCCCTAAATCAACCAATCTCTAGACATCTTCATCAATCTCTTCCCATACACTTCTTCACTCCATATTTTGGTAGTTGTTGTATCCCCGAGGATATTTCGTATACCGAAATAAACCTTAAGGATAGTGATCACACGCCTCAACACCTGAGATCGTTTGGATACCCGGTTGCAAGGTTTTTGCAAGTATTTTCTGAATTTTTTCTAACATAAGTTTGCAAAGTTAGAACAGAAGTATGATTTCAGTGTTATCTGCATTGAATAATGCCTCATGCCACGGTATTTATGGGCAAAATATTTAACGTTTAAGAAAATCCCAGTTATGGGAAGTAAGCATGAAATTCAACCTCAATTAGGAAGGTGGGCGGATATGGAGGAGCAAAGAATTCGGCCTCATCCGAAAGGCAAGCAGGATGCGGGCACGTGTGGTCCACTAAACTCACTCTAGGCCTATATGACTTTACCAAGGATAAGGAGAATGTGTGGAAGCCATGCGGTCTACAAGACTTGACCAAGACTTTAAGTTTAACAACAAGAATAAAATTCAAGCGCATTACCCCCAAAATTCAACAATTATAATTCAGGAGTTGGCGCGGTGGAATACATCAAGGTTTTTTAGGGTTTGTTGTTGAACTTTTTCTTATTACAACTTTTGTGGGCTTTTTCAGGCTCCGCTTCCGTGGGTGCCCAATTTCGTACTAAGAGTTATCTCTCTAGTTATTAAAAAAAAAAAATCTAGTTTGGAGTCAATAATACCCCAACGCTATAATTCTATTATATCACTCCAAGTTGATCACCGACAGATTGAATGCTACTGTTCTTTCAATCAACTTGATTCTCAATCAATTGAATACCAATTTGATTGGGCAAGATTCAAATGGTCATTTTACTCCATTGCTTAGATATTTTAGCAGTTGGTCCTTAGGGATGCAATCTTTTTCCATATAAATTTAATCAACTCTATTCATATTAATCAACAACATTCTACAATATTTCACTTGCTTTGCTTTTCTATTTTCACCTACATATAATGTATTTAATTTCATCTTTTTTTAGAATACATCATCATACAAGGCCTATCTAGTGTGACGCAGCCCATGGATAGATGGTGGCAGATGAGCATTGGCAGGTAGGCTTGGCAAGCAAAGAAACGCAGCTGGAGGAGGATAATGTTAGGATATTTTAGTTATGAGATTAGGAGATAATTATGAGTTTTTTGTATTTATCTTTTCATTTTTAAATCTTTTTTTCTTGTTGAATAAGCTTATATATTTAAGCAAGAGAAGGCCTAGGGTTTTAGCATTTAATTCTGTAAGGGAAAATCTTGAACAATCTTCATTTACTCGGATATCAATTTGTTAGGAATCTGAACAAATCTGATATTATATGATATCAATTTGTAAAAGAAATAACATCTTTCTAATGCGGAACTTAACACCCCAAGAATAGGATTCGATTCAAATACTATAACACACAAGAGAAGTAAACAAAAGGTAAAAAAGAACAAAAAAAAAAAAAAAACACAATGATTTACGTGGAAAACCCTCTTCAATTGAGAGGGAAAAACTACAAGCGGAGATGGAGATCTTTATTGAGTATTAATAATGGAAGAATTACAACGACACTTTCTCTGAACGAGATCTATGAAGAATTACTGAATCACTTCCTCTAAATTCTTGTAACGCTCTCAAACGAATGATGACGGCGGCTCTCTTTGATTTGGATTGGATCAACCAAAGCCCTAAACCCATACTTATACTAAACGGCTAGGGTACGTGGAAACAGACTCCTGATCGATTGGCCCCTCTTCTGCAGCCTTCCTTGACTTTTTTCTCCAGCGTTGCTCTCTGATCGATCGGTTGTACCACCCGATCGATCGGCTTGCTCACGGCGAGACTCATGATTAAAACATAAATTTGAAGCATATTCCTAACAAATCTCCACCTTGACTCAAATTTACACATAAAAGAATTTTATCTACCTACTCCAAAAAAACACCCCTCACACGGGGTTATCTAAACAAAATAGAAAACCTAACCGAGTCCAAGCGATGCTTGAACTTCCTGCTAGGTAGCAACTGAGTGAACATATCTGTGAGATTATCAGCAATACCAAGCTTCTTCTTCTCTGAATTGGCTCTTGACACATCTTCTGAAACAGCTACCTGCTACTGAACTGTGTTACTTAACTGAAACTGAACTCCCTCCGGCTTATTCACCTGACCTAAATCACAAACAATGGATGACATCTTTTGTGGACTCAATAATAAAGATTCATCAAACGTGGCATCTCTACTTGTTAGGAATTGCTTAAAGCAAACTCTTTTCTGCTTCCCATAAATGCCGTATTCACAAGGTTTTAGTCTTGTAGATAGACCAGACAACGAGCCCATGACTTTGTGATACCTGGTTCTGTCAATGATGATGATGAAGATATCTTAACTGATCTTGCAACTCTAGAACCGACAAGTTCATATAATGTTCCAACCCTTCTGCCTTTAATCACAACTAAAGCACCCTTAACGACCTTCATAACTCCACCTTCTGATGTGTACCTGTACCCATGTAATTCAAGAGTACCTAAAGAGACAAGATTCTTCTTCAAATATGGAATGTGACGAACGTCACTCAAAGTTCTAACAGTGCCATCAAACATCTTAACTCAGATTGTTTCTATACCCAAAACTTTGCATGCTGCATCGTTACCCTAAAGAACGACACCACCCTGAATTGACTTATATATGGCAAACTAGCCTCTGTTGAGACAAACATGATAAGAACAACCCGAATACAGTATCCAATTATCTTTAAATCTGGACTGAGATTCGATCACTAAGATAACACCATCATCAAACTCATCTTCAAAAACACTAGCTTCTGCGGGTCTTTTCTGATCCTTAATGTTACCAGCTTCTAATTTCTTCTTAAGCTTATAACAATCTCTCTTAATATGCCATTTCTTATGACAGTAATTACATGATATATCTTGATGTCTAGGATTAGATTTGTTTTCACTATGATCATATTCTTTAGACTCGGTTCTTCCTCTTACAAATAAACCACTACATGAGTTCTAAACGGAGTCAGACAACTACTTATCTACTCTTCCTTGACTCAGTAGGTTTCTCTTAACCTCATCAACTATGATAGTTGACCTACCACCATAAATCATGCTTTCTATGAAGCCTCTATAAGAGGTAGAGAGTGAATATAAGAATAACATTGCTTGATCTTCATCCTTAGGAGCATCATCAAGCTCCTTTAATTCTTGAATTAACGAATTAAATTCATTAACATGATTCTTAAGTGACGTACCTTCTGACATACGAAACGTGAACAACCGACACTTAACTGCAAGTTTGTTTTAGATGGACTTGAAACAAAACATCTCTTGCAATTTCTCCCACAACTCCTGAGCGGTCTTCACTTCCAGAACATCTATCAAAAAGTCATCGGTAAGGCACATCAAAATTGCCATAAGAGCCCTTCCATCTAACTCCTCCCACTGTGCTTCAGATAAACTCTTAGGTTTATTCTCTTTCCATTCTAAAGCTTGCTTCAAGCCATTATGAGTCAAGATTCCCTTAATGTGAACTTGCCATAAACCAAAACTGCCTTGACCACCAAACTTCTCGACTTCAGATTTAACTACAGACGTAGTATAAAATCAAACAAACAAGGGCTCTGATACCAATTGTAAGGAAAAAAAGTGGAACGAACTAGATATACTCAGATATCAATTTGTTAAGAATCTAGACAAATCTGATATTCTATGATATCAATTTGTAAAAGAAGTGATATCTTCCTAATGAGGAACTTAACACCCCAAGAACAGGATTCGATTCAAATACTATAACACACAAAAGAAGTAAACAAAAGGTAAAAGAGAACAAAAAAAACACACAATGATTTACATGGAAAATCCTCTTCAATCGAGAGAGAAAAACCACGAGCGGAGATGAAGAACTTTATTGAGTATGAATAATGGAAGAATTACGACGACACTTCCTCTGAATGAGATTTATGAAGAATTACTGAATCACTCCCTCTAAACTTTCATAACGCTCTCAAACGAATGATGACGGCGACTCTCTTTGATTTGGATTGGATCAACCAAAACCCTAAACCCATATTTATACTAAACGGTTAGGGTACGCGAAAACAAACTCCCGATTGATCAGCCCCTCTTTTGCAGCCTTTCTTGACTTTTTCTCTAGCGTTGCTCTTTGATCGATCGGTTGTACCACCTGATCGATCGGCTTGCTTATGGTGAGACTCATGATTAAAACATAAATTTGAGGCATATTCCTGACAAATTCTTAGATATTTTGATACTTTTATGTGTTTCTTCCTAATTCTCAAATTGTGAGAATTTAGTTAGGATTTTCCCCTTTGTTTCTACTTGCTTTAGTAATGGAAATGTAAAGAAAGGCCATTGAACCTTCCTGTTTCCTATAATGCTCGTATGCGCGCTGCATCACTAGTGTGTTATTTGACAATGAACTCTTTAAAATAATGTGCAATTGGGTGGTCAATGGCCATAGTTAACTATAGAACAATTAGTTTATCAAGAGCTGTGTAAGTACAAATAAGCAATTTAGAAGAAGGTTTCACCTATGATATCATCTTTTCTTCAAATAACAAAACTCGTACTTTATACAAAAGAGACAACATAGGAATTTTGGTTCTTACCGCCGTTTTTCCGATAATTAGTGAGGGAGCTCGCAAAACAAGAAAGGGAGCACTTGCAAAAGCAGTGCCAAATGAAAGCACAAAATAGCATAAAGGGAAAAAAGTATAGGGAACTACAAAAAAACCTCCGCATCACAAAAGAAGCCTTACCGAATAGAACCGAGTAGATCCATCGTCTGGAACGTCGGTCGTGACGTAATCTAACATTAATGCACTCGATGTTTCTTGCAATTTCTTTTGAAAAATAGGGAATTTCATCACACCAAACCTTTTATCCGGAAACTAGTTCTTATATTGATACTCTAAAATATATCATCTTCAATCCACTAACCCCCAATATGACAGGGGAGTCATTGTTCAAATAGATCCTTAATAGTCTTGGAATCAATCCAATGTACACCTCACCACTCTAATCCTTGAAAGGTCATTGTTGCAGTGTTGATGCTTGTTTATTGTATTGTTGGTAATGCCATGGATAATTATGCTAGGACCATGGGAATACCACAACATATCACTGTAGAGGTTTGTAAACGTTGTTGTGAATCGTTTGTGTAAATAATTTTAAGGAAGATCAATATGTGATAAAATTTATAAATTACATACGGTTTTCGTCAAATGGTAGCTTGCATTGACTATATCATTGGTTTCTAAAAAAATGCCTAGTCGGATGGATAGGCATTTATACTCCACAACGTGATTGCGACATTGTATTAATTTTTGAAGCAATGGCTTCATTTTTGTTTTTTTGGATGAATGGAGAGATAACTCTCAACACATGCTTGCAACGTGCTTTCAAGCTCATTTTGTGATTGTTTGTGATCTTATTCACTTGTGTAACTGTCAAATTATTAAATACATTACAAAAGCATGTTTTCTAATGCATAACATGATTTTTGATGATGGACAAGAGGGGGAAAAAAAATCAATAATTGATTATTTTTTCTTGAAATAATCTAGTGAAGTTGAAGTATCACAAGAATAGTTGACAATATTCGACTAGTATATCTGTAACCATTTGCAAACTTAAGCCACATTCTCAACTTAAATACGACGACCGAGTTGATCAATGTAGTCATCTATGGAGATGCATTGATGGTGTGTAAAATATTGCAGTACAACAATACAATATTTCCACATCTTTTGTTATATTGTATAGACAACTAACTAGTTTGATGAATCAAAGGTTTCATCAATCCGTCAAAGGAGCATATCAGTGAATGAAGTCTGTAGTTTCCCCCAAAACTTGAGAAGGAAAAAGAGGCGTAACAAAAGTAAATTAATAGAAGGGCTAAGGAGATCTCATTTTCTAAGTATGGGAATGGGGATGGTGATATTCATGTAGTAGGGAATGTCAAGTGTCTTGTTAATATGACATCTTTGTCATATCCCCATGCTTGCAAAACCCAATTCATGCCATAAATAATCTTGTCCCTCCAATAATATTTCGACACCTCATGTCTTAGAGGTAGCATAAGTCTTTTCCTTCGATATATATATATATATATATATATATATATATATATATTGCTCATGACGAACCCGGTTACTCTTAAACTCTGATCCATGTGGCGACCTACACACCACATAAGCCAATTAAGTCAAGAATTCCTTAGGGAGAAGGTTCAAGCGGAGAATCGAACTCCAAACCTTTTGGCCTAAAGTAATACACTTTCTTCTTATTTGCCTCCAACCACTGAGACAAGGCCGAGAATGTTGATGGCCATATATGCACCTGTGTTCGAATCCCCACTACCTCTTTATGGCAACCCCCTCCCCCCCGGGCGAATTTATCGATGTAAAATGTTTTTTGTTTTTCTTTCTCTTAATAAGAAAATTAAATAAAATAGAATGTTTTGAACTCAAGATCTGTGAGGGTGTACGTCAAGAATGATGTGATCCATTTGGCTTTCGTATTTCAGGAGTTGTTGGTGTGTTTCATTTGGCTCTTCATTTGCTAGGAGTTGGTGTGAATATAGACGTCTAGGTTTTTAGAGGTATGCTATTGTACTTTCAGGGCTTAGCATGTTGGTAGAAGTTTAGGGGTTTGTTTTTTTTCCCGCTATTGTGGGCTTTCTTGAGCTCCGCTTCAGTGGGAGCAACAATTTTGCACTAAAAGTTATTTCTCTATTCATCAAAAAAAATGTGGTACAATATTTGTTTTTGGCGTAGCTCTTTTGAATTATCCAGGAAAATTCAAACTCTTAGATGAAAACCTAGAAATTTCAAGTGTGAATATATGAATTACATAAGGTCACTCAAGACTCAAAAGCAGTTGCTTCGGCCACTAAAATTTAAGGTTCATTTTCAAAATTATTTATAATATTAGTTTTAGATTCACCACTATATGGAGAAACCTTGCAAATTAACCACCAACGCCACTCCCAAATCCAGACATCCACATACATATTCAAAACTATAGGAAGTCAACTTACTCACAAATCATGTTCAAAGCTATACATCCCTTTCCCTGCTGTTGTTATGCGCAATCTGAGGCTTATGAAGATTGCTTTATGTCTTCCTTTTCTGCTGATGTTTCTTTTCTTTTGGATAAGTTTTTGTATAGCTTATTTGAAGTCTTCCTCACTGTTATCCATTAAAAAATGTATCAGCTTTAATCTACAATAAATCATTATTCTTAATTCATCTACCATAAATTATTATTCTTAATTCGAGAAATGACGATTTATATAGCATTATAATCAAATATTTATAAAATACAGATTATTTGAGATGTGTTTAAGTTGTAATAACTATTAAATAAAGAGTCCAGATTGTTGTATACTTCAATAAGTAGCATGAAGGCTGGATTTTATGCACTCCCATGCCTTCTCTAAGAGTGGTATAATTGAAGAGAGACAGTGACCACATAATTGAAAAATATTTAAAAAAGGACCAAAAATAATTAATAAAGATGGTCCACACTGAATAATTAAAGCTAGTTTGATCATTAAGCCCTTTTTTATTTTATTTTATATTATAGTATGTATTATTTAATATTTGATAATTTTGTATTTAAGTGTTCATATTTATCTATAATATATTGTACATAAAATGTAATTTATTTTTCGATAACATGATCATTGCTTGGAATTTTAACCAGTCTTGCATGCGACAAGATTGAATTTTATTGCCCAAACCATTTTTCTTCTTTCCCATTTGCATTTTGGTCACATTACAACCATGGAATGAAACGTTTCTTTCTTCGACTATGAAACAAAATTTCCTTTCTTTTTCCTTTAACTTTTTGGGTAAGAATCTCACTGTGAAAAACATTTCCTATCCCCAACTTACATTTATTTAGCCCCTAAATTTTACTTTTTCTAATTTCAAAAATTTCATACATCACCAATTTTTTTGATAATTAACAAGAAAACTCGTAATATAAAATAGGCAATCCGGCAAGAGTGAGACCTGTGCTAGCATGCAAAGCGTGAAGCACACGATACAAAAAGACTATATGTAACCGATGTTTGTACCTAATGCCAATTTGATTTTGTGTTTTTTTTTTTTTTTTTGGAAAAAGTGTTTTTCACTAAAAGAATATTTTTTGAGTTTTAGATAGAGCTGTTTTTCTATTTTAAACATAAATAAAAATAGCACTTCTTTTTTAAAGTAAAAAAAGTATAAAATTAAGAACTTTTAAGACAATGTTCACTCATAATCCAAAATAAATTGTCATAAATAATATTGTTATAAAAATATTTATCTATACATCAGCCAAGCCCATATTTGTATATTAATAGAAAGTTTATGAAAAATAAAATTAAACTAAGAGAAATAATTTGTATGCCCAATGTTTATAATGAATTTGTACATAATATATATTTGGCATCCCAGAATATAGTACAAGTTTAACTATTTTATATTACCTTTTAATGATTACTCAATTGGATATATATATATATATATATATATATATATTAATAATTAAGAGGATAGAATTCTTAGAATTACATTAGAAATTATCTTTAAAAGATAAAAATAAATTTAATCAAAAAGAAAGAAAATGGCAAATCAAAAAACAAGCCCTAGATTGGGAGCGCAACATGGGCAACGACAAAGAACACTAGCTCAACTTTGAACATGGTCAGTAACTAAAGGCATTAACTAAGAAAAAAAAAACCATGAAGCATAAAAAGTGAACATTCTGGTTTTGCATTCATTTTGGTACCGGATACATACAGTTATATGGGATTTGTTTTAATTTAATTGTTCTTACACTTATCAAATAACTTTTTTTTTATTATATGTATGAAATATAAAAATTTATACGTATATTTTTTGATGGGACAATGTTATTACAAGGGCACTAGTGTTGTTAACATGACACTTTTAGGAATACCCTTCTTTCTAAGTTACACTATTGTCTTGTCCTAAAAAATACATTTATAAGTTATATTGTTGACCTGATAATAATAACTTTTTTGGATATTCTTTTTAATTAGGGTATATTACATATTAGCATATTTTAGTTCATAAATTTTATGAAATAATTTTTTAGTTTAAAAAGTAACATGTATTTAATTAAAAAGTTCAAATAGAGTTGTGTAAGGGAGCAAATTAGGTCCCGCTTTCATTATTATACGCCACTATTTGGACAAGGTTTATGAATAAAAAAAATTAATACACTAAACTCAAAGTATTAATATATAATTTATCCTATAATTATTCCAGTATGTGAATTTACTGATGGGAAAACAAAAGTGGGACCCCAAATGAGAATATTAGAAGTTAAAAAAATAAAAAAAATAAAAAAAAATTGCAGACAGTAGATAAGATGTAAAAGGGTCAGGGAGACATCCAAACATAAAACTTGGCCTAATTTTTCTTGTTATGGTGCAACACTGCCCTCTGCCCTTGCCCAACCACAAAAGCCCACCCTAAATTTTCTTGATCTTATGGTTAAAATATTATTATTTTCTATAAAATTTATTGGTCTAAATTCACTTTGCTTTTCAGCTCTTGTGCACTTCAGTAATTTTTTTTATAAGTATAAAGAGGATGAATCCTTTCAAAGTGTATAAAGTCTACCGAATATCAAAAATATTAAAACTCCATCCCATACTCCTAGCTGCCCACCCTAATTCAAGCAAGGAATTCATATGGTTTTGCTGTAATGATGGGAAGATAGTCGGAAAGGTTGGAATCTGGCCGTGAATGAAAGATATAGATAGTGGGAAAGGTTTTTCATTCAAAATAACCTTAAGTTGTTATCTTTTTTGATAACGTACTATTTTTATGATAATATATATATTTCATAAAAATGTTCACATTTAAAATGTTGCACACATAATAATGAATACAAAGATATGTAGATCGTGATAAAAGTACTACATAGAAAAAATAATGCATTTTATAAATAGATAAATGGCAACTGTCTATTGACATAGGGGTTATTTGATTAATAAAAATTAACAAAGTAATTCGGAATTCATGGGCATTGAGTATTTGCTCTTTTATTTGGCGAACACGAAATTTATAGAACCTTAGAAGTCAAATTCCTTCGCAATTTACTAATTGTAGCAACCGTATACTTTGTACTTACAGCTTAGAAAGCGAACAATGGAATTAAATTTTTGAAAGTATAAATTCTTATATGAATTTAATTATCATGTTAACTATATATACAAGGCCACAATAATACAGATATTTCTTAATATTTCAATGAAATTATGAAGTTTCCAAGAAGATTAAATTGTGCTAAAAAAAACAAAAAAAAAAAGAAGATTAAATTTTGTAAATGGACAGACCGATGTTCTGATAGAGCTGTTGACCATAAGCCTCACATCCGCAGACCAGAAAGAAGTTAAATGAAACTATTTAATGATGCTTTTGACCTTTTCTTTTCTTTTTTTGATGATTTTCTTGTGGATATTTATCACACACCCATATCGTTTATTTATAGTCCCGCTTAGGATTACAATAGATCGGCTTTGGATCGGATTTGCTTTCATTTTGATCCGACCTTGGAAGAATCCGACTAAACCCATATTTGAAAAAACACCCAACACCAAATTCTAATCTATCGATAGAATAGATATTCAATTCAAATCCATATCCCATTACCTCCTATTTGACAACGGGTACAGAGGGATAAAAGATGGTAAGGGTAATAGGGGCTAAATTTTTATCCAAATTTCATAACTTTTTAAGAGGGGTAAATGGGGTAATGAGGGGCAAAATTTAACCCCCAATTTGGGCGGTAAAGAAGGGGATGATAAATTCAAAAAATGTTTGGCCAATTTTACACTTATGTTAACTATTACTCTTTTTACCCTTATTCCTTTACTCAATTTACATACTAGCCCTTTTTACCCTTATCTCTATATCCAAATAAGGGTAGGATAATACCTTATCCTCCTTCTCTTTACCCTTCCCTTGTTACCCTTTTTTACCCCCATTATCTAGCTGCCAAACGAAGCATAATATACTAAAACCACTTGTGATATTACAATATAATACTAATATATGTATATAACAAGAATAACATCATAGCAGTACATCAAAATTCAATATTTAACCAAATTCCAGCCCATTGTTTTCTTTAAACATGTATAAAATCAAAATATAGTATTTGTTTCAGAATAAATTGAGCAGGTAGCTTCAATAGGTACGCCTGACCCAATTTATCCCTAACAAGAACGAATAGGTTCTTTAGGATGAAAGCCGGACTCAAGCTCTTGTTGAGAAGTCAGCTGCTGGCATGTTTGGCTCGGGCTTACCTGCAAAACGAGCAAGGTGGCTAGAGGGACCCGCGGGGTGGACCGCGGGAGACCCCTCTGATGCCTAAGTCAGTAAAGGCCGTGATAGTAATAAATATGCGTAAAGTATGTTACATGAAATAATTAAGGAGTTGCTTTGAGGGGTCTCGAGGGAAAAGAGGGAGAAGCCTCGGGTGGAGGACCTAGGAGAGAAGGGAACAAGAAGCCCAAGTGAGCTTGCTTAGAATGGGGTAGGAAGGTGGTATTTATAAGACGGTTGGAGGCAATTTAAGGGCTAGCGACACCGTGAACGTGGGTTGGCGGTACCGTGATCGTAAGGGGTTAGCTTAGTGTGGTGGGTAAAGTCAGGTGGCTAGTGGTGATTGGCTAGGTGGGTTGGCATAATGTAGAGTGACGCTAAGTTTGTACTGCCATGGCCTTGGGCCGTTAGGGGTCTATATGCGTTGTCGGTGTTTCGCCGCCAAGGTCTTATGCCGCCAAGGACCTACTTACTTATTTTCCCTGAAAACTACCCCCCACTCCATGGGTGAATGTGGACTTCTTCACATTTGGCCGTGGAGTGTATTCAAGTCTTCAAGGTTTGGCATATCTGTTCGTGTTTAGTCTATGTTGATGAGGTGGCCAATGTCACCAAGTTTGAGCATTGCACCAAGTAGGAATGGCGTAACTTTAGTGTTGGTGAGAGAAAAGGTCAAGGGTTTCCTTGGGAATACATGGGGCATTAATGCACTGACGGCTATGATTGACGCGTGTGTCAAGCCGTCAGGTCAATCAAAGTCTAATTAAATCTAGGCCATTTATTAAGCCTAATGAATCTGAGCCTTTGATTTCGAAAATAATGCCTCCATTCTCGTTTCATCTTCTTCGTCTTCTTCCTCGCCCATTTTGAAACCCTCGATATTAAATTTCCTCTATTATAACGTTTCGCATTTCACCATTCACGGTTTTCGCCCGTTTTGGTTCGAATTTTTCCCAAGGCGTCTCAGGACCTTGATTTGTGCTTCTTTCTTCTTTAGTTTATGAAGATGAATGAGGCCCTAGAAGTTCACGAGCAAGGAGCTCGTGTTAAGCAGTCTGGTGGTGAAATAGTCATTTATTCTCAACATGCTGTTGTAAGAGAAAGCGGTATTAGGTAGATTCGTGAGGAAGCCATCACCTCTGAACAACCGGTTATGGAGAGAGCTGCATCGGAGCCTGTTCCTCATCGTCCTCCCTTTGCACATGGGAGAGAGGATCAGGCAAGGCTTGCCAAGGAGTTTCTTGAGACGTTTAAGGCTCGTCCCTATGGCGCATTCATATCCCAAATGGTTGGTAGAGATGGGGTGGAGATGCTACATTCCAGGTACTTTTTTCCTAATGATTTCAAGATTCAGTGTCCTACGGAGGATGAATGCCCTTTGTATTCGCCACCGAGCTTTTTCCCGGTTAGTGTTGATGCCCTGGACGTCGGCTTGCGGTTTCCTATCCCGCTTTTTGTTTCTAATGTTTTGCTTTTATACAATGTTTGTCCTTGTCAAGTGACACCAAACACGTGTAGGAATATATGTGGCTTTTTACTGGGCTGTTTTATTAATGGGTTTCAGCCAACCCGTAACGTTTTTGACATTTTATTTAAGGCGAAACAAGTTAATAGTGGAACTTCTTTTGAGAGAAGAGAGGGAGCTACTTTTATTAAGAGTAACCCCTCCAATTTAAAGAATTGGTTGAATAAGTTTATTTGGGTCAAAATGCCAACCCGTCCCCATTATACTTTATGTTGGTGGGTTGTCAACAAAGTGACCCATCTTGAGTTAGAAAGCTTGACCTTGAAGGAACACAAAGTGTACGATTATTTTGCCGAAAAATTTGATGGGGACAATTTTTAGCTACCCGGGAGTTGTTAGAACAGGAGATGGTGCTTGCCAAAGCGGGACTTAGTGGCAAGCCGTTCCCAGGAATACTTGTATTTTTGTATTCGTCAATTGGTTTGTATTGTCATTTAGTTTACTCGCCAGTTATATTTACCTTGTTCCTCTCTGCCAGACGAAGAGCCTCAAGCCTTTGACATAATGGCATTGCCACCATTGCCTACGGGGAAGAGAGTAAAGAGGAGGCATCCTCCTCAAACAACTAAGGCGTCTAATAAGTTAATATACCCACCTTCTTCTACGGATGTTGAGAGGCCTCCTCGCCATGTACATCGTCGTCTGGCGGCTTGAGAAGTTTTTTCGCCTGGAGAAGACACTACAACTGAAGCTGAGTTGGATGAGTCTGAGGGTAATTGTCCTTTGGATTTAGCTACAGAGGACCCTCTTCCCGGCACCTTTGAAAGAGTAGTTGTTACCCGGCTTATGCAGTGAACGAGGGACTTGGGAAGGTTCAAGGGGCTCTAGGCCTTCGGTGTCTACCTCGATTGGCAGCTGCGTTGAGCTTCTCTCCTAGTACTTAAAGGAGCTTATCTCCCGCGCGGACTAGGAAAGAGTAAGAGGAAGCTCTTCAACCGAGAAGGCGGCATGCATCTCGCAGGTGAGGGACATTGTTTGTCTTAATTTATACTTCTTCACGTGCCTTACTCAGTACATGTGAATTTTGCAGGGGTTGGCGCCATTGGGCTTGCATTGGTGGAATCCCTTTAGAAAGAAATGGAACTCCGGCGTCTCCAAGGTGAACATGCTTCTTGGTTGGCTGATCTCAAGAGATCCCAGGAAGCATAGCAATGCCAAGGTAGGTTGGTTGAAGAATTGAGGGCTAAAGTTGGCAAGTTGGATTCACAAGTCTCTAACTTAAAGGCGACAACTTCTAAGAAAGAACGCGTTGCTCAAGAATCGGAATGCAAGCTCAAGGAGTATAGCTCTGAACTGCCAAAATGACTTTCTGCAACTAGAGGGGGAGCCTTGGAGGACTATTTAGCCAGCCCTAAATTTTTGGAGCTAAAAAGCCGGATGTATTGGGCGGGAGTTGAGAAGGCGCCTTCAAAGCTTCAAGAGAGGGTTCAGAGCCTTGTGCCTGAACTTGACATCTCACTTTGTTATTGTACTTGAAGTTGGCATCATGTGTTGAGTGTGTCTCTTCTCTAATGTTAGAGAACGCCATCAAGGAGCTCCCTTAGGATGCTTGCCGTGATGGTTACTCAATATTGGTTTAGAAGGCATCTTTGGTGTAAGACATTTGGTCTGTAAATGCACTTAAATATTGTAGTTAGCTAACTATCGAGTAGTATTCACCGGTGTGTATACCGTTAATGAATGGCAAGCACCGTTACCGTGAACGGACATTAGGCACCACGGTTTTGTTGAACAGAGGGTCAAATAACACCTCCTTTTGAGTAAAATGTCATTCTCCCTTTTGAATTAATCGCCCTTGTAGTCTTTATTCGCGATTTCGGGCTTTTGGCACGAGTGTTTGTACTCACTATATGCATGCAGTGCCAATAACGTATTTTGATCTTGGCGCCATGTAGTATTATGAACCTGCTAATCTTGGCATTTGGCTGAGTTATGGACTTGGCTAATTTTGTAGTTTTCAACTTGTGGTTTTTAACATCGTAAGCTAAGGTGGAGTGTTTGAAGAATAGCTGAGCATCCAGCCCTTTGCCTTCACCCGTGACCTGAGGTGGAGCGTATCATACATAGCTAAGTAACCAACCTCCTGCCGTCAACCGTGGGCTAGGGTGGGGCGCTCAATGAATAGCTGAGCATCCAGTCCCTTACCTTCAGTCGTGAGCTGAGGTGGAGCGTATCATACATAAACAAGTAACTAGCCCCTGCCGTCAGCTGTGAGCTGAGGTGGAGCTTATCATACATAGCCAAGTAACCAGCCCCCTGCTATCAACCGTAGGCTGAGGTGGAGCGTATCATACATAGCCAAGTAACAAGCCCCCTGGCGTCAGCCGTGGGCTGAGGTGGGGTGTAGTATTTTGCCTGCCTGAAACGGGCTTACGGTTGCAAGTGTGTCTCAATTGCATGAGAAGAGCTTACAGAGTAGATGGATTTTGCCTGCCTGAAACGGGTTTACGACTACAAGTGTGTTTTTGCTTGCCTGAGAAGGTCTTACAGCGTAGATGAATTTCGCCTTCCTGAAACGGGCTTACAACTTTAAGTGTGTCTCGCTTTTCATGAGAAGGGCTTACAGCGTAGAGGGATCTCAATGCCTCAAACGGGCTTACAGCTACAAGTGTGTCTTTGCCTACTTGAGAAGGGCTTACATTGTAAACGAATTTCGCCTGCCTGAAACGGGCTCACGGCTTTAAGTGTGTGTTTGCTTACCTAAGAAGGGCTTACAGCGAAGATGGATTTCGCCTGCTTGAAATGGGCTTACGGCTACAAGTGTGTTTTACTTGCCTGAGGCGGGCTTACAGCGTAAATGGATAATCCGTTCGCCGCAGCCCCAAGTCGTCAACTAGGGTGGAGCGTACCGTAAATATATACACTCGTTTTATGAATAAAGAGTGGTAAGTAGCATAATTCCGTACCATAATCTAATTCAAAAACCAATTAACAAATGGTGAGTAGTGTATTGAGTAGTGTCAACGTTGACAATAGATGAGTAGTGTACACGAATAGCATCATTAATCGTCAATTATGAATGGCGAATCCTATAGGTGCCAAGAGGCAATTCATAGGATTAAAATAAGCGAAGGATTAGATGATATTCCTTTAAGGCATATTGAATATGCCCATAGGAATTGCTTCAAGTCAACGCATCTAAGTAGGTACCTAGGCCACTCCTTTTTGGCGTATTGAGCTCGTTAAAAGGAAAGTTTCATGCAACTGTGCACGACTAGAGATCAATGAGTGCTTACACACTATATTGAGGAATAACGATCTTTATTGGTATCCGGAGGATAACCCCTAAGATCATGCTAAGTGGAGATTTGCATAACACGCCCCTTAGGTACATTAAAATTACCTGAAGGAGTGTTTGGGCGAGTTACAAATGATTTTCTCCTTTATGTTACCACATGGTGTTCTTTCACCTTTGGTGAGGGAAAGGAAGGATAATATTCATCCTTATTTGGAAATATCAAATTCTAGGATTAACTTTGAGTGCGGTAACAGAAGGAGGTTGCTCCCTGCTTGGAAGGTTGATGAACTAGTTAACGCCAAATAGAGCATATTGGTGTGCACCCTGTCATTGTAGTTGGCGGTAATCTAGCCAAGCTGGTTGATGGTAATGTGTTTATTATTGAGCCCCCTGTCAAACTTCATGGCGGACGTTGGTGACTCGTTTCATTGGCGGTGGCATGCCCACTGGCGGGACCCACGCTAGCCTATTGGCGATGCTCCGTGGCTCAGCTAGCTGGTGATAGCCTTCTACCCAAGAAGTTGGCGGTAAGTCCTTCGATGTTAGTGGCACCCATGCTTGTGTTAATTTTCCCTCTTCCAAGCTTGTTGACGGAGACACCTACCTTAGTGAATTGGCGAAATCATAATTTTTGGTGAGTGTGCTGCCAAACTTGTTGGCAGTAGTTCCTAGTTGGGTTGATTGGCGATACATCTTTATCAGTATGGCTAGTGGCAACACCGCCAATACCATCAGTGCGAGGATTCTATTGTGTTTTGGCAGTAATACCCACCTGATTTGTTAGAGGATTCAGTTATAGGGAGCCCCACGCCAAGTAATTTGCGGGAGGCCCAGCCTAAGTAATTGGAGAAAACATTTTCCCTGGCGAGCATTTCGCTAAGCTTGTTGACGGTAGCACCTGCACTAGTTGATTAGTGAAATATGCCTAATAATGAGCCTGCCGCAAACTTTGTTAACAGCATTTCATGGCTTAATAAGATTCATTGGCGGACGGTAATGCTTCGCCAAACATATACTTCAATTTATTCTAGTTAACATTTTGGCCATAGTGGCCAATAATTTTAGAATCCTCATTGATTTTAAGCATAAAGAAGAACTTCGAGGCCTCACCTTTGTAGAATGGGAACACGAAGCCCAGTAGACGAGTTGATATCAAAAACTTAATTCTACATGCCTAACCCCTAGCTTAATGAAAGGACCGGGTGCCACCCTACTAGGAAAAAAGGGACTTGATTTGAAGGTAGACATAGTAAGAAGGAATAAAAATTGGAAGCCCCGGCTCACTTGGGCAGCCCTCGGGCACAATTTTAGTTTGAGGTGAGCATTCTAGGCCCCTGCTAAAACTTGACCCGGAATGGATACTCGTGCTTCTCAACCAAGAACTTTACCTGTGGCAGACACCGTAGGCCCCAGCTTAATTAGAGTCCTGGGTGCTTTGCAGAAAGTACTGAACCAAACGCCAGCAGACTATCCTTCCCACAGACAATGCCACTTGTTTCAGAATAAATTAAGCAAGTAGCTTAAATGGGTAGGCCTGACCCAATTTATCCCCAACAATAATGAATAAGTTCTTTAGGATGAGATTCGGACTCAAGCTCTTGCTGAGAAGTTAGCCGCTGGTACGTTAGGTTCGGGCTTACCTGCAAGATGAGCAAGGCGGTTAGAGGGACTAGCGGGGTGGACCGCGGGAGACCCCTCTGATACCTAAGTCAGTAAAGGCCGTGGTCATAATAAATATGCATAAAGCAGGCAACATGAAATAAGGGGTTGTTTCGAGGGGCTCGAGGGAAAAGAGGGAGAAGCCTCGGGTAGAGGACCTAGGAGAGAAGGGAACAGGAAGCCCGGGTGAGCTTGCTTAGAATGGGGTAGGGAGGGTGGCATTTATAATAGGGGTGGAGATGGTTTAAGAGTTGGCAGTACCGTGATCGAGGGTTGGCGGTACCATGATCATATGGGGTTAGCTTAGCGTGGTGGATAAATACGGGTGGCTAGGCGGGTGGTGGTTGGTGATTGGCTTAGTGGGTTGGCGATATATAAGGTGACACCAAGTTTGTACTGCCATGGCATTAGGCCATTAGGGTCTGTAGGAGTTGTAGGTGTTTCTCCGCCAAGATCCAGTGCCGCCAAGGACCTGCTTACTTATTTTCCCTAACAATATTATACATTGATTTACAGAACATTAACTTATAATCCTTATGTACATATTTGTTAATATTATGGGTTAACAAAAGAATAATTATAATGTTAGAACAAGTTTCAAAATATTGGCACAATAAAAGAAATGTTGGAATTTGGTTTGACTTATCCCCGTCACAGACCATCTTTAAAGCCGGGTGTAAAAACTTGACAAACAAATAAACAATAATGAACACTAAGAAGAGGAGAAAAACTTGAATGATTCCATTGAAAATAATCTAGCCTATTTATAAGTACATCAAAGAAGATGAAAGGATGCAAAGAATCCTAGGCTAATTACACTAGGAAATAACATTGAAAGCAAAAATTGAAGAGCCCATTGATGGGGGAGGGGGCCGGTTACACCATTCAAAAGAGAGGAGGAAATGCCCTATTAACTACCCTAAATTTAATTCTAGATCTAAATTAAATTCAAAGTATTTACATTAAAACAAATACAAAATACACATGTATACGTAGTATATTTTCAACACTTCCCCTCAAGTTGGAGCATGCAAGTTGACAATGCCCAACTTGTGAAGAAAGATTGAAAACGAGGATAACTCGAGTGCTTTTGTAAACATATCCGCCACTTGACCCGAAGACCGAACAAAAGATGTGGAAATTTCCTTTGCTAACAATTTCTCTCGAAAGAAGTGGCAATCAATTTCTATGTGTTTCGTTCTCTCGTGAAACACAGGATTGGAGGCAATATGAAGTGCTGCCTAATTATCACAAAACAAGATGGCAGGTTGATCAGTGCGAACTTGCAAATCACGAAGTATGCGCCTCAACCACACTAACTCACTAGTAACTGTAGCCATGGCCCCATACTCTGCTTCAGCGGAAGAACAAGAAACAACGGATTGTTTCTTAGAACGCCATGAGATAGGAGAATTCCCCAAAAATGTAACAAAACCTATAGTGGAACGTCTAGAAGTCGGGCAACCTGCCCAGTCAGCATCACAATAAGCACGAAGAGACAAGTCACATGCACGTGGTAGAAAAATACCCTGACCTGGTGTCCCTTTAATGTAGCGAAGGACACGATAAGCGCCTTCTCAATGCGGTTCCCGCGGATCATGCATAAATTGACTAAGAATTTTAACGGCATAACATATGTCAAGACGAGTGATGGTCAGGTAGAGAAGTCTTCCTACTATTCGACGATACTGTCCCGGATCTTCTACACGGTCCCCTTCCCCATCAGCTAGTCGATGGTTTTGGACTATAGGAGTGGAAACAGGCTTAGCTCCTAAAAGACCGGTTTCACTTAAAATGTCAAGCGCATATTTTCTTTGATTTAAAACAATTGCATCCTTCGTGCGTGCAACCTCTATTCCAAGAAAATATTTAACTGGGCCTAAGTTCTTAATCCCAAACTGCTTATCAAGTGAAGCCTTGACCTCCTCTATGTGACTTAGGTTATTTTCAGTTACGATCACATCATCAACATATACCAGTATACTAGTAAAAACTGACTCATGAGTATATGTAAACAAAGAATAATTTGACTTTGACTGCATGAAACCCATGCCAACCGAAAAGGAAACAAACTTCTGGTTCCAGTTACGAGAAGCCTGTTTAAGTCCGTAAAGAGACTTACGCAAACGACAAACTTTACCCTTATGTTGCTTCTCAAACCCTTGAGGAAGTTTCATATAAACTTCTTCATCTAAGTCACCATGCAAGAAGGCATTATTAACATCCAACTGATGCACAATCCAATCCCTAGCGGCTGCAACTGCAAGAACACATCTAACTGTGACAAGTTTAGCGACAGGGGCAAAAGTGTCATGATAATCGATACCTTCGATCTGAGTGTATCCTTTGGCAACCAAACGTGCCTTGTAGTGCTCAATGGTACCGTATGACTTATATTTTATTTTGTAGACCCACTCGGAGTCTATGGCTCGTTTCTCGGGCGGTAATTCTTCCAATGTCCACGTCCTATTCTGTTCAAGTGCTGAAATTTCTTTCTCCATTGCATCTCTCCAATGTTTATGACCTATAGCTTGAGAAAAATGTCGTGGCTCATCACCCGAAGTGATGGCTTTAAGAAAAGACGAGTGAGAGTTAGAAAATCGTGCATTAGACACAAAATTTGACAAGGGGTAAACCATACCTGAGTCAACTGAAGGAGCGGTAGCACGAGAATGGGCTATAGAAGAAGGAACATCCACAATAAAATCTTGATACTTAGCTGGCATTGAGCGAACCCGACTTGGTCTACCCAAAGTACCCGGTGCAGCAGCACCCCGGGGTCTGTCAGACCCCTGTTCTGGTGCTGCAGCACCCGATTCTGGTGCTGCAGCACCAGTGTCTGTCGGTGGTACTGCCACCGACAGATCTGGCAGCTCCGGTGGTGGTTTGGCCACCACCAGTTCTTCCTGTACACGAGTCCTCCCGTGATCTTTATCATCCACATAACGTATTAGATCAATTTCGTTATCATCATTTCCTTTCCCTTGCTTTTCAAGATAAGGAAACTTATTCTCATAAAAAAAAACATCACGTGAAACCAATATTTTCTTGTTGTCTAAATCAAAACCTTGTACCCTTTCTTCCCATGTGGATACCCGATGAAAATACACTTATTTGCACGATAACCGAATTTATCCTTGCTACGATCTTTATGATGAACATAGCATAAGGAACCAAAAACACGTAAATGACCAAAAGAAGGAGCTTTTCCGAGTAGTACCTCATAAGGAGTCCGATTCCCTAGACGTTGTGTGGGCATGAGATTGATCAAGTAGGCTGCTGTGAGGACACACTCTCCCCAAAAATGGATAGGAAGACCTACTTCAAAACAAAGTGCTCGAGCCACCTCAAGGAGGTGCCTATGTTTCCTTTCAACTACCCCATTCTGTTAAGGAGCATCACTGCACGAGTTTTGTACTTGGATTCCTTTTCCTGCATAAAAATAGAGCAAAGGACCAAAAAGGAATTCTGCACCGTTATCACTCCTTGCTTGTTTCACACACTTGTTGTACTGAGTTTGTACAACTTGGCAAAAATCCATTAATATCCTATGAGATTGCGACTTGTCTCTCATCAAATAAACCCATGTGCATCTGCTATAATCATCAACTATGGTGAGAAAAAAACGAGCACCAGTCATGGACACGGTACGGTACGGACCCCAAATGTCACAATGAATTAACTCAAAATATCTTGTAGCTTTGCTAATAGAAACAGGAAAAGGTAAACGAGTTTGTTTTGCCCGATGGCAAGAATCACAAATTGCATCAGTAGACGTACCAAAATCCAAATTCAAAAAATTCGACAATTTATTAAATGGGACATGCCCCATTCTTCGATGCCAAATCAAATACTCTTCTTCCGAACTCCTCACGTGTGTAACCTTGGGAGCAACCCGTCCCTCCAAAATGTATAGCCCATCTCGCTGTCTACCCACTCCAATCAGCTTCCTCGATAGTAGGTCCTGTATCACACAAAAGTTTGAATAAAAGGTCAATGCACAATTCCTATCTCTAGTCAACTTGCTAACTGAAAGAAGATTGCACAGGAACCCGGGAATACACAAAACATTATCGAGCGTGAGACAACTAGAAATGGTGGCACGCCCTACATGGGGGACTGACAATGAATTCCCATTCGGAAGTCTGACTGGCTTGATTTTAGTGTTAACTTGGACATTATCTAACACAAAATCTAAGCAAACCATGTGGTCGGAAGTACCCATATCAATAATCCAAACGGTATTAAACAAAACCTGACCTGACATGTTAACACAAGGTGAACTTCCCTTGGCACTGAGTAAAGACAACAACTGCTGATATTGAGATGCCGACAACCCAACAACGGGGCTGTCGTTCTGCAGTGGTGGCGCACCACCAGTCGCTGCCGGCAGCAGCAGCGGCTGCTGGTGGTGTGTTGTCAACTGCGCAGTAGCTACAGTGGCTACTGCTGCTCGGTTTTGTCCACGATTCTTCCATCCAGTAGGATATCCGATGAGCTCGAAGCAACGTTCTTTAGCGTGTCCCTGTCTTTTGCAATGAGAACAAGAAAACCGATTATTCCGCCTAGTGGTTTGCCCGTTAGAATTGGGCAAATCCCCACTAGTGGTACCAAAATTCCCTTTGACTACGAGAGCCGTAGCGTCCGGGACAACAATACTACCCGAAGCAACACTCTGTTGCTTCTCCTCCTGACATAAAGTGGCATTTGCATTGGACACATTTGGAAGTGATTTGGTATTCATGAGTTGAGATCTAATGGTAGAAAAGGAGGGATCTAATCCCATTAACAAATCGAGCAACCTCTCCATGTCCCTTATGGCCGCAAAAGCTTTTCCCGAACCACAAGTACATGGGGGAATTGCTACAAGTGTGTAAAGCTCGTCCCACAAGGACCTTAGTTTAGTGAAATAGTCAAACATTGACATATTATCTTGTTTTAAGTGTGAAATCTCACACTTAATTTCATAAACCTGTGGTACATTTCCTAGGGAAAAACGTTCATTCAAGTCTAGCCGAACGTCACGTGCAGATTCAAAATACGCAATACTTGCATTGATTTCTTTCGAAACAGAATTACATAGCCAAGAAGAAACCATGGAGTCACAGGCACTCCAATTTTCAAAATCCGGAGAATCTTCCTCCGGTTTCTTAATACTACCATCTAGAAAACTAATTTTACGTTTGGCCCTAAAGACCTTAAAAATAGAGAGCCTCCATGCCGGGAAATTTGGGCCAGTTAAAATATCTTGCACAAAAACAAGCCCCAGATGATCCGAGGGGTGAAGATAATAAGGTGAGTTCACATCAGGAACTCCCCCTGAAACAAGAACTGGCGCAATGGTTTGGTTAGAAACTTCACTTGAATTTTCGTTATTCATTTTAAGATGCGCAAAATAACACAAATAAAACAAATAATATGAAAACTCCTTACAATGATGCACAGCAAGGAAATGGGCCGGCAATTCGGGTGAGGCAACAATGCGAGCTGCAAAATTGATCTAAACCTGCTCTGATACCATATAAAAACTTGACAAACAAATAAACAACAATGAACACTAAGAAGAGGAGAAAAACTTGAATGATTCCATTGAAAATAATCTAGCCTATTTATAAGTACATCAAAGAAGATGAAAGGATGCAAAGAATACTAGGCTAATTACACTAGGAAATAACATTGAAAGCAAAAATTGAAGAGCCCATTGATGGGGGAGGGGACCGGTTACACCATTCAAAAGAGAGGAGGAAATGCCCTATTAACTACCCTAAATTTAATTCTAGATCTAAATTAAATTCAAAGTATTTACATTAAAACACATACAAAATACACATGTATACGTAGTATGTTTTCAACACCGGGTGCTATTCTTATCACCTACCTTTGATCATAGTGCACAATTTGGCCTCGGGTGCTACAATATTATCTTCTATGTTTTCGGGTTCCATTTTCTTTTTAATTTTATTTTTGATTTTTTGCCTCTTGTACCTATTGCAAGTTCATTCCTCCCTCCTTAATTAACCAAATAATAATAATAATAATAATAATAATAGTTTCACTTGTTTAAAACTTAAAATTTAGTAAATTAAAAAATTTACCATATATTAACACTGTTTCTAGTGGGAATTGAGCAAGTTTTGGGTCACCTAAACCCCTCCACTCAAAACACATTTATCAATATATAAATAGAAATCTATTTAAAACTCAATTTTTACAATCAAATTCCATGTGGCCGAGAATGGATGAATATCAATTGGTTTGGGTCCAATTGATATCCCTTGTCTTCTGCCAATATAACAACAACAACAACAACAACAATCCTAGTGCCCCAAGGGCTCCCGCATAAGCAGGGTTTTTTTTGGGGGGGGATGGGGGATGGATGTACGCAGCCTTCCTCCTTTAAGGTGCTATCCTGAAAGGAGGTTGTTTCCGGGGACCCCCAACCTGAGAATCATGTCATCATGGGCGCATAGTAGCTTGGAAGCATGAGAAAAACATAGTATTAGAGCAATACATAACACTAGCCAAGCGTAATGAAGCAAAACTCAAAGGAAGGTAACTGTAGATAAATAGTCGGCAAGCCGGCAAGTATGCAAGTACTCAAGTACACAGATAAGCAAATAAGGACTCCACCACGTGCTCCATGGAGAAAGTCAAGACACTTAGAAACACTAGAGCAAGCATTAAAAGATGTACTACTCTAAGCCGCTACATCGGCTACCCTTATGCTAGCCCTCCATTGAGCTCTATCTAAGGTCATCTCCTCCCTTAGGTTTAGGTGGGTAAGGTCCTGTCAGATCATCTCCTTCCATCTCTGTTTTAGCCTGCCTCTCCTTTTCCTCTCTAGCGTGGTATGGAGCTGTTCATATCTCCTAACTGGAGCAATGAGTGGTCTCCTCTTAATATGACCGAACCATCGCAAACGTTGCTCCCTTAATTTATCCTCAATCAATGCCACGCACAATTTGCCTCTTATGATGTTGTTCCTGATCCTATCCTTCCTTTTCTTGTGCCAATATGGAAATAAATCAAATAGTCATTAGTTTAATTTGGGCCTCTTTGCATCTCATTTTACGGTAATTTTTGGAGACATTCGATAAAATTGGAAGGTCTCCTAAAGTCTACAACTCAAGTTTTGGAAATGAGTTTTCTTCTATGTCAAGAACCAGGGCCAATATAGTTTCCAAAAATAAAAAACTACCAATCGAAAAATAAATCAGGCAGGCCCATAATGTTTGAACTTTATCCCAATATTATTCGTCACAATGTGGCTTCGGTAGGATAGAATATCGAGAATCAAGGTCTAATTGTCAATGCTATGAAACTACTATTTTCTGGACAACTTTTTTGATTAGTTTTTTTAATTCAGAGTTGAGGTATTTTTGCTATAACACTTTTTAATTTTTACTTCTATTTCTAATTTCAAGGGGTGTCCTTGATATAATTTAAAAGTTGAGGGTGTTACATTAACTTTTACTAATATTTTGGGTATGTTTGATGAAATTAGAAGTTTGGGGGAGAGGGGTATACATTGATTTTGACTAATAGTTAAGGGGGTCTTTTTTATGATGATGATGATGATGATGATGATGATTATTATTATTATTGTTAATATTATTATTATTATTATTATTGTTATTATTATTTTGATAATTAGCAAAGAAAAACTCGTGGTAAAAAGGCCGACATCTTCTGAGGGAAACCCAAAAGGCATACACAAAGTGTGGAAAAGGAAAATAACAAATGCGTCTACAAGAATATGTTTGAGTATACCGTCAAAGTAGCCACACCAGCACCCAATACCGCATCTCCTCCAATCAAAACAATTACAATATGAAGCTAAAGCAAAAAACACGCTGTAGAAACGAACTAGAACCTCATATTTTTTGAAGCAGTCAAAAATAGCACATCCGCTTTTTATGTACTCGCCATTCCTATCAACTTCGCTAGGAGTGTATAGAGAGTTCCCACACTACGCCTTGATCCATAAGCACATTCTAAAAGTACCGCAGCTGCCACCCAAACCCTCAGCTAATTTCAGTAACCGACATAGGTAAAACGAAAAATCGTAAGCACCAACAGCGTGAGTTCGTATCATTCAAGCGTTTTCATTTTATAACCATGATTTCTACCAACTTTTGAAGCGTTCAATATCCTACTAGTTTAGAGACCCATTTGCCATTTATTCACCAAAAAACTTTACCCTCGTCCCAACGGCAATTATCAAAGACAATTTCGTTTATACAAATCTCTATTAGCCTTCAATCGCTGCTGGAACAATCTTGACAAAATTGTGACCTGCTGGTCTTCTTCTTGTTTTACACAGAAAACCATGCCAGGACGATGAATAGAGAATGCTTGGCGGGTAGGGACAAGGCCAGGGACCAAAAAGGAGGGAGAGGGTAAAAGTTGGGGGGAAAGGTAGAGAGGAGATGGAGAAGGATTATCACTAACTCTTACAGGGGACCCAACAGCCTAAATATTATCATTATTCTCAAAATTCAAATCCACAAAGAAGTAGATGTCCTCATTATCAACAAAAGCAAGCACATCTTCATTTACTCCATTCCCAATGAGATGCAAATACTAATATTAGTGTTAGCCTCATTAATGATCCTCGTGGCACTCTCCGGATCCACATTTGCATTCCATGAAACACAAGGTCAGGGCTGCTCAGCAATATTATAGAGTCCACGTGATTAGTTGCCTCAGAAATCCTTGCCATAATGGCCACCATAGCTTCAATCCTTGGGGCTACCACGTGCTCCAAAGGACGAAATTGGGGCATAGAAAACAGAGGCAGATCAAATCTACCACTAGGCAACTCATGAACATCTACTGCATTAGACCTACAAACCCCTGTCCCATTATGATCAACAGACTCTCTCAGCACTGCGTTTCAGGCTTCCAATCTACCATTAGGGATTTCTATAGAATTGTGTGAATAAGGTGATGGCTCTGAATGATGACACATAGTTTAGGCACCCATGGTTGCATCTCCTTCACTGTCTCCAACATAGCAACCAGTGGAGGCTACCAAAGCTTGAAAGGAATGATGATTACCGACATCAACAACTGGATGGTGACACCCTTCAAAGATGTGGATGATAAAACCAAGACCACTAACCTAAAAACAGATGTTCTCCTTAGTAATATGCATTTGAGTCCTATATTTTTAGTAAATTTGCAGCTCAAAAAAAGCAACCCTTTTCCATTTCTTTATCGATGCACACCACGTCACCCCAACATTTACCAAAGGTGATTAAATTTTTCTTTCTCCAACCTTGAATTGGGATTCCATATATAGAAATCCATGATTTTCTTGTTTTGCAGCAATCAAAATCAAACCGTAATTTTACCTCCTCGCACTATGAATAGAACCAATCCTTCCATTCTTCATGACTCTTTTCACGATCAAAGATGTTGGAGAAGGATAAAAAATGGAGAAGGATCAAAGATGCCAAAGAATTTATATTGTCACATGGTCAAAAATGAAAATAATTCTTTGTGAACAAACCTGAAGTCAAGTTCCATTTTTTGGTAAGTAAATGTGAAAAGTTAGATTGATACAAAAAGATATATACCCTTTTTTATAAATTTGATAAGGCCAAAGGGGTGAGTCGGTGGGGATCGAATTATGGTGGCTTGTACAAAGTTCGGAGTTCTTTGCCACCAAATCATGTCCCTAAGGAACTATTGAAAGGTATGCTTAAGTATGAGAGAAGCACAACAATCAACCAACTAGACGACAAAACAAAAAACAAAAGTGAATTGCAAAACACAATCATATCACTATAAGTGCCAATTAAGGTTGTCGTAGATGATGTGGTTAATATATTTCAGTATGTAGCTCCGCAAACTTACTCCTTCCCTTCATCTACCTTTTCTTGGGTAAGTAAGAAAGAGAAGGCATTTTCTAGGAAGTTCATAGCATTTTCCTGATAAACTAAAGCAAAAAAAAATAAATAAATAATTACAGTGAAATACAAAGACAAGACTTTGCTCCCAAATTGCATAGCATGATCAAAGCTGGGTGTAACCTAGCCTTAAAGATTGTCCATAAAAAATGACTTCCTATGGGTGAGTGGATAGACAAAGTGGCTGGGTGTGGACTTTGAAGAAGTTGCCAAGACTAATATGCAAATATTTTCTATGCAATGATGAATAGAGATGCCATGATGTCCAACAAGTGCTTGAAACCATGTAATGAACCTCAATTTTATGTTGTCAAGGATCTATAACCAATTTGTAGATGCGTTTTGAAAGATAAGTCCGGATTCTCGATTTTTAAATCATGTTAATGGAAGCAAAATAGGTCAAGAGCTATTTTTCCTGGTGTAGCCTTGGAAAAAAGAGAATTTTCATTATTTTAATAGATTTCTAAAGCTCTATTTTGAATATGGAGTTAGAATTGAACTCTAAAATTTCAATTCCAAATCCAATTTTGATGGAATTGGAACTAGGATAAAATTGAAGTTTTGTTATTTGGTTAATTAAAAAATTAGAAGACATAACTATAATTCCATAATTAGTCATCTCTAATTCTAAGACAACCAAGTTAGATCATTTCGGATTCCAGGTGAACTATGGTGGGGTTTCGATCGGATTGGATCATTTCGCATTCAAGTCACTTCGTGGTCTAGGTTAATTTAGGTCGGGTTTTAGTTGATTGGAGTCAGATCATGCTTAAGGCTTGTCAGATTTTTTTTGTTAATTATATGGGTTCATTCCAAGATTCGGGTTGGCATAGGCCCGGTTTGAGTCATCTCTAGGTTTTGGCTCAATTAGGTTCAATTATCTTGGATTTTAGATTAGCTCGGTTTGGTCCTGTTCAAGTTAGACCCAAGTTACATAGGATCATTAGATTTGAGTCATTTAGTTTTTTTGGTCTAACTATTTTGGTATTTCTGATTTTGAGTCAGATGGGATCAAGTTCGGTTTGGGTCAGATCAATATGGATCGGAGCCATTCAAGTAGGGTTATTTTGAGTTTCAAGCCAAATTTTGGTTGGATTAGATGTTTCGATTTCAAGTTAATTGAGTTCGATTATTTTAGGTTTCAGGCCAGCAGAATAAATATGAAATTATAATTACTCCGTCCCACCACATGGAATTGAAATGTATAATTTTAGTTAAACCCAATTCTATGGAATTGGATAATGAAATTACAATTTCAATTCAGCAGGTGAACCAAACAATAAAAATTGGAATCTAGGAGCCCAATTTCCATCTCAACCTCAATTCCAGGGTCCAATGATCTAAGGTTCTTTGGGCATGCGAAAGTGATTCCCACAATTGCATGATGGTTGTCCAAAGGCCCCATGAGAACCAACAAGTATGAAATAGATGCAAGCACGATCCCCTATTAGCCAAGCAAAAGGATTAAGGCATCTTGCTATTGTCAAGTACCTGGTTCCAACTAATCTCTCTTTTATTTTTAGTTTTTCAAGAAGTGTCAACCAAGCCAGTAACTCATCTCATTTCTAGGAGGAACAAGTCCACACTAGGTATCTTTTACATAGTCTATGACTAGGCTACTTAAGGAGAAAATCAGAACCCTGTAGAAGGCGTGGCTATGGAACTCATCTTCAAATCATGTTGCCATGTGAATATGTGCACAACAATGGAGTAAAGAGAAGCTTTTTGTATGTCATGGGTGAGTGCTAG
Source organism: Simmondsia chinensis (assembly GCA_018398585.1). NCBI lineage: Eukaryota > Viridiplantae > Streptophyta > Magnoliopsida > Caryophyllales > Simmondsiaceae > Simmondsia > Simmondsia chinensis. The sequence goes on from JAGTTD010000001.1 coordinate 39,012,490, forward strand.
CCTCAGATCGACTTCCAACCCAAATAACCCGTGATGGCATCCAATGTTCCAGTTCTAGGTAACACCATCCCGAAAGTCCATGTGATCTATGGTGGAATGTTTTGTGGAAATGGAAAAACATCTTCGATTCTTGTCCTTGGAGGATAACATCGAGCTACCTATGCATCCAGAAAAGAGTTTTATTGCTCCGTCCAACACGATATCACAATCATGAAGCTAAGACATAGGTAATGGGGTCAGAGGTGAATGAAAAAAATGCCTTTCATAGGCCTTTGCCTATTATCGTGGGGAGGCAAAATAGAGGCTTTTTAGCTAGTTCCATATTTAGCTTGTTTAACATTTTCAAAGGGGAAATTCTCAACTTGTACTGCCATCACCACTTAAAAAGTAGTGCAGAGTTTCGAATGGAGATGTTGGTGATTCCCAATCCCCAATGTCCTTGGATAATTCTCGAATACTATATTTAACCAGTGCTTATTTCAAAGATTTTGAGGAGCCTCCCCAAAAATGCTTTGTTCAAGTTGAACTATTTTCTTGGCAAATTTTGAAGGCAATTTAAAAATGGAGAGGTAGCACAGTGGGAGGCTTGGAAGGACAAACTTTACAATTGTGAGATAGCCACCACATGAGAGAAGATTTGATTTCCTAGAGTTCAGCCTGGACTAGATGCTTTCAATGACTTGTTTCCAAGTGCTACAGGCTCTAGGATTGCACCTAAAGGAATACCGAGGTACTTTATCAGGAGTAAGTTGGACTTGCAACTAAGTTGGAATACGATTTGAAATTACCATGCTAGTTGGACCTCTATCCCAGCGGAATGACTTTGTGAAAATTGATTTATGGTCTTGAGAGCAGTTGAAAGGCTTCAAGACTCACTTTTCCTTACGAAGTCCGTCATCATTGGCTTTATAGAAAATGAGAATGTCATTATCGTACTGAATGTGTGTTAAATTAACAATTGTTTAATGTGGACGAGATATTTAGAAGCCGACAAAGAGATGTTTGACTTAGCTCTTCTGAGCAAGATGTTGAGAACCTTAGTTACAATGATGAACATGAACAGCTAAAGAGGGGTCATCTTGCCTAAGACCTCCATCTATTTTGCTGCATTTTGTGGGAATGTCACTTATTGAAACTGAAATTGAGGCTCCTAGAGATGCAATTGTTGATTCATTGTCTTCACTTTGCAATAAATCCCATTTGGTCAAGTGTTCAGTCAAGGACACTCTAGTCTACATAAGTTAAAGATTTTGTAGAACTCTGTCGTGAAAAGTGCAACCTTTTTCTAAATCATTTTAATCTAAGTAACAACTTCGTAAGCAATGAGGGTTTCATCTAGGGGTGAGCATGGGTCGGGTACCTGATTCGAAATGCATTTTAGGTGAGGAACATACCTAAAACAATAAAATCAGCAAAATCAATACTTATAATGTAATCTAAAAAGTCGATTACTCATTGTTAGGTAAATGTCTCAAAATTACTTGGCGCATTAAGGAGAAGGGCCGTGGATAGCTCGATCGATCGGGTGGAGCTCGATCAATCGGGAATGTTACGTAAAAGAGGGGCGCACCCAGAGAGCAAGCCGATCGATCGGTGAGGAACCGATCAATTGGGAAACAGGGTTTCCGCGATCTATAAATACGGACGTAGGGTACGTCATTATGTATCCAAAGTCAAAGTGAGGTTTTCCCTATTGAGGCACCGCACCAATCAAATTGAGAGTGTGAGAGAATATTGTAATTCTTCTTCTTCTTTTGTTTCAATAATAAAAGTTCCGATCTTCGCCCGTGGTTTTCTCTCCTTTCGATTGTAAAGGGGTTTCCACATAAATCATTTTGTCTATTGTTTCGTTTCTCATTTAGTCAGATTGTTTCTCATTATTGTCGTGGTATTGGGTTCGATTGGTATCAGAGCTTGGTTTTCGAATTGATACAATGGCATCAGGTATCAAAACCGAGGTTGAGAAATTCAATGGTCAGCGAAGCTTTAGCTTATGGCAAGTCCATGTGAAAGGACTCCTGACTCAAAACGGCTTGAAGAAAGCACTGGAAGGGAAAGAGAAGAAACCAGAAACATTGATCGAGGCACAATGGGAAGAGTTAGATGAGAAGGCTCTCACGGGGATACAGATGTGTTTGGCTGACGACGTTTTGTCAGATGTCTCGGAGATTAAAACCGCAAAGGAGTTATGGGAGAAATTGTTGGACATGTTTTGCCACAAGTCAGTCTCCAACAAACTCGCAGTGAAACGGCGGTTGTACACTTTTCGTAAGTCAGAAGGTACATCTCTTAAAAACCATCTTAGCGAATTTACCTCAATTATACATGAATTAAAGGCTTTGGATGATGTCCCTAAGGACGAGGATCAAGCTATGATATTACTGTGTTCGCTCTCTAATTCGTATAAGGGATTCGTAGAAAGCATGATATACGGGGGTAGGCCAACCATTACTGTTGATGAGGTAAAAAGAAACCTTGTGAGTAAAGAACGGGTAGATAAGGAATTATCTAACTCAGTGAATGACTCGGGTAGTGGCTTACATGTGAGAGGTAGATCAGAACATAGGAGATCCAATGGTGGGAATAAGTCTAGGTCCAAATCTAGACATAAGAACCTGTCGTGTCACTATTGTCACAGAAAGGGCACATAAAGAAAGACTGTTACAGATATAAGAATAAATCAAAAGAGGGTAACAGGGGTGACCAGGGTCAAGACAAGTCCGCTGAGGCTAGTGTTGTAGAGGAGGATAGTGAGGGGGAGTTTCTATTAGTTGTTGATTCTTAGTCCAGGTCCATAGATAAGTGGGTCATGGATTCGGGTTGTTCGTTTCATGTTACTCCAAACAGAGACTGGTTCTCCACGTATAAGTCTATACAAGGTGGGGTTGTCTTGATGGGTAATGATGCTGCTTGTAAGGTAGTGGCTGTTGGAACAGTCCGTGTGAGAAAGTATGATGGAACTATTAGAACCTTGAGTGATGTTCGTCATGTCCCGGATTTGAAAAAGAACTTGATTTCTCTAGGTACCCTTGAGCCTAATGGGTACAAGTACACTACTGAAGGTGGAGTCATGCGTATCAGTAAGGGTGCGTTAATTGTGATGAAAGGAAATAGGGTTGGTACTTTGTATGAGCTTGCAGGTACAACCGTGACAGGTGCAATTTCTGTTTCCACATCTGCTATGACAGATGCAGAAATCACAAGACTATGGCACATGAGAATGGCTTATATTGGTGACAAAGCATTGTTTGAGCTGAGTAAGAGGGGACTTCTTTGTGTTCTGTCAACAGGACTGATGGAATTCTGTGAGCACTGTATTTATGGGAAGCAGAAGAGAGTCAGCTTCAAGTCAGCAGTGCATCAGACCAAGGGAACGTTAGACTACATACATTCTGATCTGTGGGGACCTTCCAGAGTGGCTTCTAAAGGTGGGTCCAGGTATCTTCTAACGTTCACTGATGACTACTCACGTAAAGTTTTGGTCTATTTTCTTAAGAAGAAAAATGAAGTGTATGATATCTTCAAGAAGTGGAAAATTCTGCTTGAAAAACAGACAGGGAAGCCGATCAAGAGGTTGAGGACTGATAATGGTCTTGAGTTTGTCGAAGGGGACTTCACTAAATTTTGTGAAGATCAGGGCATAGTCAGACACAGGACATGTACAGGTCGACCTCAGCAAAATGGAGTGGCTGAAAGGTTAAATAGGACGTTACTTGAGAAGGCTCATTGTATGCTTTCAAGTGCAGGTTTAAAGAGAGAATGGTGGGAAGAAGCAGTTAGCATGGCTTGCTACCTTGTGAACAAGGCACCGCATTCTTCATTACAGATGAAGACTCCTGAAGAGGTATGGTCTGGTTCAACTTCTAATTATTCTCAGATCAAAGTTTTTGGTTGTCCTGCATATGCATATGTTAATGATGGAAAGCTGGAGCCTAGGGCCAAGAAGTGCATCTTTCTTGGTTATACGTCAGGTGTGAAGGGATATAGATTGTGGGACCCATGTGTTCAGAAGTTTCTCACTAGTAGAGATGTTACTTTCGATGAGTCTGCTCTACTTAATCCGCCACGCACACCCTCCATTGACAGAGATACTGTTCAGGTTGAGACACCTGATGGTACAGAGATACAGTCAGATCAGCAGATTGTTCAGCTAAAGAGTATTCCAACACCTCAGGTACGGGTTTCTGATGTTGTTACTGATAATGCAGAAACAGGTTAGCAGGTGGAGAATATTACTACAGCTGGTGGTGGACCGAGGCGACAGATCAGGCCTTCTGAGAGATATGGGTATGAGGAGATGATTGCCTATGCCCTCTCTATTGCTGAAACGTTACATGACAGTGAGTCGACTTCATATACAGAGGCTGTATCGAGATTAGATGCTGAGAAGTGGCTCGTTACTATGAGTGAAGAGATGCAGTCTCTTCATAAGAATCAGACTTAGGAACTGGTGAAGCCTCCTACAGGGAAAAGACTGGTTGGATGCAAATGGGTCTTCAAGAGAAAAGAGGGCATTCCTGGAGTGGAAGATGCAAGGTACAAGGCACGTTTAGTAGTTAAAGGCTATAGTCAGGTACAAGGTGTTGATTTTTATTATATTTTCTCACCTGTAGTTAGACACACTTTGATCCGTGCATTATTGTCTTTGGTTGCCATGCATGACTTTGAACTTGAACAATTGGATGTAAAAACTGCATTCTTGCATGGTGAACTAGAAGAGAGTATCTTTATGCATCAGCCCGAGGGTTTTTTTGTTGAAGGAAAAGAAGATCATGTGTGTTTGCTTAAAAGGTCTTTATATGGTTTAAAGCAATCTCCTAGGCAGTGGTATAGGAGATTTGATCAGTTCATGACAAGTCATGATTACATCAGGAGTAAGTACGACAGTTTTGTGTACTTCAGAAAGACAGATTCAAGCTTTGTTTACTTGCTTTTGTACGTTGATGATATGTTGATTGCAGCACGAGATATGAAAGATGTTGATGATTTGAAATCAATGTTGAAGAGTGAATTTGAGATGAAAGATCTTGGTGCAGCTAAGAAGATATTAGGCATGAAAATTCATAGAGACCGAGAAGCTGAAAAATTATACTTGTCTCAGGAGAAGTATATTTGTGCTAGACAGGTTTCATATGAAGGATGCTAACCCGGTTAGCACGCCCTTAGCAGCTCATTTCAGACTCTCAGCGTTAGATTGGCCTCAGACTGAGGAGGACATCATGTACATGTCTCAGATTCCTTATTCTAGTGCAGTGGACAGTATTATGTACGCGATGGTTTGCACGCGTCCAGATATTGCTTTTGCTGTGAGCAGAGTTAGTAGGTAAATGGCGAATCCGGGCAGAGAACATTGGCATGCAGTAAAGTGGATTCTTAGGTATCTTCGTGGAACCTCTGATTTGTGTTTGGAATATGGGAGAAGTGTTGTTTGGTTGGGTATGTAGATTCTAACTATGGTGGAGACCTTGATAAGAGGAAGTCCACTTCAGGGTATATGTTTTGTTTAGGTAACACAGCTATCAGTTGGAGAGCGTGTTTGCAGCCTATTACAGCACAGTCTACTACCGAGGCCGAGTACATGGAAGTAACAGAAGCATTCAAAGAAGCCGTCTGGTTGAGAGGATTGATCAGTGAAATCAGTGTCAAGCAGGGAACAGTTAGAGTATACTGTGATAGTCAGTCCGCTATTCACCTAGTGAAATATCAGATAACTCATCATGACCGAACGAAACATATTGATGTGAAGCATCACTTTATCAGAGATCTGATTGACGAGCGGAAGGTGGAGTTGAGGAAGATTGGGACTAAAGATAACCCAGCTGACATGTTCACAAAAGTTCTACCAGGAAGCAAGTTCGAGCATTGCTCAAGATTGATGGGTCTTTCAGTTTGATGTATGTTAGCCCCAGTTGAGGGGGCATTTGTGGAGAAGGTGGAGTTGTTTTATTGTTGATGTTGATTTTGAGCCAAGGTGGAGATTTGTTAGGTAAATGTCTCAAAATTACTTGGCGTATTAAGGAGAAGGGCCGTGGAGAGCCCGATCGATCGGAATGTTACGTAAAAGAGGGGCGCATCCAGAGAGCGGGCCGATCGATCGGGAAACAGGGTTTCCGCGATCTATAAATACGGACGTAGGGTACGTCATTATGTATCCAAAGTCAAAGTGAGGTTTTCCCTATTGCGGCACCGCACCAATCAAATTGAGAGTGTGAGAGAATATTGTAATTCTTCTTCTACTTTTGTTTCAATAATAAAAGCTTCGATCTTCGCCCGTGGTTTTCTCCCCTTTCGATTGTAAAGGGGTTTCCAAGTAAATCATTGTGTCTATTGTTTTGTTTCTCTTTTAGTCCGATTGCTTCTCGTTATTGTCGTGGTATTTGACTCGATTGAGATCCAAGTATATTGTTTATTTCCGCACACTCATATCAATTAGGTACCCTAAAAAACCGAGTTAGTAACATGTCCATTTATTGAACTTATCTTATAAAATTAATTTTATAAAGGACATATAAAGCTATCTACTAATACACGATGAATTCATTTTTTTTATAATTAATACCTTATTAAATTGTATTATAAATTTATTATAACAAGATTTCCGTTGACTTCATAATTTCCATTAAAAGAGATTATAAATAGAATTGACGAACTTTCATGGTCATGCATATGTAAATCAACTTAAAAATGATCATGACACTTAAATCAAAGACCCACAAACATATAAAAGTTCAAAAATGACATAGAGAGGGATAAAACAACAACAACAAACAATCATTATTCTACTAATTCATTGTTATTGATTCATTAAAGCTTAGAGAAATTTATTTTTTCTGAGGGGGATGGATGAAAATTATGGTCTTTTACATAATATAATAGGATAAGATTTTCTTGGAAAAGAATAGGAAAAAAATGCATAGGTTGAACAAATTTTATTGGGATTTAGTATTGAAGCTACAACCATCACATTTAATAAAGATAATATAACCTTTTTTTTTTTTTGTCATTCTCATGCATTCTTGATGATCATACTCATGCATTTTTTATGCTTCTCCTGTTGCTAGATCTTTGGCTGATTGATGCGAACCATCTTTTCAGGCTGGAGGTCCTCGAAAACAGCCTCCCTTCAGGGTAGCCCCCTGAAGGGGGATGGCTGCGTACACCTACCCTCCCCAGACCCTACTTTTGCGGGAGCCTTTGGAGGCACTGGGTTTATTGTTGTTGTTGTTGTTGTATAACCATTTATTCTAAAATGTAACATTAAATGTTTATCTAGAATAATATACAATTAATATCGGGTTTGGTTGGGTACCTAAAAATTCTCAAAAATGATATTTGTATCTGAATCGATATCCAAATTTAAATAGGTTAGGTATACCCTAACTAGACATTTTCAGGTGATTTATCCTAATTCATCATATCGAGTTCAGTTTGGTTTTTTGGGTTTTCGGATTTTTGAGTATCTGTGCTCACCCTTTGGTCTTCCTTTGACAAGGGCCATTCAAAATTCTCCTATTAGTGAGGGAATTAGTTAACTAACTATGTTAGCTAGAATTCTTGAAATGATCATATAGGGACAACTAACAGGATTAATAGGCCTAAAGTCCTTAACATATGTAGAAGAAGAGACTTTGGACATCAGGGTAACCAACATGATGTTTACAAATGAGGAGATTGTTCCTGGTTACTTAAATGATTTGTCTAACTAAATGATGCCAGGTCCTATGATGTACCAAAATATTTATTGAAAGAGTTGTTGAACCCATTGAATTAGGAGCCCTGGAGCCATCACAACTCTATACTACAACTTTTTAATTCATAAGTTATGAATTCTAATTGAACATCAATATTGTTCGTGAAGGTCATGGGAAGGTTTTGTCATGAATAGATACATTTAAAATAATGAATGGTCATGTATCTAATATGGCTAGTTTGAGTGATGACCTCTACCTCGGAGAAGAGTTACTGTGTTTCCTCTAAATCTGCAATTGGCAATGGTATAGAAGTACGTTGTGTTTCTATCCCCTTTTAGTGGCCTTTACTCTTTCTTGTCTCCAAAATTGTTTTTTTCTCGTCTATGAAGACCAAAGAGATGCTTTTATTAGATTGATGATGTATACGACTGACTAAAGGGTCCAAGACCCACCTAGTTACTGAAGATGGTCAAGTGAAGACTTGATTCTCCCATCCCACCCCCCCCCCCCCCCCCCTTCTCAAAGAATGGTTTGTTCCAAGATTTCAAATATGTTTCAAGCCTTTGAACTTGCCAAGAATTGAGGTGTTTTCTCCTAATGGCCAAATTACTTTGACTACCTTCACGAAATATCTTGTGTGAACCCAACAACGTAATAATATAAATGGCTTTGGATTCTAGCCTATTTCGACCCATCCATGTGTAAGAAAATATGATTGGAAAGTGATGCAGCCCGCTAAGTGGCATTGGCGGGACAGGCTTGGCATGGGACACAGGTCTTGGCAGGACGCTTGGCTTGGCGGAAGCAGGATGCGGGACACGGGGCAGCTGGAAAGTAGAGTTTGATTAGGATTTTAGTTTTAATTTTTCAGATTTAAATTTTGTATTTTGAATTATCTCTTAGAGTTTGATTCTTATTCTAATTACTCCTCGATATATACTAGAGGAGATCTATGGTTTAGGCACTTCATACTTTTTAGATTATTTTCCTATTTTAGAGCCTCTATTCTCGGGTTGTGAGAATTAGGTTTTTATTTTCCTCTTGAAATTTTGTTACTTCATTAAGAAAATTAAAGGGAAGGCCGTTGACCCTTCCCGTTCCCCTAAAATCTTCCACTACACGCTACATCAATTGGTATCAGAGCTCAGAACGAATATGGAGATGGCCCATAGGTGACAAAGGAAAGCAGCCGTTGAGGACGTTTACGAGCGAGACTTCTAAAGGGGGACTGTGAGGAAGTTTAAGGAGTTGGAGGAGAAATTTCGGCGAATCGAGCGTTGCTTGATTCAACCGGGGGCAAATCCTGATTTTGAACCGGGAACCTGGCCCTAACGCTCATTAATACTAGGTGCTACAAAAGAGGAGACAGACGAGTGCTTCCAAAATCCGTTTTCGAATGAGGAGCTTTCGTATCCTAGGCTAAGGCAGCGTCAGCCCAACACTAGAAACCCCCACAGTTACGACTATCAGAGGTGGAAACCCGGTCTTTGGATTGAAATCCCGGAGTTTAATGGTGGAGGAAGCCCTGAGGAGTTTTTAGATTAGCTTGTAGCCGTCGAGGAAATTCTAGAGTTCAGGGAGGTACCAGAGACGAAGTAGGCGCCGCTTGTTGCTACTTGGTTATGGGGTAGAGCAACCGCCTGGTGCACACAACTAAAGCAAATCTGGCTTCGCCAAGGAACAGCCAATATGGAATCTTGGGAGAAAATGAAGATGCACATGAGAAGCACCTTCTTGCCTCACAATCACACCAGGATGATGTACCAACGCCTACAAGGGTTGCGACAAGGCTCTAAGTTTGTGGGGGAATACACTGCAGAGTTCTATTCATTGATCGCCAGGAATGACTTGGCGGAGAGCAGAAAGCAATTGGCGGATCGATACATAAGCGGGTTGAGGGAGTCAATACAAGAGGTGTTGAATATGTTTGACATCTTCACCGTTTCTGAGGCAAATTAAAGAGCCGTGAACTTGGAACGCCGCAAAGGCGTCGCCCACTTGGCGGCACCTGGGGAACTTAGGCTGGCGGTAGGGAGGTAGTAAGAGCACCACTAATGCAAACTACACAGAACAGACTACCAAACACTAGCGCTGGTAGGCATAATACTCAAGACTTCACTAACACATCAAGGACCCATTGTTTCAAATGCGAAGAAGTGGGGCACAGGGCTGCTGTTAGCCATAAGGGTGATAGACTTGGTAAGGGCCTTTACATTGAGGAACTTCGTAGGGAGGATAGCGGGATCATTGAGGAAGAAACCCAAGATGAGTTGGCGGAGCAGGAAGAGAAAACTGTGGCAGGTGATGAGGGGCATCTGTTAATGGTTAGGCGCTCTTGCTTCATGCCTGGAGAGGAGCAAGGGGATTGATGGCTGAGGAACAACATCTTCTGAACCACGTGCACCATTGGCGATAGGGTGTGCCGCGTGGTCATTTAATATGGTAGTTGTGAAAATGTAATATTTGAGGAGGCCGTCGCCAAGTTAGGGTTGAAGACTGAAGCTTATCCCAGCCCCTACAGATTGTCATGGCTCAAAAGGGGAAATTAGGTAACCATTTCCAAATGTTGCTTGGTTAATTTTTCGATTGGGGCAAAGTATAAAGAAGGGGTTTGGTGTGATTTCGTCAACATGGATGCTTGTCATCTGCAATTGGGGCGCCCAAGGCAGTATGATCGTAGTGCCATTCACGATGGAAGAAAGAATACATATAGCTTCACCTACTAGGGGATCAAGACCGTCTTGTTACCTAAGAAGGAGGAGGTGCCACGAGCTTTAGAAGCTCAGCACCCAAACGTATAGGGACGCGCCATGTTTGCCAAGGAGGTTGGCAAGACACGACTTGTGTTTGTATTGATGGGAAAGGAAACCAAGGTCAGTTTGGGGGACATACCGAGTGAGCTTGCCACCTTGCTGAAGGAATACGCAGAAGTATTTGCGAAGGAGTTGCCTGCTACACTGCTTCCATTAAGAGACATTCAGCACCACATTGACTTGGTGCCAGGTGTCTCCTTGCCGAACTGGTCTTATTACTGATTGATTCCCATTTAACATGAGGAGTTGAGACGCTAGGTGGAAGAGCTACTCGCAAATATTTTATTAGGGAGAGCTTGAGTCCTTGTGCCATACCAGCTCTGTTGAAGCCTAAGAAAGATGGAAGTTGGAGGATGTGCGTTGATAGTAGGACAATCAACAAGATCACGGTATGTTATTGTTTCCCTGTTCCAAGGTTGGATGACTTGCTAGATCAGTTGCATAGCTCTAAAGTATTCATGAAGTTGGATCTCAAGAGTGGGTAGCATCAGATTCAGATCTCTCCTGGGGACAAGTGGAAAACTGCCATCAAGACAAGAGAAGGGCTTTGTGAGTGGTTGGTCATGCCATTCGGGTTGTCTAACGTTCCAAGCACATTCATGAGATTTATGAATCGGGTTCTACATCCTTTTATCGGGAAATTCATTGTTGTGTATTTTGATGACATCCTCATTTATAGCCAAGACCATGTGGAGCATATGAAGCATCTGGAAGAGGTACTTCGCACTCTAAAGGCGCAGACCTTGTTTGTCACCTTATAGAAGTGCGAGTTCATGAAAAAAAAATTTACCCTCCTTGGTTTCGTTGTATCCAAGGACGATATTGCAGCTAATGATGGGAAGAATACCGCCATTGGCCCCAGCCAAAGACAATAGGGGAGGTCCGGAGGTTCCATGGGTTAGCGTCTTTTTATAGGCACTTTGTTCCAAATTCAGTACTATTGTGGCGCCAATCACCGATTGCTTAAAGAAGGGTGGTTCTTTAGTGTGGAGTCCCCAAGTAGCTGCCGCCTTTGAGGAGATAAAACAACGATTGATCACGGCACCTGTTCTAACCCTTCCCGATTTTCAGAAAACGTTTGAGTTACACACGGATGCCTCTAAGACTGGCATTGGCACTGTTCTCAGTCAAGACGGGAGGCCTATTGCATACTTTAGTTAGAAGCTTGATGGAAGTAAGTTGAATTATTTCAACTTACGATCTGGAGTTCCATGCGTTGGTGAGGGCGCTGAGGCATTGGAAGTCGTACTTAGCCAACCGAGAGTTCATCTTATATTCTGACAGCATGGTTCTCAAGTACATCAATAGCCAAGACAAACTCTCAGATAGGCACGCCAACTGGGCTAGCTACTTGCTACTCTTCCACTTTGTTATAACGCACAAGTCAGGTGTGATGAACAAGGCTGCGGATGCACTTAGCAGGCGGAGCCTTATCATGGCGAAGAGTTGAATGGAGGTCACCGAGTTTGATCAGATGGCGAATCAATACCTAGGCAATCCCATGTTTGGTGAGATTTGGCATGACGCACAAGCTGGTTATGTTCCCGATTCCTCTATACATGACAGGTTTCTGTTTAAGAGAAACCAACTGTGCATTCGAACTCCAGCTGGAGGCTCAAAATTATTGAGGAGAAGCACAATTCAAGGCACATAAGGAGAGATAGCACACTGTAGCTTGTTACCGCCGAGTACTATTGGCCTATGATACGCAAGGAGGTAGAGAGGTGTCCAACGTTGTCGTATTTGTCAGGTCCCAAAAGGCGGGATGACCAACACAGGCCTTTATCTACCATTACCGATACCGAGTCAACCATGGACCAATGTCAGCATGGACTTTGTGCTCAGGCTACCGAGAGCCACTGGTAGTATTGATTCCATCTTTGTCATTGTAGATCGCTTCTCCAAGATAGCGCATTTCATTGGATGCAAGAGAGCAGCGGAAGCTGTGTGTGTCGTGGGGCTTTACTTTCAGGAAGTATACAAGTTGCATGGGCTACCATCTAGTATTGTGTCAGATCGTGATGTCGGGTTCATGAACCAGTTTTGAAGGACACTCTGAAAGATGGCGAACACCTCGCTTACCTTCGTCACCGTCCATCACCCTCAAAAGGATGGACAAACGGAGGTCACTAACCGATCGTTGGGAAACCTACTACGATGCTTTGTTTCTGATAATGCTAGGGGATGGGAGATGAAGCCGTATCAGGCTGAGTTTGCCTACAACAGCTCCGTCAATATAGGGTTCACGGCATTCACGATAGTCTACGGGTTTGTTCCTCGATCTCCGATGGATTTGGAGCCAGTACCTGATCCCACACGCCCATGCGGGAATGCGGATGACTTCATCTCCTCACTTAAAGAGATCCACGAGCAGACACGGGCTTGATTACTGGAAGCTACTGCCAAGTATAAGACAGCTAAGGATAAACGACAAAGGGCAATACAGTTTCAGGTTGGCGAGAGGGTAATGGCAGTCTTGACACACGAACGATTTCCAACTTAGGAGTACAATAAGCTCATGGCTCGCCAAATAAGCCCATTGGCGGTATTAGAGAGGATCAACGGCAATGCCTACCGTCTTTGGCTTCCACCTGGTATGAGGACTTCATATGTATTCGATGTCATGCATCTCGTTTCTTATTTCGAAGACAACGAGAGTGCTGATCTACAAGCGAATTCGAGGGCAAATTCTCTCCAACCCGGGAAGAATGATGCAGCTCGCTAAGGGGCATTGGCGGGATAGGCTTGGCAGGAGACACAGATCTTGGCGGGACGCTTGGCTTGGCAGAAGCGGGATACAGGACACGGGACAGCTAGGAAGTAGAGTTTGATTAGGATTTTAGTTTTAGTTTTTCATATTCGAATTTTGTATTTTGGATTATCTCTTAGAGTTTGATTCTTATTCAAATTACTCTTCTATATATACTAGAGGAGATCTAAGGTTTAGACACTTCATATTTCTCAGATTATTTTCCTATTTTAGAGCCTCTATTATCAGGTTGTGAGAATTAGGTTGTTATTTTCCGATTGAAATTGTTATTTCATTAATAAAATTAAAGAGAAGGTCATTGAATTTTTCCGTTCCCCTAAAATCTTCCACTATGCACTGCATCAAAAAGCTTTCGATTGAGTACATGGAGCTTAACAAGTGGAATGATAGAGCAATCTTGAGAATCAACTAAAGCTCTATCAATTTCGCCTAGTGAGTTGCCTCTGCGCCAAGTTTATTTTCCTAAGCAAATGTGAATTACAGAGTAAGTTTATATAACAATTTGAGGAAATTATCTTATGTTTACAGTTACAAAATATATTCACCCAGGTTTTTCATTATCATCAATTTGAAATGTAATTTACGGAAAGGGATAAAGGATTCTACCTTGAAAATTTTTTTGAGGTCTATTCTTTGAGCTTAGTGGTGGTAGAAAAAAGCAATGTTCAAACTTGTACAAATTTAAAAAAAAAAATTGGAAACAGGACAATATGCCAGTTAGAGAAAGAGTACATACACAAGGAAAAAGCTCATGGATTCGGAAAAGTTGCTTGGGACATGGGTAGACCTAGTATGCATCGGCAACTAGAAGTACCTGTAGCAATATTCCATTCTAAAACAACATTACGAGATAGGGACATAACGGTCACTGGTGTGAGTGGAAATCCAATTAACTTTTAGACGATGATCTTAAATTACGCACCAAATTAGGAGTTTGAATCTCATAATGGATTTTTGGTGTTCTTATTGTAAGGAAATACGGAAATCCCAAGTACTGAATTCGAATCAAATATCACGACAATCACGAAGTAAAATAGACAAAGGAGAATCAAACACAAGAACACAACAATTTACGTGGAAACCCCTCTACAATGGAGATGGGAGCAAAACCACGGGCGAAGATTGGAGCTTTTATTATTGAATCGAAAAGAAGAATTACAATCACTTCTTTTCTCTCTCTCTCTTTCTCTTTGATTGGTGCGGCGCTGCTGGGAAACGCTAGTATGAATTGGATTAATCTCTGACGTAACCCTACATCCTTATTTATACCCGCGTGGAAACGCGGCTCCCGATCGATCAGTGATCTCACTGCAGGCGTCCCAGGCTTGCGTAATATTCCCAACCGATCGACGATTGGCCTACTCATGGCTTCCCTACTTAGACTTCCGAGGAATTTTGAGACATATTCCTAACAAATCTCTACCTTGGCTCAAAATTTATCACAATAATAGAACATCTCCACCTTCTCCAATTACACCCCCACACCGGGGTTAACAAACTGAAACTGTAAGTCCAACTAAATTCGAGCAATGCTCGAATTTCCTGCCGGGTAAAACTTTAGTGAACATAACTGCTGGATTATCTTCAGTACCAATCTTCTTCAACTCCACCTTCCGCTCATCAATAAGATATCTAATAAAATGATGCTTGACATCAATGTGCTCCGTTCTGTCATGATGCGTCATCTGACCTTTAGCTAGGTGAATCGCTGACTGGCTATCACAGTAAACTCCAACAATACCCTGATCAACACTGATCTCACTAATCAAATCTCTCAACCAAACAGCTTCCTTAAATGCTCCTATAATTACCATGTACTCGGCCTCGGTAGTCGAATGTACTGTAACTGATTGTAGACAAGCTCTCCAACTAATAGCGCTGTCTCCCAAACAGAATATATAACCAGAAGTAGACTTCCTCTTGTCAAGATCTCCACCATAAACAGAGTCAACATACCCTACTAAGCAGCATTTACTCTTCCCAAATTTCAAACAAACATCAGAAGTACCACGTAAGTACCTGAGAATCCATTTAACAGCTTGCCAATGTTCCTTTCCTTGATTCGCCATGTACCTACTCACTTTGCTCACAACATAAGCAATATCTGGACGAGTGCATATCATAGCATACATGATACTACCCACAGCACTAGAATAAGGGACATGTGACATGTACCTGACATCCTCCTCTGTCTGAGGTGAATCCAATGCTGAAGCCTGAAGTGAGCTGCTAAGGGAGTGCTAACTGGCTTAGCGTCCTTCATGTGAAATCGATCCAGAACCTTCTCAATGTACTTCTCCTGAGACAAGTACAACTTTCCAGCTTTTTGGTTCCTACTGATCTCCATGCCAAGAATCTTCTTAGCCGCTCCTAAGTCCTTCATCTTAAACTTGCTTTTCAACTTCGCTTTTAAATCATCAACATCTGTCATGTCTTTAGCTGCAATTAACATGTCATCAATGTATAACAGAAGATAAACAAATAAGCCTGCATCTGTCTTCTTGAAGTACACACAGCTATCATACTTGCTCCTAAAGAACCCATGGCTAGTCATAAACTAATCAAATCTCTTATACCACTGCCTAGGTGACTGCCTCAAACCATATAAAGATCTCTTCAACAAACAAACATGGTCTTCTTTTCCTTTTACAATGAAACCCTCGGGCTGATGCATGTAAATACTCTCCTCTAGCTCACCATGCAAAAATGCAGTTTTCACATCTAATTGCTCAAGTTCTAAATCATGCATAGCTACTAAAGCAAGTATCGCTCGTATGGAACAATGTCTAACAACATGTGAGAAAATGTCATGAAAATCAACACCGTGTACCTGACTGTAGCCTTTAGCTACTAAGCGAGCCTTGTACCTTGCATCTTCCACTCCAGGAATACCTTCCTTTCGTTTGAAGACCTATTTGCACCCGATTACTCTTTTTCTTGTTTGAGGCTTGACTAGCTGCCAAGTCTGGTTCTTCTTAAAAGACTTCATCTCTTCATGCATGGCCATAAGCTATTTTTCTGAGTTAGATCTCGATACAATCTCTGAATATGAAGATGGATCACTGTCTTCCACTATTTTAGCTGTAGTAAGGGCATAGGCTATCATCTCCTCATACCTATATCTCTGTGGCGGCCTAGTTTGCCTACCACCTGCAATTGTATACTGCTTGACCTGCTGACCTGTTTCTGTTTTATCAATCTCATCAGAAACCTGTACTGGAGGTGCCTGCATACTCACAAACTGAACTACCTGCTGCTAATCTGAACTTTCAGACTGTATCTAACTATTATCAAGCTTCTCTGCTTGAACTGAATCTAGAACTGTGGAGGGCGTGTGTGGCGGATGTACCAAAACGGACTCATCAAATGTCACATCTCTACTGGTCAGAAATTTATGGGCTTTTGGATCCCATAAACGATATTTCTTCACACCTGACGTATAACCAAGAAAGATACACTTCTTGGCCTTAGGCTCTAGCTTTCCGTCATTAACATAAGCATAAGCAGGACAAGTAAATATCTTCAAATAAGAATAATCAGGGGGAGAACCAGACCATACCTCTTCTGGAATCTTCATTTAAAGCGATGAATGAGGTGATCGGTTCACTAGATAACAAGCCATGTTAACTGCCTCTGCTCAGCATACTCTCCCTAATCTTGCGTTTGAAAGCATACACCGAGCCTTCTCCAGTAACGTCCTATTCATTCTTTCTGCCACTCCATTCTATTGAGGTCGACCTGTACAAGTCCTGTGTCCGATAATGTCTTGGTCCTCATAGAATTTGAGGAAATCACCCTCAACAAACTCAAGACCATTATTTGTCCTCAACCTCTTTATCTGCTTCCCTGTTTGTTTTTCAAGCAGTGTCTTCCATTTCTTGAAGACTTCATAAACTTTATTCTTCTGTTTAAGAAAATAGACCCAAACTTTACGTGAAAAATCATCAATGAACGTTAGCAAATACCTGGAACTTCCTTTGGAAGCAACTCTGGACGGTCCCAATAAATCAGAATGAATGAAGTCCAACGTTCCTTTAGTCTGATGTACTGCCTGCTTGAAGCTGACTCTCTTCTGCTTCCCTTGTACACAGTACTCACAGAAATCCATCGGTCTAGTTGACTGACCACATAACAGACCCCTCTTACTCAACTCTGATAGCCCCTTATCACTCATATGGCCCAATCTCATGTGCCACATCTTAGTGATCTCTGTATCTATCATAGACGATGTAGAACCAACTACTGACCCTATCACGGTAGACCCTACAAGCTCATACAAGGTTCCTACCTTTCTACCCATCATCACAATCAATGCACATTCACTGACCCTTATGACTCTACCTTGCGCTGTGTATTTGTACCCATTGGACTCAAGGGTACCTAAAGAGATAAGGTTCTTTTCAAATCTGGGACATGTCGCATGCCGCTAAGTGTCCTAACCATACCATCAAACATCTTCACACGAACTGTTCCAATAACCATCATCTTACATGCGGCATCATTGCCCATCATGACTACTCCACCCTGAATTGACTTATAAGTGGTGAACCAGTCTCTATTAGGACAAACGTGGTAAGAACAGCCCGAATCCATGATCCACTTATCCCTGGACTTGACCTGTGATTCGGCTACTAATAGGACATCAGAATCTCCCTCATCTTCAACTACACTAGCCTCAGCGGACTTATGGACGTTCCTGTTATCATCTCTCTACTAGTTCTTAAGCTTATAACAATTTTTCTTTATGTGCCCCTTCTTGTGACCGAAGTTACATGACAGGTTCTTATGTCTAGATTTAGACCCAGACTTCTTTCCACATTCAGACCCTCTACATTAAATCCTACCTCTCACAAACAACGCATTACCAGAGTTATTCACAGAGTTAAATAATTCCCTATCAACTCTCTCTTTATTTACTAGGTTTCTTTTAACCTCATCAACGGTGATAGTAGGCCTGCCACCATATATCATGCTTTCTACAAAGCCTTTATAAGTATTAGAGAGTGAACACAATAATATTATGGCCTGATCTTCGTCCTGAGGGGTGTCATCCAATTCTTTCAATTCTTGAATTATAGAATTCAATTCACTAAGATGGTTTTTAAGCGATGTACCTTTTGTCATATGAAACGTGAATAATTGACGCTTTACTGCGAGTTTATTGGAGACCGATTTGTGGCAAAACATCTCTTGCAACTTCTCGCACAACTCCTTGGCGGTTTTCATCTCCAAGACTTCTATATGTACATCATCTGCTAAACACATCTGTATCGCCGTGAGAGCCTTATCATCCAAATCTTCCCACTGTGCCTCTGTCATGTTTTCTGGTTTCTTCTCTTTTCCATCCAGTACTTTCTTTAAGCCATTCTGGGTCAGGAGTCCTTTAACACGGATTTGCCACAAACTGAAGCTTCCTTGACCTCCGAAATTCTCTACTTCAGATTTGATTGCCAACGTCATTGTACCAACTCGAACAACCTGGCTCTGATACCAATTTGTGAGGAAATGCGAAAATTCCAAGTACTGAATTCGAGTCAAATACCATGACAATCACGAAGTATAATGGACTCAAGAGAATTAAATGCAAGAACACAGCAATTTACGTGGAAACCCCTCTACAATCGAGAGGGGAGAAAACCATAGGCGAAGATTGGAGCTTTTATTATTAAATCGAAAAGAAGAATTACAATCACTCCTTCTCTCTCTCTCTCTCTCTCTCTCTCTCTCTCTTTGGTTGGATGCGGCGCCACTGGGGAAAGAAATTTAATTGGAATAGGATCTAACGTAACCCTACGTCCGTATATATACCCGCGTGGAAACGCAGCTCCGATCGATCAATCGGTGAGCTCACTGCAGGCGTCCCAAGCTTACGTAACATTCCCGATGGATCGAGCTTCACCCGATCGATCGGCCTCCTCACGGCTTCTGTACTTAGACTTCCAAGGAATTTTGAGACATATTCTTAACAAATCTTGACCTTGGCTCGAAATTTATCACAACAATAGAACATCTCCACCTTCTCCAATTACACCCCCACACCGGGGTTAACAAACTGAAATTGTAAGTCCAACTAAATTCGAGCAAAGCTCGAATTTCCTACCGGGTAAAACTTTAGTAAACATATCCGCTGGATTATCTTCAGTACCAATCTTCTTCAACCCCACCTTCCACTCATCAATCAGATCTCTAATAAAATGATGCGTCATCTGATCTTTAGCTAGGTGAATCGCTAACTGGCTATCATAATAAACTCCGACACTTATGCTTCTTGCTTTTGCTTAATGTATTTTGCTAGTTAGCTTACATTGTCAAAGAGCATATGAGTTTCCTGTCTATAATATGAAAGCTAAAGTTTTTGTCAACGTATTAGGATAAAGAGCTATTAAATCAAGTACTAAGAAAAGAATATATGATATCTAATGGGCCATAACTTTGAATAATAAAAAAGGAAAGGCAAAAAATAAACAAGGATGGAAGAGTAAAGCAAATAAAATTTAGTGTAACTTTAGCTTTATTAAAAAGCAAATATTTATGTGAAATAGCTTTGTCATATTCACTTTTCAACCCCCTTTGCCTTTGTTGGGAAAGTGTAGAGCATGTGACCCTGCCAAGGAATGAATAGAATGCCCTAAAATTCTCTCTTTATCATTTTTTAATTTTCTTTTTTTTTCCCCTTTTTTCTTCTTCAAAATGTTAAAAATTACAAATTACAATTACAAAGTATTATCTCTCTACCTCCTCTTCCTCACTCTTTCACTAATCATATCCATACAAACTCCAATAATACCATATATTTACTCACAAACAATTACAATAGGTTTATGTTATGTTACTTTGTACTTTATTAAGGTTCCATTTGTTTAGAGGGAAAATTATATTCTAAGAATTAGTTTTTACCATTTTTTCGTTGGTCGGCACGTACTCTTTGAAGGAAAAAATTTCCTAGGGAAAAATGTTTTACCCGCAAATGGTGGAAACTGACTTCAGTTCCCTTGTAAAATGGCTGAAGTCATCATTTCAAAGCCTCAAGATATTCATCAATTCGAATCTCGATCAGATCGAGTTTATGTTGGCAGATGATTGGTGGAAAATGTTTTCTTTTAAAATAAACACAAAAAGGCCATAAGATTGGAGTAAGTTTTCCATCGAAACAAACGGTGAAAAACCTAATGTAGTTTGATTTTCCTTGAAAATTTTTTGTAAAGAAAAATATTTTCTGGGGAAAAAGAATTCCATTCTCTGCCAAAAACAGAGCTTAAGCATGTTCATTTTGTTCCTATATCTTTAACTATACTCATTAATCCATATGCAATTTTAAGTATTACAATGTTGCCCAAACAGAATATTTACCCATATGTAGTCAAAAACAGGTAGAAATAATGAGAATGAATAACCCTTTTGGACAATATTGTAACATTTGAAATTATATAGGAACTTAATTGACACACTTAATAAAGTATAAAGTAGCATAATGTAAGTAACCTTATTATAAATATATGCATGATTTGGGTCCAACCCTCTTCAGCTTTTGTTGCTTTCTATCTTTCTTGTCTCCTTGCCTTTTCTTTTTTTTTCATTTTCTTTTCTTTTTTTTTTTTGGGTCTGAATTTTTCCACAGTGGGTACCTGATTCTCATGACAAGTTCATCCACAGATACTAATGATTTCAAAATGAGTAGTACTTGATCTGCAAATATTATATATATAAATTTTAAAATAAAAAAGAAGGAAAATAAATAAATGAAAATTATGAAAGTGGTCTTCCCAAGGTGAACTCTAAGTTGGGCTTGGTAGGGCTTGAATCTGACTGATTTGATGAACTTGCTTCGGATAATCTCTCATAACTTATGCACTTTTGATTTAGCTCCTTCTGCATTTTTCATAATTTATGAAAAAAAAAATAATTTTTTTGTTAGATACATGAGAAGAATTGAACAAAATATACAAGTAAATAAGTTGACACAAGAGTGTAAATGAGATGGACAGTGCTCCAGATCCAGATCATGGATTGGCGCTCATTAGTATTGAAAATACTTGGCTTGACTTGGAGTTTGTTGAGGTAGAAAACCTTGAGCTCGAACTTGGCTCATTATTGGTGTTGGTTTGGCTTAGCTCAGTTGAGTTTGAACTGAGCTTAACAAGCTCCTAACTAGGCTCCTCTTATTTACGCGCAGTTAAATTTGACTATGCTTGTTTAAACTACATTTGGATGAAACTCGGCTCATACAGGTTTGATATTGACTCAATTGGGCATATTCAGACATCTAAAAAATACTGTTATTGGCTAATACAAGTTAGACAGCCTACCAGCCTCAGCTTTACTAAGCTCTTGCATCTCAATTTGATAAATGAGCTAGATTGTCTATACTGGGTCCCTAATTAGGTCGAGCCTTTTGAGGTTTGTCAAGAAAAGGCCCGGGAGGGCTCATGAGCCATCTTGACACATTTACACCTTTAGTCGTGAGTTGGGTCATTATATAGCTCAAAAAAATTGGTTTGTCTAAAAATCTAGCTAGCGCTGCTTGTCTCATTTCGCTGAAGAAGCCAAGTTAAAGCCTCTCAAAGCTCGAGTTTGCTAGTTGCTGACCTTAAACGAATCCAAATAAGTCACTCTCTCACAAACTAATTAGCTTAAATATAAATGCCCTAATCAAAATTAGGTCTCAATAAGTTACTCAAGTATAGAAACCTCTTAAAACCCAATCAGACCCTAATTCACATAACAAATGTCATAAAACTTCTCGTCAAGCCTAACAATTTGGAACTCAACTCAGCATAACTTATTTACATCTCTAGTTTTAATGCATAAAAATTATAATATGTCCAAATGATATGACACTAGTGAAAATGTTTAGTGCTATAAAAGCTGAAGAAGCACATACAAACTGTTTTTTTTTTTTTTAAATAATTAGTGAAAAAACTCGCAGCACATTAAAGGGTGCACCTATAAAGTGCAATGTGTATATATATAATCCTCTCATGGATCATGTGGAGAAATAGAAGAAATTGAACAAAAGTAGGAAAGGAAAATCCCCATTAATGAGAAATAAAAACATTAAAAGGTTCTAAATTCTAAAATCCAATGGCATAAGTTAGTGTAACAGGAATAAAAGAATATCTGAGTTTTTTTGAAATTTTTTTAAACAAAAGGAACATCATCCTCTAACAATTATGCCAAATATAATTTAAAAATTTCCCATAACATTCATAAATATATATATATATATATATTTCAATAATTATTGGAGCAAAACTCCATACAAAAATTGGCACCATACGAGGTAAGACTCGAGAAGCCCCACCAAGGGACAGAAAACAAAAGACAAAGAAGAAGAAAGCAGACAAGAACTCCTCATTTTCCATGATGGATGAGGTAAATTCTCTACGAGTATTTTAATTAGAGTTAGGTCTGCTCTTACCCTTGATTTGGTGTTTTTTTAATTTGGAGTTTTTGGTTATGAGCAGCCTTCTGGTTTGGATGTTTTGGGGGGTTTCTTTTTATTGTTTGCCTTCACACTCTACCTTGCACTTTTTTAGTTTCTCGGGCTCATATTCAAACTATCGAAAAAATTCTTAATTTATAAGATTAGGGCATAGTTATTAGCACCCTAAGTGGCTTCGGGTTTCGCTCGATAAGGAATGTCGGTTTTTGTATTGCGAGTTTTCGCTATCTATCGAAAAAAGGGCATAGTTATTAATTAGAGTTTTCGTCCTATTTTCAAAATACTTATATTCGCTATGAATAATCAAATTTTGTTAGAATATTGTTAAATTCAAGATCATTTTAGAAAATCCGAAACACCTACAATCGGCATAGTTTATAAAATGTCTTTGCAAGGATTTTAAGTCACACAACTTGTGTATCATTTCAATTATTCATACTATATTGATACTGGGCATTATTTTTTTTGATAAACAGCAAGGAAAACATGCGGAACAAAAACAGGCATCTCAAGTAAATTGAAGTATAAAAGGTCACATTTTTCAAGAGAGGGAGTAGTAAATATGGAGGTGGATGGACATAACTTTTGGTTATGGATCACAAGAAGCAAACTATACCTTCCTTGGACCAATAAAATGACAAAACTGTCCTCCCACCAAAGCAAATGAACTGACTCACAGCTTTTTCTAAAGTCTTTGTCTTTTTTTCCTTTGAGATAAATTTAAAAACAATATATTTATGGGTTTTTTTTTTTTTTTTTTTTGGATGGAAGAGGGTATCAAGGAACCAACTATCGCAAAAGGTTAAACTAATGTGAGGATATACAAGAATATATATATACTCTAGTATGTCTGTTTACCTAAATACCCATTGGGCTTGAAGTATGGATAATACACATTAATACCCATTGGGCTTGAAGTATGGATAATACACATTCATCTCATACTTTATGCTGAAATTATATTAATATTAAAAGTAGGGGGCTATTGGTATCAAACTTGTAACCTCACAGTCAATAAGACTCTAATACCATGATAGAAACTAGCTATTCAAAAAGTCTAAGCTGATAGGTAAGATCGAGAAATGACTTAATAGTTGATAGGAGACTTTGCAGGAGGAAAAGAGAATGGGGAAATTCCTGTACTCTCTACTTTTGCTTTTTTTATTTTTTATTTTTTAATGGTTAAGTAAAATCATGCCTTTTCTTTTTATGCAACATTCCTTCAATATTCCCCATAAGAATAATATCATATTTGTCTCTTCATATATAAGGATACCTCTAATGAGACCTTAGTCCAGTGATACAATAATATTGCAGTCATCAATTTTATACGAGTTGTTGTAAATATAAAGTTTTCTTTTTTCCAACCCTACTTATTTAGCCGAAAATTATATAAATATGACGCCTATAAGACCTTACGGTTTATTTGCTATGAGTAGAAAGAGTAAAGAATGACAAAGAGGGGAAAATTAAGGGATTATCTTATGCTTATTTGAGTAGATGTTCAATAAGGACCTTACGGCTAAGTTTTGGTATATATTTCTATGTGTTTTAGGACTTAGTACATTAGGAATTTCTACCGGTGCAGCACTTAAGGGTTTTTGGGCTTTCTTGGACTCCACTTTCGTGAGTGTGTCAGCCTTGTATAGAGAGTTTTCTCTCTATTTATCGAAAAAACCAAAAAATTTGTCAAGCAAGGATAATAAAATCACTTCTCTTTATTCTATTATCCAATCATCAAGCAGGAAACTAGTTTAGGGAGTTATTATTATCAGGGTAAAAATTATTATTAACAGAGCAATAATGTGACTTACAAATAATAATAAACACAAAATTATTTTAAAAACCATAATCTTGATCTGTCAATAACAGTTTTAACGGAAATAACTTACCCTAATCTAATGCTACAGTAATAAAACGGATGTGAGTTCGAGATAAGATGGTGTAGAATGCCAAATTCCCTTTTGCTGAACCCATTTATTCAAGTACGAAAGGCTTGCATTACAGAGGGATTTCAATAGAGGTAAATTTGTCTGCTATGTTTTAGCAAAGAAAATAAAAAATTAAATTATAATTTAAAAAAAAAAAAAAAGAAAAGAAAAGGAGATTACCTCAAGAGAAGATTGCATGATGGTCCCTCCTGAATCCCTTGTCTTTCCATGCAACCATGCTTCCCTGCTACATTAACCAATACAAATTTATGTATAAGTATATAATGTTTTAATATTATTTTCATATTTAATATGTGTCTTTAAAATTAGTTCATTCACGATATATTAATATTATATAATTTTTTCAATAATTAGAAAGATAAATCTCAGTACAAAACTGGGGCACTCACCGAAGCAGGACCCGATCAAGCCCACAGTAGCAAGAAAAAGAAAATAACTCAAAAACACCTAGATGCCTGCCTATATGCTTTTGTTTTATTCGATAATTATCGATAGAACTTGCAATACAAAGTTGGCGTGCCTATAAGGATGAGGTTGGAAAGAGCTTAGCAAAAAGAGAAACAAACAAAATAATAAAACAAAAAATACGATCGATAAAAAGCAATCGAGGGGCCGAAGCCCAGTAAACCAGTGATCTCAGACCATCCCAACTCCTTGTTTTTGATAAGCAGCGAGAGAACTCACAACACAAAAAATTGGCATATCACAACAGGAGACTCGAGAGGTGCACACATAGCGTGAAAAGGGAAAAAATAACATAAAAATACTCTAACAGAACCGTACAAAAGGCCACCCTTCCAAAAAAAGTCAGAAAGCAAACATGAACACTAGAAGCAGATGCATGTCACGTCCGAACAGAGCTAGGGAATTATTATTATTATATTATTATTTATTTATTTTTTGATAATTACCGAAAGAAAACTCATTGTACATCCACTCAACAAGGGATATAGATATGCTCTCTCTTGTATCGTGAGTTTTTGCTCCTTAATTATTGAAAAAAAGGGGATGTCGTGCGCTTACTGTAAAGTGCACTGCATTTCTTAAAAATCTAGTTGATGGAGTGTTCCCACTAAAGTGAAATGCAGCATGTATGCGACTTAACTAGGTATCTAATTCGCATATCTAAATTTTTTTTTGATAATTAGCGAGGAAAACTCACGATACAAAAGCTGATATCTCACAGAGAGACCCAAGAAACACACTATAGTCCGAAGAAAGGGAAACTAACAAAAAATATCTAAACAAATCTAAAGATACCGATTCGAAACACTTAGAGCCAAAATCAAAGTAATCCACACCAAACACCCTAGACCTCACCATAATTAGAGCTGGCAAACTGTGACCCGACCCGATGACCCCCCACTTGACCCGCTACCCGACCCGACCCTAACCCGAATAATTAAAAATTTATTTCCACCCGAACCCAAAAATGAACCCGACTTGAATTTGACCCGACCCTTAGTTGACCGACCCAACCTAACCTGAAACCCGAAATGACCCGACTTGTGATGATCTGAGAAGTAAACCAGACCCGTCCTATATTCTAAAATGACCCAAATAGAAATCTAATTTATCATTAAATCAAAATAAAATGCTAATTATAGTCATTGCGTTTTGTAGTTTTAGTATAAATTGTAAGATCGAATAAATATATTATCAAAATAATTTGATTGGTCAACCTGAGATCCGACCTGACCCAAGGAAACCCGACCTAAAGTTGAGCCAACCTGAGGTTAACCCGACCTAATGTCGATCTAACATGAGACTGACCCAACGTGAGGTCGACTCGAACCCGAGGATGACCCAACCCAAGTCTGACCCAACCTGAATTTAAACTGACGTGAGACAAACCTGATGTGGCATTAACCCGACCTGAACCCGACCCAATTGTCAGGTCTAACCATAAAACATACCCACAAGTGGTCCATACCTAAGAGGAAAAACACACACCGGAGGCTTAATTATTTTAGTAAACTCACAAAAATTAATTATTTTAGTAATATTTTTCATAATCTAACTATATACTGCCATATTATTGTAATAACTATGCAAATTAGATATTCCAATTAGTTACCTATAACATTATTCTAATGAAAAAGAGCCCACAAAATCTCAAGGAAAGAGATATCTCCAATATTCTTTCATAAATGGAATATTGTGCCAAAGTTTTTGGGTTTTTTTATATGCATGTGGAGATTACTCTACTTTTATAACAAAAGAGAGAAATATTAATTATTACTCCAACATTGTTTCTCTTTTTTTTTTTTTTTTTTTTTCCTTTTGCTTATTTTTTATTTTGGTGAATTTTCTTAGGCTTCGTTTTGTATAGACATTTCGGCTTTTGTATTGCGAGTTCTCTCGTTGATTATGGAAAAAAGTTACTCCACCACTGTTGTAGCAGTGCTCACACTTTTTTTTCGAAAAAGACTAAACAAAAGGCTGAAAGTACAAAGCATGACGCACCAATGAAAAGTAGGGCTCCAGAGGACAAAAATAAACCAAAGAAGGAGCAAGGGCTACACTTGTTGCTCATCTCCAATCAATAAAAATCTATTTAATTTTATATATAATTTTTTTTAAAAATAAAAAGTAGTTTAGAAATAGATTTTTTATTAATTTAGTGTTTTTTTTTTTTTTTGGTTTTTAATTTTCCTGAGTATGAATTAAAATTAAAAATAGAAAAACAACAATGAGAACGAAATATTTTGAAAACCTAATTTTTTACTTTTCAAAATTAAAAAAGCTAATTAAGAAATGGGACCAAATAGAATCCAAGCAACATTATAATTTAGTCATAAATTGTTATGCATTAACATTCTTTTCTCTCTTTTTGCCTAAAATACGTCATCTTTCTTTCGCTATTACTTTCATCAAGTATTAAGTCATTCGTGATTGTTCACCTATTAGCGTTTTCTTCTTTGAATGTTTTGAAAAAGAAGATATCAACATATAAGCCTAGTGAGTACCCCACTTTATGTCAATTGCTTTTAGAATAGAACTCTACTTGGACTTATATGTGGATCTCATATTTGTCAGCTTTGTTGGTCGAGCCTAAAAGCTTGGCATCAAAATTAATATTATTTTAGTATAAGGTCTAAGATAGATACATTCACTATCCATGCTTCAAATCTAATGAGCATTCATAGGAGCGGGATATTAGAGTATAAAATTATTCATGACCCTTCGCCAATCTGCTTAAAATTTGAGATAATTGGTACACTTTTTTAAAAAGAAAAACAAGCAAGAAGACTTGGCACCCCGCAAGAGAAGGACTCGAGAACAACACATCATAGTGTGGAAAAGTTGCAAATGAATATTAATGTCTAGTTTGTTTCAATAATTAATGAGAGAAATCACAATACAACATTAACATGTGTAAATCATAGATACGAGTTACAGGAAAGAACATTCTCAGAACTTTGGTTTTCTTGTTAGAGTATTTGCTAAGGATTCATGAAAAGAGCTCATTATGGTGACAAATTTCCCTCCTCTCCCTCTATATCTAGAAATGATAACTCAATGCATCGGACTGCACTAAATAGAATTCTAAAAAGTCATATACAAACCTAGCCTTGCCTCTAGTACTATTAAGGAGATATTTTCTTGAACTTGAACTGATGACTATAGGTCTCAATGTAACACCCTTATATTTTACGTCAACTTAAATTCTGAATATCACTTTATCGGTTATATGTATGTATGGTAGATGAGCCAACTCCTAAAGTTGGGCATAGTGATAACAACCCTACTTGGAATGGACAAGGATTCGAGCCTTATTTTAATATTTTCTCACCATGTATTCCATACTTCTATAAGAAAAAGCATAATGCAAAAGACAAAGTTGAATAAATCAAATAGTTAACCTCGAGGAATTGCTCCAAAGACCGTGTTGTTGATGATGAGTAGCATCCCTGCCAAGAAGCAAAGAGTTGGGTGATCTCCCTTGGCTATGGACTGAAGTGGGCAGTTGATTATGAGGATCCGAACTCCTTCTATTTGGAGTGTTTCCAAAAATGTCATCAGATGTATCCCCAGACGATCCATTCTCAAACATATCACATTGTCCTGCTCAACATACATCATCACTAAAATTAGTCCACTTGCATTGCATTTGACTTTAAGAGAACTCAATAGTGGGCTAAAATTATAAGGCGTTTTGATTGGGTTTCTTTTGTGGTGTCAAGATTGGGGATTGAATTATGTCATTCAGTGAAAACATTGTTCGAGTGATCCACTAGTTCTGTAGACTCAAAAATATGGTGCTACATGTATGTGAACATATCGACTGGGTGCAATATTAGTGATTGATCAGGTGCACATGAGTTGGTTTCGACACACTGAGAAAACACTCAACTAGGACTAGAGTTGACACTTTTCAATTGGTAAACTTGGAGTTTGATTCTAGCTATTCGTATAAAGAATGGCTTTAAAGGCACCCATGGTAGATGAACCCTAGCTAACCGTGCTGCACATACAAAAAGTTCAGACTATGCGTGCAACTGGGCAATTAGTTAGGTGCACGTCATAAGCTAGCCTTGATATTGTGATTAAGAAAAAAAAATTATTGTTTCTTTTTCTTCTATTGTATTTTTGAAGAATACTTTTGTTTCTTTTGAGGATTATATCCTTATATCTATCGGACCAAAGAGGGCACCAACACGACATCACCGGATCCCATTAGAACTCCGAAGTTAAGCGTGCTTGGGCGAGAGCAGTATCAGGATAGGTGACCTCCTGGGAAGTCATCACCCTTAGGTTGGGGGCACTGGGAAACAGCCTCTCTTCAGGTTAACACCTTAAAGGGGGAAGGCTGCGTGCATCCGCCCCCCCCCCCCCCAAGACCCTGCATAAGCGGGAGCCCTTAAGGCACTAGATGTGTTCCTTTTATCCTTATATCTAACGGGAAAAAAAAGCTAAGAGTAGACAAGAGAGTTTTGAGATAGACCAGAAGAAGCAGCAGCTCGATCTGTAGTTTTCACCGTTCGATACATCTGTAGATAATGAAAATAAATGAAATAATTAAATACACATTGATCTACGAGCACAAGGCAAATACACGTGTATACATAATTGGTTCATATACTAATACATATGGGATAAATAGGTCCTAAAATTACATAGTGGTAATTGCCCCGCCTATTTAGCTAGGATTCAAATCTTGTATTCAAATATCGTATTTCCGTTTTCCTTCATATCAAACTCAAATTCTTAAAAGGAAATAAAAAAAAATGTACAATGTAACGATCGTCATTACCCAATTTCTATATTTAGTAATGTCGTAGAAAATTTATAAGTCAAAAAATATAATTTTAAAAGAAACTTATTGAAGCTAAATATTTTTGTTATTATATCTATTGGGTATACAAAATGGGAAAAATTGTCGGGTAATATTTCTATAAAAATAGAGAAACATTAATATATTTATTTATTTATTTTAATAATTCAGGAGCAAAAAAGCTTATAATACAAAAAAGGACCGTACCGAGGAACAAGGGCCCCAAGGAGGTCCAACAATATATTTATGTATATACCACATATACATAATAAAAAATTAAATATTTCATAAGAGATAATCAATCAGATATTGATGTTTATAAGTAAATTATTTCCGATCTTATTATCGGAGACATAAGGTATATACTTAAATTTAATAAATGTATTTAAAGCATTTTTCAAAAATAAAATGGGAAAGGGGAGAGAGCGAATTAACCATGGTTAAAAGATGGGTTGGAGAGGAGGGGGGGGGGGGGGAACATATCATTGAGAAATGATGGTGTTTCCTGTACAATCTACCTATTTTCACAGTCTCTCTCTCTCTAGGTTAACATTTCCCAAGGACATTTCAGAGATGTAAAAACCCCAAAAAAGTAAGAAAATGAAAGCAGAAAAACTGATCATTATCGATGACGTCCAAACCCCCTCTCTTCCCACCTTTTATATATATATAAATATAATATTATTGTTTAGTCGACAATTTTAACATACCAAGACTTCGAAAATCAACGTTATTGTGCTAACGATAATAATGAACAAAAAAATGGAAAATGGGATTATCATTTAGATCTAAATCGGAGACAAGTACTTAGAATTTGACATGGTGGGTCTGAATCACAAGGAAATAAGGAGAAAAGGGCTCTAAATCAAATTAAATGATCTGTATGAATTGGTATATTGGAAAAAAATATTCACCCTTTTATCGTTATAACTCTTAATAATCTAAAATAGTTTAAATCAAAATG
Source organism: Simmondsia chinensis (assembly GCA_018398585.1). Classification (NCBI taxonomy): domain Eukaryota; kingdom Viridiplantae; phylum Streptophyta; class Magnoliopsida; order Caryophyllales; family Simmondsiaceae; genus Simmondsia; species Simmondsia chinensis. The sequence continues at coordinate 39,043,400 of JAGTTD010000001.1, forward strand.
GCGAATTTCGCTCTCGATCTTGTGTCAGAGATAAGGGTTACATTTTATCACGGGAAAAGAGCTTAACAGAGTCAAATAGTTATCGTTATGGCAAATCTCGAGAGCAGATCGAAGAAACTACGAAGAAGTGAAAAGAGAGAGAGAGAGAGAGAGAGAGAAAGAGGAGATGGGGTTGCCAAGAAGGCAAAGGTTTTTCCCATTTTTATGATAAAGAGAGGAAAAGCTTTTGGAAGAGGGTAACCCAGTTCAGATAACACAATAGAGGAAAAAACCCAAGAAAAATAAAAGGAAAAGAAAATGAATTTCTTGTTCTAATATTGCGGGTTTTCAATTAATAAAATTAATAAATAAGTAATTACATTTTACCTGTAAATGAGACTTGACATGGGCTAATGTCAGATCCTTCACATCCATTAGCTCCAGTACCGACTTCGGCGTTGCCCCTATACACACACAATCACCCCCATTTTCATTCAATTTCTCTCTTTTTTTTTTTCCTATTAAAAAAAATTTGAACATGAAAGATCACACTATTAAGTATAATAGTGCTCTCACTTTGTGCATTAATAGGGAAAAAATAGAACTCATATTAAAATTTTAAAACGCAAGCAAAACCATTTATGCAGAAGTTTCATATAGGAGTTGTAAGAAATAGAAAAGATTTGGGTTTGTTTTGAAACAAGATCTCAATTAGACTTGTATCTAGATCTTATATGCTAACTGTGGTTTCGTGAAAATTCGCATAATAAAGGTAGTGGGTTCGTACTTATAGGCAAAATGAGAGACTAGTCCGGTGACAAAAATACTATTTTTGTTGGTATAATCTTAAGTTCTAATCAAAACCCCGCTTACTTAAGAGAAAAAGGGGGGCATACTTTCGTGGCCGCCAAGAAGCTCGACAGCATGGACAAAGCGGGCGTGAAGGGTTGAGGTCCATCGCATACGCGGGGCACGCATGCTCCGCTTGGCTGGAAACCGTGACAAGAACCGTGACCTCATTAGGCCTGCGGTTGTCTGATGATGATTAGAGCTGCCATGATTAAACGGACTCATGATACTATGAGCCCCTCCTGGAGTCGAACTACTAGTAGTAGTAATATTATGGGGGTTAATCCCTGCCGTTGATGACGGGGAATCCAAGGGTTGAGGTGCGAAGGGAAACGATGGAGGGTTTTGGTGGTAGACGGGTATCCCTCTTATGGGCCGGAGAAAGCCCAGTTCCTGGCCTAACCCACCACCTGCTCCACCACCGCCTTGATGGTGGTGGAGCAACTGGTGGTAAAATTGGTGATGATGGTGGAGGGATGGGTTAGGGAGCGAGAGGTCAGAAGCAGAAGCAGACGGGGTGGTGGGCTTGAAGGGGGATGCCACCGCCGCAGCTCCACCTATGCTAGGCGACACAGAATCAGAGGTGGGGCGAGGCCAGAATGACAAATCAAGGTCGGAGGACGAATCAGGGCGATGCCACGGGCCGGAAGAGGAAGTAGTAGAGGTGGGGTTAGGGTTAGGAGGGCTTATTTGAAGGGATAAATCCGGTTGTGCTGGGAACAACTCCATCTCTGCTCTTGTCTGTATCGTTTCAATTGTAGCGTTTCAATTTTATCGGATATGACCTTTTCAACTCCCTTAAAAAGAACTCTTTCCTTTGGAAGAGCTGGTGGATCTAGCGGTGGCGATGGTAGTCGCAGACGGGTTATTTATTCTAAATTTTGATTTTAATAAGGAGGATATTTGTGAAGTGAAGAGGGTAGTTGTAGGAGAGATGAGAAATAAGGAGAGAGAAATAATGACAAGGGGGTGTTTCGTTCGGGTGAAGTATAAGGGAGAAAGTGACAGTTGAGATGAAACAAAGAGAGAGAAAGAGGGCTAATATGAAGAAGAAGAAGAAGAAGAAACAACAGCACAAACATACATACTCTAGAGAGAGAGAGAGAGAGAGAGAGAGAGAATGTGTGAGAGAGAGATGGGTTTGCTTTTGTGGTCGTGTGGGTTAGGCTGAGAAAAATATTAAAAAAGAAAAAAGAGGTGGTAAAAAAAAGTAATTATGTTTTTTGACCATTTTTTTCATTCCCCTTTTCTCTAACATTTTGTAGCATCAAAGTTATTGATCACTAGAACTGTTAAATTTGTTACTTATTTATATCTATACTATATATTAATTAGAAAGTTTTTTTTTCCGAAAGTCTTCAATATTTCATTTCTTAAATTTTTAAACTATTACTTTATAGTCCTCTCTTTTAACTCCGTTCATATCTATATTCATATAGAAGATTTAATTTATTACAAGATTAGCTTTTTTTTTTATCATTTAAATGTACATAAGTCATTAAATGCATGTTCTAAAAAATCAGATCAACTCTATTTTGTGAATTGCTTATTTAGTATGATTTTTCTAACATGTGCCCAAGAACATTTATTATATTAAATTCAAGTCGGTTCCGAAAATAATGCTGAAAAATAAAAAAATAAAAAAATAATGCTGAAAAAAAAAATTCCAAATCTACTGTTGAACCGCGTTTATAAAATGCGGCTATACTAAACTGCGTCAACGTGAGGCGTTTAAAATAACCAAAAATCGCGTTTACAAAACACGGTTTACATTTGAATAAACCGCATTATAAAACGCGGCTCACTATGAAATGAACCACATTATCAAAACTCTGTTTATATGGATAAACCGTGTTAACAAAACACGGCTTTATAGTGAACCGCGTTAACAAAACGAGGAGAGGGGAACACCATGAGGGGAAAGCCCATAAACTGCGTCTCAAGAACACGGTTTATGCTAATATAAAACGCATCATAAAGATGCGGTTTTATTGAGGTATAACCGCGTCTTTATGATGCGGTTTAGTGAAAAAAGGGCACGCGGTTTTGTTTTAGTTGAAATGCGTTTCTTTGACTTGGTTTAATATAACCGCATTTTATAAACGCGGTTCAACAGTAGATTTGGAATTTTTTTTTCCAGCATTATTTTTTTTATTTTTTTATTTTTAAGCATTATCTTCGGAACCGACTCATTAAATTCTTGTATTTTATTGTAATTAATATTACTTAATTTGTAGGAAGAAATTTATTGAAAACTAGATATGTTAAATTTATTACTTATTTATATATATACTATATATTAATTAGAAATTTTTTTTAAAAAGTCTTTAATTCTTTATTTCTTAAATTTTTAGACTATCACTTTATCTCCCCTTCTCTTTTAACTCTATTTATATCTATATTTATATAAGAGATTTAATTTATGACAAAATTGACTTTTTTTCTCCTCATTTAAATGTACATAAGTCATTAAATACATGTCCTAAAGAATAAGATCAACTCCATTTTTGTGAATTGCTTAATTAATATTACTTAAATTTGTAGGAAGGAATTTATTGAAAACTAGTAATGCTTAAAATGCATTACTTAATTTATGTTTCTAATGATGTATTAGAAAACTAATAGGTTTTGGAAATAAATAAGGGTTGTTTATGGTATGTACCTAAACTTTGTTCAATGTCTCAGTTAAATTACGTCAATTGAGTCATGGAGTAAAATTAGTGTTAATTAGGCAATGAAAATTTTAGCAGTCAAGTCATGAATATGTTTATACTGGGTCAATAGGTGAGTTTGTATTGAATTCCTTGTATCTAGTATGACCAACTGTAAATTATTAAGTCATTTACTTGGCTTTTATTTTATGATAAGATTAAATTGACATTATTTAAATTGTAAAAAAATTGAATTTACCTAAGTAGAGGTACAATGATTAAATTTAGGGTTATTAACACCAAAGGTCCCTATACTTTGTCAATTGTATCAATTTAGTCCTTACACTTTTAATTGTATCAATTTAGTCCTTGCATTTTTAATTGTAACAATTTAGTCCCTTTACAATTCATATTATGTCAATTTGGTCCCTACAGTAACATTTGTGTTAATTTTTTAATGAAATTTTGAACGATTCGGCCATGAAATGGGTTAAATTGAGTCGATGAATGGATTTATAGTGAGTTACTTGCATCTAACGTGATTGTCGCGTTAAAATTTATGCCAATAATTTAATTTAAAGTTGACCAAAATACTAAATTGATACAATATTAATTGTAGATGGACGAAATTAACACATTAAAAATACATGAACTAAACTAACACAATGAGAAAAATACATGGACCTTTGGTTTAAATAACCCTTAAATTTATATAGTGAACAAAGTACATAGGGTTATTATGTAAAAACACCCAAATATAATATTAAATTAGTTACTCTTTTACAAGTTAGTGATTATCCTTTTTTTCTACTACGATGCGTTTTCTCGGGCTCCGCTTTAGTAGATGTGCCGATCTTGTACTGAGAGTTATCTCTCTAATTATAAAAAAAAAAAAAAAGAAAAAAGCTAGTAACTATCTTGCCATTTGTATCCAACATATACAAAGTGGGTACATATTTTAGATACTTTTAGCATTTCCTATAAGAAATTATCACTTAATACTACGAGGTTTGACCAAAGAGGGCACCAACACGCTGTCACCGGATCCCATTAGAACTCCGAAGTTAAGCGTACTTGGGAGAGAGTAGTACCATGATGGGTGACCTCCTGGGAAGTCCTCACCCTCAGGTTGGGGGCACTGGGAAACAGTCTCTCTTTAGGTTAACACCCTGAAGGGGGAAGGCTGCGTACATCCACCCCCCTAGACCCTGTGTAGGCGAGAGCCCTGGAGGCACTAGGTATGTTCCTTTACTACGAGGTTTGACCTTTCATTATTAAGATTGTCTAATATTTTAATATATAAAAAAGGATAATATTTAAAAAAATCTTCTCAATTATTGGTCAAAATTAAAGTGATCCTCTGAAATTTCAATTTTCATCAAAGACACCCTTTGAATTATTATTCACAATCAATGTGACATCTCTATAACTTTTATTTCATCATACACACTCTCCAAATTATTAGTTAAAATCAATGTAACTCCTTTAACTTCTAAATTATTTCAAGGCCACTCTCCAAACTACTAAAAAAGATCAATTTGATTCCCTAACTTCAAATTTTATCAAAGACATCCAAACTATTTAAAAATTTTGAAAAATATTGGGTTTCGGTACCTTGACTTTTGCTAATATATTTTATAGAGCCCTAAGATTTATAAATATTTTTGAGGTATCCTAAGCTATTGAAGCTTTCTTTTTTCAAAAACTTTTTTTTACAACTTCATCAGGATTCTATTAAATTGTACTATTGTGGTAAATAAAACAAAAGGAAAATACTTTAAATAAAATTTAACTATCATTTATATTTAAAATAATATAAAATATTTAAAAATATGCAAAATAATGTTAAAAGTTTAAAAAAATATATAACTCACTAACAATACCAATAAATAATTTTGAAAAAAATAATAATAAAGTTGTATTCTATAATTGAATTTATTGTAAATATACTTTTGGAATGTACAATTGTTTTAAATATAACTGAAACTTTTATCTTAGTTATATTATTTTTGAAGTGTCAGGTTAGTTTAAATTAACGGTCTTAAAGGAGTTGTGTGGATATTTTATGGCAAAATTACTAGAGTTCAAGTTATTTTAAAACCTCAGGACACATATAAACTATATTGTCAAATCTAAGGATACCTTAAACAAATTTTATTTGAATTTTTTTAATTCCTTTGGACGTCTTTGATATAATTTTTGAAGCTGGGGATTAAATTGATTTTAGTTAAATTTTTTGGGGGTGTCTTTTGATAAATTAGTAGTTGGGGGTTACATTGATTTTGACTAATAGTTCGGGGATGTCTTTGATTAAATTTAAAGTTCGAGGCAACTTTAATTTTGACCAATAGTTCAAGAGGTCTCTATAAATATTATCGTATAAAAATATAGCATGCAATTTAATTTTTTTTTTAATCTAGATACCCTCATTTAGAATTTCTTGAATATTATTTATAAAATGCGAACGTAGAAAATGTTTATTACAATATATAAGCAACTCCTTCACCAACATTTGGAGCTTTTTATTTATTTATTTAGTTATTTTCCCCTCCGAGAAGTGCTTATGCGAGACATAATTATGAAAATATATATGTTCTTTCCCTTGAAATCTAATATTCTTTTGTCATAGTTGATTTGGTGAATTTTTATCAAAATTTTTTTTAAGTACTTTTTCAAAATAGTTGATGTGCACATATATTAATGAAATTATATGCTACATCAATAATTTTCAGCAAATTTCAGTAAATTTTTGACAAAGTATTCATGTCATAAAATTTCAAACACTTTTTATTCGGTTATCTAACTAGTAATATATATGTATATGGAGCGGCTGGAATGAGAATAAAAATTTCGTGAGAATATAAGAAAATTAAATATAAGCCGTTAGATCTTAAATAAGATTGATTAACGATCCTCATTAAACACTTATTTAAGATCTAACGGCTTAGATTTAATTTTCTCATATTTTTACGAAACTTCTATTCTTATCCCAGCCGCTCCCTATACATATATGCACTATTTTTTGCTATGATATAACGATTGAAAAAATGGGATTTAATTTATGTGTGTTAGGTGAATAACAAAAAGTGTTAATTTAAAAGTCTAATTATATAATTTTGAAAGTTATTTATGTTTAAGATTTAGTATCTAATTAACTACTTAATTATGTTTAAGTTTTTTTGCTATAATGTTGCTCATGATTTTCCACTGAGATTTCAGCATGTTCTTTTATTTTACCTGGTTATTTTGTAGAGACTCTCTCTATACTCCTTTTAATTATAAAAAAATAATTTAATTAACTACTTCAATAATTTGATAACATAATTCAATTCAATTCCTTTCCAATTTATCCCTTTTCTTTCAAGTTTGACGTCGAAGGAAAAAAACAAATATGAGCTGAGATTTTTTAGGAGGGAAAAAAAGATGAAATGTATTTATTTTAATCATATAATAATGCGTCGATATACCATTTATTAAATTCTTGTTTTTACTTCGCTGGTCTGATTTTCACGTAATATTAAATTGAAGAAAATCTATATGTATTAATTAAAATACCAAATTTATATATCAATGATATAATAATATACGATTTTATTATAACAAATAAGAATATAGGATATTTTTGTATAAAGTTAATGACTTTTCACTAAACAATTGTTATAAAAACCGAAAATTTAAATTTCGTAGTAATGTAGTTTTAGAAAGTGTTTTAAAACCGTTTACTCTCAAAAATACGAGATCGTCATAACTTAGTCGGGTATAAAGGTGTCGTATCCTCAGTATAGAGTTAGACGCGATGATTAATGAATAGTTGAAACTCGGTTTTTGTTGGTTTTAATGATTTGTTGACTAATCTAATAGAACTAACAGTAAACTAATGTTGTCAAATCAATTAAGGATAGTTTAGGGAATGAATTCGGGATAGCTTAAGTCGAATTCCATCATTATATTTTATTATAACAATGACTTAGAGAGCTTAGGCTACAAGCATTAAGCCTTGGTTAACACTTGCATTAGGGCTTTGGATAACGAATTAGTTGAAGGGCATAACATATCTTATTACTCTAGGTGTAGCATAGTTATCTTAATAGCACTATTTAATTCTTTTTCACTCCTAATTCAATGTTAACTTATATAAAGATTGTGTTCAGGGTTGGATACAATCACAACCTTAACCACACTTGAAAATCTGTTATGTTAAAGTCTAGGCAACAAGCACATTGACAGAACGCAAATAAATTGAAAATCTAAACTTGTCTACAAGCTCATGCATAGAAAACCAATCGCAATAATTAATTCCCCACAGGGGTGCAAAAATAACATAACATAAATAATTTGCAACAAGAGGACTTTTACACATCACAAATCAAAAAGAGAAAGTAAAGAAAAAATCATGAATGATGACGCCCTCAATTGATGTTGACATTCATCCTTACTCTAATCCCCGACACTCCAACCACCTGCGCTTTGGTATTTGAGAATCCTTAGGTCTCATAGCGGCTTCAAAAAGAAGAGGACAAGAGGAGATAAGATAAAAGATGTGAAAAATTAGGTCTCCTCCTCCCTTTATAAAGAGGTGGCGTGCCCGAGGGTTACGCGCATCTTTTTTTGGAAGCACATACAGTTAACTTAGAATGCACGTAAATGTTGATTCATAATGAGTTACGGGCCAAATTATATAACAAATTGAAACTCTCGAAGAGATCTACATGTTCCTAGTGGTATCGTCAGTGCGACTGGATATTATTTGGTCATAAAAGCTCTTCTTTTAATCTTTTGCTCGTTTTAGGCTTGATAGATTGCTAAAATTCTTGGCCGATCGATCCATGCACCCATGGGAAGACTTTTCTCATCCGAATCCTGACCCGATGGGTACTTCTTTTCCACACATGATTGGGTTTCTCAATGTAGTCTCTAAATAAGCCTAAATTATACTTGATTTCTCCACTTTTCAACCCTTGTTTTCTCTGATACGCTCCAAGCCTAAATATACCTAAATTGAAACAAAACACCGTGTAAAAGGCGAATATGTTATAAGAATGAGGTATAAAATATATAAAAATAAGACACATCATGTACATATAATTATGGTTTGCCATTGACTCATCCTCTTCAAGAGACTGGTTGATTGAAGGAATTCAGTTGTTGAATCAAACTCATCTGCCACAATATCATGGATGCTAAAGTCAGAGAATTTTTTTCTTTTTTGAACGGATAAAGTCAGATTTCAACCCATAGAAATGAAACTTTTTATAATTCACAAAATCTTATCCTTAGTCATGTCAAAAGCGTTTTGTTTAATCATTCTCCTAGAGAAACCAATTACGTTGTGGACCACTTTTCGAGATCTTTATTTTTATTGAGTGGCTTTGATTATACTCTTTGGTTTCTCTCCTTTTATTTACCTAATGTTTCTTTTTCTTTCTTTTAGTTAGTTCTTTTTTTCTTTGATAATTAGCACAATAATCGCTATACAGAAACTGGCGTCCCATGAAGGTGGAACCCGAGACTACTCCTGAGTGGGTAAATATCAAGGCAATAGGAGTAAAAACCAACAACGGCAAGATCTACCTACACCCACCTCCCAACATACATATCATCACCCACTGCAATCAAAAATGCAAACAGAAACCAAAACAAAATGGCACATCGGAGGATCTCAGTATAAAAATTGCCTACATAAAGATAGTACTATTTTATAGCAACAGTCAATCCTCTAAAAAAAAAAAAAAAAAAAAGGTACATATGACATTGCTTACACTTATTTTTCTAGAAAGTAACAAAGTAATTCATCTAGCTACTACAGCAATGAAAACAATCGAACATTTACACCTAATTTCGAGGTGAATGTAAGCTTCTCTTTTTTTCCTTAATTACTTTCCTTTTCTTGTACTTTGTCCTTTCTTCCTTCCTATTCTTTCTTCTTTATTTCAAATAAGTTTATTTACACCATTACTCTGTATATTTTGCTAATTATGTTAATTTATTTGCTAAACTTTTAATTGAGTTTATTTAGTATTTGTTTAACTAAAATTGCACTAATTTCTAAATGAAATGATAATGTTGATTTTTGACTTATTAACATTGTCATTTCATTTAGAAACTCGTAAAAAGATATGCAAGTCATAGATTTTTTACCTAAAAAATATATGAAAGGGACAATTACCTCATAATTATAATCATAAGTTAACATTAATTATAAACTTAGACTTGATTAAAATAATTTTAATTATACAGTAATTAAATTAATATAATTAAAAATTTAGGGACCGTGATGTCACAATAATCAAAGTAAAAGGGCCAATGAGCTAAATAATCCTATTAAATATACTTAATTTGTATATCTAGTTTTATCATAAAAAGTTTGCATATCTAATTTGAATACTAAATAATATAATAGAAGTTCATTAAACTATAAAACTAGTATTAATAATTTACTTTTTTATAATTATATATATATATATATATATATAAAATACTAACTGGGTTTATTTTTGAAATACAAAATTTATTGGGTTTTTTTGCTTTCCTTACATGTTGGCTTTGGACAGCCGAAGACGTCTGCATTTGTCCGTGGACAATAGTCAAACTAACTTTTATAACGCTCTTCATTTTGTACTGAAATTCCATTCCTCTTGGCCCCAACTTATTAATCTAACCAATAATTTGAAATATTTTATTAATTTAGTACAACAAGCAAAATCTTTGCATAGTCACTGTGAATGTATTACAATATTGTGAAGGGGTATGCAATACAATGCTTTTCTTTTGTGTTGATTTTTTTAATGCAATGTTAATTACAAAGTATTTTGATACAGATCTGATGCAATATAGATAAAGAAATTTAGAGGAACGAAATGTTCAATAGCTTTCCTTTATATTCTTATTGCTAAAACAATTAAGAACAAAGGGAAAAATATGTTTATTCTTGATTTTCACAATACGAGAATAAGAAAGAGCAAATAGGAAATAAAATTTATGAAAATTGAATAACTAAACTCTAGTCAGCCTCCCTCTTTAAGTAGAGGAATTTTCCTAACTATACTAAAAATAATTAAATAAAAATCAAAATAAATTCCTATTTAAAGATCAATGGTGGATATTAGCTATTCATGTGCTCATCTATCAATCCTTGTGCTTTTCTCCTTGTTCGACAACCGTTGAACTTTCCGACTTGAAGGTAAACTTTTGTGCGCATTCTGCCATCTCGCCAAGATCCGATCCGCCGAGTAACTCACCAAAAGATAAGATGCAGCTGCATCATTGTCCCTGAGTTGGAGGGACTTCGTGCTCGAATTTGCAAACAGATAATTTGGGAAATTCTTGCTAAGTTATGACCCCCCGTGCCCATCCTTCATCTAGTAAGCCCCAACTTACCAAGCTTGCCCAGACGTGGACTAGTGATCCAACTCACGAAGATGAGGGTTGTAACCTGTCTTGCCAAGGCTTAGGCTGCATCATACTCCCTGGCCTGAAAAGAATTCACAATCGAATTCGCCATGATTCATTCGGATCATTTTCGCCAAGTAACGAGCTGGTTCATCCTCGCCCAAATTTGCATTACTCGCCAACTTCCATCCACAACGGCTTCTAGGAATGACGCACAAAGCGTACATCCCTATCCAACACAATGTTGGCGGGGATGTTATGCGTGTACCCCTCATGTAAACCTTCTTGGGTTTTGAATTCAGTTTTCCACTCGCCTTTTTGGAGATGCAACTCTTGTGGTATCCCGCTTTCAAACCCAACTTACTAGACACCATCGAATTCTACAATTAGTATTGAAAATTATTCAATTTCGAAACAGGTAATCAATATTGTACCATGATCTTACCGAAGGTCCTTCTATCAAGGTATATTCACCATGTCCCATACTTTGTTGGCGTCAAGATAGTTGATCCACTCTTTAGGCCTTCTCGAACGAAAACCCTGGTAAGTAGCTTCCAAACTTGGCGTCTGAGCACCCTCCACAAGGCTAATTCGGTAATGCATCCTACTCGGTAAGGTAGCTCTCGGTGCTAGATCAAATCGGTGTTGAATACCCCTCAATGATGGTAAGGTAATCGGGTGCTCTTTCGATATTTTTCCCTGTTCCTCTTGGCACTTCTTGCCTATCTTCTTCTCACCAACCTCTTTGGCGAGCATTGCTCTTGTCTGGGGATTTGGGTTTTTGGTTATCACCGAATGTGGTGCTTCGTCCTCCTTAGGCAACAAGACTAACTTTGTGCCCGCAAACACAAAGCTGTAGGCGTCCCACCTCCCAACATGGGTAGTGTCTCTGTCGAATTGCCATGGTCGTCCAAGCAACAAGTGGCATGCATCCATAGTAAACATATCACACCATATTTCATCCTGGTATTTCACCCCAATTAAAATGTTAACTAGACAACATTTTGATATGGTTACCTGGCTTCCTTTCTCGAGCCATAACAACTTGTAATGGTTTAGATGCTCCTCCATCTTTAACCTAACTTTTGGACTACTTCCTTGGAGATAGGATTCTTACAGCTCCTAGAATCAATGACTAGGCAACATACCCTTCCCCCAATCATACATGTTGTCTGGAAGATGATATCTCGAAACCAGTCATCCCCTTCTACTACCTTAGGCATGAAGCAAAGCCATCGGACCATAAATAGGTGGCCATCCTCGGTTCTATCCTCTTCTCCCCCATCCGGTAGTGATTAAACTAGAGCCATAGTCGTTTGGTTGGGATTCGCACCCAATTGCTCTAGGCACAGTTTGATTTGCTGGAATCTCTCCTCCATCTCCTCGAATCTCCTCTCGGTCTGTCATCATAGATCTGGCTCATGAATGTCACCAACAATGGTGTACTCTATTGCCCACGGGCTATATTAGAAAATGTTTTGAGCTCTGATATCAACTGATTCAATGAAGAAAAGAAAATTTATGAGAACGCAAGGTTCAACAATCTTTCTTTAAATTCTGATTGCTAAAACAATTAAGAACAAATGGAGAATAAGTCTATTCTTGATTCTCATAACAAAGAATAAGAAAGAGCAGATAAGGAATAAAATATATAAAAATTGAATGATTAAACCCTAGTCAGCCTCCCTCTTTAAGCAAAGCAACTTTCCTAGGTATACTCAAAATATTAAAATAAATTAAAATAAAATAAAAATTAACTCACTCTTCAGCAACTTCAGCTTCTGAGTAAGCTAATACATCGGAGTGCCTTCAATACAAGACTCTCATACGTGTCGAACGGCAGGGAGAAAATCCTCGTGATCTGCCCAGAAGTTGAAGAACTTGAAAGGAAGACGCCGGGCATGGCGCTCTCCAAGCCCTCTCACAACACTAGCACTGTGGTCTGAAACGATATGGCGAGCAAGAATCTCAGTGGAAGCAACAGGAAAGTCACGAAGCCAACTCTCACTAACCAAGCACCAATCAAGCTGCTTGAGGATCAATCTGTCATCCTCGGCATTATTGGACCAAGTAAAATGTAGACTAGAAGAAGGGATAAGCGTAAGCTCGGCCTCAGTAATGCACTCCTGCCACCGCATCTATCAGACGTACTAAGGATGGCATTGAAATCCACGAGGGGGATCCAAGGCTCACTCAAAAGGCTAGCACCAACACTCCGAAGATAGTCCCATAGAACTTGGTGAGGCCCAGGCTGGTTAAAGACGTAAATAAAAGTGGCGAGGAAACCCACAGTTCCAAAAAGATCCGAAATATGACCGGTAAGAAATTGATCACCTCCCCGAATGAACTCGACTTTATAGGTGCCCGAGTCCCAAGCAACTGTGATGCGACACTAAGAATGACAAACTCCGCTGAAAAGAAATCTCCATCCATTGGCACAACGGGCAATCATAGACTCCACATCAAAAGGCTTGGTTTTGGTTTCAACCAAACCAATGATAGATAAACGATTGGAAGATATCCAATCACAAACAGCGCGCGAAGAGTCGGGGTTATTGAGCCCCCTAATGTTCCAACATCCTATAACCATGATGAAATAATTAGAAAAGAATACACCTCAGGACCAGTTGAGAACACGGCCCACACACCCGGCCGCAAGGGTAAGATGCCGCCTCAGTGCCTCCACGAAAGACTCTACACACTAAGGTGTGGAGGGGTCAGACGGACTCTCAAATTGGGCACTGGCTCCAACAATGGCATCCTGAGCCACCTCCACCTCAGAAGGCACTGACTCTGAGTCATGGAAAGAAGAGGGAAGAAAGTCAGTAAAAGTTCTTCGAGGAAGAGAAACATATCCAGATGAAGAAATGACTCGCCTAGGATCTGGGTTACAGCTCTACCTCGTCTCGTATCATTATCCCTAGAAGGAGTGAGAGGACTACAAGGAAGCCCCTCTAAATCGGGCCCATTCCCCCTGTTACAAACCGATATTCCGAGGCTTGAGTTCAAATTGGCTTTGGCGGGAAATTCTGTTAAAAGCTGTTCTGTTGTGGCTGCTATGCGTTACTGCTGCTGTTACTTGCTGATCTGCTACCACTTGCTGCTGTTTTGCTGTTATGTCACTGTTTTGGCTCCAACAATAACAATAATTCAAATAAATGAAAATCTGAACATAATCTCAAGTTGAGATTAAATCTCTCTTTCTCATCTCCTTTTCCCTTCTTTCTCTCATCTAATTCTAAAACTCTTCTTTCTCATCTAAACTCTATATTCTTTCTCATCCCAAACTCTCAATTCTATCCAATTTATATTAGTTTACGTTTGAGGTTCGAGCCCGAGGATAACAATTGGTATCAGAGCCTCGATCCGATCGAGTGCGCAATCAAAATTAAAAAAAAAAAAAATCCAGAAAATTTATTTCAGTACAACAATTCGTTCAGCACTGCTCACAGTTCCAGATCAAGCATATTAGATTAGAACTTGCAAATTTCAGAAAATTTGGGACATGGCTGGTGCATCAACTAATAACCGAGATCCGGAGCTTAATGACAAGGTTGAGCTATTGAGTACTAAGTTCGATCAGTTCAATCAGCAAATGACCGTGATCAGGCACAAAATGATAGCATTCAGCAAATGTTGAGGATGTTTTTGGATAGAAACTCGAACAAGGGAGAATGGCTGCAACAAATTGAAGAAAAAATTGAAAAATCACAAGATGAAGAGAGAATTTCTCCAAGCCAATGCACGCATGAAGTTCTTGCTGCAGAATTGCAAGATCAACTTCCCAAGATGAAGGTAGCAGCTTCAGTCCAAGATTTTGTTGCTGATTTACAGTCTGCACAACATAAATTGATACAAGCACAAGCAAGTGATTCACTTCTGTTTGGCGAACTGCACAACTCAATCAAAGAGCAAGATCAAATGAGTAAAGTTGAGGTTTGTGTAGCAAAGAACATTAACAATAAGCCCCTAGATCAAAGTGATTTGGACAAGTCAGAATTGGAGCTTGTTTTGATCAACGAAGAGGAGATCAACAATGAATGAGACAAATTAGAAGCTTGTATGGAACAAGTTGGGAGCAAGGGACATTTTTTCAAGGTACAAGCTAATGTTAGACCTCCTGAATATCATGAAGTGCTACTTCAACAGCCAATTTATCAATGGGAAGATCAGTTGGAGGTTGTGGCTGCAGGTCATAGTCAACAAGTTGTCAGCCAACACTTGACATGTTCAAACTCGAAATTGGTGCTACAATTATTTCTAATCTCCTTCCTATGCTTCAAGAGACCTCAAGTTCAAACTCAAACAGTTGGTGTTAGCCTTCAAAATCCAACTCCAGTAGCAAATATGCAGTTTTGGCATGCCGATCGGCAAGTTCGGCATGATTTATTTCCATTTTTGAGCGGAGATTTGATTAATAGGGTCTCCATCATGAAGCTATGGTATTGGGAGGATATTTGTGAGTTGTTCATCAAGTTGTACTGCAGTAACAAGTGCTCATTAGCTGCATTTTCTGGTCCAGCTACACGTTACTGCAAGCAGGGGACTTCTTCAGTTGCAGTTCAGTTGGAAGATCACCATTCTCTGCATTCTTGAGGACAAGAATGTTCTCAAGGGGAAGGGAATGTTACAAACCGATATTCCGAGGCTTGAGTTCAAATTGGCTTTGGCGGGAAATTCTGTTAAAAGCTGTTCTGTTGTGGCTGCGATGCGTTACTGCTGTTGTTACTTGCTGATCTACTACTACTTGCTGCTGTTTTGCTGTTATGTCACTGTTTTGGCGCCAACAATAACAATAAATCAAATCAATAAAAATCTGAACGTAATCCCAAGTTGAGATTAAATCTCTCTTTCTCATCTCCTTTTCCCTTCTTTCTCTCATCTAATTCTAAAACTCTTTTTTCTCATCTAAACTCTATATTCTTTCTCATCCCAAACTCTCAATTCTATCCAACTTATATTAGTTTACGTTCGAGGTTCGAGGCCGAGCATAACATCCCCTAGGACTAGAATGCTGAAAAGAGGGAAGCCCCGCCATAGCGGGCCCATTCCTTCTAGGAGAAAGAGACGAGTCACTAGAAGAAAGCCCCTCTAAATTAGGCCCATTCCCTCAGTGGAAATAATGGGAGATTGGCTAGAGAAAAGCCCCTCCAAATCAAGCTCATTTCCCCTAGAAACAAAAGATGAGGAAAGCCCCTCCAAAGTGGGCCCATTTCTTCTAGAAAAGGATAGCCTAGAAGGACAAGATGAGCTTGGCCCATCTGATGTGAGACGCGGCCCAAGAGTGAGCCCGGGAAGAGAAGGACATTGCTGCCCTCCCCCACGTGGCCCATGCAGCCCAAGAGATCCCCTTCGTCTTGCTCCACTACCACCCCCCCTAATTAGCCACAAGCCCAACTTCATGCCAATGTCACTAGCCTCACCAAGCCCATTAGAATCGGGCTCAATTTCCCACCCCTTTCATTATCACCATTCCTTGGCCCAAGAGGGGAAAACCCCTCCATGTTTGCCTATTTCCCCTAGGGCCATTTGGAATTGGCCCATTAAGCACTAGAGCCCCATTCCCTACAACCTCCTTACATCGCCTTCGGCGTTGCCGGGACTTTTCCTCGCCACCACCTTTGATTGCTCAGGGAGAATGGTAAAAGTATTTAGGGTGTGACAAGAATGGCCAAAACCCCGACATTTACGACACACCTTCGGCATACCCTCCAATTTGACATTCACCGGTATAATCCTACCGTCGTAATCAACCAAGAGTCTCATTACGGGGTTGGTCCAAGCATCTAATTGAACAAAAACACGGGCATAGCTAACCATCATACCCTCAAGTGTCGGTTGCTCCATGTATAAGGGGTGACTTACACCACTAGCTGTTGAACTCAGGGACCCGTCCGACCATAGGGAGGCCGGGAGGCCATGCAACTGGATCCAAATAGAGATCTGGGAGAGGTCATGAGATGGCAAAAAATTGGGTTGCCACCACTCAAGAGAGAGGTAGTGCCCGTTAAGGGTCCAAGGCCCACACCGTAGTATCAAGTCCGACTCAGCCACCGACTTGAATAGAAAATAGTAAACCTTTTTGCCCGCAATTATACATTCAAGACGCTTCGATCCCCAAAGCATCTTAGCTATGGCAACACACCGGGAGTAAGCAACATGCCCCCCTATAATAAGGCCAACAAGACACCGTCCTCATTTTTCAAGCCCGGGGCTACATCTATGTCAATAATAGTAGTAACAACTTCCCCATTCACCAGCTTTGGAGGAGTGAATTGAAGTGTACCACCTGGGGGTGGCAAGCTGCTACTGTGATTCAAGGCCGGGTTGTTTCACTTGGTTCACCCGGTTCAGTCATTGGAGCCAAAGCAAGCCAAAAAAAAAAAAAAAAAAAGTAAAACCAACTTTGTAACAACTTTCAAATTGTGTAACAATTTGTAACAACCTTCCTCAACAACTTCAACTAGCACGCAACCACTTCGCCCTCCACCAGCAAGGAACGACAATGGCTGCACCACCAGGGGAGCAAAAATGTCCACACACAAGGACCACACAACCTCCAGTAGTAAAAATTACAACAAGATCAAGAAAACAATCACCAAGCAAGATTAAGAATCAAACAAAACTCATGATCATCATGATCATGAAAAATAAAGCCTGTTTTCCAGAAATAGGGGCTATAAAACTGAAGCACGGTGACCAAAACACGATCCAAGAACCACTCAAACATCCATGGAAACAAGGAAGCAAGTAGAGGTAGAGGCCATACGAAGAGTTGCTCTACAAGAGAAGAAAACCCAAAAGATAATCATGATAGAAAAGACCCAAGGAGAGAGAAAATGCAAACCGAATCCAATACCAGCTCAAGAAGCAAGAAAAACCACAATAATGGAGGTCGCTAGGAAGATGAAGGATGAAAATCCAGAGAGTATGCACTGGAAAAGCATCCTACACAGCCATCAACATCCAACGCAAACGCCCTCACTCTCTTGTGTTTCCGCCCTCAAAATTAGTAATTGGATTGGTGCTCCGATCACCCCACAAAATAGAGGAGATCACGAGGACTCCAATCTGGTCTTAGTGCCACCGTACGACCTCACACGCGCCCTCACACACCAGGAACAACCGCGGTGTAGAGATGAGAACTCCTCACGGGCCGCCGCCGGAAAGCGCTGAGGGTTCTTCAAGTCACAACCCTCTTCTAAGATTCTTGAGGACAAGAATTTCTAAAAGAGGGAGTATTGTCATGATCGGGATTTGGAGTTAAGGCCTTGGGAGTCATTGATCGTAATAAAGTAGTTTAGTACTAGTTTAATTAGTACCTCATTTAGGGGAATTAGCCTAATAAGTCCTCTTTAGTTCACTTGTATAAGTCAGGGGAGTCAATTAGCTAGTCAAGAGTGGCAGCTAAAGAGTGGGAAAGTCGGTTAAGTGAAGATGTTTAGATGCAATATATTGTTCATATTCAAGATGTAGTATAAATAGGAAAGTCTCTTGTAAAAAAAAATTATTGAATGATAATGAATTGATTTCTCTCTCTCATCTTAATCTTCTCTCTATTTCTCATCTCTATTCACTTTTTTCTCATCTCATACTCTATTATCCTTAGATTATGATCAAGATTTATGGCGTCATCAACTAAGTACCCCTCGTTCAATGATAGCTGAACACGAGTTAAGAGAGGCGTTTTGACTGGTTTACTATTCTTCACATAATGTTTGATGAGGAGGTACAATGTCTACTTATGTTTTGAGACTAAGAGACCATATGCTTGGCGCTTGGTTTCGACATGGAGAAAGTTGTGTAGAGGTCGTAGCTCTTTCATGATTTGGTAAATACAATGCGAGTGACAATTTAGATTAACAAAAGTGACCATGAGGATGATGTCATCAATGTAAAGGAGAAGAAAGAAAAGGTCAAGCTTGGTGTGATAGATGAACAATGATGTGTCCATTTTACCACATTTGAACTTCTAGTAATATAGGAAGGTACATCAATAACAACAATAACAACAATCGTAATACCACAAGGGCTCCAGCATACGCAAGGTCTGGAGGGTATATGTACGCAGCCTTCCCCCTTTAGGTTCTACTCTAAAGGGAGGCTGTTTCTGAGGACCCCTAACCTGAGGAACGTGTCACCGTGAATGCATAGAAGCCATTTGATTGACAACTTGACCTCTTTCTCATATAGGAAGGTGCTACACCTACTTGAACCAATCATGGAGATGTTGTTTCAGTCCATAATGGATCTTGCTTAAGCAAAAGATATGGTAAGGTTACTTAGGGTGGACGAACTCTTGCTCCGAATGCATCTTAACCTCTTCCTTGAGAATGCCATGTAGGAAAATGTTTTTAACATCTAGTTAGCAAATATGATGTGGCTGAGTGATGATTTAAGATAGGATAAATTAAATAGCAGATTGGTTGACCACAAGACAAAAGGTTTCATGACAATAAGCCCTTACATTAAAAAAAAAAAAAAAACCCTTTAGTGACAAGGCGAGCCTCTAACATCTCAATGGAGTCATCAACCTTATACTTAATTCGAAATTTTTGAGTGCTTCCTATAATATTTTTAGTCAGGTCATATGATACATGGTCCCGTGTTTGGTTTTATATTAGCATGTAAAAATTCATCGACTGTAGCTTCTTGCCACTATGGTTTCTTAGCATCATGCGAGTAACACATGGGTTTCTATGTTGGGGAACAGTGATACAAATTGGAAAAGAAGGAACTTGGTATGAATCATTTGATAAAGAAATTACGGAGATTGAGATAGAACAGACGAACCCAATTTCAGAATATATGACAGTCAAGATTGGGCAGATGAAATTCAATGTGTTTGTGAAGGAGGCGGTGGAAGGAATCTGGGTAGAGGGAGGCCAAGAAGCTAGTCCATATAGAGGAGGAGATGATTCAAGTCAAAAGGATCAAGATCAAAATCCAATCCCCTTAGCAATGTGTCCAATATATGATTAGGAGATGGCCCTCGGATCTGAGTTTGATGTTCTATCCAGGGTGGAAGAGACACCAGGTGAACAGAGACTGTCACTAGCCTTAAGAGAGAGCATATCCTCGCCGGAGTCCGCTAACATGGTGGTTGGAAACAAGCCATGGGAAGAACAACAAGGAAGGTTGGGACATTACAGCCACGCATGGGAAGATGGAAGGAGAGTACAAGGAGCAATTAATGAGAGAGAACCAGCTTTAACATCACCAAATAAAGTAGGTACTTTTCAGAAGCATGGGGAAAGTGAAGTACAAGGCAACACGCAAGGGGAAAAGGGACAAAATGAGATTGTACCAGTGGACAATGACCACTCTCAGACATAACAAGGACACCAATTTGAATTTGAAATTGATGATAGTAGGCACCTAAACCTTCCAATCCAAGAGCAGCCACATATAGAAGTATATGTGGACCTCAGTACTGATCTGTCACCTACAGTACAAACAGCCACAAATGAGACCAATAAGCAACAAAGGAAAAACAACACTCCTGATGACTAAACCAAAGAAAGGAAAGGAAAGAGCAAAGGAAGCATGGTCTTTGGGAGAGGACATTGGATTCAGATTCCATGGACCAGAAGAGGAGATAATCAAGATCATATGTGCAACAGAGGAGGAAGATTTCACTGTCAATAGAAGGAAGAATAAGAAGAGACGCATGGCACTACCAAAACCAAGAAGATGAAGTTTTGCGCTTGGAATGTGAGGGGATTTGGGGGAAAGGAGAAGAAGTCTGCAATCAAGGACATCTCATTGACTCATAGACTATCTGTACTTGGCCTGGTTGAAACAAAACACAGTAAAGTCTCAGCAACAGAAATCAAAAAGTGTTGGGGAGCTGACACAAGCCACTAGGAGGTTGTTCCAGCTGAGGGAAGTTTTGGTGAGCTGATCCTGATATGGGACGATGATGATTTCACTGTCACCTACATAATCAAAAGTACACGATGGATTTGCTTGGTGGGCTCTATGCTTAAAGAAGATTTTACTTGTATTATAGGCTTAGTTTATGGCCCATGCTCTTATGTGGGAAGGGGGGCCATGTGGGAAGAATTACAAAGGGTTCTTAGTGCCAATAACATCCCTGCACTTCTATTTGGAGATTTCAATGAAATCCTAAGTAGTGGAGAAAGAAAAGGGAGATTGAACATGACCCAGGGTACTGGAGACTTTAGAGATTTTGTCAACAGGATTGGGGCTATAGATGTGCCATTAATAGGAAGAAAGTTCACTTGGGAAAGAGAAAACTCTATGAGTCGCATAGATAGAGTGTTAGTTCAAAAAGAACGGCTTAGTAGGTTCCCACATTTGAAATTGTTTGGGCTAGAGAAAGGTTTATCTGATCATTGTCCAATCATCACTCAGTTGGAGGAAACATAGTGGGTCCTAAGCCTTTTAGGTGCTTTGATTGTTGGTTTTCCCATCCAGAATACTCCAAAATTGTAAAAGAACAATGGCAAGCAAGTTCAAGCATTTCTTTTGTGAAAAAACTGAAGAGACTTCATCAGCCTTGAGAAAGTGGCACAAAGAGGTTTTTAGGCACATAGAGCTCAAGATTGCTACATTAGAAGATGATCTGGATAGACTGAGATCTAGAGCAGAGATGATGCACCTATCAGAAGAGGATTTGGCTAGAAAGGCTGCAGCTACCTCATTACTTTGGATTTGGTATACAAGGAAAGAGAGGTATTGGCTACAACTCACAAGAAGCAAAGAGATCAAGGAAATGGATCAAAATACGAAGTATTTCCATACCCTTGCATCTATCAGATCAAGAAAGAAGGCTATGCATAGAATAAGAGTAGGGGGTCAAGTACATTACAAGCCCAGACAGATGAAAGCAGCAATTAACTTATACTTTCAAGACATATAGTCAGAGCCACAGCCTTGCAGACATGATGTGGGAGAGTTGGACCTGCCAAGGCTAGATGCAGGAACAACAACACATCTAGACAGAATTCCAGATTTTGAAGAAATAAAGGCAGCAATTTGGGATTGCAATGTAAGCAAAGCTCCAGGATATGATGGTTTTAATTTCAAATTCATAAAAACCATGTGGGATACACTAGGTGATGACTTGTTAGCATACATCAAGGAATTTTTTGTCTCGGGAGTTATAAACCCAGCTGTTAACACCACATGGGTTTCATTAATCCCAAAGATTGATGGAGCAGTGGAGATTGCTGAATTTAGACCCATTAGTATGGTGGGTTGTGTGTAAAAGGTCATATCAAAAGTTCTAAGTAGGAGAGTAGCAAAGGTGATGAAGAACCTAGTAGGGGAGAATCAAACTGCATTTGTAAAAGGAAGGCAAATTCTGGACGGGCCTCTTGTGGCAAATGAGGTGGTTCACTGGTTGAAAAAGAGGAAGAAGAAGGGAGTGTTACTAAAGCTTGATTTCCAAAAGGCATATGACTTGGTAAATTGGTTATTTGTGAAACAAGTGCTTGAAAAGATGGGTTTTGGGTGCATATTTTGCATCTGGTGTTTGAATGTATCTCTACCCCATCTATATGCATCCTGGTCAATGGCTCGCCAACTCTTCCATTCAAAATGGACAGGGGGCTTAGATAAGGAGACCCACTATCACCATTCTTGTTTGTATTGCTTTCAGAAGTGCTAAATAGAGCAGTAATTGAGGCTATCAGAAAGGAGAGAATTCAAGGCATTGAAGTAGGAACCCAAACGATATTGTTAACACACTTACAATTTGCTGATGACACATTATTCTTTTGCCCTGCTGATGAAGGCATAATATTCAACATTCAGAATCTCCTGCAATGCTTCAAAGCCGTATCAGGACTGAAAATAAACTATAACAAGTCTGTTATTGTGGGGATTGGGGTCTCAGCAGCTTGGATCAGTGAGGTTGCAGGGGCTGTGGGATGCTAGGCTGGTTCATTGCCAATCAAGCATTTAGGACTTCCACTGGGGGCAAACCCAAAACATTTATCTACATGGAAGCCAGTTCTGGAAAAAATTGAAAAGAAGCTTGTAGTTTGAAAGCAAAAATCACTCTCAAAACCAGGTAGATTGACACTTATAAAGGCAGTACTCAACAACCTACCAACATACTATATGTCCATTTTTCAAGCACCAAAGATAGTCCTCAAAAAGATTGTAAAACTTCAAAGAAATTCCTTTTGGGGATCAAATGAAGGGCATAGAGGGGTTCCTTGCATCAAATTGGAACTGATCCAAAAGCCGAAACATTTGGGAGGACAAGGAGTAGGAGACCCTTTAATCAAGAATGCAGCCTTGCTCTTCAAGTGGTGGTGGCACTTTACAGAGGAAGGCTCTCCCTTGTGGAAGAATGTCATAACATCAATCCATGGGGGAAATTCAGGTTCCTTAACACCAATGCAACCATGGAATTCAGGACACGGTCCTTGCGGAGCAATAGTTAGCGGCATCAACATGTTGTAGAACCCACAGATAGTGAAGTCGGCAGTGAGAATTCAGCTGGGAGACGGTTCAAAGGTGAGATTTTGGAAGGACATTTGGGTAGGGGAGATACCTTTGGAGCTTAGGTTTCCTGATTTGTTCATAGTATCTTTACAAAGGGATCACTTCATCTCACAAATGGGAATTTGGGATGGGGGTCATTGGAGATGGATTCTTAATTGGATAAGAACTTAATTGGATAAGAAGCTTCTTTACAAGAGAAGATCCAAATGTAGAGGCTCTAAACACCTTGTTGATGGGCGTATGCCTGAACAAAGATGCTAAAGACAAGCCGTGGTGGGAGAAAGAGGCAGATGGTGGTTTCAAAGTAAACTCCTTTGTACATGCAGTAATGTCTCAATCTACAAACTCAAGTCTTATTGATCATCTAGTTTGTGGAGCTTGGAAAGGCCTAGCACTTCCGAATGTAGAAGTCTGGTCTGGATGGTGTTGCTTGGAAAGATGAATACAAGGACGAGACTAGGTGGGAATAGGTGCGGCAAGTGAAACAAAAGAGTGAGAGGTGGTGATTGTGGTGCCAACGCTCATAATAGTTAGTGTATAAGCCACGAAGGGAGACGGGGCCTATGTATGGCCCATAATGAGAGAGGAATTTCAGTGGACTGAAATGTGTCCCAGTTTACTTGATTGAGCTTACGGTATGGAAATTTTAAAATTTTTACAATTTGACTATGTAAATGCGACTAGTTTTTGGAGCAAGGCAGTGATACCCTTTGTTTCATGCAGCATGTGCTAAGACAATTTAGGTATGGATCAGGGGCTAATTTGTGAGGGGTATAGGATGTAAGGTTTGAAGCAATACAAATACTAAAATGCGTGAAAGCTATAACCCTAAATTTGATGCTTCTTGAAAGGAGAAAGGAGCGACATATGATTTATGATGTAACCGGTGGTGCAAATAGCTTAAGTCCACTTAAGTGTTTGATGCCTTTTTTTGTTTTTAAGCTCTTCATTTTGCTATCAGCTATCAATAAGAGCCTTAACTGATATGAAAAGGAACCCTCTCAAACTCATGTATCTTTCTAAAAGCAATTGGGTTATCGATGCCTATTTTAAAGCACAAGTATGGGTGGAAACTTTCCACCCAATTCGCCATGAAGGTTTCAAGGAACCTTACACTATTTTCTTGAAGTTGATGTCAAAAGTATTGCATTCGAACTCGTCCTCTCTTAATGCAACTGCACACTTGAGCGTAAAACATGACATGAATGAGGCCAAACCTGTCAAAATTCCCCTCCTTGCCTGACTACAACTTTTGCTAGGTGAAGAAGATTTATTAGATGATCCTACTAAGTGTTGGAGCATAGTTGATGCCTTTTAGTACTTCTCCATGACCCAGCCTAATATATGTTACATTTTTATGTTGGCTTCCTAGTTGAGGCCACTTATGGGCAGCTCTGCAAGCATATTCTTCAGTACTCCGAGGTGACTTTTGACCATGATATCTCAATTCTTTTTGGATCCTATTATAACATCATTACATTTATCGATGTCCATTGAGGCGGTTTTCATGATACACAACTCTCTATTACTTGCTATACATGTTTCCTTGGTAAAATCCTCTTTTCGTGGTGTATAAAAAAAAAAAAAGGCTACTATTGTAAATCCTCATCCAAGAGTTGGAATATCGTATCATTGCTCAAACAATTGTTAAAATTGGATAGCATCGACACATCATATAAGATCTTGGCCTCTGTTACTCAAGTCCTGCAATGATCTATTGTGTCCATGCCTCTGCCACTTATATAATGACCACATGATTGTAGCAAACGCATCGATATTTAACTACCGTATGTTTGGGAAAAAGAATTAAAGCGTATCTACATGTTCAGTACGAACAAGTTCCAAATATTATCACCAATAGGACCACTAGAGATCGCATCTACTACACAAGGCCAACCTCCGCATTCGTCATGTTTGCCTTTCAAACACTCATATCCCTATCTAATAATTATTTTTGTTCATTTTCTTTCAACTCAATTTTTTCTTTTTATTTTGAGTTTCAGGCAAGACTCATATGCATAGCACGTGATTTTTTTAAGAAGCGCAATGAAAATGGAATTGATGAAAGATGGTCGATTAAAAAAATTAATTAGAAATGATTTTTCAAAAATTTTAAAAATTTTCATGGTTAAATGAATTTGATAACTTATGGTGGTGGTTTTGTGTAAAAAAGAGCCGTTTTAGTTGCGTTGAGAAAGGATTACTACAAGTACCCAAAGAAAAAGAACTTCCTTGGGCCAACTTGGCGATTAAAAAACCGCACCCCCTTTAGGCTGTGTGCCTAGCTTGTGGCTTACTTGTCGCTCTTTCTCCAAATTGTTATCCCTACTTATAAAATGTGCAATTTCTGTACGATTATCTAAAAAAGAAAGTACCCAAAAAATATACCAAATATTTAATTAATGCACAAACTTATAAAAATCATAGTTAATTCCATTTCACTTTTATAACCATATGATTTCATATTATCAAAGGATTAACTTTCGCAACACCTTAAGTTGATGGGTATAGGCCCAGGATTGATTTTATATTCTAACGTGTCCTCTCACGCAAATGTGCATTTGGCTTGAACGGTGGATATTGCACTGGTCCATCCCGTACCTTATGCTTATAATAATATTAAAAATGGGAGCTGCTTATACTCAAATTTGTGACCTCTTGGTCAACAAGACTCTGGTAACAATATGTCAAGCAACCAACTAACCCAAAAGCTTAATATGATGGGTGGAGGCTCAAAATTAGTTTTACATTTTAACACATATCATGGGTACTAAGTACACAATTGATATAATTTTTAAACATATTTAACAATTTCCTTCTTGAAAACACAGCAATGATTAAGAATCTAATCAGATATTAAAGAGACAATTAGTCCATTTTAAAGATATCCCAAATCAAAGGGGGGGCAAAATTATAAACAAAAGAAGACACAATTAGTCAATTATGGGACTTGTGTAAGCAATTATTGATTGCAAAACATAGTTGTTATGGGCAATATGGCCCCCCTCCCTATATATGTAGAATTAAAACATTATTATATTCTATTCTATTCTATGCTTGCTTTTTCTCCTAGATTTGTCAACAAACTGATTGAAATATAAAGGAAAAACAATTATTTGAATGACTTAATAAATCATACATGCACTTTATTTCATACCCTCTTAGTCAAGATTGGTTTTAAAGCTTTGTTCAACATCCCTATTCTTTTATTTATTGCGCATATGGTTCTTGAAAGTGGAGTACTATAGGAATGTCAGTTTCTTATGCTACTTTTTCTAAAGTGTAGGACATATTACTACACTCACGTTTAGTGTATTAATTTTTTTTAGTTCACAAATCTCATGAAAAGATTTACAATTTAAAAGTTACATGTATTTAATAAAGTAGTTGAAACAACGGTGTAAAACAGTGCAGAATCTTTCATTATTTGTTGACAATGTCAGTATTCTCTAGCTATTCTCCCCATCCCATATACGAATTGCAATGTTGTGATACTTCTATGAAGAAGCATTCAATAAGAGGGCTATTTTACACCTGTACATACGACAACTTCGAGTATTTTACTACCTACATGCAAATTTTAGATTAAAATATTATTTTACAAAGTTTGTGGACTAAAAATATTGGAAAGTTTGAATAAAATTGAAAACCATAAATCGGAAGTTAGAATAATTAGTTCTTAATGGGCATTTAGGGCGAATCAAAAATGATACGAAATTAATTTTTTTCCTACATGATACACAACTCAATTGCGTTTTACGATTTTGTTATTTTTATTTTGTTTTCAAGTTCTATTAAAAGGTATGACGTACTCATTAAAGATTCCATCTCGTTAATACTTATAAAAAAATATTAATGTTTTTCATGCAATTTATTTCATAACCCCCACCTTCTCTTAGTCAAAATTGGATTAATAGCTTGTTGAACATACCCATTTTTTATTTACTGCAAAAGCTTCTTCAATGTTAAGTACTATAAGGAATGTCATGTCAGTTTCTTTAACCACCCATTTTTTCAAAAGCTTAGGGCTAGTAAATGAACTTTTTTTTTTTTTTTTTTTTTAAAACTTTTTCTTCAGCATTTTCTTAGTCAAAGTGAAAAATAAAAATAGGAAACAAAAACAAGAGAAAACATTTTCAAGTCCGTTTGAAATGGAGGAAATATTGAGAAAGGAAAAATATTTGGAGGAAAGTGTTTTTCCTGTGGTTCGAATACACAGAAAATATGAAGGAAAAAAATTTAATGGAAAATTTTAAAACTTTACAATATAATTTGAGGAAAACAATTTTCCTCTTCAAAACGGAGAGGAAAATGAGAAAAAAAATGATTCTCGGCCCAAGCTATTTCAACCCTCTATGTATTAGACTTGATATCAGCTTCATGTTTAATAAAAAAAATCTCTGAATTTTTGTCATATAATGCTAATATGATGATTATTTCGCTAATATACAAATATCTTCCATCATAGTTTCATAAATTTTTTGTAATCTGCTCGATTTTCATTAATAACATTTGATATAACTTGTATGCATTGTTGTAATCAGGTACTATATCAACATTTCGGTATAGGGTACTTAAGTGATAAAATTTTGAAAGCTTAGGGTACCTCATTGTATATATTAAAATATCAAAGTACTTAAGTGATAAATGTCCAAACCTAAGGGTACCTAAGTAACAAATTCTCTTATATTTACAACAAATTTAAAATTTTTAATATTTTTAAATTTAAAAAATTATTTAAATCCTTAAAAATATTCTAACTATTAATAAAATATCTAATTTATTTTAAAAATATTTAGAAAACTTTCAAATATATAAAAAATATTTAATATATTGAAAATATTAATATATTTCAAAAATATTTTAAACTCATGCATTTGAACCAAATTTTTTCTGAAAATTTTAAACCTTAAGATCTCTAATAGTATGCATTAAAATATTAGGTGCAAATGTGATAATTAAACTCAGAGTAGCTAAATAATAAATTCTCAATGAAACAATATCAAGATCGGTCATCAGAAAAATCAGACGACTTAAACGATATAAAGAGAATATTGCTTATTAAGTTAGAGAGCAATTATGTTTTTCCATTTCATTTTCTATCAACCAACAATACCAACAAAACAATAGACACAGTGCCTTAAGGGCTCCCGCATAAGCAGGGTCTAGAAGGGGTGGATGAATGCAGCCTTACCCCTTCAGGGTGTAACCCTGCCGAGAGGCTATTTCTGAGGACCCCGAACCTTATAGGGTTGGCAACACGAGTGCTTCTTAGGAGGTCACCTATACTGGTATTACTCTCGCCCAAGCATGCTTCACTTCGGAGTTTTAACGGAATCAGGTGCCTTAGTGTCTGGCAAATGAACCCTCATTTTCTATCAATCAAACAAAGAAAAAAAAAAAAAAATTGATCTTGAAAATATTTTTTTTCCTTATTTTTCCTTGACTTCCAAACAATAAAAAAAGAAAGTTTTCCTTTATTTCCTTCCCTTCAACTTTTTTGCCTACATTTTATTATAATATTAATAAAAAAAGTTATCATGCCAGCTCTGCCAGTAGAAAATTAAGTCAGTAAGCTAGATAAGAGCCTTTTTATTAATAGGATAAAAGTTTAGGGATCTTTTTATTAAATAAAAAAGATCAATGTCTTTTTTATTATTTTAAAAAAAAATCACATATTAAAATATAAATAATCTTATAATTTAACATCATGATAAGAAGGAAAAAAGGGAGGCGAGGTGGGGTGGGGAAGGGTGGATCTGGCAATCTATACTATATATTAATTACAAGCCACCCTCTCAAATGTTTTCAATCCTCATTTTTTAAATTCTAGGCCATCACCATACTTCCCATCCCTAAAGCCTCCACTTTTCCATCATTAAATTTTATGACTATCACTTTGCCTTTTTTTTTTCCTTCAAAATTTTCAAAAAATATATAGTCCAAATACATAATAAAAATTAAAATTTAATTTAAAGTAAAATAAGAACTAATCTATCCTTATTATTAGTTTGCAGTTACTTGCCTCATTAGATTTTATAGAACCCCAAAATTTTGATTTTTCAAAATATTTTAAAAGTAAAATTTACAAAATTTTCTTATTTTTGACAGTTTTATTATTATGAAATATATATTTTGATAATACAAAAAGGAAAAAGAGTAACAGTCAAAGAAAAATTCGTTTCTACAAAAAGATTATATGTAAATCAATTTTTTTTATTTTATAAGAAAATCTCTATTCAATTTACTTTAAAAAAATATAATGATGTTAGACATAAAAATTAAAGCAAAAGATTATATATTGTACACATAATTCATAAAATTTATAATTATTTCTTAAATAGGTAACAAAATGGGTCCTAGAATACTTTGTGCACTATATGTATATCATATTATAATTACATCGAGATGAGCATGTAATATAAAAATTGTAAAAGTCTCATTGTAGATTTGGTTTCAAGTAACAAATAATGACTTAGAATATTTTTTAAATGTGTGCATTGGATGGAGAAAACAAACTAATATATATTTTGATCACATGTTTAGACCATACAACAATAACAAACTCATAAGATGTATACAGCTTTACCCCTTTATTGTGCTACCTTAAAGGGAGGGTGTGTCCAAGGATGACACAAGTAAAAGGGGTATTAGTATAATAGTAGTTGTTGTAGGATAAATAATAGTGCAAATACTTGTATTAGATAATTAGTATAAATAGTGTGTTAGGGTTGTTAGGGAAGTTAAGTAAGACAATAACAAACTTCTCTTTCTCTTCTCATCTCCTCATTCTACTTCTTTATCTCATCTTTTTTTTTTTTCCCCCGATAAGTGGCCACAAACGCCTTACAGAGCACGGCATTCCAAAAAAGGAATCCGACCCACCAAGCGGTGGCTGTAATAAGGGAACAAAAATCCAGAACAAAACGGGAAAAACAGACACCAAATACAACACAGAAAATCGGGACAACATCACACGAAACAGGAGGAGACTAGTAACTAGCAAGCCACCAATTGGATCCAAAGTAGAGACACACACAGCCACACCTCCCAACATGAGCAACAACCTCAAAAGGGTAGAAAACAGGAGAGGGAATTCCCCCCTCCCCTGCATTGCTAGCAAGGTACCGGGCATGGGACCAGACAGGAAGGGTACTGAGCCAACAACACAAGAAAGGGAAAGGAAAATTCAAATTGGCGGGTGAAGAGGTCAGGAAGCCTTTTGGGGAATTACATTGTCAGTGGGATAGAGGTATAGCAGGTGGTTCACATCAACGAAAATACAACGGAACCCTACTAGACTAGTCCTACGGTTAAAATTGATGTTGGAACAGGAGAGGTACTAACACAGAGATGTTTTGTCTGGACCGGGGAAAAAAGCAAAAACAACATAAATAACGATAAAAAAAACAAAATAAAACACCCACTCGAGACACGGATAGGCACCAGGTGGGACAGGAGATGGGACCGACGGAGATGGAACTCACGGGACCGGGATCAGGACAGGCGCAACCTCACGGCACCGGCAGCGAAGGAAGAACCACGGGTGTGGGGTTGGCCTCGGCGGCGTATGGGAGGCGGGAACCTGGCATTCAACACAGTGGTGGAGAGGCGACGAAGAAGATGGATAGCGTAAGAGCCGAAGCGACGACCACTAAGACGGAGCGGTGGCGGAGGCGGTGGGGGCGGAAGGGAGACGAAGAGTCTCACTCCCCCCCAGATCGGGGTAGGGTGGATCTAGGGGTGGACAGGGATGAGTGTGGACGAAGATGGCCGCCGTCACAGCGGGAGGGGGGCGGCGGAGGGTAGTCGGGCGCGGTGGGGAGGAGGGGAAGACGAAAGGGGGCCCCCCATCATCCAGCCCCCCCCCCGGGGGAGGTTTTCACGCTATCCCCAAACCTAAAACCTAATTTCGGATACAACTAAAATAGTTGTATCATTTGGTATCAGAGCCGGCTACATGTTGCATTTTTTATCCATGGCCGACGGTACGCAAAGCAGTTCAGACCTGCGGCGGTTGGAAGCTTGGTTGGGTGACATCGAGAGCCAAGTTGAGGGGCGATTTCACGCAATTGATGAGCGCTTTCAAGTAGTACAATCTGATATTGCTTCGATCAAGCAGGAGCAATGTCAAATGATGGAGATTCTGCAGAACTTGCAGCGTCATCATCGACCTAGTGATGATGCTACCCTCTTGATCAAAGTCACGAAGGTCTTTTATCCTATAACCAAAGATGTTCTTCATCAGGTATTCTCTCGTTTTGGTTACATTGCAAAACTTGAAGTCATCTCATCATCAATTCTTGAGGTAAAGCACACATCACATTTTCTTCCAGGCAAAATGCGTTTTCTGCTTTTTTGTTCAATGGAAGAGCTATATATGACCCTTGTTGTTACATGGATATTCAATTTCTCAATCTTGAGCCTCAAGTATATAATATGAAACAACCTATTGGAGGGACACATGATGCCTCATCTAATTGTTATAAGCACAATATAATTGATGAAGTGAAATCAATTCATGTCAAGAATGATTTCTGCATTAAAAGTGGTAGTAAAATTTCAACAACACAAGCTGAAGATAAAGTTTCAACCTCTTATGATGAAATTGCCGAACTTCAACCTACACTTGAAGTTGTTGGAACCACATAGTTGAAGAAACATAAGCAAGTATTGATGGGCACTACCAACATGGATTCAAGCATTAAGAGGGAAATTGAGAAGTCCGATAAATTAGAAATAAATGGATTCTTTGGAGTTTCTAGTGAAGATGAGATGGTAGAAGAGTTCAATTTGAGAAAAAATAGAAGCCCCTCGTCAACTAGAGGCATTTATTGTTTTTTGTGGCTCATTGATCGACAAACGAGCTAAGTTCTCTGAATTGGATCTCCCATTTGAATTTGTAGGTGGGAATTACGTTCCTACAATCACCTATGCTGTGACAGATAATGAGATTAAAGAAGTTGTTTGTCATTCATTTTGTTCTGATTTTGCGCTTATGGACAATCCTTCATCAAAGGCTGCAATTAAGGATGGCAATGGGGCGGGTAAAACCCGCTACCCGCGAGTACCCGCCCCGTTTGGGGCGGGTACGGGTATAAGTGGGGCGGGTAGTGGGTACGGGTTCGGTGTACCCGCCCCGTACCCGTCACGGGTATGGGGAGGGTACGGGTATAGTTTTGTACCCGCCCCGCCCCGTTCCACCTCATACCTGCCATACCCGCTTTATTTTGTACATAGTTAACCTTCAAATTAAAAAAATACGTGTTTAAATTCAATAACCCAAATTGTTTATTAATGTTGTAAAAAAAATATAATTAATTTTTAAAAGTAGTATTAAATACCTAATATGACCCGGTATAGATAATCGTTTTCTACGCACATTAGAGAGGGTACGGGGCGGGTAAATCATACCCGTCGGATACCCGCGGGTAATGGGGCGGGTGCGGGTATTCACTTCATACTTGTGGAGGGTAATGGGGCGGGTATGGGTATAGGATTTGGGTGGCGGGTACGGTATGGAGGAGACAACCCCCGTACCCACCCCACCCCATTGCCATCCCTAGCTACAATAGGATTTCATGAAGAGATGTCTCAACTTCAAAACTTTGTCAACCAAATATTCGTCTTTGATCCCGGTGGTGGAGAAGCTTTTTACAGGGTCGATGCAGCAAATGAAAAACTAATCAATGTTGTGCTAGGATAGTGTGTTGTTTACTTTAGAGAGTATTATAGCGGTAGAACATTTGTGACATTCGATGTATTTTTTTCCTCCCTTTTCTTTTCACCCTTGAGGGCAAGGGTGTTTTGGCTGGGGAGTAATGATACAAGTAAAAGATGTATTAGTATAATAGTAGTTGTAGTAGGATAAATAATAGTGCAAATACTTGTATTAGATAATTAGTATAAATAGTGTGTTAGGGTTGTTAGGGATGTTAAGCAAGACAATAACAAACTTCTCTCTCTCTCTCTCCTCATCTTCTCATTCTACTTCTTCTACTTATTTATCTCATCTAACTCTCTTTCTTCAACCTATCCACAAACCTAGACCCTAACTTTGGATACCACTAAAATAGTTGTATCAAAGGACCTCCAACTGAAAAAGCATACAAACAATAGAACGGAGAGCATAAAGCAGCAATAGGTAATAAAGCGACAAAGCAACAAGCGGCGAAGCACATAGCACTGCGAGGTATGTTTAGACAATACATTAGCTCAAAAAATATGAATCAACTATTCATCGCACAGGAATTCGTTAGTATACATAAAATATAAAACTGACAAGGAAAATACCCATTGGCAAATTGCAGAGGCTTCCTCACACATGTGAAACGAGGAGAGAGAGAGCGCTAGTGAGGAGGGAGAGAGGAGAGGGAGCGCGAGTCAGCACAGCATTTGGGCCTCTGAATAATAAGTTCAAAATTGTGACTTCCGGGGTAAAAATTCAGAAATTCTTTTCTGGACTTTGGGAGAAAATGTGATTATAGAGAATCACATTTTTCTTCCAATGTTTTGCCATAAACAAAGAAAATTTTGAAAACTACTTCTTAGAATTATATTTTTCTTATGAAACAAACAGAGTTTAAAAATTATGTTTATGAAATCTTTTTCATACTTGATTTCATATTTTTTTTTAAATGGTTGGACAAAAAATAAAATTAGAAATAAGTAGTTGTTTCCAAAAACAAGTTTTGGTTTTTAGAAAAACAGAGCCAAAACATAAAGTAATGCCTAAACAGCTATTAGTTTATGCACTACGTATATACATATGCATGCATATATATATATATATATATATATATATATATATATACACACACACACACATACATTTTGAGATCTATATTATTGATTTAGATCTAATGGTTCATACTTTCTCCTTTTATTTCTGACATTCTCACGTGAGTCATATGTCCTATATAATCCCAATTTTCATAATTTTAATTCATTTTCTCAGTATTCTCTTTTTTAAAAAATCAAATAGTTCCATTCAAAAAAAAAAAAAAAATTCAAATAGTTCTTCCAATTCCCAAAGTATTTCATTTGGTTTTACAATCCATTTTCCCAAGTTCTTCCTCCCACAAATAACCTTCCACCATCATATCCATACTTACCAAATAATTTTAGTGGAAATTATAGTTCCGTATTTTATGACCAACAAAATCTTTGTGATTCATCTCAATCTCAATCAATTCCTTCTACGAATGAGGATTTTTCCCAATGTGAAAATCCTGAGTATTTGTCGGAAAAAATATGGCTCATAGTAATTGCTCACTAAAGACAAAGACGACAGCGTGGTGCCCGAGATTCTACCTACATCTAAACGCGTCAAATGGAAGATCCTTGAGTATTGGCTTTTAATTAGCACATGGTTAAACGTATCCACTGATTTGATCGTCGGCACAAACCAAACACATAAAGCAATGCCGGATAGAATTGTCGAGTATTATGAAGAACACTGGTAGAATTTTTCAGCACGAAATCCAAACATGCTTAGATGTTGGTGGCAAAATAAAATAGCTTTGGCATGTATGAAATTTTATGCGTGCTACGAAAGAATTCGTCCCCCACCATGACAGTGAGAAGTCGAAAAGTTAAAAA
This sequence comes from Simmondsia chinensis, assembly GCA_018398585.1. Lineage (NCBI taxonomy): Eukaryota > Viridiplantae > Streptophyta > Magnoliopsida > Caryophyllales > Simmondsiaceae > Simmondsia > Simmondsia chinensis. The sequence goes on from JAGTTD010000001.1 coordinate 39,078,349, forward strand.
ATTGTTGAGGCGGGCCATTTGTACTCGAACAAAAATAGGCAAAAATGGAACTTTGATCACACATGGAGAATGTTGAAGAGCCAATCAAAGTGGAGGGCTCTAACAACAAGCATCCGATAGGACCACCAAGCGAACAAAAGCTACTCCTTCTAGAGAGTATATGTCATCCTCTAATCCTACAACTCATGGCAGTGAGGAAATGTTTCTCCTATTATCCGACCTATTGGTAGGGATGCCGCTAAAAGGAATGCAAAATAAGCGGCTTCTAGAAGCTACAACAGTTCGGATGGCCAACAACAATTTATTCAACTTGCTTAACTGAAACTTCGAGAATTGGAAAATTGGATTTGACGAAATAAAGCTTCGGAACTGAAGGAGAAGGACATCCAAGTGCAAGCCATGGAAATGGAATTCAATATATTTACTGTGAATGTGTCCAATTTATCTGAAGTTCAAAAATGACATATGCTTGCGAAAACGTAAAGAGATATTACAATGACATAATGAATGACCTCTTAAAGTTGTGATCACTACCTCTTCGTGATTTATATATTTTTTTAATGTTGTATTTTCTATCTCGTACTTGAAATAACTATTTTATTTAAATGAATTACTTTCTTGATCAATTTTGATTTGCTCGATATTGATTCTTTTTTATATTTATCTTATAGAAAATAATTTTTAATTAATTCAACAGTTGGAAAAGTAGCCTTTGGAATCTTGCCTATATATACCCACTCTTCCTACTTTAATTTCCCACTCAATTCTTCATACTTCAATTTCGTACTCAACTTTCATACTCAAATTTCACTCTCCATTAATTTCGTCATCCGATTTTCAAATCCAATTTCATATTATCACATCTCAACATGTGTCAAACCCCTGTTTTTTACCCTTGTAGCCTTGACAAAATCATTAACGAATTGATGAATGATAATGTTAGAGCATATCAGATGGAATTGCTCAACTTGTATGCTTCAAGTACATAACAAATCCAAGGAAGCCCATCATTCGACTTGAGGTTTTGGCGCTCTATTTCAGGAAGGGCTCACATAGAAAGATGACAAGAAGAAGGCTACATCCTTCTTTACAATGACTACATTGCTGCAAATACAGTGACATTGATACTCAATTCCGCGAGAGGTATAGCATGCGATGGCACATATTCCTTTGTATTATGAATGAACTTGAAGATCATGACTCCTACTTCACACAAAAGAAAGATGTTACTGGTAGCAATGGCTCACCACCACTTTAGAAGTGCACAATTGCAGTGCGTATACTCTTGTATGGAGTCATGGCAGATCCTGTGGGCAACTATGTATAGATTGTTGAATCAACTATTGTTCAGTAATTAGGAAATTCATTCATAGTGCAATAGAGATATTCTAGGATGAATACTTGAGAAGATCAAATTCTGATGACATCCAATGGCTTCATAGGTATGGGGAGATGCATGGTTTTCCAAGTATGATGGGCAACATCGATTGTATGCAATGGGCACGGAGAAATCGCCCTATTACATGGAAAGAACAATACAGTCGAGAGGATCATGGGGTTCCAACAATCATCCTAATAGCTGTTGCTTAATACAATCTGTGGATATGGCATGCTTTTTTCGGCCTTCTTGGTGTGTGCAACGATTTACATTTCTTGGATCAATCTAGTTTTTGATGACATTTATGAAGGATGGGCTCCCCCTGTATTGTACACAATAAATGGTCACAACTACGATATGGGCCAGTATTTTATGGTTGTTATCTATTCGCCATCGGTAACATTTATGAAATCAATACCTTATCTGTAGGGACAAAAGCGAAAGTAGCTAGCCCAGGCTCAGGAATTGGCTAGGAAGGACGTTGAGCGAATGCTTGTGGTTCTTAAAGCTCGCTTTGAAATTATATGTGATCCTGCATGATTTTATGACATAAAAACAATAGGAGACATAATGTGGGATTGCATCATATTACATAAAATGATCATCGAGGACGAATGAGATTCGTACCATCTACTAGATAATATGTTCTCTCAGGTGGACATTAATAACACGATGATAAAGTCTAGCATGATTTTTCAGCCGAATGTGAAACCTAATTTCAAAATCATATCCGAGTTCGTGAAAGGGCTAAACACGATCAACTGCAAGCAGACTTGATTGAGCATTTATAGAGCATCAAGAATCAGGTAGTGTCGTTAATTAATTTTTTTAATCATGTTTGTTTTCAATGTATTTTAGTCTTTTTTCCTGAAATAATTAAAATAACATAAATAACATCAACTTTTAAAATAATAAAAAATATGAAAATGGGGTCAAAGAAATGGGGCACTCTTGGAGGGAAAAAGCCCCATTTTTTGGAGAAGCCCCATTTTGGATGAGGTGGCCAAAATGGGGCTTCCATTGGGATGGGTCTTAACGCATAAAAATCTGGTCTCAAATTTTCCATATCCAAGCACATCCTTAAATTCGACTACTTCTATCAACACTAGTCAACTAAGAAATCCTCAAGTAATGGCTCACCTTCGAATTTTGGAATTTCACGATCTGGATTCTAGACTCCATACATTGGTCATCTGAATACTTAAAAGGACAGTAAGGAGGCCTCTCTTCCCTGCGCTTGCACCCATGAATGCCTGTGTCACAAAAAGGGTTGTTAAAACTCGCATAGGTGTGTTCCTCATCCTCCACAATCTACAGATTCTGAGGCTGATTTCACCAACAAGCTGATGATATCAGTTGCTACTTGGCCAAATCTAGGCCTCGATATCATGCTTCCATATATCTGAATCATTTCAGTATTTGGCAAGCATCATCCCTCTCATAGATCTCATCGACGGGAGCAATCTTGACTTCCCTTAGACCATGACACTAATGCCCTAGCTCTCGCACCGACTTGATGAGCACTAAATGGATAGAAATTGAAGGAATGATTTTCACGGCCTTCTTTTTATTTGAATTGTTAAGGTAGATATGAATAAAGGGAGAAAACCAGACCTAAGTCTTCTCTACCTCAAGAGAGCTCAAGAGAGGGAACATAATATCAATTTCTTTTTAAAGGAAAACTAAAAGCTTTTGTAAGTTAGAAGCCTATTTATAACTAATTTTCCTATTTGAAACACAATTCTAATGCTAATACTAAGACATAAGGAAAGGGGAAACTCAACTCATACTAGGATTCTAACTCCTTAAAGATGAAAAATAAATCATGCAAAATTAAGCGTCGAGTCCTGAAAGGATTCTGGTGGCAACTTCAAGATGGCGCGTGCTCTTCTAGTGATCTCCACAATCTAATCATCAATAGGTCTAATTGCCAACCCGCCTTACTCACCAAGTATGGTGGCAATTTAACACATTAGTTGGGTTTGCAACACCCATAGTTAAAAAGTATTGCCTTGTCCCTGATTCTGGTGACCTGGTCAAAGATCCAGGACAGCAAAATGGTTTGTCGGGTATCTACTCTAACTGACCATCATCCGACCTGACATTAGTTAAGCAGGCCATCTATTATGTTAATTTATGCACGACCCTTGGGAATCTCGTCTCAATATTGTGTTACGAGTGCTCTGATACCTTAAATTAGTCCCTGTCAAGGAATATTTCTTCTGACATCATTGGATATCTAGTTACAAGCATATTGTGATGCTGATTGGCTGGGTTCATTACTAGTGCTATGGTGTCCTAGAAGCAGTCTGCGCTTTCCTTCTCATTCGTTGAGGCCGAATATAAAGTTATGACCACTTTGACAAGTGAGTTAGCTTGGATTCGTTGTTTATTATTTGATTTGGGAATGCTAATTAACTGACCATATCTAATTTTTTTTGATAATCAACTGGTTCTGCATATAGTTTTCAACTTGATGTTTGACGATAGAACTAAGAATATCGAGATCGACCGCCATTTCGTTCATGAATTTTTTCAAGCCACAGAGATTGAAGCATCAGTTGAGGCAACTTGATGACCTCTTCACCAAGCCACTTGGTGTTATCACATTTTCACTTCTCTTTCTCCCTGTTTCCGGCCATCAAGGAAATCCAAAGAACCCCAGCTACCTCTTATTGGAATATGTAAAAAGTTAATGAGAATTTTATTGGAATATGTCATTTTTCATACAGGTTAGAAAGAAAAATAAAAGAGTTGGTTATTTTTGTCATAAGTTTGTGTGGTTTCTATATTATGTCAGTTTAATTATTTTTTTAATGATATCAATTGTGTTCTACATATTATTTTATTTGTATTAAGGTAGTCCTCAACCAAAGAGGGCACCAACATACTGTCACCGGATCCCATTAGAACTCCGAAGTTAAGCGGGCTTGGACGAGAGTAGTATCAGGATGGATGACCTCCTGAGAAGTCCTCACCCTCAGGTTGGGGGCACTGGGAAACAACCTCTCTTCAGGTTAAAACCCTGAAGGGGGAAGGCTGCGTACATCTGCCCCCCCAGACCCTGCGTAGACGGAAGCCCTTGAGGCACAGGGTATGTTCTTTTTAGAGTAATCCTTGTTGTTTTAACTATAGTTTCTCTTTGGCAAGTATTTTTGTACAATATTCCAATACTGAAAAAATATTTTGTTGAAATTGCATCATCAACTTAAGCATTTAACCCTAGCACTAAAATGTTACAAAATAAATTACACATGGACCATATTGATACAATTAAAAAAAAAATTATAGGATAATGACACAATAGCGAAATGCAAGAACATATAGCATAAATAGTTAATGAATTAGCTATCACAAAGGTGAAGATTAGAAAATGGTTTTATACTTAACTACTCTTTAATGCAAATGCACACTTACTTGGAACACGAATAGTGCACAAGCCAGTATACATTGTATGAAATTATATTGTTATTAAGAGCAGAAGATGTTGTGATTCAAACTAACTTCTTGGTTGACATTGCTTTAATACTGTGTTGATGAACAATCATCCAAAAACCTAAGATGACTATAAATGGCATTATACCCTAACACAAGTAATGCAAAAATAAACTTATGAAAATAAGTTAAGGGTCAAGGGCAAAGAAAAATAGGCCATGTTTGGAATTTATTTACGATGAATTTGACGGTGTGCTTATTCATCATGTTTGAGTTATGTTTGAAGTGGGGTTCGTTAGGATGGGCTCTCAAGCTCTAGCCACATGCTGGTTTGATATTTCCTATAGGACAATCAAATGGAGAGGAAGAGAAAGGGGTGTGAAGTTGAGGAGGGAAGAGAGAATTTCCACTTGTGAATTGTGAAGAGGGTGAGCCAAGAGATGGAAGCATTCCTTTCTTTTATAGGTAAAAGGATACTTCAAGTTAGGGCCCTCTTAGCAGGGCATTAAGTTAGGCACCCCTCAGTAGAGCTTCAAATTAGGCCCCTCCCGACAAGGCTTCATGTTAGGCACCCTCTCGACAAGGCTTCAGGTTAGGCGACCCTCGATAGTGCTTCAATTTAGGCCCCCCTTGGCAGGGCTTCAGGCTAGGTGCCCCTTGGTAGGGCTTCAAGTTAGGCATTCTGTTGCAGATACTTCAAGCTAACACATAGGAGTGTATCTATAAGCATGTTACTCGACCTTTTATAGTAGTAGACTGTTGAACCATATCTATTACATATTAGCCCCCATACTCCACAGGCGAACTTTGGTCACTCCAAGTATGGTCATGGAGTATATTATACGCCGATATTGCTACTGCATAGCATTCACCTATAATTGCAAGTATTTGAGGCATTTAAGGCTCTATTGTTGACACTTTGTAGTTGTCGTTTATGTGGACATTGCAAAAACTTAAATAATAAGAATTTTTCTGGCACGTTTAATTGATAACATAATGAGTCATTGGTGCTTTTTGACATTCATAATATTGTTGCACATATAGATCATCAAATAGCGTTTAAGTTGGAATGTTGTGCTTGATTTATGTTTGATAATCCTTTATTCTTGTCAGTATGTTGATCTATAAAATTCTAGCTGTCGAAGCAAGAGCTATAAGCGTATATGTGGAATTTGTGATAAAAAGGGGTACTCAATAGTTTACATAGATAAAAGGGTTGACGGAGAAATAAATGACCAAACCATTGACAGCCGAGTAACCTAATGATTATATATGATGTTGACATCTAAATAGTGACCTTTGTATGACGTGGTAAACATATAACAGCAAGTTGTTGTTCTCTAAAGGGAGATCACTTATTAGTAAGTCGTTAGCATTTAAGTTGCAGATATACTATTATCATCATCTGCAAATAAATTGATGTGTTGTCAATTGACCACAGAGGAGCTAGAGGTGACCAATGTAATGTATTTTGACTAGCACATTGGTGATGCATATAGTGTATTTAGATAAACCAAGATGGTGAGCGCACGACGATGCGATCACCGCATAACTAAATAAAAAAGTACAACGTTGGTAATGATATACCTTGAAACGTGAAATATACGCATTAAATAAAACATAAGCAGGTGGCCGGATGCGATTATAGTGATGTGTGTACAGTGCCCTGATAGCACAAGGGTGGTATAAATGATGCGCTTGTATGGACCATAGTGATAAAGGTTGTGGCCTTCACGGGTGAATGCACCAGGATGGACCATGGTGTCAAGTATAAAGCACATGGGTAAGATCAAGGTAATGTATATAATCGAGATAGCAAATAAAATCAAACCGATGATTATAACAAACTTGTCTGATAATAGACATGTCTTTGAATGTGGCACCAGGGCGGACCATGGTGATAAATACTATACTTGTTATGGGTGAATGACCCAGGGCAGACCCTGGTGGTAAATACTATACCCCCAGCGGATGAATGCACCGGGGTGGACCATGGTGTCAAATATAAAGCACCCGGGTAAGATCAAGGAGATAAATACAATCTAGATAACAAATCAAATCAAAACAGTTAATATAACAAACTTATCTGATAACAAACATGTCGCTGACAAATATTACGCCATGGTGATAAATATTGCATCCATTGTGGATGAATGCAACAAAGCGGACCACGGTGGTAAATACTACACCCGTTATGCGTGAATACACTAGGGCAGACCATGGTGTCACATATAATCAAGATTATGAATCAAATCAAACCAGTTATCTTAACATGCCTGTTTGATAATGAGCATGTCGATGACATATATTGGAATAGAAACATGTTGCTGGAGTGATACACTTTGAAGGCTGTAAAGCATGCATTAGATAAGAAATACAATGAATCAAATCTATGGCACACCGTCCTTATAGGATGTTCATGGTCGATATTTTTGTTCCCGATATTTACCCTTAAGCCAATAAGCCTTGTGTGGTTCGCATTGCAAGGTTATAACTAAATAGCTACAAAAATAGACATCAGTAGCATTCATGTAATTCATAAACAAAAAATACTCGTGCAATGCGATTTACGCTATTTGCTAGTGTCCGAATGACAAACAGGTAAGAGAGGCGTACTGGATAACTCAATGATAATGATCATCTAATGGTTTTGCACAGTGACACTTGTACTTACGTCATATATTATAATGAGGTGAGTATACAACAACAACAACAACAACAACAACAGTAAACCCAGTGCCTCAAGGGCTCCCGCATAAGCGGGGTCAGGGGGGGGGGGGTAGATGTACGCAGCCTTCCCCTTCAAGGTGTCAACCTGATTATAAAGAGGTGAGTATGATAGTAGTTAATAGACGCTTGGAGCTAAGAGGGCAAAAGCGGCATTCTACATTGTTGTTAATAAGTTGTTGACTTACAGTCATACTAAGGTAGTAGAAGGTTGGGTAAGCATGAGTTCTTTGAGTGAGGCAACATGCGTGGTCCACATTGGACCTTCCTATTTGAAATGATTTAAGAATCGCAGCCAGCGACAAAGTCTACTAATCATAATTTGACCATTGACCCAGGATGGATAATGAAGCCTCTTAGTTGTACTATGATGTTATATATTATAACGCCTTTCAATCTCGAAAAGGATTGTACATCGTGGTTGAGATAAGTCTTGTAAGTCCCGTGAAATGATGTATAACTTGTAGAACAGTGAGAATGAACTTGTGCCCATGAGCAGAACCCTTCAGTTTTGAAGAGGTTTGTAACCTGCGAATGAGGTTTGCCTCTTGGCTAGGGCAAAGCCCCCTAGACCATGAACTGGTTTGCAATTTGTCAACATAATTTTGCTTCGGACTAAGACAAAACTAGTATGGAAATGACTTATACAGTCTTGAAGAAATGAAATCTAACCTGAGAATGATGGAAAAACCCCTCAGTTTGAAGGCTTTCAAGAAGTCTAGCTCATGACTGAGGCAAAGTCCCTAGTCCTAAAGTGATTTACGGTCTTTTGATATAATGAACATGGTATTTAAAATCACGATTTGAATTGTAGAATCGTACGATTTTACAATTCTACCTTAGTCCATCCATTCAAATTGCTTAAAAATCATATTTAAGTAGAATCGAAGTAAAATTAGACCAAAATCGGTAGAATAGCAATACAATCGGTTGACTCACGATTCTACAAGCAATTCTACCAACTCAAGCTGTAAACTGAAAAAACTTTTTACATATTTTATTGTGAAGGACTAAAACATGCTTGGGCATCATAGCCTAGTGGTCAGTTGCCTAGTTTGGGAGTCGTAGCACGCTTGTTCGACTCCTTGACTAAGCAGTCTGGGTCTATTTTTTTTTTTGTATTTTCGTTCTACAGCTTTTTATTTTTATTTTTACATATAATATTAAATATTAGATATTTTAGCAAAAAATTTAAAGCTTTACATATGTTTCTAATTCTATATAGATCATTGAGCTTCACATACATTTCTAATTCTAGAGCTTTTTTTGTATTTTTGTATATAATATTAAATGTTAGATATTTTAACAAAAATTTAAAATAAATAATACTTTATATGCTAATTACTTCAAATTACAAATGATTTATTCATACACACTTTTCAAAAATTTTAGTCTGTGTATAATTACTTCAAATTGTTTTAACTTTCTTAACTTCGTACTTAGATCATATAAGTTATATTTTTCTATTTTGGTATTTTTACATTAATTCTTGTTCAAGTTTAGTAATGTACTTACTGCCAGCTTTATTTAATGTATAATAGAAGTCAAAATCAAACAAAGTCAAACAAATGCCAAAAAATCCTAAGACTGAACACTCTCTCAGTCTCTCTCCTCCTGAGTCCCGACTCTTTCTTCTTCCTCCACCCACTCAGTCACCATCAAATGCAACCACCGCGCTCTGGCTGTCCATACGTCCAACTACCACACTCAAGGCCGCCATTGTCGTTTGGCCACCCGCCGCCATGTTAATGCTACAATGATGATACTCCTTTTCTTATCTTTGGGTCCAATTTATTGTAGAATTAATGTGTTTTAGACTTTTTGATGTTTTTTATCTTATATTTGAGAATTATTATAGCAATTTTGTCGGTATAAATAATTTATATACACACAAAGTAGAATCTTACGATTTTCGATTCGATTCTACGATTCCGATTCAGCTGACCCCTCATCGATTCTACGTAGAATCCCGATTTTGACAATTTGATAATGAAGTCTAGGTTGTGAATAGGGGCGAAGCCCCCCAACCCTAAACGCTTTATACACCACCGATGAAATGATATCTAGGTTGTCGATAGGGGCGAAGCCCCGTAGCCCTAAAATGATTTATACACCACTGATATGAACTCTAGGCTATGAATAGGGGTGAAGCCCCCAGGGCCTAAAACGATTTATACAACATCGATAAAATGAATTATAGGCCATGAATAGGGGCAAAGGCCCCAGCCCTAAAATGATTTATATACCATGAATGAAATGAATTCTAAGCTATGAATAAGGGCGAAGTCCGGCAACCATAAAATAATTTATACACCACCGATGAAATAAATTCCAGGTTGTGAATAGAGGCAAAGACCCCGGTCCTAAAGTAATTTATAAGCCACCGATAAAAGGGAAATCTAGGTTGTGATTAGGGACGAAGTCCCCAGCCCTAAAACAATTTATACATCACCGATGAAATGAATTCTAGGCTGTGAATAGGGGCAAAGCCCCATCCCTAAAATAATTTATACATCACCGATGAAATGAATTCTAGGATGTGAATAGGAGAGAAGCTTCCTAGTTCTAAAGTGATTTATACTCCATCAAAAAAATAAAGAGAAAATCTAGGCTGTGATTAGGGGTGAAGCGCCCCAGTCCCAAAATAATTCGTAAGCCACCGAAAAAAAATTGAAATCTAGGATGTGATTAGGGTTAGGCCCTCCCATCCCCACAACTATAAATATACCAATAATGAAATGAATTCTAGGCCTTGAATAGGGGCGGAAGCCCCCTTAAACAATTTATACACCATCGATGAAAGAATTTTGGCTATAAATAGGGGTGTAGCCCCGCAGTCCTAAAGTGATTTGTATGCCACTGAAAAAAAAAAAAAGAAAGAAATCTAGGATGGAATTAGGGGTGAACACTACCCCCCTCCCCCTGGGGGCCCTCCAACGATTTGTACACCGTCGATAAAATGAATTTAGGCCCTAAATAGGGGCGTAGCCCCAAGGCCTAAAGTGATTTGTGTGTCACCGAAATAAAGGCAATCTAGGATGTGATTAGGGGCGAAGCCCCCAGCCCTAAAAGAATTTATACATCAATGATGAAATGAATTGTAGAATGTGAAAGCCCTATAGGCCATTTACATTATAATTTTGATGATAACAATCATTTAGTAAGTTATGATATTTAATTGTTCTAATATTGTTTGAAAATGATTCATAAGAAAGATATAAAAAATCAAGATTAATCATGTTGATATCAAACTTTCCAAAGCGATGGATCAAGTGAAAAACGATCAAGGTTGAAGAGAAGATTTATCCAAAATTAAGGGAACAAGCTCAAGTCTAGGCACTTCATATTGTTTGTTTTTATTTTCTAGGCCTTAGGATTGGGATATATCAATTGAGTCAAATTCTTAGTATTGATATATGATACTTTAACAAAAATATTTTAAAAATATTTTTGAAATTTGATTTCCAAAAGTTAGTTGAAATACACTAAATTTAAATCCAAGCCAATTAAAATTTTCAATATAGATATTTTATAAATTGGCATTACAAAAAACACGCACAAAAATAACAAATCAAAAATTTTATTCGAGTGATATTTTAGCTTGGTTTGAAAATTATTCATTCAAATGAATAAGCTAAACATGGAAATTAATTCAAAAATTAAGCTAATATGGTAAATCAATTACTCAATTAAGCTAAATGGTCAAAATTGTTCAAATCCATCCGGCCATGTGCAGTCTTGGCACAGAGAAGGGATGTGTCGACACACAGACATACAGTGGCCATCTCGAGTTGCTATATGTCGACACACAGCCCTACAATAGCTCTAAAGACTACATTTTAAATGCAACATCTTTCCAATTTTTTTAAAAATTTCCCAACGGCTCCTATGTCTTCTTGGCCTATAAATAGGGCTTAAATTGTTTGATAAAATAATTCAATTCTTCCAGCTTTTATTGATCAAAAAGTTCTTGTGTTTTACTTGTGCTTTAAAGTTTTAATCTCTTATATTCTTGAAGCTTTTCTTGAGCATTGCTAATTCTCTTTGGTTGAGTTTATTGACCTTCATTGGCATATCCTTAGCTTTTGCTAAGCTTGATTAATTGCCGAATCACTCCTTTAAAGTGAGAGTTTAAGTGCTTAAATTTTCTTTCTTGTAAAGGTTGGATCCTGAGCATGCCGTTATAAAAGGATTGGTTGTAAAGATTGAGTCTTAAGCCTACATACAAAAATACCGTTTGTAAAGCTTGGGTCTTGAATCTATGTACAAAAATACCGGTTGCAAATGTTGGGTTTTGAGCCTACGTACAAAAAGACCTATTGTAAAGGTTGGATCCTGAGCCTAAGCTTTTAAAAGAATCATCAAGCTTAGCAAAAGGCTCACGTGACAAATAGTAGTCACTCGGGGAGTGGACTAGCTTTTTGGTTGGAAGTGAACCACTATAAACATCGTTGTGTATCGTTTTTCTTCTTGATTTTATTTTGTACTTTTGATATTCATTGTTTATCTTTCAATTGAATTTTTGGTTCTTAAAGTCTAAATTTTCACTTTATCACGAAGGAACCTAATTCACCCCCTCTTAGGTAGTTCTTTGGGCCTTTAATTACTATCAAAGTTAGTACTCTTTTTTTTTGGTCTAACAGCCTGAGAGTGATTGTAATGGCTAAATTTGCACCTATTTTGGCCAAGGGTCAATCGACCGACAAGCCTCTACTTTTTGACAGTAAAAATTTTCACTATTGAAAAGTTAGGATGAGACTTTTATTACGTTAATTGATTTGACTTGTAGCTAATCACTAAATATGGTGATTTTGATTCTTTAATGAATAAAGGAAATGCGATTGTTGATAAATTTGGAAATGAGCATATCCAATATAACAAGGCAAAACTTGGAAAAAAAAAAAAAAAATGCTAAAGCTCATTTCCAATTATTATATGCTATTACTCCCACTGTATTTCAACATATTCAAAGTTACAAGACCGCAAAAGAAATTTGAGACAAACTTAAAGCCACATTTGAAAGAAAGTTCGATGAAGAATGTCTTGATACAAGTGAAGTGGAGCAAGCGAATTCATGTCTCATGGCCATTAATGACGAGAGTATTGAAGAAGATGAGATAACCGATCTATCTTATGATGAACTTGTTGGATTTCATGAATTATATGAGAAATATAAAAATTTTAAAAAGTGACACAATGCTTTCATAAAGGGTCTAGAAAAAACGGGCCTAGAAAAGGAGTCAAAACAACCTTTATTGTTTGAACGTAAAAATGAATCCTTAAGGAAAAAGAACGAGTCTTTGAATGATTAAATCATAAAACTAACTAATGAAAAACAGTCCTTGGAAGAAAAGCTTCAATCATATGAAAATGAACACGGAAAATCAAAGGAAGATGAATCACTATTGAAAGAAAATGAGTCTTTAAAACAAAGAATAGAAGAACTTTCAAAAATCTCAAACAAACATTAGACAAGATACTCTCCTCTCAAAAGCTAGTTTACAACAGACAAGTAATTGGTTATAATGAAAATATTCAAAAGAAAATTTTGAAGATACTTTTCATCAAAGCGCGGCCCCCCCCCCCCCCCCCCCCCCCCAAAAAAAAAAAAAGAAACGAACTCCATAAGATGTCACTATTGTGCTAACCATGGGCATATTGTATAGAAATGTTCTTTTAAAAAGAGTTTGAGAAAAACCAAGATGTTTTGGGTTCCAAAAAGATCTCGACCACCAGAGGATGAGATTAACAACGAAGGACCCACAATCGTTAAGTTATGTAGGTAGGCTTAAAATTTGAGAAGAAAAATAAAAAATTATGCTTGCATAGTAGTTTCACAAGTCATATGACCGAAAAAAATTGAAGAACACTTCTGTGAAACCAAGAAAAGGAAATCTCACTTTCGGCAAGAAGAAAGGAAAAATTCTTTGTATCGGTATTGTTGCTTGTAACTCTTCTCTTTGCATAGGTCATGGTTTACTTGTTGATGGTCTTACGTATAATCTTCTAAACATTAATCTACTATATGATAGAGTTTATCGTGCGCAATCTTAAGTCATCTAAATATGTAGTGGCACATGCTTAAATGAATGAATTATTACTTGATCAATTAGAATGTAATAATGTCTATATGATAGATTTTGAATGTATGAACTTTGTAAAATGTTCTAATTTCTCGAATGAAAATGATCGTTGGATTTGACATAAAAGATTTGAACATGATATGCACTTAATTGCAAAACCTTCACAAAATTATCATGTTTGACAACTACCTAAGCTTAATTCGAAAAAGATCATATTCATGATGCATTTCAATATGGAAAACAGACAAGATCTTCATTCAAACCCAAGGATGTGATTTCTATCTCAAGGCATCTTGAACTCTTGCATATGGACTTTTTTTATCGTATTAGACATTTGAGCCTTAGTGAAAAACATATCAACTTGTAATTGTTGATGATTTTTCCTTTTTTTTTTTTTTGACTTGGAGCTTATTCCTTTCCATAAGAGTGAAGCCTTTGACAAGTTTGAAAAGTCTTGCAAACAAGTGCAAAATAAAAAATATTTGAATATTATTTCAATTAGAAATGAGGAAAGGAATTAGAAAAAGGAGATTTTGAAAAACATTGCTACTTGCCTACTTATCTCTATCTCTATCTCTATCCTCTATCCTTATCTTTATCTTATCTACTGATTTGTGCCTGATGTGGCTTGCTTTGAGTTCATTGTTTTGCTTGCCGTGTGTTTTTTCTTACTCATGCTTTGATGCTCTCCTGCTGCCAGGTCTTTTGCTTTATGCTGCGGACCGGCTTCTCAGGTTGGGGGTCCTCGGAAGCAACCTCTCTTCAGGGTAGCCCCCTGAAGGGGGAAGGCTGCGTACATCTACCCCTCCCCAAGACCCTGCTTATGCGGGAGCCCTTGGAGGCACTGGGTTTGTTGTTGTTGTTGTTGTAATGTGATAAATTTTGAATCCATCTTAATTTTTTGACTCCTACAGTTCCTTATCAATACAGAGTGGTTAAAAAAAATTGAACTCTTGAACAAATGGCAAAAACCATGCTTTACGAAAACAATTTGGCAATTTCATTTTGTGCCAAAGCTGTTAACACCGTTTGCTACATTTCATATCGAGCTTTGATACTGAAGAAAATATCTTATGAACTTTACAAAAGAAGAAATCCATAATGCATATTTCAAGCCATTTGGGTGTCAATGCTTCATCCACAACAATGGTAAAACGAATCATGGTAAATTTGCTTCAAGAATAGATGAAGGTATATTCATTGGATATTTTCTTGTTAGCAAAACATATAGTGTCTATAATAAAAGCCAACAGGTAGTAGAAGAGTCTATACATGTCATATATGTTGAAACTAACAACTTGTTCTTTATAATTTCTTTTGATGATAATGATATAATAATCAAACCAACAAACATCACATTCTCATGCGAGGAGCAAGAGAAGGCTTACCTCGAAGCTCCGATGGATGAACTGAAAGAAAATGTCCAAAATGTAGAATCCAAAGAGGAAGACGTACTACATGTGAATTGAAATTCTTGAGGGTTCATTCAACAAGTCAAATTATCAGCGATCCCCCTCATTGTCGTAAGATACAAGGAAAGGTTAGCTAAAAAGCTATAATCAAGAAGAAGGTATAGACTATAAAGTGACCATCGCACCCATTCTTAAATTTGAAGCTATTAGACTCTTATGTATTTTTGCTTCATTCAAAAATTTTAAACTTTTTCAAATGGATGTGAGAAGTACATGTTTGAATGACTTTATTGAAAAAGAAGTTTGCGTTGAACAATCACCTAGTTTTAAGGATAACAAAATTTCTAATCATGTTTATAAACTCCAAAAATGCACTTTATGGATTGAAACAAGCTCCTAAAACTTGGTATGAATGATTGAGTTCATTTTTAATGTAATACAGATTTTCAAGAGGGAAGATTGACACCATACTTTTTATCAAACACTCTAGAAGTGGTGTTCGTACTGTTCAAATATAGATTAATAATATAGTGTTTGGTGCCACTAACCCATCTCTTTGTGAAGAACTTGTAAATCTTATGAGTAGGAAATTCAAAATGAGCATTATGGGGGAACTCAACTGAGGATATATTGTTTGTTTTTATTCTGTAGGATGTAGGATAGTGATATATCAATTGAGTCAAAATCTCAATGTTAATATGTGATGCTCTAATAAAATTTTATTTGAAATTTGATTTTCAAATATTATAAGAGATACACTAAATTCAAATCCAAGCCAATTAAAATTTTCAATAAAGATATTTTATAAATTGGCATTATTGAAAGCATGTCCAAAAATACTAGATCAAAAATTTTATTAGGGTGATATTTTAGCTTGGTTTAAAAATCCTTCATTCAAATGAATAAGCCAAACATAGAAATTAATTCAAAAAAGAAGCTAATACGGTAAATCTATCAAGCTAAATGGTCAATAGTTCAAATCCGCCCACGCATGCTGAGTGTTGGCACATAGAAGGAATGTGCCAACACACAGACATACAGCCATCTCGAGCTACTGTGTGTTAGCACACAATCCACGTGAGTCGACACATAGCCCTGCAACCGCTCTAACGGCCACATTTTAAATCCGATTTCTTTCCAATCGTTTTTAAAAGTTTCCCAGCAACTCCTATGTCTTCTTGGCTTATACATAGGGCTTAAATTTTTAGATAAAATAATCCAATTCTTCCATCTTTCATTGATAAAAATGTTCTTATGTTTTATTTGTGCTTTAAAGTTTTAATCTTTTATTTTCTTGAAGCTTTTCTTGAGCATCACTAATTCTTTTTTATTAAGTAATTTGCACGGCACCAAAAAATGGAAATCTAGGTTGTGATTAGGGGCGAAGTCCCCAGCCCTAAAATGATTTATGCGCCACAGCATAAATGAGAGTCGAGCCTATGACTTGGAGGGAGGCCCCCAGTTCCGAATGTAAATGAGATGGTTGTTACCTTAATTTGATTGGGTTCTACCTAAAAATTACTTAACACATAGTAATGCCCAATCTCGAGAGATTGTGATATTGCATGGCTTATCGAGCAAGTCAGGTGTGGCAAGATTTCATCTTATCGAATTAAATACTCGTCCTAGTGCTTTGGAGGAGAATAATGGGACTTTGGAACATAGTGCGTAGTAAGGATTTTACGGTTATGGTGACACCTAGTGCTTGTATTTGATGAATCTCATGCTTTAAGAGTTTCCCTTCATGTGTATAAAATAGGCAGATGAAAAATTCACAAAGTAGTTGGATTAGGGATGAATAGAATGATCTTAACAAAAAGAATGAAATATAATCATGAGGACAAGTGATCATGGTTTTTGAATGCAAAGGAAGTTATATAATCTCTTACGTGCCCACGCAAAGTTCTTGGAGCAAGTCATGTGATTTTTGTTGTCTTGCTATAAATTCACTTAATGTATTTAAACTCCGCTCTTATATGTTCCTTTTGATTTGCATTAATGCCCTGTTATTGGATTTTGTGCTTATCTTAAGCATTTGTATTTGGAATTGCCCAAGATAGGGTTGACGGCTTTGTTCCCTTAGCACCCCTAACATAGAATCATTGCAGTTAGCTTTTGACTTGGCAATATTTGGGTAAGGACCTAGTGAGGTATGGTTCTTTATGGAAGAGACATACAATAAATGAGTAGGTTACTCGCATGATATAATAGTCGACAAGGTAAAATTGGATTTCCTACTAGCTGGTTAATCAAAAATGTAATTTGCCAAATCTTGATTGTGCGTGAATTTGCAGTGATGGTCATGAGTTGGTGGTTGTGAAGTCATGGGAGGGAATTGGTTGTGTGCGAATTGGTGGTGAGGGCAATGACTTGGGGGTTGTTTGAAAATTGGCCGTGATGGTCATGAGCTGGTGGTAGTGTGCAATAGGGAGTTATGGTGGTGCGTCTTCAAAGTCGTGTGGTGGTGGTAGTCACTTGTGGAGGGTGATGGTGGCCATGTGCATAAGAAGTGACGGTGGTCGTCAGCGAAGCGTCGGGTGGTTGTTTGTGGAGCACCACATGGTGGTTTGTGGAGCTTCGCGTGGTGGTCTCAAGCTGGTGGTGGTAAGAGTGGTTGGTCGTCAAACCCTGGTTGTGATCGTAATTAAGTAGGCTTCAAACTCTTGTGGTGCTCAAACTTATGTAGGCGTCAAACTCCGCTGGGCCTCGAACTTAGCCCCTAACCTCAAACATAGGTTATAACTTCAAAATGTTGTAGGTGGGCTTCAAACTTAGCCCCTAACATTTAAAATGCTTCATAACTTCAAGATGTCATAGTTAGGCTTCAGACTTAGCTCCTAACCTTAAACATGCTTTATAAATATAAAGTTGGCACTGGTGTACTTGAAACCATGCACTCAAAATTATGCAATACCTATAACTCCAAGGTTGCCTCGGCTAGGCTTTAAACTACCCACATAGCGTTAGACAATACTTATAACTTCAAAGTTGTAGGTGTTCTGGTTAATCTATCCACCTAGCGTTAAACAGTAGTTGTAACTTCAAAGTATTGTAGGTGGTCATCATAAACCGGGCATTAAAAGCAGATGGTCATACCTCGGTGGGCTTCAAACCTTGGCATGCTGGATGGTGGTGTTCGCGATGGCAAAGGGTTTTAAATAACTTAGCAATGCTTTATCCATGAGGATTACCTATTGAACCACCTAATAAATTGAAGCTCTGCAAGAGCTCTATGCAATCAAAAAGGTTTCTTGTATTTTTTTTTTTTTTATCAAAGGAAATAGAAAAAAAGCAAGGTGGAAGTACAACTCCGACACAATGGTAGTATGTGGTGGTTGTATAACTTGACCTTATAAATTAAAATAGATATAACGTTTCATCCGTGAAGAGTTACGAGTCGAACCACCCATCGAAATGAAACTCTTGAAGAGATCTACACAATTGGAAAGGTTTCTCATCTTTTTGATGAATAAAATACAAAAAAAACATGGACGTGCAAATTTGACACTGTGGTAGTATGTGGTGGTCGTATAAATTAATCTTGTAACCTAAAAAGGACATAACTTTCATCCGTGAATAGTTACTAGTGGAACCACCTATTTGAACGAAGCCTTTAACGAGTTCTATACAACTGAAAACATTTCTCGTATTCTTGATCAAAGAAAGTGAAAAAAGCAAGGTGGAGATGCCATTCCAATATAGTGGTGCTAAGTGTTGGTTGTATAATTTGACCATGTAACATAAAACATATATAACGTTTCATCCATAAAGAGTTATAGGTCTAACCAACTATGAAAACAAAGCTCTAGAAGAGCTCTTCACAACAAGAAAGGTTTCTCCTATCAAAAGAAATATAAAAAGTGAGGTGTATGTGCCACTCCAACACGATAATGGTAAGCCATGGTTGTATAACTTGACTTTGTAACTTAACGCATATATAACTTTTCATCCATAAAGAGTTACGAATAGAACTACCTTTGAAAATAAAGCTATAGAAGTACTCTATGAAACCAAGGGAGTTCTTGATGTTTTGGGCAAAAAGAAATAGGAAGAATAAGTTTTCACACGAAAAGAGCGAAGAAGGTTTGCCTCTGTTCGAAAGAGATTAAAAAAAAAAAAAAAAAACCCTTACTTTTTCCTTACAAGAAATAAGACTTGTGTCTGCTTATAAAGAACAAGAAAGAGTTATATCGACTCTCTATATTGGTGTGTTTTCGAGATATGCTTGTTTGAATTTCAAAGAAAAAAGATAAACCCGTTTTTGCCCGGAGGAGACAAAAAAGATGTTTTAACACTTGATTTCTCCGAACCGAGCTTCTTTTTATGTTTAAAAGATATAAGGGAGCTTTTGTTTGGTTTTTCCTGAGCAGGCTCATTTTTATCAAGAAAAAAAAATACAAAAGAGACCGAAAATGCTTAAAATTAACCCACATGATATTAAAAATGTTTGAGTCTTATTAAAAACACCAAGCTAGGCGTGAACTTGTGATCCTTACCATAGATAGCGCCAAAATACTTCTAATGATTTTGATAGTGTGGTTATTCATCATGTTTGAGTTAAGTTTAAGGTGAGGTTGGGTTGGATGAGCATAACTCAAGCTCTAACTATACGCTCGGCTTGATATTTCTTGCAAGACAATCAATTAAAAGAAGAGAAAGTGGCGTGAGGTTGAGGAAGGAAGAAAGAATTTCCACTTGTGGATCATGAAAAGGGTGAGCCAAGAGATGGGAGCATCGCCTTCTCTTATAGATAAAAGGATACTTCAAATTGAGTGCCTTCTTGGCAAGTCTTTGAACTTTTTAAAAGAGATAAAAGACTCGCTATTTTCCTTAGAATATGACATAATTAAAACATTGACAGTTGTGCATATAAGTATTAAATTGACACAACTAAAAGTTTAGGGACTTAATTGGCAAAGTATTCAAAATATAGAGACTAGCAGTGTACATAATCCTAAAACATATCATTTTAAAAATCCATTTTTTAACTTAAAAATTTAGAAAATTATCACTTAAGTACCCTGAGGTCTGATCATTCATCACTTAGGTATTCGGGCATTCCAATATATACAATGAGGTGCCTTGAGTTTTTGACATTTTATCACTTAGGTACCTTGAAGTTCTAAATTTTTATCAATCAGATACCTTTTGTCAAAAATTCAATAGATTTTCATTGAAAGTTGCTAAAATTGAACACGATTTCAACAACATATTAGTATATTCATTAGAATTTGATGATTTTTTGCCAAAAAAAATGAGAAAATGATACGTAATTGCGATAAGTTTTAGATAGTTTACATCAACATTCAAAGAATATTTTATCACAATCCGCTGAATTTTTGATAAAAATATTAGCAATATATATATATATATATATATATATATATATATATATATTAATATCAACAAGTTTTGTATAAATAGATCAAATTCGTATAAAATTTCATCAAATTCCAACATAGGATATCTAGGTAATAAAATGTACAAAACTTAGGGTACTTCATTGTATATATTGAAATATTAGGATACTTAAGTAATAAATATTCAAACCTCAGGGTACCGAAATGATAATTTCCCCAAAAATTTTAATGTATAAATAAAAACTAGGGTATGTACACCAAAGGTCTCTTTTTTTAGATAATTAGTGACAAAGTAGCAATACAAAATAGGCACCTTGTATAAACGAGACTTGAGTCAACCTATATCGAGAAAGGGTTCAAAATAACGACAAAAGCACAAAAAAAAAAAAAGACAAAGTAATAGATTATAGGACAGTCACATACAAAAACCAACTGGCGTAACATGGCTACAACCATCATTGGAGAAGATGGACCAGGAACAGAGGAAATGGCCAATAAGCCAAAGCTGGAAGCAAGACTGCCGAGGGGTATGGTCGACCAATACTAGCATCCATCATTGCAATTTACTCATTCATAGCTAATTCAAAACTTTGTTCAAGCTTTTTTCGACCTCCATGTATGCTATGCAGTAAGCAACTTGTCAATATGTTTAACACTTCTAAAAGTCTAACACTTCTACCCTTCTTCACCAACTTTTTGTGTGTGTGCGCGTGTGCGTGCGTGTGTGTGTGTGTCGTAATATTTTTTACTCTATTATGAGGTGACATATCTTCCAGGAATTCTTGTGAGTCCTGCTTCGCTTGCTCTATGTACCTACATTTCTATGCTCTTCGACTCTTCTTTGATGAAACATAATGTTTCGCCACTACCTTCTTTCTTCTTTTCCCCAGTCTTGCTAGACTCTCCCATATGCGGCACCTTGATACTTTTTATAGAACTCTCATCAACATGGGCAAGTCTATCAAGGACCCCCGGGGGGTTGAAACACGGCGGGTACTTAGGTCCTGAGGACCTTGAGTCATTATCACTCACAGCATCCCAATCTTGGATTTCAAGAGGAGGCGTGTGGTCTTAAGACTCAATTGATTTTCTGGATCGTTCGCAGATCAGAGTGAGGCAAGAGGGAGATGAGTTGAATTGGTTGGAAATCAGGGGCCTCACTAGTTTGGACAAATCAAAGATCCCATTACTTTGACGAACCAAAAAATCAAAGAATAATTTACCAAACTGGCACCTTTGCCAAAATATTTTACCAAAATGGCACGGTTGCAAAAATATTTACGAAATTGGTACACTTTACTTTAGCAATATCAACAAACGCCTTTTCGAAAGGCGTCTGAAGAAGAAGTGAATTTCGTACCCCGTTAGAAACGACGTACGAAAGGGAATGGCATTCGTATATCGTTACAGACGGCGTACGAAAGGTAGAGACGGCGTATGAAAGCCAGACACAAAATCCCCCCCGTGAACCAACCTCCCCCCCCCCCCCCCCCGGTGACCCCCATCTTTTCCCCCTCCATCTTCATCTTCATTCCCTTCATCTCCATTTTCTTTCACTTTTATCTCTATAAATACTACCAACTTCTTCTACATTTTTCACAACACTCAATTACTTAAATACATCATTCAACCTATTGTTCTCTCAAACAAAACTTTCAATCTCCCCTTCATTTTTATAGTTATATAAGTCGTTATTATTGTCATTTTTAAATCTTGTAATACTTTTATATTGTAATGTCATATTATTTTATAGGAATTTGTTATTATTGTAATGTTATTAGGTCAATTTAATAAAATTAATATAATAATTATGATATATATAATAGCATGTTAAATTTTTTTAATATAATATTGAATAATGTGATGCTGAAAATATTATTAGTTGTATGTTTTATGTTATATTTCAATATATTCATGATTTTTGTAGCTTATATGATTTTTCAGTGTTAAACTTTAGTGTAACACCATTAATATTTATTTATTTTTTATTATATGGTATTTTGGAAAAGTATAATTTGAAATGTAAACTTATCTTTTAAAGTGATTCAAATTTGTAAGAAATTAAAAATTGTTAGAAAAAATATTATGTTACATGGTTATAGAATATATTTTATTAGATTTGTTTAGTAATATTAATATAATAATTACTATATATATAATAGTATATTATAAAATTTATTTGTTAATATAATATTGAATAAGAGGTTGCTAGAAAAACTATTAGTTGTATGGTTTTATGTTTTATTTTAATGTATTCATGATTTTGGTAGCTAACTAATTTTTTAGTGTTTTACTGTAATATAAAAAATTTAATATTCATTTATTATTGATTATATGATTATTAGAAAGCAAGATTTTGAAATGTAAGCTTATTTTTTAAATATTTATAATACTTTATGTATTTAAAATATTTTTAGATATATTATAATTGTTAAAATCTGACTTATGAATTTTTAAATATTTAAATTTGATATTTTGAACAATTTTGAGATGCAATTTTATTTGTCATATATATTACGATTATTTTAAAGTGAATCGGATTTGTAAGACATTAAGAATTATTTGAAATAATATTATGTTACATGGTTGTAGAATATATTTTATTAGGTTTGTTTAGTAATATTAATACAATAATTACAATATATATAATAATATATTAAAAAATTTAGTTGTTAATATGCTATGGAATAAGAGGTTGCTAGAATAATTTGTTTGTTATTAGGAAAAAAATATATGAGAATAGAATGATATGAGTAGAATTAAAAACAATTAGAAAAGGGTAATATCGATGAAAAAAGTAGGTAATAAAAGGAAAAATGAGGGACATAAACAAGGCTTTATGAGGCTCAAACTAGCACACTTACCTTTTAAACATTAGGCTCAAATATGCACCTCAGTACCTCCAATGTGCGTCCGCCACTATGTAACACAATTAATATTCATTGTTGTATTATAATTGTTAAAATTGGACTCACGTATTTTCTAAATATTTAATGTGATTCAAATTTATAAGATATTAGGAATTTTATTTATAGTATAAAGATTGTATATTATATGAATAATACATACAACAATAACAACAACAGCAGTCCCAGTACCACAGGGGTTCCCGCATGAAGCAGGGTCGGGGGGGGGGGGGGTGGATGTACGCAGCCTTCCCCCTTCCAGGTGGAACCGAGGCTGCTTCTGAGGACCCCCTATGAATAATACATAGTTAGTTAATATGTTGCATTGTTTAGTTTGATATAATATTGTTAAATATTTTGTGATGTCATTAATATTCCATTGTATGTTTACCTGAGATTCAGGCTAGAAATTATGGGGTGCAACGTAGTCACATTGTTGTGTCATTATGATGGAGGTATGGTGCAAACTGTTGATGGT
This sequence comes from Simmondsia chinensis, assembly GCA_018398585.1. Lineage (NCBI taxonomy): Eukaryota > Viridiplantae > Streptophyta > Magnoliopsida > Caryophyllales > Simmondsiaceae > Simmondsia > Simmondsia chinensis. The sequence continues at coordinate 39,102,128 of JAGTTD010000001.1, forward strand.
GTTGATTACATGGGTGGAAGACAGTTTATACTCAGGGTGCAGTCCGGAATTTCTCTTCCGAAGTTGAAGGGAATGATGAATGAATTCACTGGCTGGGATCGTAACACAATTGATTTTGCGATTACATGGAGAATGTCGTTATCCTAGAATCCTATGTGATACACACCTATTGAGATCATTTGTCCAATGGTATTGAGATCTATGTTCGAAATGGCTTTAGAAAATAGGGCGAAATACATAGAATTGTATGTAACTGCTGTGAATCTTGCACGAAGAGCTCAACATCGTGTATCACATAGTGTAGTTGAGGGATCAGGTCCGTTTGGAGGTCCAATGGTGGGCGTTTCACTGGTTGCTGGAATGATTGCGATGAGAGCATAACTATGTTTGATAGGGCTTATGCCAACAATGATTCCAAGGCATCTGATGAAGATGCAGATGTGGGGTTTCACAAGGAGAAGGATGCACTAGATAATGATGATGATGATGCCGGGCCTTCATTTGCCCAAGCTCCTGCTCCTGAATTCAAAGATTTCTCATGGGAAGACTAGGCAGTATGTTCTGACTGGGAGGAAAGTAGAAGAATTGGGTCAATAGGAACTGTCTTGGAAGAGGGACCGGACGAAGGAAGAATTAGTCAATGCAGTTAAGGCGTGGCACATAAAAAACAAGCTGGAATATATAGTGCACAGGTCGAAGCCTAATTACGTAGCCCTAAGGTGTGTACAAGCACCATAATGCAAGTGGTATCTGCGTGGGGCGCTCAAACAAAGACTAGGGGCGTTTGAGATTTCAGTTTTGAGGGGGCCACGTACATGTTCTACCACTATATTGGTGGAAGACCACCATGCCATGACATCAAATTTTGTTGCTACTATAGTGTCACCTATTGTGACTGCTGATTTTAAAATGAATACTGCAGCAATTCGAGCAGTAATACAATAACAACCTGGGTACATTATTTCGTATCAGAAGGCATGGATAGCAAAACAGGACGCGATTGAGCGGTTGTTTAGCTCCCATGAGGATGCATTTCCGATGCGACCGAAGCTGCTCACTACATTACAACAGTCAAATCCAGGAACTGTTATCGACTGGCAATATAAAAACCTAGTGGGAGACGAGGCAATCTTTCGCAGAGTTTTTTGGACGTCTGGTGCATCTATTGAGGGATTCAAGTGTTTACGTCCACTAATCAGTATTGATGGTACCCATTTATACGAAAAATACATGGGGAAGCTGCTAGTAGCTGTCGCATTTGATGCTAACAATGGTATATACCCATTGTGTTTTGCTCTTGTGGACCAAGAGGACGGATGGAGTTGGGGTTGGTTCCTATTTTGTCTATGTACATATGTGACAGGCGATCGCCAACCGATATATATTATATCTGATTGACATGCTGGCATCAAGAATGGGATGTCAATCATTTGGCCTGAGCCTGAAGGGCAGCATTGTTACTGTACTCGCCACCTTGTTAGTAACTTCAATCCCGGATTCAAAAATGCTACATTGAAGAAGAGGTTGAGTGACATGGTAAGGGAACCTTCCAGAAGGAAGTTCGATACTTTGTATTACCATTTCATACATGCTAATAATGAGATCAGACAGTGGATTAAACGGGAGCCCAAAGAACGTTGGGCACTTTCGTATGATGGTGGTTATCGCTATGGCAACATGACCACTAATATATCGGAAGTGTTCAACAGCTTTTTGAAAGTGGGACGAGCCCTCCCAGTAACTGCCCTTGTGGAGATGACGTTTTATCGATGTAATAAATATTTTGTCAATCGCAGGGATGTAGCCCGGGGCATATTTTTCACAGAGTCTTTTATGGCCACCGAAAGTCTTTGCTAAAATAGAACTTGCCACCTTGAAATCAAGGACGCATGCAGTGACATTGTTTGATCGAAACACTATAGAGTTCTAGGTAACAACTCCAAGTAGGCAGGCCGAATCAGGATACAAAGGGAGACTCACGAAACTATAATGCTGAACGAATGAAGTTGTACTTGTGGTACATGGCAACTGTTTCATCGTCAGTGCTCACATGTGATCGCATGTTGTACTGCATCTCGGCTCGAGTACGGATAGTATGTTGATCCATTTTTAAGCTTTGTGATGTACGCAAGTGCGTATGTTCCATTGTTTCACCCCATTCTTGATCAGTCTCTATGGCCAGAATACATTGGACCTATAGTGGTTGCAAACACAGGGTGGAGGCATGGTAGAAGACGGCCACACTCAACCCGGCTACATAACGCAATGGACGCAAGGGAGGACTCGTCCAAAAATAAATGTAGCATATATAGTGAAAGGGGGAGCAATAAAAAAAATATGTCCTAATAGACAGCAGTAATGTTGTACTTAGGTTCATACCTTCATTTCATTCATTTTTTACTGTAATTACATAATAATAATAAATATAGTTTCATTTTTGTGTTATACTCGATATGAATGCTGTAATATGTGTAATTTTATTGTTAGCCCATGGATATTTGTTGCTATTTTCAATTTTCCTAGAGAGATGGTAAGAACACTAGGAGGACATACTTCTACTTCAACTACTCGGTATGGTAAGCAGAATCCGGGTCCAGATGACAGATGTGTGTTGCATCTTCAAGAGCGTCATCAGTCGGAGGATGTTTGGAATGAAACGGTATACCAGTAATCAATATTTATCCTATAATTTTGAGTTCTAATTATTCAAATAGTTGATTAATATATTTAATGCCTTTGTGTTATAGGGTAATGACGAGATCAGGTTAAGGATTCACCAACTGTCAAACCTTCACCCACCAGTACAACCTTATGTTGTACAAGCCAGACATTTTGGAGTGACCCAAGTAGGTCACATCCAGATTGATAACGCATTGATTGGTGCTTTATTAGAGAGGTGGAGGCGAGAGACCCACACATTCCACCTACATGTTGGTGAGATGGCACCAATACTGATGTTTCCATCTTACTGGGTCTACGCATAGACAGTCAAGCAGTCACTGGTAGCACTACCTGCAATTGGCAGAACCTCTATCATTCTTTATTGGGTGCAGTCCCCCACCATGAGCAATAAAGAGCAGCCTATTAAGAAGTACATGGTTGGGGGAACTGTGTGCACAAACTCCCCCAGCGCACGCTGATGAGCAAGTGTTGCAACACGCTAGACGCTACATCCTTCATGTGTTCGGCTCCCTGTTGCTCACCAACAGCACTGGTAGTTGGACATTGATGGTCCATCTTCGATTGTTTGAAACGATGGAGGGGTGTAGTAAGTACAGCTGGGGGTCAGCTGTTCTTGCCAACTTATACAGACAAATGTGCCAGTGTTGCATGGCAGGCCACACCCAAATTGGTAGGTGTGTTTTATTGCTCTAGGTATGGACGGCCAATTATATTCATGTTTAATTCTTTAATGTATTAAATCTCTAATTCTTACGTGCCATTACATGTGTAGTTGTGGTCATGAGAACATTTACACATTGGTCGATCGTTTATATCCGCGCCCCATCCACTTGCATCTGCAGTCAATGATCCATTGCCGCCTTTGGGATCTCAGTGAGAAAAAATATTTTGTACACCTTTATTTGATGTATATGTAATATTACATATGTATTAAAATAATTTACTTCGTACTTGATCAGCTGGGTTGCTGCCTTGACATTCTGCGAGAATCCAAGGTAATGCCAGTCCTTCTACAGGGACCAACTTGATGTCCAAGAACTACATCAGGTATATACATAAAAATAGACACAATTTTTTATCGTTAATATTTAATGTAATAACTAAGTTATTTTATTTGTGCTTAGGTTCAATGGACGCCTTACAGGAAATCTCGGTTAAGCACCTTACCCACGATTTGTGTTGAGGGTCGACATATTTGGCGATATCAGGGACCAATGATATGCTTTGGCATTGTAGAGCTGCATTGCCCTGACAGAGTGTTGCGCCAGTTTGGATTAACGCAGCATATCCCGGATCATATCAACACTCTCTACTCTTTGCATAATACAACTTGTTCAGCCAGGTCTGACGAGAACTGGGAGATCTATCATTCAAACTGGATCGCAGTGTGGAACACACGGATAGATTATATGGCTAACGTACGTCATCCTCTTATAGTGCCTACAGATTGCATGCGATGGTACTCCTCTATCACTAGGGGTCTTATAGTACGGCGTGAAGTACATGTTCCGCGTCAAACCCGGCTTCGTTATGAACGAAGTGGCAACCAAATTCAACGAGTAGTAAGTACTTTGAAAACATTTTTCTTGTTACTTATTCCACAATATGTTTCGTTAAATTTGAATGTACTATTTGCTAGGTCGATATGCTTAAAAAGCATGCTAAAAGAGCAGTAGACGTGAACGTCCGTGATATAGTTTTTGCTAGAGTCTGTCTCCATAAAATAGCAAACTACTTGCAGTAGCGCAATAGATGCTGTCGGTGAGGGACACTAATTTGATCTGGCAATGCAAGAAGAAGAGTTTGACTATCGTTCATTTGGTGCTGCAGAAGGAAGTAGACATGAACGTTCGCGACATAGTTTTTTGGTTCAGACGGAGTTTTCACCATCACAGCATCGTGGTGAACCTAGTCGTAGATCCATGTCACGTTTTATACCATAATTTACGTTACTTATTTTTTTTGTAATTTATTACTACAATGCATTTTTTCCTTCTTTATTGCCCTATACTTTGAATAATGTGATTTCACTAAATTTTGTTTGATACTTCACTTTATTATTTTGTTGTCAATTGAATTAGGGTTAGGGCTGACATATGACTGGGAGGGTTGTAGGGTTCACATTGGGGGTGACAAACGGAGTAGGAAAGGGAGCGGCTTTTGTATGCCATTTCTAACGGTGTACGAAAGCCAAACAATGTACAAAATTCACTTCTTCTTCAAACGCCTTTCGAAACGGCGTTTACAGATATCACTACAGCAAAGTGTGCCATTTTCGTAAATATTTTTGCAACCGTGCCATTTTGGTAAAATTTTTTGGCAAAGGTGCCAGTTTGGTAAATTATTCAATGTCAAAGGTACTGTACTTTGACTGATCAGGAAAACAAGGGCCTGATTGATTCATTTACAAAAGATCCCTGTACTTTTCTCATTATGTCAATTTGTATATTTAATTGTGTCAATATAGTCCCTCTACAATTTATATTGTGTCAATTTAGTCATTTGCTTAAATTTAAGTCAAGTTATTGACATACTTTTTAACGTCATAGTCACATTAGATGCAAGTAATCCACTACAAATTCACCCGTTGACTCAAGTTAACCCAAACCATGGCCAAACTATGAAGAATTCATTAATAATTTAACATAAATTTTACTCTAATGATCAAATTGACACAATATGAATTGTACAAGGACCACATTCTTACAATTAAAAGTACAATTACTAAATTGATATGATGAGTAAAGTACAAATAACTTTGGTGAAAATAAATCTAAAAAATAATACCAAACAAAAGAAGAGTCGTTGCCTCGAACAACAACTAAAGAAAGGAATATTACCAAAACTGACATTACTCAAAAAATATTTTCTCAAATGACATCCGACTTCAATTTTTAGTTATTTTCTTTTTTTGTTTTGAGCCACAACTTTTGTTTTTTAATTTAAATATTTTTAATATTTTTAAAACAAAAATATGTATATAACTTATAATAAGGGGTTTATCCCCTCCTCCTCCCCCAAGACTTTACCATGATATATATATATATATATATATATAACTTATAATAGATTAAATTAAATGGAACTATTTTTTTTTTTGGGGACAAATGAAACTATTTGTTGAATATTGAATTATATTATTCTTACATAAACTTAAAGTTTTAGTTATTATTAGAACTCTTTAATTATTTTTATTTCTAAACCATGCAACATAAATTAATGTCTTTAAATTAATATAGAAACCAAATAAAGAAATAAATTTATGGTTAACAACAATAATTAAAGAGCTACAATAATCATTAAAACTACGAATTTATGTAAAAAAATGAAACTTAAATATTTAATTTATGATCTAATTTAATTTAATTAATTGTAAATTATATACATATTTTACATGTAATTTATAAACTATCAGGGCCTTGCCTCAGTGGTTGGAGGCAATTAAGGTAATAAAGTATTGCTTTAGGCAAAAAAGTTTTGAGTTCGATTTCCCGCTTGGACCCCTCTCTAAGGAATTCTTGACTTAATTGGCTCATGTAGTATATGGGCCGCCGAATTAGTCGGGGTTTACCGGATAGCTGGGTTCCTCATTAGCAAGAAATTAAAAAGTCTTTTTATTTAACATGTGTTTAATTAATGCTCGTCAAAAGCTTGGCGGGTATAACTTGGCTGGTATGGGAGTTGGCAAACAGCGAGAGGCGGGCGCGGGAGGTTAATTAGAGTTTGATTTCAATTAGGATTAGTTTTTAGATTTCTTTTATAATTATCTTTTATAATTTTATTATAACTCAAATCACTCATCTATTTAAGGAAGAGGAGATATAGGGGTATTTTTTAGCTTTTAATAATTTAGATTTTAATTTCAGACATTTAGGGTTTTTCTCTCTTCTTCAGGTTGTGAGAAATTGAGCATCTCTTTTTTCCGTTGTTTTATTATTTTTGTAATAAAATTAAAAGTAAAGACCCTTGAACCTTCTTGTTTCCAAATTTCCACTTTATGCGCTGCATCAGTTGGTATCAGAGCTCAGAACGAATTTTGAGATGGCCGTGGGCCACAGAGGTACGCCACCATCGGAGACGTTTGCGAGTGCGACGTAAAATGGTAGAACAAGAAGAGGTTCGAGGACATGGAAGAGAGATTCCAGCGAATCGAGCATTGCTTGATTCAATTGGGGGCAAATCCTGATGAAGCATAGGGAACCCTGCCCCAACACCCATCAACAAGTGGTGACGAAGACGAGACGGACGAGAGCTTCCAAAATTCAATTATAGACGCTGAGTTACCAGATCGGAGGCTGAGGAGGCATCTCCTGAATACCGGTAACACTGCTAATTTTGATGATCGGAGGTGGGAATCTAGTCTCTGGATTGAGAGCCCAGAGCTTAATGGAGGAGGACGCCCAGAAAACCTCTTGGATCCGCTTACTGCGGTGGAGGAGATCCTTGAGGAAGCAGGCACCGTTGGTTGCTACTAGGTTATGGGGTAGAATCGCCGCCTGGTGGCAATAGCTGAAACACATGCGGCTTCATCAGGGGAAGGTAAAGATAGAGTCATGGGAGACGATGAAGAAACATATGAGAAACGCCTTCCTATCTCAAAATCACGCCAAGATGATATACCAACAATTGCAAGGGTTGCGACAGGGCTCTAGATCCGTGGAGGAGTACGGCAGAATTGTACTCTTTAATTGCCAGGAACGATTTGGTAGAAATGGGAGAGCAATTGGGGGATCATTGTATTGGCAGGATGAAGGAGTCTATACAGAAGGTGTTGAACATGTTCGACATATTTTCCATCTCGGAGGCAAACTAAAGAGCTGTGAACATTGAGCGGCAACAAAGGAGTCGACAAGTTGGCGGGCCTGGTGAGCACAGCTTGGCGCAAGAGTCCGAGTGAGAGCACTGCTAAATCACAGTGCACAAAACAGGCTGGCAGTCGCCAATACTGGTAAGCCAATTACTCAGGAAGTGGCGGGTACTTCGAGAACCCGTTGCTTCAAGTGTGGAGAGATGGGGCACTGTGCTGCTGAGTGCCATAAGGGTGACAGACAAGGCAAAGTACTCTTCATTAAGGAACTCCATGGAGAAGATGGCGGGGTTAGTGAGGAAGAAACCTAAACTGAGTTGGTGCCATTGGAAGAAAACGCCATGGCAGGTGATGAAGGACTCCTACTTGTGATTAGGTGCACTTGTTTTGTGCCAAGAGATGAACTGGAAGATGGATGGCAGAGGAATAACATCTTCTAGACTACTTGGAACATTGGCGGTAGAGTATGCTGCTTGGTGATAGATTCGGGGAGTTGTGTAAACCTGATCTCCGAGGAGGCAGTTGCCAAGTTGGGGTTGACGACAAATGCACATCTGAGTCCATACAAACTCTCATGGCTTAAGAAGGGAAACCGGGTAAGCGTGTCTAATTGATGCTTGATCAATCTTTTGTTTACGTCAAAGTACAAGGATAAAGTTTGGTGTGATGTGGGCACCATGGACACTTGCCATCTGTTATTAGGGCACCCGTGGCAATATGATAAGAGTGCCATCCATGTTGGACGATAAAACACATATAGCTTCGTCTTCAAGGAGACGAAGATTATCTTGTTACCCAAGAAGGATGAGGCTCCGTGAACTTTAACAGCTCAACACCCAAGTATACAAGGCAAAGCTGTATTTGCCAAGGGGTTTGGTGACACAAAGTTTGTCTTTGTGTTGACTGGGAAAGAGAGTAAGTTGAATCCAATAAGATACCCAGTGAGGTTACCGCCTTGTTGAGTGAGTTCACTGACATCTTTCCAGAGGAGTTATGGGACACACTACCGTTATTACGAGATATACAGCACTGCATTGATCTGATGCCGCAGGCTACCTTTTCAAATAGGGCCTAATACCGTATGAGTCCATCAGAGCATGAGGAGTTGAGACACCAAGTGGAGGAGCTTCTCGCTAGGGGAATTATCCAGGAGAGATTGAGTCACTATGCAGTGCCAGCTCCGTTGACCCCAAAGAACGACGGTAGTTGGCGGATGGGTGTAGACAGTAAAGCCATCAACAAGATCACAGTGCGCTACCAATTCCCTATTCCGAGATTAGATGGCCTACTTGATCCACTATGTAGCGCGAAGGCGTTCACCAAGCTGGACTTAAAGAGCGAGTATCATCAAATCCGCATCTCGCCTGGAGATGAGTGGAAAACTGCCTTGAAGACTCGAGAAGGATTGTATGAGTGGCTTGTCATGCGATTCGAGTTATCGAATGTGCCAAGTACCTTCATGAGATTAATGAACCAGGTACGTCGTCCATTCATTGGGAAGTTCATCATTGTCTACTTTGACAACATCCTGATCTACAGTCAAAGCAGGGATGAGCACTTGGCGCATCTCAAAGACGTCTTGCGTAATTTGCAGGATCAATATTTGATCACCGCATTGAAGAGGTGTGAGTTCGTGAGAGATAGGGTAACCTTTTTGGAATTTCTTGTGTCCAAGGACGGTATATCAGCTGACAAGGAGAAGATAACTACAATACGAGACTGGCCACCGCCAAAGACAATTGGCAAAGTCAGGAGCTTTCATGGATTGGTGTCTTTCTATAGGGGGTTTGTGCCTAACTTCAGCTCGGTAATGGCACCAATCATGATTTGTATGAAGGGGAGTTCCCTTGCTTGGACTCCAGGGGCAGGTGATGCCTTTGAAGATATCAAGAGGAGGCTAACCACGACACCGGCATTAGCTTTACCCGACTTCAAGAAGACATTAGAGCTTCACACAGACGCCTCCAAAATCGGAATTGGCACCATGCTCAGCCAAGAGGGGAGCCCAATAGCATACTTTAGTGAGAAGCTTGAAGGGAATAAGTTGAATTACTCTACCTACGACATTAAGTTCTACATGGTGGTTAGGATGCCGAGGCATTGGAAGTCCTACCTTGCCAATAGAGAGTTCGTATTTTACTTTGACAACATTGCATTGAAGTACATAAATAGCCAAGACAAGCTATCAGATCGATACGCCAAGTAGGCAAGCTACATTCAGCTTTTTCACTTCGTGATCACACATAAGTCTCGCACATTGAACAAGGGGTGCATTGAGTAGACATAACCTTATCTTGTCGAAGAGTAGAGTGACAGTAACCGGATTTAAGCAATTAGTGGGACAATATGACGGTGATTCCACCTTTGGTGACATATGGTAGGATGCCCAATCCGGCTCTGTCCCCAGATATTCCATTCACGATGGGTTTCTTTTCAAAGTGAACCAACTTTGATTCCGGATTCGAGTCTACAACTGAAGATCATTGAGGAGAGGCATGACGAGGGGCATATGGGGCAAGATAAGACACTACAGCTTGTTACCACCAACTTTTACTAGCCTTCGCGGCAGAAAGAATTAGAGAGATTCGTCGGATGTAGCCAAATTTGTCCAGTCTCGAAAGGCGAAGTGACCAATGAAGGACTATACCTTCCTTGACCAGTTCTGAGTCAGCCTTGGGTGGATGCCAGTATGGACTTCATATTGGGGCTACCATGGACACGAGGAGGCATCGATTTGATAATCATCATGGTGGATCGGTTCTCAAAGATGGCATTGGGTGTAAGAAGGCTGCTGATGCCATACATATTGCGGGACTATACTTCTTAGATGTGTACAGGTTGCATGGGTTATCGGCTAGCATCGTCTCCGATAGGGATGTCAGGTTCGTTAGTTATTTCTGGAAGAGCTATGGAAGATGGCGAACACATCTCTCGCCTTTAGCACAGTCTGTCGTCTGCAAACGGATGGGCAAAACCGGGGTTTCTAACAGCTCATTAGGTAATCTACTCTGATGCCTTGTTGCTGATAACGTTAGAGGATGGGAATCGAAGCTACACTAGGCTGAGTTCGCCTACAATAGCTCCATTAATAGAAGTACAGTTTCGCGCCATTCAAAGTCGTCTATGGCTTTGTACCACGATCTCCTATAGACTTGGCGTCTGTTCCGGATCTAACTCGTCCTCATGGAAAGGCAGAAGACTTCATCTCCACCCTTAAAAACGTCCATGAACAGGCCAGAGCTCAACTGCTGGAAGCTACCGCCAAGTACTAGACGGTAAGTGACAAGAAACGCCGGGCAGTTCAGTTTTCGGTAGGCAACAAAGTTTGGGCAATCTTGACAAGGGAATGCTTTCCGGCATGGGAATATAACAAGCTCACAACTTGCAAGATCGGACCTTTGGCGGTACTTGAGAAGATCAACGACAATGCTTATCATCTTCAACTTCCACTTGGTATGAGGACCTCTGACGTGTTCAACATCATACACCTTGTTCTTTACTTTGGTGGGAACGGTCCTACTGGTGCCCTGGTGAATACGAGGATGAATTATCTCCAACATGGGAAGGATGATGCAACTCGTCAATAGCTCGGTGGGTACGACTTGGCGGGTATGGGAGTTGGCGAGCAGAGCGATGCGGACCGGGGAGCTGAATAAGAGTTTGATTTTAATTAGGATTAGTCTTCATATTTCTTTTACAATTATCTTTTTATAATTTTATTCTAAGTCAAACAGCTCTTCTATTTAAGGAAGATAGGGTTTTTTTAGCTTTTCATAATTTAGATTTTTATTTCAAAAATTTAGGATTTTTCTCTCGTTTTCAGGTTGTGAGAAATTGAGCACATTTTTTCCCTTGTTTTATTATTTTCATAATAAAATTGAAAGGGAAGACCGTTGAATCTTTACGTTCCCAAATTTCTACATTATGCGCTGCCTCAAATATTTTACAATTACTAAAACTGTTTTAAATGCAAAAAAAAGAAGTTATTAGTGAATATTGGTACCATGAAAAGAAAAAATAACACTAAATGTCATTTAGAAAATTATTTTTTTAAAAGTCGTCACTTATAATATTTTTTTTAGTGTTATTTCAAACAACAGCTCAAAGAGACTGCTTGAGGAAGGCGAAGAGAGGTCTTTGGACAGGCATGTGTTAGCGTCAATGTCACTGAAACAGAGAAAGGGCAAATTTGTACCCAACAATACCCAGGGGAATGAATTTCATATTCTATTCCTCTTTTTTTATTCCTTTTCTTTTTTTGTTTTTGGAAAATTAGTAGTTAATATTTGGTGTCTTGCATCAAAGAGGACAGTGTGTATAGTATGGTCTCATTACTATTGCGGGCCCCCTCCATGGTGTCTACAATTTTGTTTCTGAGGTGCTCATAGTGTTAGGGCAATTTTTTTCATTAGTAAAAAAATTGCAATATAAAAATTGGTATTTTTATAAAGGTGAAACCTAAGACTACACATAGGTGGGCAAAGATTAAGGCAAAAATTGAACAAAAATAAAAAAAATAAAAAATATCAAGATCTACATACCTACAGCCACATCCTATCATATATATCAACTCCCGGTGTCGGAACACGAGCCTACCTAAAAGACATCTTCGCCCATCAATAAATATAGAAGTAAGGGTATTTTTTTTTAAAGATTAAGAAGCTTTCACAGGTGAATAGCAGTAAGTCCTTTGGTAAATATAAAAGCTAACAGAAACAAAAGAAAAAAAGTAAGAGAGAAAATTAAATCTTTTCCTAGGTGTGCGATTTAGGTTAAAACATATCTAGTGGCAATTTGGTCAAAAAATTTCAAGATTTATTGTAATGTTAAGATGGATAAAAGGAATTCTTGTGACACACGTCATATTTCTAATCCATCCTACTAAAATATGAATTAGATTTAATTTGGTGAATTTAGTGTAGGAAAAATGTTTTTCCCCTCAAAAAAAGCAATTCTAGACAAGCTAAGAGGTGTTAAACTTTTGAAGGAAGTTAAATCATACATTAAGTTTTCTTTTTAAGATTGTGCATAAAATTATGGGTAAAGTGCTACACAATAGACTGCAGTCCATATTAGCTGAAATTATCTCTCTGCATTAAGGGGATTTGGCCTTTAGAAGAACTATTTATGACAATATTCTTATAGCTCATGAGGACATACGATAGGCTAGGTTTTGATAGGCTAGACACAGAAAAGGGGAAAGGGGTTTGGGTTGCAATTTAGCTAGATATAGAAAAGGCATACAATAGGGTAGAGTGAGCTTTCATAAAAGAGGTATTGATAAGGCAAGGTTTCTTTGTGATTTGGATTAGGTGGGTGATGGAATGTCACGGCGATGGTTTTTTTATCATCATTCATAATTCCGCTTTTGATCATAGAAAACTGAATAGAGGCCTTTGTCAGGGGTCCTTTTATCCTAATATGCTATTTTTCTTCGTATTAAAGCTCTAGGTGGATGCCTGCAAAAGGAGAAGAGTATTCCAAAATCATCAGGAGGCATTATAGTTGTGCGGGGAGTCACTTCCATCCCTTCCTTCTTTTCATATATGACATCACTTTATTCTGTGAGGCTAAAGTGGAATCATATGTTGTGATTAAACATTTTTGGAGAGCTGTTGTTTGGATTCAGGTCAAATGATTTAATTAGAATTTGTTTTTAACATTGTTTTCTAGGAACGCAAATAGGGACACAAGCCAAAAGATAGGTGACCTGTTAGAAGGAGCTATGAAATTCGGCAAACATTTAGATTGCGCTATTGATAGTGGTGAGAGATGGGTAAAGGCATCCAACTAGTAACCAACAAAATGAATGCTAGACTTCCATTCAGAAAGGTCTTTTGTGGAAGGGAAGCAAATCTGTGCTAAGCAAATTAATCGTGGAGGCCACTCTTGGCGCACATTATGCAACATTTCCCTTACAAAATAAGGATAGTAGGAAGCTGGACTCGATTAACAAAAATTCTATTAAAAAAAGAAGTTGACATGACTAGTTTCAATATAATTGCTTGAGATACAATCATTAGGCACATGGGGGCAAAGGGTTAGGTCCAAGCAGATTAAAAGGAGCCAATCAGGTTTTCCTTTGTAAATTAAGTTGGAAGTTCATCTCTAGCCCGAACAACATCTAGGACTAGAATCATTTGGGTGCAGAACTTTCTCAAAAAAAGATGTACTTGAATTCTTGAAAAGGAATTATTCAGGTGCGGGACTTTCTCAACAAAGGCAGGTGGTGGGTGACCGATAATGTTAATTTGTTTCCGTTGTGGTTAACAAGGCCTACAAATAGTCTTGCTTCCATGGTGACCAAAGTGGAGGTGCATAAGGGCCCATGATTAATGTGGTTGACTTCATAAGGAGCGGGGAGTCGAATAGGGATACAATTGTGACTCTATCATGTAAGGACATTTTCAATTCAATCCTGGGAATTCATGTTCCTCATAATAAGATGTAACACAGTTTTTTTGGGTTTTACATTGTGAGACGAGTTCAGTATTAATGGATCTTGAATCTATACACATTTATATATTGAGGTCTTTGTGCGCAAGATGATCATGTTTGGGCTCCAACTGCAAAAAAATTTACTAATAGGGGTTAGGGATGTAAATGAGCCGAGTCGGCTCGCGAGCCCTCGTGAGCCGGCTCGGCAAAAACCTCGAAAAGCTCGGCTCGCTTCAAGCTCAAGCCAAGCCCAAGCCTAGTGAATCTGGAGCTCATAAGCTCGCGAGCCTAAACGAGCCCAAGCGAGCTTTTCTTAATATAATAGTTTTGATTAAATATGACCCATGAAGCCAAATTTGAGCCTAAATGAGCCGAGCCCGAGCTTGAACGAGTCTAAACGAGCCTAGATTGAGCTTAAATGAGCCAAAATATTTCAAGCTTAATTCAAGTTTGCCGAGCTTAGATCGAACCAAGCCAAGCCCGAGCTTTTGACGAGCCGAGCTCGAGCTTGAACTTTTCGAGCTTGGTGAGCTTCGAGCAGAGCCTGAGCTTAATGCAAACGAGCCGAGCCTCTAGCCTGGCAGGCTCGGGCTCGGCTCAGCTTAAATAAACCCCTAATAGGGGTTGTCAAATGTGTATGGCTTATCCTCAACGTAGTTCATGTAAGAATTGGTGGATCATCTTTTGCTCCCCTACTCGAAGTCCTAGCACACTTGGGATGTGGCTGTGAGAAACGGGTGGCTTTGAGAAGCTTGAAAGGATGATGCCTTCCTGAGGAGTTGGTTCGAAGACATGCATAAAGGGGTAAGAACACTCGTAACCACTTGTTGAGTTTGCAGCACGGGCCCATCACATATGGAAGGATAGGAACAAGATCGTTTCTAGAGGTGGGGATGCTATCCAATGAGATTGTAGCCCTATTTAAGAAGTTGATTAGAGAATGGCAGTTTCAAAATCAGGAGCAGGGTGATGATAGAATGAATAATGGTGATAAGTTAGCTCTTAGGAAACAAATTTGGGATTGGGTTAGTTGGAAAAGGCCAAATATGAAGAGCGTGAAGATAAACGTCTATGGATACAGGAACAAGAGGTCGGCGATTACAAGATATATCAATAGAGATGAATTGGACCGATTCATTGTTAGAGTATCTAGATAGCTTGAAAATGCATCCATTTTGGTTACAAAGGTTGTTAGATCTAGAGATGATGTTCTTGGAGCAATCGATATGGGTTTCAATATTATTCTGACAGAAGTCAATAATGAGATCAATGGGAAATTTAGGACATTGAAGCATATCGAGAAATTGTTTGGGATATCTTGCTGATAAAAGGCACAAGAAAAAAAAATCATATTCAACCACAGTTTTAAAGAAGCAAATATACCTTCTTATTTAGCACTGAAGATTATATACTTTCTATAGTCTAGTGGTCCTTGAAGCCTAGCTTGGATCTAGGCTGTGTGTGCTGATCATGTGTTTATTCATCCTTCCAGTCTTCTCACCGCCTCCATTGTTTTTATTTGTTTGTGATTTTTTTTCCCATTAGAACTTTAGTCACACAGGCCTTTCCAAGTATCAAGTGTAAACCATTTAGAAGCATGACCCCTCGTGTTATGTCTTCCTACATCATTGGTGATTTGGTAGGAGTACAACAGAATGAATGCTAATGCTAGGAGCTTTATCACTACAAAACCATGTAATGATTAAAAATTTTACAATTATATAAAGTATAAAATATTCAATTATATCTATTTTAAACCTTAAATTCCTTCACGATGTATCCCTCGTCTCTTGAGAAAATTTTTATAAATTTCCAAAGCTCCATGAAAATGTTCCCTAATAAGCATGGATATATGTTAGAGAGCTCCATAATTAGTTAAGTATCTACACGTAAAAAAGGCCAAGGATCATTCAATTTATTATCAAATTAAGTTATGATACAAAGATCAATTGTTTTATATTTTACCCAACATCATCAATGTTTAAGAACTGGCATACGTGGAGTTGCTGCAGGAGGTAGAGATCGAGCATAAGTTGGAATTAGACCTAGACATAAAGTTACATACTAAGACGGTGTACTCCCGAAAGGCCCGATACAAGCTAGGCCTACAATGGCGCCATGGCACGTCATATGGGAGCTAGTAGGTCCTACCTAACCAAATATTGTGTAGTGATAATCTTCTTCTTCCTTTGAGGATGCCATAGTGTGCCTCCAAGTTAGTTCAATAAGAGTATGGTGAGATCCTCCTTGAGATCCCATGGGATCCTAGTCAAACCCTCTATAAGAACTCGGATTACTGTTATTATTGCAAAGTTAAAATATACAACGAATAATGTAATTCAAATATCATTCTCATCGTTGCAATTGTCATCATCGTCATTGTTGTCATCATCATTGTCGTCATCGTCGTCTTCTTCATTTAGACTGTCTCCTTGGACCTTGTTTGGACATCATCATCTTCTTTTTCATCATTATCTTCTTCGACTGAGATAGCTTCTTCTTCTGTGTTTGTTGATGCCAATGTAAGAATCTTGTTAGAGTCCACTTCTTCAACTTCTCCCATACTATAAAAATAAAATAAATAAATAAAATTGTCATCAGACTCTATCGTAAGTACAATTAACATTAGGGTTGAAATACATCTTCTTGGTAAACACTTTCAATCCTCCATCAACAGCAATTGGAGGGACATCATATTTACTTCTACTTTGGTTTTGCGCATGGCATACCATCCATGACGTGCCACACTTTTTTGCAAGTGTATGATATGAAATACACTTGTCTAGCCTAATGTTCCATTATAAATTTGATCATTACAACTAAATCTCGACTTATGTAATATTTCAGAGGATATACTCTTACGTTATGTACTGAATCGCATCTATTACACTAACGAAACAACTTTATTGGAGCCAAATTATTCCAACTTCAAAATTGCAAGCAACATACCACAATAATTGGTTCTATGGTCATCATGATATTGTTCATTGTTTACTTTGTTTGACCATATTTGAACGTGTGAAACTTATACCTTCACCAAGTAATCATGATATTACTTTGCACATTTTAAGGCACAATTGAGTATCAAGATCAACATATCCTCTAAAAGGCTATAAAACATATGAAAATAAAATGGTTTTGAAGCACATGATAATGTATATAAGTAACAAATTAAGGTAGTTAGATACTCACAAAAATGTGGAACCATGAAGTGAATTCTATTTCTCTTTGTATGACTATTTTATCAGTGAGAGTGGGATCTACATGTCTTACGCTTCCAACCTAATGTACATAATTAACCAATTAAGGCAGTACAGATGATATTCTTGGATGTGTGTGTGTCTATATATATATAAAGTAGTATGACTTGGATGTAGTATGCCTTGCCACATGTAATAGACAACAATAGCTAAGCCTTTGGCTATGTAATGTGCGTGCTAGTGAAAGGAAATGTCAAAAGTGTGCAAATTGGTTTGCACTAATCTCAGTTATAATAATGGGAGCTTTATCACCCACCAATGCCTTGTCTCAGGAGTAGGAGGTAAATAAGGGGATAGAAAGTTACTTTAGACCAGAAGGTCTGAAGTTCGACCCCTTCGGAACCTCTCCCTGAGGAATTCTTTACTTAACTAGCTCCTGTTGTGTGTAAGTCGCTGCATGAGAAGGCGTTTACCAAGTAACCGAGTTTCTAGTTAGCAAAAAAAGGAAGCTTTATCATTTATGAATAGATTTGGCTAGTCAATTCTCTAGGTGTAATGAAACCGTAGAACGAATTGAGAGATGGCTTTTGTGTTGAAATCACATGCACTTAATGATTCTTACTCTTTGAATCAAACACATGCTATTCCTTAATAATGATTTCGGAATGACCTTTTTTCTAGGTATGCTTCTCTTGGTTTTCTAATCTGCATCCTAGTTAGAAAGAAATGCCAAAATTATGCAAAATGGTTAGCGCATGATCTCAAATGAGATAGTATGACTTCTTTGATATATAAATGTGTTTGATAAATTGATATTGCACAAAAAGAACGGGTGTATCTTATCGTAAGCTATCAATAGTGCTATCAGAAATACAATTACTCTTAATAGTATATATCCAATATAATTTTCAAGATGTAACAGAAGCACAAATCTAGTTGACGTATAGATGGTTCATGTGTTTAAATTCTGTGAATTTAAGCATGCTTACTCTTTATGCAAAGCATGGGTTACTCTCTAAGAATGGATAATTTGAAATAATATGTTCACTGATATCTAATGTGTCACGCTATGACATATTCGACCCCTACAAACATCATATGGAAATTTAAGGTCATTTTTAATGGTTCTTATAATATAGAAGGTTTAGTCACATATTGTATTGAGTCCACAATTGTCGTGGATATGATTCTAATAGGTCAACTACAAAAGCAGTTCCGGCTAAATTGATTCCATAGAGCATTGTGTTAAGTGCAAGATACTCAATTATATGTATTCACGATAGCCACCGTATGGTGATTTATTGCCTTCAGTGGGAAAGCAAATATATCATACAAGATCACCCATCACATTTTTAGTTAGAATATTAATGTGTAGTTCGGGATCTTTACCATAGTGAAATTTCCTACTACAACCAAGTGTGCGATGAAGCAGCCTATTTGACTTACTCGGTTATTACATCATTTTATGGTGGAGTGAACTTCCTGCCCTCCAAACAGCTTGTCCATTATAATTTATTGATAAATTCTTTTGTTTTTCTTTTTGGAAAGAGTGCACTCCGTCACTTACCTAAAAATTTAGAATAAAAAATTTAAATATAAAACTGAGCGGAAAGACCTTTACTAAAAGGAAATTGACATGAACTAGAGATGAAAATCTTTGTCTCTAAATCTTGTGAACTTCAGGTGGTTTACTCCGTCTTAAGTTCCTATTATTTCAAACTGATATACTATCCCAAACTTGTATCTAATCAACACGAGTTTGAAACAGTGTATTTTACCAAAAAAAAATTTAATTAGAAACGGTGGAATATCACAAACTTGTCTCTAATAGAGATTGTTTTAAAGGCATTAACATCTCAAATTCAGCAATAGGTGGGAGTATCTTTGACCTGAGTCAAGCCAAACCCAAGCTCACTAGGCTCAAGGCTCAGTTCATTTCTATTATGCTCGGATTGGGCTCTATTAAATTGTTCAAATTGTTACTAATCCATTTCAAATTAGAAACGGGTATTTTCTGTCTCTAATATATGAAGATTACTGGAGTCTTTCAACCTAAAAGAAGAGGACCGAACTGTGAAACAATGTATATAAGAGTAGGAAAATCACATCTTGTAACCCAGAAAGATAATCATAAGATCGAAAATATGTCATAGAAACATAGAAAAATCGAAAATGGAAACACCAATGACAAGCAGTTGCAAACAATCACTCTACATGTTTAATTAGCTTTTATAAATTGAGTTCTTTATCTTTCGATAATCAGCAAGCAAAACTCACAAGTACATAAGAGGATGCACGCAGAGAAACAGGGCCCAACAGACCAAAAACCTGAACAAGGCCACATTAACAACAATCAATAAACCAAAATGGGAACTCTAACAGCTAATCTTAAAAGCAACCGACCACAAATAACTAGCTAAAACTATGGTTGAGACCTATTCTAAGTTTTAATGCACGTGATGGTCCTTGCAAATTTCGATGGGGGAATAAGGAAGCTCTTCAAAATTGAGTTATTCATACGTTAATGAAATATAGTGTTCAGTTGGATTAGGAGTGGAAAATTCTTAGAGTGAACAAATAGCTAACACTCTCTGATGTAAATCAAGCCAATTGCCAATCAAATACCTTTGCATCCCTTCACGTGCAAACCCCGTAGCACTGTTCACTTGGAAACCTGTTATAGACAACATTCAAATGAGATTAGCTTCATGGAAATCCAATCTCCTCTCCAGATGTGGTCACTTGACTCTCATCAAATCCATTATTTCGAGTCTTGCATTGTACTATCTTTCTATCTTCAAGATGCCTTATAAAGTTGCAAAGAAAATTGTCCGACATGAACGGTACTTCTTTTAGGGGGGGAATTGCACCAATCCCAAAAGCAAGCCCTAGTTAAATGGAGTACTCTTTGGCTCCTATAAGATTTAGGCGAGCTTAAAATTCCAAACCCTTCCACGCATAACACTACTCTTCCTTTCAAATGATAGTGGCCTTTTAATGTTGAGGACTCTCCTCTCTGAAAAAAAAATCATTGAAGATAAATACGGATGAAATCAAACTCTCTTCCCCCCCCCCCCCCCCCCCCCCCCCCCCCCCCCCCCCCCCCCCCCCCCCCCCCCCCCCCCAATCCCTTGTGTCACATAAATAATTAACTCCATTATCACTTCAAGGCTGCGAAACCAGATTGCTCGCTGTAACAAATCGCTTTTGATGCAGCTCGCGTAATAGGATAATAGGGATATGGGAAGGTTCAACGGTCTTTGCTTTTAATTTTATTAATTCAATAACAAAATAACAAAGAGGGGGATAGAATTTATTCTATCTCACACTAGAGAATAAAAGAATCAACAAACAATTGAAAAAAAATTTTTTTTTTTTCCTGAAATTAAAGTCTACCTAAACCTAGCTAGTCTTCCCCTTTATCTAAAGGAGGAATTACAAAATTCAAAATTCAAATTTAAATTCAAAATAAGGAAAGAAATTAAGATAGAATTAAATTGATTCCTAAAATCCTGACTGTCAATCCTCTCAATCACGCCTTCAATCCGGCTACCTTATTCCTCGTTGAATCCTTCATCGCGCCAAGTTCACGTTGAACCCACAAGCTATGTGCCAATCACGAATGCGATGCCGCTTCCTGTCTAACCTTGGCGCCTTATTCCCGCCTATTCTTGGGTCACCAATCTTGACCCATCTGACCCACCAAAGGCTATTTGGCGGTTGCATCATTCTCTCCCGGTTGGAGAGAATTCATCCTCGAATTCGTTGGGTCATTTGGGCCAATGTCGCCAAGCCTTGTTGCCTCTCGCCTAGAATCCATCTTGTCAAACTCTAAGCCGGTAAACTGACCCAATCGTGGTCCATCACCCCGGCTCGCCAAGACTGCATGACCAACAGCAAGCGACCTTCGTCACCCGCTATCTCCACCTCGCCAAGTGACGCCAACTTGTCCTGAGTTTCATCCACCACGACAGCGCCTTACACTTTATCTCCAAAAATTCATCACGGAGGCCAGTGTCCACCCCCTATTCTTCAACAATGGAGACTTCGGTATTGTGTCGATGTCGCCTCGGCTCGGGATTTGCTAAGTCAGCATCCAATGCCGGATTCTGTATCTCGTCCTTCTCCTCTTCGATAACACCCAATGTTAATGAGTGTTGGGGTAGGGTTCTCGGTGTAAGGTCGGGATTTGCCCCAAGTTGAATTCAGCATCGCTCGATTCACCGGAATTTCTCTTCCAAGTACTCTAATCTCCTCTCGATCTGCTGATGACGGTCACGATCGAAAACATTTTTGACTGCGGCGTACCTCGGTTATCCATGAGCCATCTCAGAAAAAGTTTTGAGCTCTGATATCAACTAATACAGCGCGTGTAATGGGAAATAGGGGTATGGAAAGTTAACGGCCTTTCCCTTGAATTTTGTCAATACGGTAATAAAATAACAAAGAGGGGGTAAATTACTCATTTCTCACAACCCGAGGATTCGAGGATCAAACATAACAATTGGAATTTTTCTCAAAATCAAGTTTACCTTCTAAAACCAGCCTACCCTCCCTTTTATGAAGGAGGAATTACAATTTCAAAATTCAAATTTAAATTTAAAACGAAATCAAATTTAAATCAAATCAATTAAAAATTAAATAAGGAAAGAAATCATAAATTAAAGCTTAAATCGGAAGAAATCAGTTAAAAACGGAAAGAAACAAAAGCAAATACGAATTTGAATCCAAATTTCAAATTCCCAGTTATCCTGCCTTGAATTCCGCAACAACCGTATTGCGCCTTGATTCTCGCGTATGAATTCAACCGTGTTCCCAAGGCAGCCAATCTTCGTGACGCCAAGCAATGCGCTAATCGCGAATGCGCTGCTGCTTCTTCTCATCTATCTTTGGCATTCTTTTCACGCCTATTGTTGGCTTCACTGTCTTGTCTCCGCATAATCCGCCAAGGGATATTTAGTGGCTGCGTCATTCTTTCCCGGCTGGGGAGAATTTGTCCTCGAATTAATTGGGTCATTTGGGCCAATGCCGCCAAGCCTTGGTCCCTCACACCTTTAATCCATCTTATCAAACTGCAAGCCGCCAAACTGATCCGATTGTGGTCCATCAACCCGGCCTGCCAAGACTACATGACCAATAGCAAGCGACCTTTGTCACCCGCTATCTCCACCTCACCAAGTGACGTCAACTCGTCCTGAGTTTCGTCCACCCGAACAGCGCCTTCCTCTTGAATCTTTGGAAATCCATCACAGCGGCTGGTGTCCACCCCCTGTTCTTCAACGATGGCATCTCCGGTATTGTGTCGATGTTGCCTCGGCTCGGGATCCGATAATTTAGCATCCGATGCCGAATTCTGGATCTCGCCCTTCTCCTCTTTAATAGCACCCGATGTTAATGGGTGTTGGGGTACGGATCCCGACATATGGTCGGGATTTACCTTGAGTTGAATAGAGCAATGCTCGTTTCGCCAAAATTTCTCTTCCAAGTACTCTAATCTCTTCTCGGTCTGCTTATGTCCGTCACGGTCAAGAACATCTCTGACGGTGGCGTACCTCGGTCTCCCACGGGACATCTCAGAATTCGTTCTGAGCTATGATACCAATTGATGCTGCACGCGTAATGGGATAATAGGGGTACGGGAAGGTTCAACGGCTTTCCCTTGAATTTTATTAATTCAATAACAAAATAACAAAGAGGGGGATAGAATCCATTTTATCTCACACTAGAGAATTGAAGAATCAACTAACAATTGAATTTTTTTTCCCCCTAAAATTAGAGTCTGCATAAACCTAACTAGTCTTCCCCTTTATATAGAAGAGGAATTACAAAATTCAAAATTCAAATTTAAATTCAAAATAAGGAAAGAAATAAAGATGGAATTAATTCGGTTGCTAAAATCATGGCTGTTAATCCCTTGAATCACGCCTTCAATCTGGCTGCTTTATTCCGCACTGAATCCTTCATTGCGCCAAGTTCACCCCGAACCCACCAAGCTATGCACCAATCACGAACGTGAGGCCACTTCCCGTCTAACCTTGGTGCCTTAATCCCGCCTATTCTTGGGTCACCCATCTTGACCTGTCTGACCCACCAAAGGCTATTTGGTGGCTGCATCAGCTTTTTTGGGTCATGCATTTGAATTGGAGATTATCCCCTAAGGGACAAATACCTAAGATTATTCTCCATCTCCACTCAACAACTTGCCACCATAGCACACAAGGGTGTTTGGGATGGAATCACTTAGCATTGGAACTAGGGTTGGTGCCGTGGGTGTTTAATTGGAAAAGTCAAGCTCAAGACAACGCTAAACCTCGACCTTGAGGAAGCTACTCTTTCTCTTTTAGTTGATGATATCTTGACATGGAAACATGACCTTAAAGGTACCTTCTCAACCAACTCCTATTAGAGGGCTACAATCATTACATCTTTTAGCACAATCGTAGATCAAGTAAAAAGAGTTTGGTGAGGGAAGCTAGTGAGAATTAGGATTCTTCACATTAATGAAATTCTTTTCCTTTTTTGTTCAAATAGCAACGAATTATGTTGACATCTTTTTCTTAATTTTAGGCCATCAGGGAGTCTTTGGACCACTATTTTCTGCGGTGGGCATCGCTTCATTTGCCCAAACAACATCAAGAATTTGTTCCAACAATGGCAATTACCTTTCTTAAGGGGCTTAACCAAGAAAGCCTGGCTCATGACATTCTTCGTCGTAGTAAATGCAACTTGGGATGCAAGAAACAAGTACCTCTTTGTCACGGCCCAAGTCAAGGCCCATGTCAAGCCCTTGTCAAGGCCCGTGACCTTGAGCTCCAAGACCGCCCATCCGCACGCCTAGGCCCATGTCAAGCATTGTGAAGACAAGCCCAATTTTCCTGCTCATGTACGGCCCACTTGCCATGTTTGGCCCAATTCAAGATGATTCTAGAATTAGTAAAATTAAAATATTTATGTAATTTTTGTTAAGGGAACTGGTGCATTAATGAGTTGCCCCATGCTTGCCAAAGTCAACTAGCTAGCATGCTTAGGAGCCGGTGCATTAATGAGCCGCCCCATGCTTGCCGAAGTCAACTTGTTAGCATGCTTAGCATTAAATGAAGGTAGTTGATGCCTTAGCCACCAAGGGGACGGTTGGGGCTAGGCCTAGAATCTTCCATGCTTTGCTTTTAAATACTTGTAATTGGTACTTGATGATGTATCCACAAAAATTATCTTGAACGAAATATTATCTTCGCTTTCTCTAATCTCACATCTCTCTTATTCTCAATCTTAACTTCCTTCTCTTCTAAAATTCTCTCCTTTTCTCCTCTCTAATTCTATCTTCTCTTCTCTTCCCGAACTCTATCTCTTTCTCTTCCTCTATCTCTTTCTATTCCTTTTTCTCTCTCTTTTGGTCCTTAACCGAATCACTTCCCAAGTCTCAGACTTAGGTTTATGACAAAGTGGTATCACAGCCATCTTACGATCTTACAAGCTGGCCATTACGAGAAGTATGTCTTCATCTGGAAATACCGATGCTAATGAATGGGTTGAAGTTGTTGAAGGAAGGTTGGACCATTTGGAGGACCTTGTTGAGCAACAAACCTGAACTACCACTGATTTGAAAGCCATCATGGAGACTATGGGCTAGAAATGAGAACCCTAGCTGAAGCCGTCAACCGATTGGCAAGAGCCCAAGTAAAGAGGCCCAAAGCTGAGCCCGTGGCACCACCCGTGAGTGCACCCAAGTTCACCGCTCAAGGAGGATCCGGGAGCCATGCTCGGATGGGAGACGGAATCTTTCCACCACCCACATGCCTTTCCGAGCCCAGGGACAACCGTGGCACACCCAGGGTCATGGAAGATGGAGAATATAGCTGAAGCAATGGAAGCAACAGCTCGTGGTCCAACCCCATGCTAAGGCTCGAAATACCGAAGTTTGAAGGTTCAAATCCGAGAGTTTGGATCAGGAAATGCCGTAAGTATTTTCGTTGGTATCAAATTCCTAAGAACAAGTGGGTAGAATATGCATCAAGTCATCTTCATGACCACGGAGATGTGTGGTCAAGGAAAATACTAGAAGCCTCCATAATCTAGCCAAGCCGTAGTTCGTTTGCTTCCCCGGTACTCTTGGTCGGAAAGAAAGACGGGTCTTACCGTTTTTGTGTGGACTACCGGCAATTGAACAACATGATCGTGAAGGACAAGTTTCCGATACCGGTAATCAATGATTTGCTTGATGAACTCAAAGGCGCTTCAATCTTCTCCAAAATTGATCTCTAGGCCGGTTATCACCAAATCCGAGTTTGTGAAGAAGATCAGCACAAGACCGCCTTCAGGACCCACCAAGGGCACTACGAGTTCCGTGTCATGCCTTTTGGGCTCAATAATGCCCCCACCTCCTTCCAAGCCCTCATGAATGAAGTCTTTGGGCCGTACCTTAGCAAGTTCGTGCTTGTGTTCTTCGACGATATCTTGGTCTACAGTCCGGACTTTCCAACACATCTTATGCACTTGACCAAGGTGCTTGAGACCTTGCGCACGCACCGCCTCTATGCCAAACGAAGCAAGTGCACTTTCGGCCAAGATTGGGTCGAATATTTGGGACATGTGATCTCAAGGGAAGGGGTTGCACCTGACGAAGGCAAGATTGAAGCAATGAAGAAGTGGCCAAGGCCAAAGAGTGTCAAGAGCCTTCGTGGACCGGGTACTACCGAAAATTTGTTTGCGGATACGGGACCTTGAGCAAGCCCTTGACCAACCTCCTCAAAAGGGGGGAATTTCATTGGAACGAGGTGGCCGAGCAAGCATTTGAGGCCTTAAAGGAGGCCATGACGACAGCCCCGGTCCTTGCACTTCCGGATTTCTCCAAACCCTTTGTTCTAGAAACCGATGCTTGCGAAGTGGGGATTGGTGCGGTCCTCTCACAAGAAGGCAGGCCCCTTGCCTACCTCAGCAAGGCCCTTAGCCCACGCCATCTTAGGCTTTTGGTCTACGAGAAGGAGCTTCTCGCGGTGCTCATGGACGTTGAGAAATGGAGACATTATTGGATGTACCATCATTTCATCATCAAGAAGGATCACGCAAGCCTCCGCCACCTACTTGAGCAAAGAATTACCACGCAATTGCAACTCAAGGGGATGTCAAAGATGATGGGCCTTCACTATAGGATCCAATACTGCAAGGGAGCTGAAAACCGTGCCGCTAACGTGCTTTCAAGGTGTGATGAAGATGAAACCACTGCCACCTATGCCCTCATGATTGCTTCTGTTCCTCTTTGGGTGCACGAGCTCACTCAAAGCTATGAGAACGAGTCCCACACTGCCAAGTTGATTGAGCAACTTATCATTGACCTGTCAAGCAACAAGCCTTACTCATTTGAAGGAGGCCTTCTCAAGTACAAAGGAAGACTTTATGTGGAGGTAGACAGAAAAATCAGAGACAAAGTACTTCAAGCACTTCATGAGTCTCCCATGGGGGGTCACTCTGGATCCTTTGGCACTTTAATGAGGGTCAAACGCATGTTCTATTGGCCCAACCTCAAGAAGAGCATCCGAGAATGGGTGGAGAAATGTGATTCTTTCCAACGCATCAAGCATGAGAACGTGACCTACCCAAGACTCCTAAAACCTCTACCCGTGCCCAACCAAGCATGGGAAAGCATCAGTATGGACTTCATCGAAGGGTTGCCCAAGTCAAGAGGGAAAGACGTCAGTTTGGTGATCGTGGACAGATTTACCAAGTATGCTCACTTCATGGCCTTGACTCATCCTTATACCGCAAGCAAGGTGGCCCAATTGTTCTTGGACCATGTTTACCGAACTCCATGGGTTGCCCAAGGATATCATTTTAGACCGAGATGCGTCCTTCCAAAGCCTCTTTTGGAAGGAACTCATGCGCCTAGCCGGAATCGAGTTGAAGATGAGTAGTGCTTACCATCCGCAATCAGACGGATAGACCGACCAAGTTAATTAGTGCCTTGAGAGCTACCTCTGAGCCACGGCCCTCCACACACCTAAGCAATGGTCCCAATGGCTTCCCTTAGCCGAATTTTGGTACAACACTCACTATCATTCCTCATTGAAGGCCACGCCTTTCCTTGCTTTCTACGGTTATGAACCGAGGGTCCTTGCCCTAGACATTCCTTGCATTTTCGCATCCAGGGACGTTGAGGACTTCACCAATGAGAGGCAGAACTTAATCAATTTTCTGAAGGAAAATCTGAAGGAGGCATAACAACGCTATAAACAATAAGCAGATCAACAAAGAACCGAGAGGACCTTTGAAGTTGGGGATTGGGTTTATCTCAAGCTACAACCTTACAAGAAAACCTCTGTAACTCTTCAAAGAAACTTGAAGCTAGTAGCCCATTATTATGGACCCTACCGAATCCAAGCCCGAATTGGGGCAGTAGCATACAAGCTTGAGCTTCCAGCAGGTTCCAAGATTCATCCAGTTTTCCATGTTTCCAGGCTGAAGAAAAAGGTGGGAGACAACGTGCCCATCACTTCTGACCTTCCTCAAATTGACAAGGATGATGAAACCGAAGTCACTCCACAAGCCATCCTCAACCAAAGAACCGTAACATGCAACAAAAGAAGAGTCAAGCAAGTACAAGTTCAATGGAAAAACATGGGAGATGATGCAATCACTTGAGAGGACTGGACATTCGTTCACAAGTAATTTCCGAACTTCAATCCTTGAGGATAAGGATTGTTTGAAGGGGCGGGCATTGTCACGGCCCAAGTCAAGGCCCATGTCAAGCCCTTGTCAAGGCCCGTGACCTTAAGCGCCAAGACCGCCTATCCGCACGCCTAGGCCCATGTCAAGCATTGTTAAGACAAGCCCAATTTTCCTTCTCATGTACGGCCCACTTGCAATGTTTGGCCCAATTCAAGATGATTCTAGAATTGGTAAAATTAAAATATTTATGTAATTTTTGTTAAGGAAACCGGTGCATTAATGTGCTGCCCCATGCTTGCCAAAGTCAACTAGTTAGCATGCTTAGGAGCCGGTGCATTAATGAGCCGCCCCACGCTTGCCCAAGTCAACTTGTTAGCATGCTTAGCATTAAATGAAGGTAGTTGATGCCTTAGCCACCAAGGGGACGGTTGGGGTTACGCCTAGAATCTTCCATGCTTTGCTTTTAAATACTTGTAATTGGTACTTGATGATGTATCAAGAAAAATTATCTTGAACGAAATATTATCTTCTCTTTCTCTAATCTCACGTCTCTCTTATGCCTCAATCTTAACTTCCTTCTCTTCTAAAATTCTCTCCTTTTCTCCTCTCTAATTCTATCTTCTCTTCTCTTCCCGAACTCTATCGCTTTCTCTCTCTCTTTCGGTCCTTAACCGAATCACTTCCCTAGTCTCGGACTTAGGTTCGTGACATTCTTTCATAACTCTATTCCTAATAGGTCATGCATCACCGACACTATAAAATTGAGGATCATCACTTAGTTCTAAGCAATTATTGGTTGCATTGTCATATCCATTCACCATTGCATGAAAGACCCCTCGTAGATTGATTTTGAATTCCATCTATAGATCTCGCCTCAAACCTAGATCAATGGTAACATATTTTGGTGCTCATTGTCATTCTCCATCTACATAGATTGGATCCTAATTCGGAATGTGCACCCCTCGTGCTCCACAGTTCTCTTCTTAGGCATCACCTTCAATTGCCGACCATGGACAAAGCCGGGCAATAGTTGCTCAGGTTTGCCCATGCTGCGCTCGCAACATAAGATTTTTCTTCCCAGTCTATAGTTTTCTTTTTGTTACTTGTTTTATGAGGTAGTTGCTTTTTTGAAACTATATCTTACGTACCTTTGAGGGTTTTTTTTCCTCTTAGTTATTAAAAAAAAAAATTGGCCTAATATTCTCATATGTATTTTTGGTTTCCAGTTGCATTTGTTGGAGCCTTTTAATAGCATAAAGTTGTGAAAAAGTTCTCATTTACTGTAAGTCTTGCATTTGGTTACAAGAAAAGATCCTTTTCCACAGCTTAAATAGTAATATGAAAGAGTTGATTTATAATTAAATGGAAAAAGATGCAAAATTAGATCATTTTCATAGCTTATTTTAGAAAAAAAAATATTTTAAAGACTATATTAGCAATAATTTTCACCAAGATGAATTCTTTTACTTTTTTGGAAAAATTCTAAACACACCCTCTGAACTTTTAATTTCATAAAGTAGGCCCTTGAACTTCATAATCAAACACAGCACACCCTTGACACTTTTAATTTCATAAAATTGCTCCTTAAACTTTATTATTACACACAACGTACCCCCTGAACTTTGCATTAAATATACGCCCTCTACACTTTCAATTTCAAAAAATAGCCATTGAATATACACAACTCGCCCACCAAACTTTGTTAATAAACATAACATACCCCTTAGACATTAATAAATTTAAAATTGAAAAATGTAAAAAATTAGAAAATTTTAAAAGTAAATTA
The DNA here is from genome assembly GCA_018398585.1 of Simmondsia chinensis. NCBI lineage: Eukaryota > Viridiplantae > Streptophyta > Magnoliopsida > Caryophyllales > Simmondsiaceae > Simmondsia > Simmondsia chinensis. The sequence continues at coordinate 39,131,703 of JAGTTD010000001.1, forward strand.
TATATTAGTACCTCAAAGTTTTAATAATTAATTATTCAGTCCATAAAGTTTGTGAAATAATTTTTTTGTCTAAAAAGTTACATATATTTAATAAAATAATCAAAATAGCAATGTGTAAGGGGTGCAAAACAGGCCCCACTATCATTCTCTCACATCATTGTTTGGCCAATTTTATTAAATATGCTTCACTTTTTGGACTAAAAAATTATTTTACAAAGTTTGTCGATGAAAAGATTAATATATCAATCTCAGGGTTCTCATATTTAATTTATCAAAATTTTAAACAAGTTAAGAAAAAAAAAAACTTTTTGGACAATGTTTGAAAAAATATAATAATATTTTTTAACTTCAGTTTTTTAATTTTTTTTTTAAATTATTTTTTAGAATTTATTTTCAATTTTTTTAATATCATATAATTTTTAAAATCTAAATTTATTAATCTAATTTTAAAATTTTTAATTTTAAAAAATTATTATATTTTTATCATATCATATTTTTTAAAAAAATTTTAAAAAATATTTTATAATCTTCTAAATTTATAATGCTATTATTAATAAAATATTATTCTATATAAATATAAAAAAAACCTCTTATCTTTTGTCTGAAAACATAAAGCTTTTGTCTTTCTTCTATAAGTATGAAATTTCTAACTTTTGTATAAAGTACAAAATCTCTAATTTCTAGTTTTAAATTTATTAATCTAATTTTTATCAAAGTTAAAAAGTGTGATTATATTTTTGTAAAAATTTTTCCAATTTTTGTTCATAATTTGCTTTTAAATTTTTTTAATTTAGTGCATTTTTTTTTTTAATTTCAGATTTACTAATGTCTGAGAGATAAGTTGTATTTAATAATAATGTACAGGGGGTGAGTTGTGTTGTGTTCAATTATAAAATGTAAGGAGGCTATTTTATGAAATTAAAAGTGTCGAGGGTGTGTTGTGCTTAACTAAAAAAAGTTCAGAGAATTATTTTATAAAATAGAAAATGTAGGGGATGTATTATGTTTAATTGTTAAGTTTTTTGAACAGCGTTTAATTTGCCTCACTTTTTACCACCACTAGAGGTGGCCAGTGAGTCGACTCGGGCCGGGCCGCGTCTGAGCCCAGGCCCAAGCCCCGAAAGAGCCGTTGGGTAGGGGGAGAACCGTTGCTTCCCTCTTCCTTTTTAATTAAAAAATATATATATTATCTATAAATACCCATCCCCTCTATTTCCTCACAACAATTCTTCATCCAATTTTCTCTTCTCTCTCTACATTCATCTACTTTCCTCTACTTGTAATAATTGTGCACCAAATTGGCCACCTCTAGCTCGTAGAATCTCAATCAAGTTCGAATTTTATTGTTCGCTTTGGTAATTTTAGTATCAAAATTTTATTTGTTTCGTATTTTTATCTACTTAATTTGCATTAGTAGTTGCATTTTTTAAATACTAATCATTAATACTACCATGGCACACAACACATTTTCTTCTGGAGCCGATCGTTCTAGTTCTAGCTCTTCTCGACCGCCTAAAGTACCTAAGAAGGGTAGAGTTTTTGAACTTGATACTGATGAACGAGCATTTTTAGAACTAGGCCCATTACCTCCATACACTGACACTATAGATTGGGACCTCCAACAACAATAGTACTACAACGACCAGGATTTTTCTGAGTCGGGTGGTGGTGGAGACTCACAAACTGAAGAAGAACCCACATCCACCACCGAAACCCAGCCTGAAAGAACTACTACTAGTAGGCTTAGTACTAGTGGGGTATGGAAGCACTTCAACTTAGATAAGACAAATAATAAAGCGATTTGTAAATTATGTGACTCACCCAAGGCCTTTAATCATTCATCGAGCAGTGGGACATACACATTAACAAGACATATAATTAGGTGCCACCCCGGACAAGACCAAGACCCAGATAAAGCCCAACAACTGTTAATACAGCAAGCGACCGGTACGCTTGCTAACTTTAGGTTCGTCCAAGAAACTAATAAATGGGAACTAACTAAATATATAATTAGAGCTGAAAAGCCTTTTAGCACCGGCGAAATCACTAGTTTCGTCACGTATCTCCAAACAGCGATGAACCCCGCCATCGTAAGGGTTCCTCGAAACACTTTAAAGCGGGACTCGTCCAAAGCTTATCATAAAATAAAAACTGAGGTCCTCAAACTTTTTAGGGTGAACACGAGCATGTTCTCGTTGACGTCCAACACTTGGAAGTCGAAACCCGATGTGCTTTACTTGTACGTAACGGCACACTGGATCGATTCCTGCTTCACCATTCAAAAACGAATAATCCATTTTGCATATTTAGATTATCCCACACTGCTGACATAATCACAGGTGCGATTATAGAGGCAGTCCTCGAGTGCGGGATGGAGCGTCATATTTTTAGTATGACGTTCGTCAGCGCTACTAGTAATAACGCATCAGTTAAACAACTAAGTAGGCATATGAAACCCGTGTTAGGTGGGCGGTGTTTTCATTTACGTTGCATCTACTATATACGGCATTTAATTGTTATAGATGGTTTATGTCCAATAAACGCTTCTTTTTCCACCTTAATAGATATAACAATGGCAATAAACTCATCCGACACCAGGAAGCGAAGATTTAAACTTCTCTGTAGGACACATTGGTTAGAGTATAAACAATTTAAATTAGACTCACCAACTAGGTGGTTATCAACTGTAGACATGTTAGAGCGCATACTACCATACAAAGATGTCCAAGTAGAATTTGTACAGGATACTCATTCAGATTTGAGTGATTATAATCTCAACAATATATACTGGGACACTATTAACGAAATTTGTAAATTTTTTATCATTTTTACAGATGCTGCCAACCTTTTTTCTGATTGCTATTGTCCGACCATACCACGAGCATATCTAGATTGATTTATACTGTGTCTTGGATGTCAGAAAATGAATCTAACCCTGTGTTGACTGAATTGATTAAGGCAATGAAAACGAAGTTCTATAAATATTATTTTGAACTGCACCTTACATACTATTTTGTCACTATTTTGGATCCCTGTTTTAAACTCATGGGTTTGAACTTGTTGGTCAAATATTTTTACGAACCATTGAATTATTATTTCGATACCGAAAAACTCATTGCACAAGTCGATTCAGACCTACACACTTTATCTTCCCATCATTCTTGGAAATTATCATCTGATAATTCACATGTTACTTCTACTACAATTAGATCTTCCACATCTAGTGAAAGTAGTGCACAAGCGTCAATTGCATGGAAGCTGTTGAACCAATCCACTCCCGCACAAGCTCCCACGTCATGTGACGAGTTAGATTACTATATGTGGACGCCGCTAATCCAGTTCTTCCCGACACCGGCGAATCCATAGTTAGAAATGGTGGTGTACAAATAAAACCCAGTATCCCATGCTTTCCATCATGCCATGTGATATACTAATGTGTCCGGTGTCTTTAGTAGCACCAGAGTGTGCTTTTAGTCTTAGTGGCAGGTTACTTGGAATGAAGAGGGCGAAGCTATCACCGTCCAGTTTGGAAATATCTGTGTGCTTAAAGAACTAGATGCACGCAGAGGCTAGGGAGCAAAACATACTGAGCTGGGTTCATCAAGCAAGGACGAAGACGACCGTACTACCGATACCTCAGACGGAGGCACAACAATCCCCCTAGGCCAGCGTAGACTAATTTCTTATTGTTGTACGTCTTTATCTTACTTGTATTTTTTAATAAATATATTTGTACTTTTAAATAGTATGATCTAACTGCTATAGTTGTATTTATTACATTATTTACTATTGTTTATTATACATTTTATTTTATTATATATATTTCGCATTATTAATGATTGTGATGGATTATATTTGTATCTTATATTATTTATTAATGAATTATAATAATTTTTGTACAAAACAAATTGAAAAATCGTATGGATTAGACCCTCCAGCCCCTCCTTAATCTTTTTTAGACCCCGCTAACCTTAAATTTATTTTTTTTGGACAAAATTGCCCCTCCCAGTAACCCCACCTTTCCAGTCTCTCTCTCCCCTTCTCTCTTCTCATTTAGTGCAAGGCAATATTCCATTCTTTCATTTAATGCAAAAGGAAACTTTTTGACTTTTTTAATTCTTTTCATTCTCTCTTTCCATTTTTTTCCTACCATTTTGTCTTCCTTCTCTCATATCTCATTTTCTCTTCTTTCTTCTTCTTCTATTATTTTCGAATTTTTCTGTCAAAAAAAAAATATTATTTTCGAATTTTCGAGCTCCATTCTGAGCGTCCTACTTGGGCCCTTGGGTAGTTGTTTGTGCAGGCTTTGGAAGAAGAAGAAGGCTTTGTAAGAATAGGTTTAAAGCATTGTGGCATTGCGGCAGGTTCAAGGTTGAGTCATTACACATTTTACCGTTCTCATATCAGACATTGAAGATAAAATGATCATTTCATGCATTGGTCATTAATGGATCTCTATCATATGAGGTTGGTGTGTTACAAGTCATTTATTGTGCATGATTGGTGTAAATGGTGTATTATGATTTTCTTTTGGTGTGTTTCAACTCATTAATAGTGTATGATTAATCATACACCGTATATGATTGGTTTAAATGGTGTATTATCATGTTGTGTTGGTTTTTTCAAGTCATTAATGGTGTATGATTAATCATACACCGTGTATGATAAGTGTTAATTGTGTAAAAATAACTTATATAGTTAAGTTTCAAGTAATTAGTAGTGTATGACTTATCATACACGGTGTATGATAAGTTTTAATTGTGTAAAATCAACTTGTACAAGTGTGTTTCAAGTATTTAATTGTGTATGACTTATCATACACCATGTATGGTAAGTTTTAATTGTGTCAAATCAATTTTTGCATGTTTTTTAAGTAATTACAGGTGTATGGTGTGAAATCAACTTGTTTTTAGTGTGGTTTAAGTAATTAGTGGTGTATGATCAATTATACACGGTGTATGATAGGTTTTAATGATGTAAAATCAGCTTATATAGGCATGTTTCAAGTAATTAGTGGTGTATGACTTATCATACACCGTGTATGATAAGTTTTAATTGTGTAAAATCAACTTATATAGTTATGTTTCAAGTAATTAATGGTGTATGACTTATCATACACGGCGTATGATAAGTTTATTTGTGTACAATAAATTTTTGCATGTTTTTTAAATAATTAATGGTGTATGACTTATAATACACGGTGTATGATTGGTTTTAATTGTGTAATCAACTTATACAAGTGTGTTTCAAGTAATTAGTAGTGTATGACTTTTTATACACGGTGTATGATAAGTTTTAATTGTGTAAAACCAACTTATGCAGTTATGTTTCAAGTAATTATTGGTGTATGACTTATCATACACCGAGTATGATAAGTTTTAATTGTATAAAATCAACTTGTACAAGTGTGTTTCAAGTAATTAGCGGTGTATGACTTATCATACACGGTGTATGAGAAGTTTTAATTCTGTAAAATTAACTTTTGCATATTTTTTAAGTAACCAGTGGTGTATAATTAATCATACACCATGTATGATGGGTTTTAATGGTTTGAAATGAATACTCTAGGTGCGTTTCAAGTAATTGGTGGTGTATGATTAATCGTACACGGTGTATGATAGGTTTTAATTGTGTAAAATCAACTTGTATATGTGTGTTTCAAGTATTTAATGGTGTATCATCAGTCATACATGGTGTATGATAGGTTTTAATGGTATAAAATTAACTTATATAGGTACGTTTCAAGTAATCAGTGGTGTATGATCAATCGTACACGGTGTATGATAGGTTTTAACGGTGTCAAATTAACTTGTATAGATGTATTTCAAGTATTTAAAGGTTTATGATGAATCATACACGGTGTATGATAGGTTTTAATGGCGTGAAATCAACTTGAATAGATGTGTTTCATGTAAATAGTGGTGTACGATCAATAATTCACGGTGTATGATGAGTTTTAATTGTGTGAAATCAACATTTGCATATTTTTTTCAAGTTCTGCTAGTATAATGGTGTAAAATCAACCTTTATAAGTGTGTTTCAAGCAATTATTGGTGTATGATGAATCATACACGATGTATGATGGGTTATATTGGTGTAAAATCAACTTATATTGGTGTATTTGAAGTAAATAGTGGTGTATTATCAATCATACACGGTGTATGACAAGTTTTAATGGTATGAAATCAACATTTGCATTTTTTTCAAGTTTTACGGGTATAATGGTATAAACGTATGTTTCAAGTAATTATTGTTGTATGATGAATCATACATGGTGTATGATGGGTTATATTGGTGTAAATTCAACTTATATTGGCGTATTTGAAGTAAATAGTGGTGTATGATGAATCATACATGGTGTATGATGCGTTTTATTGGTATGAAATCAATATTTGTATATTTTTTTCAAGTTCTGCTTGGATAATGTTGTAAAATCAACTTTTATAAGTGTGTTTCAAGTAATTAGAGGTTTATGATGAATCACACACAGTGTATGATAGATTTTAATGGCGTGAAATCAACTTGAATAGATGTGTTTCATGTAAATAATTGTGTATGATTAATCATACATGGTGTATGATGAGTTTTAATGGTGTTAAATCAACATTTGCATATTTTTTTCAAGTTCTGCTGGTATAATGGTGTAAAATCAACCTTTATAAGTGTGTTTTAAGCAATTATTGGTGTATGATGAATCATACACAGTGTATGATGGATTATATTGGTGTAAAATCAACTTACATTGGTGTATTTGAGTAATTAGTGGTGTATGATCAATCATACACGGTGTATGATCAATTTTAGGGGTGTAAAATCAATATTTGCATTTTTTTTTCAAGTTTTGCTGGTATAATGGTGTAAAATCAACCTTTAAAAGTGTGTTTCAAGTAATTATTGGTGTATGATGAATCATACACGGTGTATGATGAGTTATATTTGTGTAAACTCAACTTATATTGGTGTATTTGAAGTAAATAGTGGTGTATTATCAATCATACACGGTGTATGATGAGTTTTAATGGTATGAAATCAACCTTTGCATGTTTTTTTTCAAGTTTTGCTGGTGTAATTGTGTAAAATAAACTTTTATACGTGTGTTTCAATTAATTATTATTGTATGATGAATCATACACGGTGTATGATAGGTTATATTGGTATAAAATCAACTTATATTGGTATATTTGAAGTAAATAGTAGTGTATGATCAATCATACACGATGTATGATGAGTTTTAATGGTGTAAAATCAACATTTGCATTTTTTTTCATGTTTTGCTGGTATAATGGTGTAAAATAAACTTCTATATATGCGTTTCAAGTAATTAATGTTGTATGATGGGTTATATTGTTGTAAAATCAATTTATATTGGTATATTTGAAGTAAATAGTGGTGTATGATCAATCATACAAGGTGTATGATGAATTTTAATGGTGTAAAATCAATATTTGCATATTTTTTTCAAGTTTTGCTAATATAATAGTGTAAAACCAACTTTTATAAGTGTGTTTCAAGTAATTATTGGTGTATGATGAATCATACACGGTGTATGATGGGTTATATTGGTGTAAAATCAACTTATATTGGTGTATTTTAAGTAAATAGTGGTGTATTATCAATTATACACGGTATATGATGAGTTTTAATGGTATAAAATCAACATTTGCATGTTTTTTTCAAGTTTTGCTAGTATAATAGTGTAAAATCAACTTTTATAAGTATGTTTCAAGTAATTATTAGTGTATGTTGAATCATGCCTTTATATTTGCTGCCATATTGGACCTTGAATATTATGTAATAGGAATAAGTAATTTCTGGTTTGAGCCATGGAAGGGTGGATGAGAGCTTCTGAAAAGGGAAAGGGATGATTGTAAGTGAAAGAATGAAAGCCGGCAAAGTAAAATGAGTGTTGTATTATATTGGATAAAATACATACATCCAATAATCAAGCTATTTACACTCATAAACAAGATGGGGAAGAATGACTGTTGGCAAAGTACAACAAGTTTTATATATTTCCCCTTTTTTTGGCTAAATCCATACGTCCATCACTCAATCAATCATACACTTAGTACAAACCCATAACAACCTCAACCAATTCACTAACATATCAAACGAAAATGATTATTTCTTAGAGTATAATAAATACAAAGTAAAGAATACGAGAATATACAACAATATGAAAATATACAATAATACATACACATCACAACCTTTCTATTCGCTTGTATATATTTTCATTTGTTTCTTTCTACCGTGGTTGTACAAGTATATACATGTATTGGTCCGCAACGTCTCCATCCGCTCTTGCGTGCATTGGAAGACATCGAGACCATTCGTAAACAAAAATTCTACAAACTTCACGACGAACATGCCACAATCAGACCTGCATTTAAATATAATAGTATTGACTTGAAAGACACTAAAACAAGTTATTGCACACAATTTAAACCCATCATCCACGATGTATGATTAATCATATACCACTAATGACTAAAAACACACCAACACAACTTGATATCACACCATTAAAACTAATCATACACCGTGTATGATAAGTCATACACCACTAATTACTTGAAACATACCTATATAAGTTGATTTTACACTATTATAATCCATCATACACCATGAATGATTCATCATACACCACTAATAACTTGAAACATACCTATGCAAGTTGATTTTACACCATTATACCAATTACTTGAAAAAATCTGTAAAAGTTGATTTTATACTATTAAAATCTATCATACATCGTGTATGATAAGTCATTCACTACTAATTACTTGAAACATACCTATATAAGCTCATTTTACCCCATTATAACCCATCATACACCGTGTATGATTCATCATACACCAATAATTACTTGAAACGCACTTATAAAAGTTGATTTCACACAATTATACCACTAATAACTTGAAAAAACCTGCAAAAGTTAATTTTATACCATTAAAACCTATCATACACCGTGTATAATAAGTCATTCACCGCTAATTACTTGAAACACACCTATATAAGTTCATTTTACACCATTTTAATGCATCATACACCGTGTATGATTCATCACACACCAATAATTACTTGAAACACACTTATAAAAGTTGATTTTACACCATTATACCACTAATAACTTGAAAAAACTTGCAAAAGTTGATTTTATACCATTAAAACCGTGTATGATAAGTCATTCACTACTAATTGCTTGAAACATACCTATATAAGTTCATTTTATACCATTATAACGCATCATACACCGTGTATGATTCATCATACACCAATAATTACATGAAACACACTTATAAAAGTTGATTTTACACCATTATACCACTAATTACTTGAAAAAACCTGCAAAAGTTGATATTATACCATTAAAAACTATCACACACTGTGTATGATAAGTCATACACCATTAACTACTTGAAACATACCTATATAAGTTGATATTACACTATTATAGTCCACAATACATCGTGTACGATTCATTACATACCACTAATTACTTGAAACATACCTAAATAAGTTAATTTTACACCATTACACCACTAATTACTTAAAACATACCTATATAAGTTGATTTTACACTATTAAAACCAATCATACACCGTGAATGATTGATTATACACTATTAATTACTTGAAACATATCTATATAAGTTGATTTTACACCATTATAACATATCATACACCATGTATGATTGATTATATATACACCCCTAATTACTTGAAACATACCTATATAAGTTGAATTTACACCATTAAAACCTATCATACACCGTGCATGATTGATGATACCCTATTAAATACTTGAAACACACATATACAAGTTGATTTTACACAATTAAAACCTATAATACGCCGTGTATGATTAATCATATACCACTAAATACTTGAAACACACCTAGAGTACTCATTTTAAACCATTAAAACCCATCATACATGTTGTATGATTAATCATACACCACTGGTTACTTAAAAAATATGCAAAAGTTGATTTTACACAATTAAAACTTATCAGACACCGTGTATGATAAGTCATATACCACTAATTACTTAAACCACATTAAAACGAGTTGATTTCACATGATACACCAGTAATTACTTAAAAAACTTGCAAAAGTTGATTTTACACAATTAAAACTTATCATACACCGTGTATGATAAGTCATACACCACTAATTACTTGAAACACACTTGTAAAAGTTGATTTTACACAATTAAAACTTATCATACACGGTGTATGATAAGTCATACACCAATAACTACTTGAAACCCAACTATATAAGTTGATTTTACACAATTAAAACTTATTATACACCGCGTATGATAAGTCATATACCACTAATTAATTGAAACACACTTGTATAAGTTAATTTTACACAATTAAAACTCATCATACAACGTGTATGATAAGTCATATACCACCAATTATTTAAAAAACATGCAAAAGTTGATTTTACACAAATAAACTTATCATACGCAATGTTTGAAAAGTCATACACCATTAACTACTTGAAACATAACTATATAAGTTGATTTTACACAATTAAAACTTATCATACACGGTGTATGATAAGTCATACACCACTAATTACCTGAAACATACCTATATAACCTGATTTTACACCATTAAAATCTATCATACACAGTGTATGATTGATCGTACACCACGAATTACTTAAACCACACTAATAACAAGTTGATTTGACACCATACACCTGTAATTACTTAAAAAACATGCAAAAGTTGATTTTACACAATTAAAACTTATCATACATGGTGTATGATAAGTCATACACAATTAAATACTTGAAACACACTTGTACAAATTGATTTTACACAATTAAAACTTATCATACACCGTATATGATAAGTCATACACCACTAATTACTTGAAACATAACTATATAAGTTGATTTTACACAATTAACACTTATCATATACGGTGTATGATTAATCATACACCATTAATGACTTAAAAAATACCAACACAACATGATAATACACCATTTAAACCAATCATACACGGTGTATGATTAATCATACACCATTAATGAGTTGAAACACACCAAAAGAAAATTATAATACACCATTTTCACCAATCATGCACCATAAATGACTTGTAACACAACAACCTCATATGATAGAAATCCATTAACGACCAATGCATGAAATGATCATTTTACCTTCATTGTCTGATCTGAGAACCGTGAAATGTGTAATGACTCAACCTTAAACCTGCCGTAATGCCACAATGCTTCAAACCCATTCTTACAAAGCCTTCTTCTTCTTCCACAAACAACTACACAAGGGCCCAAGTAGGACGAGGAAACATGCAGGACGCTGAGAATGGAGCTCGAAAATTCAAAAATAATATTTTTTTTGGTCAGAAAAATTCGAAAATAATAGAAGAAGAAGAAAGAAGAGAGACTAAGATACGAGAGAAGGAAGACAAATGGGCTGGAAAAGAATGGAAAGAGAGAATGAAAAGAATAAAAAAAGCCAAAGAATTTCCTTTTGCATTAAATGAAAGAATAGAATATTGCCTTGCATTAAATGAGGAGAGAGAAGGGGAGAGAGAGAATGGACAGGTGGGTTTTGAAGTGGGAGGGTCAATTTTGTTCAAAAAAGTCTATTTAAGGTTAGAGGGGTCTAAAAAAGATTAAGGAAGGGCTGGGGGGTCTAATTCGTACGATTTTCCAAACAAATTTGTATTTTTTAAATTTTACATATTGTTTAAAATACCGGGGGGATCGGGCCAACCTAGGCCCAGCCCAAGCTGAGCCCCAGAGGCCAGGACCCAGCCCCGGCCAGGCCCAGTCCCCCAACCAAGCCAGGCCCGACCCGGCCCGCTACAGTAGCGGCCCTAGCAGGTCCAGGCCCGAGCTTGGCCCAGTCCAGCCCGTGGCCACCTCTAACCACCACCCATACCTACCACCACCCCTTTCCCTATGGCTCGCTACACTCATAATGTCATGATTGGTATTATACTTGTAATTGAATAGCTAAATGTAATAGTCAAATATAATAGCTAAATGTAGTTAGTAGAATTAAATGATTGTTAGAACAAATAATAGTTAGTTAGAGATATTATGATTGTTAGGATTAGTTAGATATTATAATTGTTAGATTAGATTTGTGTTTAGCTATAAAAGGGATTCGAGTTTGTAATTGGCAATTATCCAAAAATTACAACAACAACAACAGACCCAGTACCTCAAGAGCTCCAAGTTAAGCGGGCTGGGGGGGGGGGGGGGGGGGGGGCGCGCGGATGTACGCAGCCTTACCTCTTTAAGGTGTAACCCTGTCAAGAGACTATTTTCGAGCACCCCAACCTAGGACTTCCTAGGAGGTCACCCATCTTGATACTACTCTCGCCCAAGAACGCTTAAATTCGAAGTTCTAATGGAATCCGGTGCATCAGTGCAGGGTGAATGAACCCTGGAATTATCCAAAAATTAATGAAATAGTATCTTCACCTTCTCCTAATCTCTTTCCCTCCAAATTCTTCTAATTCTTTCTCAATTTATACTCTAATTCTCTTTTCATCACCAATTTTTTCTATCTTTTTTTTTTTTTTTTTTCCATCTCAATTCTAATTCTTTTCCTTGTTATGTAGGTTCAAGATAGAAGCACCCTCCACTACGATGATTGGCCTTATCAAGATTCTCCTACTTAGTGATAAATTGATTTCTATTCTTAAGTTAACTTTTTCATTATTATAATAGATAATGTTTTTTAAACTTTTATTCAACAAATATTTTTTTTCCAAATGGGAAGAGCTAATATATTACTCAAAAACTGAAGCCCAAATACAAAAAACTTTTATTAAACAATTTATTATGTAAAAAATTATCATTTTGTATTACACAGTCAAACAACTTACTCTAAACAGATACAAAGTTTGAAAAAATTTATTAAAATAGATAAAATAAAATAATTAAAATAAGATAAATCAAATGCATTCGAAAAGAGTAAAAGCCAAAAAGTCAAAAGAGTACATCTTTGAAGGACTACTGTGGTAAAACCCGGCTAAATAGGGAGACCCATAGTGGTGGCCAACGGGCCAGGTCGGCCCATCTGGGGCCCGACCAGAGCCCGGTCTACCTCGGGCCGGGGCCACGGGCCAAAAAAAATGAGCCGCTGGGCCCTGCCCGACCAGGCTCTCAGAGAGCCGTTACCCCAACGGCTCTTTTCTTAGAACCTGGAGCAACGACTCTCAAAATAAAAAAAAAATTATATATTTTTTTCTATAAATACTTAATCCTCCCCAACCCATTTCCTCACCAAATCTTCAATCCTCTCTTCTCTCTCTATACATTCATCATCTCCTATCTTCTTCAACTTTGCTAATTGCAAAATTGTTCTCTATAGTTCGAAGTTCGTAGAGTGTTCGGCTGAAGTTCGAATTTCATTGTTCTCTCATTTCGGTAATTTTAGTATCGCAATTTTATTTGGTTCGCATTTTTAGTTATTTAATTTGCATTACTACTCTCATTTTATAAATACTAATCACTTATACTAATATGGCACATAACTCTTCATCATCCTCTGGAGTCGGCCGTGCTAGTTCTAGCTCCTCTCGGCCACCCAGAATCCCTAAAAGGAGTAGAATTATCTTACTTAATACGGAAGAACGAGCTTTTATACAACCAGGCCCATCACCCCATACACTGATGATAGCATAGATTATGACTTTTCACAACAACAAGATTATCATGAGTCGGGTGGTGGTGGGGTTGGAGACTCACAAATTGATGAGGAACCCACGCCCACCACCGAAGCCCAGCCTGAAATTAGTACCTCTACTAGTAGGTGTACAACTAGTAGAGTATGGAATCACTTTACCCTTAATAAGACAACTAATAAAGCAACTTGTAAATTATGTGACCCAGCTAGGACTTTGAGCCATCAACCTGGCAGTGGGACAGGCATATTAAACAGACATATACTTAGGTGCCACCCCGAGCAATACCCAAATAAGATCCAACAACGTCTAGTACAGCAAGTGACAGGTGCACTTGCTAATTTTAGGTTCTCTCAAGAGGGCAACCGAAAGAGGCTAGTTAAATATATAATTTCGGGTGTCAAAACCCATATTTCGTCGACTACCTCAAAGAAAATTTGAACCCCGCCATTGTGAGGATTCCTTGGCACACTGTAAAGCGGGACGCTTTTACGTTGTACCACGGGATGAAAGCTGGGGTCTTGACACTTTTTGCGACACGAGCATGTTCCTGTTGACGTCGGACATATGGACGTCGAAACCCGGCCAACCTTATATGTGCATAACGGCACACTGGACCGATGACTCCTACATCCTCCAAAAGAAGATAATTCATTTTTGACTTTTAGATTGTCCCCACACTGCCGAGGTAATTACGGGTGCGATTATGTCGGCAGTCCGCGACTGGGGCATAGAGCGACGTATCTTCAGTATTATATTCGACAATGCTACCAATAACACTACATCCATTACACATTTAATTTGGCAAATGAGACCCATGTTAGGTGGAAAGTATTTCCATATTCGTTGCATTTGTCACATTTTGCATTTAATGGTAATGGATGGTTTAGATCTTGTAAACGTATCCCTTACCACCTTAAGATCCGTAATAATATCTATTAAATCATCTGGAACAAGAAAAAAAAGATTTAGAAATTTATGTGGGTTGCATAACATAGAATATAAACAATTCAAATTAGACTCCCAAACTAGGTGGTTGTCTACGGTAGAAATGTTAGAGCACATTCTACCATACGAAGACGTTCGGATGGAATTGGCACAGGAAAATCATACAGAATGGAGCAATTACAACCTGGCCGGTATACATTGGGAGATAATAGATCAAATTTCTAACTTTTTTAGCATGTTTAAAAAGGCCACGACATTTTTTTAGGGTTGCTACTATCCGACCATGCCTCAAGCAATATCAAGATTACTTGATATTGTCAATTGGATGGTGGGTAATGAATCCAACCCCATTTTGTTTGAATCCATTAAGGCAATGAAAGAAAAGTTTGCCAAATATTATTCTGAACTACCTCTTACATACTGCTTGGCAACTATTTTAGATCCTCGTTGTAAACGCGGGGGTTTAAACTTGTTTCGCCAACATTTTTTCGAATATTTGCATCCTAGTCTTAATATCCACACTTTCATTGCCGATGTCGATAATGACTTGCATAGTTTATTTTCTCAATATTTCCGAAAATTAGCGTCTAATAATCCATATCCTAGTACTACTGCAGTAGGATCTTCCACATCTAGTGGAAGTAGTTCACACATGTTATATTCGTGGAAGCTGTTGGAGCAATTTACGCCCACAGTAGTCCCCATGTCATGTGGCGAGCTATATTATTATTTGCGGACACTGTTGGTCCATATTTTCGGGCCGCCGGCCAACCCGCATTTTGACCCTTTACAATGGTGGAACACAAACGAAACCCAGTATCCCGTGCTTTCCACCATGGCATGTGATATACTAAGTTGTCCGGTGTCTTCAGTAGCATCGGAGTGTGCTTTCAGTCTTGGTGGCAGGTTGCTTGGAACGAAGAGGGCGAAGCTATCGCCGTTAAGCTTGGAGATATCCGTGTGCTTGAAGGATTGGCTACTAGCTGAGGCAAGAGATCAACAGAGAATGAAGCTGGATTCATCGAGCGATAAAGAAGATGACCACACCACTGATACGTCAAATGATGGCATAGAAACCCCCCATGCGACTGATATCAACACTTTTATATGTCAATTATTTACTTTTAAATATTTATGTCAAAAGACGACCGCACCCCCCATACGTCAAACTTTGTATTTTTTGATAAACAAATTTGCACTTTAAATATTAAGCCCCAACTACGTTGTATTTGTACTTGTTACGTTATTTATTTACCATTATTTTTTTTATAAGATATTTACTATTACTTATTGTATATTTTATTTTATTACATATATTTAGCATTATTTTTTTTAACATGTATATTTAGCATTATTAGTGCTTGAAAAAAAAATGTATTTGTATCTCATATTATTTATCAATGAATTACAATAATTTTAGTACAAAACAACTTTGTATTATTAAAATTTTTTTTTTTAATTCTGTCAAAAAAGCGGGCCAGGCCCAGCCCGCCCCGGCTCCCAAACTGGCCGAACCCGGCCCGGCCCGCTACAGTGCTGGGCAGGCCGGGCCGGGCCACACCTATCCTTGGTATAAGGATTGTAAGGAATAGGGACTCCATATCCTTGACTCAATCCCACTATGTGGAGAGTGTGTTGAAGAGATTCAATTGTTGTGCATGTGCACCAGTGCTCACACCCATGGACCCAAGTATGAAGTTGGTACCGAATAGGGGCCCACCTATTTATCAGTTAGATTATGCCTAAGTCATTGGGTGTCTGACATACGCCATGACGAGCACTAGGCCTGACATAGCCTATGCTGTTGGAAAGCTTAGTAGATATAATAGCAATCCGAGTAAGGTACATTGGCAAGCGGTCTATGGAGTACTGAAGTACCTGAAGAGTACCATAGACTATGATATTTTGTATGTGGGGTATCCCCCGATTTTGGAGGGATACTCGGATGCCAGTTGGATCTCTCATGAGGAGGATCATGCATCCACGAGTGGATGGGCTTTCTTACGCAGTGGAAGTGCAGTTTCTTTGGGTTCCAAGAAATAGACATGTATAGCTGTTCTACAATGGCGGTGGAGTTTATAGCTCTTGCTTCCGCGGTTAAATAAGCCAAATGGTTAAAAGATCTCTTGTACAAGATACCTTTGTGGCCTCAGCCGATCTCACCGATCTCTTTCCATTGTGATAGTCGAGCTATATTTTCTAGAGTGTACAGTGAGGTGCACAATGGGAAGTCTCGACACATTGGTGTGACACACAGTATAGTTAGGCATCTGATTCAAGAAGGTGTCATCATTGTGGATTTTGTGAGGACAAGTCAGAATCTAGCGGATCCGTTCACAAAAGGCCTTGCTAGAGACTTAGTCCTGAAAACGTGCACATGGATGGGGTGGAAACCTATCATTTTTAGTCACCCATAATTGGCCCTCAACTCGACGCCTAGTCAGACGCTAGGTCTCGGGTTCAATGAGTGAGTTTTATCATCCGTGTGGCTGCAAGCACAAAAGAATTTTGCCATCCCGTGTGTGAAGTGCTTGGTACTGCGTTAGAGATTTAAAGGATGAGCGTAAGCTCTTAATGGACCCGGCCTTGATAATCTTGTAACAGAATATCGGTTGCAGGACATAATCTGTTGGGGTCCACCTCAGTGAGTGTGAAGTTTGGCTACTTCAAGGGGTGATTTTTGACAAAGGGTTTGGCCCTGATACACTCGCGAAGGGTACAGTACACACGACGTCATATGTGTCGATCTGGGAGGTGTAAGGTATGTACGGGGAGTAAATTGCCTAGTACGTGGTGATGTGTTCAGTTAGTCAAAAAGGTTGAGTGGTTCAAAGCTTAGTCTACCATCTTCGATCCAATTAATTGCAAACATGTCATCACTAGCCGGGGGCTCAATCGATAGACACCCGCATTGATGTGCGACATAGCCTTCTTTAACTTAGAGATGTCGTTTGTGAGAATGACTGTACTTTGAAAATAGTGGGAGAATGTTGATGTATTTTCAAACAGTGTAATGAAAATTGTGAATGAAGTGTTCGAAGTTGGTCCCAAATGTGTGTTCTAAGTGTTTGAATGTGTTTAAACGTGTATCAGAATGTGTGTTGATACACGGGGCTGGTGTATCGAGACATATTCGTACAAAACAGGACTGCAGAAGTGTGTGTCGACACACACAGCCCGTGTGCCAACACACAGATCAACAAAAAGGTACTGCAGACCAGTGTGTCGACACACAGGATTTGTGTGTTGACACACATATCTATAGTAAGGTTCTGCAGACCTGTGTGTCGACACACAGGGGCAATTTTACCGGAATTTCGCGCATTAACTACCCGATTTTTGCACCCCTTTTTGGGGTATATTTTGGGACGTCTTCTTTTACTTGAATTATTATATATACCCCACTAGTTTGATTGTTAAAGGATGATGAAAAAAGATCTTTGTTTGTAAAAAACAGTCGTTCTTTTATATCTCCCTATATCTCCCTTTACATACTTTCACTCCATTTTATTTGGTTATTGTTGTATCCCCATGACTATTTCATACGCTGAAATAAGTCTTAAGGAAAGTGACATCACACCTCGAAACCTGTAGATCAAAAAGTTACCGGTTTACTTGAATTTGTAAGTGTTTACTCCAACAGCAAGGAGATGTATATGAATAATCTAATAATTATTATTTTGTTTTTTTACAAGTAGGAGTGAGGACTAGCTCCGAGTGCTGGGTATAACTTCTTCGATATAATACTTGGTCTTGCTCCTATAGGGGTTTTTGTTAATTTTCATCTTTCTCACTTTGTGTGCGTCCTTCAGATTTCCTTCGAAAGATGCCAACTTTTATATCGTGAGTTTTCATACCCAGTTTTTTGGAAAAAGAAGAAAGCAATGCATAGAATGTATCTGAAAAAATAAACACAAGAAAAATACAAAATTAATGTATCAGATGTTGCACACCGTGATTAAAATTAGGCAGCAAGATGCCTAGTTTTGTAAATAGTCCGTGACAAATTTGATTTCGAGTTGTTTTCTATTAGAGTAAAGATAAACGACATGGCCTAAATTTGCGACTGGCAGCAGAGACTAATCCATGGGGATAGTTTTCGATACAGTGGTGGATGAAAATATCGGAGAAATTAATAATTAAGAAGAGCTAAGGTAGAGTATGTGGTGAAGACAAAAAGCAAGAAAAGATGGGAGATAATTCTCGGGGGAAAAGGAGCCAAACACAATACCCAAAAAAAAAAACTTTCATGAAACACAAATGCTCGTGCATAACCCCAGGTTTCTTTATTCCCTTCAATCTTCGTGCAAATATATAATAATAAAGCTTCAACCGTATTCATCTTTTAGGTATGTAGGATGTTGTTATATTAAATACTTTTCTATATCATTTTACAAATTGTTCTATTATGTGAATGCCTGCTTTTTTATTGCAATTTTTGCTCTAATTATTGAAACAATGTAACCTTGTTTCCGATAATTAGAGAGATAACTCTGGATATAAAATCCGGTGCATCTATAGAAGCGGAGCTCAAGAAAGCCCACAGGCACGAGACAAAAATAAAAAGAGAAATATCTTCTAGAACTAAAAGCAATACACCCCCAAAAACCTAAACTCCTACACTCCCATCAACTCTTGAGGAACTATGTCCTACAACGTCTGGAAACAAACATTCAGTACATTAGTGGTTTTAGCAAAAATTCAGTATGCTATGGGAAATATCTTGCCTAAATCATGTTTCATGCCTGTCACATTTTTTGGCAAAAAGATCTTTAGATTTTGATAGAGAATACCTATAATTAATTATGTTCATGTTAAAGTTGAACATTTTTTAACGTGAGTTCTCCATTTCCCCATAGAAAGTACATGATTGATAAAATTTTGAAGTTTAGGATATCTAAGTGATAAAATATTTAACACTCAATATAGTCCATTGCATATGTTGGAACGCCATGATAACTAGGTGATTAATACTCAAAACTTAGGGCACCTATGATAATTAACCTTATTATATACATTGTATTTTTTTAGTAATATGGTAAGAAGCTACAACAATTCTTTAATAAGGGCGTCGCAAACATCCAATGAAAGAGATAGGAGTTTTAGGATGAATAGTCCAAACAATACATGAAACCCAACAAATTATATGTATGCACTATAGAGCCTTTTTTTATATAAAACAAACTTCAAAATAGTCGTTTTTTCACTTAATCATCACAATTTTCATTTTTTAAGAAAACTATCCAAAGAAGTTTAAATTTCATTAATCAACCACCTCTATTAATACTGTTAACATTCTAGGTTAAACATGTGATTTTGCTTTGATTATATATAAAATTAGGAAAAACATAACACATGTTGTTTTTAGCTGAGTTGGTAAAACATTAGATTGTTAAGTTCGCTTTATGCACATATGTTTGTATCTAAGTATGCATAAGCATAAAATGAGATTTGAATATGCACATATAAACCGCATAAAGATATATTGCTTTACCAGGTAAACTCATAACAACAAATATGTTTATATCCCCATTTTTTGTATAAGAAAATATAAAATTACACATATAGCCTTAAGAAACTAATAGAGTTAATATAGGTGATTGATTGAAAAACTTTTAACTTTTGAATGTGATATAATAAAAAATTAAAAAATTGTCGAGACTAGGTGAAAATTGACTAGTTTTAGGGTTATTTACCTTTTAGTAATCCAATGTTTTGGGAAATTATAAAAAAAAAGATCTTGACTTTTTTGAATTACTAAAAAGGGCGATAAGTTTTTGTCATATTAATTTAAAAAAACACATCTCCAACGTGAGGACGTCACTTTTTATTAACAGAACTATCGTGGCAACTTTTTTTTTATTAATGTTATAGTAATATGACAAAAATATCTTTTTATATTCTTATTATTACATTATTAGAACAAAACTCGAGATACTGTAATATGTAGAAACTGTCTATTGTTGCTTAATTTATTTAAAAATATGACTATTGAAGAATATTTTTAACATTTTATTATAGTATTAATAAAAAAATAGTTTCTACTTCAATTATGTCAACAGAAAATGACGTTATTATGACGAAGAATATATTTTTTACTAATACGACAAAAACTTAAAATTTTTATAAATTTAAAAATATTAAAATATTTTTTATTATTTTTAAAAATATCAGAAGTTGTAAAATATAAATAAGAATTATTGAAAAACCCCTATATTATTATTATTATTATTATTATTATATATATAAGAATATAGAGAAGAGAGTAAAGTAGAGTGGAGCAAAGAAAATGGAAAGATGAGGAGGAGCTTTTTAGTGGCTTTAAACCCATGTTGATAGAGCCTTGGCATCGTTACTCGTAAACTTTTGTCATCTCATTTTTACTTTGCTTTTGCTGCCCCCACTTTAAAGAAAATTTTAAAAAATAAAATAAAATAAAATGAAACCTTTTTTTTTTTTAATATATATATATATATATTTTCTCTTCTTTTTCTTTTCTTTTCTTTTCTTTTTTGGACTTCTCTTTTTTGAATCAAATCTTGGAGGTCCCTCACTTCCCCCACTTTGTATTCACATCTACTCAATTTCATTCTATATAATATTTATTCATACTCTATGTCTATAATATAAAGTTATTAGCTTATAATAAAAGTAGTTATTCAATATTACATTTTAATACCCAATAAATAATAAAAATATGAACTGGTTGTGTACTTAATAAGCCATAAAGAAATAATTATTTATTTATAAAATGATAACTAATCTTTTTTGGACAAAAATAATAACTAATTTAGCAGAGTGTAATTCTATTATTATATAATAGAATTTGTAAATTAATATATAATTTAAAGGATAAATTATAGAAAACTTCCATATTTTTTGCTTCAATAACAAAACACCCCCTCACAAATAAAATCACTTACTAAATCCCGCCACTTTTAAAAATTCATCACTTGGTCCACAATCAACTTTTTTTAACCATTTTGTCCTACAAAATAAAAGAGGTCAAGTATTTAATTTTATTTTAAAGTGAGAATTTTATGATTATAGGAAAAAAAAAATGAGAAATTTTTATATATTTTTTAAAAAGGATTTCTATATTTATAAAAATTATTATTTTAATTAATTATAGTTGTTACATTATGAGCTTGGAAAATAAAAAAATATTTTTGAAATATTCATTTATAAGATAAAATATGAGTTTTTTTTTAAAATTATTTTAAAATTTGATTATTGATTTTGAACTAAAAAAAGTAAAAATTTAAAAAAATATAGATAATTATTTTTGGAAAAATATTGGAAAATATAATAATATTTTTTAACATTGATAAAATTAGAATAATAAATTTAAAATTTATAAATTATACAAATTTAAAATTTGGGATTTTCTATATTTAGTCAAAAAAGGGGATGTTGTGTATTTAGGATGAGAAATAGGATTTTTATATTGTTACATAAGGAATAAGAAAATTTCCTATTATTCATATGAATTTAATTATTTAAATTAATTATCATAATAACATTATAAATTTAGAAGTTAATAAAATAGTTTTCTAATTTATAAAAAATATTATAAGGTAACATATAATTACTATTGGAAAAATAAATTTTAAAATTAGATTAATGAACTTAAAATTAAAAAAATAGATGAAATTAAAAATTTGAAAATAAATTATGAAAAAATAATTTTTTTGGAAGAAATTTGAAAACCAAAGTTAAAGAATATTATCATAGTTTTTAAAAAATTTTTAAAAAAATTAATTTTTCATTATTTATTTCAAATTTTTAATTTCATAAATTGTTAAATCTAAAATTTACGAATTTGATTTAAATTATTTTAAACTAAAAACATTATATTTTATCTTAAGATATTTTTTTAAAAATATTTTTTGTCTTTTAAACTTATAATATCATTATTATAACTAATTAAAATAATTATATTTTTTAAAATATAGAAAATCCCTTTTTTTGTGCTAAAAACATAAAAAATACTATTTTTTGCGTAAAAACAGTAAACCCTATTCTAAAAATAAATCAAATACTTAACCATCTCACTTATGAGGGCAAATAGGTCCAAAAAAAAAAAGTTAAATGGGGCTAATGCGATAAATTTGTAAAAGTGAGGGATTAAGTAAATGGTTTTATTTGTGATGAAAATTTTCTATTTTTAAAGCCAAAAATAGGAAGTTTGGTGTAATTTTATCTAAATGAAATGTATATCCTAATTTCTATTAAAATACAGTCCATATTCAACACAAGAATTAACTCAACCATCTTTACGAGTTACTCTCTAAAATACCCAGGTAGCAGACAGCTCGAATTTTGGGTCAAATAAATTCATATTCTTTCCTTGTTATAATTATTTTATCCTTTTTAACTTTTTCAAAATCAAAAATACTGTAAAATTCAACTTTAACTTTGAAAACAACTCCACGTCTTAATTATAAGCCTTAATGCTTTGTTTGGCAATTGGGTAGAAGAATGTAGAAGAGGTAACGAGGGGAGGGTAAAAGTATACCTAAATTTTTTGGATATGTTTAATTACAAATGGGTAGGTAAATTATCTTTATTGATAATTGAATAAAGGAAAACGTTAAGAGAGTTATAATAAAAAATAATTAAAAAAATTTCAAAAGAAAAAAAAAATCAAGGATAAGAACTTGAAAATAGAGTTATATTCAAAAGAGGGATAAATGAATTATTTTATACTTTTATGAGATTTTTTTTTATATAATTAGAGAGAAAAGTCTTTGTACGATACTAACGCACCCACTTAAAAAGACTTTTAAGGATCTTATCTTTACTTATCAAAAAAAAAAAATTTAATAAAAGAAATATTTGTTAAAAAAATTTTAAATCATTAACTTCCCCTTTACCCCAAAATTAAAGGGTAAAAAACAAGTAATGGTAGTAAATCTTACTCCATTCCCCATGGGGACAGTTTGGTACGTGAAAATAAATTTATGGGAGTGAAATGAGAGAATAAGAATAACTTTTGAGGAGTAAAAATGACCCAATTATTCCTATTTCTTCGTTTGGTATATTATAGAATAGAGATAGAATAAGGTTAAAATAGTCATTTTTATATTTAGTATATACTAATAGAAGTGGGTATAAATAAAGTTATTTACCAAAATATCTACCAATAAATTTTAGTATAATAATAATGACAACAACAACAACAGTAACAAAAATAATTATAATAAAATAATAATAATAATAATAATAATTATTATTATTATTATTATCATCATCATCATCATTATTATGCTTAAACACTTATTTAAATTTATTATTTAAGAATAACCAAGTAAAACAAAAATTAAATTAAAATTAAAACAAGTGAGAATACTTTTCATTTCTACTCCAATCCCCTTTCTATTCTCACTCTCTGCCCCTTACCATAAAGGGGGATTAATATTGATTTCCCTTTCATTACCCAGCTTCTAATCAAAGCTCAAAAGGTTAAAACACCAAACCACAGGAAACTAATATATGGGTTTACATAAAATTTTGGTCAAGTACATTTATCCAAAATTATTTTTTGCATTTAATACAATATTTTATTATAGTTACATAAGTTAATCTTTATTTGTCCCGAATTCAGCGTCATTCTCATTATTTTAGAGATATAAAATGAGTTTGATTGGCAGACCTTTTTAAGATCACTAAAGTCTTAAGTTTTCTTCCCAACTCAAGTATCTATAACTTCAGTAATTCACTATATGTTATAATATTGGATAGCATCGATTGAATTCTTTAAATTATATTAATTTATGCTTTTTTAATATATTATACATATGTTATTATTTCTCTAATTATTAAAAATGATGATATGCGATAGTATAATTAATGTTTTAAGAGTGTTCAACAAATTGAACAGTAACTACTTTTGTTGCTAATGGTTTTGACCAGTCCTACACAACCTTACATGTCAACTTATTTTATATTCTATTTATCACACGGTAAAAACATTATTGTCCAAAGTTTAGAATCACATGAAATAAGACGTTACAATATGACGAACATAATACCATGCATCACGAGTTGTGCTTGGGCTAAGGCCATGGTTTTCAAGAAATTAGGTCACTTAGTTTTTTTTCTTTTTGTGTTGATTTTTTTAACCATATTGAGTTCTTTCAGACTCAGTCCCTCCTGACATACCTGTTTTTATATGGCAAGTTATTTCGTTAATTAAAAAATACACACAAGATGTATTTATTATAACGTAACAATTGTGGGGTTAGACTACAAGTAGTAATAATAATTATTATGTGCATGTTATGTTAATATTAAAGAAATATATAAGTAGGGCCTCATGCATGGCCATGGCAGCTCAACCTTTTACTCTATCAATGTAAAGTGTCCCATTTGTTGACTTGTTGAAGTCAACGAAGTTATACGATCTCTATAAAATCTTGCCAAATCTGACGGCTCTTATTGCACCGATAGACCTTGTGCCCATTTTAGTTTGGTGAACAACTTATAAAGTATTTGCTTTATTTAAAATTAAACAACTTATATCATTAAAGACTCTATATGTGAGTTTAGTAAAAAATCATACAGTAAAATTGTGATCAGAAAAAAAAGATCAATATATAAGCTTATTGAGTTGCTCTACCTAGTATGAATTGATATTGGAATGGAACTTCAATTGAGTTTAGATGTGGATCTCATGTGTACCAACTCCATGAGTCGTGCCTAAGGCCCGGCAAAGTTTAACACATATATACAAACCTTAGGTCACTTGAATAATAGAATTTTAAAATTTTAAGATACCTCATTAGACAAATTAAAATGGGGTTCGTCTAAAGAAGAACCACCTCCAAAAGTAGCTATTTTTAATTTAATTACGATAACTTTTTAATGTTTCGGAAAACCACCTTCAAAATTTCAAAAATTTTCAATTAACCACCTGTATTTACACCTTTACATTTCTGTTCAATTTGCATGTATGCAATGCATTTGGTTATATATTCAATCAGGGAAAAAAAAATTATATGGAGGTACTAGTTCAGCTGGAAAAGCAATATGCTTGAATACCATAGTACGCAGGCAATGAATTAAAGACATTTTGTTTAATATATATTTCCAAAGGCACATTACTTTACCAACTGAGATAGAACCTTTATATGGATCATTTTTTTGGCTCAATATGTAACCAAATGCAAAGACATTCAATTTGAACTAAAACGTAACTGTGTTAGTGCAGGTGGTTAATTGAAAACTTTTGAACTTTAGAAAGTGCTTTATTGAAATATTGAAACGTTGTAATGCTTAAATAAAAAGTAATCACTTTAGGAAGTGGTTTTCTTTACGAAGAACGTATTTGAATATTAGGATATATAAATGATAAATGTTTAAATCTTTGGATTCCTAAATAATAAATCTGCGATTCGAGGAAAAAAAAAAAAATTTTTTTTTTCTTATTAAGATGAGCCATTTATCAATAAGGGCCTTAGTTTCCTAGGGTTCTTTTTTTCCAGTAATTCGAGTGAAAACTCTCAATGCAAAGACGATGGACCTGCTGAAGCAAAGCCTGAGAAAGCTCACAAAAGTGGAGAAAAAGAGAAACACTACACAACGAAAAAAGGAGTAACTTCCAAAGCCATAAGCAGAATACTCCAAAAACATGGACGCTTAAACCTGCGCCAACTCCTGAAGTACTCAATATTTATAGTAATTTTTGTTTGTGTATTCAAAGTTAGTGATATCATATCATGAGCCAAGCACCGATTCTCAATTTAACATTCCAAGTAATAACACTTCCAAACCACTCCTCACCCTCGAACACGATAACTTTTAGCGTCAAAGGCAATTTCAATCATTGGCACCGTGTCATAATTGGGTGTTTTGATGCAAATAGTCAAGTGTTCAGAGCATTTTCCCACATGCTTTGCTCCTCTGGATCGTTTTATGCTGCTGCTTCTATTTTGCTTGGGCATGATACTATTTTGCTGCTGGTATTACTTGTCTACACAAAGAGTTTTTTTGGAAGGGTTATCTTCTGTAATGCTGGACTATGTTTCTTATTCTTGTCACTGGATACACAATTAGGTTTCTTTGTTTGGCACCTTAGCAGGTGCTATTATGTTATTTTTTCCTTCTCCACACCGCGTATGTATCTCTTGGATCTCTTATTGTGAGATGTCGGTTTCTATATCGCGAGTTCTCTTGCTATTTATCAAAAAAGGATAACTTTTAGCATCATAGTGCACGGTATTGGATGCTGGGTATTGCTATTTCAATGGTATATTCAATCTTGTTCTTGTGGGAGTATTTGTTCCTTTTCCTTTTTCACATATTGTATCTACCTCTCGAATTTCTCTCCAAACAAGCCGACTTTTATCTCGTGAGCTTTTTCTCGCTAATTATTAAAAAAACAACATACCTATTGCCCCAAGTGCTTGCGGCTAAGTAAGGTCTGGGGGTGGATGTATGCAGCTTTCCCCCTTCAAGGTATTACCCCTAAAGAGAGGCTATTTTTCGAGTGTCCCAACCTGAGGATGAGGACTTCCCATAAGGTCACCCATCCTTGCTAATTATTCTTTAAAAAGAAAAAGGCATCCTAGGGTTCCGGGGAATACTACAAACAATAACTTATAATAATACATGTTTATGCGTTTGTTTGTATGCTTTGAGATTACGTGCATGTTCTTATTATTA
Source organism: Simmondsia chinensis (assembly GCA_018398585.1). NCBI lineage: Eukaryota > Viridiplantae > Streptophyta > Magnoliopsida > Caryophyllales > Simmondsiaceae > Simmondsia > Simmondsia chinensis. Next base: position 39,159,003 of record JAGTTD010000001.1, read on the forward strand.
TAATTAATTTATCATTATTATATGCTTCGAGAAGCACAAAAAATATGTTATTTATATATGAATGACAGCGTTCAACACGGAATAGAAATAGAAGAGATCAATGCGGGCAAATCTGTTTTGTAGCAGCATAAAACTCGATCATATAATAAATGCATGAAGGCCTAGGCATTTTGTATATTCTTAAATAAATTTTTAATTAATTATGATTTTAGTGTCATAATATCAATGTCAACTATTAACTCGGGAATGAGAATTTAGGGTTTCCAATTTACTTGTTTCGAGATACATTAATTGCTTATTTTCCTTATTTAATACCAGGATTTGATCTGGGCTAGAAGCATCTATTTTTTTGTCGGTACAACAAAACACACATTATATTATTTAATTATTTCTACCCTTTTTTATATTTTTCAAAATTTATAAATTGCAAGTGTCATTATAAAGGATAAGGGAGGCCTCGAACCTGTGACCCAGTACATGACTTAAAGCATCTCCAATCACGAGAGTACTAAAATTTTTGGCAAAGTGGAATTTTACTTTTTTTTTTGATAAAATAGTGGCGAAACGTCATACAAGATAGGCACACTCACATTCGCGAGGCCTGAACTAGCCATTGGAGGCTAGTGATACACCGAGAGTACAAAACACAAAAAACAAAATGAGTGGATTTTACTTAGCCCAAAGGCAGTGCCTATTCAAGGGTAAGGCCACTAAAGTAGACTTTCGGTCTTTGAATTTTATGACTCCATAATTTACGATTAGATAGGATTTATACGTAAAAAAAAAATGTTGGTATGCGTTGGATTTATGAATAAAAAACTTAATTTAGTAATTTTGAATCTCAAAAAGATAGAAAAATAAATTTTACATAAAATTTTCTATGAATAAAAAGAGCCGCATTTTGATACTTGGCTTTAAACTCTCAAACCTGTTGGCCCGCCCCTGCCAAAGGGTATGCTATATTCATTTTGATTTATATTTAAATAAATAAATATGCATAACAGGATACCCAGATGATCAAAATTTTAAAAATACTCTGCATCAAGATTTGATGAATTTATTGTGAAAAATGCTAACGTAGAACATATTTCCAACATTTGTTGGCATCTTCCACTAGATACTCTAGTTTTTGCCAAAACATGTTGATGTAATGCGGAGAACTAGAGCATTTTTTGACATTACTAATGGTTTTTTATCAACTGAAATTGCTAATATGAGACATCTATATTACTCGAATCATATGCCACATCAACATTATAAGACAAAACAATAAATTTAGTAGCTTTTATCCACAATTCTTACATTTGCTCAACCACCTTTATGTATCCCTTTTTTTTTTTTTTTTTTTTTTTTTTAAGTTAGTTATAAACCCCTGAGTTGAGGCATGTTTTGCCTCATCACCCTCTAATTATCAAAATAAATAAAAAAATAAATTTACATTTGTCTTATTCTATATCCAAATAAAGTACTCAACATATATTTAAAAATTAATGGAATATAAAATCAAACATTTAATGATGTTCATTTATTATTTGATGACATAATAAATATAAAAATAGGTAAAATAAGAACATTTACACTTGGGAATATGAGCTTCCCAAGGCTGTGGCAGTTATAGTGAAATGAAATAAAAAAGAATCGAGGAGGTTTAAGGCGGAATCTTACATTAATACCCTTTTTTTGTTTTTTCTGTTTATTTATTCCATTCATGGTTTCTAATTATTAATTGGGCGCCGAACCTAAGCTTGATTTCCTAATGAATAATATAATTTATCTATTCAATGTTTTTTTTGTTCAAAAATTCAATGTACAATTAGAAAATACTAAGATGTAAAAAATAAAAATAAAAATTACTTATATATATTTTTTATACAATAATCGTTTTTTGTTTTTTTTTTTTTAATAAGATACACAAACAAAGTATTTCATTTAGATGTGTTTATTATTATTAAATGTCCCTGAACTTCCAGTTGCATCTAGTTTAGCTTCTTAACAGCTTAAAGATGTGAAAAAAAACCCTAATTAACTATAAAACTTGCGTTTGGTTGATAGAAAAGATATTTTTATATTTTTTTCCCATCTTAAATAGGAAGACGAAAAAGTTATTTTATAGCTTTGCAAAAAAAGATACAAACTTGGATTTTTGTCGCGGCTTATTTCAAAAAGTATTTATAAAAGACTGTATTAGCCTCAAATATTCACCATCATAACCTATTTTACTTGTTATCACCAATCATCGCCCCTTTTTACCTTCATGGGTCGCTACTTTTACCACTTTCTACTACTATGACCAATCGTTATCATAATTCCTTTCTACCTATTATTATTAGTTAATTTATAGTATTATCATTTTTTGTGATTATAATTTATAAATTCCTTTCTTTAATTTTATATCCAAAACCTTTATTATATAAAAGGGATCTTTTTGCTTTGTACAACCAAACACTTCACTGTGAAAAAATAAAACTTGTAAATGGATAGATCCTGATTAAAAAAATGGACAAAATTATTGAAAAATAGATAAGTTGAACCAAATGCAACCTTAGGCACGATTCACAGAGTTGGCATATACAAGGTCCAAATAAGTCTAATGGGGGTTCCTTTGCAAAAATTAATTGGCAACAAGTGTGTTAGGAAAATGTCTCAAAATATACTTGTATTTTAGTAGGGATGCCGTGAGGAGCCCGATTGATCGGGTGAAGACCAATCGATCGAGAAAGTTACCTAAAAGAAGGACGGCAACAGTGAGCAAGCCGATCAATCGGGACCCCCTGATGGATCTGGAAGCGCGTTTTCTCGGCTCTATAAAAATGAACGTAAGGTTTACGTCACAAGTCATCCAATTCAAAGCGAGGTTTTCCCAGTGGCGCCGCAATACTAAATTGAGAGAGAGAGAGAGAGAGAGATTGTAATTCTTCTTTTCAATTCAATAATAAAAGCTTCGATCTTCGCCCGTTGTTTTCTCCTCTTTCGATTGTAAAGGAATTTCCACGTAAATTATTGTGTCGTTTGTTTCTTTTCTCTTTTAGTCCATTTATTTCTTGACTTGTTGTGGTATTTGATTTGATTACATGTCAGGATAATTATTTATTTCCGCACAAACTGGTATTAGAACCTGGTTCTTCGAATTGGTACAATGGCATCAGGTATTAAGGTCAAGGTAGAGAAGTTCAATGGTTAGGAAAGCTTCAGCTTATGGCAAGTCCGTGTAAAAGGACTCCTGACTCAGAATGGCTTGAAGAAAGCACTAGAAGAGAAAGAGAAGACACTCGAGACTATGACCGAGGCACAATGGGAAGAGATGAATGATGAGGCTCTCACGGCAATACAAATGTGTTTGGCTGATGATGTTCTGTCAGAGGTCTTGAAGATGAAAACCGCAAAGGAGTTATGGGAGAAATTACTAGACATGTTTTGCCACAAGTCAGTCTCCAACAAACTCGCAGTGAAGCATTGATTGTTCACTTTCCGAATGACAAAAGGTACATCTCTTAAAAACCATCTTAGCGAGTTTACCTCTATTATACAATAATTAAAGGAATTGGATGATGTCCCTAAGGACGAGGATCAAGCTATGTTGTTACTGTGTTCCCTCTCTAATTCATATAAGGGCTTCATAGAAAGCATGATATATGGGGGTAGGCCGACCATTACTGTTGATGAGGTGAAAAGAAACCTTGTGAGTCAAGAACGGGTAGATAGGGAGTTATCTTACTCGGTGAATGACTCAGGTAGTGGTTTGCATGTGAGAGGTAGACCAGAACATAGGGGATCCAATGGTGGGAAAAATTCTAGGTCTAAATTTAGACATAAGGACCTGTCGTGTCATTACTGTCACAAGAAAGCGCACATAAAGAAAAACTGTTACAAGTACAAAAATAAATTGAAAGAGGGTAACAGGGGTGACCAGGGCAAAGACAAGTCTACTAAGGCTAGTGCTGTAGAGGATGATAGTGATGGGGAATTTCTATTAGATGCTGATTCTCAGTCCAGGTCCAAGGATAAGTGGGTCATGGATTCAGGTTGTTCATATCACGTTACTCCAAATAGAGACAGGTTTTCTATGTATAAGTCTATGCAGGGTGGAGCCGTCTTGATGGGTGACGATGCCGCTCGTAAGGTAGTGGGGATTGGAACAGTTCGTGTGAGAATGTTTGATGGGGCTATTAGAACCTTGAGTGATGTACATCACGTCCCAGAGTTAAAGAAGAACTTGATTTCTCTAGGTACCCTTAAGTCTAGTGGGTACAAGTACATTGCTGAAGGTGGAGTCATGCGGGTCAGTAAGGGTGCTTTATTTGTGACAAAAGGAAATAGGGTTGGTACTTTGTATAAGCTTGTAGGTACTACCGTGACAGGTTCAGTTGCTGTTTCCACATCTACTATGACAGATGCAGAGATCACAAGACTATAGAACATGAGAATGGGTCACATTGGTGATAAGGCATTGTCTAAGCTGAGTAGAAGGGGACTGCTTTGTGGTCAGTCAACAGGACTGATGGAATTCTGTGAGCACTGTGTGTATGGGAAGCAGAAGAGAGTCAGCTTCAAGTCAGCAGTGCATCAGACAAAGAGAAAGTTAGATTACATACATTCTGATCTGTGTGGAACTTCCAGAGTGGCTTCTAAAGGTGGGTCCAGGTATCTTCTAATGTTTACTGATGATTACTCACGTAAAGTTTTGATCTATTTTCTGAAGCAGAAAAATGAAGTGTATGATGTCTTCAAGAAATGGAAGTTTCTGCTTGAAAAACAGACATGGAAGCCGATCAAGAGGTCGATGACTGATAATGATCTTCAGTTTGTTGAAGGTGACTTCACTTAATTTTGTGAAGATCAGGGTATAGTTAGACACAGGACATGTACTGGTCGACCTCAGCAAAATGGAGTGGCTGAAAGATTGAACAGGACGTTACTTGAGGAGGCTCGATGTATGCTTTCAAATACAGGTTTGAAAAGAGAATGGTGGGCAGAAGTAGTTAGCATGGCTTGCTACCTTGTGAACAAGACATCGCATTCTTCATTGCAGATGAAGACACCTGAGGAGGTATGATCTGATTCTACTTCTAATTATTCTCAAATTAAAGTTTTTGGTTGTCCTGCATATGCATATGTTAATGATGGAATGCTGGAGCCTAGGGTCAAGAAATGCCTCTTTCTTGGTTATTCGTCAGGTGTGAAGGGATATAGGTTGTGGGATCCTAGAGCTCAGAAGTTTCTAATTAGTAGAGATGTTACCTTTGATGACTCTGCTATACTACATCCGCCACACACACCCTCCATTGACAGTGATTCAATTCAGGTTGAGACACCTGATGTTACAGAGATACAACCAGATCAGCAGGTTGTTTAGCTAGAGAGTATTCCAGCACCTCAGGTACGGGTTTCTGATGTTATTACTGATAATGCAGAAACATGTCAGCAGGTGGAGAATTATACTATAGCTGGTGGTAGACCGAGACGACAGATCAGACCTCCAGAGAGATATGGGTATGAGGAGATGATTGCTTATGCCCTCACTACTGCTGAGTCTTTAGATGACAGTGAGCTAACTTCATATTCAGAGGCTGTATCGATATCAGATGTTGAGAAGTGGCTCGTTGCTATGAATGAAGAGATGCAGTCTCTTCATAAGAACCAAACTTGGGAACTGGCGAAGCCTCAAACATAGAAAAGACTGATTGGTTGCAAATGGGTCTTCAAAAGAAAAGAGGGCATTGCTGGAGTTAAAGATGCAAGATACAAGGCACGTTTAGTAGCTAAAGGCTATAGTCAGGTATAAGTAGTTGATTTTCATGGTATATTTTCACCTGTAGTTAGACATACTTCAATTCGTGCACTTTTGTCTTTAGTTGTCATGCATGACTTAGAACTTGAGCAGTTAGATGTAAAGACTACATTTTTGCATGGTGAACTAGAAGAGAGTATCTATATGCATCAACCTGAGGGCTTCATTGTAGAAGGAAAGGAAGATCATGTGTGTTTGCTTAAAAAGTTTTCATATGGTTTGAAGCAATCTCCTCGGCAGTGGTATAGGAGATTTGATCAGTTCATGACAGGTCATGGGTACATCAGGAGTAAGTACGACAGTTGTGTGTACTTCAGAAAGATTGATTTAGCCTTTGTTTATTTGCTTCTGTACATTGATAATATGTTGATTGCAGCACGAGACATGAAAGATGTTGATGACTTGAAATCTATGTTCAAGAGTGAGTTTAAGATGAAAGATCTTGGAGCAGCTAAGAAGATCTTAGGCATGGAGATTCGCAGAGACCGAAACTTCAAAATATTATACTTGTCGCGGGAGAAGTATATTGAGAAGGTGTTAGACAGGTTTCATATGAAGGATGCTAATCCAGATAGCACGCCCTTAGCAGCTCACTTCAGACTCTCAGCATTAGATTCGCCTCAGACTGAGGAGGATGTCAGGTACATGTCTCAGATTCCCTATTCTAGCGCAGTGGGCAATATTATGTATGCAGTGGTTTGTACGCATTCAGATATTGCTTTTGCAGTGAGCAAAGTTAGTAGATACATAGCGAATCCAGGTTAAGAGCATTGGCATGCTATGAAGTGGATTCTCAGGTATCTTCATGGAACTTCTGATATTTGTTTGGAATATGGGAAAAGTAAGTGTTGTTTGGTTGGGTATGTGGACTCTGATTATGGTGGAGACGTCGATAAGAGGAAATCCACATCAGGGTATGTGTTTTGTCCAGGTGGCACAGCTATCAATTGGAGAGCGTGTTTACAGTCGGTTACAACACAGTCTACTACCGAGAACGAATATATGGCAGTCACAGAAGCTTTCAAAGAAGCCGTCTGGTTGAGAGGTTTGATCAGTGAAATAAGTGTTGAGCAGGGCACTGTTAGAGTCTACTGTGATAGTCAGTCCACTATTCACCTAGCGAAAGATCAGATGTCACATCATGACAGAACAAAGCATATAGATGTAAAGCATCATTTCATTAGAGATCTGATTGACGAGCAGAAGGTGGAGTTGAAAAAGATTGGGGCAAAAGACAATCCAGCTGCCATGTTCACTAAGGTTCTACCAGGGAGTAAATTCGAGCATTGCTCGAATTTGGTGGGTCTTTTAGTTCGATGTGTGTTAGCCCTAGTTGAAGGGCGTTTGTGGAGAAGGTGGAGTTATTTTATTATTGATGTTTGTTTGAGCCAAGGGGCAGATTTGTTAGGAAAATGTCTCAAAATATACTTGGTATTTTATTAGGGATGCCGTGAGGAGCCCGATCAATCGGGAAAGTTACATAAAAGAGGGACGGCAGCAGTGAGCAAGCTAATCGATCGGTGAATTACCGATCGATCGGGAAGAGTATTTTCTCAGCTCTATAAATATGGACGTAGGGTTTATATCATAAGTCATCCAATTCAAAGCGAGGTTTTTCCAGCAGTGCCACAATACTAAATTGAGAGAGAGAGAGATATTGTAATTCTTCTTTTCAATTCAATAATAAAAGCTCCGATCTTCGCCCGTGGTTTTCTCCGCTTTCGATTGTAAAGGGGTTTTCACGTAAATCATTGTGTCGTTTGTTTTTTTTTTCTCTTTTACTCCATTTACTTCTCTATTTGTCGTGGTATTTCATGCGATTGCATACCGGGAGAATTATTTATTTCCGCACAAAGTGTAATATTTAACCAGACTTATATATTAATATCTTTACAGTCAGAACTCCCATGTGACATTCTCACTAAACTTATATGTGGAGTACTTAATACTCCTCCTCACATATGAGTCTTCTTTGATTACACCACTCGTCTTTTCCTGTGTAATTGAAAATTACATCCAATTAGATTTAACATTTATCGGAGATCTCCTTATCACATCATATTCAAATATACCCTTCTTCTCGAGGACATGTTGTGTCGAAAACAGCTCCGGATCATCAATTCACCTCATACAATGTTAAGTACCCTTGGCTTTAGGCACGACTCGAAAAGTAGACATATATAAGATATGCGTATAAGTCCAATTGGTATTTGTTCTGACAAATTTTTATTAAATGGAGTACCCACTAAATGTTTATATTGATCTCTCCACACTCACAATTCATTTGTGGTATTCTTACTAGACTTGCATGTGGAGTACTTACAAATGCTTATTATGTAAGTTAGATATGCTTTTTATTTTTCCAGTGTCATTGCATGCTGCTTAACAAAATAAAATATCGAGAGATTGCACAAAAAATAGAAATAATCGAGAATAGGGGTGCTTGACAATAATCAACTTCTTGCTCACTAGAGGTGTAAATTAGCCAAGCGGGCTCACGAGCCCCTGCAAGCCAGCTATTTATAAAGCTCAAAAAGTTTGGCTCGCCTTGAGCTGAACTCGAGCCCTAGCCTAGTGAAGCTCGAACTCGTAGGCTCCCAAGCCTAAACGAGCATAAGCAAGCTTTTTTTAGTATAATATGTTTGCTTAAATATTGGCTAAAGAAGCCATATTAGAGCATAAATGAGCCAAGCCCAAGCTTAAATGAGCTTAAACGAGCCTATATTAAGCTTAAATGAGCCAAAATATTGCAAGCCTAATTTGAAGCTTACCAAGCTTGGATCGAGGGGAGCCAAGCCCGAGCTTTTGATGAGACAAGCTCAAGCCTAAACTTTCAAAGCTCGACGAGGTTCGAGCAGAGCTTAAGGCTAAGGAGCCGAGCCATGAGCCTGGCAAACTTGGACTCAGCTTAGGTCGGCTCAAATACACCCCTATTGCCCACTTTGCTATAACAGTAATGAATCGTGCATAAACATTTTTCTTATTTGCAAGACCTTTTGGAACTTGTGAACCACAATTATGGGATGGTGGAGAATTTCCCTCATAGTGAACGGTCTGGAGATCGAGCCCACAATTCTTGACATTGTAATAAAATATCTCAACCACAATAAAGGATTCATGGCTTAAAAAACAGCTAAGAACTAAGTTTGCTTAGTGGAAGTGGCTGCTTGGCCTTGACACTTCGCCATAAAATCGGCCCATGAGCTAAGTAAACATGTGGCCTGATGTGGCCTTCCATTCATTCAAATCTCCTCCAAAAGCATAATCATAGTAGCCTTTAATTCCAAATTTTCCACTTTCCTGTGCAACATGTATATTTGGTAGCTTGATAGTAGAAGCCATCCATCTCCTAAGGCAGACAATAAAACACTACAAAGATTGACACAAGGATCTTCACATGGTCTTCATTGATTTTGAGAAGGCATCTGATAAAGTGCCAAGAGAAGTCTTTCAGATGGTCTTGGAGGCATCACATGCCCTATATCCGAGTCACTAAAGACGTGTACAAGGATGCATGAACCAATGTGCATACAAAGGAAGTGAAGACATACGCGTTCCCCATTACAGTTGGTATTCACCAGGGATCAGCCTTGAATCTCTTTTTGTTCATTCTGGTTATAGACGAGCTCACTAGGCACATCCAAAGGGGTATGCCATAATGCATGCTATTAACAGATGATATAGTATCAATGAGGGAGTCTACAGAGGAAATGAATGAGAAGTTGGAACTTTGGAGAAAGGCCTTGGAATAAAAAAGCTCATGACTTACTTGATCCAAGACTGAGTATATGGAACATAAGTTCTATACCTGAACCAGGCTAAGTATAGAAGTTGTCAAGATTGGATTGGAGCCCATTTTGAAAAAAGATTGTTTTAAGTGTTTGGGTTCCATAGTGCAATAGGACAATGAAGTTGACAAGAATGCCAAGGACCAGATTAAAATAGGCTGGCATAGATGGAGGATGACCTCTGTGGTGCTTTGCGATAGAAAGTTCCCATAGAAGATAGTCAGACCAACTATGTCATATAGTGCGGAGTGTTAGCTAGTTGAACGACATCATATGCAAAATTTGAAGGTAGAGAGATGAGAATGTTGCGGTGGATTTGTGGATACACAAGGAAGGATAGGATCAGAAATGACGTGATAAAAAGAAATTTGAACTTGTCTTAAAAAGAAGATCAGTTGAGAGAGCAATATTTTTGGTGGTTTATGTTAGGAGGAGACTAACCACTGCCGCCCTTATTAGGAGATGCGAACAATCCATACTAGGCATGGCAAGAGAGGGAGGGGTAGGCCAAAGAAGAGATGGACGGAGAAAATTCAACACGACCCCACCCACACACACCTAAATGAGAAGATGGCCCTAGATAGAGCTTAGTAGAGGATTAGCATAGGTGTAGCTAATATAGCGGTTAAGAATAGTGAAGCACGACTAAACTAGGCCTAGCACCCTTAGGCTTATACGTTTGAATGTGTGTTTTTAATGGCTATTGCTATGTACCGGTGGTTGCTTGTTGCTTGCTGCTTGCTGCTGCTCATGCAATGTAGTGTTGCTCCACAGTGCTATGTGCGCGGCTGCTTGTTGCTTTGTTGATCTATTACTTATTGCTTGTTGTCGTTTTTTTTTTCTCTATTTGTGCTGTTGTTTTTATGCTTGCTAGATTGGGGGTCTCGGACAGAGCCTCTCTTTAGAGTACCATCCTGAAGGGATAAGGTTACGTACATCTCACCCCCCCTAGACCTTGCACTGGCGGGAGCACTTGAGGGACTGGTTTGTTGTTTTTTGCTGTGTTGTTGTTCTTTTTGTTGTTCTTGTTGTATGGCAACATGTAATTTTTGGTTTTCTTTAAATAACACATCACATTTTTCATTGCACACTAGTGATTCATACCGAGATTCAATTGATATCATTGTAGCACTCCAATTGTGTAAGCAATATCAAGCGTGGTAAGAACCTGCACCTTCAGCAAGCATATGGTATTCCTTTCATCCCTTCACATTCCTTTGGAGGAAACATCAGCAACCTTCTCAAGTGTAATAGAAGCCAATGTCAAAATGCTTTTCCATGATCATGTAATACATGATGGGTGCCAAGATACGTGACAAAGGCATTATCACAATGTACTGTGACAGAACTATTTTAACGAACTCACGAGACACCACTATCATTTTTTCGAACACCTTGAGGATGGGCATGATACTTGGACTTGATGATTTGGATCCCGTTGCTTGTATTTTAACTCGCAATGAGTTCAAATTAGACCAAGGAAGAGACTAGAACCAATGGTGGAGCGACGTGCCGAAATTGTCAGGACACCCAATCTAATTAGCATTGATAAAGGCAACAATGATAGGATACGACCCAAGGATGACGGAATCTTAGCAAGAGTGCTTTTGAGATACCATATGATGCACTTTACAAACTGTCAGCATGAGGACCTGAGAACGTGCATAAACTGGAAGACAAGGTTACTTATATTGCAAAAATTGTACCAGGCATTGAAGAGACCTAACCATAATCTCATACTTACTCGGATCGGAAGCAATTCCCCTTCACTGAGGAATAGGTGTACTCGAGCCAGGAGAGGAGTTTGACAAGTTTCGCAACCTACATTTTATTTGTGGTGATAAGGTCTGTTGTGTATTAATGTTGCGAGAGAAAATGGCCATTCTCACCATGTTTAGCTTCAATACCGAGAAAGTAGCAAAGCATACCCATGATTTTCATGAAAATGTGGTAATTCAAGTGGTAATAGAGCTCATTAGTGCTTGTATGGACAATGTAATCATCATATAGAAGGAGACAAATTAGACCATGACAATTATGATCGATAAAGAAATATATATGGACTTATGGCTATACAAAAAGATACTTAAACTATGGAACCACGCACGGAGGACTTACTTGAGCACACATAGAGCCTTTCAAAGAAGACACATATGATTAGGGTATTTGGGATGGACCAATTGCTAGGTTGACACACACAAACGTCCTTGTTTAGTAGGTCATGAACGAATTCATTTTTGACATCTGGTTAATGAAAATGCCAAGATTAAGTAATATTTAAAGGATTAAACAAACATGGAAGGTTTAACAACTGGGCTCAGTTTTCATTATAGTCTATCCTTTCATGCTAATGAAACCCTTAAGCTACAAGGCAACCCTTGAACTACTCAATATAAACATTGACCTAATATTGGGCTCAAGATTTCCACAAAATACCCACAACATTTTTACTAGGATCATAAGGGCCAAATCCAAGTATGATTTTGGATTAGTGTTTGAAAGTCATCAGCCATTGTGGGATCTTCATAGCCTGTGAGTAACATGTAGGTTCCTAAACACCTATATTAAGGAAGTTGAAATTAAGCACTTGGGTTTTTGAATTCCATCCCTAATCTGCGTTTGTGTTGGGTGCTTGTTAAGATGGTTAGGCACCTATGGACGTTCAAACTAAACAAATTCAAACCCTAAAATGTTGGCACCCAAATGTGTTTGTAAGAGCTTATCAGGCTCTATAGTGAGGGAAACAGGAGCATTAAAGGGTGTTGGATGCTATTTCCCTAGAGTTCTTAATGGGTATTGTTCAGGCTGAGACGGTAAGGTTACCGCTAGTTGCAGTGGCCTCTCAGAAGCTGTCACTTTTGGTGGCCTCCTAAAGGCCATCATATGCAAGGGCTGACTAGAGGCCTCAGTTGCAGTGGCAAGCCAGAGTCCTTCACTTGAGATGGCTGACGAATTTCGTCATTTGCAGTGGTCGACCAGAGGTCGCCACTTGCAATGTTGCTCTAGGAAGAACATTGAGAAGTGTGAACAGAGGGACAATGCGACATCTAAGCAAGGCTATGAACATGTCGAAATAGAGGCAATAAGTTTGACACAGGGGAAGCTAAACACTTAAGAGTGAACATGTTGATTGATATATGTGCGGAATACAATAATTCTCTCGATATGCAATCGAATCAAATACCATGACAATACGAGAAATAAACTGACTAAAAGAGAAAAGAAATGAACGACACAATGATTTACGTGGAAACCTCTTTACAATCGAAAGGGGAGAAAAACCACGGGCGAAGATTGGAGCTTTTATTATTAAATTGAAAAGAAGAATTACAATATCTCTATCTCTCTCTATTTTATTGGCGGCGCCACTGGGAAAGACCTCACGTATGAATTGGATAGTTGTGGCGTAAACCCTCCGTCCATATTTATAGGCCCTGTAAAAATGCACTTCCCGATCAATTGGGGGGCCCCGATGGATCAGTACTTCACCAATCAATCGGCTTGTTCACTGCTGCCGTCCTTCTTTTACATACCTTTCCCGATCGATCAATCTCTCCTCCGATCGATCGGCCTCCTCACGGCATCCCTGCTTAAAATACCAAGGAATTTTGAGACATTTTCCTAACAAATCTCCACTTTGGCTCAAAATTAATATCGACGATAAAATAACTCCGCCTTCTCCACAAATGCCCCCTCAACCGGGGCTAACACACATCAAATTGAAAGACCTACCAAATTCGAACAAAGCTCGAATTTGCTCCCTGATAGAACCTTAGTGAGCATGTCAGTTGGATTGCCCTCAATCCTAATCTTTTTCAACTCCACCTTCCGCTCGTCAACCAGATCTCTAATAAAGTGATGCTTCACATCTATATGCTTCGTTCTGTCATGATATGACATCTGATCCTTCGCTAGGTGAATGCGAACTGACTATCACAGTAGACTCTAACAGTGCCCTGCTCAACACTAATTTCACTAATCAAACCTCTCAACCAGACGACTTCTTTGAATGCTTCTGTGACTACCATAGATTCGGCCTCGGTAGTAGACTGTGCTGTAACAGACTGTAAACAGGCTCTCCAACTGATAGCTGTGTCATCTAAACAAAACACATACCCTGACGTGCACTTCCTCTTATCGAGGTCTCCACCATAATCAGAATCTACATACCCAACGAAACAATACTTGCTTTTCTCATATTCCAAACAAATATCAGAAGTTCCACGAAGATACCTGAGAATCCACTTCATAGCACGCCAATGCTCTTTAACTGTATTCGCCATGTACCTACTGACTCTGCTCACTGCAAAACCAATATCTAGACACGTACAAACCATTGCATACATAATACTGCCCACTGTACTAGAATAGGGAATCTAAGTCATGTACCTGACATCCTCCTCAGTCTGAGGCGAATCTAATGCTGAGAGTCTGAAGTGAGCTGCTAAGGGGGTGCTAACTAGATTAGCATCCTTCATATGAAGCCTGTCTAACACCTTCTCAATATACGTCTCCTAAGACAAGTATAATTTTTCGGCTTTTCGGTGTCTACAAATTTTCATGCCTAAGATCTTCTTAACTGCTCTGAGATCTTTCATCTCAAACTCATTCTTCATTAGAGATTTTAAGTCATCAACATCTTTCATGTCTCGTGCTGCAATCAACATATCGTCAACGTACAAAAGAAAATAAACAAAGCCTGAATCAATCTTTCTGAAGTACACACAACTGTCGTACTTACTCCTGATGTACCCATGACCTGTCATGAACTGATCAAATCTCCTATACCATTGCCTAGGAGATTGCTTCAAACTATATAAAGACATTTTAAGCAAACATACATGATCTTCCTTTCCTTCAACAACGAAGCCCTCGAGCTGATGCATATAGATACTCTCATCTAGTTCACCATGGAAAAATGCAGTCTTTACATCTAACTGCTCAAGCTTTAAGTCATGCATGGAAACCAAAGATAAAAGTGCACGAATCGAAGTATGTCTAACTAGAGGTGAAAATATATCATGAAAATAACTCCTCGTACCTGACTGTAGCCTTTAGCTACCAAACGTGCCTTGTATTTTGCATCTTCAACTCTAGGAATGCCCTCTTTTCTTTTGAATACCCATTTACAACCAATCAGTCTTTTCCCTGTTTGAAGCTTTACTAGTTCCCAACTCTAATTCTTATAAAGAGACTGCATCTCTTCATTCGTAGCAACGAGCCACTTCTCAGCATCTGAATATGAAGTCAACTCACTGTCATCTAAAGACTCAGCAGTAGTGAAGGGATAAGCAATCATCTCCTCATACCCATATCTCTCTGAAGGCCTAATTTGTTGCCTCGGTTTACCACTACCTATAGTACAATTCTCCACCTGCTGACCTATTTCTGCATTATCAGTAACAATATCAGAAACCTGTACCTGAGGTGCTGGAATACTCTCTAGCTGAACAACTGCTGATCTGACTGTATCTATGTAGCATCAAGTGTCTCAACCTGAACTGAATCACTTACAATGGAGGGTGTGTGTGGCGGATGTAGTAGAGCAGACTCATCAACGGTAACAGCTTTACTAGTCAGAAACTTCTGAGCACTGGGATCCCACAACTTATATCCCTTCACACCTGACGAATAACCAAGAAAAATACATTTCTTGTCCCTCGACTCCAGTTTTTCATCATTAACATATGCATATGTAGGACAACCAAATACTTTAATCGGAGAATAATCAGAAGTAGAACCAGATCATACCTCTTCAGGTGTCTTCATCTGCAATGAAGAATGCGGTGTCTTGTTCACAAAATAGCAAGCCATGCTAACTGCTTCTGCCCACCATTCTCTTTTCAAACCTGCATTTGAAAGCACACATCGAGCCTTCTCAAGTAACGTCTTGTTCAATCCTTCAGCCGCTTCATTTTGCTGAGGTCGACGTGTACATGTCTTGTGTCTGATTATACCCTGATCTTTACAAAATCGAGTGAATTCACCTTCAACAAACTCAAGACCATTATATGTCCTTAACCTCTTTATCGGCTTCCCTGTCTATTTTTCAAGCAGAATCTTCCTTTTCTTGAAGACATCATGCACTTCATTTTTCTGTTTCAGAAAATAGACCCAAACTTTACGTGAGTAATCATCAATAAACGTTAGAAGTTATTTGGACCCACCTTTATAAGCCACTCTGGAAGATCCCCACAGATCAGAATGTATGTAATCTAACGTTTCCTTTATCTGATGCACTGCTGACTTGAAGCTGACTCTCTTCTACTTTCCATACACACAGTGCTCACAGAATTCTATCAGTCCTCTTGATTGGCCACAAAGCAATCCCCTTTTACTCAGCTCGGACAATGCCTTATCACCAAGGTGACCCATTCTCATGTGCCACAGTCTTGTGATCTCTACATCTATCATAGCAGATGTGGAAATAGCAACTGAATCTGTCACGATAGTACCTGCAAGCTCATACAAAGTACCAACCCTATTTCCTTTCATCACAACTAAATCACTCTTACTGACTCGCATGACTCCACCTTCAGCAGTGTACTTGTACCTACTAGACTCTAGGGTACCTAGAGAAAGCAAGTTCTTCTTTAACTTCCAGACGTGACGTACACCACTTAAGGTTTTAATAGCCCCATCAAACATTCTCACACGAATTGTCCCAATCCCCACTACCTTACAAGTGGCATCGTTACCCATCAAGAAAACTCCACCCTATATAGACTTATACGTGGAAAACCTGTCTCTATTTGGAGTAAAGTGATATGAACAACCCGAATCCATGACCCACTTATCCTTGGACCTGGACTGAGAATTAGCAACCAATAGAAACTCCCCATCACTATCATCCTCTGCAATACTAGCCTCAGCAGATTTGTCTTTGCCCTGGTTACCCCTATTACCCTCTTTCAATTTATTTTTGTATTTGTAACAATCTTTCTTTATGTGCCTTTTCTTGTGACAATAATGGCAAGACAGGTTCTTATTTCTAGATTTTGACCTAGACTTTTTTCTACCATTGCATCCCCTATGTTCTGGTCTACCTCTCACGTGCAAACCATTACCTGGGTCATTCACCGAGTCAGATAACTCCCTATCTACCAGTTCTTTACTCACAAGGTTTCTTTTTCACCTCATCAACTGTAATAGTCAACCTACCCCCGTATATCATGCTTTCTACGAAGCCTTTATATGAATTAGAGAGTGAACACAGTAACAACATAGCTTGATCCTCGTCCTTAGGGACATCATCCAATTCCTTTAATTCCTATATAATAGAGGTAACTCGCTAAGATAGTTTTTAAGAGATATACCTTCTGTCATACGGAAAGTGAATAACCGACGCTTCACTGCGAGTTTGTTGGAGATTGACTTGTGGCAAAACATGTCTAATAATTTCTCCTATAACTCCTTTGTGGTTTCCATCTCCAAGACCTCCGACAGAATATCATCAGCCAAACCCATCTGTATCGCCGTGAGAGCCTTATCATATATCTCTTCCCATTGCGCCTTGGTCACAGTCTTAGGTTTCTTCTCTTTCCTCTCCAGTGCTTTCTTCAAACCGTTCTGAGTCAGGAGTCCTTTCACACGGACTTGCCATAAGCTGAAGCTTCCCTGACCATTGAACTTCTCTACCTCGGTCTTAATACATGATGCCATTGTACCAATTCGAAGAACCAGGCTCTGATACCAAATTGTGCGGAAATAAATAATTCACCTGGTATGCAATCAAATCCAATACCACGACAATACAAGAAATAAATGGACTAAAAGAGAAAAGAAATGAACAACACAATGATTTACGTGGAAACCCCTTTACAATCAAAAGGGGAGAAAAACCACGAGCGAAGATTGGAGCTTTTATTATTGAATTGAAAAGAAGAATTACAATATCTCTCTCTCTCTCTATATTATTGGCAACGACGCTGGGAAAGACCTTGCGTATGAATTGGATAGTTGTGATATAAACCCTACGTCCATATTTATAGGCCTCGTAAAAATGCGCTTCCTGATCAATCGGCTTACTCACTGCTGCTGTCCTTCTTTTACGTAACTTTCCCGATCAATCGAGCTCTCCTCCGATCAATCGGCCTCCTCACGACATCCCTACTTAAAATACCAAGGAATTTTGAGACATTTTCCAAATAATATATACCCATATGGTTTTGGCATATGGACGACAATAACCCTCTATTGCATGACGCATAACCAAGGACAATACAAAGTGTAGGACGTGGTGCTAATTTATGAGGGACAAGTGATACGATGTTTCAAAAACACTAATATCTAATGATGTAAAAAATTGCAATCTCAGAGTTCTTGAAAGAGTTTTCCAAAAGATGAAGCATTTTTTTAAAACTAGAGTAGTGAGACAATTTGTTGTGTAACAAGTTGTGCAAAAAGCTTCATCCAAAAATCAAAGATGAAGTAGTGCCTAGAAAAGAAGCATGCATGTTGATGCTTGCATTCCACCATTCCATCTTATTGTGGAGCATTAGGACAAAAAACGTGCAAAAGGATATTGTAACTTTGACACATCGCTTTCATGTGTCACAAACTCCTTATAAATTTTATGGGAAGCCTTAAAGCGGTCCTCTGTTATGCACCCACAGGACTCCATCCCTATAGTATTGTCCTTAACATGGAAAGAATCACCATTAAGCTCAGTAACATAATTATGTTCAAACATAGTCGTTTAAAAAAGAGTGTGAGTTTGGACACCAACATGACAAGCTTAAGAGACAAAGTGAGACAGTTGAAGTGAAGCAACGCAAAACCCACATGCTTAATAAGTAATAAAGCCACATACCCAACAAGAACCTTTTTTTGACTAGGAGTATGGTTGAATGTCTTGTGTAATACCTAGATTATGTGTAATATGATTAGAAATTTGACAATCGTGTTACCAATTATTGTCAACATGTTCAACAATAGACATGGCCAAGAAAGATTGAGTGAGGCCATGACAGGACTTTTGGTCGTACCCGTGAGGATAGTGAACCACACTATGTCCAACTTAGTTGCATTTAAAACTACCACATGAGTGGAGAGAGACGTTACCTGCAAATATTACCCAAGATAAAGAGTACGGTGGGTAAAAACCAACAAATTACGACACTCCATGATGATTGTCATTGCATCCTTAGTCACTTGGTCTACATACATTGCTTTCTCTAAGAGATTGGCTGAGCATGTGGGGTAAAGAGAGAGCTTCCTTAGGTTCCCTTCCATCGGACCTCATTTACCGCTCCCGCCACATCCACCCTGATTTGTGCCAGGTTGGTCCCACTAAATGCTACGATGACATGACTCTCATCAGGGAAAGTGTGGCTTCACAGGAAGTTGAGGTGACCTCTTCATCAAGGAAAGCGGTTTTACATTCTTTATAAGTGAATATGTTACTAATGTGGCAAAACCACCGTATTTAGAGCGCAATCCAAAGGCATAGTTAATCAACTCACAAAAGGAGATTGGGGAGTCAATGGGAGCAAGGCCATCAACTATTACTTAAGATCAGAAAAAAGGTATCCATAGATTGCCATCTTTTCAAAGCAAAGCGAATTGCATGCGAAGAACAAATTCTTTGGTCATCGAGTGGTCGCAAAATCACAAGCTAGGGCAGTGCAGATGCCTTTGTATGGTAGGTGACAAGTAACATCACTGAGGATAGAGAATGGAGCTTAATAGTACAAATGCAAGAGTGTGTGCTATGTTCTACACGAGCCCATATTATATACCTAGAATTGATTTGTGGAAAGCCAAAATTATTGATAATATAGGCAAGAGGCATTGAAAAAAAAAAAAAGAAAAAGAAAAAAAAGGCAGGGGCATGTGGAAGACCCATGAACATAGCCTAGTACTTGGTTTTGATAAAAAAAGTATCATCTTAAATTGTTTGCGCCAAGTAGGATAGTCAGTGGAGTTTTCTAATTTAATTGTAACTAAATTAGTGACATTAGATGTGAGAAGAAGTAAAGATTGTGAAATTAAACACATAGGGACTTTGATGGAGCCCTATGTGCCCTATTAATCCAAAGTCCACCATGGTAGGGCCTATGGCTAATAGTGCAACGAAAGGCACGGGTAAGGGCAAAACTACCATAGCAATGATTATGATCACTGGTACAGCAAGGGTTCCGAGAGAAGCTAGGTTCGGTGGCCAGACCTGGGGGAAAGATGAAATTGTGCTAGGGATGCCCAAGACAAGAGGTGATTGAATCGCTGTGGGGATAGTAGTGGATGGTAGCAAACTGGCACATGAGAGTCTGACGGCCACTCCTATCAAAGGGGCAGTAACCATAAGGGGAACAATATCATAAACTAGTTGGGGCGACACTGTGATTCGTTGAGGAGTTGCCAAACCGGAGATGGTGCTGGCATGAGACGGGTTAGGCACATCCTGTACAGGCCTAGACACGCCTGTAACACTGCCAGCTACGGCGGGCCAAACATTTTCTCCTTTTTTCTAATTAGTATGTACGTGTGTCGCCTTAAATACAAAATCAAACAAAATTCCCAAACAGGACTCACAGTGACTTGTGAGCGATCCTAAATTCCAAACTGTACATGGTTAATCTCGACCAATCACCTCTGAAAAGGGTTGGAGCTTTTGGTAAATCAAACTTTGGTTTGCAATATTAATGTGGATTCTACACATGCTCCAATTAATTTTTTGGTTTATATTTTCACAAAATGAATATGGACATGGCTCAAATCGCAGTTGGGGTGACGGAGCGGAGCCTACAAACACCTTACCTCCTACACTTAAAAGCTAGGAAATAGGGTGGAGACAAACTCAAGAGCTTGGCAGTCTACTTACGAGCCCAAGTCAATCAGTTAAGCCTGGCACCCTTGACTTATAATAAATCGAATGAGTTAGAGTTTGACAAGGTTTAGGCGGAGCGAATAGCATTTGAGTCACTTGATAAAGACCAATGCAATCAAAGTCAAACCTTGACCGTTAAAGCCTTAAACCAACACCTCAAATCTTAACTTATCAATTGTTGGGATTAAAACGAAGAGTTCAAGCCTAAAATTAGAAAATTTGTATTACCTTGTAGCTATGCTCTGCTATGCTAAACTAGACTAAGTTATGCTAATCTTAGGTAAGAAGCACAAGTGTGCTGTAAAGAAAACTTAAAAAAGTTTTGTATGGTGGTGCTAGGCACTTTACTATTACACTGGTTTCTTTTATTTATAGAAAGAGAAAATATCCTTTTTGACGTGCTGATTAGCTGTTGATCGTGCCCTGAAAATGTGTGCTCCAGCCCTTTTTTGGAAACCCCGCGCCCTTGTATTACGCTGAAGATTCTTCTAAATGTCCCACATTCGTTTGGATATATTGAAGGCCCATGCTTCTTCATATGCGCTTCAAATAATTGTCTCAAGCTTCAGAACCACCTTACACCCTTCTAGGAAGT
Organism: Simmondsia chinensis; assembly: GCA_018398585.1. Lineage (NCBI taxonomy): Eukaryota > Viridiplantae > Streptophyta > Magnoliopsida > Caryophyllales > Simmondsiaceae > Simmondsia > Simmondsia chinensis. The sequence continues at coordinate 39,180,002 of JAGTTD010000001.1, forward strand.
TCCAATAATAATGTCCCAAATTGTACATGGTACCTAGAAGAATATTACAAAACAATTATCCAGAAAACAAAAAGCACCAAATTTTGAGTTACCTAGAAGTGCCTTTTGGCAAATCAATGTCCATGAACAATATTGATGAAATAGCAATATAATGTATTGGTACATACATCAGGAAACTTTCTTTCAGTGAGTTATTAACACAAAAATATAAATTGAATCTATCTTACAATCTAATAAGTTTTCTCATATTATTTTCATGTCCAAATTTAGTACATTAAAATTTGGGTATTGTTATTGTGAAGGCAAAAATATCCTTATCGAAGGAATGATTTAATTTATAGTAAATACTAGTAACAAATTTTCATAACATTGTTTTAAAATTAATATTTTTGTCATGACAATAACATTACGCTAAAATTTTGCACCATACAATTAAATTGTAACAACCAATAGGGCCAACAATAGCAACTAGAGGGAAGCAAACAGGGATAAGCTTTTAGGGCATTCCAAATAGGCAAGTAAATGAGTGTGTTCACATTATCAAATTCATGTGGTGTCGCTTTACCTAAAATCCTCAATGAATAATTGACTTTGACAAGACACTCTCATTTTGTTCATTTTTAAGCAACGATTGCAAATTGATCCCTTTTAGTACACATTATATATGTGAGTAAGGGCCCCATTCTAGCCTATTCGAATGGTACTGCACATTCCTCATCTGTGAAAGAAATACAACTTCTGTTTTAAGTGGTGTTGTGCAAGAAGAAAAGAGTGATTTTTAATCTCGACTGTTACCCTGACTGCACATGCACCACTTGATTGAAGGATTTCCTATGCTGAACATGGCGAGCTGGAGCCTACTATTTAGGAATGGCGTGATGCGAGAAAGTTAGGGGGTGCCTTTTCCTTATGCATACCTATCGCTTAACATAGTTGACACTGTCCTATTACGTGCCACAGGTATAACATGGATCTCGGATCTCAGCCCTAATCTTTGCTTACCATTATGAACCTATCCCCTTTCTTGCACCTTTACATGCAGTCCCCATCCTTGTTACCTGTTTAACCAAACGCATCATTTCATACTAAGTTACATCCTTTTCAGTTCTTTTTGATAATTAAGAACTAACAAGAAAAAGATAAAATGTATCATATGATGCAGCGTAGACAAGAAGAAATAGGGAGCGGAAGGTTCAAAGGACATTCTTTAAACTCTTATTGCTAAAACAATTAAGAAGCAAAGGAAAAATAATTAACCCTAATTCTCATACCCTGAGAATAAAGGAAAACACATAAAGAAAAATAAAACTATGAAAAATTGAATGACTAAAACTTCATATTTCCTCTTTCTTAAATAGAGTAGCTAATTGATGTAGAATAAAAGATTAGAAATTAAAAAAGATCAATACAAAGATAAATAATAAAATCTACGGATCTAAAACTACGTTTCCTAATTTACATTAATTACTCAAGCTTGTTCACCTCCCTACTGTGCGTCCCACCATCCTACCAAGATGATCATCTTGCCAAGTCCCATCCATCTTGTAACCTGCCAAGTGTAAAGGCACGGCTGCATCATCCTCTCCAGGTTGGAGAGAATTCGACCTGTAATTTGCCAGCTGATCAATGGGATCATTCTCTCCAAAGTAAGGGACTACAAATTAAAAGAGATCAATGGGATAGTTCTCTCCAAGTGTAAAGGCACAGCTGCATCATCCTCCCCAGGTTGGAGAGAATTTGACCTTGAATTTGCCAATGGATTGATAGGATTGTTCTCTCCAAAGTAAGGGACGAGATGTTTTCCAATTGGCAACTGCAGACGGTTTGCATTGTCCTTGACCCTCACTATTATCCTTGAAGGACCGACCTTTCGTGCTATCAACTTCTTGTACTCCATGTTGAAAACTATTCTCTTGTTAGTATTGCCCACACTAGATCGCCAACCTATAACTAAACTGCCTAGCATCACTTGTCACTCGCCCACTTATACTTGGCGCTTGCCTTAAGAACCCATGCTCGAGTCTACTCATGTATGTCCTACAGGTTGGAGATGAAGTCCTCCGCCATGGCCTGAGGACAAGTAAGTTCAGGGACAGGAGCAAGGTCTATCGGAGAATGCGGGATAAAACTTTAGGCAACTTTGAATGGTAGAACACCTGTGCTCCTATTTACTGAGCTATTGTAGGCCAACTCGGCTTGGTATAATATCTGATCCCAACTTTTGATGTTCTCGAAAACAACACAACATTGTAGGTTGCCCAGTGATCTATTCGTCAACTCAGTCTACCCATCAGTCAGAGGGTGACGAATAGTGCTAAAGGTGAGAGAGGTGTTTGCCATCTTCCAAAATGTACTCTAAAAGTGGTTCACAAGCCACACATCTCTTTCCAAGACAATGCTAGCTAGTAACTCATGAGGCTTATACACTTCTCAAAAATACAGTTGGGCCACATGTATTACATCAGGGGCCTTTTTGCAGCCTATGAAGTGCATCATCTTCAAGAATGGATCCACACAATGAAGATTGAACAATACCCCTCTGCATTCTCGATAACCCTAGCAAGAAATCCATACTAACATCTAGTTGTGACACTCGGAATCGATAATTGCAGATACAAACTAGCATCGGACATGCTGCTCTTTAATACCTGATAAATGCGACACCTTTTGAAAAATCGCTCAATCTCCTTTCACATTGAAGGCCATAAATAAGTAGGCTTACCAGCTCGAGTGTGTTTTCTCTCCCCATATGTCCTTCATTATGCTTCTCTTGAATGATCTTAAGACGCAAACTTAAATCTGAAATACACAGTTGATTTCCCTTGAAGAGAAACCCTTCATGGATCGAATACCCTGGTACTAATCCCGTTGGACCTTCTCGCCAAATCTCTCGAAAGGCAAACTCATCCCCATATTACTCCACTAGCTTGTCAAAATTGAGTACTAAAGCGTGGCTGTCAGTCACGATCAATGTATGCCTACTCAGGGCATCAACAACCTTGTTCAATTCTCCGGACTTGGGCTTTATCACAAAGTGAAAGAGTTGGATGTAACTTGCCCACTTTGCATGTCGGTCAGAAAGATAGTCTTGACTATTGACGCATTTCAGAGCAACATTACCCGAGTACAACACGAATTCCTTGTTGGTAAGGTACGACTTCCAAAGTCTCAAAGCTCTCACCAACGCTTATAACTCAACATCATAAGTCGAATAGTTCAACTTACTTCCATCAAGCTTCTCACTGAAGTAAGCAGTAAGATGCCCCTCCTAACTAAGCACTACGCCATACTAACCTTGGAGGCGTCAATGTGCAACTTGACGGTCTTTCAAAAATCCAGTAAGGCTAGTACTAGTGCCATGGTCAACCTCGCTTCACTTCTTTGAAGGTGTCGGATGCGTCTAGAGTAAAACAGAAGCTACTCCCTTTCAAACAATTCGTAATTGGTGCCATGATAGTGTTGAAACCTAGCATAAACCTCCGATTAAAAGAAGACAAGCCACGGCAGCTACGTACCTCACTTATCGATTTCAGTTGGCTAATTTCGGATTGCCCCTATCTTCCATTCATTAGCCACAATTCCTTCCTTGGACACAACAAACCTAAGGAAAGTCACATGTCCTTCATGTACTCACACTTTTTCAAGGTAGTGAACAAATGCTGCTCGCTCAAGGTATGTAACAGCTTCCAAAGGTCCCTCCATGCTCAACTCAATTTCGCTTATACGTTAAGATGTCATCAAGGTAGATGACAATGAACCTTCCAATAGACAGCCATAGCACCAGATTCATGAACCTCATAAACGTACTGGGCGCAGATAGCCCGAACAGCATCACAGGCCACTCATACAAACCCTTTCGGGTCTTGAAGGTGATCTTCCACTCATCATCTGGCATGATACTGATCTGATGGTATCTGCTTTCCAGATCCAACTTGGTGAATAGTTGTGAATTTCATAGCTGATCAAGTAAGTCATCCAATCTCGAAATAGGAAATCGATAATGTACTGTGATCTTATTGATGGCCTGCTGTCTATGCACATCCGCCAAGTGCCATCCTTCTTTGGCTTTAAAGGATTTGGAATCACACATGGACTTAATCTCTCTCGAATAAAGCCCTGGTGAGTAACTCTTCAACCCAGTGCCTAAGCTCCTCATGCTCGGCAGGACTCATCTGTTAGTGCGACCTGTTGGGTATGGCGACTCCCTGCATTAGATCAACCTGATGTTGGATTTCCCTTAAAGGCAGTAAAGTAACATAAATCTCCTCTCCAAATACATCAGTAAACTCCCTCAATAGATCTTCTACGTCTCCTGGGATCGTTTTGCGTTTCGCCTGACTTTCCTTGCCAATGAACACAAACACAATCCTATTTTCGCAAACCTTGTTGGTGAACATGGCCCTGTTTTGTAGATTTGGAATCTTGACTACCAATGTACATGGCACCTTGTCCTTCATTGGCAACAAGATGATCTTTGTGACCTCAACAACAAAGCTGTATATGTTCTTCCTCCCATCATGGGTGGCACCTCTGTTAAATTTCCATTAGTGCCTAAGAAACAAGTGGCACACATCCATGGTAACCATATCACACCAAACTCCATCCCGGTACATTGCCCCTGTAGAAAAATTAACTAAATAACATTATGAGAATGTTACTGGTTTCCTGGATCCATTACGATTTGTGAGGGTTTAAATGCTCCTCCGTCTTCAAACCCAACTTTTGGACTTCCTCCTCGGAAATAACATTGTTATAGCTATCCAAATCAATGACTAACACCAATAGTAGAAGTCGTCTAGAAGATGTTATTTCGCAGCTAGTCGTAGCAGACCCCCCAAACCACTAGCAAGTGGCCCTTGTCTCCCGCAACAGCTTCTTCATCATATGGCTCCAACTCATCCTAAACCTCTTCCTCTACTACTACACCATCCTCATCATGGAGACCTTCGATGTATAACCCCTTCCTGGTTGATCGCCCTTCTGACACTCGGCGGCACGGTGTCCCATCTCTTCGCACTTGAAACAATGGGTCCTTGAGCTACCTTCCAAGTCATGGTTACTCGGTTTGCCAAGGTTGGTAACATCCGACTTCACCTGTACACCCAAGTTTGTTGGTAAACGTTCATGAGCATGCCCACAACCCTAGGAGTTCTAAGTACCACCAACTTGACATTACTTCTGTTGCTTTTCAACGTTCAAAACCCTTTGGTTTGCTTCCGAAACCGAAAAAATGTCAAAGATGTTTAACACCTCCTGCATCAACTCCTTAACCCACCAACATACCTCTGCACCGGTTGCTCCTCCAATTCTGCTAAATCATTTCTTGCAACTAGGGAGTAGAATCCCGCCGTGTACTCCTCCACTTCTAGAGAACCTTGTCGCAAGTTTTGAAGGCGTTGGTACATCATCCAGGTGTGATTGTGAGGAAGAAAGGCACTCTGCATATGCTTTTCATCTTTTCCTATGTCTTAATATTCGATTTACCCTGCCAGAGGCGGGTATGCTTCAACAACTGCCACCTGGCAGTGGCCCTACCCCTCATCTGAGTAGCAATTAAAGATGCCTTCTTCTGCTCCAGAACCTTCTTAAACTCAAGCACTTCGTCCACCGCAGCTGGCCAATCCCCAAATTCCTACAATTGTGTCCCACCAACAAACTCCAGAATTTCAATTGGAAGCCTGGATTCCCACCTTCGATCCTCTTAGATATCGGAAGCTCCATAATTCGGTCAAATTCTCCTCATGTTTTTCCCTTTGGTTTCAACGTACAGGAATGGATTGTGAAAGGTTTCATCCATTTCATCCTCTCTACCCACCTCGGGTGGATTTTCAGGCTGAACTGTAGGTGTCTGGTTGGGATTCGCCCCCAATTGGACCAAACACAGCTCCGGCACCTGAATTTGTTTTCCATATCCTTGAGTCTCGTCTCAAATTGTTGTTGTTGATCTCGCTCATAAACGTAACCAATGGTGGCATACCTCTATCACCCATGAGCCATCTCAAACAACGTTATGAGCTTTGATACAAACTGATGGGGCGCAAACAATATGAAATTGGGAACAGAAGGTTCAATAGCGTTCCTTTAAATTCTTATTGCTAAATCAATTAAGAAGCAAAGGGAAAATAACTAACCCTGATTTTCACGCTCCGAGAATAGAGTAAAACACATAAAGAGAAATAAAAGTATGAAAAATTAAATGACTAAAACCTCATATTTCCTCTTCCTCAAGTGAAGGAGTTAATTGACCTAAAATAAAAGACTAAAAATTAAAGAGATAAATAATAAAATCTACTAATCTAAAACTAGGTTTCCTAATTGACGTTAATTACTCAATCTCGCTCCCCTCCTGCCACGCAACCTACTATCTCGCTAAGTCCCATATGCCAAGTGTCTTGGTCCTAGGCTTGCCCAGTGTCCGCGACCCCTTGACAAGTTGCAAGGTGCGCTGAGGCCCTTGCGCGCGGCCCCAGGCCAATGAGCCTGCCCAGGTGCCCGACCCCAAGCCAGTGCACGCGTCCCAGCTCCTGCGCACGCGTCCCAGTGCCACAAGGTCGGTGACACTATCGGTTTTTCTTATTTTTTGTTTGACTTGATGGGGCGTCTTGCGCATCGTCCCCGTGGGTCCTAGGATAGCCTTATGTATATAGTAGCTTAGAAAATTTTTAGTTTCTTTTTATCTTTTGTCCTCCTCAAAAATAGGGGTGTATGATTGCAAAGACCCTCTTGATGTTTCCTTCTGTTAGGGGTATAGAGTCCTGTTTTGTATATATATGGGGGAGAGTCCACTCAGCATGCAAACCTCATATCCGTTATATGCTTTGTTAATGAATACAAATTGCCTTCTTTTCAAGCTTTGTGTTCATGTGTGATTGTTTGTCGTGCACTTATGTGGGAGTTGCAGCGCCACATTCGCACACCCGACGTCCCGGGACCTGGAAGGTCCGAACTTTTTAAACCATTGTGCACACAAAGTGATCTATAGCACGAGCTTGCATGTTGTCCTTAGTGAACAACGCACGCAGCATGGTTCCTAGTTCCTAGGACCGTGACAGTTGGTATCAAAGCCAAGTTTCATTGACTCGTTGCTCGAGTGATTTCTACTAGCCTAGTTATGGCTAACTGGCCAATGAGGGAGAGAGTAGAGCAGTTGGAGGGCTGAGTTGAAGGCCTGGAAACTTTGGTCGAACAAGTAGGACGACACGAGGAGCGTCTCCAATCGCTGGGCTAGTTTGAGCCCTGAGCTGAGGTTCTTGAGGAACTTGGTGGTCGGATGGAGTCCCTTGAAACCTCCATGATGAAGGTAAAGGAAAACTTCAAGGAACTTAGTGGGGAGATGTATGATGTCATCGAGGTGGTGCGCGGGGAGCTGTCCGAACTTTCTACTAAGTTAGCTTGCTTGATCGTGCCATGGGCACTGAGAATTCTAGTTTTGGGTTTGGCAAAGTGAAGCCCCTGCAACCAAAGCCTTTCAGTGGAATGCGAGATTCAAAAGAGCTTGACAACTTCCTCTTTGATATGGATCAATACTTCAGAATATGCCATGTAGAAAATGAGAAGTGCAAAGTTGACTTCGCTACCATGCACTTAAGTGGTGAAGCCAAACTGTGGTGGCGTACCAAGCATGAGGACATCCTTCAGAACCAACTCCGAATAGATACTTGGGACAACTTGAAAGCCGAGCTAAAGAATTAGTTTTATCCAGAGAACACTGACTTCATTGCTCGCTGCCGGCTGAGGAGCAGCCAACAAACCGGATCCATCCGAGATTATAATAAAGAATTCTCAGCTTGTATGTTAGACATCAAGGACATGTCTGACAAGGATAGATTGCTTCACTTCATTGAAGGGCTAAAAGATCGGGCTAAGAAGGAGTTATACCGTCAGAATCCTCAGAACCTTGCAGCAGCTCAAGCAGCCACTAAAAAATTAGTGGACTACCATTCGGATGGAGCACCCTCACAAAAGAGGGGAAACACTAGTAATACCTCTACGGGAAGCAAGTCTGCCGCCTCTAATAGCAACAACAATAATTGACCAAGGCCATGGGGTGGAGAATCTGGATAACAAAGCTCTCAATTCCCAAGGACCAACAAAGCGTTTACGAACAATCGTCCTCTACGGTGTTTTCTGTGCAAGGGGCCTCATCAAGTACGCGAGTGCCCACACAAGGGCACCCTTAGTGCCCTTCAACATAAAATAGAACAGAAGATGGTACAGACCACCTTGGATTCAGATTTAGAAGAAGCCTCCGTGGAGCAACCTGTGGAGCAGCCTCAGATAAGGGCCATCTACTTAATGTATGCCATGAAGAAGACCGATCCAGCACCCCCTCCATCCAATGAACTGATGCGCGTGGAGTTGGTCGTGAATGGTTGAAGGACTAGAGCCATGATTGACACTGGTACCACGCACAACTTTGTCTCGGGACAAGAGGCCAAAAGACTAGGGTTAAAGATTAGCCGAGAGGGTGGAAGCTTAAAGACAATTAACTCTAGTGCTAAGCCGATTCTTGGGCTAGCAAGAGAGGTAACCATGAAGCTTGGAGAATGGGAAGGTCAATTGGACCTCACCGCCGCCCCAGTGGACGACTTCAGCCTTGTTCTTGGTATGGAGTTCCTCCAATGGGCCAAGGAAGTCCCAATGCCTCACATTAACTCACTCCTCCTGATGGGTAAAAATCTGTGTCTAGTAAAGGCCTCCCTGATTACAAAGGCAGGCGTCAAAGGGGGCATGGGTCCTCAGTTTTCGGCTATGCAGTTGGAGAAAGGGTTAAAGAAACATGAACCTACATTTCTGGTAGCCTTATCTGCAAAAGAAGACAAAGAGCCTACCGCTGTGCACCCCCGAATATAGGGGTTACTAGAGGAGCATGGAGATGTCATGCCAGGGGAATTACCGAAAGTGCTCCCTCCTCGGCGTACTGTGGATCACCAAATTGAGTTGTTTCCCGGAGCTAGGGCCCCCGCCAAAGCACCTTACTGCATGGCACCCTTGGAGTTGGCTGAGCTTAGGAAACAACTTGGGGAGTTGATCGAATATTCGTCCTTCTAAGGCTCCCTATGGAGCCCCAGTCCTATTCCAGAAGAAACAGGATGGCAACTTGAGATTGTGTATCGACTACTGAGCTCTCAACAAGGTGACGGTGCGGAACCACTACCCCATCCCACTAGTGACTGATCTGTTTGACCAACTGGGGGGAGCCAAATTCTTCACTAAGCTCGACCTCCGCTCAGGTTATCATCAGGTCCACATTACTGAAGGAGATGAGCCTAAGACGACGTGTGTGACTAGGTATGGGGTGTTTGAATGGCCCGTTATGCCTTTCGGGCTCACGAACGCTCTAGCCACCTTCTGCACCTTGATGAATCATGTCTTTCATGAGTACCTTGACAAATTTGTCGTGGTATACCTAGATGACATTATGATCTATAGCACCACCATGGAGGAACACCTTTGGCATTTGAAGCTGGTCTTCCAGAATCTGAGAGAGCATCATCTATTTGTGAAGCGATAGAAGTGTTCTTTTTCCCAGGAAGAAGTCAGCTTCTTAGGGTATATTATTGGACAAGGGCGGATCAAGATGGATTCGAAGAAGATACAGGCTATAGAAGATTGGTCGGTGCCGAGGAATGTCAGCGAGCTTCGTTCCTTCCTCGGCCTTGCCAACTACTATAGAAGATTTATCGAGGGTTATTCAAAGAAGACAATCCCGCTGACTGATTTGTTGAAGAAGGATCACAAATGGGATTGGTCGAACTCATGCCAACAAGCTTTTGAAGATCCGAGGACAGCAGTCAAGGGAGAGCCTATCTTGGCCCTTCCCGACATTACTAAGCCCTTTGAAGTCCAAACAAATTCCTCCGACTTTGCCCTTGGAGGAGTCTTGTTGCAAGAAAAGCATCCTATGGCTTACAAAAGTCAAAAACTCAAGGATGCTGAACGCCGCTATGCTGCATAGGAAAAGGAGCTCGTGGTCGTGGTTCACTGTATGGAAACCCTACCTTTTGGGGTCAAGGTTCATGGTGAAAATGGACAATTCAGCTACTAGCCACATCCTGACCCTGCCAAAGCTATCCTCTAGGCAAGCTAGATGGCAGGAATTTCTTGTCGAATTTGACATGGAGCTACAATATCAAGCGGGAAAGAGCAACCAAGTGGTTGATGCTTTGAGCCGTTGATCCAACTTAGCAACTCTGAGCATGTGTGCTTCCCTTTCCTATAGCCGTGTGACAACCTTACTTCAAGAGAAAGTCAAGCGACATCTGAATGATGATCCGTCCGCCAGAGTCATCCGTGGGCTGATCCAAGAAGGAAAAACTCGGTAGTTCTTGGAGGAGGAGGGACTCCTATTGACAAAGGGGAGAAGGCTGTTTGTTCCGGTAGCAGGGGGACTCAGAAGGTCCTTAATGAAGGAATGCCACGACACCCTTTGGGCAGGACACCCCGGTTGGCAACGAACTCTGAGTTTGCTGATGCGGGGTTACTTCTAGCCTGGAATGAAGGAAGATGTGATGAGCTACACAAAGACCTGCCTTATCTATCAGCAAGATAAGATTGAGAGACAGAAGAAGGCAGGGCTGTTAGAGCCCCTCCCTGTTCCGTCGCGACCCTAGGAGAGTGTCTCTTTGGACTTCATCACCAGCCTGCCAAAAGTGGGGGAGTTGTCGGCTATATTAGTGGTTGTTGACCGTTTCTCCAAACATGCTACATTCATCCCCACCTCGAGTTCCTATCCTGCTGAGGAGACGGTGTCCTTGTTCTTTCAGCACATTGTAAAGTATTGGGGAGTATCACGTAGTATCGTGAGCGACAAGGATCCTCAGTTCGCCGGCACATTTCGGTTAGAACTCTTCAAGCTGCTGGGGTCTGAGCTGAGCATCTCCTCGAGCTACCACCCCGAGACCGATGGTCAGACTGAGAGAATCAATGGGTTGTTGGAGGAATATCTATGACATTTTGTGAGTTCCAATCAGTCCAACTACGTTGAGCTCGTCCATGTCACTCAATTCTGTTTCAATTCGGAGAAGAGCTCATCCTCCAACAAGAGCCCCTTTGAAATTGTCATCGGCCGACCACCTCTTTTACCTCACACCATGGCAGAGCCGTACAGAGGTGAAAATCAAAGAGCCTACAACTACACAACGGAATGGAGGGACAACAATGAAGTTGCAAAGGCCTACTTAGAGAAGGCCTCCAAAAGAATGAATTGGGCAGATCAGGGAAGACGACCGATGGAGTTTCAACCATGGGACTTAGTGCTGGTCAAGATCAACTATGATCAGCAAAGATTTCTCAGGAAAAGGGACAAGCGGCTAGTGCCCAAATACGAAGGCCCAGTTCGTGTGGTTGCCCGGGTGAGACCAGCCTCCTACCGGATCCAACCCCCGATCTGGATGAAAGTCCATCCGGTGTTTCATGTGAGTTGCCTAATGCCTTTCCATGCAGACGAAGAAGATCCCACACATAATGTGTCCACGAGGACTGACATCCACATGCACCCAACTCCTACACCCAAAGTAGAAGAAGTGATTGCTGATCGACAAATTGAAGACCACAAGGGAGACAAGAAGATAGAGTACCCGATACGGTGGAAGGGAAAACCTATTGAAGAAACAAGCTGGATGGATGAAGAAGACCTCCCTGACAGGGAGAGGGTGAAGACCAAGATGAAGAAAAAGAAGAAGTCAATGAGGGCGTTGACAACTCAAGTGGGGGAGGATGTCACGGTTCTAGGCTTGCCCAGTGTCCGCAACCCCTTGACAAGTCACAAGGTGCGCTAAGGGCCCTGCACGCGGCCCCGGGCCAATGCGTGTGTCCAGGTGCGAGGCCCCAGGCCAATGCGAGCGTCCCGGGCCAGTGCGGCAGTTTTTCTTATTTTTGTTTGACTTGATGGGGCGTCTTGCACGTCGTCTTGCATTCTCAATACATAACTCACGAGTATTCATACTTAGCGTCTTACAGAATCCATCTATGGTAAGCACCATATTCTCATGCAATTCATATCCGGAAGTATAATATCTGAGACACAATATGGCCTACAAAAATATCATTGATAATATTAGGGTGCTTTAAGCATGTAGAACCAAAACAGTTGATAGTAGCCACCACATTGTCATCCCTAACAAACTCTATTAGAAGAGATCACTATTTGATATGAGATTCTCACATAGTAAGAATGGAACACTTCATACTCTGGCACTTTGAATATTGAGGGGGAAGAAAATTCTGAAATTCAATTCATTATGAATTTGTAGCATGAGCTTGCCATATAAATTACTGTATGAAACTAGCATGGAGCTGTCAACCCCATAATATATAATCCAGTAGTATCAAAGCCTGAATGCAATGTCTTACAAAATCCATCTTTGGCATGCACTGCTTTTGCAATTTTTCATACTCCATATTATATATTAAAAACTCAATATAACCTAAAGCAAAATCGTCTATAATAATAGCATCGCAACTTGGCGTGAGCTTGACATATAAATTAAGAATGTTGAAGTGTGTACTATATAAAACATATGAACCATCTACATTCTAATGATGTTTGGTTTCTTTACGTTTAGGTCTTGAGTGATCGGAGCAACCAAGCATATAGATGTTAGTTAATGCGATGAGACTTTAATGCGACTTTTCAAACCATCTTTAAACTGTGATGGGCCCAACAATGGTGTCTAACCCCAGTCAGACCTATGCAAACCCCCCAACGCCCCCCCCCCCCCCCCCCCCCCCCCCCCCCCCCCCCGGACAGCGACCCAAGGGTCCTAGTAGAGTCCGGCCAACTCAATGCTGGCACCCCACCCGTCACCCAAGCGTCACTCGAGTACCAACACTGGTGGCCGACATTCTCCATGCCGGTCCCAACTTTTCTGATGCTCCTCCCCCTCGGTCGGTTGATGTCTGTGTCACCATCTCCAGTACTCCACCACTAATCAGGAGGCCTATAGTGAACCCAACATTTAACTTGGGCATCCCATTCCCTTCCTCTCTTCCTCCCCTGTTGTTGGACCACCAACATTAATTTAGCAAAACCATCGCCTCTTGGCGGCACAACCAGCACCAGCGGTGATGGCGCACTGCTTTGTTATGAATGCGAGAATCCGAGGCATGAGTTGATGGAGGCTGTGTGCTGGTTCGGTAGCTGCTGCGATACTGCTGTTGTTGAAAGGCTGTTATGTGGCTGATTGGAGCTTATATTTTGGGGTGTTAGCTAATAAAGATGTATTGGTCTTAGTTTACTATTGTCTAGCCGTGAGTTGAAATAAAGTGCTTGTAATGTCCTGCTTGTAGTAACCTGTTGCAGCAGGTTACGGCTGAGTTTAGGAGTATCTAGGCACCAATGCTTAAGGTGTTAGTTAGGAGATATTTTAGTTAGTTAGATATTTTGTTAGTTAAGGTGGGTAGTTGTTAAGTCTTAGTTCAATGTATCTAGATTCCTATAAATAGGTTGATCAAGTGTAATTCTAAGGGCCAAGAACTTCGTTGCCCCAGTGGTGGGGTGGTCATACCCCCACCTTGGGGTTGACAGTTCGAGGCATCATAACCCCCCTCCCCCACTTTGTACTGTCCAAAAAAAAAGTGTAATTCTAAGGCATTCAATGAAAATTACCAATCTCTTTGAGATCAACTTCTCTTCTCATCTTATTCTCTCTCTATCTTCTCATCTCCTTTCACTTCTTTCTCATCCCATACTCTTTTATCTTAGGTTAAGATCAAGATTTAATCTCGATCTTAACAATTGGTATCAGAGCTAGTTTGGCTTCCAAATCAAACGTGATTTGATATCAAATATCCTTTGATTGCATTGCAATTTGCTTAAGAATTCAGCTCTGAATTCTATTGTAAATTTCAGAGAAAAGTTGTTTGAAAAACACATAAAAAGAGGTTCAATTGTGGTCGGTTGTGAATCCTTGAATTCAAGCTTGTGTTGATCACATTGTTGACAATTAAACAGCAGAATTCAGTGATTGAAGAGCAAGTTCAGTTTGATCGTAATTGTGATCAGAATTGAGAGTTAACTGCAGTACTTTGGTCACATTCAGTTGAGCATATCAACTTCTGTTGCTACATTATTCTTGTTGAATTCAGTAAGCTGACGTGAGGTGATTTCAGATTCTTAAATTCAGAAATTGATCAGAAATAAGCTGCATTGAGGTGATTTTAGATTCTTAAATTCAGAAATTGAGGTTGAGGTAATCGTTTCTGAACTATAAGTTACACTCTCGATCCGAATCTGTTTTGTTGCTTAATTGTGATGAAATTGTGTTGATAAGAATAGAAGTGGTGTGAATTCATCAGAATCTACGTTGATTCTTAAGAATTATATGTTATTGAGTGGAGAATTGCTTAGGCAAAAATCTAACAGCGAAGCGAAAAATCTGACAGTGAACTGAGTAACGAAATTGTTGAAATCCGATTTCGTTCATGAAGTTCGCTTTGAGTATTGTGTTGAGGACTTGATTGCGAGCTAGAGTCGAGCTTATTTCAGAAGTCTAAGTCGAATTACTCAACTAACATTGCGGTTAGGGTTTGTTTGAGTTTGTTCTGTTCGAAGTTCGTCAGTTAGGGTTTGGGATTCTGCGGTCATTATTTTAGCAGAATATAAAAAAAAATTTGTAGATCATTGATTCAAGGAATCAAGCATGATATCTGCTATCAGTTTTGCAGCAGAACAGGAGGTTCTTACATGTGGCCAATTGGAAATTAAGTTGGAAGAATTTATGGTTCGGTTTAGGCAATCACTTAGAGAAATTGTGCAAGGGGTTGGTCAAAATATAAATGAACTAAATCAACAAGTGGAATCTGTGGCTAAAAATGGTGTTCCTCTGCAGTCTACTCAAGGTCTGATGTAAGATGAAGGTGTAATCACTCCAGCCAGATGCACGTGAGTAGTTCTTGCTGCAGAACCGCAAAGTTTAGTGGAGAAATCACAAGATCAACTGGAAAGGGAGCAAAGATCTGAGGAACAATTGCGTAAAATATTGCAAGAATAGGATCGAATGATGAATGGGCAATTGAATGGTAAGGTTGATCAGGAAGTTCAGCCGATTGAAGTAAACAGATCTGACCAGGTCGTTCTTCAATCACAAGAATTGGAGGAAAGGTTTAACATGCATTTTGATCAGCATATGCAGCAACTTGAAGTGAAATTAGCTGAGGTTCGAGAACAATTTAGAAGGCCAAACTCTCCTGCTGTTCAATCAGTGAGGCCTCTTGAAGAATTGAATCATCAGGTGCATTGTGAGGCTGATAAAACCGCAGCAGCTGAGGCGCACATTGTGGAGCCACTTAAGGTAGTTGAAGATGAATTGTACCAAGAATATTTTGAAGATGATGAGCTACAACATGACATGTTTTCGAAATGGGAATGTGAATTTCATGTCGAGGGAATGTTAAAGAAAGCGAGGAGTAAAGCTAAGAGAAACCAACTCAATGACGCATTAAACGATTTTTGGGAAGCAAAGAAAATTACGAAGAAGAAATTAAAGCAAGTGGTTGTGTGTCAGCCTACGGAGCTTCTGAAATTGCAAGAACAGATCGGTAGACAACTGGTGGTTGCCTTTATGGAGTCCAAAACATCGGGATGATTCACCGGAAGAAGTTAGGATGCTTGTTGATCAACAAGAACTAACTCAAGATACTGATTTTACTGATGTATATATTGGTATATCACCAAATCAGTTAAGTATGATTCCATGGCAGGCCTATATACAGACCAGAAGCACTTTCACTGCTGAGCAAGGTTATTCTGATTGGGAAATCAATTATGCTGCTGCAGTATCATCAATTACAGATCAGGCTATGCCTAAGTTCACTTTTGGGCGTGCTGGAGTGTTAATTTAGGACCAGAACAACATCATCTTGGATGCTTTGCAAGGTCCCTTGTGTTGGGTAAATGATTACGAATGTATATTGGCTGAAATGCACTATCAGCATGCCGATCGGCAAGTTCAGAATGATCTATTTCTTTATTTGAGGGAAGTTGTGGCTCATCCTCGTGCAAGTTCTTGTGATAAGCTGCCTCCTGACCCAGAAGAAGATTCTCAAGACTATATGAAGCATAGAGGAGTCGACTTTTTTGCTGAAAAGAAGCACTCGAGCCGCGAGAGTGCGTTTCAAGGTTCACAACAAAAAAAGCTTGTTTCTTATGCAAGCAATTAAGTTGATGGATGTGCACAAAGGTTGTAAGGTGGGAAGACAGATCTCTGATCAAATCCACATCAATACAATAGGTTCTTTAAATGATGTAATTGATGAAGGGAGGCCCTTTGAACCGGGAAGGGATGAATTACAAGTGATTGGAACAGCTGGACTTACAGTGCTGTTGTTTGTGGATGAACAATTCAGTGCTAGTGCAAGAAATAGTGGACAAATGGTAGTGGCCATGAGTCATGATGAAGTTAACATCAAAGCAAGCCTTGAGGGAAAGGATTTTATATGTTGCAAGCTGCATAATTTAGAGCAAGTCATTGTAGTCTCAATTGTTACAGAATTGGTGTCATTGAAGTTCCAATTAATACAAAAGCTTTTCCTTGAAGGAATGGTAATTGCTGCTAGTTGTTTGAGGAGTTATGGATGGCTTGAAGCTATGTTGGGCTGTTGTTATGACCTCAAAGCCGGTGCATGAAGCCAAGTAAAGCTAAGCACAATAGCACCTGGAAATTGGAACAATCAGCAGATGGGAAGTGCTGATCAGATTCAGAACCTGAACATGCTTGGGGTGATCTGTTGTGATTGTTTTGAATGGAAAAATTATATGCACAAGCTTCAATATTTCCTTAGTGTATGGAGGGAGAAAATCAGTGCAACATCAAGTCTAACTCCAGCTCAGATTGGAGTGAATATCAGCAAAGAGGTTTGGAACAGATCAAAGCTGATTTTGAAGAAGTTTACATCTGATCATGAGTTCTTTTGGTGTCTTCACTTGTTATAGTTGTTACTCATGTTTGAGATGCCTAACAAGGAAGCAAAGCTTGATCATTTGTGGCATGTTTGGTGGTTGGATGAGCATGGGATCCAAGGAAGTTTTGAGATCAGGCTGAAAATTGGGAGCTACAGAACATAATCTGTCACTGGGGTTGCTTTGGGCATTCAAGTGATGACCTTGTGTCCTCGGAATTCATGTGTGACCCATGGGTACTTAGTTTGGTGGAGCAAAAGTCCAAAGTTTCAAGCCAAAGACACAAGTACTTAATTGTTTAAGTTGGGACAGCAAGAAAGCAAGGAAACTGCTGAAATTTCTTAGGGAATTTTAATTCTTTCACTGTCAGCTGCATATCAAGTGTTAAGTAGACTCAATGATGGTACAACTGTGACCTTGAGAGGTCTTATGAACTTGCTGAAGACGGGAAGCTTCTTGCGGAACCCAACACGAACTGGAATTGGTGGCAGTGACAGTTACAGATTGCTTCTTTCCTTGGTGATCAATTTGGGCTGCACTTGGGATCTTCTACCAACAAGTTTTGACACTTGGTTCGAGTTGGGAAGGCATCCTGAGTTGATAAGGGACTTCATGTGTAGTCTTATGGGTTTAATGACATTTAAATTCGGTTATGCAGCATTTGTCAAGCAGAATTACCAAGTTGTTGCTGCGTTTATTGATTCTCTGCAGCAATGTCAAGCCTTGAGCTGTATTATTTGCATCAGGAAGTGTCTTAGATTGGGTTTTGGTTGCTTGGTTTGATCAGTGCAGACCCCCTGAAGAGGATTTAACATTCAAGCACAAACATTTTGTCGTAACAAGAGACATACTAGTGTATCTTCTGCAATTCGGAGTCAATTTAGCATGGGCTCGTTTCAGTTGCAACAGATCTCAGCCGGACCAGATGCAATACTATTTGGTTCTTGATCTGCATGGGTTACATACTTGTTCTTGCTGTTGTTTGATATGGCAAGGCAGTCAGAGCATTCAAGCTATCTTCTATTGCATAACAAGTGATTTTCAAATTCATGTGGAGTTGCTTCAGATGTCATTCCAGCTGCAGATTTCAGCGAGTAGTTCAATACTTCAGCTATCTTTTCATAAGCTAAGTGCTCTGCATTGCTCCAACTCTCTTCCATTCTTGAGGACAAGAATGTTTTCAAGGGGAAGGGAATGTTATGAATGCAAGAATCCGAGGCATGAGTTGATGGAGGCTGTGTGCTGGTTCGGTAGCTGCTGCTATACTGCTGCTATTGGGAGGCTGTTATGTGGCTGATTGGAGCTGATATTTTGGGGTGTTAGCTAATAAAGATGTATTGGTCTTAGTTTACTATTGTCTAGCCGTGAGTTGAAATAAAGTGCTTGCAATGTCCTGCATTGTAGTAACCTGCTGCAGCAGGTTACGGCTGAGTTTAGGAGTATCTAGTCACCAATGCTTAAGGTGTTATTTAGGAGATATTTTAGTTAGTTAGATATTTTGTTAGTTGAGGTGGGTAGTTGTTAAGTCTTAGTTCAATGTATCTAGATTCCTATAAATAGGTTGATCAAGTGTAATTCTAAGGCATTCAATGAAAATTACCAATCTCTTTGAGATCAACTTCTCTTCTCATCTTATTCTCTCTCTATCTTCTCATCTCCTTTCACTTCTTTCTCATCCCATACTCTCTTATCTTAGGTTAAGAACTAGATTTAATCTCGATCTTAACATGCCTCTCCTCCCATTTGCCTTCATCCTTAAATCAAAACGGCACATCAAACACTAATTTAATTAACTATAATCATTCCTCTTCCCCCATTGTCATACCACTTTCCAATATCACAAGTATTGTGACACTTAAAGTAGAAAAAATGACAGACTATCCCGCTTGGCGTGAATAATTTGATATATTACTTTTAGCCCATCAATTATTTGGGTTTATTTATGGTACCTACCCCTGTCCCCCACCCAAATAACAGTTCAAAATGGATCAATCTACTCTATTCCCAACTACATAACATGGGTCCGCATGGATCAATGTCTTAGATCCCGCATTGTTGCCACCCTCTCTTGTTCCCTAATTAACGACCACCCCACCTCAAAGGCCATGTGGGATGCCTTGGCTAAGCATTTTTGGGATCGCTCCTTGGCTAAGGAGCTCAATATCCTAACCCAACTCATAAATCACCGTAAAAATAGCAAAATAATGGATGTTTATCTTTCTAAATTAAAATCAATCACGGACGACCTAGCTACCATTGATTCACCTTTCTCTATAGAGAATTCACACACTTTTCTCTTTGTAACTTACCCCTTGAGTATGCCGCTTTGGGTCGCTTTTGCAACTTTGACACGACAAACCTCCAAGCAATGCACCTATGGAGACTTAAAAACAGCCCTCCTTAATGAAGAGGCTACCATCAATCGCTACCCCAAACTGTTGTATTCAGACCAAAAATATGCCCTAATTGCTAAATGTAAACCTAACAATGGGACCCGGTAGGGACGAGGCAGCCGCAGCCGCAGCCGCAACCGCCGAGGCAGTCGCAGTGGTCAGCATGGCCTATTGGGCCAACCTAACCACCACAGTTAGCCCCACCCCAACATCGGTCCTCCTCCCCCAGTTTATCCTCCTTTTGATTCCCCCCCCCCCCCCCCCCCCCCCCCCCCCCCCCCCAAACTCTAATGCAGGTGTGCTCAGACCTAGCCCTCAACTTTGCCAGATTTGCTCCAAAACTAGCCATGTCGCTATCGCCTTCCTACATAGTTTTGACAGCAGCTCTTTTCCTGACCCATCACAATCTCTGGCCACCATGAATATTAGAGAACCATACGACTACAATTGATATCCTAACTTAGGTGCTTCCAACCATATGACACCAAATCCAGGTATTCTCGATAATCTTGTCCCTTATCAAGGTCATAAAAGTTTTCTTGTTGGTAATGGAGCATTACTGCTTGTGACACAGTTGGAACCATATCCATATCCACATGTAAAAGCTCGCTAGAGCTTCCTAATGTCATACTTTTTGTAATACCTGTTTCATTATAAATCATCTCCTAACCCTAACACTTTCAAATGTATCTCCTTTTCAAAAACACTTCAACTAAAATCCTGATTACAATCATTTTCACGTCTTTGGATGTGCAAGTTATCAAAACCTCACATCCCATGCCCCTCATAAGCTTGCCCCTTGCTCTTTGCAAGGCAGTTTTCTTGGATATGTTGTACGATATAAAGGATACAGGTGTTTTGATCCTAAAAACAATCAAATATACAAAAGTTGTCATGTCATATTTGATGAATTTTGTTTTCCCTATAATGAACTAACCTCCTCAAACACACCTATCTTTGATGCTACAACTTCACAACCCCTAACCAATAATTGTTCAAATGTCACCAAGCTTTACTGGTCATGTCAACCCCCTCACCCCTGTTCGGTTACCCCTGTCAGTGACCACCCAGACATGGCTGAACCTTCCTCGGCAACCTCGGATCCCGACCTGACCAACCCAAACCCACATCTAGACCCTGCCCCACACAGTTTGACTGACACCCCAACCCTAGCCTGTGCCTAACCCAGACCCAACAGCACTCGTTCCTGTCCCCGACACCTTAACAGACTTGGGTTCACCTAAGACTGGCACTACATCTGGTCTGAATTCACATCCTATGCAGGCTAGACGTAATGCAAATATATGTAAGACTAAGTATCCCCTTTCTTTCTCCTCCATTAATGTGGTTCAGGAGCCTACTTGTTACTCACAGGCAGTCAAAAATCCACAATTGCTAGAAGCCATGGCCGATGAATTTAATGCTCTAATACTAAACAACACGGGACCTCATCCCACATGATCCAAATAGAAACCTTGTCGGAAGTGCATAGAAGTACAAAGTTAAGGATAAAGTGGATGGCTCTATTCAAAGGTTCAAGGAACATCTAGTGACCCAAGGCTTTCATCAATGTGAAGGCCTTGACTACAAGGAAACCATAGCCCAGTTGTTAAACCCTCTACCATACACTTTATATTTACACTTGCTATCACATATAATAGGTCTCTCCAACAATTGGATGTCAAAAATGCTTTCTTGCATAGTCACTTAAAGAAAGAAGTTTATATAAGACAACTTCAGGGCTTATACACCTCAAATATCCAAATCATGCACGTTGCCCAAAGAAAGCGTTATATGGACTTAATCAAGCACCATGGGCATGGTTCCAAAGATTTAATGCTTTTTTACTTAGTATTGGTATGCATGACCCCTCTTTTTTCATTCAGGACACCTCTCAACTAAATCATCCTAACACCTCTCAACTAAATCTCCTAATTGTCGCCGTTTTTCAATAGTCTGCAATGAAATTCAAGCAAAATGTGACCACACTAGACTGCTCCTCTCCCAACACAATTACACAATGAAACTTCTCACCAAACATGATCTTTATAACGCCAAACCCATTAAAAACCCACTTCCTATCCGAGCACATCTCTCTTTGTGTGAAGGAGAACCTTTAGATGACCCTACCGAGTATAGAAGTGCTATTGGGACACTACAATACCTTACTATAACACGTCTTGATATCTGCTACATCATCAATCTTGCTTCCCAATTCATGAATGCCCCTAAGTCTCATCACTGGTGAGCTGTCAAACGCACCCTCCAGTATCTCAAATCCACGCTTGACCATGGCCTATCCATCGTGCCCGCCTCCTCCCCTACTGTTGTTGCCTTCACTGATGCTGACTAGGGTAGCTACCCTAACATCCGTCACTCCATAACTGGATATGCCATCTACCTTGGTCCCAATCTAATCTCTTGGAGGGCAAAGATATAGGCAACTATCTCAAAATCCACCACTAAGTCTGAGTACAGTGCCATTGCACAAGCTATGGCTGAAAGTGACTGGGTTTGGTGCCTGATAAGAGATCTCGTGCTTTGTCATCCCGAATCGATACTCGTCTACTGTGACAATGTGTCTACCTCCTCCTTAGCCCCCAATTCGGTCTCTAACAATAGATGCAATCACATTAATGTAGATTTTCACTACGCACGGGAAAAAGTTCTCAAAGGTGACCTTCAAGTTCGCTACACACCAACGACAAAGCAAGTAGCCGATATCCTTACCAACGGCCTCTCTGTCAATCTATTCTTACAACACAAGACCAATCTTCATGTCCTTTCTCCCTTCTCAGATCGAGGGCACCTATTAGAGGAATATTTAGAATATTCTAGGCTAGATGCTTTTACCCTTTTACCTTTATGTCCCTTGAGTTATGTCAACTATAAGGGCAAGGATGTAATTGCCTCACTTATGTTTACCTATAAATAGGCACCCTTGTACTCCTTTATTTCTCATTCAAATACAATGGTTTTTTAAATTCATATAGGCCAGGTGATTATAAGATAGAATTGTTGTATATGTTAATAGTGCTTTGATGTTAGATGAACATTTGGCAAAACATTCGTGTGAGACAGAAACAGGTGGTTTCTTGTCTTGGTCTTGAATATGAAAAGATTGATACTTGTATTAAAAAAAAAAAAAAAAATGCATGATTGACTACACCAAAAATCAACCATTGCACTCGTGCTTTTTGTGTGGTCATCCTCGTAAAATGACAGTTAAATTTCTATAACATAGCCAGAATTTAGTTCTTTATAAGGTGCTTTATTATTTTCTCTTGACGTCTAAAATGCAAAGGCTTTTTATGTCTCTTCATAGTGTCGTGCATATGAGATGACATGGTAAAAATAAATTTCCACATGTGTGGTGACACATCACAATAATTCGGAAGCTTGGAAGCACTTTGGTTCATCCATTGTTTTCCTCTAAGTTTAGGAATGTATAGCTTGAGCATTGTACGAATGAAATCAATCCATTTGATCAAGGTGGCCCTTCTTATTCCTATTGGTCAATGATTTTGTGCAATGCAATTTGCCACTGGAACAGATAAAACAAGCTTCTAAATGGAAAACAAGTTGGTCTCTAATTGTCTTGTAACAGAGAAGTACTAGCAACGGACAAAGGTCATCTTAGTTTGGATGTAGTCACCACTGTTAATCCCTCTCGAATTAGGAGTGGCTTTGTAACAGAAAAAATAGTTGCAATTAGACACAAAATTTTCTAAGAACCCCTTATTAAAAATGGATTGGAAACAATAAATTACATCACAAAAGGTGACAAAATCATAGTCATTGCAATGCCATCACATTTTGATGATGGAGTCTTGGGCATTACGAAGTTGTAACGGCCTCGTCTCTGTTGCAACCCCATTAGAAAATGTAACAATATCATGGTTGTTTCAACATCATCACAAATTGTGGTGGAACTTTGCCATTACAACATCGTCATATTTTGTGATGGCATCAATTTGAAAAAGTGCCATCAATAAATTTCATCACAAAAGGTGACAACATCATGGTCATTGCCATGCCGTCACAATTTTTCGACGGAGTCTTGGCCACTATGAAGTTGTAACGGCCTCGTCTCTGTTGCAACCCCATCACAAAATCTAACAATATCATGGTTGTTTCAACGTCATCACAAATTGCAATGGAACTTTGCCATTACAACATCGTCATATTTTCTGATGGCATCAATTTGAAAAAGTGTCTTGTCATCACAAAATCCATTACAAAGATTTAGTGGTTGGTGTTTTTGCAACATATTTTATATCTCTTATCTTCATGTTATACTATACATATAGGTGATCATTAATATGTGCATGTGGGCTGATTGGGCTTGGCCTTGTATTTATCTACTTATATTCATCTATTATAAATATACAAGAAGGCACCCCTAATTGTTTGATATTTTACATGGTATCAAATCCAAATTAGCCTTCTCATATTTTTTTTTTCAAAAAGGTAAACCCTATCCAATAATATAAACCCTAATTTTTATCGCCTATATCCTAGCAGCACCGCCCAACCACCATTATCCACTACAAACCCTAGGTTTCATTCTCACTTAAGCCCAAAACTGCCGCTGTTATCGACCAATTTCATCCAATTTTGTTCAGTTTCGTCCATTTTTTTCAATTTCATCCAAGAAAAGTCCTAGCCTCTTGACGTTGAATCGACCAACCGCCTACAAATTTTGTTCAATAGCATCCTATTTTGCCGAACCAACCCTCTACCGATGCCATCCAATTTTGCAGCCATTGTTTGTCCTTCTTAGTCGACACATCATTAATAAAACACTGAACCAAGGCAAAACCCAATCCATGCCTTTGTTGACAAGTGCCTCTGGCAGTCAGGACCATGGTTGTGCACGTAATACTAGTGGTTATGAAAATTGAGGATGTTTGAATGCTTTAAGAAGTAATCATTGAGGTTCGTTGCCTATTTCTCGGGTGTTTTGTACTAGTTCGTAATCCTAGGCTCCCTATTTTGGTTCACCTCGTCATTGCAGTAATATGTTTTCTGATCCATAATTTCATCCTACAAATAATACTTATGCTACTAGCTATAGTTTCTATTCAAGATTTCCATCTTAGCAGCCTATACCTCAATCCTTTACTACCTATGTTTACAATGAATTTGGTAGTATGCTTATTCATCATATTTGAGATATGTTTCAGGAGGGTTTGTTAGTATAAGCTGAAGTCAAGTTGTAGCTATATGTCCGAATTAATATTTTCTGCAAGACGAACAAAATGTTAGAGGAACCCATGGGGTAACCCACTAAGGGACCCCTCTAGAGCTCAAGTAAGTACTAATATTATAAAATAATCATTAAGGCATGTAATAAGTAAACATAATACTGAAGAGTCGATAAATTGATAAGATCAAGCAAGTTAAAGCCCCTGAAATGAATATGCTAAAAAGGGATATTATAAGACTAGCGTAAGGCCTTCTCAATACTTAAATAGGCTAGCGAGATGAAGGCTTGGCCAATTAAGCCCTTTGTGGGCTAATAGGATGAGTAGGCTAACATGAGCCTTGCTTAATTCTAAGCAAAATGAGCATAAAACACTTAGCTTAAAATAAGTAAAAAACTCAAAGCAAGGGAGAGGGAGAGTCATATGAGGAGGGAGAAGGATAAGCTTTCTCCTGCACTCTCCCCTTCTTTCCCTCCCTTCTATGCCTTCCTTCTTTCCCTTACTTATGAGGCTTATGTCATGCATTGACCCGCCAAAGAGGGGAAAGTCACGTTTTGAGTCACTTTGATGTGTATATATATATAGTGTACATTATTTTTCCGAATGTTTCTAGGGTGTTCTAGGCCTAAGGGAATGCTAGTAAGATGAGTTCTAGATCACTCCGGAACATTCATGTATGATCTTGTATATTCAAGAGCATTCTAGTATAATCTAGCCTAGGAGCCTCTAGAAGCTTCTTGATACTTGATTAAGGAAGGGACTCTTGAAGAGCATGGGAAGCTTCTAGATGAACCTAGGCCATTAAGGGAGTCTAGAAAGCTCCAAACCAACCTAGAAGGTTGGAGAAGAAGGGGAGGGGGTCCCCAAGTATAAATATGGGATGTTGGGGTGTCATTTGACATCCAACCACCAAAGCTCCAATTGACTTGTATACTTGTAAGTCTTCTTCTAGTAATAAAAGCGCTCTTTCTCCATTAAAATCTCTTGTGCCTCATTCCCAAACACTCCATAAACACTCATAATCCTCTTGTCCTCAAAGTAGGCTCGAGGCATCGAAAGGCGGACTTAGCTCTCATTTGGGCGTCGCGAGCAGCTAAGGCCGCACTAGTTGGTGTCCTAAGGACCAACTTGTGACAGTTGATATCAGAGCCACCTTCCCATATAAGTGCACAAGGTTGCCTTTTGTTCGTGCATTGGTTGTGTGGTGGTGTTATCGTGTTTGGGTTGTGTTGAGGCCCATAACTATGGCGGAGTCCACATTGACGGATGTGGAAGCCCATGTGAGGAGAGGAAAGAAGTCCAACAAGGACGTTGCCGAGCACACGGATAGGGTGGAGTTGGCCGTGGCAGTGTTGTCCCGACAAATGGACATACTTGTTGCCAAGGTCCAATGCCAGCCCTTGAAAGAATGACAAGATGACATTCGGGGAGATGTGCTAGAGGCGCTAAACTCCACCATGCACTTGCTAAGACAAGAGGTGGATGCACGCCTTGATGCCTTGGTGTTTCGTGTGGATGCTCTTGAGGGCACTAATGACAAGCTTGCTGCGCTCAAGACCGAAATAAGGGCGCACAAGGAAGACTTGCCCCTATGTAAGGCTGTTGTCGCCAATCGTCCTGGTGCAGCACCTGATGTCGTAAGGGTGGATGTCCCTCGCCCCAAGTCCTATGATGGACGCCATGATGCCAAAATGCTCAATGGGTTCCTGAGCAGCTTAGAGCTGTATTTCGATCACCTTGGCCTGTGCAGTGACGCGTAGCGCATCAGCTCCGCAGCACTCTTCTTGACAGATTCGGCTAGCCTATGGTGGAAGAGGAAGAGAGAGGACATTGCTCGGGGCACCCTTGTCGTAGATACTTGGGGCGCATTTAAGCAAGAACTTCGCTCTCAGTTCTGCCCCAAGGATGCGGAGGATGAGGCCCGAGCCCGATTGAGACGCTTGAAACATACGGGCTTTATTCGGGAGTATCTTGATGAGTTCACGAAGCTTATCTTGGAGATTCCTGACCTACCTGAGCGAGATAAGAAATTCTTCTTCCTTGATGGACTCCAGATGTGGGCCAAGCAGGAGTTGCAGCGCCGAGATATTCCTGATTTATCTGCTGCGATTGCCACTGCTGAGACGCTGGTCGAATGTCGGAGGGAGACTCCGAAGTATAAGGAAAGGAAGGGTGACAAAGGAAGAGGCAGGGGAGAAAAGCAGAAGGACCGGTCATGTCCCTTCTACACAATGACGACTGACGTCACAAGGGTAAGTCCAAAGAACCTTGGACCCCCAAATGCTTCTTTTGTGAGGGGCCGCATATAACTCGGGAGTGCCCTACGAGAAAGGCAATAAATGCCCTCATTTCTCAGATGGACGAAGAGAGAGCCGAGACATCAGAGGCAACCCGGATCGGTTCCCTCCAATTGTTGAATGTTGCCTCAAGGATCGAGCCCGTCAAGACCTCGTCCAAGGGGTTGATGTATGCGGCCATACGGGTGAATGGCCAGGAGGCACGAGCCCTTGTGGACACAGGTGCCACTCATAATTTTTTCTCCGAAGATGAAGCACGGAGACTAGCCCTTCGTGTTGTCAAAGATGGAGGATGGTTGAAGACCGTCAATGCTAGTGCTAAGCCCGGACTTGGCACAGCCCGAGATGTCGATACACAGGTTGGAGATTGGAGGGGGAAGATCGACCTCTCTGTTGTGCCCATGGATGACTTCAAACTTGCCTTGGGCATGGAGTTCTTGGACAAGGTACGCGCAATGCCTCTACCTTGCCTTGACGCTCTATGCATCATGACGGGGGATAAGGCATGCATGGTGCCGTTGAAACGAGAACCTCAGAATGTAGGCAAAACGCTCTCAGCCATGCAGTTTGCAAAGGGGTTGCGGAAGAAGCATCCCACCTATCTTGCGGCTCTCAAGGTGGATGAGGGCCCGGTATCGGTAGCGCCAGTACCACAGGAGATTCGAGATGTCCTTTAAGAATTTGAGGACATGATGCCACCCGAGCTTCGGAAGAAGCTCCCACCTTGTCATGAGGTGGATCATCAGATTGAGCTAGAGCCGGGGACAAGGTCGCCAGCCATGGCCCCCATACCGGATGTCTCCTAAAGAGTTGGAGGAACTAAGGAGACAATTGAAGCATTTGCTTGACTCAGGATTCATTCGTCCGTCCAAGGCCCCATTCGGTGTTCTGGTATTGTTTCAAAAGAAACATGATGGGTTCTTACGGCTATGTATCAATTATAGGGCACTTAACAAGATCACGGTGAAAAATAAGTACCCTATCCCACTGATGCTGATCTCTTTGATCGCCTTGGTGAAGCGCAGTACTTTATCAAACTTGATCTTCGGTCGGGCTATTATCAGGTCCGGATTGCTAAAGGAGATGAGCCAAAGACGACTTGTGTGACCCGCTATGGCTCGTTCGAGTTCCTGGTGAGGCCTTTTGGCCTCACAAATGCTCCAGCCACTTTTTGTACGCTCATGAACAATATCTTTCATCCATTCCTCGATAAGTTCATGGTGGTCTATCTTAACGATATTGTGGTCTATAGTTCCACTTTGGAGGACCATGTGCTGCATTTGAAGATGGTATTCTGAGTCCTCCGAGATAACGAACTATATGTGAAGAAGGAGAAGTGTTCATTTGCGCAACAAGAGGTGACATTCTTGGGTCACAAGATCCGAGATGGCAAATTAAGCATGAAGCAGGAGAAGGTCGGGGCTATCCAAGAGTGGGAGCTTCCCTCAAGTGTGACTTAGCTAAGGTCATTCTTGGGGTTGGCAAACTACTACAGACGCTTCATCAAGGGTTATTCTAGCATAGCCGCCTCCTTGACTGACATGTTGAAGAAAGGTAGACCTTGGAAATGGGACGAGTCCTGTCAGGAGGCATTCGATCAATTAAAGAAAGCTGTGACGGAGGAGCCTGTCTTGAAGCTTCCGGATTATGGCAAACCCTTTGAAGTGCATACAGATGCCTCCGACTTTGCCATTGGTGGGGTGTTGACACAGGAGGAACACCCCATTGCTTATGAAAGTTGCAAGTTAAACAATACCGAGAAGCGGTACATGACTCAAGAGAAGGAGATGACCGCTGTGGTTCATTGCCTACGCAAGCTCGATGGCAAGGCTTCCTTGCGGAGTTGGACTTTGAGATGGAATACAAGCCCGGGAGAGTGAATCATGTTTCTGATGCGCTTAGCCGAAAGGCCGAGTTTGCTGCTATGAGTAAGGCCCAATGTACCTTGCTTGATCGTATAAGGGAAGGGTTGTCACATGGCACCTTTGCCCAATTGATGATGAAGATGGCAAAGGAAGGAAAGACACGGCGATTCTGGTTGAAGGGAGATCTACTCTTCACAAAAGGAGAACGAGTGTACGTCCCAAAGTGGGACAACTTGAGAAGAGAGATCTTACGGAAGTGCCATGACTCTAAGTGGGCCGGTCATCCGGGTACCACTCATACCCTTGCTCTAGTCAGTCAGGCCTATTATTAGCCCCAAATGCGTGATGATATAGAGTCCTATGTGCGCACTTGCTTGGTGTGCCAACAGGACAAGATTGAACAGCAACGCCCCGGAGGATTGTTGGAACCGCTGCCTGTTCCGGAACGTCTGTGGGAAAGTATTTCAATGGATTTCATTGTTGCTCTTCCAAAATCAGAAGGGTTTGGTTCAATCATGGTGGTGGTTGACAGATTCACTAAGTACGAAGTTTTCATTCCGGCCTCCCCAGGTTGCACTGCAGAAGAAGTTGTGCGATTGTTCCTAAAGAATGTAGTGAAATACTGGGGAATTCCAAAGACCATCATCAGTGACAGAGGCCCTCGCTTCACAGCGAAATTTTGGGCAAAATTATTCAAGTTGATGGGGTCTAAACTGAACTTTTCTACCAGTTTCCATCCACAGACAGACGAGCAGACGGAATGAGTAAATGCTTTGCGGGAGCTATATCTACGGCACTATGTGAGTGCCAATCAAAAAGACTGGGCCAAGCTGCTTGATATTGCCCAGTTCTCTTATAATCTCTAGCGAAGTGAGGCGACAGGGAAGAGTCCTTTCGAACTTGCCACTGGACAATAACCTTTGACTCGTACTACCTTGGCTGCTAACTACACCGGGCGTAGCCCTGCTGCATTCAAGATGGTGAAGAATTGGCACGAGCAGAATGATATTGCTCATGCTCAGCTCGAAAAAGCGGCCAATAAAATGAAGAAGTGGGCTGATCAAAAGAGGAGACATCAGGAGTTCGTGGTTGGTGACCTAGTCATGGTAAAACTCCTACCCCAATAATTTAAGATGCTACGCAAAGTTCATAAGGGGTTGGTGCGGAAATATGAAGGACCTTTTCCAGTCTTGAAAAAGGTTGGGAAAGCATCTTATGGACTAGAGTTACCATCCAAGCTAAAGATCCATCCCGTCTTCCACGTCAGTATGCTAAAGCCTTATCATTAAGACGAGGAAGATCTAGCAAGGGCAGAATCCAAGAGAGCTCCTATAGCCATGGTCACTTCCTTTGATAAGCAAGCAGAAGAGATCATGGCAAATAGAGTAATAAGAAGACGCGGGGTACCCCCTTGTCGGGAGTACTTTGTTAAATGGAAAGGACTGCCCACGGCTGAGGCTTCATGGGAAAAGGAGGATTCTCTTTGGCAGTTCGAGGACTTAATCCAACAATATCATGAAGATGCTCCGAGGACGTTGTGAAATCCAGCGGGGGTGGATGTCACGCATTGACCCGCCAAAGAGGGGAAAGTCACGTTTTGAGTCACTTTGATGTATATATATATATATATAGTGTACATTATTTTTTCGGATGTTTCTAGGGTGTTCTAAGCCTAAGGGAATGCTAGTAAGATGAGTTCTAGATCACTCCGGAACATTCTGGAACATTCATGTATGATCTTGTATATTCTAGAGCATTCTAGTATAATCTAGCCTAGGAGCCTCTAGAAGCTTCTTGATACTTGATTAAGGAAGGGACTCTTGAAGAGCATGGGAAGCTTCTAGATGAACCTAGGCCATTAAGGGAGTCTAGAAAGCTCCAAACCAACCTAGAAGGTTGGAGAAGAAGGGGAGGGGGTCCCCAAGTATAAATATGGGATGTTGGGGTGTCATTTGACATCCAACCACCAAAGTTCCAATTGACTTGTAAACTTGTAAGCCTTCTTCTAGTAATAAAAGCATTCTTTCTCCATTAAACTCTCTTGTGCCTCATTCCCAAACAATCCATAAACACTCATAATCCCCTTGTTCTCAAAGTAGGCTCGAGGCATCGAAAGGCTGACTTAGCGCTCATTTGGGCGTCGCGAGCAGCTAAGGCCGCACTAGTTGGTGTCCTCAGGACAAACTTGTGACACTTAGCTTGCTTTGGGAAGGAATTACTCCCCTTTTATAAAGGAAGAGGAGACGTGGGGGTCAAGGATGAATCCCACCCCCTTTTCCACACCACATGTCCCTACGTGGTGCAATCCAGCCTAATTGTCCATTTAGTATTTTGAGGTCCGATTTTCTAATTTAAGTCTAGTTTATTATTACCCGATTTTTTATATAGTAATTACTTGCTCAACTATAGTTGTGACTTAGTAGCTCATCTATAGCAGTAAGTTGCTGAGTCCGAGTTATAAACAACCTACTCTGCAATCTCTGCCCCTATGCTTGATTCCCACTGATAATTAATAGCAGTGCATTGTTTCATATGACTGATAACTCAAGTCTTTTGGTATCTCTTAGTCCTTATCATAGTCTTGATATAATTTTGGTCAGTAATTTCACTTCTTTATTGATAACCGGGGTTAGTTCTGGTTTTCTCACTGCTCCTGTTGGTCATTTCAGTTTATAAAATGTTGGTCTTTCCACCAATATATTATCAAGTAGTCAATTCTGTCGAGATAATTATTATCTTTTAGAATTTAGCTCAAGTGGTTTTTTTCTATTAAGAATCCTAAAAGGATGTCTACCATAATCCATTGTGCTAGTATCGGGAGTCTTTTCTTAATTCCTAAGTCGTCCTTGTTACATGTTTCACTTGTTGCCCCAAAAGTCACAATGTACTTTTGGCATGGCTGTCTAGGTCATTCCGAGCAACAAGTTTTGTCATTATTAGTTAAATACAAATTTGTTTCATGTTCCAATTTCTTTCAGAGGCTAGTCTTTGACATGCTTGTCAATTAGGCAAGCATAGTCATTTACTTTTTCAGAAGTCCTTCAAAACTTTTTGATATCATTTATTCGGATGTTGGACATCTCTTGTTTTGAGTTTAGTGGCTTTAAGTATTATTTGCTTCTTTTGTATAATTACTATCATTATGTGTGAATTTATCATCTATGCACCAAGTCTAAAATATTTGATCTATTTATTCAATTTTGAGATTTCATCTTAAATCAATTTATGATTTAAATTAATTAATTTCAACGTGATAATGGCACTAATTATATAAATCATGATTTTAGTGACCTCTTTGCTACAAGAGGTGTTCATAGTAGAGTCTTGTGTCTCCACACTTACCAAAAGAATGGGAAAGTCAATTTTATGCATCGAATTATTGGTAATATGACACGAGCATTACTATTTCAAGCATGCGTGCCCTTCGAGTTTTGGGTTGAAGCTATTCTTGTTTTTTCCCACATACTTAACATTTTACCGTCTACAACTTTAAAGAAGAATATTCCTTGTCAATTTCTTTAGAAAAAGAAAGATATTTTTGATCATTTACGTGTTTTTGGAATGCTATCCGTATTTGAGTACTACAGCTTCGAATAACTTGGCTTTTTATTCATTATTATGTGTCTTTTTAGGTTATCTGTCTAATCACAAAGAGTATAAATGTTTTGACTTGGCTATAACAAGGTTATCATCTCTAGACATGTGATTTTTGATGAGACAGATTTTCCCCTCATATGGCTAGGCACACTTTCTTAACATACTGTGAAGAGGCTTCATGAAGTGTTCCACAGTCCACTAGATATATCTCTATTCTCTACCATTGCACCACGCACTACGCCATACCCATCACTCATGGGCCCAGTCGCAGCCTGGCTGCATCCACCACAACGCCCACAGTGCCGCACCCGCTGCCATCGTCCATTCTATGTGTCTTGCACAACCCTGCTCCATCTTCTTCCCCAGCTCCACCTGGTCTAGTTAGGTC
Organism: Simmondsia chinensis; assembly: GCA_018398585.1. Lineage (NCBI taxonomy): Eukaryota > Viridiplantae > Streptophyta > Magnoliopsida > Caryophyllales > Simmondsiaceae > Simmondsia > Simmondsia chinensis. The sequence continues at coordinate 39,212,649 of JAGTTD010000001.1, forward strand.
ACTACTTCACAAGATTATATGATAATAAGCTTATGAGCACGTATTCTTAAGCCTTTGTTTAAGCCCTTTATTCTTGCTCATTTTGTTTTGCCCAATACTTCTGTTACTCATTCTTCACATTGATTGTTTCTTTTTTGAGCTAAATATGCTCATGACATGCTTGATAAAAGTGATTTTTTTAAATGTAAACCTATGGCGACACTGAAACATTATAAATCCAGCTTGTCTAGTCAAGGTGTTGCATCTAAGTCTGATCCTTCTCTATATTGCCGTGCCGTTGGTGCATTACAGCATCTTACTTGCACTCGCTCCAGCATCTCTTATGCAGTTTAGCAAGTGTGTCTTTTTATGTATGCTCCTAGAGATTCTAATGGGTACTCGTCAAGCATATTTTTCACTACATTAAATATACTATAGATCATAGTTTACTCAATTTTTCTTCTAGCACTCATCAACTTATGGCATATTCAGATGTTGACTGGGTCATTTTTCATGATACCCGTTGCTATACATTGGGTTTTTGTTTGTTTCTTGGTGATAATATTAGTTCACAGTTTTTGAAACGACAGCCCACCATTTCACATTCTAGCACAAAGGCTGAATGTCTAGCTATGGAAAATGTTGTTTAGGAGTATTGTTTGTTATGATCTCTTCTTGATGAATTCAAAATATTTGTCCTAAAGTTACCGTGCTCTATTATGATAACATTTCTGGCACTTATTTATCTACTAACCCGATTCAACGTGTTTGCAATAAACATGTGAAGATTGATATTTGATGTGTCGTATATTTTATATCTTTTATACCCCATTCCTAAGATATTTTCAGCTATTACATATGTGTTATGGTATAATCTTTGTATATTTAGGCTTGGTACGTGTTTGAGCAAGGACATTTTGAAAAGTGGTGAAGAACGAGCTAAAATGGATTGAATACTATTTTGAGAAAGCCGACCATGTGTGGAAAAAGTCCCCATCGGGCCAAGATTCGGCTTTCAAATCTTGTATTGTTAGGTTTCTTGGCAGTGGGCCATGAATTGTGCCCCTAACGCATGCCATGTGCCTCTAAACATAAGGGAGGGTGACGTAATTTTCCTGCCTCTTTGTTCTCCATTCACTTCTCTTTCTTCCCCGAGCTGCCAAGAGAGGCCTAATTCTCACGAAAGTCGAAGCGCAAGTGGTCAAAATACGGGTTAATCGAAGAAAGAGTCAAGTCAACACCTATCAAATAAGTCCATCAATCCATGAGTTTTCTTTCCGTTTTCTCTTTTGAATTAATAATTTGTAAAACTTCTATAGAGGAGTAGACTTATAATTTAGAGGTGAAGGATGGGTAGCTATCCGGATCCCAGATTTATATTTTATTTGCAATAATAAATTTTGTTATAGTACTTCCACACCCCTATGAGGAGGTTTATATTTTAATGTTGGTTTTCTAATTATGTGCTTATAGCCGTGCTCGGATTTCCAATTTCATTCACGTATTATCTTGTGCTTATAGCCCAGACTGTAGTATAACATGGTTTTTATGAGTGGCAAGAGTTGAGATTGTATCCATTCATGAACACGGTCGTTTATACAAATTAACACTAAATTAGGAGTGCCAAAGGAATTTGTTAGTATTATTGAGATAATCCTTGCTATACCTAGAGTGATAAAATGGTTATGTCATTAGACTAGTTCATTAACCTAAGCCCTAATTTAATTTTAATTTAGGTTTAGAACTCGTAGCCTTAACCTTTAAAATCATTATTGTGAAGAAATATAATGAAAAGATCTGAGTTAAGCTAACCTAATTTGTAACCTAAACTAAGTTTGATCAATTAACAACTTTAATTTATCATTTAGTTATGTCAATTTATTTACAAACTCGTTCCTCCAACAAAAACTGATTTTTAACCACTCAATAGTCACCCAATCAAGCTTTATACTAATTCTCTATGGAAACGACACCCGTATGCCCGTCACAACTACGACTTGCTCATACGCCTGCAAGTACACGGTTTTACATACAGATTAAAGCTACATCAATATTCATTTTATTCGTGAGCGAGTTTATATGGACCATATCCGTGTTATCCATATCTCTTCATCTCGATAGATTGTAAAGAGTCTTCTTCAGCATTTTTTTTATAATTCAAGCACAATCTCCACATCAAGTTATCTCCTGCTATGATTGAGGGAGAAGTTAGATTACATGTATAGCTAATCATGACAATATGTATATATATGGGCTCATTAGACTTGGCCTTGCATTCATATAAGCATGTATTCATTTATTATAAATATGTGAGGTACTCTCAATTGCCGGGTGGCTCGTTATGTTACAATCACTAATTCGCCACTGAAATTTTTTAAAGAATTAGAGACTGCATTTTTTGTGTCTCCAACTGTTAGTTTTCCAGTAGTGTACAACAACAATAATAACAACAGACCTAGTGCCTCAAGAACTCCCGTTTAAGCGAGGTCTAGGGGGTGGATGTACGCAGCCTTACCCCTTCAGGGTGTAACCCTACCGAGAAGTTGTTTTCGATGCTCCCCAGCCTTATGGGGTTGGCAACATGAAGACTTCTCCCGAGGTCATCCATCATGCTACTACTCTTGCCCAAGCACGCTCAACTTTGAAGTTCTAATGCAATCCGGTGCATTAGTGCCTGATAAATGAACACTTGTGACAAGGTCAAATATCGACTCCAACACTTGATGACACATCCGATTTAAGTATCATAAGCCAACTTAATCCTTACATCAAATCGAAGAGTCATTACTTGCAAAAGAAATCTTTTTCTTCTCCTATTGAAGTAAGAATAATGTAAATTCAAAGCAACTTCTAATCTTTCCCCGACAATAGGGCTACCTTTTGGAAAAATTTGGCTCCAAAAATTACTCCAATAGATAATCACGTGGCTCCTAGAATATTGTGTATTAAGCGAATATTGACTTGCCAATGTGTTTTCAGATCACTAGGGCTTATGTCACGTGACCTTTGTTAATTGTTTGCATGGAATTTGATGAAATTGATTGATTACCTTTTGCACTGTGACCATCCACCGCTTCGCCAATTGTCAAGCAATCTTTATACTATATTCTTTATTTTATTTTGCGCTCCTTTTTATTAAATTAATTATGATAATATAATTATCTAAATAACTGAGATTTTGTCTTTTTTTGTTAGATATCTTTTAATATATGGGATATGGTGATATTCCGTTTTTTATCATTAACTGTTTAAATATGGCATCAGGTCCTAGTAACGTATATCTATCTTTTTTAAAATTTTCTGGTAAATATTCGATGAATTAGTCTAGCAAATGTTTACCATAGTCCAATACAAATATATTTGTGATAAAAATTTTTAAACCTAGCCAAAAATATCTTACATTAAAATATATTTAACACAAAACCATCACAAAATATAACCAAACCAACAATTATTTCAATTTCCTTAAGAATGAATTTTGTCTGGTTCGTGTCAAAATCATGTAATGTTATATCATATTTAATAAGCTTTAGTTATAACATTTTGATACTAAGATGATAAAAAATTCAAAAATCTTGATATGTTAATAATAATTCAAGAAAAATAAAATAAAATAAACCATGACATCAGTTTCAAGGAATGTCATATATAAATAAAATAATGAATGTGTGGAGGGGTCAACATGTTTGGTTTGCTTACAAACACAGAGAATGGACATCAAGGTCATGTCCCAAATTAAATTAAATTCAATTAGACACGTAACCACCATGTGCAGCCAAGCTTTCTTTTCCTGTAAATTTTACCCAAAGAAAATATTTACAGAAATAAATGAACTTTCATGTCTTATATTAAAAACACAAAAGATAATTTTAAAATGGAATATTTTTTTTTTTTTTTTAACTAAGTAGTAATATATTGGTTTGCACTATTAAGTTCGCTTAGAGGCAAACTCGGAAATGCATTTACTATGACTAGGGGATCAATCAAGTTAAAACTATAAGTGATTGGCTTTAGTTAATAATATTTTAGTATTTTTAGTTGCATTTGATTCCGGTTTGCAATTAGTTGGGTTCTAGAAGTGCCCAAATAAAGGAGACTTCGACAAATGCGGAGTTAACGTGTACAAATTAAAAATATTGACCCAAGTCGCGCTGCAATTGGGATCTTGAGCAATGTAAAATACTTCTTAACACATTACCTTGGACGCTAAAGAGTTAATAATTGCAGTGGAAATAAGTTGAGAGCTTGGCAGCCTACCCTAAGGCAAATTTAGTCAGGCTACTAGTCTGGTGACATTGACACAAGATAACTCAATCAAGATCAAATCTAACAAGATTTAGATGAAGCGAACCAACTTGAGTGACCAATCCCGAATCAACTTAATTAAGCTCAAGACTTAGCATGGTCAAAACCTCGAAACTAATGGCGCAACTTAAATTCACTATAGGGTGAATATAGGAAATTGTGCTAGAAAGCGAGAAAAAAATATGCCTTTTCGAACATCGTCACCAACACTCTGATTGTCTAGAGTAGATTAAAGATGTTTTGGTATGTCTATAGGCAAGACATACCATATTCTCTATGCTTTTAAGATTGCTTCGGTCGCCTCTGAGGTGTTCTGCAAATGGATGGCATCTGATTCAATCAAGTGTGGCTCCAATATCAATGGTGTTGAGGTTGATGTCGATGGTGACTTGAGATCCGGCGGCAATGAGGTGGAGGTAGGTGGTGATTCAAAAAATGGTGGTGGCAAGCTCGAACTGGACAATGGTGCGAATTCTTGTGGCTGTGGGGTTGAAGTGGGTGGTGGCTCAAAATCAAGTGGCGGGGTGGCTGAAGTGGTCAGTAGCTTGATGGATGGTGGTTTGAAATCAGGTGACGATGAGGCTGGAGTAAGCAGTGTTCAAGTGTTGCCCTTCCTTGAAAAGATGCCCACGCCTCCAGCATATGGGGTTCTGAGCTCAGATGTTCAGTACATCACCTCATTAGAATCCAAATTTAGTGAAGAAACTTGAGACAAGAAAGAAGTTGTGTTGATCAGGAAGGCTGGTGTGAAGACCGAGCGGGGGGGCGGGGGGTGGAAGGGATTGCATGTAATCAAATGCTTCCTGAGGATGAACAAGTTTGCAAGGCTTGCAGGCAGAAAATGAAAGAAAGTGGGTAGGTGGTGCAACAGCAGGGGCGCTGGTTATGGTGTGGAGCCAGACAATCTCCTGATGGTGGTCGCTCCTTTAGTAGCTAGAGCTAATGATAATTATAAGGAAGATGGTGTTTTAGCAGGTCCTTTTCCACGCATTGGATGGCTTACCGACATCGCAAGGTAATGACAATGTTCCTGTTGGAGATGAGGTTATGGTGGCGGTTCATGTAAAGGTGTTTGGTTAGGATGAGTTGGTTGATGATCTCCCTGTTTATACTGGCCAAGAGCACACTGTATCCTTTATTGATCTATCCCCTTTTAAAATCAGCCCCAAACACTGCCATGATAAGCCCTCTACTGAGCCTTCTTATGTTCTCCTTAAGGTCCACCCAACTTAGGAATTTGGAAAGAAATTGGGCCTAAGGTATAATAATTCTGACTATGACATACATCAACTCCTTTGGTTTCTTGAAGGAAATATCTCTAGTGAGATTACCCACAAGATAACGGGGCATCACAAGAAAAAGTTAGCTCTTGCTCCATCCCCTATCTGACCCTAACAAAAGATGTAGCTTAGATAGATAGGGTCTATGTTAAAGTGTCTCAAGTAATATCAACAGTCTGTCTAATCATTAATGCTTGTGTCTTTTTTGGCGGGTTTATGCCCAGAAAGATATCATCCATTTGGCTTGTTGTGGTTGAAGACTTGATAAAGGTGTCATCCATTTAACTTTTCGTGTTTTAGGAGTTCGTGTAGGTATAGACATCAAGGTTTCTTGGGGAATTTGTTGTACTTCAAAAGTTGGCATGGTGGTAGGTATTTAGGTGTTTTTGGGTTTGTTGCTGCGGTTTTTTTTTTCTCCCGCGCTTGTGGGCTTTCTTGAACTTCGTTTCAATAGGTGCGCCGGTTTCAAGGTGAGAGTTATCTCTTTAATTATCGAAAAAGAAAAAGCAAATGTCTGTTAAAATAAAACTAAATTTCTGACGTGGTTTTGGGACCCTATCTAAGGCCTATGGTTCCCTTATTTATAAATTCAATGATAATTATCCTGTATAAGATTCACACTTGCAAGTATCACCTTAGGGGAACCTATCACTCCATGTTTAACTCAAATCCTCCGAAGTAAGATATTCGTCGGAGAGTTGAATCCTTTTCCTTCACTTTCTTACTCTATATTGCTATCGTCCCTCGGCACCCACATTTAGCTATGACAACCTAGGTAACTACCTTAGGCATGTGCTAGGCATACATTTTATTTAATAGGAACAGTGTTTTCCTCAGAGCACATATCTTTACTAGGTGATATCCTCGATTATGTGCCTAGCATGTGTCATTAATCAAAATGCCGTCGTTCCTGAATACGCAAATTTTCCAGGTTAACAAATGCCCTCTTCTATCTGTTAGATAATTTTCTAAAGCCACGAAGATAAAATAGTGATTTGATGCACAATGGCTAGATGCCACAAGGAATGGAGGTGGTGGAATTCCATCAGTCTCTAATTGTTGAAGAATTTTATTTTGAACTGCAGTTCTCAAAGGTAGTTTTCGCCAATTTATTATTTAATTTTTTGAAATTTTATATTCTCTCGATTTCTCTCAAAACCCTAGCTTTTGTTATTCTCATGCTCGCGTTTTCTTTCTTCTCACCATTTTAAGTTCTTGATCATTGGTTCCTAATGGCTCGAATTGCTTACTTCCTATCTCTTCAAGGTTTTGGGAAGAACAATAATCTTCTTGATATTGAAACCCTCAAGCACCATATCTAGACTGGCCCTGTTGTGATACTTGATTAAATTTAAGCTTTAAAAGTTGGTCCTTTCTTTAAGAGATATCTTCCGTCTTCTAGGGATGGGAAATCTTCTTCGAGCCTCCTAATCTTTACTGAAAGCCCTCTATTTAACCATAATAGGGATCGATGGGAGGTGTTCACCAAATTCTTAGGGGTGTTTACAAACAGTTTTGAGGCTTCTCTCATTTGAGCCTTTTTCCAAGTTCAAGTAGGCTGGAAAAGGACTCACATTCATAAAGATTCTCTCCTTTTCAAAAGTCGGATACTCCAAGGGGCAAAATGTATTCAATAATGCAGTGAGTTGAAATCAAGCTACAAGGAAAGTAAAGGACCCTCCTATCTATGAGGCGCTCAAGGTTTCTACCTGCCTCATCAGGTTAAATTACCTATGATAACTGCGCTGACCTGCTTCTAGAATCATTGTCTTAACACCTTTGTCCTCCTTGAAGAGTTCCTTGGTATTACCCTTGAGGACGTGATGCTCTAGTATGTCTCTGCCTCTCAGGTCTTGATTATTTTGTGATATGGTATGTGTCGCAGGAAGCCAAAAACCATCCCTACCTAATCCCTTGTCAAACCATTTATTCGTTGTTCGTTATCTCTTAGTTCAGCAAGTTTAACTATGAATTATTAGATGCCTCAAGGGATGAAGGGATTATCTTTCATTTATTTCAATTTGATAAATTTTTCTATAGCCATACCTCAAACATCATATTGCATTTTTGAAGTTGTTGATTGTAAAAATGGCCCTTACTGATGAACCTTTAGCCCGTAGCTTGATGTTCTAGGGTCGCGTCTACAAATGCCTCCAGGGCATAGTTGCTACAACATATAGCAACTCTACTAAAGGCCCGTTATGATTTTTTCAATTATGGGTTCAAGCTTCGTTTCTAACAATATGTCATAAAGGTCTTGCTAACCCTATCCTTGATCTCGCCTGCTATTATTAGGAGTTCTTTACTCGAAAGGTCGTTAGTATCCCTTCAAAAGTGGCATTTTGTCAGAGATTTTAATATACTGATAGATATCATAATGGAAAAAGATGCTTATTTGGACCCCCTTCATTAAGGAAATATGAGGCTCTTTATATCAGGCACTTCCACCTAGACCAATAAAAATCCATTGATATCAGTTTAATTGTTCGGAAAAGCATAGTGATCCCCTAACATCTATTTATTTTGCATCATACTGGACCTGGGATTGAAACATAACCCACAACCTATTTACCAGGCTGTTCAAAATGGTTCAATCCATTTCATTTCCCTCAATCTTTGGCCCTTAAAGTTTCATTACACACATAGCACTAAGTGTCAATCCACTAAGTATATGAAATTTATTGGAATAAACTCTACCTTTATATGGCTTAATGGCAGTCATGTAGTTCGTAGGTACTTGCCTAAGGCTGGTAGATATTTCTTAGCTAGTTGTGCTTCTTATTGGAACTCCTAGGAGTTAGTAAGTGTCAAGCAATATTTAATCAGTTGTTTTCTAACCATGTATCAACTACAGCCAGTAAATTGGAATAGCTACCAGCTTCTAACTTAAGGAGGACTACAAGAATCCTTCCTGATGGTAGGGTTTCCTACTTTGTACCTTTTCGTTGTTGCTCAAATCAGGGATCTATTGCCCTTACTTAACCCTCGTCTCATTGCTTTTGTTCCCAAATCCTACTACAACTCCTCCGACACTAAAGAAATTAAGTAAGTGGCCTTCAAGGCCAAATCCTATAGGTCAATCCTCTCAAAGATAATCGGTATTTGTGGATGTTAACTACTCCAATTCCTATTTCTACCAATGAATGAACTTCAAGGTGGTAACTCACCTTCCCTAATGTTAATGAGAAGCTTATGAGGTGCCCAAAGAAGTTATTTCTAACCTCAAATGCCTCTAGAGACACTAACTTAAGCAATATCTCTAAAATTAGAAAAAGAATTAGAGAGTATAGCCTCTTAGATTAGGAGAAGGAAGTCTAGAACAATTGCATCTAGTAAAAGCCCTAAGCCTTTCCTCAAGGTCCTGGGGACATTAATGAACTAGAGAACTCCTCTCAAGAACCCATGCTCAAGCCTCCGAAGCCTCAATATGCGAACAAGCATCACCATCCCAGGAATGAGACTTTTCAACCAAGACTCAACACTCAAATAGCTAAGCTATGGAGGTTCATTCCCAAGAGATAAGGATTTTGTTTCCTCAGTACTTAGAGATATGGACATCATTCAGTCAAGTCATCATAGCCATGACTTTTTTCAAAGTTACTTTTCAATCCCTATATCTGCTGACGTGGTAGGTTCATTACTCGGACAATGCCACTCTTAAATACATCAATCGCCAACACAAGCTTTCCGAGCAACATATGAAGTAGGTGGGATTCATCTAGCTTTTTTGTTTCATCCTAAAGCACAAGCCTAGGGCTCGGAACAAGGTAGTTGATGCCTTGAGCTATAGAGTAATGGTGCTATTTAGCAACCATATCATCGCACTCGAGCTTGACACAATCGTAGAGTAGTACTGTCACAACCTTAGGGTTGGTGATAAGAAGATAGAGGTTTAGAGTTTAGATGAGAGAGGGAAAAGAAATAGAATTTGGGATGAGAAATAAAGAGAGATTAGATGAGAAGAGAATAGAGAGAGTATTGAGATGAAAAAGTATTAAGACTTCAATAAAATTATATTGGATGATTGAATTACATTGTAACACTCACTATTTATACTACATACATCAAGTGCAATGGAAAGTAAATTGAAAATCTCTAAGTCATCTAAAAATACAAGAAAATATCCAAAATATCTCAACTAACTAAGAAAGTTCTAAAACAATCCTCAAACAGCACAACTGAACCTAACCTGGCATGCTACGTTACCCTGGTAGTGACCTAAGACCTTGCTGATAGTGCCGGAGGAGTGCAGGGACCCACTTGGTTGGGCTGTGACAAGACAGTGTCACAGGCACGGAGACAGTGTCAACCGACTATGACCTGGAACTGGGTGACAGTGTGGCATGGATTTGGACACAGGCTGGCAAGGCGGTGACACTAGCAATGTCAGAAGCACGTCTAGGGTAGGCGCATGGTATATGCTGCACCCACAGGACCCAGCGCATGCTTAGGACCATGGCGCAGCATGAACAGGCCATGCGCTGCTAGGCGCTATGCAAAGCTTGTGCACATGATGCGCATCAATGTGCAATCAAAGCGCCACCATGAATTTTCTAGGACTTATCATGCACAAATAAAAGATCGAACCAACTCTTTTATTCTTTTTACTATTTTTCATGAGGTGCGTGACAATGTCATCAGTCATGTCATTGCATGCACATGAAATTTCCCCCTCCTTGGAAAAATCCTTGTCCTCAAGTATTAAAGTTTGGGAATTGCTCCCAAATGAAGGATAAGCCCTCCCATGTGCTCTCATCCTTCGACCAATTTTTCCATTTGACTAGGACTCGATGCACTCTTTTCTTGTTGCGTTTGATCGCTCGATGTCCCAATATTTCTATGGGTTCCACAATGGCAATCTCCTCCTTCTCTTTTGTCCTATGCAATTGTTCAACCTATTATTCCCATCTTATTCTTGACAGCCTTCACTCTGCCCTTCCCTGATAATGAGTTCAAGGAAGCCTTCTCCGTAATGCCTTGTAGTTTAACTTCCTTTTCCCCCTTTGTGACATGAAAACTTGAGTGCGACGAAATCAAATGGTATTGGTCCATACCTTTGGAGCCAATCCACTCCAAGGATCATATCGCTTCCCCTCAACTCAAGTGCTCTTAAGTCATCCACAAACACTTCACCCTGTACCTTCCACTCCACCTTTGGATAACGCAAGTAGCTAACCAAGGATTCACTGTTTGCTACCGTGATTGTCATCACCGCTGTGGGGAGGTTTTTTAACTTCAATTCCTTCACCAAGCACATGTTTATGAAGCAGTTGGTGCTCCCGCTCTCCACCAAAATCGTGATGGCTCTTTTCTTGATACTTCCTTTCCGCTTTATGGTGTTGTGCGTGAGTTTTCCAACCAAAGCGTTTAAGGAGACTTTAATTTTTTCATCTCCGTCTTCTTGGAATGCTTCCTCGTCATAGCCCAAATCTTGCTTTTTCACCTCCACGAATCCACTCATGCTATTTAATTGTTTAGTTTGCATATATGATCCAAAAAGTATCTTTCATGAAATCGGTAGCACTTTTTCCGGTTCACGCCTGGGCAGTGAAGAGCTTGTTGACATTGTTTTCCCATCTTTAGACACAGCACGTTTGACACTAGAATTTGCAAAATGTGGCTGCGATTATGACTGATTCAGCGTGCTAAACTTTGAGCACGATTTCTTCCTTGCGCATATGCAGGGGCCTGTGCGATGGGTCACCCTGTTGCATGGTCCCTTTGATTTCTTCAACCGCAATATCTTGCAACCTTGCTTGTTTGTAGGTTGTTTTAAGGTCTGGTGGACGCACTGTCTTTACTGAAGCTTGGATTGCAGGTTTCATTCCGCCCACAGAACTCGAAATAAAGAACGCCTCTCTCAAGTTTGAATGGTGCATCAACATCCGGCCCTTGAGTTCAAACGGATCTGGTACTCCTCCACTGTCCCAGTTTGGGATACTTTACTAAATTCCTCTACCGCATCTTGAAGAAATCGGTCACCAAACCTCTTACACAATTCGTCCACGAAAAATGGCCAAGTCAAATGCGGGTGTTACAATTCTAACACATGAAACCACACATCCCCGTAGTCATGCACGTGACTCAAGGCTATCTCCACCCATTCCTCCATGGGTACTTGGTACCATCAAAAAAAACTTACGACATTTTCTTACCCATGCTCTCGGATTAGTACCATCAAAACATTGGAAATCCAGTTTAGGATTGAAATTCAGGTTCCAAGATCCTGCACTACCCATGTGATGGCTACTATCACTTTCCTCCACACGATGAGATGGAATTCTTGGTTCACTCTTATGCTCATGAGCACGGTTGGGAGGTGTAAGCACACCATGCCCACCAATTCTAACATAATTTGCAACCCCACTTTTTTCCCGATTAGCCATTACCTTCGGCGCAATTTTAGGAACCATTTTAGGCCTTTTTTTCTTGGCTGCGAACCAACCGGTTTAAGGTTTCCGTAATTGCATCAATTGAGGACTGAAGCTTTTCTTGAGAGGATTCATGTTTCTTATGGGCGGCTTCAAATTCCTCATTGATACGATTTTGCTCTTCCTTGTCCTTCGCCCTATCTCGCTACCAAGCATTGGTCATAGCCTCAAGATGCTTCTCTATGGCCACAATTCGCTCATGGGACTCGGTAGTATCTTCGAATGAGGTCATCATCTCTCGGCACGTGTGCTTCTTGTTTTTGCCTGCTTCTTAGTCACAAGAAAGCTCTTATATCACTTATCGCAACCCTAGAGTTGGTGATAGGAAAATAGAGGTTTACAGTTTAGATCAGAGAGAGAAAAGAGATAGAATTTGGGATGAGAAAGAAAGAGAAATTAGATGAGATGAGAGTAGAGAGAATATTGAGATGAGAAGTTTAAGACTTCATTAAAATTGTATTGGATGATTCAATTACAATGTAACACTCACTATTTATCCTACATACATCAAGTGCAATGGAAAGTCCATTAAAAATATCTAAGTAATCTGAAAACAACAACAACAACAGTCCCAGTGCCTTGCGGCTCCCGCATAACGCGGGGTCTGGGCCGGGGGGGGGGGGTTGATGTACGCAGCCTTACCCCTTCCGGCAGGAAATGAGACTGTTTCCGGGGACCCCCAACCTGGAGTGGTTGAGTTCCTGCAGATAAACCATCAATTCATCAATTGTGCACAAGGGGAAAGAAAAAAAAAAGGAGGAAGGGAAGGAGAAGAAGAGGAAGAAGAAGAAGGAGGAGAAGAAGAAGAGGAAGAAGATCGATGTCTAAACTAGCCTAAGAGTATTACACTACAGGTTATGCTCGCCTACGAAACTTAGACCACCTGCCACTCCCCGCCCTACTCTATTCTGTTATCTCCGCTACTCTAATACTAGCCCTCCATCGTGTCCTATCTAAGGCCATCTTCTCTCTTAGGTTTAGGTGGGTTAGGTCTTGACGAATCGTCTCCAGCCAGCTCTTCTTTGGTCTGCCCCTCCCTCTTTTGCTTATCGTTGTGTTGAGCTGTTCACACCGCTTGACTGGGGCTAAAGTCGATCTTCTGCTGACATGTCCAAACCATCTTAGGCGTTGCTCCCTCAGTTTGTCCTCTATCAAGGCTACACTCAGCTTGCCTCGAATCACATCATTCCTAATCCTATCCTTTCTTGTGTGGCCACACTTCCAGCGTAACATCCTCATCTCTGCCACCTTCATCTGCTGTGTTTGATTTTGTTTCATTGGTCGACACTCTGCCCCATATAGCATAGCCGATCTTACTACCGTCTTATAGTACTTTCCCTTTAACTTTAGAGGGAACTTTTGTTATGCTCGAGCTTGAACCACGAACGTAAACTAATATAAAATGTAGATAGATTAAGAATATGAGATGAGGAAGAATTGAAATTGAGATGAGAAAGTAGAGTTTAGAGTTCGATGAGAGAAAGAAGGGAAAGGGGATGAGAAAATAGAGTTAGATCTCAAATTGAGATAGTTTTCAGATTTTTCATTGAATGATTTGATGATTACAACTCAACACTTATTTATAGCAACTAAGTAAGTAAATGCATTGTATCCAGAACAATCTAGAATATAAAATCCTAACTAATACTCAATTTATTTAGAATTGGCGCCGAAAAGAGGAAAATAATAGTAGCCTTGTAGCAACGCAGCAACAGCCAGCACAGAACAGGTATACCAGCAGCAGCAGAACACCAGCAACAGAATTAACAGATTTTAACAGCTTTTACCACCAAATAGTTTTCCCGCCCATTTCATCAATTTAAATTCTAGCCTCGGATTTCGATTTGTAACATTCCCTTCCCCTTGAAAACATTCTTGTCCTCAAGAATGGAAGAGAACGAGACTTGGAAATCACTTATTGATGTAGAGGTAGAGATTGAAGTTGATGCGATGACTTCAAGCTGGAATTGCAACTGACTGAATTTCTGAGATTGCGGTAAACTTGCAGCTGAGGAGAACTTGTTACTGCAGTATATCTTGATGAACAATTCACAAATATTCTCCCAATAGCATAGCTTCATGATAGGGTCCATATTAATCAAATCTCTTTTCCAGAAAAGAAATAAATCATGCCGAACTTGCCGATCGGCATGCCGACACTGCATATTTGTTACTGGATTCTGATTTCTGGCTAAAACAATGTGCTCTGCAGCAATGACAAAGCTTGCAACATTGTTTTTATCAAACATTTGGATGTTGTGAGTTTGAGCATTCAAACAAACAGGACGTGGACAATCTTTCTGAACAAAATGCATGCTAACAGATAGAATATGCTCTTGATCAGGTGATCGTTCATGTGGACTGTTAGTTCTTTCAACTTCAGGAACATGATTTTGAGGCCTATCTTCATCTAATTGAAGATGAACTTGAGGACTCACATTTTCATTAGCAACTTGAGATCCTTCTTCAACCAACGTCTCCTCACGCTTCATCTTCTTCTTTGTAATCTTCTTTGCTTCCCAAAAATTGTTCAATGCATCATTGAGTTGGCTTCTTTTAGCTTTACTCCGTGCTTTCTTCAACATTCCTTTGACATGAAAATCGTATTCCCATTCCGGATACGTGTCATATTGTGCCTCAACGTCATCAAGATACTCTAACTCTAGCAAAGGATCTTCATAAGGATCGTCTTGTTCAAACTCAGGTACTCCTAAATTGTGTTCATCAATTTCGGCCTTGTCATGGTCGAATGCATCAACAACATCAGCCGGTTCTGCCTTCTCTTTTTGCTTGACATTGAACTTTGGTTGTCTGACGCTATCCACTAGCTCCGGAAACTCATTTGCATTAAGAATACTAGCACAACCTCGATTGATGCTTGCCAACTGATGAGCCTTACTTCTCTGCTCAATATTGTCCACTGCCTTATTAAAATCTTGTCTCAATTCTTGCACTAATTTTATTATTTGCTTAGTCAACTCACACATATTGACAATGAACAACAACTTAAATCACTGCAATTGTCCTCTGAATTTTTTTTTTTTTTTTTCTTTCTTGATCAAGATTTGTGAAACAAAATCTGTTCGGTTGAACGGAGATTGCAATGTTTCCCTTAAATCTGGCAATGCGTGACTGGCTTCTGATTTGCTTGATCTGAATTTGAACACTGCTGAATTGAATACAACCTTCAATTGTGATCAACAATTTTCCAAAATGTTCAAGATCAAAATCTGAATCGATCTTGATTGAATCGTCTTATGGCTACTTTGATTTTTATAACAAAAATATGCTTCAATCTGATTTTTTTTTAATTCTGCTGCACTTGTTCACTGGATTCTTCAAATTCAGTACTGGATCTCAACTTTCAACCGCAACCGCACTTGATCAACACAGCTCCAACACAGCTCAGTTCTGGTTTGAATCTTATCTGATTTTCCTGATCAATAACAGCAAAACCTTCTGCACTGAATGGATCTTCTGAATTTTTTTAAAAAATTTTGTTGATTGCGCACTCGATCGGATTGAGGCTCTGATACCAATTGTTACGCTCGAGCTTGAACCACGAACGTAAACTAATATAAAATGCAAATAGATTGAGAATATGAGATGAGGAAGAATTGAAATTGAGATGAGAAAGTAGAGTTTAGAGTTAAATGAGAGAAAGAAGGGAAAGGGGATGAGAAAATAGAGTTAGATCTCAAATTGAGATAGTTT
The DNA here is from genome assembly GCA_018398585.1 of Simmondsia chinensis. Lineage (NCBI taxonomy): Eukaryota > Viridiplantae > Streptophyta > Magnoliopsida > Caryophyllales > Simmondsiaceae > Simmondsia > Simmondsia chinensis. The sequence continues at coordinate 39,228,358 of JAGTTD010000001.1, forward strand.
TCAGATTTTTCATTAAATGATTTGATGATTACAACTCAACACTTATTTATAGCAACTAAGTAAGTAAATGCATTGTATCTAGAACAATCTAGAATATAAAATCCTAACTAATACTCAATTTATTTAGAATTGGCGCCAAAAAGAGGAAAATAACAGCAACCTTGTAGCAATGCAGCAGCAGCCAGCACAGAACAGGTATACCAGCAGTAGCAGAACACCAGCAACAGAATTAACAGATTTTAACAGCTTTTACTACCAAATAGTTTTCCTGCCCATTTCATCAATTTAAATTCTAGCCTCGTATTTCGGTTTGAAACAACTTTCTATCACACAGCACCCCGGATGCATTCACCACTTCTGCCAGCCTACTTTAATCCTGTTGCTGACATCCTCATGGACTTCACCATTCTGGTGTATCATGGATCCCAGATATTTGAAGTTTTCCTTGCTTGATATGGCTTGTGCTCCAATCTTAACCTCCTCGGTGCTGTCCGTGGTGGAGCGATCAAATTTGAATTCCACATACTCGGTCTTAGATCTGCTAATCCTTAAACCCCTCAATTCTAATGCACCTCTCCATAGCTCCAGCTTCTCATTTATCTCCGCAGGGGACTCTCCTACCAGAACTATGTCGTCTGCAAAGAGCATGCACTAAGGTACCTCTCCTTGGATATGTCTAGTGAGCTCTTCCATCACTAGAATGAACAGGAAGGGACTCAAGGCAGAACCCTGGTGAACCCCTACGGTGATAGGGAAAGTGTCTGTCCCCCCTTCCCCTTTCCGCACATTAGTGTGTGCCTCCTCATACATGTCCCTAATGACCCGAATGTAAGGCATCGGGATGCCTCTCCTTCCCAATACCCTCCACAGTACCTCTCTTGGCACTCTATCATACGCTTTCTCCAAATTGATGAAGACGATGTAGAGGTTCTTTTGTCTCTCCCTGTATTGTTCTATCGTCCGCCGTAAAAGATGAATGGCTTCTATTGTTGATCTCCCAGCTATGAACCCAAACTTGTTTTCGGTCACTTCTGTCTGTTGCCGTATTCTCTTTTCTATGACTCTCTCCCACAGTTTGAGGGTGTGACTCATCAATTTGATCCCCCGGTAATTGGTGCAGCTTTGGATATCACCCTTGTTCTTGTAGATTGGGACCAGTGTGCTCATCCGCCATTCTTCCGGCATCTTGTTCCCTATCAAGATTTGGTTAAAGAGTTGTGCCAGCCAGCTGTAACCCCTCTGTCCAAGGCATTTCCATGCCTCAATAGGTATCCCATCTGGGCCAACTGCTCTTCCCCTACCCATATGTTTTAGGGCTTCCTTAATCTCCTCTGGGGTGATTTGCTCACAATAGCACTCGTTCTGATCCTCTTTCGTGGTCTGGAGCCCCCCTAAGTCTATCTCTTCACTTCCTCGGTTGTTGAACAGATCGTGGAAGTAGGCTTTCCACCTAGCTCTAATTTGATGACCTTCCACTAGCACCTGCCCATCCTCTCCTTTAATGCATTTTACTTGCCCCAGGTCCCTCGTCTTCTTCTCCCTTACTCTGGCTATCTTGTATATATCCCTGGCTCCATCCTTGGTGTCTAGCCTCTTGTAAAACTCTTCATATGCTCTTGATTTTGCCTCACTAATTGCTTTCTTCGCTTGTTTCTTGGCTTGCTGATATTCCTGTCTCTTTTCCTCTTCTCTACTACGCTCCCACTCCTTGAACTGATCTCGTTTCACTTTAATCTTCTGTTGGACTTCTTCTCCCCACCACCATGACTCTCTGTAGGTGATTGTCCCACCTTTTGATTCTCCCAAAACTTCACGTGCCAAACTCCTGATTTTCTGTGCCAACTCATTCTACTTTCGGTTAATATCTCCCTCCTCTCTCCATTCAAGCTCTACCTCCGCTCTTTCCTTATAGGCTCTAAGTTTTTCCCCTTTCAGGTCTCTCCAACGGGTACGTCTCTGCATGGGGTTCCTGCTTCTTCTGACCCACTTCTTGACCTTTACATCCGCGCACACCGCCCGATGTTGTTTGGATAAATTCTCTACTCAAATGGCCTTGCAGTCCCTGCATTGTCTTTGTGCCCTCTTCCTAAGTAGTATGTAGTCGATCTGGGTCTTCGCCTCTCCGCTTTAACACGTGATGAGATGCTCGTCGCGCTTTTTAAAAAAGGTGTTGGCAATTGTTAACTCATAGATGACCGTGAAGTCCAGAAGGGATTTCCCCTCTGCATTCCTAGTTCCAAATCCGAAACCCCCATGGTGAGTCGTGTATCCATCCTCTTTCTTGCCAACATGCCCATTGAAGTCCCCACCAATCACCACTTGTTCCTCTTGTGGTATGATTTGCATCGGTCTGTCTAGGTCCTCCCAAAATGCTGCCTTCTCGTTCTCTGGTAGTCCAGTCTGTGGTGCATAGGCACTGGTCACGTTCATTATCTCCCCATCCACGATTATCTTGATGCCTATGATCCTATCCCCAATTCTTGACACTTCGACTACTTTATCCTTAAGGCTGTTGTCGACTAGAATTCCTACACCATTCCTCCCTCTGGTTTTCCCTGAGTACCACAGTTTATGTCCTAGCATCTCCCTTGCCTTCGAGCCCTCCCATTTAGTCTCCTGTAGGCAAAGGATATTGATCCTTCTTTTCATCATCATTTGGACTACCTCATTGCCCTTCTGTTTCAATGTCCCGATATTTAGTGACCCTATTCTTAGATTTTCCTCCCTCTTTGGCCTCTCTCTCCCCCTCCCCCTCCCCACCCCCTGTAAAAATGGCCTCACGTCTTGAGTTCCATGTCTAGTCACGTTCATACACTTGTATCATTAAAGATATGTGCACTCTTAAGTCACGGTAAAAAAAATAATAAAAATAAACAGCGTTTAAAGACACGTACTATTGCTGGAAGTTAAAATACGAGAAATCAAAGTAGAAGGATGGGGATTCAAACCTTGGGCCGACTGGTTTTTACCTACCTGGGCCGGTCGGCTGACCGTTTGGCCTAATGAAGATGGTGATCGGTGGCGGCCTTGAGTGTTATGGAGGGTGCGAAAATCGGTGGGTGTGGTTCGAAAATGGGTGAAAAAATTGGTGCGAAAATCAGAGTCAGTGGTTTGAAAATGGGTTCGAAAAATCGGTGGTTCGAAAATGGGTGCCAAAATCGGTAGGTGTGGTTCGAAAATGGGTTATGGAGGGTGGTTTGAAAATCGGTGGTCTGAAAATTGGTTGTGGTGGTTCGAAAGGGGTCGAGGTCGAGGTCGGGTCGGGCGAGGTCGAAGGCGAGGGCAAGGTCTGGGTCGGGTCAGGCGAGGTCGAGGGCGAGGGCGAGGTCTGGGTCGGGTCGGGTCGGGCGAGGTCGAGGGCGAGGGCGAGGTCGAGGTCGAGGTTGAGGGCGAGGTTGGGGTCAGGGGCGAGGTCGGGGTCGAGGGCGAGGCCGAAGTGATGGTGGTGGGTACGCTCGTCCGGCGGTGGGTCATCGCCGTCACAGTCGCATCACCAGTGGGGGAGTTCTAGAACAGAGGAGAGAGAAAGAGAGCAGAGGAGAGAGAGAGAGAGAGCAAATCAGTTACAAGAAAATATCCAAAATATCTCAACTAACTAAGAAAGTTCTAGAACAATCCTCAAACAGCACAACTGAACCCAGTCTAGCATGCTACGGTACCCTGGCAGTGATCTAAGACCTTGCTAACAATGTCAGAGGAGTGTAGGGACCCGCTGGGTTGGGTTGTGACATAGATAGTGTCACAGGCCCGAAGACAGTGTCACCCGACTGTGACCTGGAACTGGGTGACAATGTGGCATGGATCTAGACATGGGATGGCAAGGTGGTGACACCAACAATGTCACAGGCACATTTAGGGCAAGCGCACAGCATGTGCTGCACTCACAAGACCCAGCGGATGCTCAGGACAAGGCGTAGCATGCACAGGCCGTACGCTGCTAGACGCTATGCTGGCACGGCTATGCACAAGGCTTGTGCAGCCATGAGCAAGGCTTGCACACTCATGCCCATGTGATGCGCATAAATGCGCGATCCAAGCACCACCATGCGCTTGGTAGGACTTATCATGCGTAAATCATAGATTGAACCCACTCTTTTATTCTTTTTACTATTTTTCATCAGGTGCGTGACAATGTCATTGGTTATGTCATGGCAAGCACATTAAAAGTACCCAGCAGGGGCTCTTCTTCAGAGGGAACTAACTGTGCATATGTGCATCTAATCCACACCTTTTACAACGTTAAGGAGAAGCATATCGAGGGACATATGGGCTTAGATAAGGCATAGAAACTTATGGCAAGTTCATATTACTAACCGAGTGCCAAAAGGGAGATTAACCGCTTTATAAGCCACTATTGGATTTGCCAAGTTTCAAAGGGAACCACTATGATCACGGGACTTTACATGTTGTTTTCTATTCCATGTCATCCTTAGACTAATATCAACATTGACTTTGTACTTAACTTTCCTAGGATGAAGCATGGAATTGATTCCACATTTGTGGTAATGGACAAATTTTCAAAGATGGGGCAACTAGCTTGTAAGAAGGTCACGGATACAGTATATGTTGCTCATTTGGACTTTAAGAAGTTTATTGAGTTCACAATTTACCAACATCCATTGTTTCCATAAGGGAAATTCGCCACACACTTCTGAAGATGCTTATGAGCCGGGAGACTACATCTTGAACTTTAGCACCATTTACCATCCACAGACGAATGACCAAACAAAGGTGACTTTATTAGTCCCTGGGAAACTTTTTGAGATGCCTTCCAGCTGAAAGCATGAAGAATTAGGACCATAAGTTGTTCCAAGCAAGGTTTGCCTACAATTGCTCCATCAACCGCAATATTGGGTTTCCACATTTCATTATCGCGTATGTGTCCAAAACCCCAATTAGCACTCGATCTTGCCTATGTTCCACACCTCACACAAACATGTTTAAAGGACGAAGGCTTCATTTCCAATCATCATCATATCGGCCAACAGGCTCGTGAGAAGCTATGGAAAGCGAATTCAAAGTATAAGGTGGCAGTAGACAAGAAGAGAAGATCAGTGGAATTCAATGTGGGCAATTTTGAATCAAGAAATGTACCTAGTAAGAGAATAAGTAAGCTATCATCATAGATAATCAGTCCTTTGAGAATAGTTAAGAAGATCAATCCCAACGCCTATCCCCTTCAACTACCAAGTGATATGTGGACTAGCATCATGTTCCTTACTTTTGTGACAATGAAGAAGACGGAGCTACTTCAAATATGAGGGTGAATCCTTTCCAATCTTAGTAGGATGATGCAGACTAGGATAGGACTAAGGAATGAACTCTCTGAGATACCAGACAAGTAGGTTATTTGGCGATCAAGAAAACAGAGATCCAAGGAAGAAAACACCTTTGAGAAGCAACAATTAGAATCCTTCTAGTACTCAGCTGTAGTTGCACATTTTCTTTATTTTCTTATAATATCTAGAATCCTAGTAACATTTAGTTTTCTCTATTCCTCTTTGTTTTTAGATATATTTTTGAGTGGTATTCAAAAAAGGAAAGTCAGCTATAAATGGCTCGTAACCCTTTACGGGAGGCAATTTTTCCCTTTATATATGAAATTAGCAGTTTATTTCTCCCTTGGGTTCCCTCGAAGGAGATTCAAATAAGGTTGTTGCTTTTATTCGTCTTAGCTTGAGTAATTCGAATCAAAGGAAGGTCATGATAATCTTTCATTTCATTCTTTTCTAATTAAACGTCTATATATAGTTCAATCCATGCTTATTATGAAGCATAAGAATAATGGCATTTGGGTAATGTTAAGTGAGTTTTGATTGAGCCTAGAATTCAATAAATACCCTACACAGCTTCTTTTTGTTTAATATAACAAGTATATTTCCTCTAATCCTCCACAATAATATAAAATTTTGAAAAAAGGGGACTATAATTCGTGTTATTAGCTTTAAGTGGTTGTTTAAAAATAGAAAGTTTTCAATTTTCTTGAAAAATTTTCTTTAAAAGTTGGAAAATTGAAAAAGTTGTTAAGGAGCAAGCATCTTCATGTTTTCCCTATTCATTTGTGAAATTTGAAAATAGTTTAAACTATTTTTGTTTTCCCTATTCTTTTGAAAATTTTGAAAAATAGTTTAAACTATGTTTCATAATTTTCCACCAACATATTTCCCACAGCTTCTTCATGTTTTTTCTTTTTTCGATAATTAGCAAGAAAAAACTCGTGATATAAAAACCGACATCCTTTGAAGGAGACTCGAAAAGCACACGCAAAATTATCTATCACACCCTAACAATATCCAAACAAAACACTGAACTCCAGCGAGATCACTTGCAACCACACAATCCCAATTGCTTCAGCTGACCCTAATAATAGCACCCCCAGCGACCATATTTGCATCCAACTAGACGCAGCCGTCATATATTATATTACCTTGAGCACCCCACCAGCTTTTTATTCAGTACATTTTTAGATACCTTGTTTGAAGAACCTCATACCAAACCTCGATTCAGAATCCTAGATCACCATTATTCCAGATAACAAACAACCTACCTGAACCCTCGACTATCGAACAGGAATTCCAACCACAATTTCGGCTTCCCCAACCCGCGAAATAGATCTCAGATTGATACCTCTACGTTTTACCTCAACTAAGCTAAGAATTGAGGGCCTAATAAACTCACTAGGTCTCAAAATGCTGACTATTCTCTTGACTCACAATTCCATACACATTCTAAAGGACTCAGCTTCATTGTTGATCAGGGAGAACTGAACCCCTTGTTTTATGATCTTTCTTCTTCTTCTTCTTCTTCTTCTTGACCCTCCCACCTATAGCTTTGTCCTCAATGAATGAAAGGAATCTAAAATGTCCTTCTCTGGCCCATGGAAAGAAAGACCTAGATTCTAACCAATCTCCCAGGTTTGAGCAATTCAAGACTGATTGGAGGAGGGGAGGGGAGATGTAGCAGGATTCTGAGTAACAAGGAAGGAAGAAGGATTTGGGCACAAGGGAGTTTCAACAACTATTTCAGCCTCAAATTTAATTCTACGTAACAATGAATGCTCTCAACTCTATTTAATGCAAGAAGCTCCTTATTTTCCCTATCTATTCCAATCGAGATACATGTGCTTTCCTCTTCATGATTTAAATTTTCTTCCCACATATCATGATTTCTCTTATTTTCGACTTTCTTTTCTTTCTCTTTTTCATTCCACCCTTCTCTTTCCCTGTCTTCACTCTCTCTCTCTCTCTCTCACCCTTGTCATCAAGCGTTATGATTAAATTGTCTGCACTTTGGAATAAAGTATCTCAAAATGGCATTGGTATTCAAACCTATAGCCATAGTCAATTCAGATCGGTTATCCTAATTTCTCAGATGTGGCTCAAATCAGATTATTGTGTTTTCATATTTACAAATGTCACATATGTAAATAATACTCAATTTTAAGAAAATTAAAAAAATTGAGATCACTTGAATGCATTTTCAAATTTTCTTTTGGAAAATTGTTAATAATTTTACATTGCTAACATAATTTCCAAATGTAAAACAGTGAAGGATAACAATCCAAGCAATTGTTTGAAGCACTAGTTTAAGAATCTGCTTTAAGAAATAGTTATATTACCAATTTGTTTCTACTTTGTATTCTCTATAACTAGCTTGTGTTGTAACCCTATTTATCATTCAATTTAATAAAGTTTTTGATGCAGCGAGTAAGTGAAAATTTAGGGAAAATGAGAAGGTTCGACGGCCTTCCCTTAATTTTATTAATTGCTAATAAAACAAAAGGGAAAATAAACACTTAATCTCACAATCCGAGAAAGAAACTCAAAATTGAAGTATAAATCTGAAAATAAGCTAATTAAAAACCCTAGGTTCCTCTTATATTTATAGAGGAGCTAATTTACTTTAAGTCAAACTCTAAGAGATAAATAAAGATACAAAAAGATAAATATAACACTAGAGATAACTACTAAAATGCTAAGAGATAAAACTGATAAACAAATCCTAATCAACTCATCCTCCTAACCACCGCGTATGTCATCAGCTCGTGCCCCAGTCATGCCGCCAGTTGTCGTGCTGCCAACCCTTCTCTTGCCTTGTACCATCATGACCGCCAAGACATTCTCAGGTCTTCCAGCTCCACATCTCTGTTTCCGCCAACTATGTATCCGCCAATCGTGTATCCTGCCAAGGAATCCGCCAATCTCGGACCCGAGGCAGCATCTTCCCTTCTAACCTTAGCTTCCTCATCCCGCCTATTCCTAGCTCGCCCTTTTGACCAGCTTAACCCACCAAAGGCCTTTTGGTGGCTGCATCATTCTCTCCCGGTTGGAGAGAATTCGCTCTCGTATTCTCCAAGAGATCAAGAGATCTTCCTTCTCGGTAAGGCGTTGTCGTGAACCCACTCTAGCCGGTATTGTGCCTTCCTTATTGGCGGTAAGCTATACGCCAACCCTCTTGGGCGAAGCTCCTTTGATAAACTCCTCACCCTATCCGACTCCGCCTCCTCGTCATGGCTGGGCTCATTATACATGGGCTCATCGAATATGGGTGGAGAAGATAGATCAAGATTTAGTGCCTCTTCAAGGGCAGGTCCTCCTCCATTAAACTCCGGTATTTCAATCTGGAGGCCGAATTCCCACCTCCGATCATCAAAATCGTTGGCGTTGCCGGTAAAAAGCCAAGCTCTCTGCTGCCTTCGATCCAGTAGCTCAACATCCGGGAACGGATTCTGAAATTTCTCATCCGTATTGTCATAAGCACCCAGTGTTAATGGGCGTTGGAGCTGGGTTCCTGGTTCAAGACCGGGATTTGCCCCGCTCCATTCGTCGGAATTTCTCCTCCAACTCCTCAAACTTCCTCAAGGTTTGCCTTTGGAAGTTTCGCTCGTAAACGTCCTCAATGGTTACGTATTTTTGCTATTGACGAGCCATCTCAAAAATCATTCTGAGCTCTGATACCTACTTATGCAGAGCGTAAGTGGAAATTTAGGGGAAACGGGAAGGTTCGACGATCTTCCCTTAATTTTATTAATTTCAAATAAAACAAAACTGGAAATAAACACTCTCATCTCACAATCCGAGAAAGAGGCTCAAAATAGAAGTATAAATCTAAAAATAAGCTAATTAAAAACCCTAGGTCCTCTTGTATTTACAGAGAAGCTAATTTACTTTAAACAAACTCTTAAGAGATAAATAAACATACTAAAAGATAAATATAACACTAGAGATACTACTAAAATGCTAAGAGATATAACTGATAAACAAATCCTAATCAAACTCATCCACCTAACCACCGCGTATGTCATCAACTCGTGTCCCAGTCATGCCGCCAGTTCTCATGCCGCCAACCTTTCTCTTACCGTGTACCATCATGACCACCAAGATATTCTCGTGTCTTCTAGCTCTGCATCTCTATTTCCGCCAATCGTGTACCCGCCAAGGAATCCACCAATCTCGGACCCGATGCAGCATCTTCCCGTCTAACCGTGGCATCCTCATCCCGCCCATTTCTAGCTCCCCCGTCTTGACCGGCTTAATCTGCCAAAGGCCTTTTGACGGCTGCATCAGTTTTATACTTTTCACACCCTAAACTTCTAAAATTTCAGGACTGGCCCTACAAAACAAGAATGAAATCGAGAGAGTGGAATGTCGATAGTTGGTTGGATTGATGAGAGCCAAGTGGTATTCACTTAGACACTCAACTAGTCTTGTCTAGGAATCCCTTTAGAGAAGAGAAGGTTTCTAAGTGGTGCACATCCTCCTTTGTCATTGGTATCATATCCATCCAAATCTTCTTGCTTTTGGAAAATTTTGATTTCCCATATGCTCTCATTGTCTTAAAATTTTAAAAAGTTATTAGATACTTTCTTTCTTTTTTTCTAATAGTTATGTGGTGATCCCGCAAGACACGTTAACTTGTAAGGGACTGTAAAAGTAATTAGGGGAACTGTTATCTTAATCAACACTCAAAATGATTTAACCACTTATTAGTGGCCTTTTTGTGTTGATTATGTTGGTTTTGGTAAGTAAACAGGGTTAGAGTTTTGAATTTGGATCTATTATCCAAGGCATGATATTGGTTTTGGTAGTGTTTTCTCGGATGGAGTTCAAATCGGATATTGTGTTTTCATATTTTGGATTTGCTCCAATTTTCATGAATTTTGCTAAACCATTGCCAAAGAAATTCGCTTCTCTTATGTGATGAGAAATGATGGAACCTCTTAAATTAGATGTTGGTGATGTGATTTAACTTAAACATGAGGTGGTGTTTTTAGTTTGTAACACCATAACACAACATATGGAGAATGAAGCTCTAGAAATATCTTCAGTTCTCTGCACCACTCTTTCGGGAATAAGATTTGTATTACAAATAAAATAACTTCATGTTTCATTGCATTAGATTCATATATACGTGTTATGTTTCTCAAAAAGACAGCTTTAAAACTATTGAAAAGATAGCTTTACAACTATCTTTCCAATCTCACGACATTCCCTACTATCCCTAAAAAAACCTAATTTGCTGCATACTTATGTGATTTATTCAAAGAATAATAATTAAACACCTAAAAGAATATAAACCCACTTTACATAGATTTTTGGTACCCTCCATCACCTAAAGTATCAAATATGGTATATTTTGCTCTAATCATTGACCAATATATAAATGCTAAAATGTTCTTAATTCATATATGTAATTTTGTAACTAATGTACGTGGTAGGTTATAGTTGGATCATAAAGAAGTAGTATTAAATAGTTATTTTCATAAATTATTAACTGGATGCGTGTATATTGAATGTGCAAACTGAATAATGAATTGAGTATACAGAATATATAATTATTTTTCTTCCCATTTTGGGGCCTAGTTAAAAGCACATGATCCTTGACTTTGGAATTGGCACCAACAAATGAAAAAGATGAGACATAATGAATCTTTGCAAAGACCTTGAGCAAGAAAAACTTCAAAAAAGTGCTTCAAAAACACCTGTGTGTTGAAGGAAGAAAAAAGGGGGCAAGAAACAAAGATATTTTCCACATAAAGCTTATTTTTACTTTCCTCGAGTAACTTTCATTAGGGGGAAAACTTAGATATAGTCACTCTAAAGTTTGGCCTTTCTATTACCCTAATACTATCTCGTTCTAATATAAAATGATATGTCTCAAGATTTAAAAGTTTTACCACTTATCTAACCTATGTCACACTTTGACGAATTTTCACTGGAAAATGATGACTTATAACATAATTTCTATGATGTGTACATTGGTAGGGATGGCAATGGGCCGAGATGAGTACCGATGGCAGCTCCTCCACACCCGCACCGCCATTGAAATTCACACCTACCAACCATCCAATTACCCTGCCCAATACTCTGTAGTGATATGAAGTGAACCTCGATGGATACAAGCCCCATATCCATACCCGTCCCACTAGCTACCACCGGATAACCCATGGGTATCCAATATCCATATCAGTCCTTGAGTAAATTATTTAAAATCATATTTTGATATCCAATTATATTTTGCAATATTATGTGATAGAAAATTTAAGTACATAAATTGTACGCATACATCTTTTTCTTCTTAAATTAATTAATACAAAGTTTTTGGGGGGGGGGGGGGGGGGGGGGGGGGGGTAGGGGACGCAGAGTCGATCCAAGGCGGGGCAGGATGGGCGGGGTGGATGCTTACATGTGTTGAGTTACCTATTCCACTTGCACCCATACTCGTCCAAACACCACAAGCACCTTCTAGTAATAGGTTTGACCGGCCAATTTGTCATCTATATATTTAGTATCCGTTACAAGAATCCAATAATTTTTTCCTCAAAAATCTAACATAGCATTTAATCTTGGCAAAATATAGCTATCTTTATCCATAATTTTGTAGATTTTTGTCGTATTTCGGCAAATTGAAGTCACAAATGTTAATGTGGTACACACATAATACCAAAATTAAATACATCTTAAAAGTTCCAAACCTTATGGTACTTTACATATATATATATATATTGAAATATCGTAATATCTTGACGATAAATAATGAAATTACCTCCCTTGAGTACATTAATAAAATTATATTGTTAGGAAAAAGTAAAATAGAAATGATATATATATATATATATATATATATATATATATATATATATATATATATATATAGTGTAATATTTTAGTGATGAGAACCAATCAACGAGAATTATCCTTTATGACTTTGTTGAGTACACATATTCTCTTGCTTTCTTATTCTTCTATTTCAGTTTTATTCCCAATTAATGCTAAATGCAGGTTGAAATTATAGACATTGAGCATTAGGCCCCACAACCGGCCTTCTTTTTTTTTTTTTTTTTTTAATAATTAAGAAGAGGGAAATCGAAAGGAAAGTAAAAAGACAAAATAAAAACAAAATCACAAATCTTCGATTTCAAGTATAAATACGCATTTGAGGCAGCGCGTACAAGTGGGATTTAAGAACAGGAAGATTCAACGACCTTTCATTTAACTTTTACTACGAAAATAATAAAAACAAGGGAGGAAAAATCGCCCAATTTCTCATAACCCAAAAAAGAAAGAAACCCTAAAAAATTGATAATCAAATCTAAAAATTATGAAAAGCTAAGAAACATAGATTTTCTCTTTCTTAAATAGAGAAGCTAATTGACTTATAATAAAATACTAAAAAGATAATTATAAATAAAATCTGAAAATTAATCCTATTTGAAGTTAAACTCTTCCTCAGCAGCGTCTCCATGCTCCACATCCCCATACCCGCCAACCATCATACCCACCACATCGTACCCGCCAAGCCTGTTAACGAGCTGCATCATCCTCCCGGGCTAGAGGGAATTCGCCCTCAAATTCGCCAGAGAATCAGCAGGATTATTGTCACCAAAGTAAGGAAAAAGGTGTTTGATGTTGAACACGTCAGAGGTCTTCGTACCGGGTGGAAGCTGAAGACGATAAGCATTGTCGTTGATCTTCTCAAGTACCGCCAAAGGTCCAATCTTGTGAGTTGTCAGCTTGTTATATTCCCGCACCGAAAACTGTTCCCCCGTCAAGATTTCAAAACCTTATCGCCTAACTGAAATTGAACTGCCTGACATTTCTTGTCACTTGCCATCTTGTACTTGGCGATAGCTTCCAACAGTCGAGCTTTGGTTTGCTCATGGATGTCTTGAAGGGCAGAGATGAAGTCTTCCGCCTTTCCGCGAGGACGAGCTAGATCCAGAACAGGCGCCAAGTCTATCCAAGATCGTGGCACAAAGCCATAGACAACTTTGAATGGCGCAAAACCCGTACTTCTATTAACAGAGTTGTTGTAGGTGAACTCAGCCTAGTGTAGCTTCGACTCCAGTCCTCTAACGTTATCAGCAACAAGGCATCAAAGGAGATTGCCTAATGAGCGGTTGGTGACTTCGGTTTGTCCATCCGTTTGAGGATGATGGACTATGATGAAGGTGAGAGATGCATTCGCCAACTTCCATAACGTCTTATAGAAAGAGTTGACGAACCTGACATCCCTATCAGAGACGATGTTAATCGGTAACCCATATAACTTGTACACCTAAGGGAAGTATAGTCCTGCCACATGTATGGCGTTAGCAGCCTTCTTACACCCAATAGATTGTGCCATCTTTCAAAACCGATCAACCATGATGAATATTGAATCGATGCCTCCCCGTGTCTGTGGTTGTCCCAATACGAAGCCCATACTGACATCCACCCATGGCTAACCCGAAACCGATAAAGGAAGGTATGGACCTGCGTTGGTCATTCCACCTTTTGAAACCTAACAAATGCGGCAACGTCTGACAAACCTTTCTACTTCTTTCCTCAATGAACGCCAGTAATAGTTGGCACTAACGAGCTGTAGTGTCTTGTCTCGCCCCATATGCCCTTCGTTATGTTTCTCCTCAACGATCTTCAGCCGCGGACTTAAATCCGGAATACAAAGTTGGTTCCCTTTGAAGAGAAACCCATCATGAATGAAATATCTGGCAATCGAGCCGGATTGGGCATCCCACCATATGTTACCAAAGGTGAGATCACCTTCGTACTATTCTGCCAACTGCTCAAATCCTATTACAGTCACTCTACTCTGCGACAAGATATGGTTCCACCTATTCAGTGCATGCATCACTTTTGTTCAAAGCGCCAAACTTATGCTTGATTACGAAGTGAAAAGGCTGAATGTAGCTTGCATAATTGGCGTGTCGATCTGATAGCTTATCTTGGTTGTTTATGTACTTCAATGCAACGTTGTCAGAGTACAATATGAACTCTCTGTTGGCAAGGTAGGACTTCCAATGCCTCAGCGCCCTAACCACCACGCAGAACTCAATGTCGTAGGTAGAGTAATTCAACTTACTCCAATCAAGCTTCTCATTGAAGTATGCTATTGGCCTCCCCTCTTGGCTAAGCACAGTGCCAATTCCGATGAAAAGATGGATACAGCGCCAATGTCGTAGGTAGAGTAATTCAACTTACTCCAATCAAGCTTCTCACCGGGGGCTGCCTTGCCGAATAGGCCAATTCTGATGAATACGGCATCAATAGAGCCTTGCTGGGTCTGTCACCCTTATGGCACTTAGTAGCACGATGCCCCACCTCTCCCCACTTGAAGTAACGGGTCCTTGAAGTGCCAGCCAAGTCCTGAGTAGCCGATTTATCAGAATTGGAGACTACTGGCCTGTTCTGGGCATTCTGACTTGGTGGTGCTCTCGCTTGGTCTCTTCCGCCAACTTGTGCCCCCCAGGCTTCGCCAACTTGGCCATGCCTTTGCTGCTGTTCTACATTCACGGCCCTTAAGCTTGCCTCCGAGATGGAAAAGATGTCAAACATGTTCAACACCTCCTGTATAGACTCCTTCAACCCGCCAATATAACGGTCCCACAATTGCTTTCCGGTCTCCCCCAAGTCATCCCTAGCAACTAATGAATAGAACTTCGCCGTGTACTCCTCCACGAATCTAGAGCCCAGATGCAAGCCTTGCAGTCATCGGTACATCATCTTGGCGTGATTGTGAAGTAGGAAGGTGCCTCTCATATGCTTCTTCATCTTCTCCCATGACTCTATCTTCGCCTTCCCTTAACGAAGCCACGTGTGTTTCAGCTGCTGCTCCCTGGCAGCAGCTCTACCTCATAACCGAATAGCAACCAATGGCGCCTGTTTCCTCTCCGGAACCTCCTTGAGCTCGAGAACCTCCTCCACCACAGCCAGCCAATCCCAGAAATCCCCTGGGAGTCCTCCTCTATTAAACTTCTAGATCTCAATTCGGAGACCGGATTCCCACCTCCGATCATCGAAATCGTTAGTGTTGCCGATATTGGGCCGATGCCTCCTCAGTCTCTGATCTGGTAACTTAGCGTCTAGGAATAGGTTTTGAAAGCTCTCCCCCGCTTCGTCCTCACCACCCCTCACCAGTGGGTTTTGAGGTTGCTCATCCGGGTCTTGATCCGGGTTTGCACCCAATTGAATCAAGCACCTTTTGATGCACCGGAAACTCTCTTCCATATCCTCGAATCTCCTCTCACTCTGTTGTTGTACATCTAGCTCGTAAATTTCTCCGACGTCGGCGTACCTCTGTCGCCCACGAGCCAACTCAGAAGTCATTATGCACTGTGATACAGACTGATGTAGCTCGTAAAAGCGAGATTTGGGAACGGGAAGGTTTAACGGCCTTCCCTTTAACTTTTATTACGAAAATAATAAAAACAAGGGTGGAAAAGTCGTTCAATTTCTCATAACCCATGAAAGAGAGAAAACCCTAGAAAATTGATAATCAAATCTGAAAATTATAAAAAGCTAAAAAACCTAGATTTTCTCTTCCTTAATAGAGGAGCTAGTTGACTTAGAATAAAAGACTAAAAAGATAACTATAAATAAAATCTGAAAGCTAATCATATTTGAAGTTAAACTCTTCCCTCAGCTGCGTCTCCATGCTTTGGTTCCCCATACCCACCAACCATTGTAGAAGCCACGTCGTACCTGCCAACCAACTCACTAATCCTGTTAATGGGCCGCATCAG
The DNA here is from genome assembly GCA_018398585.1 of Simmondsia chinensis. Classification (NCBI taxonomy): domain Eukaryota; kingdom Viridiplantae; phylum Streptophyta; class Magnoliopsida; order Caryophyllales; family Simmondsiaceae; genus Simmondsia; species Simmondsia chinensis. The sequence continues at coordinate 39,244,379 of JAGTTD010000001.1, forward strand.
CATCATAATCAAATTCAGACAAGTGAAGCACCCAACTTTAAACATGGTCTACGTTAGATCTGAATGAGGAAGAAGAGAGAAGTGCTCGGTTAAATGATGTCCATGATCTAGAAATCAAGTCAATGAGTTAATGATTCTAAAGTGGTGGTAGTTATGGTCGTCCTAGACGGGGTATGTGATGCAGCCCGTATCATGGCGGATCGGGTTCTTGGCTAGATGGATTACTTGGCGAGTTGATAGGAGACGTGACTGGATAAAGATTTGAGGAGATTGATATCTATTAAGTTATTTAGTTATTAGACTAGGAGATAATTACTAATTGTTTTAGATAATTATTAATTGTTTTGGATAATTAAGAGTTGTTTTTGTATTTATCTTTTAATTTTTAAGTCTTTTAGTTTAGATGAATTGGCTCATCTATTTAAGCAAGAGGAAAACTTATGATTTTAATTAGTTCAATTATTTTAGAGATATTTATCCTTTTACGTGTTTTTCCTCTATTCTCAGGGTATAAGAATTAGGTCAAACGATTTTCCCCTTCATTTTTATTGTTTTCGTAATAGAATTTTAAAGGTTGTTGAACCTTTCTATTCTCAAATCCTACTTTTACACTATGCATCAGTTGGTAACAAAGCTCTGAACAACTATTGAGATGGCTTGTGGGCGACAGAGATACGCCGCTATCGAAGACGTTTACGAGCGAGACCAACAGCAAAACGAAAGGAGGTTCAAGGATATGGAAGAGAGATTCTAAAGAATCGAGCGTCGCTTGATTCAATTGGGGGCAAATCCCGATCAAACACCGGGAACCCGGCCCCAACACCCAGGAAGAAACGGATGATGAACCCATTCACGATTTTTCTTCTACACCAATCTTTCATGAGCCCATGTATGATGAGCCCATCTATGATGAGAAGATATTTGAGGATATTAAGATCCTATCCCCACTACCACCGATAATCCCACGAGCACCAACCTTGCCTATCATCCACACGACACTACTATCCCAACCAAAGCCGACAGCATTAGCTCCACCAAAAAAATTATCAACTCAACCCCCATCACAAGCACCAACTAATACAAGCCCATGTCAAAGTGCTCTACCAGAACCCAAAATAGATCGCCTGGATTTTCTCCGTTGCCATCCCCAACCACCTTCAAGACTGAGCGGCCAAATTCGAGGGCGAATTCTCTCTAGGTTAGAAAGGATGATGCAGCACGTATCTCGGCGGATCGGGTTCTTGGCGAGATGGGTTACTTGGCGAGTTGATAGGAGACGTGGCTGGATAAAGACTTGAAGAGATTGAAATCTATTAGGTTATTTAGTTATTAGACTAAGAGATAATTACTAGTTATTTTAGATAATTATTAGTTGTTTTAGATAATTAAGAGTTGTTTTTGTATTTATCTTTTAATTTTTAAATCTTTTAGTTTAGATGAATTAGCTCATCTATTTAAGTAAGAGGAAGACTTAGGATTTTAATTAGTTCAATTCTTTTAGAGATATTTATCCTTTTATGTGTTTTTCCTGTGAGAATTAGATCAAATGATTTTGCCCTTTATTTTTAATATTTTCATATAATAGAAATTTAAAAGAAGGCTTCTGAACTTTCCCATTCCCAATATTCACTTTTACGCACTGCATCAGTATAAGCACGGAAATTCCTAAATTTGGTACTAGCTGTGGATATTAACCTCCCTCTAGGGGCTTTCTATGAAGTTTTATATACAACAGCAACAGACCCAATGCCTCCCTTCTATGAAGTTTTATCTACTTTTAGTAAAAAATCATTAACTCTATAAAATAAATTTATTTAATTTTTTATATTTCCTTTTATAAGTCAAAATATATATACATGGCTGGACAGCATATAATCTCTCACTTCAATGGCATAAATCATGTCCATTTGTAATATTTGAGACCCACCTATAGAATAACTTTATTTTAAAACATCAAGAAAATAAAAAATAAAAAATAAAAAAAATTTCATGCTAAAGGTCTGCTTAATTTAATTTTTTATTTCTAATTATTTTATTTAGTTTTGTACAATGTGTCAATTTATTTCTATAGTGAAATGTCAAATACAAGTGACTCACTTGATATGGGAACCTATGGCGTACATAACCCTAGCTTATTCATACATATAATGCTTTGTACATTAGAGCATATTATATCGATTGTAAAAAGTATTAACCATTAAAAAATATTGTTGTATAGCTTAACTACATCTTAACTAACTTTTAATGAATTATTCAAGATTTTAATGAGTTGAACATCCTCCTATTAAATCCAACTCTGTTTAGTTATCGAGCTTCCAAAACAAACACAAACGGGCTTTAAAAAGAAAGTAATTTGTGTAAGCAATTTAAGAGATGGGAAAGAGCAAGTTGTGAATAATCCAAGAGACCCAATTGGAAAATCGGCCCAATCAGATTGGGCTGGGCTCTCGTATGGAGAATTTTATAAGGAGAATGGTATTATAAAATAAGAAAATCATTAGCGTACGGATACTAACTTACGCGATACTAAATCAAACTATAACTATGTATTTATCGGGGACTTGTCTTAGTAGTAGGAGTGGATTTTGATCTCTCCCCTCCCCCCACCTCTCGCCAATGAATCCCTTACTTAACTGATTCCTATGGTGTATGAGCCGAGATTTACCAAAAAATGGATTTAGCAAAAAGATACAACTATAGAAGTTATATAAATTAATGGCATACACTAACAATTTCCCTTTGCATATCAATCATTCTTTTTTTTTGGGTTATTCACATATTATTTGGGTAATTGAAGTATAAGCCCGAAAAGGCATAAAAGTGTTGAATAAGGCCCAAAGGCTAACAACAAACCAAAATATCAGAAACCTGCTATCTATAAAAAATAAAACCACCCTGAAACAATAAGGGCAACCAAAACCACACCGCAACAGGACAAAAACAAAATAGCACTAACGCAGAAAGAAGTAGACTACGCACATTCTAAACTCCAACGTAAAACACCTAATCAAAGACTAAGACCATCCTATCACCTAAGCCTTGTGCTAACAATCACCTTAGAATCCCTGGACGTTTTGCCTCCCTGGACCAAGTCTTGAGGAGACATGATAATGATTTCATAGTTGATGTCAAACCGAAGCCAAAGCTCACGCACCAACTTACAGGTTTACTCAACAAAGGACTAAGGTCTACCTCTGAGTCGGAAGAGGGAGCATTCATATCTTGAGGCGCTAGAACTTCTAGAGGTCTTGGATGGACCCTCGACCAACACCAAGCCTTCTTTTTCTCCTTCTCTTTTTCTCAGAAACCTGATCTTGCTCATTCTAAACCTCCATCTCCTCAACCAAATGAGAAGATCGTCCTGGCTTGGAGATTGGAAAACCACTCCAACCTAGGGAAATGTCCTAATCATTAGATTCTGCCTCCAACAAACCCCCATTTTCCAAAGCAATTCTATCCAACACTTCCTTGGAAGATAGATCACTCATGTCTTGAGGTGCTGGAGCTTCTTGTGTTTTGGATTGGACCCTTGACCAACATCAGGCCTTCTCTTTCTCCTTTCTGTTTTTCTTAAAAATCTATTCTTGCTAATTTTGAACTTCCATCTCCTCAACCAAACAAGAATATTGGTCTTAACTTGAGAACTGGAAAGCCCCTTAAACCTAGGGGGAATGTCCCAATTATTAGAGTCCACCTTCAACAAGCCCGGTTTTCCAAAGCAATCCCACCCAACACTTCCTCAGAAGAAGCTTTGTATATTGTGTCAAGTTAATTATGTTGTCTTACTATTCAAAAAAAAATTTTATGTTGTCTTAATTCTTTTGATTTAGTCAATTATAATTTATATTGTATTAATTTAATGACAATCTAAAATTAAGTTGATGACATGATTTTTAACTACCTGGTTATATCATATGCAAGTTACCTAATACAACCACCCGTTGACCTAACTTAAACCCACATGTGACTTAACTATCAAAAAATACATCAACTTTAACTCAAATTTACTCTAGAACTAAATTGCCACAATATGAACTGTGGTAGACTAAATTGACACAAGCTTTAAAAGTTTTACGATTAACTCTTACTGTGAGGAAATGCGGAATCCCAAGTACTTAATTCGAATCAAATATGACGACCAAACGAGAAGTAATACGGATAAAAGAGAACAAAAAACAAGAACACAGTGATTTACATGGAAACCCCTCTTCAATCGAGAGGGGTGAAAACCACGGGCGAAGATAGAGACTTTTATTGATTTGAGAATAGAAGAATTACAATTCACTTCTCTCTCTCTCTCTCTCTCTCTCTCTCTCTCTCTCTCAAGGACGACGGCGGCTCACTTTATTTGGATACGGAACACGTGAACCCTAGGACTGTATTTATAGCCCCGTGAAAAATAGACTCCCGATCGATCGAAGGGGTCCCGATCGATCGGCAGTTCACCGATCGATTAGTGGACCCTCTGGACCTGGGATTCGCCTACGTACATTTCCCGATCGATCGACCTCTTCTCCCAATCGATCGGGGTGCTCCCTGCTTGCCTCCACTTAAAACTCAGAATTTGAGGCACATTCCTAACACACCTCCATCTTGACTCAAATTTAACACCAAAATAAAATACCTCCACCTTCTCCACTAACACCCCACAACCAGGGTTAACAAACTGAAACTGAGACCCTAGCCAAGTTCCAGCAATGCTCGAACTTCCTGCCGGGAAGAACTTTAGTGAACATGTCTGCTGGATTATCTTCAGTACTGATCTTCTTCAACTCCACCTTGCGCTCATCTATCATATCTCAAATAAAATGATGCTTGACGTCAATGTGCTTCGTTCTGTCCTGATACGTCATTTGATTTTAGCTAGGTGAATTGCAGATTGGCTATCACAGTAGACCCTAACTATGCCCTGATCAACATTGAGTTCACTAATCAAACCTCTCAACCAAACAGCTTCCATGAATGCTTCTTTCATTGCCATATACTCGGCCTCTGTAGTTGACTGTGCGGTAACTGACTGTAGACATGCTTTCCAATTGATAGCACTGTCACCCAAATAGAACACATAACCCGAAGTAGATTTCCTCTTATCGAGGTCTCCACCGTAGTCTGACTCAACATACCCAACTAAACAGCATTTACTCCTCCCAAACTCCAAACAAACATCAAAAGTGTCATGTAAGTACCTAAGAATCCATTTAACAGCGTGCCGATGCTCCTTTCCTGGATTCGCCATATATCTACTCACTTTGCTAACAGCATAAGAAATATCTAGACGAGTACTTACCATAGCATACATAATACTACCAGCTGCACTAGAGTAAGGGACCTATGACATGTACCTGACAACCTCCTCTGTCTGAGGCGAATCCAAAGCTGAAAGCCTGAAATGAGCTGCCAACAGAGTGCTAACAGGCTTAGCATCCTTCATATGAAATCGATCCAGAACCTTCTCAATATACTTTTCCTGAGACAAGTATAACTTTCCTTCTTTTCGGTCCCTACTGATTTCTATATCGGGTATCTTCATGGCTGCTTCCAAATCCTTCATCTCGAACTCGCTTTTCAACATTGTTTTCAAGCTATTAACATCAGTCATGTCCTTAGCTGCAATCCACATATCGTCAACATATAACAGAAGATAAATGTATGAACCTGAGTCTGTCTTCCTGAAGTACACACAACTGTCATATTTACTCCTGAAGAACTCATTACTAGTCATAAACTGATCAAACCTCTTGTACCACTGCCTAGGTGGCTGCCTCAAACCACATAAAGATCTTTTTCAACAAACAAAAATGATCTTCCTTACCCTCAACAACGAAGCCTTCAAGCTGATGCATGTAAATACTCTCCTCTAGCTCACCATTCAAAAATGCAGTTTTCACATCTAACTGCTCAAGCCCTAAATCATGCATAGCTACTAAAGCAAGTGTCGCTCGTATGGAACAATGTCTAACAACATGTGAGAAAATATCATGAAAATCAACACCATGTACCTGACTGTAGCCTTTAGCTACTAACCGAGTCTTATACCTTGCATCTTCCACTCCAAGAATGCCTTCTTTTCGTTTGAAGACCTATTTGCATCCTATAACTCTCTTTCCTATTCGAGGCTTGACTAGCTGCCAAGTCTGGTTCTTCTGTAATAACTACATTCCTTCATGCATGGCCATTAGCCACTTCTTTGAGTCAAATCTAGATACAGCCCCTAAATATGTAGATGGTTCAAAATCTTCTACTGTCTCAGCTGTAGTAAGGGCATAGGCTATCATCTCCTCATACCCATATCTCTGTGGCAGCCTAATCTGTCTTTTCTGCCTTCCACCAGTAATAGTATACTGTTTGACCTGCTACCCTGTTTCTGTTTCATCATCCTCATCAGAAACCTGTACTGGAGGTACCTCTATACTCTCAATCTGTACTACCTGCTGCTGATCTGAACTATCTGACTGTATCTGACTCTCATCAAACTTCTGCACCTGAACCGAATCACGAACTAAGGAGGGCGTGTGTGGCGGATGTAGTAGGGCAGACTCATCAAATGTAACATCCCTACTAGTTAGAAATTTATGAAATTTTGGATCTCATAAACGAAATCCCTTCACACCTGAAGTATAACCAAGAAAGATACACTTCTTGACTCTAGGCTCTAGTTTCCCATCATTCACATAAGCATAAGTAGGACAACCAAAAATTCTTAAATGAGAGTAATCAGCGAGGGATCTAGACCATACCTCTTCTGGTGTCTTCAACTGAAGCGATGAATGAGGTGATCGGTTCACTAAGTAACACGCCATGTTAACTGCCTCTTCCCACCATTCTCTCCCTAAGCCTGCATTAGATAGCATACATCGAGCCTTTTCCAGTAACATTTTATTCAATCTTTCTACCACTCCGTCCTGTTGAGGTCAACCTGTACAAGTCCTGTGTCTGACAATGCCTTGGTTCTCACATAATTTGAGGAAATCACCCTCAACAAATTCAAGACCATTATCAGTCCTCAACCTCTTTATCTGCTTCCCTGTCTGTTTTTCAAGCAGCATCTTCCACTTTTTGAAGACTTCATAAACTTCGTTTTTCTGCTTAAGAAATTAGACCCAAACTTTTCTTGAATAATCATCAGTGAACATTAGAAGATACCTGGAACCTCCTTTAGAAGCAACTCTGGACGGTCCCTACAAATCTAAATGAACATAATCTAACGTTCCTTTAGTCTGATGCATTGCCTGCTTGAAGCTGACTTTCTTCTTCTTCCTATAGATGCAATGCTCATAAAACTGCATCAACCCTGTAGACTGACCACACAATAAACCCCTCTTGCTCAACTCTGTCAGACTCTTATAACCCATATGACCCAATCTCATGTGCCACATCTTGGTAATATCTGATTCTGACATAGATGTAGAAACAGCCACTGACCCTATCACGGTAGAACCTACAAGCTCATACAAGGTTCCTACCCTTCTACCCTTCATCACAATCAACGCACTCTTACTGACCCTCATAGCTCCACCTTCAGCTATGTATTTGTACCCATTTGACTCAATGGTACCTAAAGAGATAAGGTTCTTTTTCAAATCTGGGACGTGTCACATGTCGCAAGGTGTCCTTATATTACTATCGAACATCTTAACTCTTATTGTTCCTATACCCATAACCTTACAAGCGGCATCATTGCCCATCAAGACTACTCCACCCTAAATTGACTTGTATGTGGTGAACCAGTCTCTATTAGGACAAACGTGATAAGAATAACCAGAATCCATGATCCACTTATCCTTGGATCTGGTCTGGGATTCGGTTACTAAAATAACATCAACATCACCCTCATCTTCAACTACACTAACCTCAGCAAACTTATCACCTCCATTATGGTCATGCCTGTTATCTTCTTTCTACTTCTCCTTAAGCTTATAATAGTTTTTCTTTATAGGCCCTTTCTTATGACAAAAGTTACATGATAGGTTCTTGTGTCTAGACTTAGACCTTGACTTCTTTCCACCATCAAACCCTCTATTCTCAGTTCTACCTCTCACAGACAAACCATTACCAGAGTCATTTACAGAGTCAGACAATTGTTTATCTACTTGTTCTTTAGTCACTAGGTTCCTCTTAACTTTATCAATTGCGATAGTTGACCTACCACCACATATCATGCTTTCTACAAAGCCTTTATATGAATTTGAGAGTGAACATATTAAAAACATGGCCTAATCTTCATCTTTAGGGGCATCATCCAATTTTATTAACTCTTGAATTATAAAGCTAAATTTATTAATATGGTTCTTAAGAGATGTATTTTCCGACATATGAAACATGAATAACCGGTGCTTGACTGCGAGTTTATTGGAGACCGATTTGAAGCAAAACATCTCCTGCAGCTTCTCCCACAACTCCTTAGCAGTTTTCACCTCCAAGACTTCTGTCAGAACATCATCTGTATGATACAACGAAATAGCTGTAAGTGCCTTCTTATCTAACTCCTCCCATTGTGCTTCGGATAAACTCTCCGGCTTCTTCTCTTTTACATTCAGTGCTTTCTTCAAGCCATTCTGTGTCAGGAGACCTTTAACGCGGACTTGCCACAAACTGAAACTCCCTTGACGATCAAACTTATCTACTTCAGATTTAATCGCTGACATCATAGTACCGGAACGAACAACAAGGGCTCTGCTACCAATTTGTGAGGAAATGCAGAATCCCAAGTACTTAATTTGAATCAAATACTACAACCAAATGAGAAGTAATACGGATAAAAGAGAACGAAAAACAAGAACACAATGATTTACGTGGAAACCCCTTTCAATCGGGAGGGGGGGAAACCACGGACGGAGATAGAGACTTTTATTGTTTTGAGAATAGAAGAATTAAAATTCTCTTCTCTCTCTTTCTCTATCAAGGATGACGGAGGCTCACTTTATTTGGATACGGAACACGTGAACCCTAGGGCTGTATTTATAGCCCCATGAAAAATAGACTCTCGATCGATCGGTGGACCCTCTGGATGCGGGATTCGCTTACGTACATTTCTTGATCGATCGGCCTCTTTTCCCAATTAATCGGGGTGCTCCCTACTTGCCTCCCCTTAAAACGAAGAATTTGAGGCATATTCCTAACATTTACATTAGTTTTACTCTAGAACAAAACTGACAATGTAAACTGTAGATGGACCAGATTGACATAACGCAAAGTACAAGAATTAAATTGACTCAGGGAAAAAAATCTAGGTCATACACCTAGATGGGTGGGTAGCTTACTACAATATCAAACCCTGATGCTCACCCAATGGCATATTTTCAATTGTAAGTGTGGATTATTTTCAATTGTCATTTATTTTTAAAAGGGATAAATACGAATACGTGTTAGAATACATCTATTATACAAATAACATAAAAAATACACATATTTTTCTATATTATTGGCAACGGTACAAAAATGCCCCTTTTTAATAAAAAAAAGTATGGATACATATTCAAATTGTATATTATACTTGAATTTTACAAACAAAGATTAACGGCAGGTGTGAACCCAACAAGCACATAAGGTTAACGTGTGGGCTTGACTCTCAAAAAAAGAATGTTCTACTCCTCCATTTACAAGGAATGTGCCACTTATATTCCATTTTGTTGAGGAGTTTTTTTTTTTTTTTTTTTTTTTGATGCCTTTCTTTGAAAAATATGCAGGAAATGACTCATGTGAGAGGGTGAAGGTGAGAGGGGGAGGGAGAATTTTGAGTCATACATTTGTCCGAGTGGGAGGGGGTGATGTCAGGTAGGAAGAAGATAATGTCAGAAGTCAAATGAGTGGCCCAAAATTCACCATCTCACTCTCACTTGGATCTTCTTTTATCAAAATTCAAACAATTTTTGTTAAATTTCACCGGGCCTTTAGGCCCAACCCACAGAGTTGGAACACAAAAGATCCACATATAAGCCCAAGTGGGGTTTCATCCTAAAACCAATTGGCAATAGGTGGAGTAACCCACTAGGCTTATAAGGTGATCTCTTCTCTCTCACAATTCCAATGTGGGATTCTAATTATTAGGCTCACATGTGGAGTCTCAACACTCCCCCTCACATGTGAGACTACGACAAACGCAACACTCGTCTTCTCCGACCACTTGGATCCAACATTCACTGGAGAGGCCCTCTGTGCAACAAATCCAAATGCACCCCTCTTTACGAGGACACAGTGCGACAAACAAGACATCGAGATCATCAACCCGCTCTGATACCATGTAAAAACTTGACAAACAAATAAATAACAATGAACACTAAGAAGAGGAGAAAAACTTGAATGATTCCATTGAAAATAATCTAGCCTATTTATAAGTACGTCAAAGAAGATGAAAGGATGCAAAGAATCCTAGGCTACTTACACTAGGAAATAACATTGAAAGCAAAAATTGAAGAACCCATTGATGGGGGAGGGGGCCGGTTACACCATTCAAAAGAGAGGAGGAAATGCCCTATTAACTACCCTAAATTTAATTCTAGATCTAAATTAAATTCAAAGTATTTACATTAAAACAAATACAAAATACACATGTATACGTAGTATATTTTCAACACTCCCCCTCAAGTTGGAGCATGCAAGTTGACAATGCCCAACTTATGAAGAAAGATTGAAAATGAGGATAACCCGAGTGCGTTTGTAAACATATCAGCCACTTGACCCGAAGACCGAACAAAAGATGTGGAAATTTTCTTTGCTAACAATTTCTCTCGAACGAAGTGGCAATCAATTTCTATGTGTTTCGTTCTCTCGTGAAACACAGGATTGGAGGCAATATGAAGTGTTGCCTGATTATCACAAAACAAGATGGCAGGTTGATCAGTGCCAACTTGCAAATCACGAAGTATGCGCCTCAACCACACTAACTCACTAGTAACTGTAGCCATGGCCCTATACTTTGCTTCAGCGGAAGAACAAGAAACAACGGATTGTTTCTTAGAACGCCATGAGATAGGAGAATTCCCCAAAAATGTAACAAAACCTGTAGTGGAACGTCTAGAATTCGGGCAACCTGCCCAGTCAGCATCACAATAAGCACGATGAGACAAGTCACATGCACGTGGTAGAAAAATACCCTGACCTGGTGTCCCTTTAATGTAGCGAAGGACACGATCAGCACCTTCTAAATGCGGTTCCCGCGGATCATGCATAAATTGACTAAGAATTTTAACGGCATAACATATGTCAGGACGAGTGATGGTCAGGTAGAGAAGTCTTCCTGCTATTCGACGATACTGTCCCGGATCTTCTACACGGTCCCCTTCCCCATCAGCTAGTCAATGGTTTTGGACTATAGGAGTGGAAGCAGGCTTAGCTCCTAAAAGACCTGTTTCACTTAAAATGTCAAGCGCATATTTTCTTTGATTTAAAACAATTCCATCCTTCGTGCGTGCAACCTCTATTCCAAGAAAATATTTAACTGGGCCTAAGTTCTTAATCCCAAACTGCTTATCAAGTGAAGCCTTGACCTTCTCTATGTGACTTAGGTTATTTCCAGTTACGATCACATCATCAACATATACCAGTATACTAGTAAAAACTGATTCATGAGTATATGTAAACAAAGAATAATCTGACTTTGATTGCACGAAACCCATGCCAACCAAAAAGGAAACAAACTTCTAGTTCCAGTTACGAGAAGCCTGTTTAATTCCATAAAGAGACTTACGCAAACGACAAACTTTACCCTTATGTTGCTTCTCAAACCCTTGAGGAAGTGTCATATAAACTTCTTCATCTAAGTCACCATGCAAGAAGGCATTATTAACATCCAACTGATGCACAATCCAATCCCTAGCGGCTGCAACTGCAAGAACACATCCAACTATGACAAGTTTAGCGACAGGGGCAAAAGTGTCATGATAATCGATACCTTCGATCTGAGTGTATCCTTTGGCAACCAAACGTGCTTTGTAGCACTCAATGGTACCGTCCGACTTATATTTTATTTCATAGACCCACTTGGAGTCTATGGCTCGTTTCCCGGGCGGTAATTCTTCCAATGTCCACGTCCTATTATGTTCAAGTGCTGAAATTTCTTTCTCCATTGCATCTCTCCAATGTTTATGACCTATAGCTTGAGAAAAATGTTGTGGCTCATCACCTGAAGTGATGGCTTTAAGCAAAGACAAGTGAGAGTTAGAAAATCGTGCATTAGACACAAAATTTGACAAGGGGTAAACCATACCTGAGTCAACTGAAGGAGCGGTAGCACGAGAATGGGCTATAGAAGAAGGAACATCCACAATAAAATCTTGATACTTAGCTGGCATTGAGCAAACCCGACTTGGTCTACCCGAAGTACCCGGTGCAGCAGCACCCCGGGGTCTATCAGACCCCTATTCTGGTGCTGCAGCACCCGATTCTGGTGCTGCAGCACTAGTGTCTGTCGGTGGTACTGCCACCGACAGATCTGGCAGCTCCGGTGGTGGTTCGACCACCACCGATTCTTCCTGTACACGAGTCCTCCCGTGATCTTTATCATCCACATAACGTATTAGATCAATTTCGTTATCATCATTTCCTTTCCCTTGCTTTTCAAGATAAGGAAACTTGTTCTCATTGCAAAAGACAGGGACACACTAAAGAACGTTGCTTCGAGCTCATAGGATATCCGGCTGGATGGAAGAATCGTGGACAAAACTGAGCAGCAGCAGCCACTGTAGCTGCTGCGCATTTGACAGCACACCACCAGCAGACGCTGCTGCTGCCGGTAGCGAATGGTGGCGCCCCACCACAGCCGAACAACAGCCCCGTTGTTGGGTTGTCGGCATCTCAATATCAGCAGTTGTTGTCTTTACTCAGTGCCGAGGGAAGTTCACCTTGTGTTAAAATGTCAGGTCACTAGAAAATGTTAAGCTACTTTAGTGCTTTCAACGAAAATTCTACAAATTATGAAAAACAAATTCATCACGTGTTAATACCTATATATGTTACCTAAATCATATATTGAGTTAATAGTGTTAGTGTAATAGTTTAACTCACAACACCCAAGCAAAAGATGCTAGGTTGAAATCTCATATATTTCTGCCAAGTGTTGGTTTTTTCTCTTTATGGAAGATGGCATACTATTTACCAAAAAAATCAATCTTTTTTTAATAAAGGAGACCTAATCATGATCCACATCAACAATTTCCAATAAAAATCCATCGAGTTAAGACAAAGGATACCTAATTATTTTATTTTTTTTTTTATTTTAAAGTATCCAAGTGATAAACTTTTATATATTAAAAAGTCAAGATATAGAAGTGAAATGTTCAAATGCCAAAACATCTGGGTAAGAAATTTCATTTTATTTTTGTTCAAATAGTTTACACCAAACAAATGAAAAAAGGAAAGTAATTCTTGAAGTATTGTTTTCTTCTTTACCAAATCAATGTAGGAAGTAATGGGAATAAAGGCAGATTGTATAGGACCCATTCAATATTATTTTCTTTTTTTTTTAATTTTAAGAAACTAAAAATCAAATTTTGAGAATAAGTTCTTATTTATTCCAAAGCATCTTGTTTTATCTAAACCTTTTTGTGAGAATATAGGTTAATAAAGCATACCCAATAGGGTTGTTGAGGCATATATTTATAGAGAAGACCCAGAAGGGGGAAATTACATAAAAGCCCTTAGGCAACATAAATAGAAATACATAAATATATAAAATATATCTCTAATACGTCCCCTCAATCTATGCGAGGGGAGCTCACGTGCAGATTGGCTTTTTGGAGGCGGAAGCTATCAGTAACCAATCCTTTGGTGAATATGTCAGCAACCTGTTTGGTAGTAGGTGTGTATCGAACCTGGATATCACCCTTAACAATCTTCTCACGAACATAATGAAAATCAATATCAACATGCGTGCTACGGTCATTAGAGATTGGATTTGCAACCAGGTAGGTAGGGGAGACATTATCACAGTAGACAAGTATCGGTCCAGTGTGGCGCAGGCCTAGGTCACGCATAAGGTATCTGATCCAATCACATTCAGCAACAACCTTAGCTACAGTATGATATTCGGACTCGGTGGAAGACTTAGCAACCATAGGCTGCTTCTTCACACGCCACGAGATGAGGTTAGGGCTTAGGAACAAAGCGAAGCCCGTGGTGGAGCGATGGGTTTCAGGGCAACCACCCAGTCTACATCGACATAAGCAGTGCCAGAGGTGCATGACCCCCAGGCGATAAGGAGGCCATGATCGGGCGTGAACTGAAGGTATCGTAGGATGCATTTAACCATCTTCCTATGAGAAGTAGTGGGAGAGTGCATGAACTAAGACACACGGTTAACCGCATATGCTGTATCTGGACGGGTCATGTTGAGATACTGGAGGGCACCCACCGCACTGCGAAACTCGGTCGGATCGGGTAAGGAAGACCCGTCAGATACAGACGGTTGGACCCGAGCCGGTAAGGGAGTTTGCACAGGTTTATCCTCAAGCATGTCACTCTTACCTAGTAGATCGAGGGTGTATTTATGTTGAGAAATAAACAAGCCATGTTTGGTAAGTGTGGCCTTTATACCAAGAAAGTAATGAAGAGGGCCAAGGTCTTTCATGGCAAACTGAGTGGAGAGAGATGCAATGAGGTGGGTAAGAAGAGAGGAGTCAGATCCAGTAAGAATAATGTCATCCACATACAAAAGCAGGCAAACAATGCTACTGGGGGAGTGATGTACCAATAAAGAGGGATCGGTCTTACTACAGTAGAACCCAAGACTGTAGAGGAATGTGCTAAACCTATGAAACCAAGCTCGAGGTGCCTGTTTGAGGCCATACAGGGCCTTATGCAGGCGGCATACGTGCGTCGAGAATTTGGGGTGAATGAACCCCGGAGGCTGACGCATGTATACCTCTTCTTTGAGAAAACCATGTAAAAACACATTTTTGACATCAAGTTGGCAAATGGACCACTTATGATTGACAGCAAGAGCAAGTATGAACCTGATGGTGGTAGGTTTGACAACAGGGCTAAAGGTTTCAAAGTAGTCAAGGCCCTCACATTGATGAAAGCCTTAAGCGACAAGGAGGGCCTTGAAGCGATCAACAGAGCCATCAGGTTTATAGTTGACCTTATACTTCCAAGTACTACCGACCACATTTTGAGAAGGTGATGCAGGAACTAAGTCCCATGTCTGGTTTTGAATGAGGGCATTGAACTCCTCAACCATGGCTTCCTGCCACTAAGGGTTTTTAACGGCCTGTGAAAAACATGTAGGTTCCTGAACCATAACAACAGAGCTAAGAGACAGTATGTGTTTGGACTTGCGTATCCAGTCCTTGAGGCGGGTGGGCATGGGGTGCACATTCGAGGGGGAGGATGCGGCAATAGAGGTAGTAGGAGACTCAGGGTGACCATCCAAGGAGGTCACCGTGGGAACGGTGTGGGGAAGTTGGTGTGCACCGCCTGAGTCGTGAACGGGACCCGACTCATCCGTGGGAACCACAATGGAGGGGGCAGGAGACCCAGCAGAAGGCGGGGGGGTAGGAGAGGCAGCAGGGATTCGCGGTGGTGTAGGCAGGGGAGGACCCGAGCTCGACACACCCAGAAGCCGCACTGTGTCATTAGGTGCGGCCGTGTGCATGGAGCAAGTCAAAACCGGACTTGTCAGGGGAATGTCCACAATGGCTTGGGTTTGAGGCTCATGCAAACTAGAGACTAGGTCAGGATAAGGAAATAAATGCTCGACAAAGTGAACATGACGACTAATGTAAACACGACCAGTAGTGGGGTCTAAGCAACGATACCCCTTGTAACGACCCGCATACCCAATAAAGACACAGGGGACAGACATGGGGCCAATTTATGAGGGGTACGAGATGTGAAGTTGGGATAACATGCACACCCAAAGACCCAAAAAGCACTATAGTTAGGCGCCTTTTTAAAAAAAAAAATTCAAAAGGAGAGAGATTTTGTAAGTTTGGAGTTGGCAACCGGTTTATAATGTAGCAAGTTGTGCAGGCAGTATTAGCCCAAAATTTAGGTGGAAGACACGCCTGAAAAAGCAAGGTCCGTACCTTTTCACTTAGATGTTGATGCTTTCATTCCGCCACCCCATTTTGTTATGGAGTATCAAGACAGGAGAGATGGAAGCGAATACCATGGGCGCGACAAAGGGTAGCCATGGACCTATTGTCAAACTCACAGCCTCCATCACTTTGAAAACATTTAATTTTGACATTGAATTGATTTTCGACAAGCACCTTAAAATCAGAAAAGATGGAGTACACTTCGTCCTTCCTTTGCATCGGATAAAGCCAGGTAAATCGTGTATAATCATCAACAAATAGCACATAATAACGAAAAGCAGAATCACACACGACTGGCGATTACCAAACATCCGAATGTATTAATTGTAAAGGCGAAGTAGTAGTATGTAATACACGCAAAAAGGGTAAACGACTCGACTTTTCTAAACAACATGCATGACAATGTCTTATTGAGCTAGCACTAGAAACAGAAGTAATTAAAGAACGGGTGCGTAAAGTATCCAAAACAGAATTTCCTAAATGACCTAAGAACCTGTGCCAGAGTTCAGCCGGGACAGTCCGTGCTACGAGTCCAATAGGGTGCGGAGAAAACCCATAGAGGGGTCCTTCACTGTGTATCTTGAGGAGGGGCGTCCCCGTAACCTTGTCCTTGACACAAAAAGAAGAAGATTCCAACTCTACAACACAGGTATTATCACGACACAGCTGTTTAATAGACAATAGGTTGTATGTGAGACCAGGAACCAACATAACATTAGGGAGCAACAGGTCACGAGTTTTAGTGCGAATTTTGAAAAACCAATGTGAGTGACCAGTAGCAAAGAACCATTGCCAACTTGAATCAATTTTGAACCACGATAAACAACATGTTTAGTTAAAACACCTAAGTTAGAATTCATATGATTAGACGCCCCGAAGTCAAGGTACCATGTAGGATCAGCAGAATCATTGACAGACATGGCCGATAAAGATTGCGAAAGGTCTGAGTTAACATAGCGGTGAGGGCAAAGAGAGGCAGCATGACCTGCTTGATGACAAATCTGACAAACCAATGGACCAGCACCTAGAATACCATCATGAGGCTGACGAGAATTCATACCTGAGTTGAGACCCCAGTTCTGCGGATATGGAGGAGGACCACCCGCGGGAGCCATACTTGTACCGGATGATTGGTGCAGTTGACTGTGCGGAGCACCCCGACTCCCGGAGTTCCCATTGCGATTGTTCTTTTTGCGTCCACGGCCCTTGCGACCACGCCCGCCCCAACCCCGACTAGAGCCCAAGGGGTCCGAGGGAGCACCGGTAGCAACGAGCGCATGGCTATGGTCTCGAGAGAAGCGTGCATGAATGCAGGAGAGAGCGGCTTCCTCATCTAACAAAGCGGTCTTGAGTTGTTCGAAGGAAAGGTTGCGAGACGACTGACGAGTGAACGTATTAAAGGCAACGTACTCCAGAGGGAAACCGAATAGTGGGTAGTGCGTGAGCTCACGGTTGGGTACCGGTGAATCGATGGCTGCAAGGTCATCGGCAATAGTTTTGAGTTCGGTTAAGTAGGCTGTCATGGTTTTATTATCTTTGCGTAAAGTTAGAAGTTGAGACCGGAGGTTGAATTCTTTAGCAAGGGAGTGGTCTCAAAAACTTTTGGCTAGGGTATTCCACATGTCTAGGGATGTGGAGTGGTGAATGACATCATTAAGGACAAGACACGCAAGAGAGGCCCACAAGCAAGCCCTAATGCTTTGGTCTATGCAAGACCATGTCATAGCATCAAGGTTAGGAATATATTGACCCGTGGGTGGCTGGATTTGATTGGGGGGACAGGGGGTAGTGCCATCAACGATACCCATGAGTCGGTGGGCACGTAAAACCATAGAGACTTGTTCCCACCACGTACTATAGTCAGTGGGGTTCTCCAATTTTATAGTAACCAGGCTTGTAATGGAGGAGGGGGGAAGAGGACTCATATGGGAGAAGAAGGCCAAGGGGGTTGGCAATCGGGCCATAAGAGGGGAACAGTAATTTGAAAAATTAGTTGAGGATAAAGGGAGACGGAAATTATACTTTTTTTTTTTTGTTAAATCAATATATATGAAAGAATATATGTACAAGTCTACGAGGGGCATACCCCAAGCCAAGGCCCTAGGCCTACATCAAAGAATCAATCCGAAGAAAGAGTCCAACATCAGAATCAAAAGCCAACACAGCCAAACAACAAAGAAGAACAAAGCAAAAATGCAAACAAAGCTAATGCTCAATCCCCCATTCCTGCAAGAGCTGTGACTGACGATGAGCACCGCGAAGAGTGTGAGCTGCAAGGAGACGGCTGCGAACCAATCCTGTGATCTCCTCAGTGACAACTGTAGAAGGCCTGGACTGGGAGCGCTGAATCCTCAGGTTACGCTCGTATCAAAGGATGTAAACCGTCGCAGAAAGACAAAGTCGGGCAAGAATCCGATCCACCTCGCGACCACGGAGCCTGCTAGCGGCCCACTGGACCGGCTTATGCCAAGGAAGCAAAGGCCAGGCGAAAGAGGTGCGAGAAGACACATTGGACCAGACCGCAGCAGAGAAGCTGCAGCTGAAGAAGAGATGATTGTGCGACTCATCATCCGACCCACACAACACAGAAGTAGCCCGAACATCCTGCACTCTATGTCTCAGTAGTCTGTCAAAGGTCCAAAGCCGCTCACAGGAGGCAAGCCAAAGGATGAAGGAATGTCTCGGTATATGCAGCTGGAACCAAAGGAGATGGTGGATGGAGTCCTCCTCCCTCCGGCTACGGATCATCTCCCAAGCTGATCTAGTGGAGAAGACCCCAGATGGGTCACCCATCCACCGCACACTATCAGCTACCCCCGACCGGGGCCTGAAGTCGACAGAATCCCAGATAGGTAGCAGCTCAACAATATCCTGTGGGAAGTGCCACTGATCACCCTGAATAATGTCAGAAACACGAGAGCCCAAGCGATGACCAGTGGAATGAAGGAGGCGGAAAGTGAACGGCCCCTCTAAACGTCCACACGGCAACCAGTAGTCAAACCACAACATTGTATCACGTCCATCACCAATAATGTGCCAGAAGGCCCCACCACACAACGACCTAACACCCAGGATGCTCCTCCATGACCATGGAATCGATCCTTAAGGCTGAATATCCCAAAAAGACTTCCCCTTGAGTCGGTTAGCATGGATCCACCGAGGCCAAAGAGAGTCACGATCAGTGAGTAGAACCCAGATATGCTTCATGAGAGAAGCCTGGTTCCACTCTCGCAAACGCCGAATCCCAAGACCACCCTCCCTACGGGGATAACAGAGATGCGACCAGGCGACCTTGGCCCAGCCCGGGCCCAAAGAAGTGCCCTTTCATAGGAAGGCAGCAAGAGTCGACTCGATCTTCTGGATCATCAGCTTCGGAAGGATGAAGACAGATGACCAGAAGACCTTAATAGAAAAAAGAACTGATCGGATAAGCTGCAGACGGCGGGCATAAGATAAAGAACGAGATGTCCATAGCTGAATGTGGGTACGGATGCGGTCTAATAAAGGCTTACAGTTAATGAACTAAAGCCTCGTCGTGATGAGCGGCACCCCCAAATATCTGACCGAGCACTGCCCCAATCTGAACCCCAAGATGTCAAGGATGGACTGTCGAAGCTCAGGATCAACCCCAGTAATGAAGACGGTGCTCTTTGCTGCATTCGAGGACAGCCCCGAAAGTGCGGCAAATCGATCTAACGCCTCCCGAATGACCGAAACACTACCCTCATCAGCCTCACTGAAAATCATAAGGTCATCTGCAAAGCATAAGTGAGTAAGGCTAGTACCCTGGCAACGAGGATGAAAATGAAACCTCGGATCAGAAGATGCGTGTCGTAGCAAACCCCGTAAGCCCTCCATGGCAATAACAAAAAGGTACGGTGAGAGAGGATCTCCCTGTCTGATACCTCTGCTCTTTCCAAAAAACCCCTGAAGTTCGCCATTAATGGCGACTGAAAATCTGGCTGTGGAAAGGCACTCCCGCACCCATCGAATCATAACCTCAGGAATACCCATACACCGCATAGCAATAAGAATGAACTCCCAGCGCACCGTATCAAATGCCTTGAGAAGTTTGACCTTCAGAGCACACCTAGGCGACGGCGTCTGAAGATGATAGTCGTGCAGAAGTTCCTGGGTCAACATAAGATATCCTCCGGCCATATACAAAAGCAGACTGCAAGTCATCAATGAGGTAAGGAAGGACCCCTTTCAACCTATTCGCAATGATCTTAGTGATACACTTATAGATCACATTGCAACAGGAGATCGAACGATAGTCAGCGAAGGTGGAAGGATTCTCCACCTTCGGTATCAAGCTGATGCGAGTAGTATTCAGTGCGCCAAGCATGCGCCCTGATTGAAAGAAAGACCGGACAGCTCGAGTAACATCACGCCCCACAACATCCCAAGCCCTCTTAGAGAAGAGGGAGGTGTAACCATCAGGGCCAAGCGCCCTATCATCCCTAGTGGAGAACAAAGCATCTCTCACCTCAACATCAGTAATAGGCAAAGTAAGTGGTCTAGCCTGATCCTCAGCTAGCCGGGTCTAAAAGAGCTCCTAAATATCCTCACGAAGTGGCCCACTCGGCTCTGTCAATAATCCACGGAAATAGGAGACACCTGCCTCCGAGATCTCCACATCATCATATGTCCTCCTGCCATCAGTGTGAATAATGGAAGAAATTCGGTTCCTTGTCTGCCGATGTGTGACAGACTTATGAAAGAACCAGGTACCCTAATCCCCCAAGGAGAGCCACTGGATGCGAGACTTCTGACGATAAAAAGCCTCCTCATCCCTACATAACCGCGAGTACTCTCGAGAAAGGCAACGCTCCTCCTCTCGAAGTAGACTACTCTCCGGAGCACCATCAAGCGCCCGCTGACCCTCAGTCCAGGCATCTCTCGCCGCCACAACCCGAGCTGATATGTGAGTAAAATGTCTAGCATTGAGGACCTTCAGCTCCCCCTTCAGCCGCTTCAGCTTCTGAGTGAGCTGATACACGGGCGTGCCATCAATGCTAGCCCCCCCAAACCCTCCGCACAGTAGGCAGAAACTCCTCATGGTCAGTCCAAAAGTTAAAGAACTTGAAAGGGAGCCGCGGGGTGCGGCGCTCTCCAAGTCCTGTAACTACAAAGGGACAATAGTCAGAACATAACTTCCGGGGAAGGAACTCGACAGATGAGGAAGAGAAAGAACGCAACCAACCCTCACTCACTATACACCAATCAAGACGCTTCAGGATGAGAGCATCTCCATCTAAGCCATTCGACCAAGTGTAGCGTAGCCCGGTATAAGGCAGACCGAAATTATACCCGTAGGAGAGAGAGGGTCCGGTCACGGGTGGAGGTGGAGGATCGGCGATAGAGAGACCACGGACAAGCCCTGAGGACAGAGACACCGGGGGGGCAGAGAGGGCGGTAACTGGGTGTGGGCAGCCATCGGGCGAGAGGCCGCAGGAGCCGGAGATAGGGGAGGGAAGGCCTCCACGCTGGATAGAGAGAGAGATGAGGAGGAGGAAGCCATAGATAACACCGGAAACCACCGCAGGCAAGGCGTCGCAACTGATCGGAGAATCGGAGGACGGTGGCGGCGCACATGTGAGGGTGACGGTGCATGGGTGGGGTTAGGGTTTCTTTTGGAGAAGGAAATTTAGATTTAGGGTTTGGTATGCTCTAATATCAAGTGAAAATATAGGTTAGTAAAGCATATTCAATAAGGTTGTTGAGGCATATATTTATAGAAAAGACTCAGAAAGTAGAAATTACATAAGAGCCCTTAGGCAACATAAACAGAAATACATAAGTATATAAAATATATCTCTAATACTTTTAAAAAATTAAAAATAAAATTCAAAAACAAGAATGTCAAGGCAATCCTTAAGATCATATCTAAGGACTGCCTCTAGGCATTACAAATATTGAACTTGGATAATCTAGGGCTAATAATGTATCGTGTCGTGTTATATTCGTATTATACAAGGAGTTTCTGAAAAGTGAACCCCGAGCCCGACTTGCTTATTAAACAAGTCGGGAATTCTCAACCTTTACCCAATGTAATTGGTTACCTGTTTAAATATATAGGTTATTACATGGTAGTTTGTCAACTTATAAATATAACAATGACACACCTTATAGCTGATACTAACAACAAATACATTATGTATCTATCAACAATAACAACATATCCAGTGCTTCAAGGGCTCTTGCTCGTGCAAGGTCTGGGAGGGATAAGATGTACGCAGTCTTACCCCATCAGAGTGAGACTCTGACAGGACATTATGTATCTATCCTTGTCAAAAATAAATTATCAAATCAATAGATGATAAAATATAGTAGAAATCATTTTTTGTCCACCGTAGGCAACAATATATATATATGTGTGTGTGTGTGTGTGTATCATAGAAGTATACCACACAAATAACATAACCTAATTGTTCAAAAAAATAATAATAATAATAACATGACCTAACTATATAAATGGGTTAAACATATCGAAAACACGATGAGCCGATCCAAACCTAGATTCAAAGTTACTACCTAAATAGAATGAACGTGTCAAATTCAACTTAGCTCCCAAAACTTCAACCCAACCCACTCTGTTCATGACGTATATCGCATCGTGTCAGATTCTAACAGCTCTACGATTACCTACATAAGAAAACAAGTATAAAACTAAAAAGAAAAGCATTAAAGAGGAGCACGGAAAAAAGAGATTTCTTTTTCCTGCAATTTTATTAATAATAATGTGAAGTCAAAGGGGCACAATGACCTGTAAGTACAAAAAAGAATCAAGGACCCTAGCAAATGGAAGCAGCAGCAGCAACACCAGCAATGTGTAAATATAATAAAAGTCCAGCAGAAGAAGCATAATGTAATCAATCTCCCACTGTTGTACTCTCAAGAATCGACTTAGTTAAAAATAACAAATTTACAGTAGAAATTACTAGCCCCTACCTGGACTTTGGAGTTCGAATGCGTAAAATACGCAAACGTAACGTACCTCAATGGTTGCAGACTGTGCGATACGTCTCCCTTCGGTTTTAGGGACTGCACAAAGAATTTCAATGTCGTCTAACAATGGGTTAATCTTTCTCTTGCTGCTGCTTTCCCCCCAAAAATAATCAAATTCTTTCTGTCATTTGTGTTTGGTTAGAACTCCACTTGAACCCAAAAGAAAGGTTAGCTGAGTCAAACTCTAGAGGGCAAGCCCGAGCTCATTTCTCATCTGAGCTGAGCCATGAAGGGCCTCTCACTTTCAGACGCTTGGGCCCGATTTCTATGGGGAGCGGTGGCTGTAGCTCCTTTGTGATACTAGCTTCGTCACTGTGTGTTTTCTTGACTTTAATAGATATGGGAGCAGATGTTCCTCTAGAGTACCTATCCTTTGAGGCACCATCTTCAGAGTCATTCTGATCAACACTGTTTTTGGATTCGTTCATTTTAGAGCATTCTATAGGTATTGTTAGCGTACAATGCCCTTCTGATGTCGCTTTCTTCAATCGTTTGAGCCCCTGAACATGAACAAGGAAACTTGGATAAGTTATTTTTGTAGGATGTAGTTCAGCTAATGAAAAGCTTATAGATTAGTGTTAGAACAAAAAATAGGGAACAATCTCTTCATAAAAACAATATCCTAGTTTGCCAATACGATAATCAGGAAATGTTTACGGGGTGAGGCGTGGCACCAATCACGAATGTCTGATACATGGATAACGAACTTGAACTATAAGGTATGGAAATAGCGGATAACTGATGA
This sequence comes from Simmondsia chinensis, assembly GCA_018398585.1. Lineage (NCBI taxonomy): Eukaryota > Viridiplantae > Streptophyta > Magnoliopsida > Caryophyllales > Simmondsiaceae > Simmondsia > Simmondsia chinensis. The sequence continues at coordinate 39,268,169 of JAGTTD010000001.1, forward strand.
AGATAAACGCAGCTAACCGTAAATTTCTTCGCAATTCTTCACATAGTGGCATTTTTCCTACCTTATATTTCATCGATATTTGTTCAAATGCAAATAAAATATTCATTTTAAAACAATTCAGTCTTTAGCATTGGCATTTTTTTCTTTTTTTTTTTCAAGCAGCAGAAATGTGCAAGGCCCTCGGTTCCCTTTGCGAAGGAGCACTACCCTCCATCCTGAACGCATTTTGGCATTACAAGTTCTACTGATGCCATTAACACCTTTAGCAAGGATAAATTATTCGGCTATGAAACCTAGCTATTCCATATCTACAGGTCCATTCAAAACTAATTAGTTCAATATACTCAATTGCCCCACATATGTCCCACAAATGTCCATAAGTAAATATCGTTTGAACCCACATGGGCATTGTAGACCACCAAGAACAACGGCTTTAGTGCCTCAAAGAGGCTCCAGCTGAGGCAAAGTTTGGAGAAGGTAAGATGTATGCAGTCTTACTCCTCTAGGGTGCTACCATGAATGGACATTAGGGACCAAGTCCACGAATTCACAAGATGCACAAAGGATTGGCTGCTTGAAAAGGACACACTTTCTGCATATGTTATGGTGACGATTGTGTCGATACAGAGCAAAGTAGTGTTGCTGATTTTTGCCAAAATTATGTTACTCGAAGAAAGTCGCTCCAGCTGCAGGCATAAGCAGCTAAATCAGTTTATTCTCTTAGAGAACAGAGAAAAACCTGATCAAAAATTCAACCAATTATTTCTAAGCCCTCAAAGTTATACCAAAGCAATCACTCAATACACCTCCCATATACCTTATAGAGGCTCAAGGAAGACATGGCCAGACTCGGCCCTTTGTTGACCTTCAAGTTTATGTTCTCTGGAGTTGATTTACTTGGATCATTTCTCATGTTTTTAACTTTTTTGGACTACGCCCTCGCATTTTCTTTTGTTCAAAATGGTCCCTCTTGTATGGTTTTGGGACAAAAATAGTCACCAAACAAGTTAAGACACTCTAGATGACTAGTGACATGGAGGTTCTAATTCGACATGGTGCGATGGGGCGTGCCATGTGAAATTAGTAATTAAACAAAGTAAAATATTTTTTTACACAATTTTGGGCCAAATAATTTGATTACATAAGATTTATACATCAAAAAAATATTATTTCGTATAAAAATATAGCAAATACAGTGTCACAAGGGCTCCCTCCAAAGCTAGGTTGAGGAGGAATGTACGCAGCCTTACCCCTTCATGGTGCTACCCTAAAGGGAGGCTATGTTCAAGAGCCCACAACCCTAAAAAGCTATATCGTATAAAAATAATACTATATAAATCTCTTTTTTTAGTAATCAAATCACATGCCACCCATGTGTGCGGAAGATTTTTAATAGGCATTGACGTACTTTTTAATTCGCATAATACTATTGTATACATAAATTAGATGGGTTATATCTAATATACATGGTACAAGATAGGTAACTAGATTATCAAAAACAGTTGTTCAATATCATTTTCATACAACCTAAATATCTTTTACCGCATAACTATATACTTAAATTGCATGCCCACAATTGTGGCATAAAACATTTTTTTCAATTTAATAATTCCATCTGTCATCGTATGAGATTACAACCTCTACGACACCTGTCACCTAGGATAGGCAACTGGGTAGTTTTGTTACAAAATAAAATATTGAGGACCGCTTTGAACAAAAAGGAACATGAAGGACTATCTTTAATAAACATACAACTATGAAGGGCAAAAGTAAATAACTATGTTCTCGTGATTCAGGATAACTTGTATCAATTATGTGCTCAGATGGATTGTATCATCACCTTTGTAATAACAATAACTACAAATTCCCTGGTTTGGAAAATATCGCCAGGGTCACACATGCATTTTGATCACGGGTAGTAGCACCTTACTAACAATCAATTGTTTTTGTAAAAAATGAGATACATGTATGTATAGGTAAGTCATCTGTACCTGGTTCCCCTCGTGATCTGAACACACTGCCCCATTCAACTTTCGCTTCTCAGGCCTCGCATAGGACCGACGTTGAACCCTGAATATCTCTGAATCAGAATCATCACTACACTGATCAAAAGTAGATGTTGCTTCTGATCCATACAAATCTCTTTGTTTGGTGGAACTCAGGCATGTCTCATGCGAGTGTGATAAAAATGTTTCGTGCACCTGCACCATAGGAAGCAGATTTTAGATCCAACCACGCTAAGACAGACTCCGATTGAAGAAGATCAAAAAATAGAGAACATCCCATTCCAGTGAAGATAGTGCATCTTACATTGGACGGAGACGTGTTGGATCTAATATATTCTGCATCACTTGGTACAATAGGGTGGACATGAGAACAAAGCTTTAGATGGTTCGATTCATCTTGCTTCACGCCAAGATCAGGAGACAGGTCAAAATTTATATCACAATATGGGGAATACCCATCTGCTTCAGCAAAATGGACGGTAGTCTGAAATGAATATAAACCATAATTTCTCTCCTGCCGCTGAATCTCCTCAAGAATTCCCTCTTCTCGCTCAAACTTGTTCGCAGCAGCTTCCAGTTCAGGAAGATCTTCCCTCAAGACTAGGGTACACCTGGTCCCACAAGGGAAGACAACCGAACTAATCTCTACATTGAACAATTAAAATTACAAAGATCCATTTAGAAGGAAATAAGATTAGACAATTCATATACGACCAGAAACACAAATAGTTTAAGATTACCATACCGTGACGAAGGCACAAAGGGTGCAATGAACAGCTGCAGTTGATGTGTGCGACATAGCAGTCACGCTTGCACTGGCTGCAAAGTATAGTTCCATAAGAATCCATGGAAATGGCGGAGCAGATTCTTGTTCTCATCAGAGACCATCGAGCATGGTGCTGGAATCGCATCAGTCGCACAAAGGAAGCCTTAACAGAACGTTGGGAAGCCGATCCATGGACAGAAGAATCTTGTTCTTCAACTTCCGACATTCTGCATAGAAGCATTGCTTCTTTACACAGAAGCTCTTCGTGAGGAAGAAGGGGTGGTCTATTGAGAAGTGCATAACGTCGACTAGCCACTGCTCCCAGTGGAAACCAATCACCAATCGCAAAGTTTACAGCTTCACCGCAATTAAAACCTGAAGTTTTGAGTATAGAAAACAGTTAATCTAGCATAATCACGATGAATCATAAAAGATAAGACAACCGTACGGCTAAGTAGTAGTTCAATCATCTCCTTGGAATCAGAACTCCGTCATACCATGGCTGAATCCTGCATGATATGCTCTTGGAAATGTGATTACGAATTCTCCTGGCTTCTGCACAGCTTTATAAACAGGGACTCCATGTTCTAACAGAATGCTTGGAGGAACTAAGGTCGTTTTTCCCAAGAGTACATCAAAAGCACCATCTTCTCCATCGGTTGATAAGATATCTTTTGTATACACATGCTCCCGGACCACCTTTTCAAATTGCAAAGCCGCGTCACTAGGTATACCATACCAAGTTTTTGATGCCCCACAATGATGATAATTGATACTGCAAGAGTAAATATAAATAAATTAGAGAGGAAAAAATTAACTTGAACAAGTAAGTTCAGACCAAGCCAGAGACGATTAAACCACACCTATATAGATAATGATCTTCTACATGCCAGGCAAACATACTGAATAGCATGCCAATGTAAAGCATGGGATCTGTCACCCCCTGCAATCAACCGCGTATGTCAGAGAGGGCTCAAGAGCAAGCAAAGCAGAAGTCATAATAATAAATCAAGGACATTTACCGGAATTGCTGTTTCCAGCAGCCTCAACACAGATTTAGGAAGACGTGAAAGTTTCTGAAACCATGGGACAAATAAAACATAATTAGCAGTGATAAACTGATAACACAGATGCAAATGGAGACATTTCATACTCAAAATCTACTGCTAAGAAAAGGCAAGTATGCCTCAACAAAGGATAGCTGGACAGGACAGCCAGGCGTTTCACGTCACAAGTAGATATCTAAAGTTCAAGAGAGATCTTCGCTTTTCTTTTGGGAGCTCCAAATAGAATTAAATCACGTGCAGAAAAATATCAATGCTCCAATTCCTACTCACCAAAATAAGAATAAAAAATGACCACATACATTATTAAAGCATGGGTCTGTACACTGCTTCCCTTTTACCCTAGGAAAGAACATGGACCACAAAAGCAGCAAAAGAGGACTGATGAAGAAAGGAAAACAAATATTGTTACAGATGGCTATGACAACTAACTGAAGAAAAGAATCAACATAGCCATTTTTTAAGGCAACTCCAAATCATCAAGTTGAGATGGCTACAGCTCCAAGAAATTAGTTGATCATGCATGTTTTGTCTCACACTTCAAGATTCAAACTGATAGGAAGATTGATCCTAAAAAGGAATTAAATGAAGCAATGCGTAAAGGCTAATTGCTTCTGTACGGAGAATGAAACAAAAGACTTAATGGTCAATATGTAACAGGTTTTGAGCATGGAGTTACATAATAAGACAGTACAAAAAGACACTTTTGTAATGACTTCCATGATGAATATTGAAGTATTCAACATAAAAAACCATAAAAAAGTATAAAATTAATGATTGTATAGATATTCATTCAAATTTCAGCAAATATAAGGCTTAAAACCAACTTGTACTCCCTTATAAAGACAAGCGTGTGATTGCAGCGGCCCATTGCATAACATCCATGACACAATCCTTCCATGCTACTACACACGTGATGCAAGAGCTCACATTTTCTGCCATGCTATCAGAGGGAAGCAGGCCACTAGGTCAGCTGGGGTGAATGAAGGTGACCAAAAGGCTATGTCAACATGAAATAATTGGAAATCTAATAACAGTCATGAAAAAAGGTTCAGAAAAACCAAAGACGGCAAGCAAACTTAAGATTTTGAAGTCCTGACTTCTGTTTCCTTTATGTTTCAGCCCAAACCAAAAAAAGAACAAGTAAAAGACAATCACCGGCAGAAGATAAAGAAAAGATTCCATTATCATTAAAAATTAATAGCTAGCTAATTGAAAGCACAAACAGAAACAGGGCAATGAATCAACACCTTCAGATTCCACTGGCTTCTTCCTAGCTGGTCACTAACAGAAGATGAAAAGGCACTTCCATCGACATCGCATGCATATTCTACAGAATCTATCTTCCCACAGGCTATTTCATGCCAAAATTCTTTTTCCAAGAATGAAGCAGGAAGGCTTCCCACAGTGCAATATCTACGAGCAAAGACCTTGTTCGCCATTTTCTCAAAATCCCGGAAAGTATAATTTCTACAAAATGATCGGGGAATTCAAAATTTAAGAACGTTGTAAAGATTGTAAGACCAGCATGTGTCAAGAGTGTAAAGATCACCTGCCACTCATGAAAAAAGTGACCCTATCATCTGTATCCCACTCAGCAAGACGCAGAGGCTGCACTCTTGTTGTAAACTTAAAACCCGCTTTCTCCTTCATCAGCACAACACCAGCAGGCACAGAAGCACATACAGGGGACACAATTTTGCAAATACCTAAAATCCATAAGCCATGATCAACTAAATCTGGTAAAGGAAATTTATATGAAGCATTGGAACTTTTTTAAGTTAATGATGCAGAAAGCAAATCACGGGTTCATGCTAAAAAGATGCTAACCTTGGCGTCTATAGTACATCAAATACCTCAAAAGGCCAGACTTGAGGAGGTACACTACTTTACTGCTATGTGCCCGTGTTCACAGCAGTAATGTTGACCAATAATGACATTAAGGTAAGGACATCACAGGTTCAGACATCATATATGCTAATGCAGAACTTGTAACAACATCCTGTTCGTAGTCCTGGTCCCATGGCCATGGAAGCAGGATATCGCAAACATCAAACACCTGTAAACCTGATGTCTTATTATTTAAATTTTGAAATCACGTTGATAATTTTCCACATGTTATTTTGTTCTCTGAATGCTTCAGCTTGCCAATTCCAGTTGATATATATGATGGATGTAACCATAAGTGATGGTCATAAGTTACATGACGGGCTTCCCCCTGATGCAATGTTACACCCAGAAACATGGAGAAAACAAAACCTGAGGATAAACTACTGATATAACACAGAATTCACAAGAAACTGAAAGCTTTTCGGTAAGAGATATGCCCGGTGCAGACATGATTAAGAGCCCTTTTCTCATTTTTTCCCCCTTGATAAGACCCTTTTCATAGTGTTTACAATTCTTTGTTAGTGGACAATACTGCTCACCACAACTTGCACATCGTCACTTTTTCTTTGATTACTCATGAATTATTGCACATTGTTGCATTTCCACTCCCATGTGATTGTACAACAAACCATAAAATTAATCCATTTAGTTGCTCAAATAATAGATACTGGGAAAAAGTAAAACAGGGCCAATGTAAATGTAATTTAATAATCAAGCTAAGGATTTTTCTGTCTATGTGCATTGAAGATCTAACAAGATATGAAAATAAATTTCCAATTACGAGGCTCTCTATAAGTCAACAGATGCCAATTGAACATAAGATTACCATATTTTGAAGCTTCGGGGGCAATTTTTTGCAGGTATACCAGAGGATCCTCAAACTCATCTCTTGTTGGTTGATACACAGGACATTCTGGGATTTGGTCAATCCAGTCCAAATCATTCATGTTAAACTTCTCCACTTTCCGCTTTGAGAAAACATCTTTTCCATTCAAAATCCCAGTGCAGCGAGAAGACGAATCAGCATCACTACGTAATCTAAAACCACATGATGCTGAAGTTCTCAAAGCATCTCCACCACTTCTGGCCATCATGTTAGGAACACTTATACCATTAGGAACATTTTCTAATTTCATCTGTTGAAGCCTCTTCTGCTTCAAAAGTTCTAAACTATTTCTAGCTTCTTTTGACAAAGTAACCCTTCCTTCCACCTGTCAAATGAAAATTTTCAGTAATTCTAACCCATCAAAAACGTGTTTCAGTACCTAAACCCAAAATGCTTCATGCAGGCAACGCTGGCAAAAAGATACAAGGCATGGTAGATCTAGCAGAAGTAGTTTAAATGAAAATTTTCAGTAATTCTAACCCATCAAAAACATGTTACAATACCTAAACCTAAAAAGCTTCATGCAGAAAATGCTGGAAAGAAGATACAAGGCATGGTAGATCTAGCAGAAGTAGTCTCAGATTGCATAAAATATAGCACAACTACTTTCCATCAACAAGGAAGATATATTTCAACTGCAAATGCATATGCCTACAAAAGTTAATCATGCAGCCTTATACGCAATGTTTTCAACTAATTCAAGAGATTTATAGCTAAAACAGAACAAAACAGTACCAAAAGAAAGTAACTCAAAATTTACTGACATCTAGTTCACTTTAGATAAGTTTTCTTTTCGGAAAATCAATGGACAGCAAATATAAGAAAGATAATCAGCAGACTTGCAATTGATGAGTCTCGTAACAATCTGGAAGAACTAAGCTAGAGACAGTATCTTTAAATTTTCAAACGCAATATGATGCATATTTCTTTTAAAGAGGTCAAGACAGACAACCTTAGGACTGTCCACGAAGGATAGTGGATCTCAAGGCATCAAAAGAAAGGGCTCTCTCCGTTGGGTACTACCACACCAAAAGGCCAGATCCTCTAGAACCCAAATTTGCCAACCAATCCGCCGATCTATTTACTTCCCGGAAATAGTGATTGAAAGTGACCTGGATACACTGACAATTCCACATATAGCCTAAAGGAGCTTAGTATCCACTTCATTGATACCAATGTTTCATTTCTATTTGTGTATCACTCGTGTGATATTCTTGGCTATTTTATTGCATATTATACTAATGATACAGCTAGGACTCCATCTTGTAAATAAATAAGTTGACTTTACGACTTCCCAAAGATTTAGCAAAGCCAGATAGCAAGGCTGGCATGATGAGAGATATAAGGCAGCAAAGGGAGAGTCATAGCTCACATGGATGCTACATATGCAATGAAAGATCGACAATTGTCGCATCCGCACAAGAAGTTGATCATAAAATATAAGTAAGAGATGGTGAAAGCATCTCAATGTACACATACATTTCATCTAGCTGACAAAGCACCAAGAATGACAAGATTAGTGGATTAAATCATTAAAATAATTGATCATAAAAGAATTTGACAAACCAAAAAAATGTTCCACAATCATAAAAGGTGATTTCAATAGCATAGAATGCAAAACACGTGAAGACATCAAAAAGCAGCTAGAAACTCAGCCTCCTCAACATGAATATGATCAGATTAAAACAATAAGAGCTAACATTATATTAGCCCGAGACCTGATTAAATCGAAACTGAACTTATTTCTTAACAAAGTCGTAAAAATTCCAGTACAAAGAATCTATTTGGCTTTCAGCATGTTGCAGGCCAAATTCAACATGGAAATAAATTGTTTCAGATCCTTGTTAACTGCAAGACTCTTGTGAGACACCACCACCCAGAAGTCAATCGAGGTCGAGGGGTCCAATTTCTTACACAAATTCTGAAAAAAATAGGCATAACAAAAGATACTTGACACAGCAGATCAATTTGCACTTACCCAAATATAGGGTGTTTCAACATAGTCAAAGCACTCACTCAAAAAGGAACAAATATATATATAAAAGGAAGGATGAAAGTATGAAACCCGTAAGTCAAATTCGGCCAAAAGGGGGTTGATTAGCTTATCCATAACCAAATTGACCACTTCTTTAAATAGGAAAAGCTATCTGCAATGGGCAGTTAACTCAACCTAATGATTAAATGTCAACACAACGTTCCAATTACAAATCTTAACGGAAGTACTGCAATAAATTACATTCCAATTCAGAAATAAATCAAAAATGAACTCTCAAAATGTAAAATTATATCGAGATTCCAATTCTGACAGCAGAATCGAAACCTACATTTCCATGGAAGCACGAAAAACATGTTGTATAACTGAAATCTGCAAAAGACAAATGAACTTCAAAGGAAATCAAACGTCACCTACTGCTAATTTTCCAGAAGAAGGATATCATACGTATTAAACTTTAACTAATCCCAACAATCAAGTTATTTATACCGTTAGTCCCTTATATTTTTAAGTTTGTTCGATTCCTCATTTTTTTCTTTTGGTTAAAATATTTCCAATATTTTTAAATTTATTCAGATTAGCACCTAACATTTTTAAATTTATTTAAATTAGTCTATTATTTTTTTATTTAAAATATCTTTAATATTTTATTATACGACAAAATGGTCACTCATCTAACTTTTATCTAATATAAAAAAACCAATTTGTACAAATTTTAGAACATTAGAACTATTATAAACAAAAAAAAAAAAAAAAGATAAGAACCCATCTAAACAAACTTAAAAACACTACGGAGTAATTAACCGTGTGAATAACTCTACTGAGATCTAAGCAACCATAAACGCAGAAAAACAGTTATGAGAGAAGAAATATCAACAGCCATGAGAGAGAGAGAGAGATACGAAACGCATACCATCTCATTCCGCAGCCGATTCCAAACCCGAACAAAAATAAATGAAAAGCCAGAAGAAATCGATGAATCCGAACTCTAGATCACGATCTTCAACAGCAGAGCCGTAACCGTCACCTACATTCTCATCAACCGCCACAATCTCAATCTCTCCATCGGCAATCGCTGAGATCCACACCGCCAAACCAAAGCAAATCCACGGAGGAGAACGCGCAGTACAAAGAGAACAACGAGAAGAAGAATCGCGCAAAGCAGATGAATTGCCGGCGCCGGCACCGGAGCTAGAGGTGGCAGTTTCCGGCGAGAAATGGAGGTTTTCCGGTAAGGAAGAGAGAGAGAGAGGAGAGAGAGAAGAGTACCCTTCTGGCAAAGAAAAAGGGATTGAAGAAACCGAAAAATATGAGAGAGAGAGTAATTTATAGTTTTATACTCTTTTTTTTTGTTTTATTCTTTTTAATTATCTTTTGGCTTTAATAGCATGATTAGTTCACATTTATTTTTCAGTAATATTATTACGAGGATAAAATTATTATTGTTAAATTAGTATCATTATTTTCAAAGTAATTTATGGCTTTTTTTTATAATTTATATCACTATTTTAAACATAATATTTTTTTATCTTTTGATTAACAATTTCTTATTTTTAATTACTTACTTTTTAATTTAATCCTTCATATTTATAAATATTCTTATATTTTATTTTATATCAAATTTAGTTACATAGTTATAACCAACTCCAAATAAAAATTAAAAAAATAGTAGATTGATTTTATAAGAGTAATGGACTATTTAATGGAAAATAAAAACTAATTTGTATAAATTTATAAATATTATACATTATAAACTATTTTAAATAAATAATGAATGATTAATTTAAATAAATTATTATATTATATTATAAATATAGTGACTAAATAACTCCAATTAATAAAAGTTTAAAAATAAAAAGAGAAGTGGTGGTGGTTAGGTGGTTCAACCAAACGCTTTGCTACAAACGCGTCTCATCCTGTTCCCGTTTTGTCCTTCCCGTTTACTCCTCTTTTTCCCATTCTACCCCTGCTTCCCTATAATAATAATAATAACTAGTCTTACCCCGTGCAATACACAAAGAATATATATATAATTTTATATATTATTATATTAAAGTTTCATTAAATTTTATGTAGATACAATATTATATACTTTTACAATGTCAGAGTAAAAAACCTGAATTTTTTATTTTTCTTTTTTTTCTATAATATAAAATATTAATGACACTCTCTTAAAATTGATTAAATTGAAGTGTAGGGACTTTTAATGACACCCCTTTAGAATTGCTTGAATAGGGGTTTGGAAGCTTTTGGGGGTGGGGGTATTTGGTAATAATAATAATAATAATAATAATAGTGTGAGCCTAGATAGTGAGGCACTAGTCAAGAACTCTTAAGGTTCGACTCATTTTGAGTTCGAGCAAGGCACGGTTGGACTTGGTGGTTTGTCAGCCCAAACGACCATATATGAGTCAAGTTCGAGCCTAAATGAGCCAATCTCAAGCTTAATCAAGTCAACAACAATAGTCCCCAGTGCCTCAAGGACTCCCGCATTCGCAAGGTCTGGGAGGGGTAGGATGTACGTAGCCTTACCCCCTCAGGGCGGGGCCCTGATGAGAGGCTATTTCCGATGATTTCCAACCTGACACGAGCTTAATCAAGTATAAAACAAAATGCATATATTGAACTTAAATGAGCTCAAATGAGACAAGGTTAGCTTAGCTCGCCAAGTTATGTTGAAGCTCAAAGAAGCCAAGCTGAGCTTGAGCTCTAGGGGTTTAAACGAGCCAATCCAAGCACATCGTGTTCGAACTGCAGCTAAATAAGCATTATAAACTCAAGTTCAAGGTTAGTCATTACAAATGAATCTATTAGAGATTGTAATCAAGTTGAGCTTCTTTTTTTTTTTTTTGTCCGCAAAGGTAAAAGAAAAGGCACTCGAGTTTTCTTCTAAGCAAAGATCTTTCTAATGTATGAGCACTTACAATAGCACCTAGATCTAAGCTAGGCTCATGAATTAAATTGATCACATGGCTCCCTCAGCGACCTCTCTTCATGATCTAATCAGTTATTATATTTCATTCCCTATAGTAGTACCTAAAACTAATAGTCATCCTTTCATGGGTTGTTATTCGCACATCTTGGATTATGTTCTGGATCTGCTAAGGGGGATTGCTCCTTTCAATGTCTTTATGACAATCTTACTATGATCTTCGACTTTGATCTTTCAAAAACCTAAGTTAATTTCCAAAATCAAGTCATCCATTGTTGTCATGACTTATGCTACAATAATGGACACAATCTCAAGTTGTCACATACTGGCTGAAATCCTTCGACCCTCCCCATCCCTAATGATAAAACTAACTCTTGGCGAGTAACTAAACTTGAAACCATCAAAATTAACCTTCACATAGTCTAGATTCAGAGGTGGCCACTTGACCCACCCCTCTTGGGTACACCTTTTGTCTCAATATCCTCCCTTGCAAAGTCTAACCAATTTCTAAAGTTCCATTCCCAAAGGCATTGATGAGCTTCCACCATTGAGAGCTAAGCTTATCATCTAGTCAAGCTTGTTATAGCAACACGCTTGCTATTGAGGGCATAAATGAGCTTAGGATAAGTTTAAATTTGTTACGTTAAAGGCTTGACACTATAATATATACCTTGTTAGGCTCAAGCTTCGTGTGAAATTTTCACCAAGACTAAGGGTCTATCTAAAAATCAAATGGTAGAGTAGTCTGCCAATCTTACATTTTAATTTCTTTTTTTCTCATCATTTTTGGTGTGAGATTTTTCGGCTATATGCACATATTTTGTTGTACATAATTGGCTTAAAACTCATACAGTTAAGGAGATTAAATCCATATCGCCCCAACCTCAAAATCAACTTAGTTCAAGTAACCTCGAACCTTATTGGCTGAGTTTCCAAGAAAGCATAGATCGTTTGGGCTCTATCACACTTGTTAAGGCTTTTAATTTTGCTTAAGCTTTTCCTGCACGAGTTTAATCATACCAGATTTGAGTCATGAATAAGCTAACTTGGTTTAGCTCAAGCCAACAATAAGCAAAGTCACTTGAGCTAATTTACAAGTTTGCTTGTCTAACTTGTGCACAACATATTGACCCACTTATAACTCATGGTGTAAACTAACCAACTATTCGATTAATTACTTGTGTTTAAAATGGATAAAAGCTAATTTGTGTTTGTTTCAGGGCCTTGTTAAATAAATGAGCCGAGCTTCAGCAGACTCAAGCCATAGTGAACAGGTGTAGAAAGCTCGTTAATAGCTTATTAAGAACTCGTTAACAGCTCACTGAGAAGTTGTTTATTAAACAATACTATCTCGATAAGAACTAAAATTGTGATAATGACTTGTTAGAAATAGGTCAGCTAGGTGGCAAGCTCAACTCAACTCAATGAGACTAACAAGCCAAGTCTAATTAAGCATTGAGCATAATACAATCTTATAAAACTGAGTTTGAATATGGTCTTAAAAGCCCGATTAAGGCTCTGAATCAACTTAATGAGACAAACAAGGAGAACCTGCTGTTTTCCTAAGGTTGGGTTTTGAAATGAGAGTATCATACACACATTGAAGAAATTTGTTGTCTAAAGAGAGCAGAGATAAATTCGAATTGGTGGATGCTTAATTCGGAAATTGCAAGATCTAGCCAAGGAAAAAGAGGGCATTTCGGGCAATTCATGGGATGGTGTTATGGCAGAGTTCTTGGCAATGTCTTTTCCACTTTGGTCAGGAAAAAGGGCATTAGCACAATACAACTGAAACTCTCATATGCGCAAAAAAAAAAAAATACAATTAAAATAATCATCCAACAACTCGAACCCACCATTCATCTCACAATCATCCAACGACCCGTATTGTATTAACGTCTTGATCAATAGCTAGAGCATGTTGATACATTCGCTTCAAAAGCAGCTGACGAATACCCTACCTCTTTCTCCTGCCTTCTTTTTAATGATACTTCCAAAGATAAAATGTCCTCGCTACCCTCCGCTTAACAAAAACACAAAACATTTTTTTGACTTGGTTTTTTTCAATAAAAATATGTATTATTGAAAAAAGTCTATTCAGAGTTGTTTAGGTATTTAACCAAATATAAAACCTCTTTTTAAATAAATAAAGGTGTTTTTGCCTCGTGTTTTTTTAAAAAAAAAGATAGAAATACCACATTTATTATAATTTAAAAATTTTATTATGAAAAAATAGCATTTTAAAAAGTAACTATAAAAGTTATGGTAATGTTATTGCCCAGAAAATATTATTATTGTCAAAATAAAATTATAATTTTTTAAAATAATTTTATAATTATTATCATTTATAAGTTATATATTTTACTAATAATAATGTTTATCTTAATAATAATAACAACTGAAAGTTATTCTACATTGTGTTTTCTTATCATTACAGGGGAGACAATATTAGACTATAGTTGAATTTTTTTTTCTCTCTTTTTTCGTAAAATTATAGAACATAGTTGAATGGGTCTAAATAAAAATACTCGCAAGGGTAGTATAGTAATTTCATCCCCTTGGTGTGGCACAGAAATCATGAATTCCGCAGTGTAAGAGAAGAACCCCTACATGTGGGGCCCAGAAAGGGCAAAAGTGCGAAAGTGGTGACGACTGACAACTGGGAGGATAATACGTGGACCAATGGGAGACGATCAGGGACACGTGTCAAGATCCTACGGGGGATGTTTAGCCTTTTACTGTGCGGGTGACAAGCGACGATAAATTTGACGGAAATACCGGGAAACGGGCGGCGGATATAACATGGAAGGTTTTTCGGTTCTCAAGATACCCGAAGGCGTTGTGTTTCACCGCTTCAGCCGGTTCCCGGTTTCCCGTAACCGGTTTGCTCCCTGTGCTCTTTTATTTTGAACATTCTCTGTGCTCTCTTGTAATCAAATTTCGGAGTTACTATTACCAGATAAATATTTTTATTGTCTAATATGAATTATAAAAAATAAAATTTATAAAATTTATTTAAAAATTATAATTTTACTCTAATAATAAAAGTTTTATTATGATAATAATAATTCCTTAAAATTTTGATTATTTACACGAAAAGTTTTTGTATTTTTCCTAATATATCAATTTACTTTTTATATTTCTAATTGTGTCAATATAATTCATATACTAGTTATATCGTGTCAATTTGGTCTTTGAATAAAATTTAATGATGCAATTTTTAATGTTCCAATTACTTGTTAGGTTAAATTAGATCAATACGTGAAATTGTATTAGGTTACTTTTTTAATATTGGAGGCCATTCGGAAATAGTCTCCCCACAGGCTACCATCCTATAGGGTAAGGCTACATACGTCTTACTCTTTTCGTACCCAGCATTGGTAGAGCCCTTTGTGGCAATGAACTTTTTTATTGTTGATGTTGTTGTTGTTAATTATTTTGTATTAAATTGACATAATTTAAATTGCATAGGGACCAAGTTGACACATTAAAAATATAAAGACTAATATGACACAAGGAACAAAATACAAGAATTTTTCGCATGAATACCCTAAAAATTTGTTTAATTATATTGTAGTATCTTGATATTAAATAAAATTAGTAAATTAATCAAAGAGAAAATTGGAGTCGATTTACAATAGGTATGACAGGTATGGGATGGGATGGGAAGGTGATACAAACACGAACCAGGTGCCATCATCTCTGTGCAACGCATTATGCCTTCCTCTGTGTTTCCCACCAAGCTATGTCTGCTTCTGCTTCCTGCCATTCTGAGTCCCTTTTTAGCATTTTAGGCCGTTAGCCTTGCCACGTCAGCTCAAGATATTTTGCTAGATATTTTCTCATCTTTTCTATAAATAGGGAGAGTTAGTTATTTTAGGGTTTTGTGATGATTAGTGTGAACTTTTTCTCTCTCTCCCTCAAGCTCCTGTCTCTGTCTTCTTCCTCCTTCTCCATGTAAATCCTCCATAACGAGCTCATACTATACTTCTTATAGCAAATATATACAACGGGGCAACCCAATTACTGCCCGTAGCCCCAATTATGTATTGATTGAGTTTCGTTTGTCCCATTAATTTGAGCTAGATTGGTATCAATTTGTATCAGAGCAGCTCAATCCTCCGCCCCTATCATCATCTTCATCGTCCTTATCGAGCTGTTCATTAGCACCAATCATCGAGTAGTTCATCATCAGCAACTGCAAAAAATAGAGCATCTCCATCTTCATCGTCCTCCTCATTGACTAGCCACAACCACTTGTGATTGATTCCGGTATAAATCACCACTATGGCTGAAAGAACCCGATCTCAGATGGCTTTGACGGAAATGGAGGAAGCTAACAAGCGTCGATTTGTTTCCATCGAACGCACCATGGAACGGATCAGTGAAGCTGTGGACGCCTTGTCGATTCAATACATGGGACTCGCCTAACTAGTCACCCATATCCCACCTCCCCCAATGCCAACTCCTGAGCCTGCACCACCACCTCCACCACGTAATGAGGCCTCGGACTTTCAGGCGCCAGCATTCGTTAGAGGTAACTACCAGGCCCCCACTCGTTTTACTAAAATTGATTCTCCGAGATTTAGTGGTAAGGGTGTAGATGGTTGCTTACAAAGGTGTGAGAGGTATTTCGTGCTTGATGGAACTCCAGAGGAAAAAGTTATGCTAGCCAGTGTATTAATGGAGGATGATGCATAAGAATGGCACAACTCCTGTGAAAAATTGTAGCCCCAAGGTGTTTACATTCCGTGGGAGATTTACGCCCCACGAATTTGGTCTCGATTCGCGAAAACCGCCCATGATCCCTTGACCAAGTTAATGCGACTTCGGCAAGTGGGTAGTGTTGATGACTTTTTGAGTAAATTTGGAGCATTAGTGAATTGATGTGGATTGAATGAGGAGCAAATGATTCACATTCTTCTGGGTGGATTGAGGGAAGAGATTTCGGGTCAGGTGCTTATGTTCAAACCACCATCTATACATGATGCGGTTACACTTGCTAAGCAGCAAAAACGTAACTGCGCTTATAAGGATCGCATAATCGGCAAGAGCCCAATGAAGTCAACACCATTACTTCCATCACTGGGTCCACCTCGTGTGTCACCCGCCCTTCCAACCCTAGACCACCCATTCATTTGTTACCAGCACCCGGGAACACACCTAGACCCCTGCCTCGGGGTCAACTAAGTTTAACTTAGGCTGAATTGGACGACCTTCGCGCTCGTAGTTCATGTTTCTATTGCCAAGAATGCTTTACCCTGGGGCATCAGTGCGCCATGTGTAATCGAGCTCTTGTGTTATGGCTTGAGGGGGATGAGGAGGATCAGGACTCCGCCCACACTTTACAGCCAGACCCTGATCGAGATCCGGCTACTGATCCACACATATCAATCCATGCCCTGGAAGGGGTCCGGCATTATTAAACAATACGTGTTCAGGGTCACCATTAGCGTTATTCTTTGAGTATCCTCATTGATAGCAACAACACTCATAACTTCTTGGATGCTGACTTCACTAGACTTATTGATTGTTCCATTGATACTGCCAACAGGCCCTCAGTCACTGTTGCAGATGGCAAACCCTTAATCTGTATGGGCATCTGCCACAATTCTTGTTGGCGACTACAAGATGTCGTATTCCAATCCGATATGTTACTTATTCTGCTTTCTGGCTGTGACATTGTACTGGGAATTCAGTGCCTCCATACTTTAGGGGACGTCCTTTGAAATTTTTCGGATCTCCGCATGTCTTTCAGCATACAAGGTCGTCGTTACACTCTTCAGGGGATCCGCCCACCTCCGTTAAAGGCCATCACTAAGAGCACATTTTCTTCGCTCCTAACATCATCCGCTTCCTTCTTTGCTATTTCAGTTTCACCGCTAGCCAGCTCTTCACTCTGTTTCTCAGTCAACACTACTCCGCCAACTAAGGAAGCCCTGCCTGAGCTTCGGCCATGCTTACCGAGTTTGACGATGTCTTTGTCACTTCGCCTAGACTTCCTCCTTCACGCTAGTTTTTCAATCATCACATTCCGCTTAAAGAAGGCAGTAACCCTATGAATATTCCACCGTACTGGTATTGCCTTTTTTAAAAAGATACCGTCGACTCTTTGATCAAGGAAATGTTACTCGTTTGGGACTCTCTGGACTTCCTCTTGTCAAGAAAAAGGACGGTTCCTGGCGCTTATGTGTTGATTACAAGGCCCTCAACAAGAAGACCATTAAGGACAAGTTTTCGATACCCATCATTGAGGAGCTCTTGGATGAGCATGGAGGAGCTGGTTTTTTTTTTTTTTTTTTCAACATAGACCTTAAGTCAAGTTATTGGCAAATCCAGATGTCTACTGAAGATATTCCTAAGATCGCTTTCCGCACCCACTCCGGTCATTATGAATTTATCGTGATGCCGTTTGGGTTGTCGAACATACTTTTAACTTTTCAGAGTCTCATGAACGACTTATTTTGGCCTTTTCTTTAATAGTTCATCCTCGTCTTCTTCAACGATATACTTATTTACAGCAGAACCTGGTTCACTCATTTAGACCATATCCGTTTGGTCTTTGGCATCCTGCGCCACAACCATCTCACTGCGAATCATGCCAAGTGCACGTTTGGCGCATCTCGCATTGAGTATTTAGGCCACTTCATCTCTAAGGATGATGTCTCAGTCGATCCAAAGAAAATTGAAGCTGTCACCAATTGGCCTCGTCCTCAGTCCTTAAAACAGCTCCGCCAGTTTTTGGGACTTTCGGGGTACTGCTGCCGTTTTATCGATCAATATGGTGCCATTGCTCAACCTTTGACTGACCTTGTCAAGAAAGATAACTTCTTCTGGACTCCAGAGGCCGAACTTGCCTTTGGCCGCTTGAAGCGTGCACTTACATCCGCACATGTGCTCGCTCTTCTCAACTTTTCTCAACCTTTCATCATTGAGACCGATGCATCCGAGACCGGGATTGGCAAAGTCCTCATGCAAGGCGGTAGGCCATTAGCTTATATCCGTTGTCTGCAAGCTTATATCCGTCGTACTCTCTCACCCCGCCATCAAGGACTTTTGGTTTATGAACGTGAATTGCTTGTTGTTGTCTTCGCTGTCGAGAAATGGGAGCATCAGATTACTAGCTAACACTTTATAATTCGAACCGATCAGCAAAGCCCTAAATTCCTTCTGGAACAAAGGTTATCCACTTCCTTGTAGCATTTGTGGCTTTCCTGCTTGATTGGCCTAGACTGTGATATCGTGTACAAGAAAGGCTCTGAGAATCGAGCCGCCGATGCTCTCTCTCGCATTTGAGGTTCTGAGGTTCTTTGCATGGCTCTCCCTTCAATGTCCTCTGACTTTTTCCACCGTTTGAAGGCGTCTTAGTCTTCTGACCCTGTGTTGGCGGGTATTATAAATTGGCAGAACCTTTATCCCATCCTCGCTACTCTTGGCGCCAGGGTCAATTGCGCTAAAACGGCAACCTCGTTGTGGGTGACGACACCAGCCTTTCGCCAAGATATCCTTTTGTGGCTTCACTACTCCGCCCAAGGTGGGCATTTTGGCATCGATGCCACTTATCGCCGTATCCATCCATTGTTCTATTGGAAGGGCATCTGCCATGATATCTAGGCTTACATCCGCCAATGTCCCGTCTACCAACGCCACAGATACGACGCTTCCGCTAGAGCTGGTCGCTTCTAGCCTCTTCTGATCCCTACTTCAGTGTGGAACAGTGTTTCCTTAGAATTCATCGAAGGTCTACCTCCATCGGAGGGTCATTCAGTCATTCTTGTCGTTGTGGATCGTCTGACTAAGTGCGCCCACTTCCTATCTCTTACTCACCCATACACCGCAGTTAGCGGTGCCAACCTCTTCTTGGATCACATATATCGTCTTCACGGTCTCCCCAAAACAATCATCAGCGATCGTGATCTTATCTTCACCAGCATCTTTTGGTGCGAACTTTTTTCTCGGTTGGGCACTCACCTCAACCTTTCGTCGTCATACCACCCGCAGTTAGATAGACAAACAGAGGTACTCAACCGCTATTTGGAAACCTACTTACGTTGCATGATCAGTGAATAACCCCAGCTTTGGACTCATTGGCTACCTTTAGCAGAATTGTGGTACAATACTACATTCCAATCTTTTGCACAATCCACGACCTATGAGCTCCTCTATGGAAAACCTCCGCCAGTTCACCTTCCTTACTTACCTGGCGAGTCGCCCGTTGACGCCATTGATCGCACTCACTCTGCCCGGAAGGATACTATAGCTCGCCTTCATCACCACTTGTTTCGTGCTCAAAACCGCATGAAACAACAAGTTGATCGCCATCGCGTTGATCGCGAATTCCAAATTGGCGACTATGTTTGGCTCAAGCTCCAATCATACCAGCAGCACAGTGTTGAAGTTCGGTGTTTCCACAAGCTTGCTCCTAGGTTTTATGGGCCTTTTCGGATCCTTGATAGACTTGGGGCTATTGCTTACAGCCTTGACTTACGGGCTCACGCTTCCATCCACCATACAGTGCATGTTTCACTCTTAAAGTGGTGTTTCTCTGTTCCCACCTCCAGCATTGCCTTACCGGATGTTTGGCCCCCGGTTGCAGCTCCCGTCCAGCCTCTCACCATCTTGGACCGTAGACTCGTCAAAAGCCGACACATTGCCGCCACCCAAGTTTTAGTTCAGTGGGTGGGCCAAACCCCAGAAAATGCCACTTGGGAGTTCCTTCATGATTTTCAGCCGTCTTTTCCCTCTTTTGATACTCGAGGACGAGGATCTTCTCATGAGGGCAGCATTGCTACAAACACGGACCAGGTGCCACCATCTCTGTGCGACGTGTGACGCCTTCCTTTGTGTTACCCGCCAAGCTATGTCTGCTTCTGCTTGCCGCCATTCTGATTCCCCCTTCAGCATTTCAGGCCGTCTGCCTTGCCACGTCAACTCAAGATATTTTGCTAGATATTTTCTCATATTTTCTATAAATAAGGAGAGTTAGTTATTTTAGGGTTTTATGATGATTAGTGTGAACTTTTTTTCTCTCCCCCTCAAGCTCTCATTTATGTCTTCTTCCTTCTTCTCCATGTAAATCCTCCATTAAGGAGCTCATACTTATACGTTTAATTACAAATATTTACAATGGGAAGGCCCAATTACTACCCCATAGCCCCAATTACGTATTGGTTGAGTGTTGATTTCGTTTGTCCCATTAATTTGAGCTAGATTGGTATCAAGGAGGGGCCAATATAATTCTATATTTATACGTAATCCCATACTAGTGGTGGGTATTGTCATGTATATCCGATTGGTACCCATATTGAGACAGGTACTCACGGGTACTTTTTTCCCATCCCTTTGCCATTCCTAGGACAGTCTGTTCCATTGTATATATTCAAAAATTAAACTATGTAAATAAAAAAGAGTTGTTGCCCAAAATAACATAAAAACAAAAAAATATTTTAAACTAGTTTTAAAAAAAATTATTTACAGAAATGACATTCATGTCATCTTTGGTATTTTTTATTCTTTTTTTTTTTTACTTTTTAAAAAAAATCTGAATACTTATTGATAATTAAAAGTCTAAATTTAAGGAATAATTTAATTTAAATATTTATTAAATAATTTAATCTAACCTATTTATGTTCGATTTCTTATTTTTTATTTTCTATATTAATTTATGTTCCACAATCTATAAACGAACAAATAAAATTAAAGTATTTTAATAATGATTAAAAATCTAAAAAAGTATATAAAATAATTTAATTTATCTATTATAATTATATAAACATTATAAATTTTAAAAAAATAATCATACATGTATGAAAGCGCATTGATGTATTGAAAAGCCTGCAATAATATTCAGTATTTTTATTAAAAAAATGCCAAAATAACTTAAATGTCATTTGGATAAAGAATTTTTTAAAAGCTAACCTTTGAAATATATATATTTTTTTCGCCTTTTAATGTTATAAATTCAAACTTCACAATACACAACCAAGGACCCAAGTGACGTGCGAGAGAACCACAATTTAAGCGTCAGCACGCAGCTGTGTCCTAAGAATACAAAATAAGAATTATATGGCGTTCTTATAAGAAAGTTAAAACGTGACAGGGGCGAATTCTGACCCTCCATTATAATAGATGACCAAGATTTATTAAGTATTAAAAAAAAATAATTTCTTTTCCTTAACATTTTTTTTCTTTCCGCCTATGGAAGAGGTATGGACCATAAATTATTATTATTTTTTTAATATTTAATAAATTTTAACATTCCATTAAAATAGAGGGCTAGAATTTGTTTTTCTCACGCTATCACCTTTTTATAAGAATGTCACCCTACATACACACATATATATATACACAATATTATTGCCGTGCAAAATTATTATTAACAAAATAAGATTATAGTTTTCGAAATAACTTTATTAATTTTATTATTTATAAAGTATAATATTAATCTAATAATAATAATTTTTTTTGTTTAATAATAACTCTTGTTATAAAAGAGCGGCAGTAGAAGAATTCAAAGGTAAGAGAAAAAGGACGGAGTAAAAATGGCGGCGCGGCTGTGAGAAAGGGACTCAGTCAAAATTCCTCTCTTTCACATTCTTCCTGCGGCTTCTTCACGTCGGCTACCCTTTTAGTCGGCTTGCCCCTTACCTCTTTTTTTTTTTTTTTTTTAAAGAATTTAGCACCTTTGTATTTTCAAGTTGATAATTCATCATCTAAGTGCTCAAAAATTTTAATATATAACATGAGATATTCTAATGTTCAAAGATTTTATTAATTTGGTATTCTGGGGTTCTAAAATTTTAACAATTAAATATTTTTCAATCGAAATTTGATAGATTTTTGTTGAAAAACGTTAAAGTAAAATATGATTCCAATAATATATAAATATTTTTTTGGAGTTTGTTGATTTTTTTTCAAGAAAATGGTTACACGACGTACAATTTTAACAATATATTAGGTTACTTTTATTAAAATTTGGTGAATTTTTATTGTAATTCGTTGAATTTTTATAGAACAGCGTTTATATGATTTTTATATATTCTTATAATCGTATACGGTACCTATATTTTATATATATAATTGGTGAGATTCTTATAAATATTCATAACAATTGGACATAAGATAATTAGGTAATAAATGTTCAAACTTCATCTATCTAAATAAGAATTTCCTATTTTATTTGGAAATTCACTTAGACATTTTGAGGTTTGATCATATATACATAATATTTAAATATATACAATATAATACGTTAAATTATAAAAATTTTACCATCTACAAACCCTAAAGTTTTAACGTTTTATTAATTAATTAACAATAACTATCACAATTAATAACTAATTAATAAACATTATCAATAATCAACCATGAGTCCACACATAACATACAATAATTAGCATATAATAGCTAACAGTTAATGTCAAACATAACCTAAATGTTTATTTATAAAATGTTTTATAAACGCAATTTAAATAATAAATAATCATTTCTTGTACACTTAAAACATATTTTACTAGTATGGTATTTAGGGTTATTTACACCAAAGGTCCATATACTTTGTTCATTATGTCAATTTAGTTCTTGTACTTTCAATTGTATCAATTTAGTCCTTATACAATTCAAAACGTGTCAATTTGATTTTTACAAAAACATTTATGTTAAGTTTTTAATAAAATTTTTAATAGTTCGGCCACGAATTGGGTTAAATTGAGTAAACAGATGAAATTTTAATAAGTTACTTGCATCTAATATTATTTTGTGATTAAAAATTATATTATTAACTTAACTTAAATTTAACTAAAAGAGTAAATTAACATATTTTAAATTATTTAAAAATTAAATTAATATAATTAAAAGTATAAAAATTAGATTAATATGATAAGCAAAATATAGAGACCTTCACCCAAAAAAGGCAAACCAACTGATCAGCATAAAAAAATGGATTTAATTTTTCTTTTTTTTTTTTGTTTTGAGACTTGGTGGATGCCAGGTGTATAATGTTTATGGCGCCCTTGGAATTCACATAAATTAGCGTATTTGCCCATTTTGTCCAAAAGAAATATTCAACATGTGATAGTTGCCCTTCTTGAATTGTTTCCCCTTATTGAGGTCAAATTTCTGATAAATTATTAGATAATTTAAAGTTACCATGTAACTTATTTGAAAATTAAAAAAAAAAGATTAATGACAAAAAGAGTAAATAAATAAGCAAAAAGAAGGAGAATTCACATAATGAACTAAGATCACCAAATAATTTCTTCAAATTGTGTAACGCTTTTAAAAGCTTAAAACCATATTTGTTTTTGATTTCTTATTTTTATTTTTTTAATGCTGGGAGAAAGTTGAAAATCAAAAATCAAAAACAAGAAAAAAAATTTGTACAGTTTGATTTTTAGTTTTTCAACGAATAAAAATGAAAAAAAAAATCATATGAAATATGCCGAATATAATTTGTTATTTTTCCTTATTAAAAGTTTAGATGAAAGAGTGGTTAGTAAAAATTGATTTTGTTTTTGATTATCTATAGGTGGCCTTTTGATAAATCATAAAATATAAACACTAATACATGTGTTTTTGTTTTTTATTTTATTTTTATTTTATCATACTAATACATGTGTTTTTTTTTTTTTTTTTTTTGAACACCTACTAATACATGTGTTTGATAAGAGCTTTTACACGGCATTTCAAATAACATTTAGTTTGTCCAAAAAAAAAAAAAAATTTTATGTAGTTGAATAATTAATTAAACAATTAAATTATTCGTTTGGCAAAACCAAAAAAAATTAGTTTAACTTTTTTAGTAGTTCTTAATATCAAAAGCCTCTTGACTTTAAAAAAAAAAAAAAAAAAAGAAGTCATCTTTCAAGAAGACCGTGGGCAACGTTTGTTGATGTATTTCCAAAATTAGATATGTTAATGAAATGTTTAAAATTTGTCCCGATGTTATTTAAAGTATTTTTTACATGTATGAGATGTGTGTCGACACACAATCTTACAGAATGAAAATGTAGAGTTGGGTGTCGACACACAGAGCCCGTGTGTTGACACACAATCTTGCAGAAGCACACGAAACAAAGCTATGTGTCGACAAACAGATCAGTTTTTTGCAGTTTCGGTTCACGACTTTTCCCCGTTTTTGGCACCCCTTTTCGTGGTGTTGCTTGTGACATCTCATTTCGTTGTTTTCATATATATTCTCCCATTTGATCAGATTTATGATTACTTGAATGAATTACAAAAAGTAAGAAAGATTTGTAAGAACTTGTGATTCAAAGTGTTGAAAGTTCTTGATAAAACTTCATTCTCATTCATCTCTTTTGTCCCCTTTTTTACACACTTTCACTTCATTGTTTTGGTTGTCGTTGTATCCTCGAGACTATTTCCTACGCTGAAATAAGTCTGAAGGAAAGTGACTATACGGCCTCAACACCTGAGATCTCTAGGACACCCGTTCTTGCGAGTTTTGCAAGAGTTTACACCAACAATCTTAAGACTTACTTTGTTTTGTGATCTTGGTTTGATATGGCTTCGTCATTGAGGGAAATGATAGCGAATTTTGTGAAGTTGGACCGTTTTGGTGGTGGTAAGTTTTGCCGTTACCAGAGGAAGATGCACTTCCTAATCACTGCCCTAAATGTGGTGTATGTTCTGAATACACCATTCCCTACCCTTGCTACTGAGAAGGAGGAGACACTGGCAGAGCAACGAGCTCGGTTGAAATGGGAGAATGATGATTACATCTGTAGAGGCCACATACTGAATGGGATGACGGATGCCCTCTTTGACATCTACTCCAACGTGCCCACCGCAAAGGAATTGTGGGACGCTTTAGAGGCACGCTACATGGCGGAGGGCGCCACAAGTAAGAAATTTTTGGTTAGTCAGTTTAATAATTAAAAGATGGTTGATGAACGTCCGGTCATAGAGCAATTCCATGAAATTGAAAGAATTTTAAATAACTTTAAAGAACATAGCATGAATATGAACAATACCATCGTTGTGTCTTCTTTGATTAACAAACTTCCCCCTTCGTGGAGAGACATCAAGAAATCTCTCAAACACAAGAAGGAAGATATGTCAATCGAAGAGTTGGCTAACCATTTATGAATTGAGGAACGTTACAGGTTACAGGATGACCACAAGGAATGCCCCGGTGACATTGGGAAAATCAATGTTATAGCTGAAAGGCAATCGAGTCAAGGAACCAAAATAACCGGACATTCCCAAAAGAAGCGAAACAAGAAGAAGGCCAAAGTGGTCTGTTGGGAGTGTTAGAAACCCAATCACCTAAAGAGGGACTGTTTTTCCCTAAAGAACAAGAAAGGCAAGGGGCTTGATTATCGCAAAAAAACTCGAAATATAGGTTCATGGCAATGATATCGAAGATCAATCTAGTCGAGAGTGATGACTTTTGATGGATTGACTCGTGGCCACAAAACATGTTTGTAAAGATGGGGGTTCTTCAAAGATTTAGAACCCATAACAACGGAACTGTGTTGTTTATAGTCAATGGAGCGAGTGTACAAGTTAAGGGCAAGGGAAAAGTTGACTTACTTTTCACTTCTGGGAAAACTCTTACCCTAACCGATGTATGCTACACCCTGGATGTTAAGAAGAACCTCATGTTTGGTGGCCTATTGAATAGGTTCGGGTTCAAGTTGGTCTTCGAGGCCGACAAGGTTGTTGTGTCAAAGGGGGGTGTCTTTGTTGGCAAGGGATACCTGTGTAATGAGATGCTTAAGTTAAATGTTGATAATAAAATTGATAGTTTGGTTTATATTCTTGACTCTTCGTGTCTATGGCATCAAAGATTAGGACATATGAATTTCCGTAGGATGCATGAAATGGTTAATTCGTCATTGATACCACATATTGATAAAGTCGATGATGAATGCAAAACGTGTATGTTAACGAAAATAATGAAGTTACCATTTCCATTGGTTCAAAGAGAAATGAAATTACTCGATTTAGTACATAGCGATTTGTGTGACTTTAAAAGTACTCCGACTATAGGAGGAAAAAGAGACTTTATAACTTTCATTGATGGTTATTCAAGATTTTGCTATTTGTATCTAATCAATCATAAAGATGAATTTTTAGAGAGATTTAAGGCATATAAAGCGGAAACCGAACTATACTATGAGACCTTCCTGAAACGACTTAGGTTAGACCATGGTGGAGAATACTATGATCCCAAGTATTTTGAAACCACAAGAATAGTACATGAAGTAACAGCGCCCTACACGCCACAACAAAATGGTGTGGCTGAGTAGAAAAATCGAACACTAACCGAAATGGAAATTCCATGTTGTCATATTCCAGACTTAGTGATGGGTTTTGGGGTGAGGTTATGTTAATAGCCTGTCATATATTTTAAATCGAGTTCCAAACAAGAAAAGTAAAATAACCCCATATGAACATTGGAACGTCGACTCCTACAATTGAGTTATCTTAAAGTGTAGGGGTGTAGGGCAATCGTTAAAGTCCCCGAACTTAAACGCAAAACGTTAGGTGAGAGAGGCATCGATACAATATTTATTGGATATGTGTCACACATTAAGGCGTATCGATTCTATGTAATTGAGCCAAACGATTATATCAACGTTAATACTATAATAGAATCGAGAGATGCCATTTTTGATGAGAATCGGTTTACCTCTATCCCTAGACCAAGGGATTATGTACCGGTTGAGAATGATACCCCTAGTGTCATGTGATGATGATGATCGTCATGAGAGGGAGAAACTCCCTGAAAATGCTCTAGAACTCCGAGGGAGTACGAGAGAGAGGAACGAGAAATCTTTCGGATCGGACTTCTACACGTTTTTGGTAGAAGATTCGAGTAATGATATGGACCCCATGACTCCATATTGTTGTGTCATGAAGGTTGATCTCATGACCTTTGATGAGGCCATGAGATCTCATGATGCCTCCTTTTGGCGAGAGGCGATAAATGATGAGATAGATTCCATCATGGATAAGAATACCTGGGATTTGGTGGATCTTCTACGAGGTAGCAAGCCTATCGGGTGTAAATGGATCTTTAAAAAGAAAATGAAGGTCGATGGAACTATAGATAAGTTCAAAGCCTGATTAGTAGCTAAAGGGTTTACCCAAAAACATGGGTTAGACTACTTGGGTACATATGCCCCGGTGGCGAGAATATCGACTTTAAGAGTTTTGATCGCTCTTACCTCTATTTATAAACTAGTGATTCACCAAATAGATGTCAAAACGGCATTTCTGAATTATGAACTAGAAGAGGAGGTGCATATGACACAATTGGAAGGTTTTGCTGTTCCGAGTCAAGAGAGGAAGGTATGTAAACTCATACACTCTAGGTATGGGCTAAAGCAAGCCCCAAAGCAATGGCACCAGAAATTTGATCAAGTTGTTCTAAACAACGGATTCATTATAAATGAATTGGACAAGTATGTCTATAGCAAGTTCGGGAATGGCAAAGGTGTCATGATAAATTTGTATGTCGATGGCATGTTAATTTTCGTCATTTATTTGGAAGAAGTTGTTCTAAACAACGGATTCATTATAAATGAATTAGACAAGTGTGTCTATAACAAGTTCGAGAATAGCAAAGGTGTCATGATCAATTTGTATGTCGATGACATGTTGATTTTTGGCATTGATTTGGAAAAAGTAGAGAAAACTAAACAGTTTCTCTCGATGAACTTCTCTATGAAAGACATGGGTGAGGTAGAGGTGATGCTCGGTATAAGGATTAGAAGGAATGGAGATAAGATTTCCTTGACATAGTCTCACTACATTGAAAATGTGTTGATAGATTCAACTATGGTGCCTGTGCACCCACACCAATGGACCCTAGTGTAAAACTAGTACAGAATATGGGCACTCCTATATCTCAGTTGGAGTATGCCCGAGTCTTATGTACGCCATGACTAGCAGTAGGCCTAATATAGCCTATGCTATGGGAAAACTAAGTAGATATACTAGCAGTCTAAGTAAATTGTATTGGCATGTGGTGTATAGAGTACTGAAGTATCTTAAGAGTACCATAAATTATGGTATTTCTTATGTAGGGTATCCTTCCATTTTGAAAGGATACTACGATGCTAGTTGGATCTCCGATGTGGAAGATCATGCATCGACAAGCGAATGGGTATTTCTGCTTGGTGCGGGTGCGATTTCTTGGGGTTCCAAGAAATAGACTTGTATAGCTGATTCTACAATGGTGGTAGAGTTCATAGCTCGTGCTTCTGCGGCTAAAGAAGCTGAGTGGTTAAAGGATCTCTTGTATGAGATTCCTTTGTGGCCAAAGCCAATCTCACCGATATCTATCAATTGTGATAGTCAGGCTATGCTATCGAAAGCGTACACTGAGGTGTACAACGGAAAGTCCAGACACATAGATGTAAGACACAGTATAGTGAGACAACTTATTCGAGAAGGTGTCATCACTGTGGACTTTGTGAGAACCAGTCAGAGTCTAGCGGATCCGTTTGCGAAAGACCTAGTTAAAGACTTGGTTATAAAAACTAGTGAAGAGATGCGATTAAAACCTGTCATTATTAGTCGCCCATGAAAGGCCCTCAACTCGACACCTGGTATGACGTCAGGTCTCGGGTTCAATGAGTGAGACATATCATCCGTGTGACTGCAAGCCCTAAAAGAGAATTTTTCCATCCCGCGTGAGAAGTGCTTGGTTACATGCGTCAGAGAATCTAAGAGGATGACCGTATGCTCTTAATGGACCTGGTTTTATATTATTACTGAATGTCGAGTCGTAGGAACGTGATCAGTGGGGTCCACCCTAGTGAGTGTGAAGTTTGGCCACTTTAAGGGGTGATTTTTGATAAAGGGTTTAGCCATGAAACACTCATGAAGGGTACATGACATAAGGCTTCATATGTGTTGATCTGGGAGTTGTAGGGTGTGTACGGGGAGTACGCCTTATGCGTGATGAAATAGTCGGTTAGTCAAATGGGTTGTACGGTTCAAAGCTTGGTCTACCATTTTAGATCCGATTAACTGTAATGGTGTCTTCACTAGCTGGGGGTTCAATCGAGAGACATCCTTATTGATGCACAATAAGGCCTCCTTTAATTTAGAGATGTTGTTTATGAGAATGGTTGTATTTTGAAAATGGCGAGGGATTGTTGACGTATTTTCAAAATTAGATATGTTAATGAAGTGTTTAAAATTTGTCCTGATGTTATTTAAAGTGTTTTTCTACATATATGGGATGTGTGTCGACACACAGGGCTCGTGTGTCCACACACAATCTTACAGAATGAAAATGCAGAGTTGCGTGTTGACACACAGAGCCTGTGTGTCGACACACAATCTTGCAGAAACACATGGAACAGAGCTGTATGTTGACGCACAGAGCTATATGTTGACACACAGGTTAGTTTTTTGGCAGTTTCGGTTTGTGACCTTTTTCGGTTTTTGGCCTCCCTTTTTGGTGTGTTTCTTGCCATGTCTCACTTTGCTGTTTTCATATATATATTCTACCCTTTGATCAGACTTATGATTACTTGAATGAATTGCAAAAAGTAAGAAAGATTTGTAAGAACTTGTGATTCAAAGTGTTGAAAGTTCTTGAAAAAACTTCATTCTCATTCATTCATCTCTTTTGTCTCTTCCTTTGCACACTTTAACTTCATCGTTTTGGTTGTTGTTGTATCTTCGAGACTATTTCCTACGCTGAAATAAGTCTTATGGAAAGTGACTACATGGTCTTGACACTTGAAATCTCTAGGATATCCGTTCTTGCGAGTTTTGCAAGAGTTTACACCAGCAGTGTTTAGGGTTCAGAGTTTAGCTCATAAAATATTAAATTACCACTAAACTTCTCTGTTTTCTCAATTTTCAAAATAGGGCTTTGTTTAATTTTGTAACAGGTGATCCATTGACTTTTTTTTCAATAATTAGATAACTCTAAATATAGAATCAACACACCTACTAAAGTGGAGCCCGAGCAAACCCACAAGAGTCGTGAAAAGAAACAAGACAAAACAAAATAGAATAATAGACCTCAGAACCCCTAGATGCCCACCAACATGCCAGCCCCCTGAAGTAGAACAACGTATCCCAAAAAATTGAGATGTCTATACCTATACTAACCCAAACACGGAGAACCAAATGAAGAACACTTATAACAATTCCCGAAACACATAACGCGAAATGGATCATACTCAGGATGGAGGTGTGGGCTGACTTCTTCTTATGATGCTGCTGCTTCTTGTGGGTAAATCCTACAGAGATATCGGCTTCGATAGAGCAAAAGAGAAGATGCATGTCGCAGTCAGGACCATCATATCTTAAGCCCAATTTCTTGCTAAGTTCCCAAGCTTGATAATCTCTATGGAGGGTGGAGGAAGGCGCAACATAGGGCTTAACATGATGAGGTACAGGACCAATTTTAAAGGAGAAAAAATCAACATAGCACTAAACATGCTTTTGACCAGTATAGGCACGGAGATCATTACTCAATCGATCTTCCCCCAACACCTCCTCACCGACCTCCACCTGAATACCATCTCCAACAGAAACACCATTATTATCTTGTAATGCCAGCAAGCCACCCAATGCAAAGGATGCACCCGCTGCAACACCATCTTCATCAAAATTTCAACTACTTCCTGTATGAGGTGGGGTTCGTTAAGATAAGCTAAACTCAAGCTCTAGCTACACGCTCGACTTGATATTCCCTGCAAGATCAAACAAACAGTTAGAGCGGCCCGTGGAGCAACCCACGGGGGACCCCTTCGACGCTCAAGTCAATATCCATATTATGAAATAGTAAATAAGGGCAAGTAATAAATGAACTATTAGAAATAAAATAGTTAGCCTGGGGAGAATAAGGTGTTTGAAGATTATTGCTCTAGGGAGATGATCGCAGGAGTGGATGCCCTTGAAGGAGGCGTGTAGCCCCCTTTTATAGAGGAAGGATGCTTTTGGATGAGTATCCCTTTTTGATAAGTATCAATTTATGTTTGATTCTATCCTTTTGTACTTGTGTGTAAGTATGGTTTTCTACCGGGCGAATTGCGTTCTATTTCTACTGGACAAATTGCGTTGTTTTTCTACTGGCTGAATTGTGCTGGTTTTCTACTGGGCGAATTACGCTGTATTTCTAAGGGCGAATTGCGTTGTATTTCTACTGGGTGAACTGCGTTGGTTTTCTACTTGGTGAACTGCGTTGGTTTTCTACTGGGTGAATTGTGTTGGTTTTTAACAAGGCGAATTGCGTTGTATTTCTACCGGGTGAATTGCGTTGTATTTCTACTGGGCAAATTGCGTTGGTTTTCTACCGGGCGAATTGCGTTGGTTTTCTACCGGCGAATTGCATTGGTTTTCTACTAGGTGAATTGCATTGTATTTCTATCGGGCGAATTGCGTTGTATTTCTACCGGGTGAATTGCGTTGTATTTGTACATGGCGAATTGCATTTTATTTCTACTAGGCAAATTGCGTTGTATTTCTACCAGGTGAATTATGTTGGTTTTCTACTGGGTGAATTGCATTGGTTTTCTACTGGGCGAATTGCGTTGGTTTTCTACTGTGCAAATTGCGTTGGTTTTCTATGGGTGAATTGCGTTGTTTTTCTACTGGGCGAATTGCGTTGTATTTTTATTGGGCGAATTGTGCTGGTTTTGCTTTAATAGTTGTCGAAATAATTGTTTGTGTAACCTACTTGCCCATCTACAGTAGTAAACTGCTCAATTATAGTTTACCAACACTGCCAGCTGCTAAGGAAGTAATTGCCACTGCCACTGGTAAATTATTTGGTCTTGCAATACCACCAGCTTCCCTATTATCACTACACCTGGCCACTTTCTTACCTTTCCTACTAGCTAGCTTTGCAAATCTATTCAGCTTCAGGAGGCCCTCGATACCATTCAGCCTCTTCTCTTTCCATTTTTGTCCAGTCCATGCACCTGCGTTCATAATTAACCTAGCTTTTTTTCCGGTTGCATTATTGAAATCGGAATAAAAAGAAACACCGAACCCGATATCTAAGCTCGGAACTATCCAAATTCCAGTGGCGCGGGCATCTTCTTTGGCAAGAGCAGCCTTCAAGCACCGCCTGCATTAGCCCCAGCGTCACTTGATTCCAGGCCACCGCGAATGAGACATTGCCCACTTTAGCCATCCCGTCACTAACGTTCAAGCCACTATACACATTACAATCACCTGTCACTTTAGCCCGACCACCGCCAGTTTCTAAATCGCCACCCACCTCAACCACATGGCCACTAGACTTCACACCCCTGCCGCATCACCCTCCACACCATAGGTTTTGGAGACACTCTTGGCCGTAACAAATGCAAGCATTTGCAGAATACCTCAGACGAGATCCGGACAACATCAAATGCATGGAGTATGACATTAAATTACTTCATTTTTTTTGCATAACATTAAATTACTTTCTAACTTAGCATAACTACATAATAAAAAAAAATATATATTAACATTCACCGGAGGAAAATATTAACATTTACAGATCATAGCTTAACTTTTTCAATTATTTTTAATTTTTTTTAACATTAATTATTCTTAATGTTAAGTGTGGTAATTGTTAGAATATTATATAACTCGTTAATATGTATAACTACCGTACCCAAACAATAAATGTTATGTGACATTGATAATCAAAAGTTGGTAATGATATTTTATTAACTTTATAATTTTATTTACTCCATATCCCTTTTCAGAATTATAAACAAAGTAAAATAACTAATATGATGAAATAATGATATCTAATTATTTCTTTATAACAAATGCTAGATTACATGAATTAGCTAACAGTTAACGGGTTATTGCAAAGAATTAGTTGTTGATACTTGTTGTACCTTATTTTTACATCTTTTATACCTCATTCCTATGACATATTTGACTTTTACATGTGTGTTTTAATGCAATCTAAGTATATTTAGGCTTGGAATACATCAGAGCAAACAAAAGTTGAAAAGTGGTGAAAGCAAGCAGAATTTAGGCATATTTGAAGACTACACTGAGAAACCCAACCAAATGTGTAAAAGAAAGACCCATCGGGTCGTAGTTCGATATCCCAAATAGATTTCGTAAGGTTTCAGAAATTAATCGACCAATTGGTATAAGGACCGATTGATCAGCAGCTTACCGTGGGGTGGAACCTACAGTAGGATTGTCAATCAATTGGCCAACAGTGGCAATTGATTGAGAGACTACAGTGCACCCACTGATCGATTGGCCTTCAGTGTCGATCGATTGGCCAAATTCTCACAGGGAACCCTAGGTCATGCTGCAGGTATAAACAGAGAGGAGGAGACCTAATTTTTCCCATCTTTTGCCTCGTATCCTCTCCTTCCCGAA
The DNA here is from genome assembly GCA_018398585.1 of Simmondsia chinensis. Classification (NCBI taxonomy): domain Eukaryota; kingdom Viridiplantae; phylum Streptophyta; class Magnoliopsida; order Caryophyllales; family Simmondsiaceae; genus Simmondsia; species Simmondsia chinensis. The sequence goes on from JAGTTD010000001.1 coordinate 39,302,041, forward strand.
GCCGCTACGAGATGCAAAGGTTCTCAAACGTTGAAGTACAGGTGGTCGGAATGCTGAGGGATCAAAGCTCGAATCAACGTCAACACTAATTAAGGGAGTCTCTATTTCCTAGTTTTTTCCATTATTTATTTCTTTTGAATTTAATGATGTGTAAAATCCCATGGAAGAGTAGGCTCTTTTAGTTTAGGGATGAGGGATGGGTAGCCATCCGTATCCTAGATTTGTATTATACTTTGACGGTGATTTTGTTATGTTATTTTCACACCTCTGTGGGGAATTATTAATGTTATTTGGTTTTCTTTGGATGTGCTTGTAGCCATGTTTAAATTTCCAATGTATTAGCATTTTGTATTTGACCTTGTAGTCTAGACCATAACATAACAGGTTTTCACGCGTGGTCAAGGTTGAGGTTGTATTCGACCTTGAACATAATCTTTTATACAAGTTAATATTGAATTAGGAGGAAGAAAGGAATTAAGTAGTGCTAATGAGATAACCTATGCTATACTTAATGATGATAAGATATCTTATGCCTTTAGACTAGTTCGTTACCCTAAGCCTTAGTTTAAATATTAACCCAGGTTTAGTGCTTGTAGCTTAAGCCTTTTAAATCTAAGTAGAATATAATGACGGGATACGACATAAACTACCCTAAATTCATTCCCTAAATTGTCCTTAATTGAATTGACACCCTTTCGTATTGTTTTCATTGCTTTGTTTTCAGTAATTATTCGACAACCAACAAAAACCCAATCTGAATCACTCTTTAATGACTGAATCAAGCTTAATATAGTTTCCCCGAGGATACGACACCTGTATACCTGACTAAGCTACGATGATCTCATATACTTGCGAGTAGACAATTTTAAAATCTCATATACTTGCGAGTAGGCAGTTTTAAAACACACTTTAAAAATCACATGCCTGAGAATCGACAGGCTAAGTTAGATTTAGGTATTATCAAGTTCTTTTTTCCTCTTTTCTTTTTGTTTTTATTACTTAGTTTTAACTTTAGGGTTGTGGTTAGAGCGAATTCGACTGAGTTTTCGTATTGTATGCACGGTAGATGTTCAATCAACCTAGAATTGTTACATTACATTGTGGAAATTGAGGTGGATCTATCTACCTTGAGGCGATACGAAGCAAGTGTGAATACATCGCAAACCATGGCCGATAACGCACACCTTTGATTGGGGACCACTTTGTCCCCCCATCGTAGGTCACACCCACTGAAGTTGCATTACCTGCCATGGGTAACGCCAACGAAATCAAGCCTGGGGTTATCAACATGCTTATCGCTTTTTATGGGAAGCCGATAGAGAGCCCATACGAGCATCTTGCTATATTTATTGAAATTTGCGAAACCTACCACTATCAAGGTGTCTCAACTGATACAGTTAGACTACGCCTTTTTCAGTTTTCGTTAAAAGATGTAGCTAATAGGTGGTTTCAATCCCTACCCAGGGGTGAAATCACCACTTAGAATAACCTTCAACAAGGTTTTTGGTCAAATTTTTTCCTAAAGCTAGAATGATGGCTATTAGGAATGCTATAAACAGTTTTAAGACAAAAGGACTAGGAGCAATTTCACGAAAGTTGCAACAGATTTAAGGAGCTCCTTAGAAGTTGTCTTCACCACAAGTCGCCCAAGTGGGCTTTGTGGAAGGTTTTTACGATGGTCCGACTTTTGGAATTGATGTCCTAGAAAACCTAATTAGTTAGTTTTAAATATGAAATAAATAAAATTATTTTATTTATTTATTGTATGATTATGTTTTATGGATCAACATGCATGTGATTGTTTTCTAAAATATTCCATGAGATGGACGTTGTCGAAGATGGCATGTCAGGTTTGGCTTAAGTGGTCAATGAGATTGAACCACATGTAGACTTAGATCAAACTAGTGATATATTGTCAAAGTATGTTGGTAGTCGGTAATTTGATAAGTTTGGAAAATTTGTCTGATAAGACTATAACATGATACTTTTGATGACTTGTCTTGGTCATGTGGATAGGGATCCAATAGTATTATATTGGTGTTGTCAATAAGATTGGGAAACTAAGTAGGACCACCTGAATTATTTGTTTCTTAACTGCTATAAAAAATAATTAATTATGTAAACTCGTGCATGGATTGTTCATTGCATGGATTGTTTATTGCTTTGATGTGCCAAAATTAATAACTTGAATCTTAAGTGCGTTGGGAAATGGCATAAAGTGTGCAAGGACAGTTGTTTTACATTGAATCTATAGTCTCTAATGTGATAAAGAAGTCCCTTTAGGTGATTCACAAATATAAGAACATATTGTAGAAAGACGTTCGACTCCACGTGTTCTGGAATCTTTGGCCAAAGTATTCCGTATGTTTAACATATGGAATTAATATGGAAATTATTTATGTATTATTGAATTGTTCAAGAAAGGCAAGTTGCGAACTACACCGAGAGATGTGAGAAAAGTAACAATAGTAGTTTTCAAAATTGTTCAAGCATCTATTGAAGGAATTAGGAACCTCAAAAGGGTAAATATAACATGAGTCAAAATAGTTTTGTCTCTTTTATAAAAGTAATGGACATTAATATTTTAAAAGGAATTGCCTAGGTACTTAGATACTATTGTTGCCAAGATGGAAAGCCAACATGACAAGGTATTCGATATCCTCTCTCCTCTAGTTGTAACTGGTAGGTAGTTCATTAGTATTCTAGTGAATGGGTTTTGAGTAAAGGAATCAAAAGATTCAAATAATGTAGTTTACTATTTTAGTAGCTATTTTATTGTACCAGTTTCTTTAGAAATTTAATTTCTATTTGCTATTTATTTTAAAATAGTCTTTCGATTTTTTTTTTTTTCCGAAAAATAGACTGATGGTTAAGTAAATGAAGTGTTTGTTACAAAGGGTGCATTGATAGATGGTTGTCTTATTATAATCAAAACTATGTTCCTGGCTATTTATTCGTCTAATATAAGCTAAGCTATGTAACCATGTAAAAGCAGAATTTTTTGAAGTCCATATAGCTTTTCAGTGGTACTTAATCTTAGGTCACATTAATTTGGTATGATTCAAAACTGGTTTGATTTATCTTACGGGATCATTAAATACTAAAACGATAACCAGTATGTGAATCATGTTCAAATTAATGGTGACTAAAAGAGTCTTTAATAGTAAAGGCAATAGTCCCACTAAGCTACTAGAACTTGTTCATGAAATGTTTATAATTTTTAAAAGTTTAAGTGAGAGGAAGCGATGAGTATTTCATAAAATGTTTATGAATATGAAAATTGAAGTCTTGAATGCTTTAAAAGGCTGAAAGAATCAAAGACTAAAGTTGGGATTATTTGGGTAACTATATCAAGTCACTTTGATTAGATTGAAATGGCGGTTCAGAAGAATTGTTATTTTTCCTTATTACAAAGAGTTGTAGAAAGGATCAATAATGTGTATTGAATATGATAAGATTCATATGATGAGTCACATTTACATATGAAAAGGTTTGCTATGTAAGATGTTTTAGAAAGTGTTCTAATCGTACAAAAGATAACTTGTGTTGGATAGATAGATAGTATGAGATATTGTGTCACTACAGCTTGATACAACTTATGGAGTAGATGATGTATTAGATATATCCTCAACTAGGTTATTGTCACACTAAATACATGAGAGCTTTTGTGTAGTCAGAGGATGGTCAAGGTCACCTGATGGATTCATATCTTCACTCTTAACGGTTAAGCTTGATGAAGAATTTGATCCTTAATGTAACTCTTAAGTATAAAGATGCAGATCAATCGGTCAGGACAATGAAAGTTAAGTTAAAGTAATTGTATTTTGACTATGTCTTGAAACTTGTGGAGGCGTCAAAAGATATTAAGTCCAATAGATTGGATCTCAATGGATGTACAAGAATAAAAGAGTTGTGTGGATGAGAAGGTTAAGATCTTCTAGGATAGATTGATAGCAATGGGTTATACCCTAGAGGAAAGATTCGTCTTTGATGAAACCTTCTAGCAAGATTCTATGCTTAAGTCCATAAGGATGCTCTTATCTATTGTATCTCATTGTGATGAGCTATGAGAAATAAAAGTCAAGACGACATTTTTTGAATGGTCATCTTGAAAAAGTTATGTATATGATACAACTAGACAAGTTTGTTGCCAAAAATCAGGAGCATATAATATGCAAACTGAGGTAGTCTGTTTGTAGAGTTATATAAACATCTTATTCATTGAATAGTAGATTCGATGATGGCTAATCAAATCATAGGGATTTGAATTAATGGTTAGTGAACCATCAATGTACGAGTGACAAAACATGAAAGTAAAGACTTTCTAAGTGTTGCATATAGATGAGATTCTACTCATTAAGAATGGTGTAAAATTATTATGAGCTGTTAAGGTTTAGCTATTTAGTTAGTTTAAAAATAAAATACCTAAGATGAGCCAATTATGTTCTAAGGATCAAGCTTTAGCAAGATTCAAAAAAAGGATATTGAGTTTATCGTGGGTTTTTTGTTTTAAAAGGGAGTTTAGATGTTAGACGTCTGAAGTCCATGTTTACCCTTTTCATGGGAGTTGATGGTAAAGAGTGAAACAATCTTGTATTACTTACTTCACTATGGAAGTTGGACACTTGACAACTATGAAGTTTTTGAGTAGATTACTTGACTCAGAAGGTTCATAAAAGATAAAAGGATGAGAGCAAAGGTATGGGACAATGAAAGATCCATATGGGTTAAAGTTTATAGTCAAAGTATTGCCAGATTCCTAGGGGATAGTTATGCAATACAAGGCTAATTGGGTTTACGACAAATGGGAGATTGTTGGAATTGGTGTCCTGAAAAACCCAATTAGCTGGTTTTAAATATTAAATAAATTATTTTATTTATTTATTGTTTGATTATGTTTTACGAGTCAAACATTTGTGTGATTGTTTTCTATTATGTTCCATGAGATGGATGTAGTCTAAGATGACATTTCAGGTTTGAACCACATATATGCTTAGATCAAACTAGTGGTATGTTGTCAAAGTATGTTTGTAGTCAGTGATATGTTCAGACAACTTGTCTAATAAGACTATAACAATGATACTTTTGATGATTTGTCTTGGTCATGTGGATAGGAATCCAAGAGAATTATGTTGGTCTTGTCAATAAGATTGGGACACTTAAAAAGACCACGTGAATTATTTGTTTCTTAACTACTATCAGAAATAATTAATTATGTAAGACGATAACTCTAAATCTAGGAAACAGTCTGAACTCATACATGGATTGTTTGTTGCTTTGATGTACCAAAAGGATTAGTCAAAAGTGTGTTGACTTGAATCTTACGTGCGTTGGGTAACGGCATGAAGTGTAGCGGGAATAGTTGTTTTACGTGGAAACCATAGTCTCTAACGAGATAAAGATGTTCTCTTAGTTGATTCGCAATTATACGAACATATTCTAGAATTTTTTGGGGAATTATTCCATATGTTTGACATTTGGAGCTAGAGTTAGATTATCACCGAGGTCCCTTTGCAAGCCTCAACTTTAGCATCGATTGAATAAATTGAAATCGAATTCATGGGATGAATTATTCATTTATGAGATAAATAAATTTTTATGCTAAACAAACATTTATGAGATGAATAATTAATAATATAAATTATATCATGTTTTAAACGAAAACTTAAAAAAGGGGAAAGGCCAAATATAAAAGCTACGTGCCCAATTTGAAAAAAGGGAAGGGCGCGTGCACACACCCAAAATAAGAAAAGGAAAAGCTGGTTCCTGACGTTAGCAACCCAATATCACCAGGACATGCCATCTCATGTATGCGGCTGGGAATTTTGCTTATAAATACGATATTTGTCTTGAAAAATTATATTTTTAGGTTTTTGGAACCTGGTTTCTCTCACGACGAAAGCCCTAAAATTATTTTAGAGGTTTTCTCAATTATTGTTCAGCATAAGTTTCTGAAAAATTTGTTTTTTCTAAAGGACAAATTTTGCTATGAAATTTTTTCTAAATTAAATATTTTTGGAGCCCACACTCCTAGTGTTAGAAAGGGTCATTGCGAAGAAAACCTTAAGGTGTCTGAATATTCTTCTCCTAATTTAATATCTTCAAGTTGGAGTTTGGATTTGCGCTTCAGGTAAGTCTAAATTAAATATTTGATATTTAATTTGCTTTCTTTTATTTTGTTTATTCTACATACCATGTTTATACTTGTTTTATTCGATGTTTTTATTTGTCGTATTATGAACCTATTAGAGTAAGATCTAAATCTAATTAAATAGGACCCGTTGCCAAAAACGGCATAAAATAAAAAACTATTACCTAATATGGCTCATTTTAAAAAATATTTTCCCAAATGGCCTCCATGTCATCAATTTTCAAAATTTAATTTTTTGTGTTTTGGGGTACTTGACATTTTAAACCTTTTAAAATTTTTTATTTAATTTTTTAATAAATTATTAATTATTAATTAAATTAAATATTTTAATTATATTTTTATTATCATGTTATATTTAGTTTGATAACATGAGTTTTAGTTAAATTATATATGTAATTTATAATAAAAAATTTAAATTAAGTTGTTTGTTAAATATTAAATAATATTATCTATACATAATTTTTTAATTTACTCATTATTATAGTTATATAATAATAGTTGTTTGCTAATATAACATTTAATATAAACTATTATTTTTAAAATTATTATCATAGGAAGGGAGGTATTTTCAAAACAAAAATAAAAATTTTTAAATTTGATGACATGGAGGCCATTTGGATAAATATTTTTTGAAATAGGACATTTTAGGTAATATTTTTTTTATTTTGAGCCATTTTGGGCAATGGTTCATTAAGCAGTTTAATTAGGTCAGGGCTTTGTATGTAAAATTAACAATTTTAAATTCATTTTTCTACTACGCCTGCTCTAGTCAATTTAGAAAACTTTTTTGAAATATATTCCCAACACTAAGAGCTTCTAACAAGCAGATCGCTATTACTTCATTGCGGGGTAGCATTTATCTTACAAGATGAGGATGAGACATGGAGGTTATTTGAGCGCTTAAGCGAACCCTCCCTCGAACAAGCCTCTTCCATGAGGGTGGCTAGATAGAGCACACATGGTGTCTGCGAAGTAGCACTTAACAATTCTGTTAACCTTAGAATGGACGCCCTTAGTAGGAAAATGGACCATATTATGAATTTAATGCAAATCCAACTAATGTGCCCAGTCGACGCAGCTGAGTCATCGGGTAGTACTGCTCCGTATGGCATTTTTTCGAGTAAGGATCATTCTGTTCTTGATTGTTTATATGCATCTCAATTCCCCAAATACGTTGAGGACCAAGTTTATGGAGCATAAGGATATTTGTGGAATAGCAACCCATTCTCCAACACCTACAACCACAGGTGGTGCAATCATCTGAACTTTTCGTGGGAAAAAAAAAAATGGAATCAAAATCAACCCATGAGGTAATCAAGGCCTGGATTCGTAGGTAACACACCCCCTCCAGGTTCTCAGGGAGGGCAAAGGTATGATGCTCAACCTCAATCCACTGCTACTCATGCTAACCCTCCTCCCCCATCTCTAGGTCACACTTCACAATTTGAGGAGCGCATGCTCTGTTTTATAGAGGACACTACCCAACTGGTTTGTTCTCATTCTCAATCTATTACAAAATCAGAGAACCAGGTAGAATAGTTGACCCAAGTACTGAATAGGAGAGAGGAAGGGAGACTACCCTCCTAATCACTCACGAACCTCGCATGATCGACTAGTTCTTACCCTAGCTTGCTCATTCACAAGTAGGTTAAGGTTATGTCAGTGTCAGTGTTAGGAGGGGAGAACCTTAGGGAGGTTGTGGTTGAAGCCAAGAAGGATGTGACTCCCCCTCCCATTACTGATAGGGACAGATCACGAGATAGGTTTATGAATCCACTGTCCCTTTCCCTTCGGCCCTTGTAGGACTGAAGAAAAAGGACGACTCAAAGAGGGCTGAGCTCATAGACTAGTTTAAGCACCTAAAAATCAACCTACAGTTGATTGACGGTGTTAAACATATTCCTATGTATGCTAAGTTCCTCAAGGACCTCTCCTTGAAAAGAAGTGCACACAGGACCACACTCCGAAGATGGTTCGACTCTTGAAAAAGTGAGTAGTATTCTAGTGTCGGGCGCCTTACCTAAGATTAGAGATCTCGGAGCCTTTATGGTCCCTTGTGTCCTCGTAAAGGGTTATACCAGTAAAGCTTTTTAGATCTAGGAGCGAGTGTAAACCTCATCCCTTACTCAGTTTTTCAAGAATTAGGTATAGGAGACCTTAAGCCAACTAATGTCACACTTCAGCTGGCCGATAGGATAGAGCGTTTAACTCGTGAGCTTGTGGAGGATGTACTTGTCAAAGTTAACAAGTTTGTCTTCCCAGTTGATTTTATTGTTCTAGATATGGACCCTATTCCTAGGTGGAAGAACAACACTCCTATTATTCTAGGTAAACCATTCCTAGCAACGACCGACATTGTAATTCGCTATAAGAGGGGAGTGTTAGAGGTTTCTTTTGGAAACCTTAAGGGAAAATTGAAGGTTTTGAACATTGCTTGGCACCCTAAGACTAAGGACGAGTTAGAATGTTACAGGATTGATGAAATTGGCCCTTCGGTAGAATTGGGTGCGCCCAATTCTATTAAAAATGCTGATTGGAGTAATGTCCCTGTCTTTGTCAGCAACTGTGAGTTAATTGCTAAATCATCAACTAAGCATGATAAGATAGAGATTTGAGACCCCGATGCTAGCCACGTTCCTCTCATTGATTGCCACAGGTCTAGAAACAATGTTAGGTTTGGGGATCATTCTTATAGGCTCATCCTGATTCATTTTGAGGACGTCGCCTCAAATTTTGGTTGATTTTGATTTCTATGCCACGTCCGATTGAAGACGTTAAACTTTGCACTCCTGGGAGGCAACCCAGCTTGTTTTGTTTCATAGTTTAGTTTGATTTTTTTTGTTTTTTTTTGTTTTAATCTCTCTCTACTTTTCAGGACTCTTTTGTTATGCCTACCATGTGGATCACTTTGTTTCTCAGATGTTCTAAATGCTTGTATTCTTGAATTTTTCTAGCACCACTAACAATTTGTTTAGTATTTTGTCTTCTACGTCCTATATTTTAGCTTGTTATTTCTACCTTTTGTTTTTGGATTTGCTCACCACGCATGACTGAATATGTCCACTCTGCACCACATATACCTCATGTCGTCTCTTTCCTTTCCTTGCTTATATTTGCTTTTGTTTGATTTGCATTGAGGACAACACAAGGTTTGGGTTTAGGGATAGCATGTATGGTTTGAACTTTTTGTTGGCACTAAAGGCCATTTACATTGTAATTTTGATGATAGCAATTATTTAGTGAGTCATTGTACTTAAATGTTCTAATCTTGTTTCTAAGTGACTCGTCAGAAAGTTAGAAAAAATCAAGGCTAATCATATTGATACCAAGCTTTCTAAGAAGATGAATCAAGTGGAACAGAGATCAAAGTTGAAGACAAGATTCATCCAAATTGAAGAGAACGAGATTTGAGTCCAAGTGCCTTAAGTCATTTATTTTTATTTTCTAGGACTTAGGATCGGGATATATAAATTGAGTCAAAATCTCAATATTGATATGTGATGCTCTAACAAAGATGTTTTTAAAATATTTTTGAAATTTCATTTTTAAATTTGATTTGAAAAATATTCAAGTCAAAATTTAAGCCAATCTAGTTTGTCAATAAAAATATTTTGTAAGATTGGTGTTTTGAAAAGCATGATCAAATCAAACAAGATCAAATTCTAAATGGGTGAGTTTCCAACTTGATTGAATCAATCAATCTTTGACTGAGCAAAATAAAGGAAATTAATTCAAAAATTAAGCTAATATGGTATAAATTAATCAATCAATTTACTTAGCTAATATGGTAAATCAACTAATTAATTAAGCTAATTGATCAAAAACGTTCAAATCTATCCAGGTTTGCTGAGTATCGACACATAGAACGAATGTGTCGATACACAGACAAACAGTAGCCCAGGTGAGCTTATGTGTGTCGACACACAACACAGCCCTGCAACAGCTCTAACAGCTACATTTTAACTTCAATTTTTTTTCCCATTTTTGAAAAAGTTTTCCAACGGCTCCTATGTCCTTTTGGCCTATGAATAGAGCTTAAATTCTTTGATAAAATCATTCAATTCTTCAACCTTTTATTCATCAAAATTTCTTGTGTTCTACTCGCGCTTTAAAATTTTTAATCTTCCGTTTTTCTTGAAGTTTGCTTGAGCATCACTAGTTTTCTTTATTGTTGATTATTAAGCTTAATTGGCATATCCTTAGCTTTGGCAAAGCTTGATCTAATGTAAATTCACTCTCGAAAGAGTGAAGAATTTGAGTGCTTTAATTTTTTCATTGCTTTAATTCATTCCATTGTCAAGGTTAGATCCTGAGCCTATAGTTACAAAAGGATCATTTGTAAAAGGTTGGTCTTGAGCCTACATACAAAAAGATTGGTTGTAAATGTTGGATCTTGAGCCTACGTACAAAAAGGCCGGTTGTAAAGGTTGGATCCTATGCCTAGTTTTAAAAAGGATCATCAAGCTTAGTTAAGGGCTCAAGTGATAAAGAGTAGTCACTTGAGGAGAGAACTAGCTTTCGGATTGGAAGTGAACTACTATAAAAATCATATTCATTGTTTTAGCTTTTAATTTGTTTTTTGGTTCTTACTGTTTAAATTTTCATTTAACCGTGAAAGAACCTAATTCACCCCCCTTAGATTGCTCTTTGGGACTTCGCTTTTTTTTGTTTGTCCTTTTAGCATAATTTTGCTTAAATTAGCTAAGCCTTTGCATGGATTAACATTTAATTATTGTGACTTATATTGAAGTTAAAATTTGAGATGTGTGCAAGGACTATTAGAATGTGTATGTAATAAGATTATTCTTGGCTTTGACTATTGAATTTGTTATTTTTTTGGTCTTTTAACTAGTTGAAGAGTTTATTACATTTTATCCTTAATCATATGACAAATCCTACTTTTAAGTTGTGAGAGCGGAAATAATTTTAGGAATTTGAATCAAGAATTTTACTCTTAACAATGTTGAAATCAATAATTTATCTCTTTATCTTGAGTGATTCTATTCAAAAAAATACCAATGCCTGTTCAATTAGATAAGTACCCATGACTTATTGATTTTTGTAGCCCCTATGTCTCGAGCAAGTAAAACTATAAGGGTGTTTTAACACCTGGTACTTTGAGCTAATTGGTTTGGGAGCTGTCGGTTGAAAGCTCACTATATGGGCCATAGGAAAAGCTTAAGAAGAATCAACTTCTTTAAGTCACTTGAATAAGCACCAATGCTTAATGTGAGTGAAATATTCTTCCAAGGTATGTGCTAGTAACGGCTTAGGTTGTGAATTCCTTTGACTCAAGCCATTAGGTCCGAGGAGTGGTCTTCACTCGGTACCCTAAGCCAACTGGATCGGGAGCCACCTGCCGAAAACTTGCTACACGCGTCCTAGGGAGACATGCCTAACCATGTGTTAATTAAAAAAAAGAGAGAAAAAGAAGAAAACAAGAAAGAAAAGAGAAGACTTGAGATTTCTTTATTGATTAAGGATAATTCGTTATGATACATTAATTATTCGCTCTATTCGTCTTAAATTTAGAAAGTTTGGAATAGGAAAAAGGAATAAAAGTTTTAAGTTCATTCACTAGTAAAAAGACCTGAATTGCGAAAACTTGAGTTAGATTACATAAATATTTTTCACGAGTAATTCTTGCCATCACATGCTTGATTAATGTTTTTCATCTGTAGCTAGTTTGAGCTGAATCTTGCTTGAGTACAAGCAAGGACTGGGTTTGGGGAAGTTGATGTGCCTTATTTTTTTACATATTTTATACTTCATTTTTACGACATATTCGACATTTACATGCGTGTTTTATTGTACCCTAGGTACATTGAGGCTTGGAATGCACCAGAGCAAACAAATGTTGAAAAGTGGTGAAATCAAGTAGAATTTAGGCATATTTGAAGACTACACTGTGAAACCCGACCACGCGTGTAAAAGATGGACCCATCGTGTCGTAATTCGGTATTTCAAATAGATCTTATAAGATTTCAGGAATTAACGACCAATCGGCACAAGGATCAATTGATCATCAACTTACTGTGGGGCAGAGCCTATAGTGTGACTTCCGATCGATTGAAAGTCTACAGTGGGCCAATCGATCGATCGGAAAAATTCCCGCAACAGACCCTAGGTCATGCTGTGGGTACAAGCAGAGAGGGGAAGACCTAATTTTTCCCATCCTTTGCCTCGTCTCCTCTCATCCTCTCCTTGCTGAAGTCGCTATAAGATCTAAAGATTCTCAAAGGCTAAAGCACAGGTGGTTGAAGTGCTGGAGGATCAAAGCTTGGATCCACGTCAATGGCAATTAAGGGAGTCTCTATTTTCTAGTTTTTTTTTTTTTTTTTTTCCGTTGTTTCTTTCTTTTGAATTTAATGATGTATAAAACTCTCATGGAAGAGTAGACTCTTTTCGTTTACGGATAAAGAAAGATAGCCGTCTGTATCTCAGATTTGTATTATACTTTGACGATAATTTTGTCATGTTATTTTCGTATCTCTGTGGAGAATTATTAATGTTACTTGGGTTTCTTTGGATGTGCTTGTAGCCATGTTTAGATTTCCAATATATTAGCGTTTTGTCTGCGAGCTTGTAGCCTAGACCATAACATAACAGGTTTTCAACGCGTGGTCAGGGTTGAGGTTGTACCTGATCCTGAAAACAATATTTTATACATGTTAATATTGAATTAGGAGTAAGACAGGAGTTAAGTAGTGCAAATGAGATAATCTAAGCTACAGTTATGGTGCTAAGATAGGTTATATCTTTAGACTAGTTCATTACCCTAAGCCATAATTTAAATATTAACACAGGTTTAGTGTTTGTAGCCTAAGCTCTCTAAATCGTTGTCATCAGTAGAATACCATAATGGGATATGAGATAAGCTACCCTGAATTCATTATCTAAACTATTCTTAATTGATTTATCACCCTTTCGTATTGTTTCATTGCTTTGTTTTCAGTAATTATTCGACAACCAACAAAAACCCAATCTGAATCACTCTTTAACGATTGAATCTAGCTTAATAATGATTTGATGAGGATATGACCCCCTATACACCCGATTAAGCTACAACGATCTCGTAAGCATGGTAGTAGACAGTTTTAAAATAGAAAGGAACATACCCAGTGCCTCAAGGGCTCCCAACCTGAAGAGAGGCCTTGAAGAGTGCCCCCAACCTGAGGGTGAGGACTTCCTAGGAGGTCACCTATCCTGGTACTACTCTTGTCCAAGCACGCCTAATTTTGGAGTTCTAATGGGATCCGATGACGGCGTGTTGGTGCCCTCTTTGGTGTAGACGGTTTTAAAATCACATCAATGCGCATGCCAAGCAAATATCTTAAAAAATGGTCCTAGATAGTTTATTAAATGCACAACCATTGCAAAATTGACAAATATTTTGTCTTTAATTTTGAATATCCTTTTTCTTTTTCTATCAAAATTGAAGATACTTCACTTACATAACTTTAGAAAAATTATCATTTAGGTACCCTGACATTTTAATATATACAATAAGGTACCTTGAGTTTTGGACATTTTATTACTTAAGTATCTTGAATTTTAAAAAAAAATTTACAATAAGGTACCCTTTTATCAAAAATTTGATTGAATTTCGTTAAAAATGCTAAAATTGAACATAATTTTCACAATATATAAGTATTTTTATTGGAATTTGATGATTTTTTGCTGACAAATACCAAAATGAAGCATATTTATGATAATTTTTAGGTGGTTACATTAACGTTTGGTGAATATTTTATATAATTCGTTGAATTTTTCATGAAAATATTGAACTTACATATATTATCGTATTCATGTCGTATATTAACATTTTTTTATATAAAATTAATCAAATTCTTTCAAAAAATTTACCAAATTCTATCATAGGGTACCTATCTGATAAAATATTTAAACCTCAGGGTTCTCTATTGTATATATTGAAATATTAGGGTACCTAAGCGATACATGCTCAAACTTTAGGGTATCTAAGAAATAATTTTCCTATAACTTTAAACATGGGAATTTATCTGTAAAATTTAAGCATCTATCATGTAGATTCTCTACTTTAAAGTTTAGTGAATTTTAACTGAATCCGACTAATTTTTATCACAAAATGTAAATGTGGTGTATTACAATAATACATATAAGCCATGTTGTGAAAGCTAACTATTTAACATAAATATGATCCAAATTTCGGCAAAGATACCTCTTTATATTGTTGAAATTAATTGTCATATCATTGTTTTCTGGCAAAAAGTTTTCATATACTAATAGATGATGTTTATAAATTGTTGTATTTTGTTCCACTTAACATTTTCTAACAAAAATCTATTAAAGTTTAATATGTCTAAGTGATGAAAAATTAAACCATATAATTCCTCATTGCATATATTAAACACATTATTTAGGTGATAGATATAAAATATTAAGATGCCTAAATGATAAATTTCCACATTAGCCATTCCGAAAATAGTATTGATTTATCGGTAATGATAAAATGGTGTTCGTTCAATATTTCGGAGTTATTGTAGTGATACTACCGCCAAAAATTAGGGATGATAATAGAGCGGGGCAGGAATAGGGATGCCTCTTTTATATCCGTATATGTCACCAAAACTTATTCTCTTACTCGTCCCATTAGGTACAAATCTATACCCATACCCACTCTATTAGCCCCGGTTATCAAACGGGTATCAATTACCCACCCCATACCCGCCTAATGTGAGTAACAATTATTTATCCCGTTTATATTAATACTTAATAATAATTTTCTCTAATAATTGACATAAAATTAAATAATTGAATAAAAATTGCAGGTAATGCAGCGAGGCATGATAAGTATCTACAATAACGAGTTTTATCCACTGTATTGCAATTCCTATCCATAAGAGAGATTTTGGATTTTAATACTTATTCTCTATAGTTGGTAATTTGGTGTACTTATTGAGGAAAAAAAAAAAAAAGAAAAAAACGAAAAGTTGGAACAGGTTTAACAAACAGAAGGCAATGGTAGGTAGCAGCTTCCCACGTGACCCATTTTACATACACTTAGCCCCTCCATTGAACTGACACGTGCCTTCTGAATCTGACTCCCCCAGCCTGTACTTGCTAGTCTTTTAAACTTGTCCACATTTTCAACTTCCAATCATCCAATCAATTAATCATTCTCAACTTGGATTGGAGCTTAAAATTGGAGTCAAAAATTTTAATTATGTTATTTGATTTACTTGTGGGAATTAAAATTATAATTTCACCATCTAATTTTATAAAATTACATTTTAATTAAAAATTATGCTTTTTAATTTCTTTAGAAAGGGATAAAAAATTATAATTTTATATTAATTTCATTGACCTAAAATTCAAAATGGCTCTTGATCAATTCAAACCAAAGATGACTTGAACTAAAGACTGAGACACAACCTAGGTTTTGACCCGAATCTCAAAATTACCCAACTCGAATGACTTGAACTTGAAATAACAAAAAATTACCTTAGCTTAAAGTCCAAAGTGACCCAATCCGATTGACCCGAAACTCAAGATGACTCAAATCAAAAAAAAAAAAAAAAAATTACTTTGACTTGATATCATGTAAATAAACCGAGCCACAGTTGCAATTACCCGACCAAATTAATGCAAAAGTCAATACGACACAAATCCAAAATAATCCAACCTATCTCAAACTTAGCCTAAGATGACTTGAAATTTGAAATGATACTACTCGGTTGTCCATAGACTAAGATGACTCGATCTTGAAATAACTTAAAACCTGATCGATTCTAGCCCAAATCCCCAAAAGACCTAAGCCTATTAACTGAAAATCCTAGATATTTCGAACAACAAATGATTAAATGCAATACTTGACCCGATTTGACTCGAAACTTGAATAACGTAAACTCAAAGTGAATCAATCCGACCATAATAACTCAAACGAATGTAAACCGCTCTGATCAAAAGCCCTTGATGATTCGAATCATTTTGTAATTATAATTTCAATCTCCAATTCCTTTGATAAACCAAACAACGGAATTTCAATTCCATCAGAAATGGAATTAGAATTGAAATTCTACGGTCCAATTTTAATTTCATGTGTCAAACAGAGCTTTAAAGTATTTAGGGTTTTCTAACCTAAATGCATATTAGAGCGATTAGATACGGTGTAGTAGTTAAACTATCTACTTGAGCATGAGGTATTGGGTTTCAAGCTAATTTTCCACTCCCTAGATGTTTGGGACTATCCGTAGATCAACATTATACTTTCTTATCTTGTTAAAAAAACATTAAAATACATACTAATTATATATTCAATCCATTAAATGTCAGATTGATAATTGGAGGGTGGCTCAGAGATAAATGTTGAACCCCGTTCAAGTACAAGTAAGGATAAAAAATATTGGGGCTAATATGTGCTCAAAGCATTGTTAGCGAATGGGAAACTTTAGATTATTCCAAAGGGTCAATGATCATAGAAAACGAAAACAATATATCACTAGAGTCAAAGATAACCCAGGGATCTGGTTGATGATTAATAGGGAAAAAAATAAGCAAGCAGGTCCTTGACGGCGTTGGACCTTGGCAGCAAAGCCCCGACGACATATACGAATCCCAGACAGCCCATACCCGATGCAGGACCACGACAGCCCTAGCGGAACCCGTATACCCTTCACGGCTGGCACTTGGTGCAAGACCTTGGCGGTACTAGCACAATGGCAATATGGCAAGCGTCTACCGGGAACCCATAATGGCACAACCTTGGAGGAGCCAACCTCCTACCAACCCCTTATAACCAGGGCACCGTGCACCTAACGCGAGCCTATAACAGTACGAGCTGGCATGCCCATCACGGCATACTCATCACGGCGCCTACCTCTTTATAGCAGCACCACACTACCGCCAACCCCTCTAGCCAATCACCAACCACCACCCGCCTAGCCAATCAGGGCCAAGCACCCGTCTTTAGCCACCACGCTAAGCCATCGCCAACCTACGATCACGGTACCGCTAACCGTCCACCACCTCTCCTCCATTCTTATACATACCGTCCCCCATATTCCACCTTTTCCAGGTTCACCCATTTCCACTTGAGGCCTCACGCCCCAAACACTTTCCCTCCCCGAAAGTCCCTCGACTCTCTCTCCTCTTACCTTTTTGCTCTGCGAATTTGGATGCTGTGGTGTGCAACCACCCCCACGCGCTCTCCCTTTCTCTCTCTCGAGACCCCTCATCTCCCTTCTACTTATTAATAACAAACTCCCATTTACTTTATGCTATTTATTTTATGCATATTTATTAACACTGTCTTTACTGACTTTGGCATAGGAGGGGTCTCCCGCGGTCCACAACCGCGGGTCCTTCTAACCGCCTTGCTCATTTTGCAGGTAAACCCGAACCAAACGTGCCAGCAGTTGACTTCTCAGTGAGACCTTGAGTCTGTCTCTCATCCTAAAGAACCTATTCATTCTTGTTTGGGTTAAATTGGGTCGGGCCTACCCATTTAAGCTACCAGTTTAATTTATTCTGAAACAAGTGGCGTCGTCTGTGGGAAGGATAGCTTGCTACTATTTGGTTCGATACTCCCTGCAAAGCACTCAGGACTCCCCTTAAGCTGGGGGCTACGGTGTCCTCCACAGGTAAAGTTCTTGGTTGCGAAGCGTGGGTATATACTCCGGGTCAAGTTTTCAGCCAAGGGCTTGGATGCTCATCGCAAGCTGAAATTATGCCTGGGGGTTGCTCAAGTAAGTTGGGATTCCTAATTTTTATTCCTTCTTACTACGTCAAACCAAGTCCTTTTTTGCCTAATAGGTTGGCTCCTGGTCCTTGCATTAAGCGGGGGGGTTGGATACGTAGAATTAGGTTCTAATATCAACTCATCTTTTGGGCTTTACGTTCCCACCCCGTAAATTGAGACTTCAAAGTTCTCTTTTATATTTAAAATTAACAAAGATTTTGGAATTATTAGCCACTACGGCCACAAATTAACCCAACTAAATTAAGGTATAATTGGCAAAGCATTACTGCCCCCCAACACATCTAATTGAGCTATGAAACGTTGCCAATAAAGTTGGCGGCAGGTTCATTGATAGGTGTATTTCACCAATCAACTAAGGCAGGTGTTACCGTCAACGGGCCTAGTGAAGCACTTAGGGATCCCGCCAACAGACTCACGGGGATGCTCCTCACTAGTAGTACTGCAATCAATAACTGCGGTGATGAATCCCCACTGATAAGCTTGGCATGGGTCTCCCCTTAACCGAATCCTCTAATAAATGAAGCGGATATTACTACCAAAAACTCTGCAGAATCTTAGCGCTGATGGTACTAGTGGTGTTATCACTAATCATTCAGACAAAAGCGGTGTCACTAACTAACCACCCTAGAGCTACCACTAACAAATTTAACAATATACTCGCCAAAAATTATGACTTTGCCAACTCACTAAAGGTGTCTCCGCCAACAAATTTGGAAGAAAGTCAACCAACATATGCATGGGCACTAATTATGTTGAAGAAAGTGACAGAAGGTTACCACCAACCAGCCAGGCCATGGAGCATTGCCAATAGGCCAGCGTGGGTCTTGCCAAAGGATACACCACCGTCAATGAAACAAGTCATCGGCGTCTGCTATAAAGTTTGGCAGGAGTTCGCCAATATGTGCACTGTCACCAACCGAACGAGTCACAGACTTCAACCATGTTTTGCGGGGGACTGAATAATAAATATGCCACCACCAACGGGTTGAACCAAACATTACCGTAGGCCAACTTGGCTAGATAGTCTCGCCAACACGTTTGGCTAGATATTACTAGCAATAGTGGTAGGATGCACGCCAACATGCTTCATTTGTCGTTGACTAGCTCATCCGCCTCCCGAACAAGCAACCGCTTTCTACCCTAGCTGGCGGCTCCCGCCCTCAAAGTAAAGGCTTGTTATTTCAAAGAAAGGATCAATATTATCCTTCTTTTCCCTCACCAAAGGTGAAGGGGTACCCCATAGTTACATAAAGGAGAAAATTTTTTGTAACCCACTCAAAACACTCCTTCGGGTAATTTTGATGCACCTGAAAAAAGTGTTATACAGTGCTCTACTCAACATGAATATGTTAGGCATCCTTTGGGTACCAATAAAGTCTGCTCCTCTTCAACTGAGTGAATAGGCACTCATTGATTGTCATTCATGCACAGTTGCACGAAATCTTCATCTCATAAGTGAGAATTACAAATCCATAACAATTGAAGCTACTGCCTACTAACCTTCAAATGTCCCACTAAGCACAAATTTAAAGTTATTATCAATCATGTTGTATTCGAGAGACTTTCTAAAATAAACAAAAGGTTTGCCCCTAAAAAAATGACTAAAAGTGTAGGATCTGACATGGTGAAATCAACAACTCGAAACAAAGACAAATTGAATTGTGAAGTTTTTTATTTGGTTTCCACTCCATCTCTTTGAAACAGAAGATTAGCTACTTCACCAAAATATAGTCAAACATTGAATCATACTGTGTTAATGTCGTCCTTATTTTATGCTCCCACTCATCTTTGTTTAACTAGAACTTTCTATTCAACATAATTCAACCCTTATTGCTAAAATTTGGTAATGTTTCTTGTACATGTTTTTAGGAAAGCCAACTACTTCATGTTTGAACTTTTTAATCAACATAAGTCAATCTTTATTTTTAAAATGTTGGCAGTGTTTCTTTATAATACTCATTGGAAAGTCAACTTTGTCACATATTGTTTTGCAAACACAGGTGCCACAAGGATGAATCCTTTATTACTTTCTTTGATCATGACGCACCATGACTTACGAGTGCAATTGATCTTTTCTGTTTCTTGATGTCAAAATAATACTTTATACCTTTTGTAAGGATATTTTCCTCATTACTTATAAAAAAGAAGTTACATTGAAATCTATTTTGTGAGAAATGTAATATTATAGAAGTGGTATCAACACACATTTTATTATTGATTGTTCAAATTTTTTATTTTATTTTTATTTTTTAACAATTGATCAAGGTATTTCGTAAAAAAAAGGGCTCGAGTGGCGGGTAGGATTTTCCACTTGCCATTTATCTTAGACCAAAGTGTCCTATTGTTTAGATTTTTTGTTCGAAATTAACATGTTGGGTGAATGTGCACTTAGTGATCTGGGCCCAAAGCTTAGAAAAGGAGGTATGGTATTTTTTTCAATAATTGGCACAAGCCCTTTGTTAGGTGCTATTATTCAATACTTTCACAAAATAATTTCAGATAAAGTAATTATACAAAACACTCTAAGTAAACAAGCGATAATAACTTCAAAATCTCATATCTTGCCCCCACAGAACCAACTCATACAAGATCAGGATGATTACAACACAAATCACTCAACAAACCTAGAATACAACTCTAGATTTAAAAAAACGAACGAACAAGTTAGGTTAGAAGTATACCTCTTCTTGTGAACTTAAATCTCACCAAGATTTGCAAGTATGAGACTCAAAACATCAAGTAAGGCACTGGAATCTGCAACACCGGCGACGATCGGACCCTACCGACCATGAACCGAGCAACACCAGCCACGAACAGACCTCCACCAGCGCGAACGAAGCATCACAACTACGGAATCACTTCGAACCAAGGCTCACGAGGTTGGAACCTTCGATTATTTTGGCTCAGAGGTTCGTATTTAGGGGTAGGGTTGCTATGAGAGCCTTAGAGAGACAAATCGCCAGAGAGAGACGAGAGAGGAGGAGGATGATCAGTCTCTACCTCTCCAACCCTAAATCTCGGCATTTATAGCCCTCCAAGCTATAATCCGAGTGAACCCTAGACCTCATCACTGTCGTCGATTTAGAATAGATCTAACGGACACGACTTACCCACATAAAGCACCCCGTGAGCCATAGATCTGGTGACATGTGTCGAAGTACGAACGGCTGAGATTGGGAGGGCGAAGCTTCTTGAAGAAGCCTCACAGAGAACCCTAACGGGTGTTGGTTGGGGAAAGAGGAGATAAACAGTGCAAGGCTGAAAAAAATCAGCTTTTAACCCTCCTTTTACCTCTTTTACACAATAGGTATTGAAGTAACGAGCCATATAGGACAAAAACGGGCAAGGCAGTACACAAGGGCAGCTGAAGTACTCTATTGGGGCAGCATAGTACATGGCACACATGTAATTAGTACAACAAGTAAGGGGCAATTTGGACATTGCCCCAATATACCTAAATTCAAAATATCTCCAAGGCAAAACACAGCGTGTTGCATAACTCCCAAACATTGAGTGATGCATTTTATACTTAATTTTTCAGCTTGTTTTAACTCAATTTTAAAACTAATATTAAGACTGACCTAAGTCATATATTTACCAAACACAACGAACTCCACCTTAGTAAGTATATGACTAACAATTCACATGCATCATCACCACGGGTTCCATTCCATTTGGACGAGTTTAACAAATCGTGTAAAATTCTCCAAAGGAAGATTTTTAGTGCCCATATCAATGGGGTTATCCTCGGTACAAATTTTTAGCAATTTAATCTGATTTTCTTCTATACTATCCATGATAAAATACTGTCTAACTGCTAAGTGTTTTGTTGTATCATGAAATACTGGGTTCTTACATAGGACAATGGCAGATTGATTATCTGAGTAGATTTTAGGTGACCCTAGGTCGAGTTTTATTTCATTTAATAAGCCGTTCAGCCATATAGCTTCCTTAACAGCATCAGATATAGCTAGAAGTTCTGACTCAGTAGTAGGTAAATAGGTTAAAGTCTGTAACTTTGACCTCCAACTAATAGCTCCACCTGTTAAGGTGAAGATATAGGCTGATATAGATCGTCTCCTATCTAGGTCACCGGCAAAATCAGAATCTACATAACTAGTCAAGTTGAGTTCATTTTGGTCCCTACCAAAAGTTCAGCCCAAATCTATTGACCCTTTAACATATCTTAGCAGCCATTTGACTCCATCCCAATGTACCTTACCGGGATTCGACATATAACTTGACAGTATACTCATAGGAAAAGCTAAGTCCGGCATAGTATAGGTCATTGCGTACATTAATGACCCTATAGCGTTAGCATACGGTATAGTGCTCATTTAATCTTTTCCTGCTCAGTTTCAGGACACTGACTTGCTGAAAATTAGTACTGTGATGCTAAAGGTTGTTTCACAGGTTTTGATTAAAACATATTAAACCTTTTCACGATTGTACTGAGATAATGACTTTGACTTAAATGGACTGTTCCTTTAGACCTGTTCCTGATGATATCAATACCTAATATTCTTTTAGCTTCCCCCAAATATTTCATATCAAAAGAACCGTTTAACCGAGATTTCAAATCAGAAATCTGCTTCTGGGACTTGCTAGCTAACAACATATCATCCACATATATCAGTAGAAAAATAGCATTAGAACAGTCAATATCTTTACAGTACAAGCATGAGTCATGAACAGTCCTACTAAAGCCATTATCAACCATGAATGCATAAAACCTCTTATACCACTGTCTAGGTGACTGTTTCAACCCATACAGTGATTTTTTCAGCAAACAAACATGCTCAAACTGCTCGGGTTCAACAAACCCCTTGGGTTGAGAGATAAGGATTTCTTTCTCAAGCTCTCCATGCAAAAATGCGGTGGTGACATCCATTTGATGCAGTGACATGTCATAGAAAGCAATTAAGCACATAATAACACGAATAGTGGTATGTTTAACAACAAGACTAAAAATTTCATTGTAGTCTACCCCCTTTTTCTGCAAAAAGCCTTTGGCAACTAGTCTAGCCTTAAACCGGGGTAAACCTTCAGGAGTATCGGGTTCTTTAACCCTAAAGATCCATTTGGAACCTATAACCTTCCTACCCTTGGACTTGGGAATCAAGACCCGTGTATTGTTCTTTCTCAAGCTCTCCATTTCAACAGTCATAGCTTTCAGCCACTCAGCTGAATGCTTGCTGTTGATAGCTTGAGAGTAGGACAATGGCTCGGTCTCTACATAATCTAAAGCTGTGTTTAAAGCATAGGATATACACTCTGCAGAGCCGTATCTTTCAGGTGCTCTAGACTCTCTCTTAACTCTGTCCCTAGCCTATTGGTAGGTTTCTAAGTCCTGAACCTCAGGCCTGTTAGGTTCAATTTCATATATGTTTGGCACATTTACAGCAGCATTTCTGTCAATATTTTCAAAGTTATCTAGGTTATCTTCAAGTTCTTTTCTTATGTTTGGAGGACTAGGTGCAAATTCATAGTAGTCAGGGTCAAATTCCCTAACTGCTGAACTATTGCTCGATTGTTCTTTAATGTAGGGCATCTCATCTTCATTGAAGATGACATCCCTACTTATTATTGTTATAGTTCGGTTTCCCTCTTTAATCCTTAATCTAAAACCCTTTACACTAGAAAGATGCCTTTAACTGCCCTAGGCTCCAATTTACCCTCCCTTTGGTGTGCAAAGGCTGAACACCCAACTACTTTCAGGTTGTTATAGCTAACGGTCTTACCGGTCTAGACACTCTCAGGATTTTTCATCTTCAAAGCAGAGTTTGGGGACCTATTAATTAAGTAGGCAGCTGTATTAACAGCCTCACCCCTGAACTGCTTTGACAGTCCGGTTGAAAACAACATACATCTTACCCTATCTAGAAGGGTTCGGTTCATACGTTCAGCTACACCATTTTGTTGGGGGATTCCTCTTACAATTTTATGTCGTTTAATACCGTTAACATCACAGAGCGTGTCAAATTCAAAGTTCACAAATTCCAGTCCATTGTCAGTTCTTAAGACTTTCAGTTTCTTTGCTGTCTGATTCTCAGTTAACGTTTTCCAATTAACAAAAGTATCATATGCATTATTTTTGTTTTTTAGTAGAAAAACCCATACTCTTCTTGAGAAATCATCAACTATAGATAGGAAATAATAAGCTTCACCCATTGTGGGAACCCTTGAGGGTCCCCACAAGTCAGTGTGAACATAATCAACAATGCCCTGGGTAGTATGTGAACCTACACTATGATGCTTACCATACATGCAATGATCACAGAATTCAAGTTGTGTCACAGAATCAGCACCAAAACAGCCTTGTTTTTGAAGCTCTATAAGTCCTCTCTCAGATATATGTCCTAACCTCCTATGCCATAGGTTGGTCGTGTCTTTAGGGTCGATCTTGGACACATTTCCCTCCCCAGAAACTACCTCTCCCTTAAGGACATACAATCCGTTCTTGATCTCTCCCTAAATCATAACAAGGGCACCTCGCAGGACTTTCATCTCTCCCCTACACGCTTTTAGGGTTAGTCCACTAAGATCAAGTTATCCTAAAGATATAAGGTTTCTTTTTAATTCTGGTACATGTCTAACACCCTCTAGGTTAAAGATCGTGCCATCTAACATTCTAACCCTAACAGTTCCAACACCTACCACCTTGCATGCATAGTCATTACCTAGCATAACCTTTCCTCCATTAACAGACACATAATCAGTGAAATACAATTTATCAAATGTCATGTGAAAGCTACAGCCACAATCAAGTACCCACTCATGACAAGTAAAGTCAGTGGAAGCAACCAGTACTTCTCCACATTCGTTATTTTCAGCAGTATAATCCGCCCTAGCATGGTTCTTATTTTGTTCAGGGAAAATGCTTTTATAGTGGCCATATTTACCACGCTCATTGCATTTGACGTAAGATAGGTCTTTTCGACCTCTGAACCTAGATCTTGAATGAATCTTTCCTCTTCTTTTATAGTGATCTTTTGTTTTAGTTATTCCTCTTACGTTTAAGCTCTCACCGTGATTGCCACTGTTACTAGTATAGTATTTTCCCTCTTTCTTTAGTTCTACCACTTTAGATCTTAGGGCATCCTTTACTTCTGCCAGTGATATAGTCTTTCTACCATATCTTAAGGTTTATTTTAGAGATTTTAGGTACTTAGGAGACGATCCTAAAAGTATTATAGCCTGAGTCTCATCAGTTATTTCAACTTTTAGTGTGTCCAAGTAAGATAAAACTCTATAAAATTCATCCAAATTGTCCTATATATTTTTGTTTTCATCCATTCTAAAGTAGTAGAATCTTTCCATGTATAGTACTTGGTTAGATAGGGATTTTGTAGCATACAGTTGTTCTAATTTTTTCTAGACACCTAGAGCACTTTTTTCAACAGACACTTTAGTTAGAACTGACTTACTTAAACAGAGTAAGATATTATCATGAGCTACCTTATCCATGTTGGCCTTGTCAGACGGTTTGAGTCCTTCTTGGTGATCTTTATCTTCCAGAAGTGCAGAACTTACCCCAAGGGCCATAAGCAGTGCTTGCACCTTGACTTTCCACAACTCGAAATCGTTCCTACCTGTAAATTTCTCTATATCGTGTTTGGCTGAAGTCATTTTGTTTTAAAATCGTGTTTAACCGGCTCTTATACAACTTGTTAGGTGCTATTATTCAATACTTTCACAAAATAACTTCAGATAAAACAATTATACACGACACTCTAAGTAAACAAGCGATAATAACTCCAAGATCTCAGATCTTGCCCCCACAGAACCAACTCATACAAGATCAGGACTGATTACAACACAAATCACTCAACAAACCTAGAATACAACTCTAGATTCAAGAAAACGAACGAACAAGTTAGGTTAGAAGTATACCTCCTCTTGTGAACTTAAATCTCACCAAGATTTGCAAGTATGAGACTCAAAACATCCAGTAAGGCACTGGAATCTGCAACACTAGCGACGATCGGACCCTACCAACAACAAACCGAGCAACACTAGCCACGAACAGACCTCCACCAGTGCGAACGAAGCACCACAACCATGGAATCACTTCGAACCAAGGCTCATGAGGTTGGAACCTTTGATTATTTTGGCTCAGAGGTTCGTATTTAGGGTTAGGGTTGCTATGAAAGCCTTAGAGAGACAAATCGCCACAGAGAGACGAGAGAGGAGGAGGATGATCAGTTCTTTACCACTCCAACCCTAAATCTCGGCATTTATAGCCCTCCAAGCTACAATCCAAGTGAACCCTAGACCTCATCGCTGCCATCGATTTAGAATCGATCTAACGGACACGACTTACCCACATAAAGCACAACGTGAGCCGCGGATCTGGTGACATGCGTTGAAGTACGAAGGGCTGAGATCAAGAGGGCGAAGCTTCTCGAAGAAGCCTCGCAGAGAACCCTAACGGGTGTTGCCTGGGGAAAGAGGAGATAAACAGTGCAAGGCTGAAAAACTAAACTTTTAACCCTCCTTTACCTCTTTTACACAATAGGTATTGAAGTAACGGGCAACATAGGACAAAACGGGCAAGGCAGTATACACGGGCAACTGAAGTACTCTATTGGGGCAGCATAGTACATGGCACACACGTAATTAGTACATCAAGTAAGGGGCAATTTGGACATTGCCCTAATATACCTAAATTCAAAATATTTTCAAAGCAAAACACAGCGTTTTGCATAACTCCCAAACATTAAGTGATGCATTTTATACTTAATTTTTTTGCTTATTTTAACTCAATTTAAAAACTAATATTAAGATTGACCTAAGTCATATATTTACCAAACACAACACCCTTAAAAATGTACTCAAGTGTAAGGGGGAAACAAATAAAGAAAAAAAATAAAATCAAAGCATTACGGAAAAGAGCCACACAAACCCGACAACACCAAGAGAGGCTGAAATATCGCCAACAACACGCACCGCATGACACCGCACAAACGTAACAGAGCCACCTCAGAAACACGAACAATTTAGCTGGACAAAAAGCGTAGGGCAAGATCTTCCATAAAAAAACTCATTGAACTAGATAAAAGCCAAAGGATGAAGGGTGATGCGAAGCTGGACAAACTCCAAGAGCTAGAATTGATGGGCATACATCCTGAATAAATTCACCTACCACGATTACCCTTTAGAGTGTTGGGTTGTAAAACTCATTCAACAATACATAATGAATCCTTCGAATCAAAGCCCAACTTTCTTTCTCAACTTTCACGCTTGTTCAACAATTACGAAATCTTCATGAGCATTTGTTCTTAATCCTCTTTGGCCCAAAACTTACCCTCCTTCAGAAGATTCTAGTTGTTGTGCTTCAACCGAGCTTGATATCGTGTTTATCCCAATAGTGCACTTAAAAACCAGCTCAACTTACAATATTGTGGATAAAAAGGTTAAATATATTTAAGTATTTTGAGGTTGGGGAATTAGTTTTGGTTCGTAAATTTTTTTTTTTTTTTTTTTTTTTTTTTGGTAATTAGCGGCAAAACCGCAACAAAACAGGGAACTCGGCAAAACGAACCCATGGAAATCCCGAAACCGGGAGATTTACAGAACAGACCCAAAAGAAAAACCAGGAGACAACAACAAGAAACAGGAGCAACCAACCAAAAAAGCAGAACAAACCACGACCACCAAAATAGGAGAAGGGGACAAAAAACAAAAGACAAAAAAATAAAAAAGACAGGACGACGGAAGAAGCTGAAGCAGAGCCACCCAAAAGATCACCATGCTGGAACTCAACTAAAGAAAAAACACGGGAACCAGGTTTGTAAATTTTGTGTTTGAATATTTCAATCTACGAGTTAGGGTGGTAATACAAAATCTCGTGTTGCATTACTTTTTGGGCATATATGATGCCACTTTCTCGTATATGGCATTAACTTTTTCATCAGATGATATCACCTGTACACAATACGATATCACTTTTTTTGTACAATGCAATTGATTGAATTACCAACAGCTAGACTAAAAATATATTTCCTCATAATCAATGAATTAAATAACTCAATTATAAAGTACAAAACGAAAATAAATTTACCAAACCTCTGCTTAATTAATAATGTATAATTTGCTCAATTATTAATGGTGGTACAGTAAAACTCCAATATAAGTGGATGCATATGCATTAAATTAGGTGTTTACATCATGCTTTATATATTAATTAACGGAATACCACCTAAAAAGGAGTTGCATTCGTTTTGGTGATGTGATTTAATATTAATTTGATTTTTTTTGTAATGTTTTTTTTTTTATCACATAATTTTTTGTGATGTTGATGGGTGTCCAAAATTATAATTAGACAAAGTATATAAAATCCTTAAGATGGTACGGAAATGAAAAATATGTAAAGTTGACCTTAGACTAAATAAGAGAAATGAAAACTAACATATGGTTTCATTCGCCAAAAAAAAAAAATAATTCAATAAATAAAAGTCAATGTATTAGGTATAGGGTTAACTATTATCATTAAAATATTTAGTACTGTTCTTTTTTATAATTGGATTAATGATCGATATTAATAAAATGCGGTCAAATAAGAAATCAGATAAAGTTTGTAACCTAACGACTAATCAAAAGAAGCATAAAAAAATAATCAAAATATTACATAAGGGGAGAGAAAGATGGTTGGTCCATATCAAGCACTCGAACTGGATACTAGAAAACACCTTTGTTCGGCTTGTGGTCGAATTGGAAACCCCCTGTGCACACCCTAACGCCCATTTAACACCTTGTGGATACAACACCTTTCAATGATTAACAAGTCTGAATATAAGAAACCACGAATAACAACTTGAAAAGCTAGCGCTTTCTCTAATATGAGAAATCATACTTCCCTCCAGTTGCTTCTCCTTCGCTGGGCCAGATCTATGTTGGAAATGGCCTTTTTCGACCACTCTTAGCCCCTCTCTTGACAGACCTTATATTCTACCGTTTTTCTCTTGTTTTTCAACAGTGGTTTTGATTTTTTGCCTTAGCTGGCATTGGCTTTTAGGAAGCATGTTGAGGTTCCTAAGGTGTTAGGGTCTAAGTGGTGGTCGCGGATTGCTTACCACCAATATTCCCAAATCTAGACCCAAATGGCCACTTCATGGGCTCCACTGTTACCATCATAGGTGACGCTTTCAGTTGTGTAATATGCACAAAACTAGATGAATTTAGCCTGTTTGATCTTAATAAGCACCTTGCTTAGGGGTTCAAGTTTGGGCTCATCTTTTGTTTTCTTTTCTTTCTATTTTGTTTGCTCCTATATCTTTATAGGAGTATCCAGAATATTTCACTGAGAATCTCTTCCTTATAATTATCCGAAAAAAAGGAAGTTTACCCAATTGATTTTTTAAATGATGGTGCTATTTTGGTTACATATGCTCAAAAGATTGTAGAAGAAATTAAGAGGTTTATTCACAATTTTGAAAATTCTATTCAAATGAATTTTGAAATATCATATAAAATATTTATCATACTTCAAAGTGGAATCTCAGGAGAATAGTAGTAAGTAGAAAAGAAAGAGCTCTATACCTACCACCAACCAATCTAGAGCTGGATCATTAGTTTGGGTTATGGGCATCCATTATTTGATGGATTACCTTTTGAAGTCAATTGATACGTCAAAGTAAAATGGTAGGAAAAATTTAAATTTTGATTTCAGAAGTCTATTTCTTCGCAACAACCAATTAGAGTTACTTATAGGCCTGAAGATTCTTCAAGCGGGTCTTTGGGTTACTTGTGGTTATATCTAGTCCTGCATATGCCCAAAGAAGAACGAAAACAACTTTCATAGTTAGATAAAGAAGAAAACCACGAAGATATGATAGACACGACATATGATCATGAACCGTTTTCTCAATATGCAATGGATGCTTAATTACTTATGGCTTGTATGAATTTTGAAGACTACATAGTAATTCTTCCTACTCACAACAGATGACAGAATTTCAGGATGCTTCGTGATAATTCATGATGTTATTCCATAATAATGAGATTCTTAAGTGACATGATGACTTTCCTAGTAGTTTTGAAACTAAAATATTCGAAGTGCAAGTTTCACAAGGATAAATAATAATAAAAGTTTTTCTGTTGGAAAACAAAAGATTCCACAAAGACGTTAGAAATCCTCGCAATGTAAAATGAGAAAGACACAAGATACAAAAATATTTCAAGAGTCCCACTAATGACGGTTTCCAAGACTGAAAGTTAAACGTTCTTCCTAAGATTCTCATGAGCCGTACTCCACAAATTGCAAGTGACTCATGATGACATTCCAAGAATTCCTTTGATCCTATAAAGACGATAAAATTGGAAAAAATTCCCACTCATGATGGAAGACGAGTTGAAGATCCGTCTCAAGTTCAAAGATCCTCTTGATAATTGGCAAGACAAAATACTGAAGATTCCTTAAGTGCTTGACGTTATAATTTGTATTTTAGTGTTCTAAATTTAAATATTTTAAAGGGGTTCCTGATGTACTTTTATGAATAAGTATCCCCAAAGACTCAAAAAGGCGCCAAGGAGAAAGATCACTTGCAAATCACTTGCATTCCTTCGAAACATCATCCATCTAGGCTACGTTAGGTTAAACTTTTTAACATTTTAAAACTAAGTATAAGGCTTGCATCTGGTTGACATAAAACATCTTTTTGTATATTTTTTATAGTTTAAATAGGAAATGAAAAAAATTATTTTTTACCTAAGCAGAAAAAAATGAAAAATTTCATCTTTTTCATAGCTTATCCAAAAAATATATTTTAAAATGACTATATTAACATTCCAATCTTCACCATCTGTACCTTTGAGATCTTCCCTTTTACCCACCATGAGTGACTCACTACTCTCCTCTATCATGACAAGCTATTATCAATGTTCTTTGGCTTTTTGGGGTTGGATCATGATTCTTGTCTACCTAGTATTAATAGTTGATTTATATTATTAAGTCATTTATTTATTATAGTGTATGAATTCTTTTTTAAATTTGTATCAAAATACTTTATCATGTAAAAAAGATATTTCTCCACTGCATAACCAAACGTTTCACTGTAAAAAAAATATAAATCTCAAATGGACAGATTTAATTAATATAGATAAGTTAGTATAAATTGAGCCAAATGCACTCTTACTCTCTTGTACTTCCCTTTCCACTCCACCTCCTTCCATTTCCATTTCTTCCATTTACATATCTAGGGATGGCAATGGGGCAGGGCGGGTACGGGGGGTGTCTCCTCCATACCCGTACCCGTCACCCAAATCCTGTACCCGTACCCACCCCATTACCCGCTACGGGTATGAAGTAGATACCCGTACCCATCCCGGCGGGTACAAACTCATACTCATACCCGGCCCATTACCCGCGGGTATCCAACGGGTATGCATTACCCGCCCCGTACCCTCTCTAATGTGCGTAGAAAACGTTATCTATACCGGGTCATATTAGTTATTCAATACTACTTTTAAAAATCAATTATATTTTTTTTATAACATTGATAACAATTTGGGTTATTGAATTTAAACAAGTATTTTTTTAATTTGTAGGTTAATTATGTACAAAATAAAGCGAGAATGGCGGGTATGAGGTGGAGCGAGGCGTGGAGCGAGGCGGGTATGGAGCGGAGCGGGGGGGGTGGGGTACAAAACTATACCCGTACCCGCCCCATACCCGTGACGGGTACGGGGCGGGTACACCGACCCCGTACCCACTACCCGCCCCACTTATACCCGGGGCGGGTACCCACGGGTAACGGGTTTTACCCGCCCCATTGCGATCCCTATACATATCCAGTTTCACATCCACAATACTCCTACTTTAGTGATCCTTTCTCCAATGTTTGTAATCAAATTTTGTAAATTTTAATATCTTAATTTGATGAAAATGTTATGATATTCATACTTAGTTTTAAATTTTATTTTCTCATTAATTGAATCCTTCTTATCCATATTATTTCAATTACATGTCATGCTTCCCTTCATCACATTAATCATACTTTCGCTTAATTGACTTTTCTTAATTATATTTTAGCATAATTAACTTTCATGTTATTTTTCTTCATCACACAACAGATATTTAATGACGTTATATTAGAAAAAATTAAATTTAGTAGTTAATTTTCCAAAAAACTTAGAAATTCTAACTACTTATGTAAAAGATAACCATGTTTCAGAATTATTTTATGTAAAAAACCTAAAATAAATGCAAGTTTGACTCATAAAAGAAGGAAAAAGGAGAGAAAATGAGGAAAAATGGTCAACGAGACATGTGACTAGAACATGCTATTGTATCACTTTTCACTAGCATCACCATTATTACAAATTATTATACAATCTAGACCAATTAATAACTCTATCTAGCTTTTTATTATAGAAAAATGAACAACTTGAATGTATTTAATTTTTCATCTTGTCACTTAAACTGCCAAAAAGTGCGTTCATTAATTTTACAGTTGAATTAATCATTAGAATTGATACACACCTAGCTTTTTTCTAAGGTTGTGTTTGGTTAATTTTATTTTATCTTTTTTAAAATTATTTATTTAAATAAGATCTGTTTACTTAAAATTTTTACTTAAATTTTAGGTGTAGTTTAAAAAATCCAACTAGATTTTCAAATTTTTTAGTGTCACACCGATATTTTTTTATGATTTTTCAATGTCACACTTTAATATAATGTCATTATTATTCGATAGTTTTTGATGATGTTGTAGGTATTAAAATTTTATCATGTTTATAAATTTTAAATTGGCTGAAGAAAAGTCTAAGCCCAAACAAAATCCAAGTCAAGCTCGAAACCGAACATCTTCCAAATCAAAAACTCAAGCCTAAAATAAGTTCTAAGGCAAACCAAAAAAAAAAAAAAAAAAAATCCCCAAACGACTTCCGAATCAAACCTCAATCCCTAAATGACTTCCTAGTCAAACTTAAGCCCAAATGACTTCCAAGTCGAAATGAAAAACTCAAATGACATTTAAGTCAAACCCGAAGCCCTAATAGTTTAAAAGTCAAACTAAAAGGGGCAAATTACTCTTGGGTCAAACCCAAAGTCAAACTTCTAGACACAAATACGCCCAAGTTAAACCTAAAAACGTTGACTGTCAAGTCAAAGTCAAACCCACAAAATTTCAAGACTGGCATAAAAATGGGCTCGTAAAACTTTTTAAGCGAATCGAGCCTGGTCTTATGTAGGAAATCCCGTGGTCAAAGCAAAGGCCCCTTTTCTCTATAAATAGGGGACCCTTGCTTCAAATTTGGAGGAAAAACAGAAAGAAAGAAAAAGAAAGAAGAAGTAGAAACTCTCTCTCTCTCTCTCTCTTTCTCTCTCCATTTTCTCTTAAATTCCATCAACACCAAGTCATCTGGGAAAAGTGGAAAAAGCATACAAAGTTCATACCTGATTTCTTCAAAGGTTCAGCTCTCGATTTGAGATAAAGCATCGTGTCCTCAGTCCAGAGTTCAAGTTTGATTGTTAACAACATCAACCAAGTTCAACAGTCGTGGAAATCGAATCAGAGGACTTTTGTTTGTTTTAATTTGCAAAGCACATTATAGAGATTTGTGCCCGCAAATTTATCAATACAATTCTTTAATTGTAATTTTTGTGCATTTGTTTCGCGTCATTTCATCTTGATTCGAAATCGGTGTCCACAAATTTGGCACGCCCGGTGGGGCCTTTTCTCTACCTCTCATCTCTTTTTCCATTTAAAAAAAAAAAAAAATCAGGTTCTTGTTGCAATGGCATCAAAGAAGAAAGCAAATCACCGCTCCAACAAGTCCAAGTCTAGCCCGTCCAGCCCCATGAGTGCTGACTCCAGTCCTAGCCTTCTTTTCTCTGGTGCCACCCCTAGGAGCAAAGCGAAAGCCATCGATGCGCTCATGATGATGGCAAATCCAACAAGTCAAGTCGCTATTTCTCATGGCTTCCTGCCCATGGAAACCTCTGAAGTGGGAGAACTTCCTACTTCATCAGAAAACACCTCCAAGGCGGTTGTAAATTCTGCAGACGAAACCTCAAGCACTGACTCCTCGCCATCGTCGCCAGGGAAAGAGATTTCTTCAGGACAACCTATCATGTTTCTTGGCTCCACTAACATGCCAGTCATGGTGACCAGCGTCGTACCCATGGAGGAACAAGTAGCCAATCTGCAGGCTACTGTGGAAAACCTTGCTATGGTTGTCGCCGAAAAGGACAACCAACTGAAGGAACAAAGCTAAAAAATTGTGGCATTAAGTAACAAACTAGAGCGCCAGAGTGCTGTACAAACTGGCAAGAAGATGCAGGGAGAATATGAGTCTGATTCTGACCAAGAGATTGAATCGGTGAAGTCTCCAAGGGCCAATGTCACCAGCAAGCATGCTCCTGCCCAGGAGTCAGTCCCGTTGACATCTTTGTCTATCCACCAAATCCAAGATCTGATAGCCAACGCGATTAAGGCACAAATTGGCGGTAGCTCTTCCAGCAACCAACATTATAAAAAACCTTACTCTAGGATGATTGACAGCATTAAAATGTCAAATGGCTACCAACCTCCAAAATTTCAACAATTTGATGGTAAGGGTAACCCGTGACAACATATCGTCCACTTCGTGGAGACGTGCAATAATGCCGGCACTGACCGCGACCTCCTTGTCAGGCAATTTGTCTGTTCCCTCAAAGGAACCTCTTTTGGCTGGTATACCTATTTGGAACCAGAGTCCATCAACAGTTGGCAAGAAATGGAGTCTGAATTCCTAAACAGGTTCTACAGTGCACGACGTACCGTTACAATGAAAGAATTATCAAGTGTAGGACAACGGGACGGTGAACCAGTCATAGACTACATTCACCGTTGGGACGCTAAAAGTTTAGACTGCAAAGAGCGTCTCTCCTAGGAATCAGCTATCGAGATGTGCATTCAAGGCATGAGGCCGGAGTTGTCCTGTATCTTGCTGCCAATGAAGCCTAAAACTTTCAATTCACTGGCATCGGACGCCCATGAGATGGAGAATAACCTTGCCAAGCATGGCTCCAAATTTACGTCCATCTTCGGAAACAAGGGTGTAAAAGAGTCCTCGAAAGGAGAGAAGCCAGCCAAAGCGAAGACAAAAGAATCTTTGGCCATGAACATTGCTCCAGTTAAAATATCTGGAAAGCCGAAGCCCAAAGAGCATGATGGGCAGAAACCAAGTTTGTTTACGGAAAGTGGAAAGAAGCGTCCAATGCTAAAGGAGCTTCAATAGAAAGTGTATCCTTTTCCAGACTCAGATCTTCATGGCATGCTTGATGGTTTATTGCCAAAGAAACTCATTGAATTGCCCGAGTCAAAGCGCCCAGAAGAGGCCAGCCACATCGGTGATCCAAAGTAACGCAGGTATCATCGAGTTGTCAGCCAGCCGCTGGAGCAATGCATTACAATCAAAGAGCGTATCATGAGGTTGGTGGGCGAAGGAAAAATCATCCTTGATGCTGATGAGGTGGCCCAAATAAATTTGGCTATTGTGGCATTTGGAGGTTTCATGGATCCAGTGCCTGTACCGAAGAAGTTATAGATGATCCAACAGCATGTTGAAGTAACGCATTTCCCAACAATTCAGTTTGGGGGGTTCAAGCTTGTGGTCGGACAATTATCAAGTGCACAAGCCCTTCATAGAAAAGGAGGAAGAGGTTGCACTAGCTGAGGATGATGATGAGGGGTGGGCTTTGGTGACGCGAAGGAAACCGAAGAAACAGCGGGCACCATGACCTCCTCAAGGTCACCACAAAGGAAAACAAGTGAGGAGAAAGCCTCACCATAAGAAAAAGAAGAAGAAGGCAGACAAGGCCAAGGCGCAGCAGCCGCCAGCCAGCCATGTTGACCTTTCGCTACAAAAGCCACGAACTCCTATCACTTTAGGGGAGTTCTTTCCAATGATATACTTCGAAAGCACATCCGTTAACATGACTTCGTGTTACGAGAGCAACGACGACCAAAGGAATCTAGATTGCGAAAAGGGGCCAACTGTAGAAATGGCAGGAGAGATCCAAAGTTCTGGTAATTATTCACCACCAGTCAAAGGTGATGGAGATACTGTAGAGGGATCGACGTGTTGTGCTTCCTATAGCACCGCTTTGGCTTTCACTGATGAAGATCTAATGCTAAGTCTAGGCCACACAATAGGCCCCTATTTGTGTCTGGATATATTCGTGAGCAATGGATTAACTGGATTTTGATAGATGGCGGATTTGCAGTCAACATCATGCCTAAGTCTACCATGAAACAATTGGGGATCATGGTGGAGGAATTGGCGAATACCAAAATGATGATCCAAGGTTTTAACCTTGGATGCCAAAGAGCAATGGGCATGATTCGCCTTGATCTTACCATAGGAGAATTGATGGCAAACACCATTTTCCATGTCATCGATTCAAAAACATCATACAACATGCTGTTAGGGCGACCGTGGATTCATGAAAATGGCATAGTTCCATCCGCACTACACCAATATTTCAAGTATTACCGAAATGGTGGAGAAAGGGTTGTGACTGCTGATGCCAAACCCTTCGCTGCAGCAGAAGCTCATCTAGCGGATGCAAGATTCTACAATGATGAGAAGGCTCCGTCTGAGGTATTGTGTCCAGGGACCCCTTTTGCTGGGAAGAGTTTGTCGGGAGAGAAACAGGTGCCGTCACCCTCGCCTCAAGAAGTGGATTTCCACCTTACCGAGCACGAGCCAACAACCTCAAACATATCGGTTAAGGAGGAGGCGTCTGGAACCCTCACCTCAACACCAGTGCTCCCGTACATCCCCAAATCTCGCAGAAAGCCTGGGAAGTCACCCTTTGTCGAGTGCAAAGCTCCCAGTCTTATAAAATTGCCGTTGAAACCTATTTTGCAAGATTTAAAAGATAAGATAGTTGTCCCTCTTACAAATACAAACCAAACCAAACCGAATAGACTACCAATGACAAGTTTTGTAGCATCTTCTCGAAATCTCACTGAAGAGAAGGAACTATTGCCCAATACCCAGACAATGGAGGGATTTGATTCTAATGCCTATAAGTTGATAGCCTGTTGTGGGTAAGATTTCACCAGCCCTCCGCCCTTGGGGAAGGTGATTGATGCGAAGGCATATGGACTTACTGAAACTTAGAGGAAGTTCCAAGAGCAGGGAGGCCAAGTCAAGCCTTCTAGAGTTGGTTTGGGATTTACCCCTTTCCAACCAGTGAAAATCTCTATTCATCGCAAGAAGAAGATAGTATCCTCGCAATATATAGCCATTAAAGAGGTGGAAGAAAGCAGTGGAAATCCTACGATGGTATTTGTGTCTGTTCGGGAGGAAGCGACACCATCCTCATCGCGCCACTCAGCCTCTGGCAGATTGGGGTCCTCTCCGAGCAAAGATGAATCTCAACAAATTGAAGACCCTTCGCGAATTTCTGCTTTTAGCCGGCTTGGGAACGCCCCTAACGATGGTCGTGGCATTTTAAACTGGCGATGCGCCTCTGTTTTTAGCAAACTTGGGGGCAAAACGAGTAGTGAACAAAAGCCTAGAGTGTCCGGCCTAAACAGGCTTGCAGTTTCCATACCATCTCATTGGTCTAAAAGGCCAAGGAAGAGCCAATCCAGGAGAGCTACCATTGCGGAAGTTGAAATCAGTGAAGCATGTGAGGCCAGCACTCCAGTGGCCAAACCACAGCATGGGTTAGCGATTAGCACTGATAGGCAATCCAGGTTAGTAGCTTGCATCAAAAGGAGATGGTTTTCCAAGAAAGGAGTTCTAGTGCAAAGCGCCAAGGAGAGTGACGTTGGTAAAAGCAGCCAATCTCACATCCCAGAAGTCAAAGCTACACCATCCCAAAACGGAGTCAAGCCTTGGGTACCTAATGATGAGTACTCCAAGGTTAAGATAGGTGCAGGCAGCTAACTCAAAGTTAAGGCACAAATTGCCTTGCCACCAGACCAGTCAGATGTCACCATGCATGCTGATCAAACAAACGAGACATTTGTTTTATCATCGATTCACGTAACCATTTCTGAAGTGGCATTGGTTGACGAAGAGAATGCTGAGGAGATTTTAGATGCCCTAAAACCTCCAGCAGGATTGGAAGACGGGGGGCAGGCTACGGTAGATGAGTTGAACGAATTAAACCTAGGCACCCCTGAGAATCCTCAACCCGTCTATGTTAGTGTTCTGCTAAGCAAAGAAGAAGAGGAGGCATACTTTAAACTCTTGGCTGACTTTAAGGATGTATTTGCTTGGTCCTATAAGGAGATGCCTGGATTGGACCCAGGTGTTGCCGTTCACCGGCTTAAGATCAAGAAAGGTACCAAGCCAGTCAAGCCACCCAACCGACGGTTCTGACATAAACTTGTGGTGGAAATCAAAGCAGAGATCAACAAATTGATTAACGCTGGAGTCATCTGGGAAGTGCAGACACCAATCTGGATTGCTAACGTAGTGCCTGTAAGAAAGAAGAATGGGCAATTACGAGTCTGTGTCAATTTTCGTGACCTCAATAATGCATGCCCAAAGGATGATTTTCCATTGCCAATCCCCGAACTAATGGTCGATGCAACTACTAGCCACA
The DNA here is from genome assembly GCA_018398585.1 of Simmondsia chinensis. Lineage (NCBI taxonomy): Eukaryota > Viridiplantae > Streptophyta > Magnoliopsida > Caryophyllales > Simmondsiaceae > Simmondsia > Simmondsia chinensis. The sequence continues at coordinate 39,340,483 of JAGTTD010000001.1, forward strand.
AGGCATTGTCCTTCATGGATTGCACGGCTAGTTATAACCAGTTGAAAATTTCTCCCGAGGACGAAAAGGTCAGCGCCTTCCACACTCCTAAAGGGATATTTTGCTACAAAGTGATGCCCTTTGCTCTAAAGAATGCAGGTGCCACTTATCAGTGTGCAATGCAGAGAATTTTTGAGGACAAGTTGCACAAGAACGTTGAATGCTATATAGACGATCTAGTGGTGAAATCTAAGAGACGAAATAATCATCTTCAAGACCTTTGTTTGGTTTTTGAAAGGTTAAGGAAAGTAAGTCTTTGGATGAATCTGCTTAAATGCGCGTTTGGCGTCACCTCTGGTAAGTTTCTTGGTTTTGTTGTTCGACGTAGTGGCATTGAGATTGACAAGTCTAAGATCGATGCTATCCAAAAAATGCCACCTCATAAGAACCTGCACGAGCTCCGCAGTTTTCAAGGACGTTTGGCCTACATTAGAAGGTTCATTTCAAACTTAGCAGGACGTTGCTAACCCTTCAGCCATCTTATGAAGAAAGGTGCGCCCTTCGAATGGTATGAATCTTGTAACAGGGCCTTTGAAAGCCTCAAGAGTTATCTAACAAGCCCGCCTGTGCTGGGAGCACCAATTCAAGGAAAGCCGCTCATCCTTTATACATCTGCTCAAGAACGGGCACTTGGAGTGTTGTGTGCTCAAGAAAACGAGGAGGGAAAGCAAAGGGCCTTGTATTATTTGAGTCAAACTCTAGTGGGGGCAGAGTTGAAATATTCCCCCATACAGAAGATGTGTTTGGCTCTCATTTTCGCCATTCAGAAGCTGAAACATTACATGCATGCTCATACCGTGTCTTTAATCTCTCGAGCTAATCCCATCAAATACATTCTTTCTCAGCTAGTACTTTCTGGGCGTTTAGCGAAGTGGGCTATATTGATTAAGCAACATGACATTGTCTATGTTCCTCAAAAGTCTGTCAAAGGACAAGCTCTAGCTGACTTCCTGGCTGAACATCCTATCCCCGACCATTGGGAACTAAAGGATGACTTGCTAGATGAGGACGTCTTCTTCATTGAAATCATATCCCCATGGGAGATGTACTTTGATGGCGCCTTGTGCACTGACGGTGCAGGTGTTGGTGTTGTTTTTATCTCTCCTGAGAAACATGTCCTTCCTTACTCATTCACACTCATGGAGAAGTGCTCCAATATTGTGGCTGAGTACCAGGCACTGGTCATAGGATTGGAGATGGCAATAGAGATGGGATTGAAGGATTTATACATTTACGGAGACTCCAAATTGGTCATCCACTAGCTCCTGGGTGACTTCGAGGTCAAGAAGGAGGACCTTATTCCCTTTTTTAAATATGCAATCAAGTTATTATACAATTTAGAGACAAAGAAGCTGGAGCATGTGCGTAGGACTGCCAATGGAATGGTTGATGCGTTGCAGCCACCATGGCACTGGGGGCAGATGAGTCAATGATGTTCCTATTTGCAACAAATGGGTTGTTCCACTATGGAGTAAAGAAAACATGGATGATGACTTTGGTGAGGTCAGTGTTGTATTGGTTTTTGAAGCAACTTAAGAAGATTGGCGTAAACTACATATCGACTATTTAGAGCATGGCAAGCTCCTGAGCGAGCGCCGCCACAGGATGGAGATTCGCGGGTGGATAGTTTCCACCATCACGAGGGAGTCTTGTATTGCCTAGCTTTTGATGGTGTCCTTCGACATTGCCTAGGGAAGCAGAAGGTATCCAAGCAATGGAGGAAGCCCATTCTGGAATTTGTGGTGCTCATTAGTTTGGACCTAAACTCCTTGACCGCTTGAGGAGGATGGGTTACTATTGGCCAACCATGGTCCTAGACAACATGGATTACGCTAAGAGATGTGATGCTTGCCAATTCCACGCAAATTTTATACACCAACTGCTAGAGCCTTTGCACCCGTCAATTGCATCGTGGCCCTTTGAGGGGTGGGGTCTCGACATAGTTGGACCAATTACTCCAAAGTCCTCAGCCGGTCATGCTTATATCCTCACCGCAACTGACTACTTTTCCAAGTGGGCAGAAGCTCTCCCAGTAAGAGAGGTGAAAAAGGAGAATGTGGTTGATTTCTTAGGCACTCACATCATATACAAGTTCGGAGTCCCATGATACATAATTACAGATAACGGGAAGCCATTTGACAATCGTCTAGTGACCGAACTATGCCAGAAATTCAAGTTCGCCCAACACAAGTTCTCCATGTACTATGCGGCGGCGAATGGACAGGCTGAAGCTTTCAATGAGACCCTCTGCAATTTACTTAAGAAGGTTGGAGACAAGGCTAAAAGAGGGTGGCATGAGAAAGTTGGAGAAGCATTATGGGCATACCGAACTACACACCGCACTCTTACCAAACCAACTCTGTATGCTCTAGTGCATGGAGTTGAGGTCATCTTGCCATTAGAGCTTGAGCTTCCCTCTTTGAGGATGGCTATCCAGGAGGGACTCACCACAGAGGAAAACGCTCAATTACGTTTGGTAGAGCTCAAAGCACTAGATGAGAAAAGACTGCAAGCTCTACAGCAGCTGGCATGTTACCAAGCTCGTCTAACGAGAGCATTCAACAAGAAGGTGCGCCCCCGTTCTTTCAAAGTGGGAGACATGGTCCTAGCAGTCCACCGACCTATTATTATCACACATAAAACGGGAAGCAAATTCACCCCAAAGTGGGATGGACCCTACGTGGTACAAGAAGTCTACACTAACGGAGCATACATGATAATAGATGCAGATGATGTTCGAGTAGGTCCAATCAACGGGAAATTTCTAAAGCGCTATTACCCATAAAACACTCCACCACACTCTTGGTCCGCATGAGTATAAACTGTGTACGGCACCCCAAAATCCAAAAAATCCCACCAAGGGTATAGTATGCGGTTAAACTGCTAAAATATCCCACCAAATCTAAGGTGGTTAAAAAATGGGTACTCCTGGCTCGCAAGAGTATAAACTGTGAACGGCGAAAATTTTCCGGACACAAAAAAGATTTTCGCCCATTGAACTACATTATGGCTTGATCCCAAGTGGAATTTGTTCCACAAAGGTACGTAGGCAGCTTAAAATACATAGTATTCAGACGCAGTCGCATTTTTTAAAACAAGTTTTTTCCTTGAAGCTACATCCTATCAAATCATACCTTAACCCAAGTCGATTTCTATATGACTTTCAAATCCAAGTTGACTTTCATGTCATAGACAAGTTCAAAACGACACTTACGTCAAATTCAAGTTCAAATCAACTTCCATTCCCCTCCCCCCCCCCCCCCCCCCCCCCCCCCCCCCCCAAAAAAAAAAAAAAGATTTTCATGTCATTTTCAAATTCAAAAAAAAAAAGGGAAACATTTTTTATTTATTTTATTTTTTGTCAAATTCAAACCCAAATGGGGTTCCATGTCCCACTTTCAAATGCAAATTTGAATTTCACATTATTACCAAACGGTGGAGGTTTCAAAAAAAAGGAAGTCAATATAAGGACGGGATTATCCGTGGGTGCTCATGCTCCATGTACGGGCGTGTGCACGCAAGATAATCTGACCATGAATGCTTTACAAAATGGTGGAGATTTCAAAAAAAAAAAGAAGTCAGTACAAGAACGAGATTATCCGTGGGTGCTCCAGCTCCATGTACGGGCGTGCGCACACAAGATAATCCGACCATGAATGCTTTACCAAATGGTGGAGGTTTCAAAAAAAAAAAAAAAAAGGAAGTCAATACAAGGACGAGATTATCCATGGGTGCTCCAGCTCCATGTACGGGCGTGCGTACGCAAGATAATCCAACCATGAATACTTTACCAAACAGTGGAGGTTTCAAAAAAAAGGAAGTCAATACAATGATGAGATTATCCGTGGATGCTCCAGCTCCATGTACAGGCGTGCGCACGCAAGATAATCCGACCTTGAATGCTTTTCCAAACGGTGGAGGTTTAAAAAAAAAAAAAAAAAAAGAAGGACGAGGTTATCCGTCGGTGCTCTAGCTCCATGTACGGGCGTGCGCACGCAAGATAATCCGACCATGAATGGTTTACCAAATTGTGGATGTTAAAAAAAAAGTCAATTTCAAAACGTGATTATCCGGGGGTGCTCCAACTCCATACATGGGCTGGTGCACGGAAGATAATCCAAAGATGAGTAGCTTTTCATACAGTAGAGTTTTCCAACAAATTTATGTTACATGGTGAGACATGTTAAAAAAAAAAATTTCCAAAAAATGGAGTATCTTTCTCTCGTTTAAAATTGGAAGTAATCTTCACACCATCAATAACAGTTTAAAAATAAAAAAATTCATCAATCAAAAAAAAAAAAAAGAAAATTTGAATTAAAAACAATTTAAACAAAAAGGGAAATTTCAAAAAAATAAAATTTTCTGAAAATCTAAAAAAAAAAGTTTTCCAAAAAAGAAATTCGTATTCCCCCCCAAAAAAAAAGAGAGAGAATTTGAGTTCAAAAAATTTTTCAAAAAAAGGGAAATTCGAATCAAAAAATCACAAAAAAAAGGAAATTCGGGTTTAAAAAAAAAATGTTTCCAAAAAAATTAGCAAAAGGAGAAATTTCAAGAAATTTGATTAAAAAATTTTCGTTTAAAAAAAGGAATTGGTATTCACAAAAAAAAAAAAAAAAAAGAAAATTTAAGTAAACAAAAATGTTTCCAAAAAAATTCACAAAAAAAAGAAAATTCGAATTAAAAAAAATTTCCAGAAAAAAGGAAATTCAAAAAAAAAGAGAAGAAATTCAAATTGACAAAATTTTTTTTAAAAAAAGAAAGTTTGAATTTAAAAAAAAAATTCCCAGAAAATAGAAAATTCAAAAAAAATTCACAACAAAAGGGAAAGAAAATTCGAATTCACAAAATTTTTCAAAAAAAAAAAAAAAATTGCTACAAAAAATTTTTAAATTCGGCAGCGGCCTCCATTTCCTTCATCTTCTTCGTCTCTCTCTATGTCTTCTTTCTCTCTAGTTGGTTGAGCGATTATCAAAAGAAGTTTAGGAAAGAGAAGAAGTAGTGTTGAAGCTTCACCACCCCTTTTTAATCCTTCCATGGCGGTTACCTCTTTCGGACTTCCTTGATTATCACCTTAGATCTCAATAAGTTTTCATTTACTTTTAAGGAGATACACAGTGACAAAAAGCCGTGCATGCTTCCCAGAGAAGTTCATGTGCAAAAGTCTCATTCGCTGCCACCTCAAATAATCGAGATTTTCAAATCCTTGGAGGGTTGGGCTGAGGAAAACGTCTTGGTGCTACTAGAGTCATTTAATACTCTCAAAAAAGTTTCAGTAAATGCTTTATTTATAAGCATTTTTTTTATATACAATCCTAACCACCTAAAAAAATTTGAATTCAAATCTTAAATTTCAAAAAAAAAAAAAAAAAAATAATTTGTAGGGAAGTAAGTGGTTGTTTTGATTTATTAAAAAAAAAACCAGTCTCTAACCAACTGCATTTTAAAAAAAATTTGAATTCAAAAATTTTAAATTTACAAAAAAAATCAGAAACAAAAGGCTTAATTTTTAAATAAAAAAGAATTTGTTTTGATTTATTTTGTATTATTTAAATCTTGATTTAAAAAAAAAAAAAAAAAAATCAAATCTATAACTAACTTGATTCAAAAAAAAAATATCAGAAAAATCAAAGACTTCATCAATAAAAAGGATTTTGTTTTGATTTATTTTGTATGGTTCAAACTCGGATTTAAAAAAAAAGATTTTATCAAAAAAATTCAATCTATAACTAACTTGATTTAAAAAAAATCAGAAAAAAATCAAAGACTTCATCAATAAAAAGGATTTTGTTTTGATTTATTTTGTATGGTTCAAACTAAGATTTAAAAAAAAATTTATCAAAAAAAAAATTCCAATCTATAACTAAATTGATTTCAAAATAATCAAAAAATCAAAGACTTCATCATTAAAAAAAAAAAAGATTTTGTTTTGATGGTTCGAACTCGGATTTAACAAAAAAAAAAAAGAAATTCATAAAAAAAATCCAATATATAACTAACTTGATTTGAAAAAAAAATAAAAAAATAAAAGACTTTAAAAATAAAGATTTTGTTTTGATTTATTTTGTAAAGTTTAAAGTCGAATTAAAAAAAAAAATCCGACCCATAACTAACTAGATTTTAAAAAAAATTTAAATTGGAAATTCAATAAAAAAAGGGAAAATAAAAGACTTTATTGAAATAAAGTTGATATTTTGATTTATTCGGAGTTTAAAAAAAAAAAAGGGCAAAACACAAAAAATATTTGAAGCAGTAAGCTTGTCAAAAAAAAAAAATGTTTTTTTTTATTTGATATTAACTTGCAAATAAACATCTGAAATCTCTAACTCAAATCATGTCTTCTTTAATTTGGAGTTCAAAGTTCAAAAAAAAAAAAAAAAAACAAAAAGAGTTTACTTCAAGTCAAGCCATTAAGGTACAAAGTCGCACCCGTCTTGACTTGAAGTGGGGGCAATTTGTAGGCATGAAAATTTTATCATGTTTATAAATTTTAAATTGGGCTGAAGAAAAGTCTAAGCCCAAACAAGATCCAAGTCAAGCCTGAAACCGAACATCTTCCTGATCAAAAACTAAGCCTAAAATGAGTTCTAAGTCAAACCAAAATAAAATCCCCAAACGACTTCCGAATCAAACCTAAATCCCTAAATGACTTTCTAGTCAAACTTAAGCCCAAATGACTTCCAAGTCGAAATGAAAAACTCAAATGACTTCTAAGTCAAACCCAAAGCCCTAATAGTTTTAAAGCGAATTGAGCCTGATCTTATGAAGGAAATCCCGTGGTCAAAGCAAGGGCCCCTTTTCTCTATAAATAGGGGACCCTTGCTTCAAATTTGGAGGGAAAAAAGAAAGGAAGAAAAAGAAAGGAGAAGTAGAAACGCTCTCTCTCTCTGTCTCCATTTTCTCTTAATTTCCATCAACACTAAGTCATCTAGGAAAAGTGGACAAAGCATACAGAGTTCATACCCGATTTCTTCAAAGGGTCAGCTCTCGATTTGAGATAAAGCATCGTGCCCTCAGTCCAGAGTTCAAGTTTGATTGTCAACAACATCAACCAAGTTCAACAGTCATGGAAATCGAATCAGAGGACTTTTGTTTGTTTTACTTTGTAAAGCACATTATAGAGATTTGTACCCGCAAATTTATCAATACAATTCTTTAATTGTAATTTTTGTGAATTTGTTTCGCGTCATTTCATCTTGATTCGAAATCGGTGTCCACAGATGTAACATTTTAAATTTTTCTTAGAAATATAAATTATTTTTCTAAATATTTATTACCTTTTTAGATTTTTCAAATATTTTAAAATAATTTTAATATAAATTCCAATTTTTAAAATTAATTTTTTAGTAATTTCAAGTCAGAAAAACAAACAGATGTTAATGCTGCCATATTAATGTATGGCATTGAAAAATTAAACTTTTAGCTGATTTTTTGAAAATGCACCAAATACTTTGGTGATTTTTAGTTTAAAAAAAAAAAAACGCATATTATTATAAAGTAAAGATGGATAGAGTCCACAAAGTCTATCCATGCCATACAAAAGAAAGAGGCCAAAATGATAGCTCAGAAAATTGAGGAGAATGTATAGGATTTGTGTAGGTTTTGTAAAGAGGTGCCCGAAAAGAGAAAAAAATTGAGACTATTAGTTTGTGAGTTTTTTCAATATGGGCTATTGAATGAGATTCAACCGAGCATCGAGGGATATGCTCGAGTTATTTGATTGGGAGTTTGCATTTTGAGCTACACAAAAGTTATATTCTGAGAGAATTTGTTGCTTCATTGGCCATGGCTAAATGTGGGATTAGAGAGATTCAGAGATGGGGCATTAGGTGTCAAAGAGCCAAAATTCCAAAAGCTGATGGTTGAAGATTTATGAATAATTTTATATTTTAACATGCTTTCTCATGCTGATGCCCATTAGACTTGAAGGGTGGTTATTATACAGGCCCGCCTTATACCTTATATTCAAATTATGTTAATATTGAAAGTAGAGGCTAATGGGATTCAAATCTGGGACTGCTTAGTCAAAAAGGCTCTAATACCACATTAAATATCACCAGATGTTTAGACCCAACCAATGGAGTTGACGTACATGAAAATCCACATATAAACTCACGTGGGGTTTTATCTTAAAACCAACTAATTTTAGTGGTGCAGCACGTAGATGGAAAATAAAGAAAATGGAAAGTTCAATAGTCTTCCTTTAAATTCTTACTATGAAAACGCATAGCAATAAATACATAACATAAAACATGAATAAAATGCGAAATTAAAAAAACAAATACGAATTTTTCATACTTTAATGCAGATCGCAGTGTAGCTCCGAAAGAGGGACAACATCACCGAGAACTTCTCCGCAATCCCTTGAGACACGAGGTGAGTGGGCACTGTGATAAAGCAATATTAGTTAGACCCTCTTGCAATGAAATTGTACTTCTTAATTGTGTTTCTTGAGTTCTAAAGTGAAGAGTTGGTTGCAAGTTAGTTAGAGCCTTGGCAACTTCTACGTACATATATAAACCAATCTTGTATTCATGAGAAGGTATTCAAGAAAATATACAAACACAATTCTCTTTCTCCACCCTATCTTCTCTCTATTCTTCCTCCCTTCTTGATTCAAGTCAATCTAATCCAATTACCTAGTTTGATCTTTATCAGTGGTATCACAGCTGCAGTGACCCTCTTGATCTGTGGGTAGTTCGTTGATGGAAATGGCAGACAACACTCAATCCTTGGCTGAAATTTAAAAAGTAGAAAACCTCTCAGTTCAAGGCTACTAATGAAGCAATGGAGCATTCAGATGATGATCTAAAGGCTTCATTACATTAATTGCGTGATATGATCATTGGAATGGCTTTGAATCAAGGCAGAACCAATGATCGAGGCAACGCAGGAGATGGAGGACCCATACACGCTGCTGCAGAACCATGAAATTCAGCGATGAGTTTGCATAGTACTGTAGGTATACATTCATACTCAGTAAGATTGAGCAAGATTGAATTTCCCTTGTTTAGTAGAGATGATTTGAACAATTGGCTGTATGTGTGTGAACAATTTTTCTTCATAGATCACACCCCTGATCTTGATAGAATAAAACTAGCATCTATACACTTGAGGGGCATAGCTTCTCCATGGCATAGACAATTGATGAAAAATAGAGGACCCAATGACACTTTCCGTTGGGCAGAATATGTGAATGAATTGAGGCTCAGGTTTGGGGATACCTTTAAGGGTACGGTATCTAAATTAATGAGTTTGAAACAAGAAGGTACTGTTAAGGAGTATCTAGCCAGATTTGATGCTATAGCAGTGCGTACAGATTTTAAAGAATCACAGCTAGTTAATTGCTTATTGACGGGATTGAGGGAGGACTTGGCTCTAGATGTGAGAGGTAGAAACCCTTCCAATTTGAGGCAAGCGACCTGTTTGGCTAAACTGGCAGAGGCAAAGTTTGAGGCACTGTCGAAGCAGCTTAAGTACTGCAAGGTACCCCTGTTACCTACTCCCCTCAATGGTAGGTTGAACACAAATAAGCCCTTAACTATAGCAAGGTCCGCACCCATCCAGAACAAATCTGCTGCTATAATACCTAATAACTCTAGGACACAATGTAATATGTCCAAAGCTGAGCTGTAAAACAGGAGGGCCAAGGGCCTATGTCACTTCTGTGATGATAAATTCGAGCCAGGACATCGGCGTAAGGCAAATGGACCTCAGCTGTTTGTAATTGAGGTCGATGAAGAGAGTTTAGAGGAGTCTGATAAGGCTATAGAAATAGATGGAGAAGAAAGTGTAGAAGTAGAGACCACAACTGAGATTTTAGTCCATTCCTTAGCAGGAACACACAACTTCCAGACTTTGAGAGTCACGGGATATATAGGAAGCATACCAGTCCATACACTTATCGATTTTGGATCCACACAAGATTTTATCGAGGCTTCAGTAGCTTCAAAAATTAAATGTGAGATCAAGGAAATGGCATCCATATCAGTGGTAGAAGCGGATGCGAGCAGTGTAATGTGCACAACACAGTGTTGCAATCTTATGTGGAGGATGTAGGAATTTTCTTATACTGCAGATTTCATGGTGATTCCATTAGGAGGTTGTAATGTTGTATTGGGAGTGGAATGGCTTTCCACACTTGGTGACATCCGGTGCAACTTCGAGGACTTAACAATGACTTTCCTTGTGAATGGTCAGTCACATACATTGCAAGGAAATAAATCTACAAGTTGCAAGATGGTTGAGGCCAAGACATTCGTGAAAGCTCCGCAAAACTCTCCTTATATTGCCTTCCTGCGAGTAACACCAGTGGAGAGCCTTCATTTAGATGTGTAATTGATGCTTATGGGTACCAGTATAGCTAACAAGGATAAATTGGGAGGAGCTAAACTTTTTTCTAAAATAGATTTGAGGTCGAGGTACCATCAAATCAGAATGCACTTGGATGACATTCAAAAAACAGCTTTTAAAACTCATTTTGGTCATTACGAATTTAGAGTAAGCCATTTGGATTGACAAATGCTCCATCCACCTTTCAGTCACTCATGAATTCAATTTTTGTCCCTTACCTTCGAAAATCCATCTTGGCATTCTTTGATGATATACTAGTATTTAGTATTGACTTGCATTCCATGTGAAGCACTTAAGACTGACATTTGCTTTGCTAAGTACTCATCAGCTAAACGCAAAAGAAGTGCTGCTTTGCTACCTCACAGATAGATTACCTGGGACATATTATTTCAGCGCAGGGAGTCTCTACTAATTCAAAGAAAGTGGCTGTGACGCTCAATTGGCATATCCCCTGCAATGTTTAACAACTGAGAGGTTTGCTTGGCTTGATAGGGTATTATAGAAGGCTCATAAGAGGCTATGGAGGAGTGGCTAAACCTTTGACTGAGTTGCTGAAAAAGGACAACTGGCACTGGCCTTCAGAAGCTTAGGATGCATTCAAGACATTAAAACAGGCCTTGTGTTCACGGACTTCACTAAACAATTCATTGTAGAAACTGATGCTTGCAATGTGGGTATAGGAGCAGTATTGATTCAAGACTCCCATCCCTTGGCTTATATCAGCAAACATTTAAGTCCCAGGAAATAGCTTATGTCAGTCTTTGAAAAAGAGCTAATGTCAGTGGTCTTTGTAGTACAACATTAGCAGCAGTACTTCCTTAATAATACTTTCATTATTCGAGCAGATAAGAAAAGCTTGAAGTTGTTACTGGAGCAAGATGTTCATACGCATTTCCAACAGTTTTGGCTATCCAAATTGATGGGCTTCACATATGTAATACAATATAAAAGGGGTAATAAGAATGTTATTGCCGATGCCTTATTAAGGATACCAAGCTTTGAAGTTACATGTTTGCTGCTTTCAGTTGTAGAAAGCAACTTATATTCGATGTTGCAGCTTGAGTGGTAGACAAATCCACAATTGCAACAGATTATAACTCAGTTACAAGAAGGTGTTCTTCCTAATTCACATTCAACTTGGCAGGAAGGCCAGCTTAAGGCAAGGGAAAGTTAGCGGCGGGCAATCTACAGAACTCAGGCACAAAATACTGCAATGGTTACATGCTTCGCCTAATGGGGGTCATTCAGGTAGAGATACAACATTGCAGAGGGTGAAGTGCTTGTTCTTTTGAAGGGGTATGGCGCGTACAATCCAAGATTTTGTGAGAACTTGTGCAGTTTGTCAAGCTTGCAAGCATGAAACGGTGGCTTCTCTTGGACTAATACAACCACTGCGCATCCCTACAACTACATGGACTGACATCACTATGGACTTCATTAAGGGTTACCTTGCTCCGTTGGAAAGAACGTAATTTTTGTAGTTGTGGATTGGCTTAGTAAAGGAGCTCATTTCATGTTGCTCACTCAACCTTTCACTGCATTAATAGTAGCTGAAGCATTCATGGATAATGTTTACAAGCTCCATGGGTTGCCTAGCACTATCATCAGTGATTGAGATGCAATTTTTCAGCGTGATTTTTGGAAGGCCCTATTTTCAATACAAGGGTGTGGAGCTTCATTTGTCTACCTCTTATCATCCTCAAACCGACGGCCAAACTAAGGTTGTTAATGGGGGATTGGAGACTTATCTAAGCTGTATGTGCAGTACAAATCCTTCACAATGGGCTAAATGGCTTCCTATGGCCGAATGGTGGTATAATACAACTTGGCATTCTGCTACACACAAAACACCTTATGAACCAATGTATGGATGACCTCCACCTCTTCACATCCGTATTTGCCTGGGAAAGTACTGTGGAGGCTGTTGATCATAGTCTAAGACAAAGTGAGGATATGATTAAGGTTCTACAGTTTCATATAAAGCGGGCCCAAAACATAATGCAGCAGCACGCAGACAAGAAACGCACAGATAGGAATTTTAAGGTCCGAGATTAGGTGTATTTGAAGATTCATCCTTATAGGTAGATAACTGTGGCGGCTAGGAAATATTCTAAACTCTCCCCCAAGTATTATGGGCCATTTCAGGTGCTGGAGACAGTAGGAAAGGTTGCCTATTGGTTAACACTTCCTGCATCAGCTTAGATTCATGATGTCTTTCATGTCTCTCAGCTCAAGATTCATCATGGACCTCTACTAGATATGTTCATATCATTACCACAACTGGCAGATGAGTTACAACCCAAGGAACCTGAGCTCATCCTCAACAGAAGGATGGTTAACAGAGGCAATCGAGCAGCTATCAAGGTCTTAGTCCACTAAAAGAATTCCACTCGGGAAGCAACAACATGGGAATATCCTTACAATCTTCAAATTAAGTTTTCTCACTTCAACCCTTGAGGACAAGGGTGTCCTTTTGGAGGGAGGGGGGGGGGGGGGGGGGGGGGGGGGGGGGGGGGGGGGGGGGGGGGGGGGGGGGGGGCAATTGATACAGCAATATTAGTCAGACACGCTTGCAATGAAATTGTACCTCTTAATTGTGTTTCTTGAGTTGTGAGTTGAAGAGTTAGTTGCAAGTCAGTCACAAGGTAATTAGAGTCTTGGGAACCTCTACGTACATATATACACCAATCTTGTATTCATGAGAGGGTATCCAAGAAAATATACAAACACAATTCTCCTTCTCCCTCCTATCTTTTCTCTGTTCTCCCTTCCTTCTTGATTCAATTCAATCTAATCCGGTTACCTAGTTTGATCTTTATCACACTGAATATCAAATTCTCTGAGAAACTTTTCTTAGAGAAAAGAAAGAACTGGCTTCTCTATTTTTCTGTACATTGAATAATGCTAAACTGATTGTATGGATTAATTTATAGACAAAAAAAAAAAAAAAAAAATCCCATTTAGAAAATAAAAAATAAAAAAATGAAATCAAGATATCTTATATCTCTAAAATCGAATATTTATTATTTTTTTTCAAAATTTAAATTTTAAACAAGACAAATATATCCAAAAATCATTAAAAACGTGTCCAAATATATCTAGCCAAATGCAGCATCACTGCCACTTGACAACTGTTGATTGGTCTGTGTCTTTAGACGTGGATCGTTGGTTTGGGGCATGTAGGGCATTGGTTCATTCATGGGGTGACACTCAGATCTCCACTCTATGCTAGTCAGAGCAGGACGCGTTGGCCAATTTATTTTTTAACCTTTTTAATTTTCTTGTATAGATTCATCTCTTGAATTATTTGTTTAGCAAAATTGATTTCTTGATTTTATGAATAAATAATTCATCTAATGGATTCTTTTCATATTTTCAAATGGTGTATATTATGGATGCTTGCGCATGGACATCAAGGACAATTTAATTCTAGCTCCAAATGGATCAAATCTAATTATCATCTCATTATAACATTTCATTACCATTTAGTAAAACTTAATTACACTAAATAAGTTTTACTACACTTTATAAATAAATAAATATATTTATTCGCTAATTCCCAAATAATCGTCACTCATGATTGAGTCCTCTATTAAATGTCCATGTGAAAAATAGTTCTAAGTACTATCATTATTTTTCTCGCATCTATCACTATAGTTCTTGACTCACTTTTCTCGAATAATTCATTAATACATAAAATAATTTTTTTACTAATTCGAAATGTCAACCATATGGAACACTTTTGGCAAAGTTTTTAAAATATATTTAAATATATTGAAATGCTTACAAATCAACTAAGAGGATATCTTGATCTTGTAAGAAACTATAGATTCCAAGTAAAATAACTACTTTCGTTGCACTTTATGCCATTACCCAACGTATGTAGGACTTTAGTCAGTTATAGTGGCCTAATCCTTTTAGCATATCAAGATAATTAACACTCTATGTACAGTTCAAACTATTTCCTGAATTTAGAGTTATTATATAAACAGTATGAAGTTGAGTTACTCATTTATGATAATGGTGCAGATACAGGTACAAAAAATGTGAGTAATTGCAATAAGGCCATTTCTGTTGCTATTGGCCTTTTTTTTTTTTTTTTTTTAACTATAGCTTTTAGCAATAGAATTTTGTCTGTTGCTATTGCAGTTGTCACTAACGATTATAGCAACAGAAAATGCGTGTTGTTGCGATTGTACCCCAATAACAACAAATAGGTGATTGTTGTTAGTTTTGTTTCTATTACCTTTAGCAACAACATGACAATTCGTTGCTATTACTTGTTGCAACAAAATGCTTTTTGTTGCTATTACCGATAGCAACAAATTTACATTTTTGTTACTATTGGTTTTAGCAACAACAATTATTATCTGTTACTATTATTTTTAGCATCATCACGGTTTTGTCATTATTGCTTTTAATAATAGCAATTTACTTTTGTTGCTTTCACTTGTAGCAATATTCTATTATGTTGCTATTGCATTTATTACAAACATTTATTGGCAAATCCTAACCAGCCAAATTTTATATTTTTCAACCAATTAGAACACATAATTGAACGTGACAATGATCATATGTCTCTAAGAACTTTACACCTCCGAAATGAAAATAACAAAACTAAAAACCCAACATCATCATCATCATATCAACCACAACTTTGTCATGCCATTACATCCAACTACACTTATCCATAAATTCACAAAAAAAAAAAAAAAAAAAAAAAAAAACACATAGTTGAGCAAAAGACAACATTCAAACTAATTCTTCCCATCATTTGCAAGTTTATAAATACATAATGCCCGACATATGGGAGAGTCGCTAGAAGCATTCTAACATAAGTTTCTTGGCAAATGTACGACGAACAATCATTCATATAGCTCATTTTTCACTGCATCATCGTCTTCTTCTAAGCCATCATCCCCATCTTATTCCTCATAATAAACTTCATCATCACGAGATGAACTAGTTTCCTGTAAAATAAAGATAAACATTCAATTGAAACACCGACACACTAGAATGGTGGCGACTACCGATGCTATGCTAACAGGCACCTTCTTACTTTTTGGATTTGAAGGTATTTTCTAACAAGTTTTCTAGTTAAACAGAGGGTAACAAAATTGGTTGCCAGAGCAAAATTGTAGTTCTCAAAACAATTTTGTGGCTCTCATTCTTTGTAAGTCACATTATTACTCTGATAATCACAATTTTTACTCCAATAATTACAACTCCGTAAATGAAAGGTAAAACTTGAAGCAAACTCCGAGAAAATTGAAGTCAATCATAGAAAAAGCATCACAAATCACCATCAAACTCATCAAATTAGTGAAGCTATAACTATCCATAGATTTCTAGCACTGACTGACTAAAGCCAACAATGTTAACACCAGCACCTAGTATTGCCCCAAGAAATCTAGCAGTACTGCTATTAGAAGGGAAATATGAAAAATAGGCCAGACTTTGCCAATGTGTCACTCCGGGTAAAATCTTTGCTCATACACCTGCAGTAAAACCCAAAAGGGTAACATTTTGTCCTACACAAAGGCCCAAGTGTGTGTGAGTATTTTAAGGGAAAATATAACAACAAAATTTAGAAAAAAGTACAATAGAAATACATGACATTTTGATCTAGCACCTTTGTTACTCACAACCAAAACTAAAATTCATTTCTCAAAAACCGAAAACTAATGAATTACAAAGCTTTATTTATAGAGAAGAGAAACCATAAGACAATATTGAATAAGATAAGATAAGATACATCCTAATTTAAGTGGGAAACTACTATCCTAAAATAAGATAAAATAAAAACTAGACCAAATTAATAGGCCATCAGAAGTAAGTTTCTTGCGATTAATCGAAACAAAAAGGAGTGACTCACCATCAAGGACATCTTGCAATGGTTCGGCTTGTGTAGGGGCAGAGTTTGGTATAAGTTGGCGGAGATACCCTGGCTGCATAATGCAATGGGAGCCGAATCTAGGTTGTTATGATTAACATGATACCAAATTGCAGACAATTAAAATCACCATTGTTTCAACTTGTTAGACTACCCCAATTTGCAATCTACTCATGGGCATACTACAGAACCAAAATATTCTGAGGGGATAACAAATGGGGCAACAAAATGAAGCATCCCACATTAAACATTCATCAAACAAAATGGTATACATACATAAGTGAAACAAAAACACACAAGATCCTGGCAGAAAAACAAAAAAATCAACTCTGACCATAAGCATCTCTATACAACAAACTTGAACCGTTAAAATAGCTCGGCAATGTCTCATCTTTTGGAAGAGCTCTTTTAAAAATCTTTAGAAAAGTATCAAATCCAGCATTAGTCACTCTATACAAGCATTTAAGATGATATAATTAAATAATAAACGAGAGCTTTGTAAATTCATCACATTCAAGGTACACGGGTGAATCTGCATCTTCTATGAGTTTATATAAATTTTCAGCCTCAACATTGCGTCCCCTTTTTAGGTGGTTTTGATGATTCACTCAAATTAGGACTATGCAATCCGTAAGCATCTTCTAATATTTCATGCATACTAGAGGTGGCCACGGGCCGGGCTTGGTTAGGGCCCGTTCGGCCCTGCACTATCATGGGCTGGGCTGGGTCCGGCCTGGAGGGCTCCAGGGCCAGACCCGGGACCGTTATAGTGCTGGCCGGGCCGGGTGGGCCCGGGTTGGCCCGCTTTTCGTCAGCTTTAAAAAAAAATGCAAAATTTAAATAATACAAAGCTGTTTTGCTCTAAAATTATTAAAATTTATTGATAAATAATATAAGATACAAATACATTTTATCCCAAGCACTAATAATGCTAAATATATGTAATAAAATAAAATATATAATAAGTAAAAGTAAATAGTGATAAATAAATAGCGTAACAAGTACAAATACAACGCAGTTGGAGCCCAATATTTAAAAGTTCAAATTTATTTATCAAAAAATACAAAGTAAATAATTGACATACAAAAGTGTTGATATCAGTCGCATGGGGGGGTTGCTGTGCCATCGTTTGATGTATCAGTGGTGCGGTCGTCTTCTTCATCGCTCGTTGAATCCAGCCTCATTTTCTGTTGATTCCTTGCCTCAGCTAGCAGCAAATCCTTCAAGCACAAGGACATCTCCAAGCTTGACGGTGATAGCTTCCAAGCAACATGCCACCAAGACTGAAAGCACACTCTGATGCTATTGAAGACACCGGAAAACTTAGTATATCACGTGCCATGGTAGAAAGCATGGGATACTGGGCTTGGTTTGTGTTCCACCATTGTAAAAGATCAAAATGCGGGTTGGCCGGCGTCGCGAAAATATGGAGCACCGGTGTCCGCAAATAATAATCTAGCTCATCACATGACGTGGGGGCTACTGTGGGCGTAAATTGCTCCAACAGCTTCCACGAATATGACGTGTGTGAACTACTTCCACTAGATGTGGAAGATCCTACTGCAGTAGTACTAGGATATGGATTATTTGACACTAATTTACGGGAATAGTGGGAAAATAAACTGTGCAAGTTGTTATCGATTTCGGCAATAAAAGTGTTGATATTGAGTCTAGGATACAAATATTTGAAAAAATGTTGGCAAAACAAGTTTAAACCCCCGCGTTTATAACGAGGATCTAAAATAGTTGCTAAACAGTATGTAAGGGGTAGTTCAGAATAATATTTAGCAAACATTTCTTTCATTGCCTTAATCGATTCAAACAAAATGGGGTTGGATTCGTTACCCACCATCCAATTTACAATATCAAGCAATCTTGTTATTCCTTGAGGCATGGTCGGATAGTAGCAACCCCAAAAAAATGCCGTGGCCTCTTTAAACATGAAATTTTTTTTACAAATTTCATCGATTGTCTCCCAATGTATATCGTTCAAGTTGTAATCGCTCCATTCTGAATGATTGTCCATTGCGAATTCCATCAGGATGTCTTTATATGGTAGAATGCGCTCTAACATTTCTACCGTAGACGACCACCTACTTTGGGAGTCTAGTTTGAATTGTTTATATTCTATGCCATGCAACCTATATAAATTTTCAAATCTTCTTTTTCTAGTGCCGGATAATTTAATAGATATTATTACGGATCTTAAGGTGTTAAGGGATGCATTTACTAGCTCTAAACCATCCATTACCATTAAATGCAAAATGTGACAAATACAACGAAGATGGAAACACTTCCCACCTAACATGGGTCTCATGTGCCCAATTAAATATGTAACGGATGCAGTGTTACTGGTAGCATTGTAGAATGTAATACTGAAGGTACGTTGCTCTATGCCCCAGTCGCAGACTGCCGACATAATCGCGCCCGTAATTATCTTGGCAGTGTGGGGGTAATCTAAATAACCAAAATGAATTATTCTCTTTTGGAGGGTGTAGGAGTCATCGATCCAGTGTGCCGTTATGCACATATAAGGCACACCGGGCTTGAAATTCCATGTGTCCGACGTCAACGAGAACATGCTTGTGTTCGTCGTAAAAAGTGTTAAGACCTCAGCTTTCACCCTATGGTACTCCGTAAAAGTGTCCCGCTTTACGGTGTTTCAAGGAACCCTCACAATGGCGAGCTTCACCCATTTTTGGAGGTAGTCCACGAAATATTGGTCTTCGCCGGTATTGAAAGGCCTTTCACCCAAAATTATATATTTAGCTAGCCCTTTTCGGCTGCCCTCTTGAGAGAACCTAAAAATAGCAAGTGCACCGGTCACTTGCTGTACTAGACATTTTTGGCTCTTATCTGGGCATTGCTCGGGGTGGCACCTAAGTATATGTCTGTTTAATGTGACTGTCCCACTGCCAGGTTGATGGCTAAAAGACCTAGGTGGGTCACATAATTTACAAGTTGCTTTATTAGTTGTCTTATTAAGGGTAAAGTGATTTCATACCCCATTAGTTGTACGCCTACTAGTAGAGGTACTACTTTCAGGCTGGGCTTCGGTGGTGGGTGTGGGTTCCTCATCAGTTTGTGAGTCTCCACCCCCACCACCCGACTCATGATAATATTGTTGTTGTTTAAATTCCCAATTTATGCTATCATCAATGTATAAGGGTGATGGGCAATGGCTACCCCTCCTCCAAAAGAGTCGGGCCCGGGCTAGGCCTGAGCCTGGAGCCCTTTAAAAATGGGCCCATGGCCCAGCCCGGTCCCGGCCCGAGCTCGGCCCGTTGGCCACCTCTAATGCATACCATCATCTAATGATTCATCAGAAGTATCCATCTCACTAGAAAAATCATTTAGCTCGGGATACTCTACCTCCCCATGGAGATACCAATTGCTACGTGCATCATTATCATCCATGCCTTTAAGTGTAAGGTGAAGTTTCACTCTATCTATGTCTAACTCATATCAATTTGCAAAGTCTTATATGGGCAAGGTATTGACTCATCCACACCCACAATAACAAGCGCATTAGTAAAAAAATGCTTCCACACCATCATGAAATTCAGGTGAAACTCGTGAGCTTTTCACTCAAGCTTTGTTTTTAAACACATTTATGTGGACAAATCCTGCACTTAGAATGTATAAATATAGTTAAAATAGGACATGATATTAGTAAAATTACATATATTAATCTCTTATTGACCATAGGAATAGTGTAAGATAGTTACTAGACTCAAATTCCATTTAATTCGTATTTTACTATAATCTGAATCAACAACTAAAATTCACTACCCAAACACTGAAACAAATCAAAAGCTACAAAATGTGACAAAAACACAATTAATCATCATGAAGCATCGAACATTATAATCTAATACACTAGAACTCATTGAAATCTACATTTAAGAGAAGAAATAGCTTAAAACACCATATACTTAGTTCATATTTTCTAAAAATCATGCAAAAATTGAGTAAACTAATCATGATAGCATACAACAAAACTAACACTACATCAAACATTGACACATTAGGTAATCATACATTAAACTATTCAATCCTCAACAAATTGACAGTAATCTTACATTAAACTATTCAATCTTCAACAAATTGACAGGAATCTTATATTAATCCTATTTTATTACTAACTAACCCTATTTTATACTTGAAACAAGAGAACGATGAGACACAAGAGCGAAGACCTAAAGAGGAGATTTAAGATACATTCAAATAGTCTAAACCTAGCATAATCGTGCAATTAACTGCAAAATAAACTACATTACATGGGAAATTGAATCACGAAATTGATTCCTTTTCTCTACTAGACCTGCACCGGGGACACAAAACGGAATTAAAGAAGTGAAGAGACGAGCAAGAGAGAAAGTGAAGAGATGAGAAAGCGAGAGAGAGAGAGAGAGAGAGAGAGAGTAAAGAGAATGAAAGAGACCAACGAGAGAGGGCGATGAACAAGAGAGAATAATATCCTAAACCAGGCTTGCGTCCAGTCTGTAGCTCCACAAGTGTTTTAGGAATCGACTTTGTAGGAACCAAATTTAGAACATAAGCCATAAAGTAGCATGGCACATCATGGACCGTACCATCTCCAACAACGTTCTATTTCTCCTTTTGGCAACCCCATTCTGTTGCGGCGTACTCGGTGCAGAAAGCTGAGATCTGATTCCACTTGCAGCTAGAAAATCTAGATACTCTCCTAAATGATACTCACCACACGATCCGATTGAAGTGATTTGATGTGTTTACCTGTCTGATTCTCGACCTCAGCCTTAAACTCCTTGATCTTTTCAAAAGAGTTAGACTTCTTTCTCATCAAGTAAACATAACCATACCTTGAGTAATCATCAGTAAAGATGATGAAATGCTCATAGCCTCCTCTTGCTTGAACATTCATTAGTCCACCTACATCTGTGTGAACCAGCTCAAGTAAGTCACCAACTCTATTGCCTTTACACTTAAAGACATACTTAGTCATCTTTCCTTCTATGTAGGATTCAATGACTGGTAAAGATTTCAAGTCTTAAGACTCAATTTATCCTTCACTTATTAGTCTTTGGATCCTACTAGAATTAATATGACAAAGCCGTTGGTGCCATTTGAAGCCACTGTTGGTTTTAGGGTTCTTTCTTTTAAGAGGTACAATTAGTTTAGTAGTGTTAGATTCGGACATGCAGTTAGGAGAGTTATGATCAGGTGTCAAGATAAACAAACCAGTGACAATAGTACCATTGCAAATAAACATTTTATTATGCCGCAAAACTAAATCAATTCCAAAAGAAATAGAATATCCATCACCCACTAATTGTGACAATGAAATCAAATTCATGTGTAACGTAGGTATATAAAGACAATTCTTAAAAATTAAAACTCTACTCCTAAATACAAAGCTAATGTCTCCCACTCCTCAGACTGAAAGCCGCATCCCGTCTCCTACGGTCAGGTCCAGCTCTCCATCATGTTGCTTCCTGGTTAGCTTGAGCCCTTGCAACATATTGCTGACAAGGTCAGTCGAACCGGTGTCCACACACTAGAATTCTAGTAGACTTTCAACTACACATGACTCAACTACATAAGATATTTCCATACCTTGTCCCGATCGGTTCTTTTTCTTAGCAGGAAGACTTACTAGGTACTCAGGGCAGTTCCTCTTCCAGTGGCCATCCTTCCTACAGAAGAAACACTTTCCTTTTGTAGAAGGCTTCCTTTTCATTTGCTTAGCTGCTATACTAGCAGCTTTGCCCTTATTCTTCTTCTTCCCAGACTTTCTGTTGGAAGACAACCTGTTCCTATCCTAGGCGCCTGGGTTAAGAGGACAGTCCCCTTAGCCTTCGTCAGCCCTTTAGCAACTTGCAACTCCTTCATCAGCTTAGGTAACAAATAGTCTTTATTATTCATTGTATAGTTCAACCTGAACTGAGTAAAGGACTCTGGCAAAGAGCCAAGTATCATGTCCTGTTGAGATTGACTATCAATCTTAGCACTTAGGAATTCCAGTTCGTTAAGATAAGCTATCATTTTTTAAACATGTTCTTGAGCTGGACTTCCCTGAGGCCTTTTCATGAACATGAGTTTCCTCATTTGCTCCATCCTTTCTGCTCTGTCTTGCCCACCGAACATCTTCTTAAGATGTTCTTTCATTTTTGCTGCCTTCTTCATCTCAAGCACCTAATGCTTGAGAACGTTAGACACGGAGGTCAAAATGTAACATCTAGTTAAATCATTGGACTTAATCCATCGGTCACAACGTTCCTTCACAACAGCATTGGCATTATTAGCAGGCATTGGAGGACAGGGTTCGGTTAACACAAAGTTATGTCCCTCATGGATTAGCACAATATCTAGGTTCATCTTCCAGTTTAGGTAATTAGGTTAAGTAAAGAGGTTATCCTTTAGTATGAAATGCAATGCACCAGTAGTCGGCATGATTACATTAAAAATAAGCAAATAAAATGTACAAGTCATGCATCTATCTGTGATGTTATTTTCTTTCAAAATTTAGCAATTATAATTCACTAAATATCCACAAAACCTTATTAAAACAAAAGCAATGATGATCCAAACTATTCACTCGTTACTTCCTGTCGGCGAGGCCGCAACAAGCTTAGCTTGGTTGAGAACGTTTCTCTATTATTATACTTTCTTGTGAACTCTTTTATTATATATCAATAATTCACCATCCTGTCCTTAGTCTCTAAAATAGTACAACAGAGCTCCTCGGGGAAAGCTAATGTAGTATTTTAGTCAAGCGTAAACCATTATCTGTACATCAACACAAGGACTCGATATACTCCACGTCAGCGTTGTCATACTCGTTTGCTTGAATCTCAGTTCATCCTAAGAAAAATCTAACCCCGTATTCCTTGGATTGACATCCTCCTTGGGGAGAAATGCAGACCCACTATACTGTTAGACCACTAATGGAGACTGTGTGTTTTTCAACCTTCGAACCTCACTCCCACTTGATTTTTAAAAATAAATTAGTGGATTTTATTTACTTTAAGTTATCTTATAACTTAATAAAATTAATGGAATAAAAACATTTTGAATTACTATTCTAATCCAATCAAGATTAATTAAATTATCCACAACTAATAATCATATCATTAAAACTCCCTTTTAAAAAGAATTTAAAACAAAGTTTAACTTTTATACCTTTCTGAACTCTTTTAGAAAAATAAGGATTATCACACAATCCTCTTTAGAATCATACTCTAAAATAATTAAAAAAACTTTTTTGTAATTAAATTGATGTTAGCCGTTGAAGTCATGTCACTGCTAGATCTGAAGAAAATTTTAATTTTTTTTGATTTAACTAAATTTTCATATTTTCATTCATTATAATCTCATTATATCAATTAATCCTACCTAATCCAATCAGATAATTATATGAAGAATTTAAGTTAACATGAAAAATCTTATTCTCATATTCATAAACCAAAAACTATGTAATTATTGATGAATACATTCCTTTTAATTAAATTTTAAACAATTTAAACAATCAATTAAACATATAACAATTTATACGAATATATTCAACAATGACATTATACTTTCACGCGATCTCATCATTAACCCGTATTTTAAACGTTTTTCTATCATGTCAACTAATGACCTCATGCGTATTATGAATAATCAGAGTCCGACTCTGATACCAATTGTTGGGAGGGTGATTTTAATTTCGTAAATTAAAACATGCAATGATTGTATCTAGCGTAGCGGAATACTGCTTTAAAATTCTCTAATTTCAAATTAAATTCATGGTCATGACCCTAAGTATACATAACAATGCCTAGCATCAGAAGACATATCCACAAAATGCGATTAAATGCAAATATAAAAGTTTGGGGCGAGATAATCTCATATCTCGTTGTAGACCGCAAGTGCATAGATCCTTAGAACAATACCTCCGAGATCTTCTCCTCAATTCCTCCTTTTACACCGAGCGAGTGAGTGTCGTGAAATCAAGTAGTTCTTTAAAACTAATTTTTAACAACTAATTTGCAAGAAGTTTTCTTTAATTAGTTCACTAACTAATCAAGAGAAAACCTAGAAGGGAGCTTTTGTTATTTTGAATTGCTTATTAAATCAAATACCCTAGCTCTACTTATATCGAGGCGCAAAAATAAAAAAAAATCAGAAAAATAAATAAAATAAATTGTAATATTTTATCCAGATAAAAAATAATTTCTATCCAAAAAAACGTTCGCTGCAAAAACCTCACTCACACGTGGCAGGGTGCCACGTGGCACCTCGCGATTCATCCGCGTCATGCAACGCGGATCACCAGAGCATGCCACCCAGTGTGCAGCACTGGGGAGGGGACACAGAACCCGCCCTTTAATCGCACGCTGATTAGCTCGCACTGGAAGTGCATTTTTACCCTTTTTCTTGTAAAATTCAATCCATGAATTTTTTAAGATTCGATGATGATAAATTTTATTTAACTCTTTAAATAAAATAATCATCTTATGAATTCTCTTGATTTCTATAAGTATATAATTTAAGATACTTGCGCAGGAACCTCAGGAACAATTTATTTTTGGTTCCAAATGAGTCAAATCTGATTATCATCTCATGATAACAATTGAACCTCATTTAATAAAACTTAATTCCACTAAATAAGTTTTACCACTCTCTAAAATTAAATATATTTACTCGATAAATTTTCTATAAAAGTTTACTAGCAATTGACCCCTCTCATAAATGTTCATGAGAAAAATGACTTCAACTACTATTGTCATTCTTTCTCACCTTTCCTTCTTAGTTCTTGATTCGCCTTTTTTTGAATGATCCACTAACACAGATTAATAGATCTATATTAATTTCTAATGTCCAACATAATGAATGCTCTGGCCAAAGTCTCTAGAATCATCTTAAAAAACTTGCGCTTTAATTAAGGGGACATTTCACCAAGTAGATTCCTGATAAAATATCTATCCTGCCACACTTCCTGTAATTGCCCAACAAACATAAGACCCCGGTTATTACTTATAACATCGTCATTTTAGTGTATCAATGTAACCAACAATCCATGCACGAGTGTAGGCCATTTTACGTATTAAGAGTCATTGTATAAATAAAATATATGAGTTGCTTAATTTTTATAGTAGTACAGATTCGAGCAAATCACGTGGTCCTGTTCAGTGTGACAATCTCATTGTAACACACCAACACAACATCCCGGATCGCTATCCACACAACTAAGACAAGTTATCCAAATGTCATGTTATGGTCTTACCGGACAAGTAGCCCAAACTCATCACTGACTACGAACTAATTTTTAAATAGCATTATATCCATTATTTAGTCCATCTATTGAGCAATCTCAATAATCCACTAAAATTAGATATCCTAAGTATCATTTTGGTTATTCGTCCATCTCATGGCACGTGCTTTGATAGAGAACAACATCACATGCATAAAGACTTGTTAATAATATTAAAATTGGACGATAATGCTAAACAATTTTTATTCACAAATAAAAAGTTTACATAAATTCGGTTTCCTAAGGCACTAGCTCTAACAATCTCCCACTTGTCCTAGACCCAATTTGCTATACAACGCATTCCCATACTATCTAAATGTGACTCAAACAACTTTTGAGTCAATGTTTTTGTAAAAGGACTTGCTAAGTTGCTTGAGGTATCTATATTCAGAATTGCAATCTCCTCTTTCTCCACGTAGTCCGGAATGAGGTGATACTTTCTTTCGATATGCTTGGACCAATTGTGCTTCTTTGGTTCGTTTGAGATAGCCATCGCACCTGAATTGTCCCAATAAATGGCAATAGGTGTAAGCCCTTCCTTTATAACCTCAAGATCCATAAGGAACTTCCTAAGCCACAGGCCTCCTTGGCGGCTTTTGAAACTACCACATATTCCTCTTCCGTGGTGGAGTCAGCAATAAAAGTTTGCTTAAAACTCCTCCAACTTATGGCTTCACCATCAAGGGTATAGACATAGCCAGATGTGGAACGTCTAGTGTCTAAATCTGATTGAAAATACGAATCTGAATAGTCCACTGGAATTAGCTCATCACCATGACAAACCAACATATAATCTCTCGTCCTTCTTAAGTACTTGAAAATATGCTTCATTGTCGTCCAATGTATTTCACCTAGATTAGATTGATAACTACTTGCCATATCAAGGACAAAACAAATATCAGGTCTAGTACATAACATAACATACATAAGGCTTCCCACAGCCGAAGCACCTGGGACATTCCTCATATGTTCTTTCTGTAGAGATGTCGAAGGACACTGTTCTAAAGAAAGAGGCACTCTATGGCTAAAGGGCAACAAAAATTTCTTGGAGTCCATCATGTTAAACTTAGACAACATCTTATCCATATTAGCAGCCTGAGATAGACCCGGCATCCTATTCTTATGATCCCGTAGAAGCTTAATCCCAAGAATATAGCTGGCTTCTCCTAGGTCTTTCATGTCAAATTGACTTGACAACCAAATCTTAACAGCTGATAAGACTCCCACGTCATTCCCAATGAGTAGGATGTCATCCACATATAATACGAAGAAAGTCACTACTTTATCTATGTTTCTTTGGATTCTACTCACCGATCGTGACTCTCTCTGGCCTCGATGGATTCATGCCAACTGACTCCAGGAGAAGTCCTTCTGGGATACTCGGCCGAGAGGTTCGATTTCATGGTCTTGGAGGAGCATTCTTGGTGTTTGATCGCTTTGTGCTGGGGCTTTTCAGCATATCATTGATGATGGCTGGGACACTGCTTTGTGGTCCGATTACTAGCTGCCGTGTGGACGTCTGGAGGGGCGGTTCACTTTCTGCCTCCTCCATTCCATTGGGCATCGTTTGGGCTCTTGAGTTTCAGATATTATTGAGAGTGATCAGTGGCGTTTCCCACTGGATATTGATGAGCTGCTTCCTATCTGGGATTCTGTTGACTTCAGACCCCGATCGGGGGTAGCTGACAGTGTATGATGGATGAGGGACCCATCTAGGGTTTCACCACTAGATCGGCATGGGAGACGATTTACAGTCGGAGGGGGGAGGACTCCATCCATCATCTCCTTTGGTTTCAACTTCACATCCCTAGGCACTCCTTCATTTTGTAGCTTGCCTCCTGTGAGCGACTATGGACATTTGACAGACTGATGAGACATCAAGTGCAGGACGTACGGGCTACTTGCATGTTGTGCGGGTTAGATGTTGATTCGCATGACCATCTCTTCTTCGCCTACAGCTACTCTGCTATTGTTTGGTCCAGGGTGTCCTCTCGCACCTCTTTTGCCTGGCCTACACTTCCATGGCGCGAGCTGGTTCAGTGGGCTGCTACCAGGCTCCGTGGCTGCGGGGTGGATCGGATTCTTGCTCACCTTTGTTTCTCCACTACAGTTTACATCCTCTGGTATGAGCATAACCTGAGGATTCATTGCTCCCAGTCCAGGCCTTCTGCAGTCGTCACTTAGGAGATCACAGGATTGGTCCGCAGTCATCTTATTGTTGCTCCTACGCTTCGCGGTGCTCATCGCTACTCGCAGCTTCTTGCTTTGATTGCTTGTTCTCTTTGTTTGGTCATGTTGACCATTGATACTTCTTCCTTTGTTTCTTTTTTTGATTGATTCTTTGATGTAGGCCTTTTGCCCTTAGCTTGGGGTATACCCCTCATAGACTTGTATATATATTTTTGATCATATATGGTATTTATCACTGATTTACCAAACAAAGGTATACACACGGCTCATCAACCAATTATATAAGACCATAAGACTTGATCGTTTCATTGAATCTCTTATTCCATGAGCGAGATACTTGTTTAAGTCCATACATAGACCTTTTAGCTTGCATACCATATGCTCCTGAGTCTTACCAATGAACCCATCTGGTTGCACCACATAGATGTCTTCATCAAGACTGCCATTCAAAAAGGCTATCTTAACATCCATTTGCCATATCTCATAATCAAAATAAGCTTCAGTGGATAAAAGTATCTTAATGGACTTAAGCATAGCCACTACTGAGAAGGCCTCGCCATAATCGTTGCCTTCCTTTTGGGAATAACCCTTAGCAACCAGCCTTGATTTGAAGGTCTCTACCTTTCTGTCCACTCCTCTCTTTCTCTAATAGACCCATTTTCAACCTATGTGTTAATGCCAGGTGGCACCTCTATAAGATTCCAGACTTTATTAGAGTACATTGATTCAATTTCTGCTGTCATTCCTAGGAGCCATTGGTCAGCATCCTTGTCCCTTAGTGCTTCATCATAAGTAAGAGGATCAGATACATCTTCTGATTCAGCCATTAAGGCACCAACCATGTATCTGTCACGTTACTTGACAATCCTCCCACTACGACGAGATTCCCTTGTATTAAGGTTCATCTCAGAGAGACCCACAGGTGCATCTAATGTGCCTATTTCATTCGGAGATTTATCAAATTGTTTATAAGTAGTGTCTTTTTCTGTTAACTCCTCTAACACTATTTTTTACTTTTGTAGTCAATCATAAAGTCCTCCTCCAAAAACTTGGCATTTGCACTCACAAACACCTTTTGGTCTGAAGGACTATAGAACGGACCATCTTTTGCACCCCTAGGGTAGCCAACAAACACACATACTTCTGATCTAGACTCCAACTTCTCTGAGTTCTTTTTCAACACATGTGCTGGGCATCCCTAAATACAAAGATATCCTAAACTAGGCTTACACCCAGTCCATAGCTCCACAAGTGTTTTAGAAACCGACTTTCTAGGAACAAAATTTAGAACATAAGCCATTGTTTCTAAGGCATAGCCCAAAAAGAGATCAGTAAATTAGCATGACTCATCATGGACCTTAACATCTCCAACAGCATTATATTTCTCCTTTCTACAACCCCATTTTGTTGCGGTGTACCCGGTGCAGAAAGGTGGGATCTGATCCCACCTGCAATTAGGAAATCTAGAAACTCTCCTGAATGATACTCACCACCCTGATCCAATCGAAGTGATTTGATGTTATTACCCGTCTGATTCTCGACCACAGCCTTAAACTCCTTGAACGTTTTAAAAGAGTTAGACTTCTGTCTCATCAAGTAAACATAACCATACCTTGAGTAATCATAAGGAAAGATGATGAAATACTCATAGCCTCCTCTCGCCTAAACATTTATTGGTCCACATACTCTGTGTGAACCAGCTCAAGCAAGTCACCAACTCTATTGGCTTTACACTTAATGATAGGCTTAGTCATCTTTCCTTCTATGCAAGATTTGCTGACAGGTAAAGATTTCAAGTCTTAAGACTCAATTTATCCTTCACTTATTAGTCTTTGGATCCTACTAGAATTAATATGACAAAGCCGTTGGTGCCATTTGAAGCCACTGTTGGTTTTAGGGTTCTTTCTTTTAAGAGGTACAATTAGTTTAGTAGTGTTAGATTCAAACATGCAATTAGTAGAGTTTTGATCAGGTGTCAAGATAAACAGACCATAGACAATAGTACCTTTGCAAATAAACATTTTATTATGCTGCACAACACAATCAATTCCAAAAGAAATAGAATATCGATCATCGACAAGACACTGAAATCAAATTCCTGCATAACACAGGTACATAAAGACAATTCTTTAAAATTGAAACTCTACTTCTAAATACTATGCTAATTTCTCCCACTCTTAAGACTGAAAACCGCCTCCTGTCTTCTACGGTCAGGTCCAGCTTTCCATCATGCATCTTCCTAGTTAGCTTAAGCCCCTACAACATATTGTAGACATGGTCAGTTGAACCTAAGTCTACACACCAGGATCCTGGTGGACTTTCAATTACACATGACTCAACTAGGTAAGATATTTCCATACCTTATCTCGATGGATTCTTTTTCTGAGCAGGAAGACTTGCTAGGTACTCGGGGCAGTTCCTCTTCCAGGGGTCATCCTCCCCACAGAAGAAACACTTTCCTTTTGTAGAAGGCTTCCTTTTCATTTGCTTAGTTGCTATACTAGCAGCTTTACCCTTGTTCTTCTTCTTCCTAGACTTTCTATTGGAACACAACTTGTTTCCTATCCTAGGTGCCTGGGTTAAGGGGATAGTCCCCTTAGCCTTTATCACCCCTTCAGCAACTTGCAACTCCTTCATCAGCTCAGGTAATGAATAATCTTTATTATTCATTGTATAGTTCAACCTGAACTGAGTGACGGATTCTACTAAAAAGTCGAGTATCATGTCCTGCTGAGATTGACTATCAATCTTAGCACCTAGGAATTCCAATTTGTTAAGATAAGCTATCATTTTCTAAACATGTTCCTGAACTGGACTTCCCTGAGGCATTTTCATGAACATGAGTTTCCTCATTAGCTCCGTCTTTGCTGCTCTATCTTGCTTAGGGAACATCTTCTTAATATGTTCTTTCATTTCCATTGCAATCTTCATCTCAAGCATCGGATGCTTGAAAACATTAGACACGGAGACCAAGATGTGACATCTAGTTAAATCATTGGACTTAATCCATCGGTCATAACGTTCCTTGATAGCAACATTGGCATTATTAACAGGTACAAGAGGATAGGGTTCTGTTTACACAAATTTATTTCCCTCGTGGAATAGCATAATATCTAGGTTCATCTTCCAGTTTGGGTAATTAGGTCAAGTAAGGAGGTTATCCTTTAGTATGGAATGCAATGCACCAGCAGTCGTCATGATTACATTAAAAATATGCAAATAAAACATACGAGCCATGCATCTATCTGTGACATTATTTTCTTTTAAAATTTAGCAATTACATTTAATTAGGTATCTACAACACCTGATTAAAACAAAAGCAATGGTGATCCAAACTTTCCACTTGTTACTCCCTGTAGGCGAGGCCGCAACAAGCTTAGCTCGATTGAGAACGTTTCTCTATTATTATACTTTCTTGTGAACTCTTTTATTAAATTTTAATAATTCACCATCCTGTCCTTAGCTTCTAAAATAGTACAACAAAGCTCCTCGGGGAGGCTAATGTAGTATTTTTAGTTAAGTGTAAATTATGACCTGAGCATCAACACAAGGTCTCGATATACTCCACATCGGCGTGGTCGTACTCGATTGCTTGAATCTCTGTCCATCCTAGCAGATGTCTAGCCCTGTAATTCGTAGATCGACATCCTCCTCAGGAGTAATGCAGACCCACTATACTGTCAAACAAGAAATAAAGACTGTGAGTTTTTCAACCTTTCAACCTCGCTCGCACTTGATTTTTTAAAATAAATTAGTGGATTTTATTTACCTTAAGTTATCTCGTAACTTAATAACATTAATATAGCAAGAATAATTTAAATTACAATTATGATCCAATGAAGATTAATTAAATTATTCACAATTAATAGTCATGTCATTAAAACTACCTTTCAATAACAATTTAAAATAAAGTTTGACTTTTATTCCTTTCTAAACTCTTTTAGAAAACAAATAATGATTATCACATAATCTTTTTTAGAATCATATTCTAACATAGACGTCAACCGCTAACGTCAGATCACTGCTAGATCAGATAAAAATTTTAAATTTTTTTTTATTTAAAATAAATTTTTCATATTTTCATTGACTATAATCTAATTATATCAATTAATCTTATCTAATCCAATTAGATAATTACATGAAGAATTTAAGTTAACATGAAAATCTTATTATTATATTCATCAACCAAAAAACTTTGCAATTATTGATGAATACATTCCCTTTAATTAAATTTTAAATAATTTAAATAATCAATTAAACATATAACAATTTATAAGAATATATTCAACAATGACATTATACTTTCACACGACCTCATTATTAATCTATATTTAAAACATTTTTTTTCTATCATGTCAGTTAATGACCTCACGCACGTCATGAATAATCAGAGTCTGGCTCCAATACCAATTGTTGGGAGGGTGATTTTAATTTTGTAAATTAAAACATGCAACAATTGTATCTAGCCTAGCGGACTACCGATTCAAAATTCTCTAATTTCAAATTAAATACATGATCATGACTCTAATTATACATAACAACGCACAGCATCAGAAGACATATCCGCGAAATACGATTAAATATGAATATAAAAGTTTGGGGTGAGATAATCTCATACCTCGTTGTAGACAGCAATTGTATAAACGCTCTGAACTATACCTCCGAGAACTTCTTCGCAATTCCTCCTTTTACACCGATCGAGTGGGTGTCGTGAAATCAAGTAGTTCTTTAAAACTAATTTTTAAGATTTAATTTGGAAGGAGTTTTCTTTAATTAGTTCACTAAGAGCTTTTGTTATTGTCGAATCGCTAATTAAATCAAATACCCCAGCTCTATTTATATCGGGGCCCAAAAATAAAAAAAATCAAAAAAATAAATAAAATAAATTGTAATCTTTTATCTCGATAACAAATAATTTCTATCAAAAAAAATAAAGTATTCGCAGCAAAATCCTTACTCACAATTAGTAGGGTGCCACGTGGCACCCCACGATTCGTCCGCGTCATGCGATGCGGACCACCGAAGCATACTCACAATTGACCCCTGTATTCTATTGTCATTCTTTCTCACCTTAGTTCTCAATTCACTCCTTTTTGAATAATTTACTACCACAGATAAATAGATCTATATTAATTCCTAATATCCAACATAAGGAATGCTCTGGCCAAAGTCTCTAGAATCATCTCAAAAAACTTGCGAATTAATTAAGAACATTTCATAAAGTAGATTCTTGATAAAATATTTATTCCCGCATACGTCATGCAATTGCCCAACGAACGTAAGACCCTGGTTATTACTCATAACATCGTCATTTTAGTGCATCAAAGCAACCAACACTCCGTGCATGAGTCTAGACAATTTTATGATTAAGAGTCATTATATAAACAAAATATGTGAGTCACTTTATTCTGATAGTAGTATAGATTCGAGCAAATCACGTGGTCCTGTTTAGTGTGAAAATCTCATTGTAACACACCAACAGAACATCCTGGATCGCTATCCACATAACCAAGACAGGCTATCTAAATGTCATGTTATAATCTTAGTGCACAAATAGCCCAAACTTATCACTGAATGCGAACTAAATTTTAAATAACATTTATATCCATTATTTAGTTCATATGTGGAGCAATCTTATTAATCTACTAAAAATAGATATCCTAAATGTCATTTAGATTATTCGTCCATCTCATGGTACGTGCTTTGATAGAGAACAACATCACAAGTGTAAAGACTCGTTAATAATATTAAAATTGGACGATAATGCTAAATAATCTTTATTCACTAATAAAAAGTTTACATAAATTGGGTTCTCTAGGACACTAGCTCTAACAACTATTGGTCACATTTTTTGTAGTTATATGGTCCAGTTCAGGGCATCAATCTAATTGTGAACGCCAATATAACACTTTTGGATCCCTATCTACATGACCAACACAAGTCATCTAAATTATCATATTATAGTCTTATCAGACAAGTTGTCCAAAACTATCATCGATGAATATACTTTGACGACATATCACAATTTTGATTTAAATCTATCCATGGTCCAATCTCTTGACCGCTTAAATCAAACTTTTGCATGTTGTCATGGACTGTGTCCATCTCATGAAATGCTTTAATAAAGCAATCGCTTGTATAAGGTACTCGTAAAACATAATCAAACAACAAATAAGTAAATTAAATTTGTTTAATTAATATTTAAAATAAAGTAAATGGATTTTTCAGGACACTGGTTCCGATAGTTAAGCACCTTATGGATGACATATTCTATTTTATATTAAGACGGAATGCATTTGACAAATGCTTTTTGGTATATATATATATATATATATATATATGTGTTTGGCCTAAAGTCATTATCTACAAAGTTGTGATATATGAAATGCCTTGCATTATTTGAATATTTTAAAGCATTATGAATGTCATATAAAGATGATTATATTTACTAGTGGTGCAGTACATCTTGAAATTCAACTAAGTAGAAGAACAAAGAGGATGCTTTACTATAAAGCCAGAACAACACGTGTTGAGGGCAACAAGTAATGTTGCCAGTTGATGTCAGAAAAAAAAGCTGATGATGCATATCTGCTTACAAAAAGGCCAATGAGCCTACGTTATATAATCATCAAAGGGAGGGGGACTAAAGCCCGTAAATAAGTCACCATAGTGGGAAACCCGTCTTCAGAGGTATATCGATTCCATGAATGGGGTTCAACGGGTAAAAATGAAACTGATGGGTGGTTGAAAGAGCACAAATGATACTATTTACAGCAGAGTATTCCCGCGATCCATTCTTAAGGTGAGATGCTTTTTACTGTGATGTTTGAGGCAAAGTTTCTAAAACACTATATGAACCCGATGGCATATTATCAGCAAGATGTTGATCATAGATCATCCTTGGAGGGTTGACCTACCTGAGTGTGGTGGTGAGGTTATCACTGTGAGAATTGGGCTATTCCTTAAGGACACTCATGAGGAAGGATTTCGTGTGCAGGACCCTAACGCACCCCATTGATAGAATCTTACAATTACCTGTATTCTGTGTGTGAATGGGCCTAGACCTGACTACAAGAGACATGATTCAAAGCATTTATACTATTATGGTTTCTTCAGGTTGAAGTTCATTGCACTAAGTGTAGGTTTAAACCCATAAGGTACCTACATGTATTAATGAAATATAATGCTCAATCTTATAGGATCGTTGGAAAAATAAATATTTTTGATTTAATAATTTAAAACTTATTTATCTTACGTATTATTTTCAAGTTAAAAAAAAAAAAGATATTTTACAAAAGATTCTTTATACTTAAAATATATGGAAAAGGATGTTATTAAAATATAAAATATTTTCAAATACATGCATGCATATTGGTTGTTGCTGATTTTACAGAAGATTTGTTGGAGGCACGTTGATTGTTAGTTGTGCAAAGTAGTAAGATGAGAAAAACTTTTCATCTGCTTTCACACTTTCTCTTTGTTACTTTTCTGAAAATAGGTGCTATGGTAATTAGGGTTTGGGCACCTTTTATTACTGCACATATAAAGGTTCGACTGATTGTTAAATTTTGGGAAAGGAGTGCACTTAAATTAAACGATCAAACTCATACAGAAGGGGCATTTTGTTTCTATGGATAGCGTTCTTACGTGCCTTAATCCAAAAATACATTTTCCCTATGCCCTTTTTCCTTGTTTAATTCGTTTTTCATACATCGTTGTTGTTTGTTTAGCAATGTTGGTTCTCGAGTTGATGAATTTATATTTGTGCTTCTAGTATTATGTTGTGTTATTAGAGTTTGAATGAGCTAATTTTTTTTTTGTTAATATCTAATTGCAATTCTTCAACCCCAAGCTAAAAGGCCTTGCAATTGAAGCCATCGCTCCCTATTGTAATCCTTACCAATCCAGCAAGAAACTTTTTATGCAGCTGATTAACTAAAATGTATTTTTCAAAAATTCTTGTATGCATCCTGTTTATTATGTTTTGTTTTTGGGTTATATTACTTCTAGAATAATTTTTCTTATGCTCTATTTATTTTGGGGAAAAATATTATATTGTTTCTATTTATGATGAATTTGGATGGTATGCTTATTTATCATATTTGTGTTAGGTTTAAGGTGGCATTCGTTATGATAAGCTGAACTCAAGCTCTAACCACGCGTCCGACTTGATATTTTTTGCAAGACTAAACAAACGGTTAGAGAGACCCCTCCGATGCTCAAGTAATTATCAGTTTCATAATAAGAAATGTGGGTAATAAATAAACATAATAATTAAGAGTTAACAAATTAATAGAATCATGAATCTACAAAAATACCTGGTTAACCCCTAAGGGGACATGATAAAAGGGGATAATATAAGACCGGCCTAGGGCCTCTTAAGGCCTTAACAGGCTAGCGGTATGTAGGTTTGGCTAGTTAAACCTGTTGTGTGCTAGTACAATAAGCAAAATAAGCATAAAATATATAGCTTAGAACGAATAGAAAGCTTGAACGATTATTACCTTGGGGAGAGGGTTGTTGAGGAAGGAGGTGTGAATGCTCTGAGGCTAGGGGTGCGCAAAGAACGGTCTAAACCGTAATTCAAACCGGACCAAACCATAATTTACGGTTTGGTTTAGTTTATGGTTTGGAAAATTATGGTTTGGTTTTGAAAATTGTGATTAGTAGGATTTACGGTTTAGGTTTGGTTTAAAACCAAACCTAAACCATAAAAACCTAAACAAGGAAGGTTCAATTTTTATTTATACCATTCGAATCATAACAAGTTATGTTAGTAGCAAAGTTTTACTCGATAACCTGATAAAAAAGTCACGGCTATTTATATTAACGTTCTTTGTACTTTTTTTAGTGTGTTAATTTGGTCCCTCTATAATTTATATTATGTCAATTAAGTCATTTCATCAAATTTAAGATAAGTTAAGGATTTAATTATTAACGGCATAATTATGTTAAATTCAATGTTCATTCCAATCAAGACAATCTCTGACTACAAGTGAAAAAACCTATACAATATACTTATAAAGGAACTAAATTGACATAATAAAAACCATATGAACCTATTTAATACAAAATGCAAAGTGGAGGGATCTTTATAGTAAAACACCCAACATATTATTATTATTAAAATTTTGTTACATTAATGTTTATATGTAAATAATTAAGGTAGAAAATTACAAATATATTTTTACCTAATTGAATGTAACAAAATCGTAATATGTATGACAATTAATCTACATTTTATTTACAAAGTAGTAACTTACTTAATATTATGGTTTAAACTCTAAAACGGTTTGGTTTAGCTAAAAAAAAAATTTCAAACCGCATTGTAATAATTTGATGCAATTTTAATGCGATTTTTATAAAAATTGGACCGTGCACACCCCTACCTTAGGCACTCTCCTCTTCCGCGGCACATGGGAGGAGTGGGATGCTATAAGGGTGACATGTGTCACCTAGCGATATGGGTCACTATTTGGTGCTAATTGGCTTATTTGACTCCTTAAGATTCATTTTTTAATTTAAATTTACTTTATTATTATCTGATTTTATATCATAATTACCCGCTCATAATATTTGTAGCACTGACCTTCGGTAGTAACCCAAAATAAGTATAATCTCAATAATTACATATATAACTTATTCACCTATCTACAGTAACAAACTACTCAATTATATTATAAACAATTTTTATTATATAATTTTATAGCAACAATTACAAATATATAAAATATTTTTCCTTATTGAGGGAAATTGACTTCTCCTCAACAAAAGGAAAATACATTTTTCTTCACGGGGAAAAATTGTTTTGGATCGTAATATTACGTTATATGCCCCATTCCAACTTTGACATGGCTAAATACAAACCTCATGCAAATTTAGAAAATACTATAAAAAAAAATTTTCTTTAAGAAAAAGTTGTTAAAAAAAATAGTTAGGAGTAGCTATAATGCAACAACTGTATCCATTTAAATCGGGGATTCACCCAATCCAAATCTTCATATCAGAATCTTGAGATTTAATTCATCATCCAAAAATAGGACTGTCAGAATATTCCCACTTGCTGAGTACCTAAGCAATTTTTTTACTTTATGGTAAGAATATTTTTTATTTAATAAAATTTGCAAAATATTTTACAGAAAAAAGTGATGCAATACAAAGAAAGGGTGATGTCATACAATGTTAACATAAGACCGTATGTCAAAAAGGTGATATATGTTGCGAATTTTGTATTAAATGTCATTTTATGCAGACCGGTGCACAAAAAAGTCAAGCACAAAGTTTACAGATTAAAAATTAATTAATCAAATCTCATAGCATAAATAACCTATTTTTTAAGTTTTTAATATTCCATTAAATTATACTAATATGACATAAAATAAAAAGAAAATGCTAAAATATTATTTAACAATAATTTACATTTAAAATATTTAAAATAATTTAAAAAATTTTAAAATATAAGACTTTCTAAAACTGCAGATAAATAATTTTGAAAATAAAAAAATAAAAAATATATTTTAATTTTAAAAATAATTTTTTTTTTTTGATATTTAAGATTGTTAAATATAAATCATATTTTTTTCCATTCATTATATTATTTTTCAAGTGTCAAGGGAGCTTAATTGAAGAATCTTAACAAAGTTATGAGGATGATACCTGAGAAGAATGTTATTAATTTTAGGTTATCATTAAAATATTTTATGACATCAAAGCACTTTAAAAGTATATTATGTCAAATTGATTTTAGTTCATAGCTTAAGGTTATCTTCGATAAAATTACAAATTGAGGAATCATATTAATTTTGACCAATAGTTTAAAAAATCTATTTGAATATTACCCTAATAGAAATATTTGACTAGTTGGATATAATTTACAATGTTACGTATTAAAAAATTGTATATATGCTATTATTCTTTATTTAATTTTTTGAACCGTTGTCCAACTGTACAAGAATAAGAATATAAGGTACTACTAGAAGCACAAAAGTATAAATCTAAGCATTGAAATCATGACTCATTTTTAAATTTTTTGTACGATGCGTGGATTATTTTTATTTTATTTATTATCTTGTAGTTATTGATTTGCAAAGTTTATATATTGAATTTACTTTCTACTTAAAAACATTATTCGATGTACATGCAGGTTATTCAACAAAACTATAAAAGAGTTCAGTAATTCAAATGTTTTTCTCATAACTTTTATGTGTTTGTATAGCTAATCTGGTTTGTTTCCATATGATGAATGTAATTTTTCATCATTAATTGTTTTGAAAATGCTTGGGTCAGTTCCAAGCCCTTGTATTATGACAGTCATAAATTATGTTGTTTATTTTCCTTTTTCATGTGAGATTTATGTCTTTTTTAACTTATGTTTGAGTTTTTTTCCTCTTTGTTTCTAATAAAAGTTTGATACAAGAAAAAATGGTGATAGATAAATTCATAAACCAGTTAAGTCTTTTTGCGGGAGTTTGGCTCGTGCAGCGCACGTGAGGAGAAGGTTGGGAGCTTATGCGCAGCACGTGACCCCGAGATAGTTATTTTTGCAGCTTTATACATTTTTCTTGCTTTTTACTTGTTTTTCCAGTAATTTCTTGATAATTAGCAATTGTAGTTGAGGTATAAATACTTTGTTATGTAAGAAGTAGGGTTTTCATTGATTGTGAATACAAAATCCCTTTCTTCCTTATCTTCTCTTCTCTCTCTCCCTCAATTTCTCTTCTATTGGTGTCAATTGGGTCATAGTGGTTGAGCATTGGTATCATTGGTATCAGAGCTTCATCCTCTGCCTGTGGGTAATTGCTGCTGTTGGTGATGGCTAAGAATACTCGATTAGCTGCTGAGGTTTGCCAGGTCGAGGAGACCCTTTCTACTCAAATCAGGGCCAATGATGAAAAGCTTGATCGCACAGCAGCTGAACTCCAAGCTTCGATTCAGGAGCTTATAGAACTCATAGTTGATCAGTCCTTGCGTCTAAGAAGATAGCCTGACAGGGTGATAGCTGGAGCATATGGTGGATCTCAATCTGCTATCACTAATTTTGTACCACCAGATCGCTCTCAAAATCAGCCTAATGGTAACAATCTCTATTCTGCTAGGTTAAGTAGAGTAGACTTTCCCTTGTTTAATGGGGAAGATGTGAATGAATGGGCTTATACTTGTGAACAATTCTTTTTTATTGACAATACATCTGAGGTAAACAAGGTTAGAGTAGCAGCTGTTCACATGAGGGGATTGGCATTACACTGGCATCTGAAATTTGTGCAAAATAGAAATGATCCTACTGTGTTGATGTGGGGAGAATATGGTTGAGCCTTGAAAACTAGATTCGGTAGTACTTATGAAGATCCAGTATTAGATTTGATGAAGGTTAGGCAAGAGGGGTAAGTTAAGGACTACCTGGCTAAATTTGATAGTATGGCGGTGAGAGCTAACTTAAATGAATCACAGTTGATCAGTTGCTTCTTGACTGAACTGCGGGATGATTTGGAGCTAGAGGTTCGATCTAGGCAACCATCAACAATGCAACATGCTGTCTCTTTGGCTAAGTTAGCTGAGGCCAAGGTAGAAGCATTAGCTAAGCAATTGAAATATTCCAGAGCACCACTGCTTCCTACCCTCCTGGCCCTAAGATCTCTCCCTTCTCCAATCCCACCTTTGCAAGAAGTAATCCTACACATAACAGAAACATGGGGCCTTCACCAAACATAGCTGCAGTGAATAGAACACCTCGAGCACTGACCAGAGCTGAATTACAGGAGAAAAGAGCTAAGGGGCTATGTTATTTTTGTGATGAAAAATTTGAAGCAGGGCATAAGTGTAAGATGAAGCACTACAAAAAGAGTGACTATTACCAACAACATGATTGTTGTTGGCAATGGCAATTTTTCTGTTGGTAAAGGCTTTACCAACAGAAATCGGTCTATTGGTACACTGTTGGTATTGCCACTGTTGGTAAAGGCTTTACAGACAGAAATTTGAAGTTGTTGGTAGTACCTCCACAATAGCTACAATTGTTTATTTGTTGGTAAAAGTTATACCAACAAAAGCTTTTTGTTGGTAAAGGGTATTACCAACAAAATATTTTCTATTGGTAAAGGATACTACCAATAACAGATTCTTTATTGGTAAATGATATACCAACACAAAAACTTTCTGTTGGTAAAAGTTTT
Organism: Simmondsia chinensis; assembly: GCA_018398585.1. Taxonomy (NCBI): domain Eukaryota; kingdom Viridiplantae; phylum Streptophyta; class Magnoliopsida; order Caryophyllales; family Simmondsiaceae; genus Simmondsia; species Simmondsia chinensis. Next base: position 39,381,401 of record JAGTTD010000001.1, read on the forward strand.
ACCGACAAAACAATATCTATTAGCAAAAGGTATGCTACCAAAGACTTATTTTGTTATTACCAACAATAATTTCATATTGCTACTCTCTACATCAAATACATAGTTTGTGGGTAGCATTACCTCATCACAACAATTTACCAATTTATATAATCAAATATATCATTGCATCCAAAATATATACAACTCCATCCATGTTTAATCCACAACAAAAGCAAAGCATCCAATACAAATCTACAACTCTATCCAAAATCTAATCTAACTAGTACAAATAGCTAAAAAAAAAAAAATTCATCATCTACCACAAAGTTCTGAATAATTTGTTTACAACAAGAACAACCAACCTCATATATCTTCCAACACATAATCTTCATCGGCAAATCTTCCTCTTCACATTCGTGATTAAGCTCATCATCCAATGATCTTCCATTTTCCTATGACAATGACCAATAGAGACATTAAACAACAACATAAGCTCGATCTCAATTTTTTAGCATAAAGGTAAATTATTACGCTAAAACATTGTCATAGAGCTTATACACAACATCGTAAGGATTTTCTTAGTAAATAGAGAACATGACTTTCTATTGGAGTATATTATGACACTAAAACATTCATATTTGCATAATGTAATAGAAAGTTCAACTCCTATATCTGAATTTGGAAAGGAGTATGTCATGATTTCCTCTACATCTCTTAACTTATAAGCATCATGTACTAACTCATGCAAATTCATATGCATTCTAGAGCTATTCATTGGTAAACAATTGTAAGAATGTGAGCTCTCAATTAATATGGTTATTAACTCATAAGCATCAATAATGTCAATGTATATTTCCCTCAAATGCAATTGACTCCCAAGAAATGTTCACCAAACTGCAGTATTATCACATGAAAAATGAATTCATTATACTTTATAAATACATAGAAAACATCAAACATACACACAAACAATTGAACTATATATATATATATATATATATATATATATATATATATATATATATATATATATATATATATATATATATATATATATATATATATCAGTATCCGCATCAAAAACCAGTTATGTATAAATGGTTTCTAGTATTTTCTAGTTATAAAGGATGAGTCTTTCAAAAGTAAACTCCCACATGTCCTAGCAGACACAAACATATATGAAAATCTTTATTTGCAAACCCTATTTAGCTTCCAATGCATCAAACATATGAAGAAAAAGGTTTTTTAATCTATCAAAATCCACCAAACTATATAACAATTTGCTTGGGTGCCTCTCTTCACGAACTTGCGAAATACATTTTCCAAAACAATGGCTTCTTAAACAGGGAATGAACACAACCAACATGTCACTAGGTTTCTCCTTGGCATCAAATTAAACACAAGTAACACATAACTACCTTGAGTACATCTATTTCATTATAACTATTTACAGTACATTTCAAAGCTACCTAAATTTAAGTCCAATGGAGAAAATGTTTCTAAGAAGTAACAATAGTCAATATGATTCACTCAATTATATCATAGAAAGAATAAAAACACCAAATAAAAGATCCACTCAATATGATTCACTCAATTATATCTCAAAAATACTAGTTAGTACACTTACTTGCTAATGTTAATCCATGAACATCACTAGGAGCTTCAAAAGGTGGTGGAAGGCTTCTAAAACCTGTCAACAAGACCTACAAGATAATTAATTCAAGATGAATAACAAGAAAGAAGAGCATACACCAAAATCAGAATAACTGCAACAAGAAACCTCAGCACTTATTTAGAAAAAACAGTTCTTTGGAAGCAAAGGAATAAAGCACAACTGATCGCTGAAATATACAAAATTATACTTTATGCAACAATGGTCCATCAAAAAGATTTTGAAGCAGAAAATCAAATTCACTAGAAGCAAATGCCCAATACATATGTACCTTATTGTCTAAGAATCGTTTAGTGGACATAAGAATTATAACCATGGAATCAAATGCCCATTATACTTGCACTAAACTAAGTCTCATAAACTTTCAATGCCATGTCAAAGAACATAGGCAAATCATTTCTTGTATAACAAAATGAAAGCAAGATATGATGGAAAGTTAGAAGTAGGTGTTTAGGGTATAATTTCAAAACTCTAGAGACTAGAACATATATTGAAGAGCCCATGGATGTTTCACATTTTAACATACTTGTTGATAAAAGAACAAGAGATAACATATAAAGAGTAGATTACTTGCACAAACCTATCGAACTTTGTTAATTTAACCCTGTATCGCAAAAAAAATCATACACACTATACTCATAAACTTTCATAATGACAAGAAACATATGAAGAACATAGAAAGCTGCTATGCCAATAAACCAATCAATAAGTATTCAATGAACTGTAAAAAGGCTTATCTTACGGCACTGATTTGAAGGCCTAACTGAAATAATAGAATACTAATCCAAGGTATTTCACAACATTTCAATTAATTCTAAAAAATAATAAACAGAGAAAAGTGATTAGGCATGCCAAAATGATATGCTCAACATGATATTCCAATACCAATTACCAAAACAGAACTTTTTAGCTAAATACATTTGAGCTCGAAGTCATATGTTATGAAACTATCAACTATGAAATCAGCAACTAAGGCCTCAAATCTTGATAACATCCCAGTTTAGCTTTAGAGCATTAAATTTTTCAAAAATCTTAACCTAGTGGTTGACAATCTGATCTGAAATTGTTCTACAAATACATTATCAGAATAGAATTTAACCCGCGAAGTTCAATTCAAAGTTCATATAAGTTGGAACATTACTCCAGAAATTATGAAATTCACAACCAACCAATAAAGGTTCTAGCTTAACTAACTTGATTGCATATCATAAACTTAACATACTGCCACAAAGGTCAAGTATATTCAATTCAAATAACTGAAATCCATAACTCAAATTTACAACCAATAGATATAAGCTTACCACAAAAGGAGAAAAGAGCAACCTTGAGAGGTCAACACCAATGTTGATTTCATACTTTGGGAGCTATTTTAACTTAAATTAACAAAAATAAAGAGTAACCCAAGAATAATTTCCTGCATCTCCACCTAAAGGTTCTATAGCAACATCATTACTTACAACATTAACATTATTACTTTAGCAACCTCTTGCCACAAAACTACTCAACAACTAGTAGCGATAATAAAAATTTCAACAATGTCTCATACAATAAGTATAAGAGTTGAAACACAATATAAAACCAATTTTACACTCAAATATGAAAGTTTTAAATCAAATTAATGAGTACAAACCTGAAATATGTACAAAAAATAGACTAAAATCAGAAATATTAGAAGTATCACCACAATCCAAACCTGAGAGTTGATAAAACCTACTCAATATCCAAACCCAATAACCTCCTGCCACAAAACTACCCAACAACTAACAACAACAAACACAATATAAAACCAATTTTACACTAAAATATGAAAGTTTTAAACCAAAGTAATGAGTACAAACCTCAAATATGTATAAAAAATAGACTAAAATCAGAAAAATCAGAAATATTACAACAATCCAAATCTGAGAGCTGATAAAACCTCCTCAATATCTAAACCCAACAACCTTCTACCACAAAACTACGCAACAATTAGCAACTACAACAAAAATTCAACAATGTCTCATACAACAAGTATAAAAGTTGAAGCACAATATAAAACCAATTTTACACTAAAATATAAAAGTTGTAAACAAAAGTAGTGAGTATAAATCTAAAATATGTATAAAAAATAGATAAAGATCAGAAAAATTGGAAGTACTACCACAATCCAAACCTAAGAATTGATAAAACCTCCTCAATATCCGAACCCGACAACCTCCCGCCACAAAACTACTCAAAAACTAGCAATAACCAACATAAATTTCAGCAAAATTTATCTCTAATATAACAAGTTGCAAGGGTTGAAACATAATATAAAAACTAATTTCACAATAAATTATGAAAGTTGTAAACAAAAATATTAAGTACAAACCTGAAATATGCACCAAAAAAAAGCTGTTATGGAACGAGGGCGGCGAGCGGCTATCCGGTGCCGGTGCGGTGGCTGGCCGGCGGCATTGCGGGGGGCGGGTCAGTGCGGTGGGGGGCGGGGCGGCGCGGGCGGGGTCTGGGCGGGGGCTGTGCCGGGGCGGGGTTTGAGTGAGAATGAGAGTTAGGGTTTTCTTTGGGGGGATGGGTATTTGTTTAAAAATTTAGTAATTTTAATTAGGATATAAATATTAATTTTAGATAAAAATTATAAGTATTAGGGGAGAAAATAAAATTTAAGAGGGAAAATGAAATTTAAGAGGGAAAATTAAAGTTTGGGAGAAAAAGTAAAAAATTAAGGAGGGAAATAAAAATTGAGGGGGAAAATAAAAATTGAGGGAAAAATAAAAATTGAGTAAAAATTTAAGTACTATTTTTTTAGATTTAAAACTAATAATTTTATTTGTTGGTAATTATTCTTTTAATATTATTAATACTAGTAATAAATTTGTATGTTGGTCAATATCTCTATTAAAATTGGCTTAATAATAATAATTTATTTGTTGATAATATAATTTTACCTATTGATGGCAACTACTTCACAATACTAAATTGGTTAAATTGAGTTAATTAATTGATTTGTAATGTATTAAATTTTATCTTATATAATTGTGTGCTTATAATCATGATAAGGTCTCCAAATTATTAGCATTCATCTATGAGCTTGAAGTCTGTACCATAACATAAATCTTGATGCGTCATCAAGTTTGAGGATGTATAAACTCTGAACACAATCTTTTATATAAATCAATATTTAATTATGACTGATGAAGAAATTCATTAGTACTATTGAGATAATCCGTGTTAGCCCAATGGTGATATAGTAGGTTATATTTTTAGACTAGTTTATGCTCGAACTTAAGTATTAATTCATGTTTAATATTAAATTAGGAGCAACAAACGAATTAAGTAGTGCTAATAAAATAACATATACTACACCTAGGTTAAATTTAGAGGAGAATAAAAATTGAGTAAAAAAATTAAGTATTCTTTTTTAAAATTTAAAACTAATAACTTTATTTGTTGGTGATTGTTCTAATAATATTGTAAAAATAATATTAGTAATAAATTTATATGTTGGTCAACGTCTCTATTACAATTGGCTTAATACTATGAATTTATTTATCGGTAATATGATTTTACCTGTTGATAATAGCTACTTGATATATAAACTAACGGATTTGCTTATTGGTAATGATTCTGTTAATAATACAAAGATAATATTATCAGCACATCTGTTTTTTGGTAATGACCTTATCATTTCATTTAAAAAATAAAATTTTTTGATATTTTAGTTCCACTTAAAATTAAAACATTCTTGATGATTAATTTGAAACAACTTACAATGCTAGCACAATTTTTTTTTAAAAACAATTGTTTCTTACAAAATTAAAAGAAAAATTTTGATTAATTACGTTCATTTAGAGTTAATTTATGCTAAATTATTGATAAAATTGCCAATCTTTTGACTTCAAGTTGAATTAATTGAGATAATTAATTGACTTGTAGTGCATTAAATTACATCTTACATAATTGTGTGCTTGTAGCCTATACCATAATATAACTAGTTTTTCATGCATCATCAGGGTTGAAGTTATACACAACTTTGAACACAATCTTTTGTATAAATTAATACTTCATTATAAGTGATAAAGGAATTTGTTAGTTCTATTGAGATGACCAATTCTACACCTAGGGTAATGCAATGGGTTATGCTCTTAAACTAGTTCATTATCCCAAGCCCTAACTTAAGTATTAATTCAAGTCTAATATTGAATTAGGAGCAAAAAAGGAATTAGTGCTAATGAGATAACTTATGCTACATCTAAGATGATATAATGTCCTTAGACTAGTTTATTACCCTCAGCCTTAACTAGTTTAAATATAACCTACGCTTAGTACTTATAGCCTAAACCTCCTAGATCATTGTTATAATAGAGCATAATGACAGTATATGAGTAAAGGTATCCTGAATTCATTCCTTGAATTAACGTTTATTTAATTTGACTACCTTTTTTACTACTTTACTTGCTTTAGTTTAGTTAACCATTCAATTCATCGACAAAAATCCAAAATTTCAACCAGCCATTAATCACTAGATTCAATTTAAAATTCATTCCCTATGGATAGGACTCATATACCCAATAAAGTTACAACAATCTTGTACGCATACAAGTACACGGTTTTAAAACACCTTTTAAAATCACATCAATAGGCAAAGTACAAGACCTTTGTATGTAAATAACCCTAACTTAAATTTTACTCCCAAGGACCAAATTGACACAACTTTAATTATATATGGACTAATTTAACATAATTAAGTATTAAATAAATTAATTGGTTGTGGTTGGAAAAACAGTTGGAAATTTCCGACCGATTTCCGACTGAAATCAACATATTTAATTTAATTTATTTTAATTTTAAAAAATAAAATAAGTGGTTGGAAATCGGTCGGAACTTTCCGACAGCTTTAGTTGCGGTTGGAGATTTGGGACCGCAACATTATCGGTTGAAAATTTTCCACCGATTTTGCGATGGAATTTAATTTAATTTTTTTGCTTTTTTTTCAAAATTTAGCTGTCGGATATTTCCGACCGAAAACATGACGGTCGGAGATCGGTCGGACATTTCCAACCGATTTCCGACCTATTTATATATGGTCGTAAATGTCCGATCGAAGCAACTTCAGTTGGAAAAGCGGTTGGATTTTTTTGATTGAAATTGATTCGGTCAAAAAAAGGTTGGAAATTACAGTTTTTCTTGTAGTGGGATATGTAAGTGAATGTTATAATTAGGTAATAAGTAAAGTATAAATATAAAAACAAAATAAGTAAATAAAATTAAAGAAGGGAGAGACAATGAAAGTGAAGAAGGAAAATAAATTTTTTTTGAAAACATTATTATTATTGTTATTTAAATATAAATTATTTAAAATACATTTTCAATTATAACTTATTACTAATATGAGGTTTAGTGTACTAATTTTTTAGTTCATAAATTTTGTAAAATAATATTTTAATACAGCAAGTTATGTATATTTTATAAAATCATCTAAATGACGGTAAGAAAGAATAAAAATGGGACCTACTTACACCAATACAGATCGTCATTTAGACTATTTTTTAATTATGTTTTTAACTAAAAAATTATTTCACAAAAGGCACTATAAAATTAATATATCAAACCTTAAGACATTAATATCTAAATTACTCTAATAAAATTTTTTGTAATTACTAATTTTTCCGAAATTTTGTTTATTGGTAAATACATCTATTGGTACTAATTTAGTCAATACCAATAAAATTTATTTTATTTGGTGATGAACTAGTTAATACCAACAAAATTTATTTTTGTAGACATTGTGCTAGTCAATACCAACAATACTTATTTCTGCCGGCATTAAGCTAGTCAATACCAACAGCACTTATTTCTATTGGCATTGAGCTGGTTAATACCAACAGCACTTATTTCTGTTGGCATTGAGCTGGTCAATAGCAACAAAATTTGTTTCTGTTGGTATTGAGCTAGTCAATACCAACAAAAAATCTATTATGTTGGGATTGACTACACTAATACTAACAGAAATTTACTTTTGTTGGGACTAGGTCTTTATTATTTTCACTTTCTACTCCTTCCGAGTCATTACCAATAGTAACATTTTGCTGTTGGTAATGTACAACCATTACCAACAAAACCTGAAATACTATTATTGGTAGAAGTCACTTTTTTTGTAGTGAAGGGTCCGCAGTTGTTTGTGATAGAAGTGGATGAAGAAGAAACCGAGGAAACTGAAGATGAGAGTGGGCCACAACCAGTAGAAGATGTTTTGATGGAACCCACAGCTCATATTTCTCTTCATGCTCTATCAGGAACTCACCACTATCAGACGTTGAGGATCACAGGTTCAATTAAGAGGAGGCCCATAAGCATCTTGATAGACTCAGGATCAACACACAACTTTATAGACAACACCTTGGCATCAAAATTGTGTTGTATTCAATCAGCAGTAAGCCCTATATCAATAGCTGTGGCATATGGGAGCAATATAAGCTGTACAAATCAGTGTAAACAGCTTACCTGGAAGATGCGGGGCAACTCTTATCAATATGATTTTCTCTTGATTCCTTTAGGGGGGTTGTGACATGGTACTGGGAATAGAGTGGCTCTCTACCCTTGGAAAAATCAAGTGTAATTACAGGGAGCTCACAAAGGCATACTGTGTTAGGACAGACCCATGAACTGAAGGGAGAAGGTTCTAATAAGTGTAAGACGGTGGGATCTAAGGCTCTCTCCAAGGCTATTTCTACTTCACCCATCATTGCATTGCTTAGTGTCATTCCTAAGTTAGATATGGGCCCTAATTCTGAGCTGAGAGTCATGGGAATAGACTTGGACAAACACCAAAAGCAGCCAATCCTCGAGGCAGTTTAGAAGCTTATTGATCAGTACTCTTTCATCTTCGAAAAGCCAAAGCAACTCCCTCCCTTTAGACCTGCATTTGATCACAGGATACACTTGAAAGAGGGTACTAATCCCATCTGTAAAAGGCCTTATCGTTACCCAGCTCTACAGAAAGATATAATTGAGAAGATGGTGCAGGAACTGATGGAGAAGGAATATATTCAGTACAGAACCAGCCCATATGCTTCAGCAGTTGTCTTGGTGAAGAAAAAAGATGGAGGGTGGAGAATGTGTGTGGATTATAGGGACTTGAACCAAGCTACGATCAAGGACAGGTTCCCAATTCCACTAGTGGAAGAAGTGTTTGATGAACTAGGTAATGCTAAGCTCTTTACAAAGACAGACTTGTGCTCAGGGTATTATCAGATCAGAATGCACTTTGAAGATGTTCAAAAGACAACCTTCAAAACGCACTTTGGGCATTTTGAATTCCTAGTTATGCCCTTTGGATTAACAAATGCCCCCTCAACCTTCCAAGCCCTCATGAACACCATCTTTGCTCCATATTTGAGGAAGTTTGTTCCTGTGTTTTTTGATGATATCCTTATTTATAGTCCAAACATTGAAGAGAATATACAACATTTGCATTTGGTCTTTAAGATGTTGCAAGAACAGCAGCTCTTTGCTAAAGAAAGCAAGTGCACATTTGCAGCACAGCAAGTGGAGTACTTGGGCCACATTATATACAATGGGGTAGAGGCTATTGACCCCAGAAAAATTGAAGTAGTACAACAATGGCCTGTCCCAACAACTCTGAAGCAGCTATGAGGATTCTTAGGCCGCACTGGGTATTACAGGATGTTTATCAGAAATTATGTGGTAATTGCTCGACCTCTTACTAAATTGTTGAAGAAGGATAAGTGGGGATGGACTCAAGACTTACAATTAGCCTTTGCTAAGTTGAAGACAGCATTGGGCACAGCTCCAGTCCTAGCACTCCTGGATTTCTTCAAGCCATTCATTGTAGAATCAGATGCGAGTAGTTATGGAATTGGTGCAGTGCTTCTTCAAACAGGGCATCCCTTAGCCTTCCTCAGTAAGGCCTTAAGTCCCAAGCAGCAGCTCCTATCAGTTTATGAAAGGGAGCTACTGGCAGTGGTAGCAGCAGTCCATGAATGACAATAATATCTCCACAACAATACTTTCATAATCAGAATAGATCAAAGGAGCCTCAAGTACCTCTTGGAACAGAAAAGACACACACAGTTCTAGTAGTTGTGGCTCTCAAAATTGATGGGGTTTAGCTACAACATAGACTATAAGAAAGGGAAAGAAAATGTAATAGCCAATTCATTATCAAGAATCACCAGTCAACAGTTGGCTTGTATGGCATTGTCAGCTATTGACAGCAACCTTTACACCTTGATTTAGTTGTCCTGGAAAACAGATCCCTCATACAACAGTTGCATTATGAACCTCACAACCATACTAAGTACAGCTAGCAGCAGGGTCAGTTAAAGAAGAAAGGAAAGTTAGTGGTGCGGCAAGATGATAATGTAAGGGCAAAAATCTTGCAATGGTTGCACACTTCACCAAGTGGAGGCCATTCCGGGTGAGATGCAACACTTCAAAGGGTTAAGTCCATGTTTTATTGGAAAGGCATGATCAAGTCTGTTCACAGCTTCATCAGAGAGTGTCCAACATGCCAAGCCTATAAGAACGAGAATGTGGCTACACCAGGACTATTACAGTGTTATGATCCGGGCTTGATGAGGATCTAAGGGGGGCTGCTACTTCTGAGCTGCCTGTTGGTTGCTATTTGGGTGTTAGTTTGGCTGTTGTTTGTTCTATTGTTGCTGTTCGTTACTACTATTGCTGTTAAGTGATGTTGTTAGCTTTCTTTACTGCATTGTAATGGTCGTAGTTGCTGCATTGTATTGTTCTAGTTGAGGGGTAATAAGCTGCAGAGTGAGGCAGCAGGGTTTATTAGTTGGTGTGTCTTGGCGCCAAATAGTGGGTTACGTGTTAGTTAGATATTTTAGTAAGATTTAGATATTTTTCGTATGGGGCGGTTAGCTAGAGTGTCTTGATTAAATGTCTAAGATTGCCTATAAGTAGTTGATTTGTGTAATAATTCAGATCATTCAATGAAATATGAAGAACAATCTCCATTTGAGATCAAACTTTCTCTCTCTCGTCTAACTCTCTCTATTTCTCAACCCAATTTCTCCAATTTCTCATCTTAATTCACTTCTTTCTCATCTCATACTCTCATCTATCTCAATTTTACTCAGCTTATGCTTTGTGATTCAATCACAAGCATAACAATTGGTATCAGAGCCTTGTTTGGCTTCCAATCGAGTGTGTAATCAAAAGAAAAATTTTAAAAAAAATCAAATTCAATGCTGAATTGAGTTCAATTTTAAACCGATTGAAGTGCATTTATGGCTACCGGATCATATTGATTAAGATCAACTCAGCATTGTTAAGATCAGATTGAAAAGATTCAAAACGTGACAACAATGACAAGTGAAGTTACAACAAGATCAGGTGCTGGAAAAACCGTTGTGCAACCAACTTATGCTGAGGTTGCTGGTGGAAGCGCTGCGATTGATCAAAACCTTGTGACTCAAGATCAGTTGAACACACACATGGAGGCAATGCTCACTCGGCTAGAGCAATCTCAGTTAGCTAGAGAGGAACGATTGCATATAATGTTGCAAGAACAGGATCAGATGTTTACTGAGCATTTTGGCCTGCAAACTCAGAGTTTTAATGAGAAAATAGCTGATCGATTAAATCAGCAAAAGCAAAAATTTGAGGAGGCATTGACTGAGTGAATTAATTAATAAACGCAGCAGTTCAAAGAAAGGTTTGCTGAAATTCAAAGCCAATTCAGGAGGCAAAATGTATCCTTAGCTCCCGAGCCTTTGATCCCTATCAGTTTGTTGCTTAGGAACCATCAGGTACAACCACTTGCAGGGTTGCAATCTAGTGATCCTAATGATGCTGTTAGACCTGCAAGAGCTGATAAGAGATCTCAAGATGGACCTCAAGTTGTTAATTTGTCGCCTAATCCTCAAGTTCAACTTCGAACAGCTGGTGTTAATCCTCAAGATCCAATTCCAGTAACTGAAATAACTATCAGATCTCATGTGCATCCATTTGATCAAGTGCAAATTTAGTCTTCTAGCTTGAATCTTGGATAGAATGTGCATCCTCCGGATCATTCAGCACACCTCAGGCCGAACACTTTGAATGCAGGGCATCTTGATCAGCCTCCTGATCTAGCACACACGCGACCTGCTTGCTTGATCAGAGAACATTTTGCTCGACCTCCAGATCAGGACCAGCTGGATTTTCAGGGACAAACTTCATCTGAAAATGGTCCCTTACAAAGTAATGAAGTTAATTCTGGAAGTAGACGCAATGGCTGTAGACAACCACGAGTTCAAATTGAAAATTTTTGATGGGAAGCAGCCACAATCTTGGTTAAGGAGATGTGAGCGTTACTTCCACTTCTATTCCATTTTCGATGAACAAGGTGATGAAGATTCGAGTGACATAGTTGGTAGCTTCAACAAGGTCACTTAAGTTACAACTGTGAAGGAGTACATGACAAAGTTTGAGAATCTTAGAGCAAGCATGACAACTGTCTATCCTCAAGCCATTGAGTCATTTTACGTCTCAAGTTTCATCAGTGGATTAAAGCCCAAAATCAAGAACTGGGTGAAGGCAATTGGTCCTACTTCCTTATCCAAAGCTTATGCAAAGGCGAAGTTGTTTGAGGCCACAGTTCTAACATCCAATGATGGGCCAAAGCATCGAGGAGAAAGCTCCCAACAACATCAAAAAGGGGGAGATGAACACAAAGTGAACCGCACCTTTGAGAAGAATACCCTCGAGAAGAGGCCTCAAAGGCTTTGTTTTAAGTGTCGTCAGCCTTATGAAATTGGCCATAAATGCAATCCTAAATTCCTCATAACGGTTAGAGGAGTTAACATTGAAGGGCAGTCTGATAGTAATGAGACTGATATTGAAGATGAAGGTTCTGATTGAGGATGAAGTGGAGATTTACTTGAAGGCTTTGATAGGGCAAGGAATTCATAACACAATCAAGATCAAAGGAAAAGCAAGCATGGGATCTATTGACATCTTGATTGACAGTGGTAGCGCTCACAGTTTTATTGATCCTAAGATAGTGAAGAAAGTGGGACACGAGGTGATTAAGACTCATCCCTTAGCAATGACCGTGGCTGATGGAAACTCTATCCTTACTTAGAGCAAATGACGAGCTTTTCAGTTGTCTATGCAGAGCATCAGTTCACATACAATTTCCGAGTCCTTTCCTTGGGTGGATGTGATATGGTGCTTGGAGTCGATTGGATGCGTTCGTTCAACCCGGTGTCCTTCGATTATGCAAAGCAAACTGTGTCCTTTGAATGCCAAGGATCTAGAGTTACATTGCGAGGCCTGGAAGATCATTAGTTGCATTCTTGAGGACAAGAATGTTCTCAAGGGGAAGGGAATGTTATGATCCGGGCTTGATGAGGATCTAAGGGGGACTGCTACTTCTGAGCTGCGTGTTGGTTGCTACTATTGGTTGCTGTTTGGGTGTTAGTTTGGCTGTTGTTTGTTCTATTATTGCTGTTCGTTACTGCTATTACTGTTAAGTGATGTTGTTAGCTTTCTTTACTGCATTGTAATGGTCATAGTTGCCGCATTGTATTGTTCTAGTTGAGGTGTAATAAGCTGCAGAGTGAGGCAGCAGGGTTTGTTAGTTGGTGTGTTTTGGTGCCAAATAGTGGTTTGAGTGTTAGTTAGATATTTCAGTAAGATTTAGATATTTTTCCTATGAGGCGGCTAGCTAGAGTGTCTTGAATCAATGTCTTAGATTGCCTATAAGTAGATTTGCGTAATAATTCAGATCATTCAATGAAATATCAAGAACAATCTATATTTGAGATCAAACCTTCTCTCTCTCATCTAACTCTCTCTATTTCTCGTCCCAATTTCTCCACTTTCTCATCTTAATTCACTTCTTTCTCATCTCATACTCTCATCTATCTCAATTTTACTTAGCTTGTGCTTTGTGATTCAATCACAAGCATAACATACAACCTCTTCCAATACCAGACACAATTTGGACAGACATTGCTATGAACTTCATAGAAGGATTACCGAGGTCCTTTGGCAAGGATCTCATTTTTGTAGTCGTTGACAGATTTAGCAAGGCAGCTCACATTATTTCTTTCACTCACCCTTACAATGCATTAGAGGTGGCTCAAGCTTATTTAGACAATGTCTATAAGCTTCATGGGATGCCTAGTACCATAGTAAGCGATAGAGATGCCATCTTTCAGAGTGAGTTTTGGAAGGCTTATTCACTATACAAGGGGTGAAATTGCATCTATCTACTACCTACCATCCTCAGACTGATGGATAAACAAAAGTAGTGAACAGGGCTTGGAGACATATCTGAGGTGTATGTGTAGCACCAACCCTTCTTCTTGGTCTAAATGGCTACCCTTAGCTGAGTGGTGCTACAATACGACTTGGCATTCATCTATAGGTAAAACACCTTATGAGATTATGTATGGCCAACCTCCTCCTCTACACATTCCCTATCTGCCTGGGGAAACATCAGTTGATGCGACAGACAGGAGCTTGAACAGCAGGGAAGAGATGATTCAAGTGGTAAAATTTCACCTGAACAGAGCCCAAAACAGGATGAAGCAGTTAGCTGACAGGAGAAGGTCTGATAGAAGCTTCAAGGTGGGTGACTGGGTATATCTGAAGTTACACCCTTATTGCCAGCTCATAGTAGCTCATAGGAACAGCAAGAAACTTCACCGAAGTATTTTGGTCCATTCCAAATTCTTGCTGCAGTAGGGAAGGTAGCTTACCGGTTAGATTTACTAAGCTCAGCAAGGATTCATGATGTGATTCATGTTTCACAATTGAAGCCTCACTTTAGGCCATTGCCTGCGCATCCGATTGGCATTCCAGATGATTTAGATGATATTCCAAAAAGGGAGCCAGAGGTAATTTTGGATAGAGGGATAGTCAATCGTAATAATTGACCTGTAACAAAGGTGCTCGAAAAGCGGAAGAATTTGCCTCGTGAGGATGCAACTTGGGAGTTTTTGTATGATCTTCACATTAAGTTTCTAGATTTTCACCCTTGAGGACAAGGGTGAATTTTATGGGAGGGGTATTTGATACAAGAAAAAATGGTGATAGATAAATTCATAAACCAGTTAAGTCTTTTCTACAGGAAATTGGCAGGAGTTTGGCTCGTGCAGGGCACGTGAGGAGACGGTTGGGAGATTGTGCGCAGCGCGTGACCCCGAGACAGTTATTTTTGCAGCTTTATACATTTTTCTTGCTTTTTACTTGTTTTTTCAGTAATTTCTTGATAATTAGCAATTGTATTTGAGGTATAAATATTTTGTGATGTAAGAAGTTGGGTTTTCATTGATTATGAATACAAAATCCTCTTCTTCCTTATCTTCTCTTCTCTCTCTCCCTCAACTTCTCTTCTATTGGTGTCAATTGGGTCATAGTGGTTGAGCATTGGTATCAAAGTATAGAAGACCTTCGCTAAAATTATTGAAAATAAGGTTTAGAGGATCATGCGGGAGGGAAAACTTCTTTATAATATATAAAGATTTGATTTTATTTATTACTAGATAAAGATTTTATAATTTCTCTACCCAAGAATCCATGTTATTGTTGCTAAATTCCTTTGCCTCTTTGTATGTAAATTCCTTTGCCTCTTTGTATGCCATCCCAACCCCAATTCAAAATTCTAAAGCATCACAATTTCAATTATCAAATGCTAAGCAAAAGAAAAAAATGACATTTCATAAAATCAAATTATAGTTTTTTTGATAAATAAGAAGCCAAAGCACAATACAAAAAAAGACACACCTAAGAAAAAAGTATCAAGAAGACAAGCAGTGTCATGCAATCAAAAATTATAATGGAAACGAGCAAGTTTATTTTTAATTTTTTGTAAATCAATGAACATGCATCAGGAGGCAAGGTTGGGGGTTTTCGAAAATAGCCTCTCGGCAAAGTTACACCCTGAAGAGGTAGGGCTGCGTACATCCACCCTTCTCCGACCCTGCTTATGTGGGAGCTCTTGAGGCACTGGGTCTGTTGTTCTTTGTTGTTTTAATGAACATGCATCAGAAAAAAAAAAAAAAAAAAAAGAACATGCATCAGAACAATACAATATATACATAAATTAATACCCAAATTTATATGTATTTAGAATTAATATTTTAGAAGATATAAAGTTATATCATGACTGTCATTTAACACATTACTTTCCTCACAAGACAACTAAGTAGAGGAATTTATAAATTAGTATAAAAATAATAAAAGACATATATTTATAAAAGAGTAGAGTACAACAAGTGATGTAACATGTAATTAAGGCACAACAGTCAAGGAAAAACATAACTAATTCAAAAAAAATAATGGATATTAGTTTCCCTACTTATTTTAAAAGGCACGCAATATCCATACATAAGGGATGATGCATGTATACCTTATTTTCCTAGGATTATAGATCAATTGGTCAGAGCACTGCCTTGTCATGGTGGAAGCTGCGGGTTTGAGCCTCATCAGTCCCACTGGAGCCAATAAATACATCAAATGGAAAAAGATATGCTAATAAACTTCAATCTTAAGATCCGACTGGATCAAACAAAATTTTAACTGCCAAATCAATCTAAAAACTTAGATTATCTTATCTAAATACTTGACAGGTACGGGATCCATCTAACATATCCAACATTTTGCCAATGCAGGTGACAACCTAGAACCTCGCTTTTTTTTTTTTTTTGATAATTAGCGGCAGAGTAGCGGAACAAGCAGGCCACTCGGCAAAGCGAGACCGGAAGCCACTCGAACAAGAGCGGGGAAAACAAGCGACAACCAAAAGAACACAAAGAAAAACAAAAACAGGGAAAACAACGCACCACAAACATGAACACACAAAAACAACAAAGAACAAAAAAACCAACCAAACAGTAGGAACAGGTAGCAAACCGAAGCACAGAAACTTGCTCGAGACTAGGACACACACAACCGAAAACTGATTACAAGGCACCTAGAAGCCACAAAAACCCATCACAGCCTTCAATGTAGAATAGCACTCACCAAAGTCGGATCGACACCCTCAAAATCCAAGCCTAATCTTTTTCCCATCTCTATTACTCAGACTGTTTTCTCGACTTGACCAGCATCAGTGACGTGGTTACCCCAATTCACCAAATTCTTCTTCTACTTCTTTCTAGCGTTCTCTGTCCGCTTCTGCGAATTACTTCCGGGTGACATGTCCTTCAGAAATTCTTGAAGTTCTCGCTTCTCCTTCTCTTTCGCCTTATGCTTGAGGGCTCACCTCCCCCTTTTTGTCGCCTGCAATTTCCCCCTTTTCCTCCGAGTTAAGATAGGTCCCTCCCCAAACGACACTGGCACGTGGTAGTTCTCAGGTGTACTATCTTCTATATGATGGTACCTAAGCAAGTCCGGTGGCTCGAAGCCTGGTTGGAAATCGGGACCAGAGTCTGGCGGATAGTGGGTATTGTGGCTACGGGCCCTCAGTCAACACCAAACCAGCTAACCCATCTCCCTTTGTGCAGCGCGTAATCCAGCCGAGTCAAGTTGATCACCTGCTAGTTTTGAGAATTCGTATGGACTCAATTTGATACGATATTATCGTGTTCCGTATTTAGCTCAACTTGGTTCATTCCAATCGAGCCAAGCTTTTCATCAATTTAGGCCAAGCTCGTTATCGAGTTAGTCGGGCTCAAAATTGAGTCGTACTATTTGAGTTACTAAACCCGTGCTCGAACAATTTTTGAGTTAATATCAACCCTGAATGAGCCTTTAACGAGATCTTATCTGTTATGTATTTAGGCCCTAAAATCCAACCCGAACCCTACTTGAAAAAGGGATCTTGTACAAGCACCGAGCAACCAAAACCCACTATTTGCTTTATTTGTCTGCTAGCTATGTGAATGTGGCCGCCCTAGATACAAATTCAAACAAATGTGCAAATTGAGACATGCCGCGACTAGGAGGCGAGCTTGAATTTCGGACCGCACGTCTTTGACCTCAACCACTCACCTTTTTGAAGAAAAGGGATGGTGTTTTTGTGTATCCAACTTTGGGTTACACTTAACATACAGATTCTACTTATGCTCCAATTAAGGAGACTTTTTTTTTGGTGAATTTATATATATATATATAGTAGGCACTGGGTTTGTTGTTGTTGTTGTTGTATATATATGTATATATTGACAGAAAAGCGGAAGGATATGGACCTAACTCAAGTGGCAGCAACATTGATGGAGCAGGGTCCACAAACAACTTTTCTCGTATACATAAAAGTCAAGAACGGAAATGAAGACAAACTAAAGAGCTCAACAATCCACTTACAAGTTGGAGTCAATTAGATTCTTAGGCTTGGCACCCTTGACTTGTAATAACTTGAATGAGTTGGAGTCTAACAAGATTAAGAAGGAGCAAACCATATTTGGATGAGGACAGCTACAATCAAGACCAAGCCTTGACCGTTAAAGCCCTGAAACAATAATACAAACTTAAGTTCAACCGACTTATTAAACAGTGACAATATCATCAAGACCAACACAATGAAGGTCAAGCTTTGACCGTCAAAGCCTTAAACTAATGCTTCAAATCTTAACTAGTCAATTGTGGGAACAGATTAAAATAGAGAGTTCATATCTAAAACTTGAAGAATTGCATTACTCTGATGAAAGCAAGTACAATAATGATCTATGCCAAGCTAAACTAGGCTAAGTTACACTACTCCAAGGTAAAAAGCACAAGTGTGCTGTAAGGAAACTTGAAAAAGTTTATATAAGTGGTGCTAGACACTTTACAACTATAATGGTGTCTCTTATTTATAAAAAATAGAAATAAATGTTGCATCTTAATTCCATGGCATTGTCATCCCATGTTGGCCTCAAAGCTCCTTTGGTGCACTGAATGGGTAGTGAACCTGCCTTGGATTGGTGTGCTCAAGCATCTTTCTTGAAGTCCACATCCGCTTTTTCTACTGGAGTTCCTTCCAGATGTCCCATGTTCTATTAGATGGGCTTGACGCTCACATATTTGAAACTGCACTCCAAGTAACTGTCTCGAGCTTGAAAACCACCTGTCTTGTAGCCTTCTAGGAAGTCCCTTGAGCTCAAACTTCTTTTACCCCCTCAACCACCTCGGTGGCTGATACCCTTAAAAAGGTTTTAAACTCCTGAAGTAAATGGGCTCGAGAAGCCATTATATTAGCATCTAAAGGCCTTGCCTTCCTCGAGAATGGCCTCACATGACAAGCGTGTGGTGCTTAAACCCAAAGCAGTGTCATCCCAACTCCCTCGAATTTGATGTTTTGCCTTTCTTTATTCCTGCATGTCTATAAATATGATAGTTAGGCCTTCAAAATTTCTCTTTTTGCTCTGTGCTCTCTCACCATCGTGATCCAGCACTCTAAAACACTTGTTCTCAGCTTTCGATTTCTTGTACCTCCATTCTTGATTTGCTCTTGACATCTCCAGATTCTCTTGTACCACTAAGAAATGGCACATATCTCTTATGTTGTATCTGCCTCCATTCCTCAAGCTAATAGCCCTATAGAGCAGTTGGCACGTATGGTTCATTCAGATGTTTCAATGGTCTTTGATAGGCTTCAGAGCCTTATTGACCTTAGTACCATCAAGGAAGATCTTTCTTGGATGTCTGAAAATTATCCCTCTTCAATCCATGAACAATGTGCCTTAGGGCCCATCTTTGAGCCTGCAAATGTTGTCCCCAGCCTCGAGGGCGTGTTCCCTAATACTGCCGAGTCTCCTTTACTTCACACAGTTTTTTTAAGTCATTCTTGGGGAGGAAGGCATAAATGCAAAGAAGCTACCCCCTTAAAGGATGGACGTTCTTGACAAAGCGATACGATGAATGGGTGTATCACTTGACCCTCATCTGCGAGGAGAAATGGAAGGATTTTTGTATCCACGAAGCCATTAGGTTCTCTTAGATTGCTCTTAGGTATGATTACCCCATTACGACAGCTCTCACTTGTTGTTGGAACATCTATTATAATGCTTTTGTCCTCCCTGATAGCTTTCTGAGAATCACTTTAGAGGACATAGTGGCCTTAATAGGTCTCTCTCCAAAGGGAGATGAATTACCTCTTGATTCTTTTATTTCTAAAGAGGTTAAAACATTTTCCTCTTCTTTCTTTAAGACTAACTTGCCCGGTGGTTTTGAAACTTTTGTCAAAGTCTTTGTCACATAAAGTCATAACTTTGGACTAGGATCCAAAGAAGAAAAGGTTTGTTTCTATTTGTTTTGGCGAACAAGTCCTTCTTTGCTAACTCCTCCAACACCATGCTTAAATCTCTTAAGACAGTGGTAATAAACCTGGCCTTTTGTACTGGCCCTTTGGCTTTAGGGCCATTATTCTTGGCTTACGTGTATGGATGCCTCAGGGATACCATAGTTAAGAACTATGCTAACCAGCTAGGAGGACCCTTGTGGCTGGTTCATCTGTGAGCCCAATCCTATTTACCTAAGCTTTATCATAAAGGATTATTTGTCCCAACAGATGATGAAGTCAGCTATTATGGAGAGAAATTTGCTCATAGAGAGGTTCTTTTACGCCTAAGATGGTCCTTTGAGGAACTTATATCTCCTCGAGGTAGGTTAGGAATTCAATATACTCCCTTCTAGGAGAGAAAACTTGGTCCCTGTTGGTTAGGAAATTGGACCTCCACTATGATGTCTCTATAGACATTAATGCTCAGGTTTAGTAGGAAATCTTGAGCCCTTAAGATCTATTCTTCTATCACCAGACTCAATTTATGTAGAGACTTATAGGCCTGTATTGTTTGCCAGGCAGTTTGGAATGGTCCAAGGCATTTCTTTTACAAGCCTAAGGACCAAGAATTTATGGTGGACTACGAGGATCTCTATTCAACTCCCTTAAAGTATAAAGAGCTATAGTCAACCTATGGCCTACCCTATTCATTGCAGGTATGCCCTATGTGCCACCCCTTGTTTTTCAGCCAGGTTCCAAGCCTATTGGTCCTTTTTGGAGGCCAGAGGCGCCAAATAGTATTTTACACTTTTCCTTGAGCTTACAAGTCCTAGCTCGAGAGGTGTCCAGCCAGTCAGAGTAAGACAGACTCCAAAGGAAATGCTAGCAGGTAAACAACCATCCCAAAAGTTTTAAGATTTTTCTTTAGATGGCTTGAACAGAGGCATACCATGTTCTTCTCTTGGTAGCTTCATCTGATCAAGAACACCTAGAGTTTTATTAGAAAGCTTTTGGAGGAATCCCCTTCACAAGCTTCTTCACCAGTGCTTGAAGTTAGTGGCTCGAAGAAAAGAACTAAAGCAAAGGCTCCTCCTGCTTTTCCATCTAGGTCCATTTAGGCAGCAGAAGAAGAAGATGATGAAAGGGAAGCACCAATCTCACAATTGGTGATGAAAAAGAAGAGCCATTTTTTCTTAACCAGAGGCATTGGCCTTTCTTTACTGGTTTTCCCTTATTCGTCTTTTATTAAAGCTGTCTTGACTTAGTCTTATATGATTACAGGCAATAATAGCTCCAGTCATAGTGAAACTCCTAGATTCTCCATTGCAGCAACACGTGCCAGAGCTCCGTCAAGAAATAGAATCTCTAAGCTTAAGATGAAGAGGGAGATGATAGTTACTCCAGTCCCAGAGTCTCTCATAAGTGAAATGCCCAGGGAAGCTCCTCTTTCAACCCCTTTGGCTCATAAATCCATGCTGTGTAAAATAACTTTTTTTTAGTTTTGACATACAAATATCATATCTTTAAGAAGTTTCCCTCCAAAAAGGAAACCCAATGGCTAAGATGCCAACAGAAGTCCCCTCTACTCCTTTGGCTGAAGTTCTAGAGGTAAACATTGGCCCTTTTCTACTTTGGTTTAGTTGCAAAGTTGGGACTTAATCTAACGTCCATAATATTGTTCCCATCAAGTCACACCATCAAGAGTAACTCCTCCTCCTACTTCAAAGAGGATGCATCTTCTCTAGAGAAGGTAGGAGCAAGTGAAAGATTGACCTTTTAATAGCTAGACCAAGTCTTTTTAAGATTTCAGAGATTGGGTGAACTGGTTCAACTGCCAGGCCTTTCTTTAATTGAGAATGTTGCCCACTAAAAACCTCTTTCCCTGGTGAAAGCTTTAATAGAAGATCCCAAGGTGGCACTTGCTATTGCCAGAGAACTTAAGGCATTGGAGAAGGTGTTTGTTGGAATCAACCAAGAGGTCCCACTACTCCTTCAGAAGAAGCGGCAATGTTAAGATGCTATTAGGGATCTGGGGCGCTCAATTGGCTTAGGAGGCTTACAGATCGTCTTTAAGGAATTTCAAGTAGCCAAGGAACTCCAGAGTTAGCGAACTCAGGACATCAAAAGCGTAGAGGATGAATCCATCGCTTGGAGGAGAAATTAAACCAACTTAGGGAGGAAATTACATTAATCAAGTAGAGCAACCACAGTTGCCTAGAGAACTCAACAAGCCTTTCAAGAAGAGGCCATCTCCATGGACCAATACTTGAATGAGGCCACCAATCAATTTTCATTGATAGAGGAGTCCTTAGTTAAGATTATGACTTAACTTTTCTGATGTTGTATAGAAGATTTGTTGGCCATGCAAGCATCTTTGTATTGTTTTTACCTACCATGTACTTCCTTGAAATCATCAATGAAATAAGCATTTTTTGTTAAATGCGTCTCTCAGTTTAGTAGTTCCTTTCATTCATTTTTTAAATTAAGGATCACTAAGTTGGTCCTCAAGACATTGATACGGAAATTGGGCCCACAATTTCGGAAATCTAAACTTAAGAACTTCCATGTTCAAATTGAAGGCACATATTTCTTAAGGAATCTTCTATTAATAGCCCTTCAATGAGTCCTTCCATCTAGATCTTAGAGCAAGTAAGCATTCCCTCTGAATACCTTTATAACTTTAAATGGGCTTTCCTGATTTGGGAACCATTTCTTAAAGACACGATCTTTGTGTCCAATGGGCAAAACCACTTTTCAAACTAAATCCCCCAAGTCAAAGGATCTAGATTTGACGTTCTTTTTGGAGGCTCTAGCCACTCTCTTCTTTTGTATTTCTAGTTTATGAAGAGCGGCAAGCCTAACTTGGTCTAAGTTAGTTAATTCATCCATCAGAACATGTTCATACTCATGTTCATACTCAAGTATGACATCATGGCTATATGTTAAATGGAAGGGGGTTGTCCCAATTGCATCATATTGGGACGTTCTATAGGCCCAAAGGGTATTTGGTAGCAACTCATGCCACTTTTTGGGGTTACCCTCTATCATTTTCTCAATATTGGCCTTCATAATCTTTTTAGTTAAAGTAAGGGGTTGAGTTCAAGATCTCAATTTTGAAACTCTTGGTAAACTCCTTAATCTCAGCTCTATTAAAAACTTTAGCTTGGTCCATATTTATGGTTTTTGAGATTCCGAACCTACATAGGATATATTCCTTAACAAAATCAATCAAATCTTGTTGATTGATGTTCCTATATAGTTTAGCCTTAACCATTTTGTAAAATAATCTATGGTCACAAGAATATAAGAATATTGCTTGAGGGAAGAAGAGTTGATACTCTCCTATGATATGGATTGCCCATCCTCGGAAGGGCCATTATTTAACAATAGCATGCATCTCAATAGCAGGAACCCTTGGCACATGATCATGTCCTTTGCATGCTCTACATCCCTTGGCATACTTGATACAATTGTCTATCATTGATGACTAATAATAGTCATAACATCTAAAGAGCCAATGCATCTTGTTACGAGCTAGGTGGGATTCACAGATACCCTCATGGGCTCCAACCCTCACTAACATTGCTTCATCTAACTGTAGAAACTTAAGAAACTCTCCACTAGAGTCCCTTTTGTATTGCTCTCTAGATTCATCATCAAGATGAAATCTATGATGATGAATCTATGAGCTCTCATTTTCATTTTTCTGTCTTTGGCATAGTCATGCGGGCTATTGAGTAATCCATCAAGGGTTTCCTGCAATTGTCACATTGACTTGCGACAGATTGCTGTTCCTCAAACCAATCTAAGTGTTCACTTATGATTTCTTTCAGAACTAAATGATTTAGTGAATTCGAGATCATGGTCTAAAACCTTGGTCTAGATCACCATACTCTGTGCACGCCATGTCCTGGGTTGTACCCTATGGTTAGTTGGGCCAAATCATTAGCTACCTTATTCTGTTCTTGAGGTATGTGTTCAAATTGGACACCCTCAATGCGACCCAATAGTTCTTGTCGTATTGAGATATATTTATCCGAAGTATTACTTAAACATAGGAACTCCCCTTTGACTTTGCAAATGATCAATTGTTAATCCCCTTTTGTGATTACATTAGGGACTTGCATCCCTAGGAGAGTTTGTAGGCCAATAATTAGTGCCTCATATTCAGCCATGTTGTTGGAACACTTGCCAACCAAAGTGACAACAAGTTTTGTGGTAATCCTAGTAGGAGACTCAATCACAATTCCTACACTGGCACTTGATTTGGTCCTTCAACCGTCAAAATATAGTTTCTAAAAAATCTGCTAAGGCCTGCCCTTTAACTGACTTTTCTGACACACAAATTAATTAAAATCGAAGCACAGGAACGCTCTGCTTGTTTAATCTTCCTCTCATTAAAGGTCTATCTGGCATGTACTTAAGGACATTTGTCTGAGCAATCATATAATGCCGAGAAGTAATTCTTAATTTTACAGATGTATAAAACAAAGATAGATACAATTTCCTAATGGAAGAATACTTTATTTCATATTCGTTTAAACAATGGCTTAGGTAGACCAGTTCAAACCCCTGCTCATTGTCTTATATAAGCAAACAACCAATTGACTCATCAAAAGTAGGGACAAAAATTTTCAATGGGTTGCCCTGCGTAGGTGGAATCGACATTGGTGGCCTGATCAAGTATTCCTTGAACCTTGAAGACTACTTGATGTGGCTCCTCCCACTTGAAGTCCCTTTCAGACTTGAGTCTTAGCAATGGAAAGAAGACTTTAGGTAGTCTCCTTTCACTTGAAGTCCCTTTCAGACTTGAGTCTTAGCAGTGGAAAAAAGACTTTAGTTTCACCTAAAACAATTGAAATGAAACGTCTTAGAAAATTAACCTACCCCAAGAAGCATTGATGGTCCTTTTTGCTTGAATGCGATTTGGCCTCTTGAATGGCCTTAGTTTTGTTTATATCAACCTCAATCCCCCTATGAAGAACCAAGAAACCAAAAGAGTTCCTAGTAGGTACCCCAAAGGCACACTTTAATGGGTTCATCTAATGCTTGTTGCTCCTCATTCTAATGAACGCTCCTCTCAAGTCTTTCGATTGTTTAACATGAGACTTTGATTTGACCACAATGTCATGTATGTAGACTTCCATGGTCTTGCCAATGAGATCTTCATGTTCATGGCTCTTTGATAGGTGGCACCTACGTTCTCTAAACCAAATGGCATAGCCACCCATTCAAAGGTCCCTATTGACCTAGGGCACCTAAATGCTGCTTTATAGGTGTCATCTGAAGCAATCATGATAAGGTAGTATCCGCAGTAGACATCCATAAAAGACAAGACCTCATGCCTCTAGACTGAATCAATGAGAACATTAGCTACAGGCATAGGGTATTCGTCCTTTGGGGTGGCTGCATTTAGATCTCTGAAATCAATGCCGACTCTAGCTTTGTCGTTCTTTTTAATAATTGGAACAATATTTGTCAACCACTCAATGTACTTGGCTATCCTAATGAATTTAGCCCTTAAGAGTTTCTCAATCTCCTCTTTGATCAAATCTATAACCTCTTGAGACATTCTTCTCCGGGCCTAAATTATGGGCTTCGAGCCTGGCTTGAAGGGAAGCCTATGCTCAATCACTTTTCTATTTAGGCTAGGCAATTCGTGATGGTACCAAGAAAACGGGCCCTAAACTCAAGGAGCAAGGTCACAGATTGCTTCCTCTGGTCATTAGAAAGCAGAGCCCTCACATTGGTAGGTCTTAGGTCTTCTACAAATCTCAAGTTAACCTCAAAGAGGGGTTCATGAACTTCAACTCTTAAATCCTCCATCTTAGCTGATGCTGCCTCTAGTTCAGAAAACTCCAGCTCTTTTTCTTGTACTACCTGGACTTTGAAGCCATTTTTGGGAACAAATGGCTGCTCAGCCTGTAGTTGATACTCAACATTTCAAGCGACTAGCTTTGTAATGGCTGGGGAGGCGGGGGTCTAGGCCTTTAATGGGAAGTCTTGGCTTCCCTCCATAAGGCTTCTCATGTGCCTTGATGGTCCCCTTCATCAAGAAGGGCTCTCATGCATCCCCAGAAGTCATAATCTTCTGACTTCACATCAACTTGATCAACCTTAGCTTAAGTGAGCAGGCTATCAAGGATGGCTATCAATTCTTGATTTTGGGCAGTTTGAGGAGTGGTCCTCTTCACATCCAATGGTCCCACACTATCTTTGTAGAGTTTTGCCTCAACATAGTTGGAGCAAGCCATGAATGGGTTGCTTTCTACCATAATAATCTCATACTTGTTATAGTCCTAGAAGATTAATAACTAGTAAAGCATAGAAGGGAAATAGTAGTTGGCATGTAGCCAATCTCTCCCAAGCAAAGCATAATAGCTTGAGGTAGTATCCACTACAAAGAAGGTTGTCAGCTTACTCAAGTTGGCAACAATTAACTTAATCAGAATAACCCCTTCAAACTTAGTGGTGGCCCCTAAAAATCCACAAATTGCCACATCTGAAGGTATCAAGTCATCTCGAATCTACCAATAACCCCAACATATATGAAGGCAAACATTGGTGGATGTGCCATCATCCACCAAGACTCTATTCACTAAGACGCCATCAAATTTGGCTTTGATGTATAAAAGGTTGATGTGTCTGTCGGTGGTATAAGGCCCATCAAACATCATCTTCATTATGGCAGGGAGTTCATTAGTTCACTTGGATGTCGGGGTTTTAACCTTATCTTTAGCAATGGCTACTTTAGCCACAAGCTCCACCTAGAGATCTTCTTCAAATGCTACTACATCCCCTTCAAGGCCCCCTGTGTGCTAGTTTCCATGAACTCCAAGGGAAGAAGCATGGCAGTTCTGATATTTGCTTATTTAGGGAATAATCCAAACTGTATTTGGATTCCTTGGCTTGTCTCTTTTTTGGGACTGCCATCAATTAGCACGTTCTGATTTCGATGTTGATCTTTTGGTTTATCCTCTAAGATTTGAGACTTATCCGTTTGTTGGGGCAAGTCTTATTCGTGGACTGTATACCTCCTCATCATTAGACATTCTTTGAGCCAGTGAATTCTTGGTAAGTTGGTCCCACCAAGATTCTTGACCTTCAGAAGATGAGAAACTAGCCCATCTTTGCAGCTTCTTATGTGGCTTAGCTTTAACACTGGTGGCTAAAGGTCTTAATTCAGTTCTTAGATCCTCAAGATCCATGGACTTAGTGCACTTGTCCTTGCGATCTTTGTTCTCTTCATCAAAGAGCCTAGCTAGCAAGTGCCAAGTAAAGCTTTTTGTTGTGCCGCTTTCTTTTAAAGCAGCCTCCTTTTCTGAGTTCATTTAAGGCTAGAAGGACTAACATCTTCTTGCTCGAGGTTGTTCCTTCTCCGAATATTACCACCAATAACCCCTAAAGGTTGTTGTCTTGTTTGTCGTGGTCTCCAATAGGTGTTCACATCATCCTGGTGATATTTTGGATGTCTCTTTGGCTGCCCAATCCTCATCATTATCTAAGCTTTCAAAGTGAGACAATGAGGTGGTCCTGCCAACGAAGTCTTCTTAGAAAGAGCTAGCTTTTTCCTTGAATAAAGGCCTACCTTTTTCATCACCATCTTGTAACCACATCCTTTATAGAGGTCATGAGTAAGGTGCAAAAGCTTTCTTGATGCCTCTTTCTTAGTAGCAAAAACGGTCTACCAGTGGTCCTCCGTGGATATTTCCATGTATAAATCTTCCTCTCTTGAGAGAAAGATGGCTCCTTTTCCAATTGCCTTTTTAGGAACCTCTTGAAGGTGGCATAATCACCCGGCAATAATCTAGCACTTGTAGCACTCACTTGTCAATTCTCTTGAGGTTTTGGGGAACCTGAGTGCTCCTTACTCAAGTAGTCTGTCAAACAAAGCATTGCCACTTTCAAACTTTCCTTGTCATTGCTCATCCCGCAAAGAGGTTCCCCATTAGTTTGGCTATCATATGCGTATTTCAAGTTTTTATTGCCTTTATGATATTCACTTAGACAAGACTAGGGAAGGGGTCTTTGTCAACACCCATATGTTCTTCTCCAGAGAAGATTAACTCCCTTGTCTCAATGGCATCTTGGACCACATTTCCAAAGATTGAGCAGTTCTTCATTGAGTGAGTCAACGAATCATGCCATTCAGAGTATGCCTTCACGTTTAGTGTGTGGGGGTCAAGTTTTTTGTGTTTACCTATAATCTTGAGTTCACTATTTACCTCAAGCCACTCAAATATAACATCGGCTCTTGAGAGGTCAAATGAGTATGTCCTCGAGTATTTGGATTGGTAAGACTTATGTCCTCGAGTATTTGGATTGGTAAGACTTCCTGGTTTTAATATCTTTCTTGATTAAAGGATTACAAACCATGGGATGCCCTTCGATGTACTCAGCACCGTCAATTTCATATGGAGGATCTTCTTCCTCATCAATCAAAGCAAGTATGTATTTTTCATACGTGCTATTTTTTTTTAGGCTTTCTTCCTTCAAAACAACCTAATGCCTAGCGGCACATTTTACTAGCTGGAGGAGAGTTGTGAAGTTTGAGCATTCAAATTGCTTCCAAAATTCAATATCCAAGCCATTTAAAGCTATCTTGGCACATTCAACTTTAGGAAGAGCCACTATACACTTCAACCTGGCTCTTTAGAATTGGTTAATGTAATCCTCAATGGATTCTCCTTGCTTTTGTGTCATTCGAGCCAAGTCTAACATAAAGGTTCCTAGTTACATCCTTGGAAATCGGGTCTGGAATTTCCTGGCCATGTCATCCCAATAGTAGATGGAATTAGGTGGTAAGCCAATGTACCACCGGAAGGCAGTCCCTGTCAGAGAATGAGGGGACAGCCTTAGTTCAGCTATGGGTTATCAGCCGCTTCCCTACATTGGCAGTTAAACCTTACCAAATGCTCCAAAGTAAACACGCTTACTTCTCCTAAGAATGGGTAAACTAAGGGTAATCCCTTTCAAGGTACTCGGGGTATGGTTTGCTATACAAGGGTCTGTTGACCCTTCTGAGGCTAGGCCCGTGCCTCTACTTGATATGGGTGGTCAATTGGTCTTGGAGAGGTAAGTTTGGCACATGGTTATACGCCTGCCATTACCCCCCAAGTGGCATAGGATCTCGAGGAGGATCAGTAAGATACCCTTATGCTACCATTACAATTGGAAGCTAGAACTGTTGTTGCCCCACATAAGCGGGGTAGTAACCCCCTTGTTCATTATGGCCATACATTTGGTTCCCCATGAAGTATGTTCCAACACATTCTTGATTATGTGGAATGGCTGAAGGCACACCTACATTAATAAGCTGCTGAGCTATTCTTGCCTAATCCATCCCCAAATTTTGATCTTGAGGACGAAGGAAGTTAATCTTCCCCCCCCCCCCCCCCCCCCCCCCCCCCCCCAAGTCTTATATCTTGAAGGAGGTTTAGAAGGAAGGGTTTCGTCTCAAGGATTGGGAACTTATCACTCCACACCTATTTCAAGGATCTGGCTAGGCCACGAGGCAACCTCTCCAGCATGGGGAGGGTGTAAACGGTTATGGCCCCTGCCTCAAGGACATGCATTACTTGAACATTGGCATCAAGAGCTCTCAAAGTCAGAGAAAAACCCTAATCCAGAGGGCCTGCAACCCCAAAGGACGCATTATATGGCTAGAATCCAAGTTAGTAACACTTGGTTAGCCATGGTTGGATTTCCCATT
The DNA here is from genome assembly GCA_018398585.1 of Simmondsia chinensis. NCBI lineage: Eukaryota > Viridiplantae > Streptophyta > Magnoliopsida > Caryophyllales > Simmondsiaceae > Simmondsia > Simmondsia chinensis. The sequence goes on from JAGTTD010000001.1 coordinate 39,410,921, forward strand.
CTCTCAGGGACTTTGATGTCAACCTGATCAACTAGCATTCGTGAGCTCGAAGGAACATCACGAGGATAGTCAGGTTGAACTAAAGAAGGAGGAATAAGCCTAGGTTGCATAATGTCCTCTCTAATGGCTTGGACTAAACCATAATGAGTCTTAACTTGCCTGAATAAGATAGGCTCGACTTCAACTACTGTCTACTGTGCCACATCTTTAGTTATAAGGGTCGCAGTAGAAGACATGGCTAAGTTCATCTCAATCGAGACTTTATCAGTTTCTTTATGAAGCCTTTCATTCACTGAGGTCCCAACGTCATTAATTATGGCTCTCATTACGGCAAAGTTTTCACACTGGTCCGCTAGAGTTCAATCTGTTTCAGCATGTTATTTTTCATAAACCTCCTTTATTGCTTGCTTAATCCTTCGATCAACGAACTCCATATGTCGTTTGAGTATATGGCCATAAAACTCTTGCGAGAATAGCCATCAAGCCCAATACACTCATCTTCTGGGATGTCTTGATCACCTTCGCTTTCATTACAGTAGTTGTGACTTGTCTCATCCCCTCGTGATACAAGGCTTTCATCTAAAAGGTGCTCAAATGGGGACCCAATAAAGGCTCGGCCTTTGGGTTCCTCAAGTTCAAGAGCACTATGCCTCATTGTTTTGACCATTGGTGAATGGTCTAAAATTCTATTTTGATAATCCATGATGGGGTTCAAGACAGTTAAGTCCTATGTTAAGACTCCCACTGTGGTCACCAAAAGACGTGTTTGCTTTATTTGCAAACATCATCCTAATTTTCCGAATATAAATTCGTAGACAATTTCATCTTTAGTTTAATCATGTGCTCTAGCCCATTTTCATATGAGCTTACAAATTTAAGTTACATCATATAATGGATATGCGAATTTCATGGGACCATAATATAACAATCTCCATTGATGTATTATGGTCCTGTGAATTAGCTCACAACACTCTTTTGAAAATAGAAGTCATTTGGAAAACAACCACAACTAGTTCCAGTTACCCTGACACAAAACTTTGACACACAAGTTTTGATCAGGGAAACTGGTTCCTTTAGAAAGCTAGTTTCACAACAAGAAACAAAACATTCTCACAAAGTAACATGGGCTTCAGGATGCAAGCACAAAATAATGGTAGTCAAATCTATCACAATATAAACATGAAATATAGGCTACACAAACAATTCAACATCTGATCAAAAAAAAAAAAAAAAAGAACAATTCACCAAGAATTCAAGTTAGCCACATCATCTCATATATTGCATCACAAGACTCCACCATAAAACAACATCCACTACAACCCATCATGAGCATATAACCTTATGACCATTCCCCACACCAACGATACCTAAACATAACCTAAACACCTAACTTATTGTCAATCCAAGGTAAACATTAGACCTAGACCTTACCCTTTTCCTAAAACTTGAAAACAAGGCATGAAATAATAATCCCAAGGGCAAAATAGTATCCCTAAAGAACACAAAGTCTACATATGACACAAACATATTAATTTTTCCCAAAATCAGTCTAAAGACATACCAAATTGCAAATACTTCAACAGCTAATAGCCCAAAATATGTATAAAGCAATATGGACAGCAACATACAACCCAAAACCAAAATGTAGCAGCAACTAAAGTCATTTCGATTGCTCGACGTACTTGTATAAGCAACATGCTTGCAATATAGCTACAGGAAAATAAGAAAGGCAACTCAACAAAGGGACTAACACACAAATCATACCTAGATTTTCTAGGAACATACAAGTCCTATAAGCCTTTTTGAAGGATCAACTATTTCACTTAGGTCAATCAATTATGCAAGAAAACATTCTCACATAACAAGGTCTAATCTCAAGGTTAAAACTCAAATATACAATGCTTTACCAATACATCGGGGTTCAAGATTGTGCAACTAAACATGCCTAAACTTAAGAGCTGGCTAATTCTAGATTCAGGGCTCCGTTCTATCTAGTTCACATTCAACATCTAGCAATAAACAAATATTAACCATAGCAATCATAAAGAAAATTGAAAACGCACACAATTCAATTTTTGTTTAGCACAATCAATCACAAAACAGCAACTAGACCAAACTCGGGTGTTCGTACTAACAATAAAAAACATAATCCAGGCGGAGAATTTTCATCTAACCACCTACCAGGTTAGGCTTAACTAATTTAACACTGAAACGACCACCAAAAACAGAATCCACACCAAATTCTCAACCGACCATACACTAGATCGAACTTGAGTGATTGAACACCGAATCGGTCCACCAATCAGGTGTACCTAAAGCTTTCTCACTTTCACACAAACTGTTAGTCTTAAAGATAAACATATTTTCCACAAAGAGGAAACCAAAGGACGTTTAAAAAAAGCAAGAAATCCAAGCTACCCAAGTCACCTAATTAAGCACCCAAAATCATGACACTTAAACTCATCTCGACCACAAAGTAGGAGACAAGCAGGGCTTAAGACACAATTACTGGCACTCAAAACAGAATGATCCATCTCAAAAACTAGTCAAACCCGACTAGAGACAACCAAGGACTATAAGAAGGTCCTAACCAATAAGACACTTCTACAGTTCCAAGAGAAAACTAAGTTCTCTTAACCATTCAAGGATAGCTAATGTTCTATGGTCAAGATAGTTAACCCCCAACCATTTTTCAAAAAACATTTTACCCTAAGCACCCCACCACCCATTAAAAAACAAACAGGCAATGATGGGTCCTCGATGCAGGTCCAAAACAAAGCATCCAACGCCTAAATAGTCATAGGTTCTAATTGTAAAAGCAAACCTAACTGATATTTATTTAAACTTTTCTTTTTGTTTTATGTCACACATAGATTCTCCTTCTTTCAGCCTTATATTATTCTACCACAAACATCACAATATCCTACTATTAACACTCAATTTTTTTGAAATGAAGAGCCTACTGATCCTCTCCTTTAGAAAACAATCATTCTTCTTAAAAAATCAAGATATGTTTCAAAACCAATTTTAGTATAGATCTTCTAATTTTTCTTTACTTCTTTCATTTCTTTCAAAAAAAATCCAAAGAACAGGTGAAGACTAAAATTTCAAGAAAACACCAGACCTAAGAAAACAATCACATTTAAAACCTCATTCTGTGTTTCAGTTGAGCTTCGGTGCTCATAGTGCAAATGGACTCCATAGCCAAAGCTCTAATACCACTTTTTATGGATTCAGGCCCTAAAATTCCACCAAAACCCAACTCCAAAAATGGACTTTTTACAAGTACTAAGCAATCAAAAACCTACAATTGAAACAATGTGGAAATTAAACAAGAAAATATGAAAAACGAAGAATACACAGAATATATCTGGCTCAACTCCTAAATGATCCTACATCCACTGGCCTCAATTTTTAGAGGTCTCAATCCACTATCAGCATTTTAGTATCACAATCAAGGATGGATATCAAGGCTAAACTCAAAGCACTACAGAGATTTAAAGCAAGAAACCGAGAAAGAATAAGAGAAAGCCATAACCGAATCAGGAGAGCAAAGAACAGTCTAAAGACCCAAACCCTAGCTAGATTATTGAAGAATACCATCATCAGGGACCACACGCTAAGCATACCGAGCTCCCCAACTTCACCACCATCTTCTTCTTCTTCTTCTTCATCAGCCCTCTTTCTCTTTGTACAACTCTCTCAGTCTCTACCTCATTCTTTCTCTCTCTTCTCTGTGGTATCTAGAGCCCAAAAATGGCTTAGTTCACACTTGCTTTCTCACATTTTAAATTGTGCTATGCTCATCACCCCTTAAAACCTAAAAGAAAAGGGGTTTATATAACAACAAGACAAAGTGATCCAATGGTGCAGAACATGACATGCGATACGATCCAAGGGCACATGAACAGCTGGCTGGGGTAAGCGGTTACAGGAATCTGGGTGCAATTGGCTCTGTTATTCAGATTGAATTATAATTGACAGATATATAAAACAAACCAAGTATTATTTATTACCCAAAATAATATAAGATAGTTTCCAAAACATTATTAGCCATATTAAGCAAATTCCCAATTTAAAACAAAGTAACTAGATAAATAAAATCATCTACAAGTTTTATTCCCCAAATTAGAACATAATCACCCAGGTTTTTCTCTAGAGCCTAAACAGGGCGAGTGGCTAAAACTGGCAATCATCATCCTAATTTAACGAATAGAAATTCTTAGACAATTTCATCATTATTTTAATCATGGTGCTTCAGTCTATTATTTCTGATGAACTTAAGAATCTAAGTTACATCACATAGTGGATATGCGAATTTCATGAGACCATAATACAACATTATCAAACTGCCCATGAACATTGACAAGTCGACTGTGCACACTCTTACTCAATCTTAGCTCGTTAAGCTTATTGATCATGCTTGAACTCGATTGTTAAGCTTAGCAAACATTCTTGAACTTGGCTCGATAAGCCATTGAGCTGCCAAAACGAACATGAACCAGGCTTAATGAATTTCAAACACGTGTTATTAATCGAATGTTTGGCACTCTTCGACAATGACTGGTATTAGGTTAACAGTTTTAGCAACATAAAATTTAATTAATAAATTATAAAATAAAAATTGAGAGTTGTTGTCAAGACAAAAGCTGTTATTTCTCGTATAATGGTCTGACTTATAAATAATGGTGGCTATATAATTGCCCGGCTAATAATATTATCCTCGTAATACAATTACCTTAAAACCTTAGATCTTTGTCAAGTTAAGGATTCATAATTTAGCTTCCAAACCAACAATCTCTAGAGTAATAAACTCATATTTCCTCATGGATTGAACAATGTAGGTTTGTTTACAAAATCTCCGCTACATGACACCATTAGCAAGCATAAAAACATACCCACTAGCAGAATTACTTTCTTCACTGTCAGATATCCAATTGGCATCACAGTATCCCTTTAGCAGATCAGAGAATCGTCTTTAATGAAAACTCCAATCCATAGTGCCCCATAAATACCTCAATAATCTAATTAGAGCAACGCGGTGCTTATCACTTGAATTATGGGTATGACGACTCAATCTATTAACAATGTAGGCAATATCTAGTGCGATTCATCAAAAACAATATGTTACCATTAATTTTAGTGTATTCGACCTGTGATATATCACCTATGTCCCTTTCAAGCAAACATTCAAGTCACAAAAAGTCTTGGCAAGAGTGTCATCAAATTGACCAAACTTCGTCAATATTTTCTCCACGTAGTAGGATTGACTTAGAGTCAAACCTTGAGGTAATCTAATTATTTTTATACCAAGTATCACATAGGCCTCCCCTACGTCTTTCATATCTGAGCATGAACTCAAGAAAGATTTTGTAGCATTCACAACATTCACACTCGTACAAAATATAAGCATATCATCAATATATAAGAAGATAATCACACAACCATTACCATTATGCTTAGAGTACACACATGCATGACCACTATTCACAACAAAATCATGTCTAACGAAAGTGTAATCAAATTTTTAATGCTATTGTTTAGGAGCTTGTTAAAGACCATACAACGGCTTCACAAGTTTACACACTTTAAGCTCCATACTAGGAACCTCAAACCCCTCAGGTTGTTCTATATAGATTTCCTCCTTAAAGTCACCATTCAAAAATGTAGTTTTGACGTCCATTTGGTATACTATAAGGTTATGAACGGACGCTAGAGCTATCAGGGCTCTTATAGTGGCAATCTTAGTCACAAGTGAAGAAGTATCAAAGAAGTCTATTCCTACCTTTTGAGTACACCCTTGACCCACTAATCCAACTTTAAAAATATCAATAGACCAATTGGCCCTAAATTTCCTTCTAAACAGCAATTTACACTCAGTGGGCTTATATCCTTTAGGAAGGTCTACTAACACCCAAACGTTAGTACTCATTATTGAGTTTAGCTCATTTTGACTGGCCTCTCTCCAAAGTGGAACATTTATAGATCTTATGGCCTCATCATATGTCTTAGGATCTTCTTCTAACGTGAATGCGCTGATGACATGCTTATTAAAATCAAGGCGTTTAGACAAGAATGGAGTAATAAAGTTAGGTCCATAACTAGTCTAAGTTTGAACTCTCTCACTTCTTCTGAGTTCCTAAACCTTGAGTTCAGGTGGGGAATGACTTGATGCTAGAGTAGATGCATTAGGCAAAGACGCATACAATGGTACATGCATAGATTCTTTTGTGGGAAATACATACTCGAAGAATTTAACATCCTGAGATTCCATAGTTATTTATTAGCATGAATCTATACGCAATATTGTTTGTAGCATAACCAATAAACACATCATCCATTATTTTAAGACCTATTTTACTTCTTTTAGATTTAGATACCCTAAATTTAGCTAGACACCCCACATTTTGAGGTACTACAAGTTAGGCGCATAACCAACAAAAGTCCCATTTTGGTCCCCAAAGTGACCAAAATGGACAACTTAGTCATCCAACTCAAAATTTGAAAGACTTAGTCACCCAACTCTTAAAAAATATTTCATTTAGTCATCCAAGTCATTTAAAATTGGGCAAGTTAGTCACTCAACTCAAATTTTAGAGGTTGGACCATAGTTGCGATGATTTACTTTACGGGGGAGGTCTCTGGCTAAAGGCGTAAAGGAAAGGAGTAGATGGATTTGGTCACCTAACTCCCAATGAAAATCTCTAGTCACACGGGTGATTTAAAATAGACAAATTGGTCTCTCAAATTACATTTTAAAAAAAAACTAACTCCTAATAAAAATTCCTTGAGTCACCCAAATAAAATAAAATTGACAAGTTGGTCAGCCAAATCAAAATTTGGAGAACTCTATATCAACTTTTTAAAAAATCTATTATGTGATTTTAAAATGATATAATTGATCTGTCAAATATAAAAATAACAAATTTAACACTTCTAAAAAAATATAATGACTTATATAATTTTAAAATGATAAAATTTATTACCTAAGTGAAAAAATATAAAATATTTTCAATTTTTAAAAGTAGTTTCAATTTGAGCACTAAATTTATAGGTATTGTTTATTGTCTAATTAATGTTTTACATGTCAAATATGCATGTGATTGTTTTCTAAAAATATTCTATGATATGGATGTAGTCCAAGATGACATGTCATGTTTGGTTCAAGTGGTCTATGAGATTGAACCATAGATAGACTTAGATCAAACTAGTGATATGTTGTGAAAGTACATTCATAGTTGGTGATAAGTTTGGGTAACTTGTCTGATAAGACAATAATATAATACTTTTGATGACTTATCTTGGTCATGTGGATAGGGATCCAAGAGTATTATTTTGGTGTTGTCAATAAGATTGGAACACTAAGCTAGACCACTTGAAATAAATTATAAATATATGAATTTTTTTTTTGAGTAGTTATGGCTATCTTAAATGGCGCTTTGATGATATATGCTAATATTGCAATATCTATAATCTTTTGCTAATTATACTTTTTTTTAGTATGAAGAGCATAAATATCCACAATTATAATTATATTTAAATTATTTTTATTTTTTGTTTAAACATTTTTTATAATTTATTTTTTAATAAATTAATTACTTATATTTTAACTTTACCCAATGTTAACGATCAAATAAGCACTAATTTGACAATAACATAAAAGATGAATGACTATTTTAGGAAAAAATGATGGATAAATTTCAGTGAGGTTACAAAATTAGAGACCAATGAAATAACTAATTTGAAAAATATGATTAAATTTGTTTTTCTATTTGAACAATGAATTTTTTGTCCATTTTAAATCACTTGAGTGACTACATGAGTTTTTTATTAAGAGTTAAGTGACCAAATCTTCTAAAATATAAATTGCGTGATAAACTTCTCCAGTTTTAAATGACTTGGGCAACTAAATGGAATATTTTTTAAGAGTTGGGTGACTAAATCTTCCAAATTTTGATTTGGGTGATTAAGTTGTCCATTTTTGGTGACTTTGGTGACCAAAATGGGACTTTTATCGGTGCATAACCCTTCCATAATTCATAAGGTATTCTATCTTGTTTTTATGTGGAACCCTATTGAGTGTATGACATGCAGACAACATAGTTTCCCCCCCAAGAACGAAGGTAAGCCTGAGCTAATCAACATAGCATTCGCTATTTCCCGAAGGGTTCTATTCTTTCTTTCAGCTATATAGTTGTATTCGGGTGTAGAAGGAGCTAATAATTTGTGAATTATGCCATGTTCATCATAATGTCTCTTAAGGAAAGTGGTATGATAATCGCCTCCTCCCTTAGATCTAATTCACTTTGGCCCAATTAGTTTTCAACTTCTGCTTTATACTTGAGAAACAGCACACTAGCCTCATCTTTCAAGCTCAGGAGATACATTTTAGTGAATCTCGAGTGGTCATCCACACAATGTAAGACTTCTTACCACCTCTATCTATGGTGCTCTTAGAATCACCCATATCACTATGCACAAGTCTAAGTAGGGTAGATGTTCGTTCAACTAATTTTTTAAAGGGCTTCTTAGGATATTTGGCCTTGACACGTACTTCAAACGTATTAGGTTTGGCTAAACAATAATTAGGAATTAAATTCATTTGTTAACTCTTTGAACCAATTAATAATTCACATGTACGAGCCTAATGTGGCACAAATCTCAAAGATTCAACAATGTAGGCAAAAGTATATGCAGTTTTATTCATGTCAATTTCAACATCTCATACAAACAAGCCCTCATCACAAAAAGTCTTTCCCATAAAATTCTTGGCTTTGATGATAACAAGTTTATCATATTCGAAAGTTGGAACCAACTATGTTAAGCAAAGCACTTCAAATGGATTTCTACAGAAGTCAGGAAGATGCAATGCATTTTGTAAAGATAAATATATTCCAGAACTAAGTTTCAAATGGACCATTTTATTGTCAAGTACCGAGTTTGAACTAGAAATGCCCATGAACACAAACTCCCCCATTTTGACTTTCTCATACTCCTTGAACAGGTCCCTATTGGTGCAAATATGCCCCGTGATACTAGTATCTATGACCCTATTAACCACGTATCAGACCAACCTCAAAGATCATGGTAATAAAGACATATCTGCTCTCGGTGAGATTGGCCTAGGGTTTGTGTTCTTTGGACTTTCCTGGTCGAAATCCGTTCTTGCTGTTTCTCAATGTGTAGCCTATCTCTCCATAGGTCCAACATGCTCTCTTGACTCATTTCTAGCTACCTTCAAGGTTCTTTTGTGGCCTATTCCCATGGAACTGCTTTTGCTTCGAGTTTGAGCTCGAGCCTCTAGACTAGTAGTTGGAACACCCTTTATTCCATAGCTTCTTGAACCTATTGCTCTTTCTTGTATTTGTCCACTCAACTAGCTTAGTGGACAAAGACAAGTGCTCAAAAGACTTTTCTTTTACTTGTTTACGTTCTGATCTTTCAGGTGAACATGGGAAACTAGCTCTTGCAAGATCGTGTCTTTCTTTTTATATCTTATAATTATCTTATGAGGGAAGCAACTTTTCATTGAGACAGTTTGCTTGAACTATCTCACACATCTTCAGTCCTTCATTAAAGATATCAGTGCACAAGTTCTTATACTCATGAATTTGAGGACTGTTTTATTGTCAATCATGTTAAAGGACAACCACCCAAAGAATACATACTTTTTTTGCTATACAATCATCCATCCCATATATATTACTATTTACACCTTAATTTTAACAAGGTTAGGACGATGCCGTTTTTGACTAAAGTGCCATGTGGTCATCACGTAAGGTTCTCCCCGAGGGAGGTAGGCTTTGAGTACTATAGTAATGGCATCTCGAACCCAGTTCCTGGAAAACATTATTACCCTTGACAAGGGTATTAGCCACTTAAGGCTCAAGATGGCGTAAGGGTGAAATAATTTCAAGCTCGAGGGGCTGCTAGGAAACCTTAAAAGAATGGTAGTTTCTAAGCTCCAGGAAGTTACTTGGAGCGTAATTTCAGTTTCTTGGGCCTTAAGCTTAATTTAGGGGAACGTGGAACTTCTAGAGAGGACTTCTTCTAAAATTAGACGCGGGCATCAATGATTTCCCTCCAGAACTCAAGACACGTTCGCGAAGAATAAATGCGCATAAAAGAAGAGCTTAGTAGCCAGACGTGGGTGAAGTTGCCGTGAAAATAAAGCCTGGAACCCTTGACTTATAACAACTCCAATGACTTTGGGTTTGACAAGATTAAGATAGAGTAAACTGTATTCAGGTCACTAGATTAAGACCAACACAATCAAGGGACAAGCCTTGGCCTCAAAGCCCTAATCAATGGCGTGAACCTAAGTTCTGCCGACTTATCAAGCATTTATTTTCTTTTTTTATAAATAAAAGACCCTACATTACTCCAAAGTAGTACACATAAATTCAAGACAAAACTTCTTCAAGTTTTTTACAGCACACTTGTGCTTTTACTCTTAGGAGTAGCGTAACATAAACACTGTACTTACCTTCATAGTAATACAGTTCTTGGGCTTTAGGTATGACTTTTCAATTTTAATATGCTCTAACAAATAAAGAAGTTGAGATTTAAGGCTTTAGTTTAGGCTTTGATGGCCAAGGCTTTGTCCCCTAATTACATTGGCCTACCTGATTGACTCGGGCTTGTAAGCAAACTGCTGAGCTTTTTGGTTTGTCTCCACCCCAGTTCCTGACTTTCAAGTGTACGAAGAAAGGTGTCTGTGGGCCCTGCTCCATCACTGTAACTGCCACTCTATTCAGGTCTATATCCTTTGATTTTCTGTCATAAGAATACGTAAAATCCACAAAACAATGCTTAATAATGTCTTATTAATTGAAGTGTAAGCAAAAATCACGGTATAACCAAAGTCAGTTATGCCAACATACCACCACCTTTTCTCTAAAACTGGCGAGTGGTTGAGGTCAAAGACAAGTGGTTTGTAATTAGGTTCACTCCCTAGTCGCGGTGAGTCCCTTTTGCACGTATGTTTAGTTTTCACATTTATAGTGACCACACACACACCAAATGAAACAAAATAGAGCAAATACGCCTTTTGGCAGCTGCAGTGGGAGGCTTGAAATGCGACTTCATCATCTTTAGCTTATCATGGATTACCAAGACATAATTGCCGACCATTTGTTGATGGTTAGAACTAAGAGGTCTAGTGTCCTCGAGCACAAGGAACTAGAAGGCTTAGCCCTTATTAGGTCCCCGCTTGAGCGTCCTCTAGAACAAAGTCACATATCTCAAAGTGATGAAATGAGTCATAGCCATGGCAGTGCAAGTGGTGGTGATGATGACACCCTAGAAGATGAATATATTGGGTTCAATGGCCATTCTCGCAAGATTTTCATGGCTATGCTCAAACGTCGCTTAGAGATTTTGGACTAGAGGGTTAACAAATAATGAGAGAAGCCTTTGAGAAACAACGTGCTGAAATAGAGCACAATCTTGCGGCTCAGCGTGAAAACTCTTGCTATGAGAGTCGTGATTAAAGACGTTCAAACCTCTATGAATGAAAGGCTACATAAAGAAACTGATGAGTCTTGGTAGAAATGAACTCAACCTTGTCCTCTACTGCTACACTTATAGCTAAAGATGTGGTTAGGCAGACTGTGGTTTAAGTCGAGCGTATTTTTGTTACGCAAGCTGAGACTCACAATGGCTTGGTCCAAGCCGTTAGGGAGGATATCATGAAACTAAGGCCTGCTTCTAGCTGGTTAGCCCCATGAGACTCCTTGGAGCTTGCGGTTACCAGGCACCCAGGTTAACTATACGGTCCCTGAGAGAACGGGAAACCCGATTGTGGCTAACTCACAATTGGAGTCAAGCCATAGAAAAGAAAGCATGCCTCACAGAGTTGCAGGCCTTCCAATACGAGTTTTTCTCTTACCACGAGGAACCTCAATCCTACTGTGCCATTGATACCAGTCCCTAAGGTGGGAGGTACAACTGTTCTCATCCTCCTCAAGCAGTGGAGGTTACCTCGAGACCCACTCAAGGCCTTGAGATTCAAGTGCAAGGGCAGGTCCATATTTTAGGGAACCGGGCTTCTCATCCTGAACTTCTCCATGCTTACCATATTAGGGGAAAACTAATAACCCACATCCTTAAGATCATGACTTGAGGGTTGATTAGGCAAAGATGAACCAACAACCTATTGGTACCATTTTGCCTTCAAGCGCGCCATGTAACCTGGGTCCTGTTAGAACGTACTTCATGGCCAACCAAGCGCATGGCCGTTATGATCAAGGGGTTTATCTAGGGTTTTAGGGGGTAACAACTATTCCACCACCCAATTGTGATGGGTGCTCAGGGGTATCCCACAGATCCGCCTCAAGATCCCTACCCACTTGGGAGGTAGTGGCAGGTGCATAATCATGTGCCTAACTTCCCCTCTAGGATCAATTGGCCGTCCCCATTGAGCGAATGTATGGGCTGGGTCTTGTAAGGGTTAATTAGGCCCTTGTATCGTAAATCTTACCCTTACTACATCAATAAGGATTACCCTTTTCCTCAAGGATACAAAATCCCTGAATTTATCCTCTTCTCAGGGGAAGGGACTGTTTCTACTCTTGAGCACCTAGCAAGATTCAATTGCCAGTATAGGGAAGCAGTCGATAACCAATAAGTTGACTAGGACCGCTTTCCAGTGATGTATCAGCCTCCCACCTAATTCTATTTACTGTTGGAATGACATGGCCAGACAATTCTAAGCCCAATTCCCTATATTGGAGTTAGGAACTTCCATGTTACACTTGGCTTGAATGAGACAAAAGTCAGGAAAATTAGTGGAAGAGTATATTAATTGGTTAAAGCGAGCTCGGTTAAAATTTATTGTAGCTCTTCTTAAGCTCGAATATGCCAAGCTGGTTCTAAATGGCTTGGATATTAAATTCAAGAAGAAATTCGAAGGCTCTAAATTTACAATGCTTCTTTAGCTGGCAGAATGTGCCGCTAGATACGAGGCAGTCTTAAAAAAAGAAAGGCTTAGAAGAAACAACATGTACGGGAGATACGTGCACAACTTAATTGAGGAGGAAGATGATCCTCCATATGAAATCAACATGGCTGAGTACATCAAGGGACTTCCCATGGTTTGTAATCCTTTGATCAGGAAGGATATTAATGCCAGAAAGTCTTACCAGTCCTCAGTCTTGAGAAAGTATTCATTTGACCTCTCTAGAGCCGATGTAATATTTGATTGGCTTAAGGCAAATAATAAACTTAAGATTAGGGGTAAACACAGAAAACCAAATCCCGACTCAAATAAGGGGAAGGTATACCGTACCGTAAGTGGCATGATTCATTAACTCATTCAACGAAGAACTGCATGATCTTGAGAAATGTAGTTCAAGATGCCATCGAGGCTAGAGAACTAATCTTTCTAGGAGAAGGACTAATGGGCGTTGATAAAGACCCTTTCCCTAGTCCTCTTGATGTAAACATTGTTGAAACCGTGGATAAAAACAAGCTCTGTAGTGTCCAGGCTAACCCTTTTTCCTTATACAAAAGAAAATTGGTTCTCAATGACAATCAGAAGGCTCAAATGGCTAACCATCTTTTTAAACAGTTGGTCATCAAAGGAATACTAACATTCCCAAGACTGGTGCATACTTTGGATGATGGGATATGCCGTTGGCACATCAGTGAACTTCATCCTACTAGTAGGTGCACTATTTTCAAGATTTTACTGATCAAGCTCTACAATAACTTCGCTATTACGCTGACATTGGCAGAGGAATTGGCCATGGAGATTAGTGGTGGTCAGGGGTCATCCTAAAGTCTAACTAGTCGAGAGAAAATATCTTGCGACTTGGAAAGGATGTCATACGTAGCATGTGAGCAATGTTGTGGGAGAATACAAGCTGTAATGAGGAAACTCAAGTTGCTTCCTCAGTACATTTCCCCCATCGATCCTCTGTTAAAACTAAAAATGCCATTTGGGAAACCTTGAACAAGTAATTCGGTCCAGAATTCTTCCTCGAAGACTCAAATTGTCATGACCACAGGGCATCCTAAGAGACACCCGAAGTGCACCTTATTGAACGTGGATACGAGCAAGGCAACATGGTAGTCAAGTTATCAGCCATCAGGCGCCGTGTTCAGTAATGTATGGAGGAAAAATCACCTCAATCAAGTGGCAGCTAGTCCCTCTAACTTAACTCAAATTCAGAAAAGAAGACAATTGTGCAAGAGGGCAGCTTAGAGGAGAATCACACTTGATTCCTGCAAAACTAGGCTTTCTCAAGAAGAAGCCAGGTTCTGTAAGGACAAAAAGGCCCATCATAAGGATCGAGGATCCAGTGATTGCGTCCATGCCTCCTACTACTAGTATGGGTCCAACTCATAAGAAACTCGAAAGGTGGGCTAGTCTCTCATCTTTGGAAGGACAAGAATCTTGGTGGAAGCACCTTACCAAGGACCCCTTAGTTCGACAATCTACTGAGGATGAGGAGGAGTACTCCCCTTTTAGCATTAACTTAGTGGAACCATTGGATCGCGTCAACCCCACATAGTCTGACATTAAAAATGACTTCCACGAAGAAGACTTCCCCCAGCCTATAGAGGAGTCTCAAACTTCAGAGGTTGATCATAGCAAACAACCTCAAAGATTCGGACATGCCAATTAATAGTGTTCCGCAACAACAAAGTGAATATACACCCATGGTCGATAGCCCTAAGAAGGAGGCAGACCAAGGGACCTAAATTCAATTTGGGATGTTGCCTGAAAAGGTGGACGTCAGAACTGCACTACTCCTTCCCTTAGTATTCATGGCAGCCGATACCCAAGAAGGTCTCAAGGGTAATGTGATAGCATCAGATGGGGAGCCTGAAGTCGAGCTCGTGGCTGAAGTAGCACCCGCTAAAAGTACACCTGACCCTTTATCTTTTACAGTTAATACTACAACATCCAAATTGTCTGATGATCCACCTAACATAATGAAGATGATGTTTGATGAACCTAATACCGCCTATAAACACTTCAAGCCCCTATATATGAAGACCAAATTCGATGGCATTCTAATAAACAGGGTCTTGGTGGATAATGGCGCGGATATCAACGTCTTGCCTTCATATATGTTGGGGGTCATTTGTGAGTCTTTAGAAGTCTTAATTACTTCAGATGTGGTGATCTATGGCTTTTTTGGAGCTACCACCAAATCTGAAGGAGTAATCCCGATTGACTTAACTGCTTGCGGCTTAAGCGAGCTAATAGCTGTCTTCGTGGTGGAAATTTCCTCGAGCTACAATGCTCTGCTTGGTAGGGATTGGTTGCATGCCAATTACTGTATTCCATCCTCACTTCACCAGTTGTTAATCTTCTGGAACCATGAGAAGTATGAGGTTGTTTTGGTGGATAATCGGTCATTCTTTGCTTGCTCAAACTATGTTGAGGCAAATTCTACAAAGATGTTATGGGACCCCTAGACGTCAAGAGGGCTACTTCACAATCAGCCCAACAACAAGACACGATAACCATCATTGACAGCTCACTAACCAAAGCTGAGGATAGTCAAGCAGATGTCGAGTCCGAAGATTCTGACTTCTGGGGATACATGAGATCCCTTCTTGACGAAGAGGACTCCCAAGGCACTTCATAATCTCCATACGGAGGCACCAAGACCTCCTAGTAATGGCTTGAGGGGCCATTTCCTCAGCATTAGCGAGGTTCGTGGCCTGGGGCGCTGAGGATCAGCTATAGGCTGAGCAACCATTTCACAATCTTCACGTTCATGCAGCACAAGAAAAGGAACTGGAGCTCTTTGATCTAAGAGCTGCACCAACCAAAGCGGAGGATCTAAGGGCTGAAGTCCATGACCACCTCTTCGAGGTTAATTTGGGCTCGACAAAGGACCTAAGACCTGCCTATCTGAGTGCTCTGCTCTCTGAGGAGCAGAAAGAGCAGTACTTGACTTTGCTCTGTGAATTCAAGGATTACCTTACTTGGGTCATTATGAGATACCTAGCCTAGATAGAAGAGTAGTGGAGCATAGGCTTCCTATTAAATCAGGCTCGAAGCCCATCATTCAGGCCAGAGAAGGATGTCTCAAGAAGTCATAGATTTGGTCAAGGAAGAAATTGAAAGACTCCGGAAGGCTAAATTCATCAGAACTGCTAGGTATGTTAAGTGGCTGGCTAATGTCGTCCCTGTCATTAGAAAGAATGGCAAAATCAGGGTCTGTATTGATTTCAGAGATCTGAATTCAACCAACCCAAAGGACTAATACCCTACCGCCTATTACTGATGTACTCATTAACTCACCCCGGAGGCATGAAGTTTTATCCTTCATGGATAGCTACTGTGGGTACTACCAGGTCACGATTGCCGCGGAGGATACCCGCAAGACAACATTCAGATGTCTTGGGTCAATAGGGACGTTTGAGTGGATGGCTATGCCCTTTGGTTTGAAGAATGCTGGCGCCACCTACCAAAGAGCCATGAACATGATTTTCCATGACCTCATTGGCAAGACCATGGAAGTCTATATAGATGATATCGTGACCAAATTGAAAACCAAGTTAAACACTTGGAAGACTTGAGGAGTGCGTTCCTTAGAATGAGGGCTCGTAACTTTAAGATGAATCCATTAAAATGCGCTTATGGCTTGAGAGCTAGAAAATTTCTGGGTTTTCTAGTACACTAGAGGGGAATCGAGGTGGATGTTAATAAGACTAAGACCATTCAAATGTCCAAACTGCCTTTAAGCAAAAAGGAGCTTCAACGCTTCTTGGGGCAAGTTAACTTCCTAAGACATTTTATTTTGAATGTTGCAGGAAAAACCAAGGTCATCACTTTGCTGCTGAAGCTCAAGTCTGAGAAGGACTTCAAGTGGGAAAAGCCACATTCAATAGCGTTCAAGGCCATGAAGGATTACTTGATTGGGCCGCCAGTACAAATTCCACCAAAGCAGGGAAGCCCACTAATGATCTATGCCGCTGCTTCAAAGGAATCTATTGGTTGTTTGGTTGTACAAGACAATAAGCAAGGTTTTGAACAAGCTGTTCTACCTTAGCCGTTACCTAAATGAATGTGAAATAAAGTATTCCTCGATTGAAAAACTATGTCTAGTTTTGTTCTACGTATCAACAAAATTAAGACATTATTTTTGGGCGTTTACTATATATGTGATAGCCCAGATAGATGTCCTTAAATATATACTAGATAATTTTTGAGAGGACGGTTAAACAAGTGGAGTATAGCTCTACTTCAATTTGAGTTGGTATATGCGTCACAAAAGTCAGTAAAGGGGAAAGCCCTAGCAAACATTTTAGCTGACCATCCAAATATCTAGACTGGCCTAGGCAATGAGCCAGAAAGCCTTATAGTGGTAGGATTAGCTCCTTCGAAACTATTCTTCAACAGACTAAGGATCAGTTCTAATGCTGGAGTCGGAATTGTGATAGAATCTCCCGAGGGAATCATCACTAAGTTAGCTGTCACCTTGGTGGGCAGATGCTCCAATGACATGGCTGAGTATGAGGCTCTAATAATTAGCCTTCAACCCTTTCTAGGAATGCAAGTGCTTAATGTCCTTGTCAAGGGGGTTTTGCAGTTGGTAATTTGCCAAGTAAATGCAGAGTTTCAGTGTCTCAATGATACCTCAAATCGATATCTGCCAATTGTATGCAAGTTGTTGAGTAAATTGAATGAGGTACAATTCAAGCACATCCCCAGGGAACAAAATAAGGCAGCCAATGACTTGGCTCAGTTGGCATCTGGGCATAAATTACCTAAACTTGGTGTGAAGAGACTATAGTCATTAAGACTAAGGTTTTAGATCATGAGATCAAGTATACTGAGCCCTTCAAGGTGTGCCAAATGAATTTTTGGAGTACTATGAGGCACATCAAACTATCCTAAGTTAACAAGAGGACTGGAGGAAGCTTTTGATGGATTACTTCAATAACCCTTAAAATTACATTAAGGATAGAAAGATGAAAATGAGAGCTCACATATTCCACTTAGATGGCGAGTCTAGAGAATTATACAAAAGGGACGCTAGTGGAGTGCTTTTCAAGTGCCTTGACTTGGATGAAGCAATGCTAGTAATGGTAGGAGCCCATGAGGGTATCTGTGGATCCTAGCTAGCTGGCAAAAAAATGCATTGGCTCATCAAGTGCTATGGCATGGGCATGTAACCAGAGTCCCTGCTGCTGCGATGCATGCCATTGTCAAACATTGGCTATTTAGAGGCAGGGCAATGGATATCATAGGAGAACTTAACCCTCCATCCAACAAGCAACACCTTTATATCCTTGTGGCCACTGATTACTTCACTAAATTGGTGAAGGCTAAACCATATAAGAATATCAATTAGCATGATGTGATGGATTTTATTAGGGAATATATCCTATGTGGGTTTGGCATTCCAAAGACTATCACAGTGGACCAAGCTAAAGCCTTTAATGGAGCTAAGGCAAAGAAGTTTACCAAGAGTTTGAATATAGAAATCTTGAACTTAACACCTTATTATGCTAAAGCTAATGGCCAGGCAGAATCAATTAATAAGATTTTGAAAGCCAACATTGAGAAGATGATTGAGGACAATCCCAGAAGGTAGCATGAATTACTACTAGATTCCCTGTGGGCTTACAGAACCTCTAAAAGAGATGCCACTGGGACGACTTCTTTTCATTTGACACATGGCCATGATGTAGTACTGCCTATGATGGTAATAGTTCGATCTATTAGATTATTTCATCAAGGGAAATTCTCTAAACTTGAATATAAGCAGTCCATGATGGATGAACTCACCATTCTAGATAAAGTGAGGCTTGATGCTTTGCATAAGTTGTAAACCCAAAAGAAAAGAGTTGCTAAAGCCTACATCAAAAGGGTCAAAGCTAGGTCTTTTGACTTGGGGATTCGGTCTGGAAGGTGATCTTGCCTATTGGCCAAAAAAGACCATCTCTTTGATAAGTGGTCCCCAAATTGGGAAGGCCCATTTAGAGTCAGTGAAGTATTTGGTAGAAATGCTTATTTACATCAAGACTTAGATGAAAGAACTCATCCAAGGGCCATCAATGGAAGGTTCGAAAAGAAATATGTGCCATCCATCTGGGATTCTAACAAGAAAGTCTTTAAGTTTAGAATTCCAGAGTTATGGGCTCGGTTTCAATACCAATGCCAAGAGGATCAATCTCAAGATTCCAAAGTAAAATAAAATAAAAGACAAAGGAACCATCAAACTGAGAGACGTATTGGATGAATGCAATGCCTATTCCAATAAGGTTGGGAGATTACATTGCTTACAAATAGTGAGCAGCTTGACTCTTCATCTGAACGACCCTGAGGGCTTCTTCAAGGCCACCTACTGCTGAAGCTTGAGAGGTGTGTTGTTCTCTCATGGAAAGCAGCTCCTCTTTAAGGTGTTGTAATCTTTCCTCTAAGCTGAGAATCTCATTCTCCAAGCCCCTAATTCCCTGGGCTTGTTGGTCTTGAGTTCTTTTTGCTGCTTAGAGCTCTTCAAGCAAAGGTTGCATGCCTCCTAGACCAGCTAAATGCCCTAGGGCCTTAATGGCATCTTGGCACTGCCGTTTTCCCAAATGAAGGATTGGAACTTCTTGAATCTTTAGGAGTACCTCCTCAAGGTCTTTGAGCTCCTTGGCAATGGTAGGGGCCACCCTTTGATCTTCCTGCAAAGCACTCAAGAGAGACATGGCTTCTTAAAAAATAGCTCCATCCACCAGGGTTAGAACAGGGAAGTGTATGATCTCCCTTAGCCTTTGAAGCATGGGAGACTCCTGGTCCAGCTGTTGAAAAGCCAGTCTTCCGCTTGCCCCAAATTTCTCCAGTGGAGAAGCCACTTCCTTTAGTCTTGATGTGGGGGCAGCCCTAGGAGGAGTAATTTGGAAAAGGATCAACCAAATTAGTCAAGGCTTTGACTTGGGAAGATAGCCAAAGTTCAAAAAGATGTTCCTTTAACTCTGAGGCCTCACTCTGGGGTACGGGAGGTGCTGATGCTAGGAGGGTTTCCGATGGAGTTGCTGGTAAGGTTCACATCATTAGAGTTCTGCAGCCAATGTTGCTGCTGCTAGCGTTATGCCTTTCCCAAGGGAAGTTCTTGAGTATTGACACTTGCATGTTAGGACCAAAACATGGTTAAAAACATGGAGGGATAGAAGAATCAGATAAAGGTCTACCTTCATAGATCTCTTCAACAGAAAGTGAACCTCCAGGGAGGAGGAAAGGAGCCTGGACAAGGCCTTGATATAAGGTAACTAGGGAAGAGACTTCTCCAGAGAGGCGACTTCCAATTGGCTTCATAGCTGAAATAGCATATCTCCCTCTTCTCCATCACTTGAGCTCATTGATTCGGTGTCTTGAGGAGGCTCTAAAACAGTGTTTGGAGATGGAGAATTTGGAATCTCAATGATGTAGGGAGTTGGTTCTTCTTGTGACTATTTAAGGCCATATAAGAAGACTGCTTTAATAAAGTAAATGAAAATATGAATTAAAAAAGACCAATACCTCAGTTGTAAGGAGCTTGGTTCTTCTTTTCTTTCTCACTAATAATAAGATGGGTATTTTCTCTTCTTCTTCTTCTCCTTCTGTTACTGCAGGAAGTGCTGGAGGAGCATCATCCTTCTTCCTATTTCTAAAGCTGTCAACTCTAAGGTTGATGAGGAAGCACCTAGGAGCAATTCCTTAAGAAGCATTTGAGTGAAGCTTCTTGTCCTGGCACCTTTAGGAGTCACCTGAACAGCTGCTTTGGGAATAAAAATACAAGGGTTAAGCCTTATGACAACCACTAGCAAATTAAAGCATACTATAAGAGTGGTGAAACTACTTGATTGTGTCTTTTGTGGACTAAGCCTAGGAATTGATGGCTGACCTCTCCTGATGCTTGGACCTGCAGGCTCAAGCAAGGAAATAAAATACTGCTTGGCACCTATGGCCTACAAGGAGGACCAATAGACTTGGTACCAAGCTGAAAAACATGTTGTGGCTAAGGGGGTATACCTACAAGCCACTGGATACTCATAAAGAGACCTAATCTCTTGGTTCAGAGCATGAAGCTCTGAGAGCTAGCCAAGTGAAAGAAAGGTTCTCTTGGCTCACCATAGGTTCCTAATCCTTAGGCTAGGGAAAAGTATCTTCTGAACCATACCAAATTGTCTAGCAAACAATCCAAGTCTATAAGTCTCTACACCACGATGAGTCTGGTGATAAAGGAACAAATCTTGGGGGCACAAGATTGCTTGCCTGGTTTGGGAGTTGATGTTTGCTGAGACATCGTCATGAAGGCTAGTTTCTTGAACCTTTTAGGACCAAGATTCCTTCTCTTCAAGGGAATCCATTGTGTCCCTTGATGGCTTCGAGGGGACAATAAAGCCTTAAGGCACTGGTCAAATGACCATCCCAGAGGGAGCTGAACTTCACAACGAGCAAAATGCTCACCAAACAGGAAACCCCTCTCCTGTGGGAGCATAGGAGCCTTTCGGGCATAACTCAGAAAATAGGATTGGGCCCATAATTAAACCAACCACAAGGGACAACCTACATGAGCACCATAGTTTTTGACTATAATGTCTCTAAGACAGCCATATACTTGAGCCAAAAACAATGGACCCAAGGATAAAGGGCCACTACTAAAAGCAAGATTGATGACCATGGTCTTAAGGAACTTGAGAACTAAGATAGAAGAGTTGGCAAAGAAAAACTTGTTTAACCAAAACACGTAGAAGCACACCTCTTTTTCTCTAGAACCTTGCTCAAAGTCATGAGCTTCTATTACAAACTTTTTGACAAAAGACTCACAACGTCCAAGCAAGTTAGTAATGAAGAAGGAGGAGGCAAAGGCTTCAGTCTGTGAAGAAATGAAAGAATCAAGGGGCAACTTTTCTCCCCCGGGTAAAAGACCTATTAGGGACACTACGTCCTCTAAGGTGATGCCTAAGAACCCCTCAGGAAGGACAAAGCTTCATAACAGGAAATCCAGCGGTAGGTTAGTGCTGTTACAATGGCAAAATCATACCTAAGGGCAATGGTTGAGAGCTTAATGGCTTCATGGATGCGAAGTCGCTTCCATTTTTTTCCATAAGTCACCATCAGCCCATCTACCTATTCAGGTTATCATTTGGTCAAAAATGTCCACCCTTTAAAGGGCATCGATTCCTCACAGATGTGTTTGCCTCCCCAAGAATAGCTTGGAGATGCTTCCCAAAGAAGAGGAGATTCATCAATATGAGGGAATAGTCCATCCAAACTTGGTACATCATGAGATAGGGCAAAGATTGGCCCTAGGATACAAAAAGGCAATGAAGAATCTACTTCAGATAGCCAGGAAAGGTCCTCCATGATGGTGTTGAGATCAATTGAATTCTGAAGCACATTAAAGATAACTGAGTGATCAGATTGAAGAAACCAAGTCAGTTGTTCAATAGGACTCTCTGCTTGAGGAGGAGGAATAGCCACAACATATGAGAGTTGTGCCATTGTCAGATTAAAGGGAAGTAGAAGGTTGAAGAGAGGATTGAGTTGAGGAATTCAGAGATTCAAGAATGAAGACAAGAGATTGCAAGTGCGCCTGATGGCAACAAAGAGAGGACAGAGCAGAAAGTAAAGAGTTCAAACTCTAACCGTCATACTTATAGAGACGCGGGAAGGAAGAGCAAGTGACGTATGTGTTCTCTCAAGAGGTCCCTGCAGCCGTTAAGGGTCACATCAGTCAGATTTTACCAGTTGTAAATTTAAATTTACCAATGGCTAAAAGGGGGGCATTTGTTTACACCCTAATTTTAACAGGGGCTGGGACGACGCCGCTTTTAAGTAAAGTGCCACGTGGTCATCACGTGAGGTTCTCCTCAAGGGGAGTTAGGCCTTTGGGAACTCTAGTAACGGCGTCTCGAGCCCAGCTCCTAGAAAACATTATTACCCTTGAAAGGGATATCAGCCACTCGAGGCTCGAGATGGCCAAAGGGTGAAATAAGCTCGAGCTCGAGGGGCTGCTAGGAAAGTTGCAAGAATGGTAGCTTCGAAGCTCGAAGAAGTTACTTGGAGCGCAATTTCAGATACTTGTGCGTTAAACTTAATTCAGGAGAACGTGGAGCTTCACTAAAATTCCGGATACGGGCATCGAGGATTTCTCTCCAAAACTCAAGACACATTGGTGAAGAATAAACGCGCATAAATGAAGAGCTTAGTGGCCATACGGGGGTGAACTTGCCGTGAAAGTAAGAGCAACCGTTATTTTCTTTTTCTATAAATAAAAGACTCTGCATCAGTCCAAAGTAGTACACATACACTCAAGACAAAACTTCTTCAAGTTTTTAACAGTACGCTTGTGCTTTATCTCTTAGGAGTAGTGTAACTTAGATAGGCATAGCGTAACATAGATATTTGTTGTACTTACCTCCATTGTAATGTAGTTATCAGGCTTCAGGTATGACTTCCAGTTTTAATCTGTTCCCACAAATCGAAAAATTTAGATTTGAAGCTTTAGTTTTAGGCTTTGGCTGCCAAGGCTTTGTCCCTTGATTGTGTTAGTCTTAACACTACTATCACTACTTGATAAGTCGGGTTAACTTAGGTTTGCACCATTGATTAGTGCTTTGACGGCTAAAGCTTGTCCCTTGATTGCGTTGGTCTATGTCCAGTGACCTCAATACGGTTTGCTCCACCTTAATTTTGTCAGACCTAAACTCATTCGAGTTATTATAAGTCAAGGGTTCCAGACTTGAAAACCTGATTGACTCAAGCTTGTAAGTGGACTGCTGAGCTCTTGGGTCTATCTCTATCCTAGTTCCTGACTTTTAAGTGTACTTAAGGTCTCTGTGGGCCCTGCTCTGTCACTGCAACTTCCACTTGAGTTAGATCCATATCCTTTGATTTTCTATCATAAAAATACGTAAAATTTACAAAACAATACTGAACAAAGTCTTCTTAATCGAAGCGCAAGCAAAACTTATGGTATAACTGAAGTCAAATACACCAACATACCACAACCTTTTCTCCTAAAGCGGTGAGTGGTTGAGGTCAAAGGCATGCAGTTCGTAATTAGGCTCACTCCCTAGTCACGGTGAGTCCCTTTTGCTCGTTTGTTTTGTTTTCACATTTATGGCAACCACACACATATCACTTGAAACAAAATAGAGCAAATAATTACGCAGAGCCTCTCAGATTTCTTTAACTTTTTTCATCTTACTATAAATATGATAAAGTGGGTCGTTATATAATGCGGTAACATTCCCTAATAGGTTTGATTATCTTTCTCGAAATCAAGGCTCGACCTAGGAGGGGCCCTATAGTTATAGAGGGTATAATGGACATCAATTTTCCCAAGAAAAAACTTCATCACGTCGAACCACATTTTGTAGTTTTTCCCATCTAACGGTTCAGTTCTCGATATGTAAGGAATTATAAAACCAGCATTTACCATGTTCTGATTACTCAATTTAAAATAAATGACTAATTGTTGGAAATATAACAAGAATTAGTAACCAAAAACTCAAGCTCGAGGTGGTCAAGCTAACTTGAGATGGGGGTGGAATAAAACTTAAATTGACTCAGAGAGTAACTTCAAAAGGAAGGCCTCAAACTGAACGCTATAGACCTCAAATTAAAGGACTCGAGACAAGATAATTAAACAACTTAAAGAATGAAATTCATAGAGGGAAGATCTAACCGAAGGAAGTTGTCGCGCCATGGAGTTGATCACTGCCCTAAATTTTTTATGCTTCCGCTACGATACAGACGGGATTATCTTGCAATCCGACTCCAAGGATTAACACATCACCCAATGGATATGGAGAGACAATGGGCAGTTACACAGTCAAAACAAGTATCTCAAGCTACAACTTGTAACCTTGGGCTCGTACTCGGAGTAAAGGATAACACCTTGAGCTAGCACTCTAAAGGTTGGCCAAGAATAACAACTTGAGCTCAAGCTTGCAGGCTTGAGCTTGAACCCAGAAAGAACTCGCCTTGAGTTCAGTTTGTGACAACTAAAAAGCACGTTGGTGGTAAAACAAAAGTCTGGGTCGGAATAAGTCCATATTGCACTGCAACACACCGGCCCCATAAGACTTTACCAAATAAAATGAAAATGGGGTATTTAAGAGACATTCCTAGCTCTAGAATGTTTATGAGGGATTTAAGATGTGGTGCAATTTGGAATAAAATTGGAGCACACCTGCCCCATATTCCAATAGCCATCACTAGGATAAACAAATATGGGAAAAGGGTGACTCCTTGTCTCCTACTTCTAGCAATATTGAACGGAAAACTCGTTGCCTATTAATGGCCAAACAAATGTATTCTTTTAGGATTTGTTTGTTTAGAAAGCAAAGTAGATTCTAAGAACTGAATTTATTTTTTTTTTTGAAAAAGATTTTACAAGAAAAATTAAAATCTAATTGAGGTTTGTCTTCGATTGTTTCAAAGGAAAACTTGGTTTCACATTGATATTTTCTTGTATGGTTTAAAAGAAATATTTTTCATCAATCATCTTACATCTTATTGTAGGACAATATAAACAGCAATACAACATCTATAAAAAGTAATATAAAAATCTAACTATATGAAACTATACAAAATAAGAAAATTATCTCTTAGGTATCCTAAAGTTTGAACATGAATTACCTAAGTACTATATCATTTTAATATATATAATGAAATATTCTAAGATATAAAATTTTATCACCTAGGTATACCCTACATAAGAATTTGGAGAATTATCGTTTAAGTTTGGCTAATTTCCATCAGAACTGATGTGATATATACTACTACTATATGTGTGTGTGTGTGTGTGTGTGCGCGCGCGCGCGCGTGTGTATTGTCAAACTCATGTTCCATGTCAATAATTTTCATTGAAAATATGCCAAACAAAAAATCTCTAATTCATAAAATTATTAAACTGTAGAGTACCTGGGTGATGAAACTTCTAAATTTCAAAGTAAATTATTGTATATTATTGAAACATTTGAGTACCTATGTATAAATGTTCTAATCCTGAGGTACATAATTGATAACTTTATTGTATAATATTATATAACAGTTAAAATAATGAAAATTGTTATGTTGAAAAAATGACAAAGTAACATTTGACTTTGTGTGATTATTAGGTCCAATCATGTTTGGCATTATGACGTTAAAGGTTTATATTGCAATCAAATTCATATTAATTCGATCCCTATCCTCACGCTTATCACCGCAAAGGTTATTGTGCCGTTTGGAATCATGACTTCCAAAATTTTATAAAGGAAGTCATAATCACAAACTCAAGAAAGCCCATCTTAATATATTCTCTGTGTTTTTCCAAATTTATAGGGCAAGAGAAAACGAGATTTTAAATAAAATGAATTTTAGAAAACAAGAGAATGGTATAGTGTTCTGGTTGTTATTATGAATGGAGGAAAGTTGGCAAGGAAAGGTATTTATTTTGGAATTTATAAATTTGGTCCTTCTAAATGCGCTTTTCTTAAAATATATGTAATGTAATATTAATGAATGTGTCAATTTAATGGGTAAGTCTCCAAGAGGCGGTGCTCAAAATTTGGGATTAAATCCCCTCTTCGTCATTAAGGAGCCCCTTATACCGTTTATGTACCCTTCTTATTGTATGTTAAAAAAACAAAACATAATATTAATTGGTATATGGAGAATTATCAATTAAGTATGTTGAGGTTTTACCATTTGTCAACTAAGTATCCTATACTGTTTTAATATATACAATTACATATCTTGAAGTTTGAATATTTTATCATAGAAGCACCTATATTGAAACTTGATAATTTTTTTGTAAAATCTGACCAATTTTATATAGAAAATAAGAACATAACGCATGATTATGACAGTACATATGAGGCACTGCGTTTGTTGTTGCTGTAATCAAACGAATTACTATAGAAGTTCAATGAATTTTCAAATAAACGAACTATATATTTCGGAAACCATGTATCATGATGTATGCATTGTAGCAAAAGATCATCAAATCCTAATGTCCTTGCCATCAACTCCAACCTCCAAGCTGCAACCCATTCTCTAAGGCCAATGATGTATAAGAGGATCATGTCAATTGTTTCATTTAGCTAATCATCTTTCCGGAATGCAATAGAACGGACTTTTGACTTACTTAAGTCTTAATTTCCAATTCTAAAGTAATATGAAATAATCTGTTAAAGCGATAAAAGTTGAGTCCAATTATGTGTGGTACATGTATAATTTTGTTTGAATTGTCAAATACATTAGAAGGTATTTGTCCTGTCAAATGCATATGAACAAGGTCCAACAAGGAACTATGCATTAATTATAAAACAATCAAACTAATCATTTAAGTCTTTTACCAAAACAAAATCTAACCATTAAAGAAAATGTTATAGCATGCTATATTTATGGGCTAATTTGTATTTTATTTCCACAATATTTGTATTTTATTTCAACGATAAATTATCTTTTTCCTTGTGTGCTATTAAACATTATGAGTAAATGATCTGTATTTTAAAATTGTGTATCCCACTATGGTAATTGCATATAAACCAGTATCCGAACTTTCCTAGATTGAATATGCTTGAACAAGCCATTTTCGGCTCACTTTTCCTAATTGTTCTAATTAAATTATGTTTCAAATTTATGAGCATTACTTATGCATAGTATTATATTTTCCCGAGGTTAGAAAGTTGGATGACATGAATGCGTTTACAATTTTTTACATTGAAAAATAAACTAAAAAAATATGAAAATAGTATTCGATTTTGACCTTGGATTTTCTCGATGGGTCTCGATAATAAATAATGTTGACCACAAAAAAATTTGTCAGACAAGGAAAGATTGCTTGCAATGAGAAAATTGTCTCATCTTTTTTTTGTTTTTTTTTTTTTTGGTCAGAAGAAAATTGTCTCATCAAATTTTTAAGAAATAACAAAAGAAAGAAAATACCAAAGAAAATGTTTTGACACTTTTTTATTTTTTTTTTTTAAGAAAGTGAGAGTTCCATTACGGCTATAATTTCTAAAATTTTCACGTCAGAATTTTTTTTTTCAAGAAATAATTATATTTACATATTTAAAGTTTAAATATTTATTACTTGTGACATATTAATATATATATGAAATACCCTGTTATTGGTAAACTATCATTTAGGGATCCTTTGTGAATTTAATAAATTCTTATTAGAACCCTATTAATTTTTAATTAAAAATAGTGATGTAGCATATGATGCCGTGCCAACACTATCATATAAGTATTTTGGACAAATATTCTCTATATTATGGCAAAAGGTTACTAAAATATAAAGAAATATGCCTATATATTGTAAACCTCATTTGTCACATTAGCGTCTTTCCAAGGAAAAAAAATCGGTGAACTTTGGCCAAGGCAGCCCCATATTTTCACAAATGTCTTATATAATTAGCATTTTATGTCAAAAATTCAGTAGATTTTAGTTAAAGGCACCTAATTTAAAATTTTAAACCACATGATAAATTATTCGATATGGTAAAATACCAATATATCTAAGAGTCCATTTAATCATCTTTTTAACTAAATAATTTATTCTAGAAATGGTTTTTTTTTTCTGATTTTTAGTTTCTTGTTTATGGGGAAAAAAATAGGGCAATTTTCTTACAAAACTATTTTTTTTAATTTATTAAAAATTATAAAAAGAATAATATCAACATATGGTAAAAGTGATTAAATATCACCAAAAATATAAATTTTCTATAGGTATTTTTAAATGATCGAATATAGGATAATGTGGATCTAGAGGTTTTCATTTCAGTGATAATTTGTTGCTCTTTAATTGGTTGGATTCTAATGTTGATGTGTATGATTCCAAATCCACATCACCATTTCCCACTTTTGTTTTCCTTTTTTTTAAAGTGAACTCTTTTGTCAGTTCAAAAGCCGTATTTGAACTATGAACAATTGGAATATGTTTTGTAATTATATTTTTCTTTAGGAGAAACGACATCATAAGAGGCAAATTGGGCGGAGCGCCCATTGAAGATAAATTAAGGGAGCAATGTTTGAGTTGGTTCGGACATGTCAGAAAGAGACCGGACGAAGCTCCAATCAGAAGATGCGAACAGCCTATTACTACATTAGGCAGAAAAGGCAGAGGCAAACCGAAGAAGAGATGGCTTGAGACGATCCGACAAGACCTCACCCACCTAAACCTTCGGGAGGAGATGGCCTTAGATAGGGCCCAATGGAGGGCTAGCATAAGGGTATTAGACGTCCCGGTTAAAGTATGGTAATCTTTATCTCTTTCTTTCTATCCCTTTCTATCTTTCCATCCCTATCTCATTCTCTCTCTCGTTCTCTTTCCTTTTCTCATCTCCTTTTTTTTTTTTTTTTTTTTAATGTGGGCCATACTTATACTTTCTGATGGTTTGCCAGGTCTTTTGGCTGATGGATGCAAGACCATCATCTTAGGCTGGGGGTCCTAGGAAACAGCCTCTCTTCAGGGTAGCCCCCTGAAGGGGAAAGGCTGCGTACATCTACCCTCCCCAGACCCTGCTTTTCGCGGGAGCCTTTGGTGGCATTGGGTTTGTTGTTATTGTTGTTGTTGTTGTGTATTTTTCTTTAGGAGAAAATATTTATAGGTAAAGATACTTATATTATAAATAAGTAATCACATATATATTGCGATATATGGAATTGATCAAAGTGGACCCGAGTTGAGCTTAGTTGAAAATATGTGTCTAATTTTGAGTCAAATATAATAGAGGTATTTAGATTTTTAAAAAAAAGTAAGGGTATATAGCTAGCCGTTGTAATGCTCTAAAACCTTGGCTTATTTTGAGCTCAAGTTAAGTTGATTTGTTTAACCAAACAACCCCAATTTGGTAAATTTCAAGCTTTTGAGTTCAAACGTAATAATCCTAAATGAGGACAACTTAGCTTGAAACTTGCCAAGCGTGTTCAAACTTAATGAAGGTAAGCCAAGTTGGAGTTCAAAGTTCACAAAGAAGTATCGAATAATATTTGACATTAAAAAAATTTTAAGGACTTACTCTATGGGGGATTTAGTTTCATGGCAGTAGAGCCTAGCGTCTTTTATCTCTTCTCAGCTATTTCCAACCCTTTTTCATTTTTTTTCTCACTGGTCATCTAGCTTTGCCTTTTTTATTTTATTTCCTTTTTTCGTTCTGATTTTGGTGATCCTATGGCATTCTATACATTCATGTGGTGTAGGTAGGGGTGTAAACAAACCGAGCCGAGCACCCCTTAGTTCAAACTCGAGCTCAATAAGGCTTACAAGCTTGAGTTAGCATTTCAAACCCTTGTTCGAATTCTATTCAATAAAATTTTAGTATATTTGATACTCGGCTCGATTTAGCTCATTAGGCTTATCGAGCCGAATAGAGCACATTATCGAGCCCAATCAAGCTTAAAATCTGGCTGAACTTTTGAAGTTATTATCGAGCATTATTGAACAATTTTCAAACCAATGTGAACCCTTAACGGGCTTTTAACAAGCTCTTATCAAGCCCTTATCAAACGGTTCGCAAACATTAACGAGTCGAGCACCACCTGTTCGAACTGGGCTCGTTAAGTTTAATTAGCCTACTTGAACTCAGCTTGATAAGCTATCGAGCCATCATACCGATTTCGTACATGAATAGTTCATCAAACATTCAATTCGTGTACACCCCTAAGTGTGGGGCAGTGGTGGCAGTCTTTGCTGGCGATGGTTCCAGGCCCCAATGTGGCAGTGGTGGACACGATGATTAAGGCATCAATGCAGGTAAGACTACGGGCTTGAGAATCAAAAACATCAAGTACTGGCGAATGCGTGTGTTTGGACCTCCAGCATGGCAGATCAAGCGATGATAGTAGTGAATCTATCTATGTAGGGATCTCTAGTGTTGGACAATGATATTGCATGTGTGAGTTTTGGCCTTAATTGGGGCTGATCCTGTTGTGGCAGTGGTGGATCTTAGTGTATGGAGATTGGATTTGACAAGGATCGCACATAACTAAATGTCTCGAAGTTTCCAATACAAATGTATAGGTGCATTTAACCTTGTGACTCATGGTGCACTATGCGAAGCCAGATCTAGTGGTGATGGCACCAAATCTAAGGATGGTGGCTATTTGATGGAGGTGTATGGCTTGGTGTAGGTGTTAGCCAAGTTTCTTGAGCTAGTGGTGAGTGCACTTGCGCCACAACCATGACTCCTCATTGTTCATACCTTGCTCAATGTTTTGCTTGTTAATGGTTGGTTCTTGTTATCAATGGTTAGGCTGGTCCTAATTCCTGATTTTGAGATGTGGGTTTCTATGGTTGCATTAGTGTGAGAAGGTGTTAAGTTAGCGAATTGAGGTTCATCAGTGTTGTTATTGTCCTAGGATCCTAATTGGCGAAATTGTGAATCGCAACAACAAGGTGTTCAGTGAATGTTTGGGTGTCCATTGGTAGCTTTTACGTACTATTATTCTAAACAAAAGAATTTGGAATTTTATTAAATCTCGATGCTTGATATAGAACCATCTTTTAGTCAATCATAGGATAGCTTTGCTCTATTTCTTTGGTGATTGTTGTTGGTTTAATAGATTTTGCTTGTCCTCTTATTTGTCCAATTTTGTATGGATAGAAGGAGCTTCTTTTCATTATTAGGAACAAAAAATGTATTAGTTATATGTTAAATACAGAAAGTGAAATGAGAGCAGGTTGACGTTTGGTGTGTCAGATCAAGTTATTTGGTGCATATAGTTATTAATATGAAAATAGATTATTATATTTTCAAAAAGTGATTTCGAAAATCATTATTTTTTTAAAGTTAGCTTGATCTATACATATGGTATGTTAGGTACGAGGTAAAGCGGTGCTAATAGTTATTGTACCCCATTACGCACATTTTTATCGCATTTGGTTTGCCATTAGATTTATCGCATTAAAAGTTTTACCTAAATAGATTTGAGCCATTGTCCAAAATGGTCTAAAATAAAAATATATATATATGATCCAAAATGGACCAAAATAAAAAAAATATTACTCAAAATGGCACATTTTAAAAAATATTTTCCCAAATAGTCTCCATATCAACAAATTTAAAAAAAAATATTTTTTTTGTTTTTATTTTGGGTTACCTCCCTCAATTTAATAATAATTTTAAAGATAATAATATATATTAAATATTACTAAAATAAATGACTATTATTAGATAACTGTAATAATGAGTAAGTTAAAAAATATGTATAGATAATATTATTTAATATTTAACAAATAACTTAATTTAAATTTTTTATTATAAATTACATATATAATTTAACTAAAATGTATATTATAAAGGTAAATATAACATGATAATAAAAATATAATTAATATATTTAATTTAATTAATAATTAATAATTTATTAAAAATAAATAAATAAATAAGGTTTAAAGTGTCAAGTACCTAAAAAAAATCAAAATTTTAAAATTTGCTGTTATGAAGGCTATTTGAAAAAATATTTTTTAAAATGAGTCATTTTGTATATATTTTTTATTCTGGACTATTTTGAGCAACGTCAATAGATTTAAAATCATTGCACTATTCTCCACTAGTGCAATATGTGGCATTTAACAAGTGAAAGGAGGAAATATTGTTGGGTTAGAGTTTACTATGGGAGGCCATTATGCATAAACAGAGAAAAAAGAGAGAATCGACCGTGTCCTCCACCAATTCTAATAGTCATCCACTGCCACTCCCACTCCCACCATCACTTGTACAATCATGTATGCTATTTTCATGTATTTTATTGAATAATTTTTGCCTTTGGTTTGAAAATTTAATGATATAAAATTAGGATTCTTGATTTTGATTTTGTTGCATATTTGGACGATATAGAGAGGAGGGATTTTCAATAGGTGCGGTCGAACAGGTGGGTGGTAGTGGTGGATCAAATGGCTATTTTTTGGCTATTTCCAACCCGTCTTCTAATTTTTTGCAACAATGATCTAGCTTCGTCTTTCTTCGTTTTGTTTCCTTTTAACATGTACCCTGGTGTTCTAGGCATGCATGCGGTGTGGTGTGGAGGTAGTAGTGGCAGTCTTCACCGGCGGTGGTTGTGGGCCCTAATGTGGCAATGGTAGACATGACGGTTAAAGCATCAGTGAAGGCACAGCTACAGGCATGAGAATTGCAAATGTTAAGCAATGGCGATTGCATGTCTTTGGACCATTGGCATGGCAGATCAAGTGATGATAGTAGCGGACTTAAGTATGTCGGGATCTCGAGTGCTGGACAATGGCACTATGTGTGTGAGTTTTGGCCTTCTGCGAGGTTGATCAAGCCGTGGTTGTGGTGGATCTTAGTGTGTGGGGCTCGATTTGGCATGGGTGGCACATGATTGGACATGTGGGAGTTTTCGGTGTCCGTG
Organism: Simmondsia chinensis; assembly: GCA_018398585.1. NCBI lineage: Eukaryota > Viridiplantae > Streptophyta > Magnoliopsida > Caryophyllales > Simmondsiaceae > Simmondsia > Simmondsia chinensis. The sequence continues at coordinate 39,444,231 of JAGTTD010000001.1, forward strand.
TGTAAGCGCATTCAACTGTGAGGTCCATAATACACTACGTAGGGCTGATGTAGTGGTGATGGCACCAAATCAAAGGTGGTGGCTGTTTGATGAAGGTGTACAGCCTGGTGCCAGGTTTCAAGAGCTAGTTGCGAGTGCACATGTGCCACGACCATGACTCCTCATAATGCACTCTTTGCTCAATGTTTTGCTTGTTATTGTTTAGGTCTTGTTATCAACTGTTAGGCTGGTCCTACTTCTTGATTATAAGGCTTGGGATTTCTATGGTTTCTTCAATAGGAGGAAGTGTCAAGCTGGTGAATTGAAGCGCACCAGTGTTGTGTTATTGCCATGGGATCCTAGCTGGTGTGATGAAGTGCTGCAACCACAAGGTGTTTAGTGAATGTGGGGGTGTCCATAGGGAGCTTTTTTGTTCTATTATTTGAAACAAAATAATTTGGAGTTTAAATCTCAGTGCTTGATATAGAAACTATCCTCTAGTCATTCATAAGCTGATCCTTTGTCCTCCTATCTTGTATTTTTTTTTTTTTTTGTGTTTTTTTTTTTTTTGTGATTGTTGTTATTTTAATAGAATTTGTTTGTCCTTTTATTTGTCCAAATTTATATGGATACGGCGGAGTATCTTCTTCATTATCAAGAAAAATATGTATTAGTTCTATGATAAATAATTCAAATGAAAAGAGAGTAAGTTGACATTTGGTACAACAACAACAACAACAACAGTCCCAATGCCTCGCAGCTCCCGCAAGAAGCAGGGTCGGGGGGGGGGGGGGGGGGGGGGGGGGGGGGGGTGATGTACACAGCCTTACCCCTTCCGGCTGGAAAGGAGACTGTTTCCGGGGACCCCCAACCTGAAGTAGTTTGGTGCCTGCAGATAAACCACCAATCAACTACCAAAGCATTTTGAGGAAAAAGGAGAAGAAAGGAAGAAGGAGAAGAAGAAGAAGAAGAAGAAGGAAGAAGCAGAAAAAGGAGTTGACATTTGGTGTAAGTGTTATATATGCACATACACATGACAAAAATGTTATACAGATATAATTTTTCTTCTTCATATTATTTGTCAAATTATTTAGTTTATATAGGTAATAATATAATAATAAATTATTAAAAAATTTTATACACAAAGGCTGAGTGAAAATGCTCTGCTAAAGCAATTTATCGGCAACTGAAAAGGTAGGGGAAATTAGGGTTTCGAGTGTTTCTGATGGCTCAAGGAAGGGAAAGACCTCCTTGCGGCCGTGGGGGAACTCTGATGGCGATGGGAGGACGGAATGAGTGTCAATTCTGGAGTGGGAGAGCAAGAAGTGGGCCTTGTGTGGAAGGTGGCCTTCCTGTTTTTGACATTTGTTTGAGTGCGGATTCTCAGGGACGTGTGGCTAATGAGAATGCAGCAGGAAGTGTGAATGTGCAAGGAGAGGAATATCAAGTGGGGTTGCGTCAATCGAGGTAGCTTCTCCGAGCCCGCCATCTAATAGTTGGGCCGACCAAGCTGTGAATTCGGAGACTCAAGCTCAGGATGAGACTAGGGAGGTTTCGTTCACAGAGGTAAATGATTTGGGTACGCCACTAGGTTTAGGACAAAGGGAAGAACAGAATATAGCTCCAAAACCCCCTGAGAAAGCTTGGAGAAAGCTTTTTACAAATAACCGAGCTTCAAGACAGGGAATGCAGTTGAAGCAGATCTCTCAGGGTATTTCAGAGAATAAGGTACTGATCAACGATTTTGAAGTTATAGAGGGTATGAATTATTGGAGTCGTGTGCTAGTGGGATATCTGGTCGGTGGCTCTTTATCATATTCCGTTATTAGCAACGTAGTGTTAGATTTATGGCCAATGGTTGCAGAACCGAAAGTTCTTCTACATGATGATGGTTGGGTCTTCTTGTTTTCGATTCAGAGGAGGATTGTGATCAATTATGGAAGGAGGGTAGTACATGATTCATTAGTTGCTGCTAGTTCTAAAGCGATGGACATTGGATTTTCGGTTTCATGTGGAGGATTTTTGAAGGGTCCCAATTTGGGTAAATTTCCGTAACCTTCCTTTACACTTGTAGAATGTTGATGTATTAAGAAAAATTGGAAGTTGTATTGGTAATTCGTTATACGCTGATAATATGGCTACTACTAGGCAAAGGGTCTTTTATGCGCAATTGTTGATAGAAGTGGATATCTCTCAATCGGTGAAAAAGTTGATTGAAATTGACCTCCCGGGAGATGTTTGTATTGATCAGACAGTCTGTATGAGTGGCTGCCACAATGGTGCGATTAATGTAAAAAGATAGGCCATAATGACAAGAATTTTCCAAAGATAAAGAAAGTGTGGAAACCTAAAGCTCAACTTTAGAAGCACTAAAGGATGTTGTTAATGCCCAATGTGGAGAACGGATATGTAATGCCCAAGCTAAAGAGGGTTGGACGAAAGTGGGGACAAAGAGTAATGCCGATTCTTCTTAGGTGGGTGGTGCTCTACCACTCCAAAATCAGTTTCAAATCTTGTAGAGTGTTGAGATAAGGGATGATGGTAAGCAAGTGTATGATAGTCAGCCTACTAAAGGGCTTGCAAATAAAACTGTTTGATAATGATTGGATCTTGGAATATTAGGGGTATGAATAAGGTCTATAAAGGCTTAGAAGTAAACGGTCTAGTTGCTAGAGAAAAAATAAAGCCTATGGCCATATTAGAAACTAGAGTTAAATCTCATAGAGCTCCAAAAATTTTGCACGATTGTTTAGTGGTTGCGCATATACATGTAACTATGAAGAGTGGAATGGAGGGAGAATTTGGTAAGTATGGGTCCCTATTGTGGTGAATGTAAATGTAGTTTGTTATGAAAGGACAATTGATTCATTTGGAGACCCAATTTTTAAATATGAAAGAGAACGTTATCTTGTGTACCTTTTGCTACGATGCGAGTAGAGTGATTGATCGAAGGCGCATGTGGGATGAGTTGAAGGCAATTGGTATTACTACCATGGACAGGTCGTGGATCATCCTTGGCGGCTTTAATACAGTATTGGGCTCGGATGATGGAATTGGTGGGGCTAACGTTTCTGACCATGAGATGTGTGATTTTGTGGATTGTGTTAAGCTATTTGGTTTCTCTAATTTAAGGAAAGTTAGATCATACTACACGTGGTCGAATTTACGAGGTGAAGGTGATCATATAAGGTTAAAGATTGATAGAGTAATGGGGAATCATGTATGGCACAAAGCATTTGATTCAATGGCAATATTTCTACAGTCGAGAGTGTCGAATCATGCACCGATATTGATTCGGTTTGGGATCTCAGTTCCGGAAGGAAGAGTGGCATTTAAAATGCCTAATTGAAACGTGATACAATTTAGAAGGTTGAGCTAAAAGGGACTGAGTCCAGTGCATGGAAAGGTGTAATTGAATGCCGGAATAGACTAACCGAGATGTGGGGGTCCATGCTCCAGAACAGCTACGTTTATGTGGTAAAACTGGGAAATTTGTGATTAAGGCAGTGTATGATATGATTCGAGATAGGGAGGACACGTGTCACTGGAAGCACACAATATGGAGTAGTATAGTGTATCCGAAACATAGTTTTATACTATGGATGATGGCTAAAGGAGTATTACTAACGGATGATAAGCTTAGGAAGAGAGGGTTCTCGCTTGGATGTATGTGTTCTCTACTCTCTTTTCAGTGTAATTGGGTAAAATAAGTGTGGAAGGTAATATGTGATTGGGGCAACATGAGATTCAATGATACTTTACTTGACACGTTTAAGTATTTTAAAGTGGCTGTGAGGAATCGACCTAGAGTAAATAGGATTAAGAGACTAATCCTAGCAGTGACAGTTTACCTGATTTGGAGAGAGAGGAATGTCGGAAGATTTGAAGACGGTGTGGTACCGAATTAACTAGTTGAAAAACGCAGGGACAAGCTTAACTTGAGAGAGAGATAGGAGGTCTGCCAAGTTCTGCAGTTGGATATGCAGCACATTAGTAAATATGGGTCCTGATAGCAAAATTAGTAAACTTGGGGGGGGGGGGGGGGGTGTTGAGGGGGTTAGATGTTGATATACTGGTCTTAGATGTGATTAGATTACTATAGTTGGCTTTGGTTGGGTTTTATTTTTTCATTGGTGTTTATGGTATACGATTACTGATGTAAATGTCTCTATTTTGTTATGTTAATCATATTAGTGCTTACCTTTTGGCAAAAAAAAATATAATAATAAATATTATATTTTAAAAAAATGATATCAAAATCAGTATTTTAAGTTGTCTTCTAAACTTAATGTTGTTGACTACATGAAGAGGAGCTAATTGTTATTGCGAGCAACCATTGCACCCATTTTAATCCTATTTGGTTTATAATTAGATTTACCGCATAAATATTTTACCGCCAGATGGGTTTAGAACCATTGCAATACTCTCCACCAGAGCCAGGAAAAGTAGGAAAAAATTTTAGGCTTAGGGTTTACTCCAGGAGACCATTGTGGACCAAGAGAGAAAACAATAGAACCTACCACATCCTCCACTAATTCTGATCATCATCCAAAACTACTCCCACCATCATCCACAATCAAATACGCCACTATTATATATTTTATTGAATAACTTGTGCCTTAGCTTTGAAAATTTATTGCAATAAGATTAGGATCCTGATTTTGCTTTTGTTGCATGTTTGGTCTGTGCAGAGAGAAGGGATTTTCAATGGGAACGATAGAACATGTTGGTGGTGGTAAGCAACATTGGTCATTAATGTTAGAAAAATCTACACAAACAGGCACAACGGAAGCAAAAAGTATAAAGAAAAAAATTCGAAATAAGGACACCAATATTTATGTGGAAACCCTCTCTTAATTAGAAGGAAAAATCACAATACCCAACGGGTGCCTCAATCTACTATGAAATTGAGGATTACAATCTCTGGTTGAAACCCTCAACCCCATATACAATCATCATTCTCAATCATTAATAATCAATGTGACTATTGCACGGTAAGTCACTAACCCTCTAAAAATGTAACTGCAGCATGGCGAGTCACCAACCCTCTCAAAATGTAACTGCAACATGGCGAGTCACCAACCCTCTCAAAGTGTAGCTTTGGATAGAGGAAGCTACAAACTGTCATCAATGCCACTCAATCAAGATACCTCTCAGCATCAATCACTCTCCCCCTGTCCAAGTACCCCCTGGGCGCCCCTTTAACAAACCCTTAAGCCCTCACATTTTTCTTCTCTATTTTTCTGCTCTTTTTCTTCTCGCCTCAAGCCTTAACCTTAAGACCTATTTATAATTGAGTTACCCAATCATAATCGTAATCAAATTCCAATTAGATTGGGTAACTGAATCATATCAAATATCACTCAAATCAAATCTAAATCATATCTAAACTAATATTAATTTTGGGATAAATAATACATAACAAATCTTCCCTTATCTCAAAATTAATATTTTCTAATTTTCTCTTAAATATCTCAACCAAAAAAAAAATCAAAATTAATAACACAAATACCCAAAATAACCTCAAGCTTCATCTTCATCCCAGAATACCCTAGCCGCACCTCTGCACACCTCTTCATCTTCAATCAAGTACTAACGGCTCAAGAACCACGACTAGCCTCACTGGAAACCACCATCGTTGGAACCTCATGTATCTCTATCATCCTCCACAAACCACCACTAAAGCCGAACACAACCTCCACAACGGGCTCCACTGCATCACCACTTGAGCCGCTGCTGCCGCATCGGCGACCACAAAGATACAACCAACCGCAACCTTTTTCATTGTTTTCACAATCTAGCGAAAAATTTGACCACGGTTGCTGACGCCATATCAGACTCCGAATCACCATGACTCAAAACCTCCATACCATCCCAATATGCTCTTATACCACTTGTTAAAAAAATCCACACAATCAGGCACAATGGAAGCAAAAAACATAAAAAACCATCGAAACAAGGACACTAATATTCACATAGAATCCCTATCTCAACTAGAGAGAAAAACCATGGGACCCAATGGGTGCCTCAATCCACTATGAATTAAGGATTACAATCTCTAATTGAAACCCCCAACCCCATACACAACCATCTTCCTCAATCATCAACAATCAAGGTGACTATTGCACGATAACCCTCTCAAAGTGTAACTGCTGCACGACGATTCACCAACCCTCTCAAAGTGTAACTGTTGCACGACGATTCACCAACCCTCTCAAAGTGTAGCTTTGGATAGAAGAAGCTTCAAACTGATAAAGGAAATTTAGCTCAGTGGAAAAATCGCAGCAGAAAGATGATGTTCTGTTTTTGGAGGGAACGACCGTTGCGTTTGAAAAACAGGTAAAGGGTTTTGCTTCAGCGGGCTCGTGGATGGCACGTGAGTTGGAAGAGTTTGTTAGGCTTTTCAGTGGATTTCTGTTAAGAATATCTAATTTAGTTTTGTTTTGTATTTTCTTTAATGAAGTAAATTCCACATATAAATAGATCATTATGTATAGATTTAGGGGTTTATGATCAATGAAATACCCTAATCTTCTCCCTTAAACTCTCTTTCTTTTCTCCCTTCAAACTCTACCTCCTTCCTTTTCTCCCTTTAACCTCTAGAATTGATTTTGGATTGTGAAATTGGTATATTGGATTGATTTTCTGTATCACTGGTATCAGAGCAACGCTCCTCCTGACCGTGGGACAAGGATTCGAGCTTAAATATGGCAAATAATACATAATCGGCTGCTGAGATGAGAAGAGTTGATGAAGCCTTAGCTAGTCACATCAGACACAATAATGAGACAATAGAACGCTCTCAAGGAAAAATGAGGGCATTGTTGATGGAGATCAAAGAATTACTGACTGGTATATCACTGCGCCAGGATCAATCTAGTGGTGAAGGAGGCGTAGCTGATGGGGGATCGAGTTTAGCAACAATCAATGTACCTGGAGGAATTCAGATTCCAACCTTGGTGAGAAACCAGGAGCAAACTGCTCCTGATGGTAATGCTCTTTACTCTGCTCGATTATCTAAGGTGGAATTCCCTCTGTTTCATGGGGAATGCTGAGGTGAATGCTCCTGATGGTAATGCTCCTGATGCGAATGCTGAGGTGGATGCGCGGACACACAAGGAAGGATAGGATCAGAAACGACGCCATAAGAGCCAAATTGGGCGTAGCCCCCATTGAAGATAAATTCAGAGAGCAACGTTTGAGGTGGTTTGGACATGTTATAAGGAGACCGAACAACGCTCCAATAAGGAGGTGCAAATAGCCCCTTACTACACTAGGCCGAAGAGGAAGAGGCAGGCCAAAGAAGAGATGGATGGAGACAATCCGACAAGACCTCACCCACCTAAACCTTCGGGAGGAGATGGTCTTAGATAGGGCCCAATGGAAGGCTAGTATAGGGGTTATAGATGCTCCAGTTAGAGTGGGGTAGTCTAGCTTTCTAGTGCTAGGCCGTGATATCCTCCTGACACACTTAGGTTGTGTACTTGCTCTCATGAGCTACTACTTGCCTACATACTTGCCTACCCATCCTTTGATTTCTGTTCGATGTGGCTTGCTTTGTGTCTATTGTCTTGCTCGCCGTGTGTTTTTTCCTACTCATGCTTTATTGCTCTCCTGCTGCCAGGTCACATGCTCTATGCTGCAGACCAGCCTCTCAGGTTGGGGGTCCTCTGAAATAGCCTCTCTACAAGGTAGCCCCCTGAAGGGGGAAGGCTGCGTACATCTACACCCCCCAGACCCTGCTTTTGCGGGAGCCCTTACAGGCACTTGGTTTATTATTATTGTTGTTGTTGATATAAATAGCTGGCTGTTCACTTGTGAAATTTTTTTCTCATCAATCAAACACCTGAAATGAATAGGGTTAGACTAGCTTCTATCCATATGAGAGGGCTTGCCCTCCAATGGCACCAAAAGTACATGAGAACTAGGGGTAATCTTGATATGCCCAACTGGAATGAATACACCAACGCTCTTAAGATTAGGTTTGGTAATGCTTTCGAGGACCCAGAATCTGAATTGATGAGTTCGAAGCAAGATGGATTGATTAAAGACTACTTAGCCAAATTCGATGTTTCTTCTGTGAGATCAGACCTCAATGAGGCCCAGCTTATTAGTTATTTTTTGACTTGTCTAAGGGAGGTTATTACATTAGAGGTATGATCCAACGCTGCACCATGCAGTGTGCTTGGCAAAATTAGCTGAGGCTAAGTTTGAAGCCTTAGCCAAACAACTAAGGTATTCAAGGGCTCCCTTGCTTCCTACTCCTAATGTTCAGAAATCCACAGTAAATCCTTATAGAACACCACCAGCTAGACCAAATTACCAAGCCCTTGCTGCTACACAGCCAGCTAGAGCTCAAAGAACTCTGTCTAGAGCTGAATTACAAGAGAAGCGTGCTAAGGGACTTTGCCATTTCTGTGATGAGATGTTCAAAATGGGCCACCGATGTAGAAAGAGGAGTCCTCAACTCTTTGTCCTTGAGGTGGACAATGAGGAATTAACAGAAGAAGTACAAGAGCCTGAGCAGCCTTTAGCTGCTGATGAGCCTGTGGAGCAATTAGCACAAATATCTTACATGCTTTATCTGGAGCCTCTACCTTCCAGACATTGTGGGTAACAGGCTCAATCAAAAACAAGCCTATGCACATCTTGATTGATTCAGGCTCCACTCATAATTTCATAGACTTATCTCTGGCATGCAGGCTGCTGTGTCAACCCATACAGGTCCCTTCCTTTGCCGTGGCTGTAGCTGATGGTAGTAGCTTGAGCTGCAATTATCAATGTAAAAAGCTTACATGGAAGATGCAAGGGGCAGCTTACTACTCAAATTTTCTTCTCATACCTCTAGGAAGCTGTGATGTGGTGTTGGGTATAGAATGGCTTCCAACTGTGGGAGACATCAGATGTAATTTTAAGAGCCTCACCATGGCTTATACTTATGAGGGTGTACTTAGAGAATTAAGGGGAAACAAGCAAATGTATGCAAGATAGTAGGGGCCAAGGCTTTAACTGAAGCTCCTCTCATTGCTCTCCTTCAATTTCTGCCAGATGAACCTCCAGATAAAGGAGCTAGTTTGCAAATAATGAAAGTTAATGCTGATCATATTCTCCAGACCTCTGAGCCTTTAGAGGTTACTGCCTTTTTAGCTTAGTATGGGAAACTTTTTAAAGAGCCTATGCATCTTCCTCCCTCCAGGGGTACATTCAATCACAAGATCCATGTGCAAGATGGAACCAAGCCAATTAACAAGAGACCTTACCGATATCCTGCTCTTCAGAAAGATGCTATGGAAGGGATAGTCCATGAATCGCTGCAAAAGGGATACATTCAGCATAGCTTCAACCCATTTGCTTCAGCTGTGGTAATGGTGAGGAAGAAAAATGGAGGATGTGTATTGACTGTAGGGACTTGAATAATGCTACTATCAAAGACAAGTTCCCTACACTTTTCGTAGAAGAGCTATTTAATGAACTAGGCACAGCTAAACTCTGCACTAAGCTGGACCTTAGGTCCGAATATTATCGGATCCGAATGCACCAGGATGATGTTTAAGAGACAGCTTTCAGGACCTACTTTGGCCATTTTGAGTTTTTGGTAATGCCTTTGTGCTTAACCAATGCTCCCTCCACATTTCAAGCCCTTATGAACACTATATTTGCTCCATACCTCAAGAAGTTTGTGCTGGTCTTCTTTGATGAGATTCTTGTGTACAGTGCACTAGGAAGACCACATCCTACATCTGGAGACTGTGTTCTAACTACTGCTACACCACCAGCTATTCGTCAAAAGGAGGAAATGTTGCTTTGTTGCTACTCAAATTAAATACCTGGGCCACATAATTGCTGAAGGAAGGGTAGCGATTGACACACAAAAGATAACAGTAGTGAAGAATTGGCTAGTCGCATCTACCTTGAAACAACTCATAGGGTTTTTGGGCCTTACTGGTTACTACAGAAGGTTCATTCAACACTATGGGATGCTTGCCAAACCACTCATAGAGCTAACTAGAAGAGATAAGCTAGTTTGGAACAAGGGAGCTCAATAAGCTTTCAATGCTCTCAAGGAAGCACTAATTTCAGTCCCAGTTCTTGCTCCACCTAACTTCTCACTTCCTTTTAAGATTGAGTCAGATGCAAGCAGCAAGGGTACAGAAGCTGTCTTAGCTCAATTCGGGCACCCCTTAGCTTTTTTCAGCAAGACTTTGAGCCCTAGGCAGCAGATTCTATCAGTTTATGAAAGAGAACTTTTAGATATAGTTGCAGCTGTACAGAAATGGCATCAATATCTGATAAACAACACGTTCATAATTAGGACTGATAAAAAGAGCCTGAAATATCTCCTTGAGCTGAAGTTCAGACCCATTTCAAACAGTTATAGCTAGCCAAGTTAATAGGCTTCAGCTATGTCATAGAGTACAGAAAGGGAAAGGAACATGTGGCTGCAGATGCCCTCTCTAGAATCTCAAGCCAGCAAATTACTCGTATGCTCTTGACTTCTGTTGATAGCAGCTTGTATGACATGATTCAATTAAGCTGGCAGAGAAACCCTGCATTGAAACAGCTCATCCGAGACCTGACTACTAGTTCACAGCAACACAAACACTTTAATTGGCAATCTGCTCAATTGAGAAGAAAGTTAAAGTTGGTTATTGGCCAAGACTCTGCTTTCAAGAGAAAAATCCTACAGTGGTTACATTCCTCTTCCAGTGGAGGGCACTCTGGTAGGGATGCTACGCTGCATCAAATAAAAACCATGTTTTTCTAGAAGGGAATGTCAAAAGATGTGGTTGATTTTGTGAAACTTTTCCCTATGTGTCAAGCCTGTAAGAATGAGACAGTTGCCTCTCCAGGTCTACTTCAACCTCTACCCATCCCTCAATCTCTATGGACTGACATCTCCATGGATTTCACTTAGAGACTTCCCCGCTCCTATGGACATGATGTCATATTTGTGGGGGTGGATAGATTAAGTAAAGCTGCGCACTTCTTATCCCTTACATATCCCTACACTGCTTCAAATGTGGCCCAATTGTATCTCAACCGCATCTATAAGCTACATGTTCCCCCTAGCTCCATTGTCAGTGATCGGGATGCTGTGTTCCAAAGTGATTTTTGGCAGGCCTTGTTCTCTATTCAGGGGGTTGAGTTTCATTTGTCAACTCCTTACCACCGCCAATCTGATGGCCAGACTAAAGTTGTCAACAGGGGCTTAGAAACCTATCTCAGATGTATGTGTAGTACTCACCCCTCTCACTGGTTCAAGTGGCTACCTTTAGCTGAATGGTGGTACAATACCACTTGACATTCTTCCACTCATAGAACACCTTACGAGGTTGTTTATGGGCAGTCCACCTCCTATCCATATTCCCTACATACTAGCTGAAATGCAGGGAACTGCAATTGATAGACACTTGTAGCAAAGGGAGGAAATCATCATTAGCATCAGATACCACCTGGCCAGAGCTCAAAATAGGATGAAGCAGCTTACTGATAAAAAGAGGTCAGATCATGCCTTCCATGCAAGGGATTGGGTTTACCTGAAACTACACCCCTACAGAAAAATTTCAGTAGCACATAGAAGCTTACAAACGCTCTCTCCAGGGTATTTCGGTCCTTTTGTGGTTCTGTCAGCCGTTGGTAAGGTTGCATACCAGCTGGAGTTGCCTGCCTCTACCAAGATACATAATGTGTTCCATGTCTCTCAACTCAAGGCTCGTCATGGACCGCTCGACGGTAGTGATTCCACTTCCTGACAACGTTGAAGCTCCCCCACCCAAGGAACTTGAGCTCATCTTGGATCGCAAGATGGTGAACCGCAATAACAGGGCAGCCACCAAAGTATTGATTAAGTGGAAGGGCAAACCGATAAAGGAAGCTTCTTGGGAATTCCTATACGACCTTCAGCTGAAGTATCCTGATTTTCACCCTTGAGGACAAGGGTGATTTCAGGGAGGGAGTACGGATATAGGAAATTCAGCTCAGTGGAAAAATCGCAGCAGAAAGATGATGTTTTGTAAAAAGGGCACAAGGGTGATTTCAGGGAGGGAGTACGTAGAAAATTCAACGTTGAAGCCCTCACATTTTTATACCCCTGGGTGCCTTTTTACAAAACCCTTAAGCCCTCACATTTTTCTTCTCTTTTTTTCCTCTCTTTTTTTCCTCACCTCAACCCTTAACCGCCCCATTTATTATTGAATTAACCAATTATAATCGCAATCAAATTTCAATTAGATTAGGTAATAAAACCATATCAAATATCACTCAAATCAAATCTAAACCATATCTAAGTCAATATTATTTTTGAGATAAATAATATCCAACAATTAACTGCTAGCGGTGATTGTTGGTTGACACGACCATATGATCGGTATGATTTGTTGATTCCTTTGATTCTAGGGATTTTAGAATGTAGAGATTGGCAATTTCTCCAAGTCGGTTCCGAAAATAATGCTAAAAAATTAAAAAATTAAAAAACTAATGCTGAAAAAAAAATATTTTCATATCTAATGTTGAACCGCGTTCATAAAACGCGGCTATAATAAACCGCGTCTTAGGAATGCGTTTAAAACTCAAAAAAATCGTGTCTTAAAAACGCAGTTATATCATTTAAACCGCGTCATCAGAATGCGGTTATACACATAAAACAGCGTTTTAGTGACGCGGTTTACTCTTAACAAAACCGCGTCACTAAGACGCGGTTCACTACAAAACCGCGTCATTAAGGCGCGGTTCACTGGGAATTTAAACCCCCCGGCCGACTCATTCATGCGTGCTTTCTCCCCGGCTCTCACCGTCCTTCTGCCTGTTTCTCGTTAATCCACCCCCGGTGGCGTCGTCCGCCACCGTCCTTCTGCTTTATACACTGGAGATCTTTCAAGTACCATTGTCCGAGCTTCATCGAGAGGGACATGGGATCAATATGATAATCTTCACGACTTGTAGCATAATGAAAACTAAAGGGAAGAAAAAAGTGAAGAATTGCGGCATAATGGTAAGTATAATCGAAGAAAGCATGGTTGGGGCTTTCTGCGGATAAACCGCGTTTAGTAGACGCGGTTCAAGAGTAAACTGCGTTTAGTAGATGCAGTTCGGTATTAAACCGCGTTTACTACACGCGGCTTATTTTAATATAAACCGCGTTTATTAGACGCGGTTTATTGGAAAATGAACTGCTTTTAAGGAAACCGGTTTTCTTGAATTTTAAACGCGTCTTGTTAACGCGCTTCAACAGTAGATATGGAAATATTTTTTTTCAGCATTATATTTTTAATTTTTTTATTTTTCTGTATTATTTTGGGAACCGACTCAATTTCTCCACCATCTCTTAATATTTCTTATAATCATTTTATATTTTTCTTGACTTTGGGAAATTGGGGATTATCCTATTGACTTTAAGTTTCAAAATATTAAAAATTTGAGCTTATCTTAAATTTTTAATCATTTCATTTATATTAAAATTGGTTACCTTCTTATATATTTATTGAGAATTGTATAAGTGGAATCTTTTTACTATTATAGTTGATTTTTAGTTAAACTATCAATAAAATTAGAATTTATTAAATTTATTATTTTGTTGTGCATTTGAATTGCGGTACAAAGTTTGAATAAGTTGTACATTATACAAGAGTGATGTTGCCAAATTTTTGTATAAATGCCATATTTTATTATAACTAATAATTGCAAAGTAAAAGATAAAAGAAGCTATATTTTAAGATTATTCAAATTTTAATGATCTTGATGTTTGTGGGACTAATGAAAAGGCCTCTAATTTTCTTCATTTATTTTTTTAGTGCATTGTGTTTTGTTCGTATAATAAATAGGACCTTCTTTGGCGAGATGATGTCGTTTTCTAGAAGACGGCTAACATGTTAAGTCACTTAGGTATGAGGAAGACGGGGGGTTAGTTTACAAGAGCTTTGGAGAAGAGAACTTCCTTTGGAACATTTTACAACAATATTAAATTGAAATTACGTCTAGATACTGCGTTTCATTATCTTCAGGAACAGAGGAATAATCATGGCGTTAATCTTTAGTATCAGACATCAAAATGACATCGTTTTGGTCACATGCAATTTTGTTTTTCCATTATCCTAATATTGGGTCTCATTGGAGATGCCATCTTATTTATCAATACGTATAAAATCTAAGGTGTTGAATAAATAAATCAAAAAGGTTATAAGTCTTTTTATTGTTTTAACAAATATGCACATGCTAAAAAGTAAATAATCTTATATTTTAATTTATAGAGTTAAATTTTATAACATAGTAATAAATTGATGGATTATAAGAAACAATGTAAAAAATCATTATTTTCTCAAGTTATATTGTACACATACAAACAAGCGGACCCGGCAAAATATGAACTGAACGTGACACGGGCGCAATAAATGAGTCATTACTTTCTTGTTAAGTTGTTTCCTTTCAACATTTATTGCATTCGACATTTCAAATCAAAACATGTTTGAACTTTTTTGACCTCTAATTTTCTTTCTGCTTTTTTCTAACCAATTCTTTTTTAGTAATAATTGTTGGAAAAAATGGATAGATGAACAATCAAATTGGAGACACCATGACTAACTCAAGACGGTGGCAAATAAAACTTAAACGACACAATGAGAAAGAGGAACTCAATAAACCTCTTATTACACCAACTTGACTTGAGATAAGATAATTAAACAACTGAAATATAAAAGATTCAATGAAGAAGATTGAACGAAGGAAGCCGCAGCGTCGTGGAGTTCACCACTACCTTAAGTCGTTTGTGCCCTCGCTACGGTACAAACGGGATCATCAGACACTCCGACTCCCAGGGTTAACACAGCACCCAACACAGGAGTGTATTCTCAGGTAATGGATTGGAGTACGCCCCAACTTGCTCAGTAACCAGAGTAAGAATAGAAAAAATTTTAGAAGGAAGAAGAAGAGAATGATCTGAATTTTTTTGTGGTGTTAAACATCACCCCAAAGTACGGTATTTATAGGCAAAAATACTTAATATGCAAGTTATAATAGGTTAAGAACTGTGGGCAAGAAATCCGACCACAATTAGAAAAGTGGCGAATATGAAAAAGAGCAAAATCCGAGCACAATCAAGGCAAAAATGGTTATAAAAAGAAGTGGGTAGATACAAGGTCAAAACATGTACCTCGAGCTTGAGCTTGCAGCCTTGAACTCGAACCTGGACTAAAGGACATACACTCGAGCATAGCAGCCTCGAGGTTGGCCACAAAGGGACACATCGAGCCTAAGCTCAAACCCATGAGCTCGAGACCAATCACAGAGTTCCCCTAGAGTTCGTTTACGATAAATAAAATATAATGTCTATAAAAATAAAGGTCCAAGTTAGAAAAAATCCACACTGCGATGCCCGTGCGTGTGGTACACAAAATCCACTATGGGCCCCTCAAGACTTCACCAGGTACAAAGAGAAAGGGAAATATAAACTAGTATTCCCTTTACTACTCTTCCTATGTGGGATAGAGGCAAAAACACTAGACTTCAAAATTAAAGCACACTAACCCAATATTCGAACAATAATTTCGATTGGTTAAGATTGGATACTGACAGTCTTCCAAAACCGATTGTTCATAACTAAATTTCTTAAAGTTTTCAGAATGATGAGGAATCTTGTGATACAATCTAAATATAATAGTTGTGTGAGAGATACTTTAGATATAAATAAATAGGCTAAGTCCTATAATTGGACTATGGCCTTCCTCTAACTATATATATAGGGACTTAATTTAGAAGAAAGTATGATGAATGATCATTTGTTAAAGTTCTCTCTCCCATCTCTCTCTCTAGGTTTCTCCCTCTTTTATCTTTCAGTAGTCTTTATATCTCTCCTTGCCTTCCCTAATACTATATTTTAAATTTGTAATCTTCTCGTACTCATACAATATACTTTATAGATTTTATCCATTAAGGCTCCTCTTGTTTTGGAGGAAGTACTTAGGAAAAGATTTTCCAAGAAAAAATAAATTCCGATTAACGTTTTCCGTTGTTTGTTTTGGCGAAAGACGTGCTCCCGCCTCATAATATTGTTTATTTGTTCTAAAAGAAATAATCTTATATTAATTATACTATACCTTGTTATAAGATAATATAAAGTAGGAAAACTATATATTATAAGTTATATAAGCTTTATTTGGTTGTGAAGAAGTTATTTTCTAATAAAAAAATATTGAAAATTTATCACTTAGGGATCTAATGTTTAATCATTTATCATCTCGATAACTTACACATTTTGAAATATACAATAAAGCCCCTTGATGTTTCAAAATTTTATCATTCAGGTATCAAGCATGGTGAATTTTTATCAAAATCTAATCAATTTTTATCATAAAACGTTGACGTGGTACATGATTACAATCATATAGGGTTATATACATTTTACTACCCTGACCTTTTTTGTTAATTATAAAAAGGACCATAATGTTTTGAAATTATTAAAAAAGACCTCGAGGTTTTATTGTATTAATAAAAAGGATCCTCTCCGGCCATCTAAAATTATTTTCTGTCATCGGCGCTGATATGGCAAGGCTATTTTAAAATTTGTTACAATATATTTATCATATTACCTCTCAACTAAAAAAAAAAATTAAATAAACCCCCGTCCCCACCCGCACCCCCACCCCCTCCCATCATTTTTTTTTTAAATTTAAAATTCTTCTTCTTCTTCTTCATCTTCTTCATCATCTTCATCTTCTTTATTTTATTTATCTTTTTTTATTCATCTTTTATTTTTTAAAGCACAAGCATTTTATCTTTTTTTATTAAATTCAACCATTGAAGGCCACCTTGAGCTTTTTTAAAATATTTTTTTAGTGTTATTTTTAAGCATTATTTACTGTAGTAGATTTAAAATTTTTTTTTTCAAATTTCACTTTTTTGCTCTTTTTTGTTAATTTTACTTTATACAAACTCATAATTTTTTTATTTAATTTAAATAACCCTTTATAAAATATTTTTTTATTTTTTTTAAAACCAAAATGACGTCGTTTTGCTTAGGGATATTTTCGTCTTTTTATTTTTTTGCGATGTCAGATTGCCAAAGAGGGTCCTTTTTATTAATACCATACAACCTCAAGGTCCTTTTTAATAATTCTAAAATATCAGGGTCCTTTTTATAATTACCAAAAAGATTCTTTTTATAATTACCAAAGTGTCAGGGTAGTAAAATATAAATAACACATGATTATATCAATATTTTTATCAAAAATCCAGCAGATTATAAAAAAATATTTAATTATGATGAAATATATCTACATATTAGTGAAATAATGTTTCATATTAACATTTTATAATTAAAAATTCTATTATTATGATAGATGACACATATTTTGTTATAATTATGTTATACAGTAGAAATTTCTAATAAAAATCTATCGAACTTTGGCAAATGGTACCTAATTGATAAATTCTTAAACTTCAAGGTACCTGAGTTGTAAAGTTTTAGAACCTCAGGGCAACTAATTGTATATATTAAAAAATTAGGATATTTACGTGATAAATCATCAAACCTCAGGGTATCTAAGTCATAGATTGTCCAAAAAAACATATTTGAAAGTAAAAGTAATTCCAAGAAAAGGTAAATCGATAAATAGTTTTCTTATACTTGGATTGATGTAAATATTGTTTCATGATTTTATTCGCTATATAATGAAGTACTAAAGACCTTTAAAATATAAAATAACAGCCAGGAATGAAAATTAAATTGGATCACAGAATTTTGTCTTAGATTGGACCCGCCACATTATTACCTCTAGCGATCTTTGATCTCGTTTAATTCATTTTTGTATGATCAATATTACGACCGAATTATGCCCCAAAACTTTTTTAAAAACTTGGAATGTTGACTTCCCTTCTTTTATAAAGGAAAACATTTTCCCCAATTTGGAGGAAAAGTTTTTCCTTCGGAAAATATTTTCCGTCAAAGAGTATGCGCCAAACAACGGCAAGTAGGGAAACCATTTTCAAGAATTTGTTTTTCCTCTGAAACAAATGGAGCCTAAGTGTTTGATCCTTTGATTGCTTCATTTGAAGTTTGATTAAGTGGTAGATTGTGTTGGATAGATTTAGTTCGTAACAATATACCTATTGGATTATAATTTAAATATGTGTTCCTTATAATTTTTCTTTAACTTCTTTGTGAAATGCAGTAATTGAAAAAGAATGGTGCTTTAGAATTCTTGAGTTAAGGGTAAAAAGATACTTAAGAGGAGAGAATCTTGACAATAATACGTAGATAAATAAACATGATGACATTAAGCCTCAAAATTTTATACTACTACTGAAAGAATGAGAAGCACACGTTATACTGTGGCCCTCTCGTATATTTATAGAACTGTAATGGGCTTTACATCATATACAAGACAGGCCCATTGGGCTCAGATACATACAATAATAAGTCATATACAATATAGTCTAACATCCCCCCTCAACCGAAGTAGGGGTAAGCGAGTGCGAAGGTTGGACTTAAAAAGCAGAATAAGAGCCCGCGGAAGATTCTTTGTGAAAATATCAGCAATTTGCTGGGAGGAAGCAATATGAAGCACCCGAACAAGACCCATCTGGACACGCTCGCGAACAAAATGGATGTCAATCTCGACATGTTTCGTACGAATATGCTGAACGGGGTTGGTAGACAGGTACATAGCAGAGACATTGTCACAATAGACCAAGGTAGCCCGTGGAAGAAAGAGGCCCAACTCACTGAGGAGAGAACGGAGCCAACAACATTATGAAACGGCATTGGAAACTGCACGATATTCAGCTTCGGCACTAGAACGAGAGACAGTGGGCTGACGCTTGGAGGACCAGGAGAGAATGTTGCCTCCGAGAAAAGCACAGAAACCAGAAGTAGAACGGCGAGTGTCAGGGCATCCAGCCCAATCAGTGTCAGAGTAAGCTATAAGTTGGTCAAGACAAGTCGGAGAGATAGTCAGACCATGATTAATAGTGCCCTTGATATACTGAAGGATGCGCTTAACAGCCATCCAGTGTGACGAGCGTGAAGCATGCATAAATAGACAGACCTGTTGAATGGCGTAAGAAATGTCAGGACGAGTGAAGGTGAGATATTGAAGAGCACCAACAATGGACCTGTATAATGTGGGATCAGTCATTAATGTCTTCGAGAGAAAGCTTGGATTTGGAATCCATAGGTGTGACAAAAGGCTTGCAAGAAAGCATGTTCGCTTGGTCTAAGAGATCATGTGCATATTTAGACTGAGACAAAAACAGCCCTGTAGATAAATGGGATACGGAGATGCCGAGAAAGTAATTCAGACTCCTCAAGTCGGTCATGTCAAACTCAGATCTAAGAGAGCGAAGTAGGTCGTGAAGTACCGCATGAGAAGAGGCAGTGAGAACGATATCATCAATATATACCAGTAATATAGCCATGTCATGTCCATGATATAAGACAAATAAAGAGGAATCAGACTTACAGCTGCGGAAGCCCAATTTTTGTAAAAAGGTAGCAAAACGAGTGTACCAGGCACGAGGTGCCTGTTTGAGACCATAAAGAGACTTACGAAGCTTACAAACATGATCAGGATACTGAGAACTGATGAAACTCGGTGGTTGCTTCATGTAGACCTCTTTATTAAATGTACCATTAAGAAAAACATTTTTGACATCGAGCTGATGAATAGGCCAGTGACGAGAGGCAGCAATAGTCAGAACAGTACGAACAGTAGCAGGTTTAACAACGGGACTGAAAGTTTCACCGTAGTCAATGCCATATCGCTGTGTAAAACCCTGAGCAACCAACCGTGCTTTATAGCGTTCAATCTGACCTGTAGATGTTTGTTTAATACGGAAAACCCACTTCGAGCCAACAATGTTACCATGAGGGGGTGGAGGAACAAGATCCCATGTGTTATTACGAATAAGGGCATTGTATTCCTCAAGCATGGCATGCTTCCAATTATCACCAATAAGGGCCTGCTTATAAGAAAAAGGTACCTCGGGCAAAGAGCTATGAGCAATCATAGAAGGCTTAAGAAGAGGCTTGACAATACCAGCACGAGCACGAGTCACCATAGGATGATTAGAGGAAGTAGGGGGCGGCACAGCGGTGGCGGGTGACAGGGCCGCAGGGGCGGCTGCAACGACGGGTGACGGGGCCGCAGGGGACCCCGGTGGTGCAAGGGGAGGGGTGGCGGCTGTTGCGGGTGCCGCCGCAGGAGGTGGCAGCTGCGGTGGAGTGAGGCCCGCGAATGGGGAAGACGCAAGCGGGTAAGAGAAAATTTGTTGAAGCCGGGTCATCGTATTTTGAGAGAGAGTGCCGAATCGTGCAAATGGAAAATCTGCTTCATCAAAAACAGCATGCCTCAAAATAATAACTTTATTAGTAGAAAGATCTAGACATTTGTAACCCTTGTGATTTGGTGGATAGCCCAAGAAGACACATAAAGTAGAGCGCGGAGCAAGTTTGTGAGAGGCGGTGGCACTCAGATTGGGAGAGCAGGCACAACCAAAAACCCGAAGATGATCATAATTAACTCTCTGCTTATATAAACGTTGAAAAGGGATCTTTTTCTTAATAGAGGTAGATGGTAGGCGATTAATAGTATGAACTGCAACAGAAACTGCTTCAACCCAAAATTCCAAGGGCATACAGGCTTGAAATAAAAGGGAACGCATCATGTTACCAATGGTACGATGCATGCGTTCAGCTTTCCCATTCTGTTGGGAGGTGTGAGGGCAGGAAACCCTACTGAGAATGCCCCTTTGCAGAAAAAGACCATTAAAGTCACGGTTGATATATTCAGTGCCATTATCACATTGAAAATTCTTGATTTCCACGCCAAATTGATTCAACACAAGATTATGAAATTGAACAAACAGGTCAAAAACCTCAGATTTGGCACGCATAGGATAAATTCACACAAAATGAGAATAATTATCCAATAATAGCAAATAATACTTAAAACCACTGAAACTGATAACAGGTGATGTCCATACATCAGAATTAACAATATCGAAAGGACGCGAAGTACTAGTTACAGACGCTTGAAAAGGTAAACGACTATGCTTACCGAGTTGGCAAGCATGACACAAACTGGACTCAGAAGAACTTGAACAAGATATAAATTTTTGTTTAACTAAAGTTGACAAGACTGGCTCCCCGGGATGGCCAAGTCGACGATGCCAGAGAGATTGTGTGTGTTTGGAAGCAACTAGGGAAACATGTGGGGAGGATGCCACTAGCTGTCCGGGTTGACCAGGGCGACTAATTGAGTTTGGTTTGGGAACAGGGAAAAGAGGCCCTGAGCTAGCACAACGAATAATGAGGGACATCGTTTTAGCATTTTTAATGGAGAAATCACCCGAGTCAAATTCTAAAAGGCAAGAATTATCTTTACGGAATAGACGAACAAAGATTAAATTAGTGGAAAGACCAGGAACATAGAAAACATTATGCAAATTAAAATGACCAACAGGTGTAATAAGAGAACCAGATCCAATCCCAGCAATCAATAAACTAGCGCCATTACCAACTAATATTTTATCATAACCATGATAAGGACGAAGAGATGTGAACAAACTGGGGTTATTAGTCATATGAGACGATGCACCACTATCCATTATCCAGGGAAAATCAACTTTAGGAGTAGAATGAGCAGTAAGAGATTGAAAAATAGTTTGAGGAGACACAAACCCTGAATAGAAAGTAGATCCAGTGGCATAAGTATTAATTGTAGGATGAAAAAGTGGTGGATATAACATATGCTCACCATAAATAGGAGTACCGAAGAAAGGTAGCCCGGGTTGTGAAGTAGAACCAATCATTGTGAAGTAGAACCGAAGAAAGGGTTGACTTGAAGTGTTGGTGAGGAATATTGGAGGTGCCGGGAGAGAGGACAGGGGTGGCGGCAGCGAGCTGTTAGGGGTGGCGGCGAACGGGCTGAGGAGGAGCCACGCGGGAGTTGGGCAAGGGCGCCGGGAGAACGGCGGCCGGCGTCGCGACAGGGAGGCGGTCGCAACGCGAGGACGGGGGGTGGCGACACGTTTGAGGAGGTCCGCTGGGGAAGGGGTGGCGGTGCGACGGGTTTAGGGTTTTCGAACCCCCTTTTTTTTTTTTTTTTTGGAAAGAACGAAAATTGAAAACGAAGGCTAGAGTTTGCCTTTACGAGAGGGCTCGGGAGAGCTCTGATACCATGAAAGAATGAGAGGCACACATTATGCTGTGACCCTCTGGTATATTTATAGAACTGTAATGGACTTTACATCGTATATAAGACAGGTCCATTAGACTAAGATACATACAATAATAAGTCCTATATAATATAGTCCAACAACTACTTTCTAGAGATTTGATTCTTACAAAGAGTATATTGGATGATGGTGACATGAATAGTAACCATTGACCATTGACTTCAAACGACACTAGTCCAAATTTAACCACGCCTTTTGAATTGGTCAAATATTAATATCTCAATTGAAAATTCAATCTTCACCATGATTTTCAGAATCTCTCATTTTAGAAATTTATTATTTTACTGTTCTAAAATTTAGAGCATTTTATCATTTTTTCCTTTTTCCTTTTATATAATAAGATACCGAAGTCATATTAACTTTTTCAACAAAAATTTGTAGGGCTCAATAAAAATCCGCAAGATAGGGTTCACTTACCAAGCACTAAAGTTCTGGATTCCATTAGAACTCCGAAGTTAAGCGTGCTTGGGCAAGAGTAGTACCAGGATGGGTGGCCTCCTGGGAAATCCTCGTGTTGCCAACTCTATACAGTTGGGGGTCCTCGGAAATAGCCTCTTGACAGGGTTAAAATATTGAGATAACTAATATAATAAAAGGGAAATTTATCACTTAGTAAATTAAGATTTAAACATTTATCACCTTAGATATCCCAATGCTTCAGTATACATAATGGGATACTTTGAGGTTTTACTATTATATCATTTAGTTACTCTGAAATTTTAAAATTTGATCAATTAGGAATCATTTGTCAAAATTTATTAGATTTTTATTAGACATGCTAGAACAGAATGTGATTCTAATAATATATTAGTAGTATCACCAGAATTTGATGCTTTCTGGACAAAAAACTACTAGTGTGACAAGTGGTTACAATAATATTTAGGAAGTTTATGTCAACATTCAATAAATGTTTTATCATAATCTGCTGAAGTTCTGCAATGACTTGTACATACTATCTGTAAATATTTACTACTTTTGTATTTTATGTATAAAATTGAACATATTATTGCAAAAATTCATATAACTCCAACATAGACTATCTAAGTGATAAAATATTC
Organism: Simmondsia chinensis; assembly: GCA_018398585.1. Classification (NCBI taxonomy): domain Eukaryota; kingdom Viridiplantae; phylum Streptophyta; class Magnoliopsida; order Caryophyllales; family Simmondsiaceae; genus Simmondsia; species Simmondsia chinensis. Next base: position 39,467,495 of record JAGTTD010000001.1, read on the forward strand.
AAAACTTATATTATAAATATTAAAATATTATAATATCTAAATAATAAATATTCATACCGTAAGATATCTAACAGATAATTTTTCTAGTAAAAAAAACAAAGTGTAGAATAATTCAACTTCCCATATATTTAAAGAAAATACAGTATAGAATATAAGTTTGGGGTAGGTACATAGCAATTTGTACTTTTATAAGTACAAGCATAGAAGCTTCTAATTTGATAACTACTACTAAAATAATATTGCCAAGTGTCAGGTCGGTCCAATGGGGTTTATGTGTATATTAATTAATTCTCCAATATGTTATGTTAATTTTTATGATGAATTACTCAATACCCCCATACCTACCATCATTTTTTTTTTTTTTAAATATAATTAATCTTCAACCTTTGGACCACGTAGGACCTTTTTTATATACCCTTTTTCTCAACAGGTAACCAAACGGTGCGTGATAAAACATTAATAAATGTACAATAATTATGTTTTGATAGATTAACCTATTTCTAATAATTAGAGAGTATTGTGTGTTCAAAAAAAAAGAAAAATAGAAAGTATTTGTGTTTTGTTATTAATGTTTTGTATTTTTATTTTAATTAGAGGGTATTGTATATACCTTTTTTTTTTTTTTGAACCATAAAAGCCCGAAGGCGCTTCATTGCAACTGATCATTTATAAGAATGGACAAAATCGATGAGAGAGGACAGACCACCCAGTCACAGGAGCACGAGCCCAACCTATGCATTTTCGCCACTTCGTGGGCTACCCTATGCATTTTCACCTCTTTATGGGCTACCCTATATGCTTTTTCATTGCATATACTTTATAAAATTGCAATAATAGCATTTTTTACATCATAAAAAATATGTGCATAACTCATATAATAAGATGGCAGATGAGAGAAGAAAATATAAACTATTACATCTAAATCAGTGGTCAAGATTTGAAGATTACTTCCTTAAGAAAAAGTTACATGTTAATATTATAATGTGTATATATATATATATATATATATACACACACACATATATACATACACGGTAAATATATATTGCAATTGTAAAAATGATTAAATCAAGATATAATCTAATAGATAATTCTATATAATGTCAATATATAACATTAATTTTATAAGTCACTAAATTTTTATTACATTTTAGGTTAGGGGTCCTCGGACATAGCTTCCCTTTGGGGTAGCATTCTGAAAGGATGAGGCTACCTACATCTCACTTTCCTATACCTTACATTAGTGGGAGGCTTTAAGACACTGGGGTTTTTTTTGTTGTTATTACTGTTGTTGTTCTACTAAATTTTTATTACATTACTAATATATAATTATATACTTAAATTACACACATTTACTATTTTTCTAAATAAAATATCCTACAAACTTTTGATGATTCTCATTGGATTACCTAGGTTTTAAACCAAAAAAAAAAAGGCTTATTTCCTTTTGCCTCAGCTCCTTTTCTAAGGCTGAGTTTAAACCTTGAGAATCGTACTTATAATATGAATATAGTCAAACCTAAACATATTTTCACATTTTCTAATTAATATAACTTTATCAAAAATTATAAAGTGTACTGGTACATTATCCATTCTTTAAACGCAATAAATAGTTTTTCTTTTTTCTTTTTATAAGTAGCGCAAAAAGACGCGAGCCAAAAACAGATAAACTCATAAAAATGAGGCCCGAGCTAACTCGGATAAATTGTACAAATTATAATACAAAACATTATGTATAAATAAGGATATTTATGGTCTGCATACAAGTGCAAGCAGTGTTCCATTCAGAAAATAATTAGTATTTGGTAGAGTTGTTAATTAGGCTTATATGTTAATTTTTCCTTTCTTAGAAGTCTGATGTAGAACATTCTAAATATACTCACATATAAAATTCACATGTACACCCACATTAAATAGTTAATAATTTCCTAGTAATGGTGAAATACTACGAGAGGGTCCTAAGGCAGTTTTATTTGGGATCATATGCCCTTTCTTAGGCTCTTTTTTCTATAAACCGAGCTAATGTTTTAGAGGTCCTTTTCAGAAAAAAAATAAAAATAAAAATGCCCTAAAGTCTGGCTTATTACCTTTTTTAAAAAACTTACCATAAAAATTCTTTAACTTGTTGCTTAAAATTAAAATCAAACCCTCAATTTCATATTTATCAAACATATCTCTTAAACCATCGACCCGTATTAATTAGTTTTATATAATTTGTCTTTAAATCAACTCTATTAATAACCAAAATCATATAAAGACAACACATAATCGAGAGTAGAGGGTCTACTTAATTACAGTTAAATGATGTGTACATCATTTAGTTGTTAAATTGGTCAAAATTTTGAACAAATGTACCACAACGATATCATTGATGCAAACAAATAATTTGAATAATACATTCGATAAAATGTGAAGTCAAAGACATGTTTAGTACCTTTTTTTGTTCGTAGTTTTATTTTTTGAAAAACTAAAATCTAAATTTTAAAAATGATTTATTTCTTACTTCTGATTTTTTGTTTAAGTTTTCATTCAAATTTGGAAAATTTTGAACACAAAATTCAATACTAGAAAAAGTTAATTCCCAAACTAAATCTTTTTTTCTCAAAAATAATTAAAAAATAGAAATAAAAAATCATAAAAAACATTGCTTTTGATTTAAATAGTAGTAGTGGAGGAAATGTAGAAGTCACAAGAGGCATGGCCAAAGAGGCCGAGTCCAAAACCAATTAAAATGGGCCTAACACAGTACTGTGGTGAGTGGTCTTGTGGGCTTGGGCTGCCATAGTAAAAAGAAAGCACCTAATTACCTATAAAATACACAACAAAATGTCAGTAAGTTATAAGAAGTAATTAACTTAAATTGCTTTTTCTATAATTATCAGTAATTGTTCTGTCATTTCATTGGGGCATAAATTTATGTATATGATATTTTGAAATATTCATTTTTTTTCAAAAGAATAATGTAATGGGTATATTTTTTTTTTTTTAGATGAGTTCTCTTGTTACATAAGTAGGATTAATGGAACTGAACTAGTATTAGGGATTGATGTTAAATTTAATATGTTTTTCATGATAATATTTACTTTTTTTAAAATTGTTGGTAAATTGATAAAATTGAATTTGAGGCTTAATTACATAGTTTTTTTTACCCAAGTAGCACATTTACTTAAATATATCTTTCAACCTGTTATCCTCTCAAATAAGACTTTCAGTCTTCCTTTCATTTTCACAGATATGTAAGTCGTTATTATCATCATTTTACAAGTTTATTTCTGTTTTTAAATTGTAATATCATATTATTTTATAGAAATTTGTTATTATGGTAATGTTATTAGGTTAGTTTAGAAATATTAATTTAATAATTTTGATATATAGTATATTAGAACATGTCTTTATTAATGTAATATTGAATAATAGGATGCTAGAAAAATTATTATGTCATATTTTTATATATTTATAATTTTGGGAGCTTATATAATTTTTCAGTGTTACACTTTAATATAACACTATTAATATCTATTTATTTTTTATTATATGATATTTAGAATGCTATGTCTTGAAATGTAACTTATCTTTTAAATGTTTATAATACAGTTACGTATTTAAAATATTTTGTAGACATATTATAATTATTAAATCCTGACTTACAAATTTTTAAATATTTAAATTTGATATTTTGAAGAATTTTGAGATGTAATTTTATTTTTTATATATATTACAATTATTGTAAGTGATTCGAATTTGTAAGATATTAAGAATTGTTAGAAAAACTATTATGTTATATATTTATAAAATATAATGTTAAAAAAAATATATGTTTATAAGATATATTTTATTAGGTTAGTTTAGTAATATTAATATAATAATTTGATTTATATAATAGTATATCATAACCTGTGTTTTTTTAATATAATATTGAATAATATTATGCTAGTAAATAATATAATGCTAGTAAAATTAATGGTTATATGGTTTTATGTTATATTTCAATATACTTATGATTTTGTTAGCTTATATAATTTTTCGGTGTTGCACTTTTATATAACACCATTAATATTCATTTATTTTTACCAAAGAGGGCACCAACACGCAGTTACCGGATCCCATTAGAACTCCGAAGTTAAGCGTGCTTGGGTGAGAGTAGTATCAGGATGGGTGACCTCCTGGGAAGTCTTCACCCTCAGGTTGGAGACACTGAGAAACCGCCTCTCTTCAGGTTAACACCATAAAGGGGGAAGGCTGCGTACATTCGTCCCCCCTAGACCCTGCATAGGCGGGAGCCTTTGAGGCACTGGGTATGTTCCTTTTATTAATATTCATTTATTTTTGATTATATGATACTTAGAAAGCTATATTTTGAAATATAAACTTATCTTTTAAATGTTTATAATACTTTTGCATCGTTAAAACATTTAGTTAATATATCATAATTGTTAAAATTTGACTTACGAATTTTTTAAATATTAAAAGTGCTTCGAATTTGTAAAATGTTAAGAATTGTTAGAAAAGCTATTATGTTATATGTTTAAATATTATAGGTTTATAGGTTCCAATATTATTTTGTAATAAAGTTATATATTATATAATTACATTTATCAAGCTATATGTGTAATCCTGGAAACTAATAGGAATACTCGTGTCAAAAAAAGCTAATAACAATATATTTTTTATTTTATTTTAAAATAATATAAAAGTAGAGGCATAAGGAATTAGAATATTAGGAAAATAGGAGATTTCAAAGTATAGAAGGGATAGTGACTGCTTTGAGCTAAAGATTAGATAAAAGACATCGTTATACTTAATTTTGATTTCTAGGTCAAAATAATAGACATATAAAAAAAATCTAAAATTAGAGGTATTAGGAATTAGAAAATTAGGAAAATATGAGATTTGAATGTATAGAATAGATAGTAACTACTTTTTTAGAGAATTGTTCATATATTATAATGTATGTTTACCTGAGCTTTAGCCTCGTTAATGGCGGACTGTATAAAACTACCCGGTCCATAAGCAAGCCACACCATCGCCTTCTCCCATTGTGCTGCAAAAGAATGAAACCCATGATTTTTGGAGTGTTTTCATAGTGAATGCGCTGTCTTTTAGGGTACACAGCGCTAATTGTATCATCAGAACCTCTAACTATGAGCTTTTAGATAGAGAAAAACGAAGGATCTTGAAGAGACAGAAAAATAGGTAGAGAGAAGGGAAGTAGAAAAGACTTCAGATATTTATAATACTTTTACGTATTTAAAATACATTTTAAACATATTACAAACTTTCGAATTTGTTAAATATTACGGATATTGTTTATTTTATTTTTGGATAATCAACTTAGAAATTATGGCGTGCAGCGTAGTCACATTGTTTTGTCATTATGATAGAGATATGGCGCAAATTGTTAATGGTGTTGATTACACAGGTGGAAGACATTTTGTACTCAAGGTACAATTTGGAATTTCTCTTCCGAAGCTGAAGGCAACGATGCATGAAGTAGTCACATTGTTTTGTCATTATGATAGAGATATGGTGCAAATTGTTAATGGTGTTGATTACACGGGTGGAAGACATTTTGTACTCGAGGTACAATCCAGAATTTCTCTTCCGAAGCTGAAGGCAATGATGCATGAAGCCACTGGCTGGGATAGTAACACAATTGATATTACGATTACATGGAGAATGTTGTTATCCCAGAATCCTATGCGATATACACCTATTGAGATTGTTTGTGCCGTGGCATTGAGGTCTGTGTTCAAAATGGCATTAGAAAATAGGACGACATACATAGAACTGTATGTAAATGTTGTGGATGTTGTGGGAAGACCTCAACATCGTGTATAGCATAGTCAAGTTGACGCATCAAGTCCGTCTAGAGGTCCCGTTGTGGACGTTTAATTGGTAGCTGGAATGGTTGCGAACGAGAACATGACTATGTTCGATAGGGCTTATACTAACAATGATCCGAGGCATCTGAGAAGATGCATATGTGGGGATTGACGAGGAGGAAAGTGACGAAGATGATGATGCTGGGCCTTCAGTTGTCCAAGCTCCTACTCCTGAGTTCGAAGACATTTCTTGGATAGACTAGGCAGTATGTTCTGACTGGGAGGAAGGTAGAAGAATGGGGTCAACAGGATCTGTCTTGGAGGAGGGACAAGTGTTCCAAACGAAGGACGAATTAATCAATGCAGTTAGGGTGTGGCACATTAAGAACAAGCTGGAATATGTAGTGCATAGATCGAATCCTCATTATGTAGCCCTAAGGTGTGCGCAAGCACCACAATGTAAGTGGTATCTGCATAGGGCACTCAAACAAAGGCTAGGGGTGTTTGAGATTTCGATTCTGAGGGGGCCACATACATATTCTACTACTGTATTTACAGAAGACCACCGCGCCCTAACCTCTAATTTTGTTGCAACTATGGAGTCACCTATTGTGTTCGCTGATCCTAAAATGAATATTGCAGCAATTCGAGCAGCAGTTCAACAACAACATGGGTACACTATTTCGTATCGGAAGGCATGGAAAGCAAAGTAGGAAGTGATTGAGCGGTTTTTTGGCTCCCATGAGGATGCATTTCTGATGCTACCTAAGCTGCTCATTCCGTTGCAATAGTCAAATCCAGACACTATTGTTGAATGGCAGTATAATAGCCAAGTGGGAGACGGAGCGCTCTTTTGCGGAGTTTTTTGGGCATTTGAGCCATCCATTGAGGGATTCAAGTGTTGTCGTCCGTTGATCAGTATTGATGGTACCCATTTGTATGGGAAATACACGGGGAAGCTATTGGTTGCTATCGCATTTGACGCTAACAATGGTCTAGACCCACTATGTTTTGCTCTGGTGGACGAAGAGAGCGCATGGAGTTGGGGTTGGTTCCTGTTATATCTACGAACCTATGTGACAGGCGAGCGCCAACCAATGTGTATTATATTTGATCAACATGCTGGAATCAAGAGTGGGATGTCATTTGTTTGGCCTGAGCCTGAAGGGCAGCATTGGTACTGCACTTGCCACCTAGTTAGTAACTTCAACCGCAGATTCAAAAATCCTGCATTGAAGAAGAGGTTGAGTGAGATGGCGAGGGAAACTTCTGGGAGGAAGTTCGATGCTTTGTATTACCATTTTATCCACGTTAATGATGAGGCCAGAGATTGGATTGAACGAGAGCCTAAAGAACGTTGGGCACTTCCATATGATGATGGTTATTGCTATGGTAACATGACCACTAATATATCGGAAGTGTTCAATAGTGTTATGAAAGGGGGATGAGCCCTCCCAGTAACTACCCTTGTGGAAATGACTTTTTATTGATGCAACAAATATTTCGTCAATTGGAGGGATCACAGGGTCTTCTATGGCCACCTAATGTCTTTGCTCAATTAGAACCTACCGTCATGAAATCAAGGACACATACGGTGATGCTGTTTGATCAAAATACTATAGAGTTCAAGATAACAACTCTAAGCCGTCAGACTGAATCAGGATACAGAAGGGAGATTCACCATACAATAACGCTGAATGAATGGAGTTACACTTGTGGTACATGACAGCTATATCATCATCCGTGTTCACATGTGATGGCATGTTGTACCACATCTCGGCTTGAGTACGGACAATATGTTGATCCATTTTTAAGCCTTGGTATGTACGCAGGTGCGTATGCTCATTGTTTCACCCCTTTCCCGATCAGTCTCTATGGACGGAGTATACTGGACCTAGAGTGGTTACAGATCACACTAGGTGGAGACATGATAGAGCACGACCACTATCAACCTGGCTACATAATGAAATGGACATCAGGGAGGGCTCGTCTAAGAATAAATGTAGCATATGTAGTCAAAAAGGGCACCAAAAAAAAACAAATTCTAATAGACAACAATAATTTTTTAATTAGGTTCATAGCTTCATTTCATTCATTTTTTACTATAACATATTGTATTATGTAGTATTATCAATTGTACTTATATAATAATATATGTAATTTTATTTTTGTATTGTGATCGATTCAAATGTTGTAATATTTGTAATTTTATTTTTAATCCCTAGATATTGGTCACTATTTTAAAATTTTATAGAGAGATGGTAAGAACACGAGGAGGACATGCTTCCACTTTGACTGCTCGGTACCGTGAGCAAAATCCAGGTCCAGATAACCGATCAGTGTTGCGTCTTTAGGAGCAATATCTATCGGAGGATGTTTGGAATGGAGTGGTATGTTAATAATCAATGTTTAGTCGTAAAATTATTATATTTTAATTATTCAAATAGTTGACTGATGTATTTGATGTCTTTGTGTTACAGGGCGACGAAGAGATGAGGGTGAGGCAACACCACCTGTCACGCCTTCACGAATTAGTACGACCTTACGTCGTACAGGCTGGTCTTATTGGAGTGACCCCATTAGGTCACCTCCAAATTGATAACCCTTTAATTGGTGCTTTATTAGAGAGGTACAGGTGAGAGACCCATACATTCCACCTACGTATTGGTGAGATGACGCCAACACTGCAGGATGTTGCCGTCTGACTAGGTCTACGAATAGATGGTCGAGCAGTCACGGGTCCCTCTAGCTACAATTGGAGGAATCGCTGTTATGCTTTATTGGGTGCAGCCCCCAGAACAAGCATTAAAGGGCAGCATGGTAAGAAGTCGATGGTTGAAGGCACTATGTGCACAGGACCACCAGCATTTGCTGATGAGCAAGTGTTGTTGCAACACGCCAGACGCTACGTCATTGATTTGTTCAGCTCCATGTTGTTCACCAACAGCACTGGTAATTGGACATCGCTTATCTACCTTCTATTGCTTGAAGCGATGGAGGGGTATAGTGAGTACAGCTGGGGGTTAGCAGTGCTCGCCAACCTGTACAGACAAATGTGCCAATGTTGCATGAAGGACCGCATGCAAATCACCGAGTGTGTTTTATTGCTCCAAGTATAGACCGCAAATGATATTTGTGTTTACTTCTTAATGTGTTAAACCCCTAATTTCTACGTGACATCACATGTGTAGTTGTGGTTGAAGTTACTAACTAGGTTGCGAGTGCAGTCAATGATCCACGTCAAGTTTTATACCATAACTTATATTACTTATTTTTATGTATTTTTCACATTATAATGCATTTTTTTTCTTCTTCATTACCATGTACATTAAATGATGTGACTTCGCTAAATTTTTTCTGCTATGCCTTTGCTATTTTTTGTCAATTGTGTTAGGGTTAGGGCTGACGTTGGGGGGGGGGGGGGGTCACAGGCGGGGTTACGAAAGGTCGTTATTGACAAACGTCATTCGTAACGGCGTATGGTTGGCCGTACACTGTTACAAAAGGCATATGTTCACTGTCCCCACGTCATACGCCGTTTTAAACAGCGTATGTTAAGAAAGCTATGGTAAATTGTGCTATTTTGGTGAATATTTTTGGAACCATGCTATTTTGGTAAATTTTTTTTAAAAATGTGCTACATGGATTAAAAAAACTCCTTAATTACATGGTCACTATTTTTCTTGAACCTAAATGATTGTAGCAATGCATTATTTGCATCCAATGCTTGCAACGGTAGATCTAGGAAGAAGCCTACCCTAGAATTTGGAATTTCTAAATTTTATAGATTTATATAAGAAATAATGATATTTTATCATGAGTTTTTGATATATAATGGAAGAATGATGAGAAAAATACTAAACTAGATCTAGGTGAATATTTTTAGCACTGTACTTGCGAAGTTAAACAGAAAGGTATTATACTAGTGTTAATGATTTTTTTTAATACCAAACTAGAAATATGCTAATTTCTTTGTACTCGTGGTGATATTTGAAACCCACTTGCCACCTTGCAAGTGGGAAAGAAATTATGAGCACATTTTAATATATAAAACACAAATAATAAAACACCAAATATTTTTATGTAAATCTTTTTCGCACTATACTTGCAAAAGTAAAAAAAAAATGATATTATACTAGCTGAAATGAAATTTTCAGCATTACATTAGGTATAAACTAATTCTTTTTGAACACTATATGGTGTCCAATACTTGCCTATATGCTTACATATCTTAGATGACTGTGATTTCCACGCGATAAATATGTACTTTCTTTGAGTATTCTAAATGTCAATTGTTATCGTAACATGATGTTTTATGTTTCCTTCCTCTTTTTTGTTGTCTAAAAACAATAGTAAAAAAAATGCTGCAGCGATCAAGTTCAGCAAAAAAATTCACGTAAACTTTCAGTAAAACTGATGTCGAAAATGTAGTGAAAATGTAGCGAAATTATAGTGAAAAGTCAGCAAAATTGCAATAACAATAATGTTAAATATCAGCAAAAATTAGCAGTAATCTTCCGCTAAAATGCAGTACAATACTGCTGCAGAATTTCAGTAAAATTGCTGTAAGCAAATGCAGTAAAGATTAAACATAAGCGCAGGAAAGACAACAGAAATTCCATAAATGGATTTAAAACACCTATACACAGCAATCAAATAACAATGAAAAGTGGAGAGATTTGATTAGAAACCCGTACCCTGGTAAATAACCATTGTCCTAAAAGACGATTTCGCCGCTGCTTCGATGTAAACAGTAGTCTCGGCGGCAGTCCTCTAGGATTAACATGGTCCGACCGTTAATGTGCACTCGTTAATGTTGGTGTAAATCTCACAAATACTTGCAAAATTCTTGCAAACGGGTAACCAGAAGATCTCAAGTGTTGAGGCTATGTAATCACTTTCCTTAAGGCTTATTTCGATATACGAAATATCTTTGGGGATACAACAACCAAATATGGAGTGAAGATGTGTAAGGGGAGAGATTGATAAAGATGTAGAGAGATTGATCAAGTTTAACAAACCAAACACTTAAATTTCACACAAGAACACTTGTAGTTCTTCAAATTCTTTTTCTCAAAGATCTTTTGTTCTTCAAGTCTTATCCACAAGAATGAAATTTGGGGAATATATATCTATTACATGAGACTAGACGTCCCTTTAAAAACAAGTAAAAAGGGCCACATCATTCGGGGAAAAAACTGCACGAACTATTAGAAAATCTTACCTGTGTGTCGACACACAGCTCACTGCAAGGTTGTGTGTCGACGCATAACATTCTGCCGTGCTCTTCTGTAAGGCTGTGTGTCGACACACTGGCCATGTGTGTCGGCACACACCTATTCCCTAGTGGTACTGTTGGATTATGTGTCGACACACATGGCCCATGTGTCGACACACACCCCTAATATGTTTCAAACACATGAACAAATACCGGGACTATTTCAAACACATCTTATACATATATCAAACAACGTTTTACATATTTTTCAATTCACATTTTGAAAATACATCAACAATCCCCCACCATTTTCAAAATTTAATCAATCTCAATATAACATCTCGAATAAAGGACGCCACGTCGTCCATCAATGTGGCTGTCTCCTGATTGAAAACCCCGGCTAGTGAAAGGACCATACAGTTAACCGGATCGAAAATGGTAAACTAAGCTTTGAACCATACAACCCATTTGACTAACCGACTATCCAATCACGCACTAGGTGTACTCCCCGTACACACCTACACCTTTCAGATCGTCACATTTGTGGCCTTGTGTCCTGTACCCTTTGTGAGTGTTTCAAGGCCAAACCCTTAGTCAAAAATCACCCCCTTGATGTGGCCAAACTTCAACATACACTAAGGTGGACCTCATTGATCATGTCCCAGCGATGGGATATTCAATAAGTTCTAAAACCAAGTCTAGTAAGAGTATTAGCTCATCCTCTTAGAATCTCTGACGCAGTACCAAGCACTTCATCGTCGGGATGGAAGAATCTCATTTAGTGCTTGCAGTCACACATATGACAAGTCTCTCTTATTAAACCTGAGACCTAGCATCATACTAGGCATCGAGTTGAGGGCCCATCATGGATGACTAATAATGACAGGTTTCACACCATCTCTTTAATTATCAAGTCTTTAGCAATGTTCTCAAACAAGAGATCCACTAGTTTCAGACTTGCATCTCAAAGTCCACAGTGATTACTCAATCTTTCATGAGTTATTTCACTTTATAATATTTGACACTATTGTGTCCGGACTTTCAGTGATACATCTCACTATCACACGGATAGAAATACACAACGTTGGCTTGCGCCATAGAGGAATTTTAAACACAAGATCCTTTAATCACTATGTTTCTTGACAAGCAGAAACCAGAGCAATAAACTCTATTATCATAATGGAATATATAACACGTGCTAGTTTCTTAAAATTCAAGGAACAACACCCCCACCACTTATAACATTTGCTAGCTTTTAAAAGCATAGTCATTCTTATCAGATGTTCAACTGGCATTCAAGTATTCTTCTAAATAGAAGCATATTCATTAAAATAACACCACAACTCGTGGTCATTCTAGTATCTTGTGTACTCAATGGCAGTTACCTTTACTTTCATAGCTAGTTATTCACACTCAGCTATCCAACAACAAAGGCTACATCTAACCTTTTCAATTTCCAATTATACCATTGGAACACTTTCATTTGGTTCTAAGTATTCATACCAAATTTAAACATGTAATCAACGTACATTCACACAATGAATCCACTGTCATTATCAGACTATTCATTTACACTTTTCGAATTCATTAACTACCTTTTTCAAGAGGCCACATCGCAAGACTTCATAGTCTCGTTATAGAATCAAAATATATGACATAACAATACTGAAATTTGATGTTCATATTATCTGTAGTTCATTCTTCTAGAAATATACAAGTCTCATTGCTAGGACTTCTCTTTTCACACTTTAGGTCTTTCAAAGTTTTAGAGTCTTTCCAGGGATATACCCTCAAACATGATTTTCATCATCTATACTTTACTTCACATTATGACAATGTTTAATTCTAGATCAATGAAAGACTCGATGTCACTTCGTATACATTCATTAACATTTATATCTCAGGATGTTCAATTCATCCATAACTCATTCATACGAATTTACTTGCCATTTATATGCATCAAAACTTATGGGTAATAAAGGGGTTATCAAAATTCAGTATTTACATACTCTTTAAATTTGTTACGTTGATGACTAACAACATCCTAACACGTGAATATATTATCACACATCACTCAATAACTTTATTTACCATGCAACAACTACTTATAACGACTCTATTCGAGTATTTTAGTATTCGTTGTATAGTGCACTTCTTTTTAATCGACTACACAATCATCATATACACATGCCCTTAAAGAGCAAGTATCATTTACTTCAATCGCATTAATCATGATGATGTCGGTTTCCAATGAGACATTACATCCAATAACATTAAAAAACCCACTTAAGATATGTGGTCAATCGAGAAATCATGAATCATTATTTCAAGTACTTTTATACAACATATTTCATCATCCTTAGTCATGTACCTCAATTTGAATATCTTTTAATCAATCTCATTAGGGATCAACACATGTAATATTATAATATACTTCATGATCCACTAATGTATTCAATTTCATATCACTTTCACTTATCATGCATACTAATAGCATTCATTTTCATAAACAACAAAGCTGTAAAATTCACAAACGCATTTATGATCACGGGCACATCAGCATATACGGTTACACAAGCATTTTATGAAGCATCTGCTTCAATTTAATGTAATCATACATCCATAATCGTATCAACATGCATATAAACATTAATCGCATCACTGCACAAGCATCCATGCATAATATTGATCGAACATACATCAACCTTGTTAACTCTATCAATATACATATATGATCATACTCAAACTCATTTCATGATCATGATCATATAAACATTGCTTTTCATGATTTTCCAACTCCACTATTGTTCACTCCATTGTTCATCCATATAAATTCCGTCAATGAACAATACGTACAGGATTAAACCTCAATCTAGTTGTCGCTCAGATTAAAAATTCATAAATCAATGAATTTACCATTCACAATGCACAATATCCCATTAGTTCCAAACTATGGATACATTTTCATATTTCATAAAAAACCCGTTGTTCTTTCAACTCATAAGCCACATGTATCCATTATCAACATACTTCATTAACTTATTTATTATTATTAGTTTCGGCATCATCTCGGCATCTGGTTTTAACAACCACGCTAGACAAGGATTTTCCTTTTAGCATCGCTTCGATGTCTAGTTTCAACAACCATCCAAAACATGAATTTCATATTTAGACATATATCCTTGATTACATGAATGTACATAACCCGTATCTTATCATGACATAAATATTCTCACTTTATGCTTCAACACAATATTTTATTTTAATCATAATAAAATTAATGTATACATGTAAACGCATAATTATGTTGAACTTATGCGATGACCGCTTTAAAGCAACACATAAATTTTTGGCGACTAGTGAGAATTACAAAACTTTTGGTGGTTTGTAAAATAGCAAGACTAGAGCATGTCGGATTTACGCCATTATTCCTACTTTCCTTTTATTTAGTATCAAACTAATGTATAGTTTTTTACATTGTTAATCATTCACAACATATCAGGTGAATTGGTGGGTAAAGACACCCTCATTATATTATTTGAGAAATGCAGGTTCAAATTTACTTGCACAGCCACCAACATCAAAATTGAAAATATGCCTTTCTTCATTAAAGTTTCCGAGGCCATCAATGAACATAAGTGGTTTAATAATAAGCATCATTTTATCTTTTTCATTGCATTTTTACACTGCAATTTTATTAGATCAAATTCGTGTTTCACAACTACCATCAATTCAAAGGCACTTGATCATAAGTTCATAAGGAAAACAATCATATGAAATTGTCAAAGAAACCATCCACTGACTTTAATTTCATTTTTCCTTATGTTATGATATCACATGTATACTCTTATCAAAGAATGCACATCAATTCTCACGATTCTCATGATCTCGTCCCAAATCATCAAACAATGCCTAAATCGAAAAGTTAGGAGTTTTATCTTTGGAATTTCAACCCCACAAGTAATTATACTTCCATGCATAAATAACAATGCATCTACCACTCCTTAGGCATTATAAAACTTCATGATTTTATCCCAAATCAAATATGCAAGATTTATCCTTATACATGCCCAAATTCATCATCATCATGAGATCTTGAATTAGGTATGAAACCCTATACAAATTAATCATGAGAATCATTAAAAAGCACACACAAATTAGTGCATCATGGTTTCACAATTTTTAAAATTAAACGACATACCATGGTCCATAGCAATTCATACAAGAGATAGATCCAAAAAGATGTCGCAATTCTCTCCATTCATCTTTTCTCCAATCTCACACATGGTTCGCCATCAAATCACGAAAAGTGAAGAAGCCATTCTCAATTAATGAAAATAAGCCTTAAGGTTGTTTGTGTAAATCTCACAAATACGCAAAATTCTTGCAAACGAGTAACCAGAAGATCTCAGGTGTTGAGCTATGTAATCACTTTCTTTAAGGCTTATTACGGTATACGAAATATCCTCAGGGATACAACAACAAACAAATATATAGAGTGAAGATGTGTAAAGGGAGAGATTGACAAAGATGTAGAGAGATTGATTAAGTTTAACAAACCAAACACTTGAACACAAGAACACTTGTAGTTGTTCTTCGAATTCTTTTTCTCAAAGATCTTTTGTTCTTCAAGTGTTATCCACAAGAATGAAATTTGGGGAATATATATCTATTACATGAGAAGAGACGTCCCTTTAAAAACAAGTAAAAAGGGCCAAAACACTCTGGGAAATCTGGCCTGTGTTTCGACGTAGGGGCTGTGTGTCGACACACAGCTCATTGCAAGGTTGTGTGTTAAAGGCTGTGTGTCAACACACGGGCCATGTGTGTCGATACACACCTATTCTTTCGTGCGCTTCTGTAAGGCTGTGTGTCAACACACGGGCCATGTTTGTCGATACACACCTATTCCCCAGTGGTGCTGTTGGATTTTGTGTTGACACACATGGCCCATTTATCAACACACACCCCTAATATGTTTCAAACACGTGAACAAATACCGGGACTATCTCAAACACATCTTATACATATATCAAACAACGTTTTACATATTTTTCAATTCACATTTTGAAAATACATCAACCATTAATAGCAGTGTAGGAGAGCCCAAGAACTTTGCCCAGGTATTTTAAGAGAAAGAATGACCGAAGGGAAGAAGATAGGAAGAATATTGTTAGAGGTGGCCAGTGGGCCGAGTCGGCCCGAAACCCAGCCCGAGCTAGAGCCTGGACCCCCCACCAACGGCTTTAAAGAGTCGTTGGGAAAGGGGGAGATGCCCCCCCCCCCCCCCCCCCCTTCTTTTTTAATTAAAAAAATTCATTTATAAATACCCATCCCCCTAATTCCATTTCCTTCTAACAAATCTTCATCCAATTCTCCCTTCTCTCTCTATATTCATCTATTTCCTTCTACTTGCAATAATTGTGCACCAAATTGGCCATCTCTAGCTCGTAGAATCTCGGTCAAGTTCGAATTTCATTGTTTGCTTCGGTAATTTTAGTATCAAAATTTTATTTGTTTCGCATTTTTATCTACTTAATTTGCATTAGTAGTTACATTTTTTAAATACTAATCATTAATACTACCATGGTATACAACTCATTTTCGTTCAGAGCCGGTTGTTCTAGTTCTAGCTCTCCTCGACCGCCTAAAGTACCTGAGAGGGGTAGGGTTGTTGAACTTGATACTGGTGAATGTGCATTTTTAGAACCAGGCCCATCACCTCCATACGCTGACACTATAGATTGGGACTTCCAACAACAGTAGTACTACAACGACTAGGATTTTTCTGAGTTGGGTGGTGGTGGTGGAAACTCACAGACTAAAGATGAACCTACACCCACAATCGAAACCTGGCCCGCAAAAACTAGTACTACTAGGCGTAGTACTAGTGGGGTATGGAAGCACTTCAACTTAGATAAGGAAACTAATAAAACGATTTGTAAATTATGTAACCCACCCAAGGCCTTTAGTCATCTACTCGGCAGTGGGACAGGCACATGAACTAGACATATAATTAGGTGCCACCACGAACAAGACCCAGATAGAGCCCAACAACAGTTAGTACAGCAAGTGACTGGTGCACTTGTTAACTTTACGTTCTCCTAAGAAACTAATAGACGGGAATTAGCTAAATATGTAATTGGGGCTGAAAAGCCTTTTAGCACCGGCAAAGACCCTAGATTCGTCAAGTATCTCCAAACAGCGGTGAACCGCGCCATCGTAAGGGTTCCTCAGAATACTTTAAAGCGGAACGTGTTTAAAGCTTACCATAGGATGAAAACTGAGGTCTTCGAAATTTCTAGGGCGAACAAAAGCATGTTCTCATTGACATGCGACTCTTGAAAGTCGAAATCCGGTGTGCCTTACTTGTGCGTAACGGCACACTGGATCGATTCCTCCTTCACCATTCAAAAATGAATAATCCATTTTGCATATTTAGATTATTCCCACACTACCGACATAATCACGGGTGCGATTATGGAGGCAGCCCACGAGCGGGGGATAGAGCGTCATATTTTTAATATTACGTTCGACAACGCTACTAGTAATAACGTATCCATTAAACAACTAAGTAGGCATATGAGACCCGTGTTAGGTGGGTGTGGTTTTTATTTATGTTGCATCATTCATATACTGCATTTAATGGTTACGGATGGTTTAGGTCTAATAAATGCTTCTCTTTCCACCTTAAGAGATATAACAGTAGCAATAAAATCATCCGGCACCGGAAAGAGAAGATTTAAACTTCTCTATAGGCCGCATGGGATAGAGTATCAACCATTTAAATTAGACTCACCACCTAAGTGGTCATCAACCGTAGACATGTTAGAGCGCATACTACCATACAAGGAAGTCCTAGTGGAATTTGTACATCGTTCAGATTTAAGTGATTATAATTTGAACTAGGTACACTGGGACACCATTAACGAAATTTGTAAATTTCTTACCATTTTTAGAGACGCTACCACCCATTTTTGTCTGTTGCTATTATCCGACCATACCACATGCAATATCTAGATTGATTGATATTATGTATTGGATGTCGGATAATAAATCAGACCCTGTGTTGACTGAATCGATTAAGGCAATGAAAACAAAGTTTTATAAATATTATTCTGAACTACCCCTTACATATTGTTTTGCCACTATTTTGGATCTCCGTTGTAAACTCACGGGTTTGGTCTTATTTGCCAAATATTTTTATGAGCAATAAAATTCTGATTTCGATACCAAAAAATTCATTGCGCAAGACAATTCATACCTACACACTTTATTGTCCCATTATTCTCGAAGATTATTATCCGCTAATCCACATGTTACTTCTACTACAGTTGGACCTTCCACATCTAGTGGAAGTAGTGCACACATGTTATATACGTGAAAGCCGTTGCACCAATTCGCGCCCACACAAGCTTCGATGTCATGTGATGAGTTAGATTACTATATGCGGACACCGCTGATCCAGTTCTTCCCTACACCGAAGAATCTGCAATTTGATAGTTTGAAATGGTGGTGCACAAATCAAACCCAATATCCCGTGCTTTCCACCATGGCACGTGATATACTAATGTATCCGGTGTCTTTAGTAGCATCGTAGTGTGCTTTTAGTCTTGGTGGCAGGTTGCTTGGAACGAAGAGAGCGAAGCTATCATCGTCCAGCTTGGAGATGTCTGTGTGCTTCAAGGACTGGATGCACGCAGAGGCTAGGTAGTAAAATGAATTGAGGCTGAGTTCATCGAGCGATGATGAAGACGACCCCACTACCGATACGTCAGACGGCGGCACAGCAACACCCCCAGCCAGCATAGACTAATTTCTTATTGTTGTACGTCTATATCTTATTTGTATTTTTAAATAAATATATTTGTACTTTTAAATAGTAGGATCCAACTGATGTAGTTGTATTTATTCCATTATTTACCATTATTTATCATTATTTATTATATATTTTATTTTATTACATATATTTAGCATCATTAATGATCGTGATGGATTGTATTTGTATCTTATACTATTCATCAATGAATTATAAAAATATTTGAACAAAATAAATTTGTATTTTTTAATTTTACATATTGTTTAAAAAAACTAAAAAAAGAGGGGGGGACCGGCAAACCTAGGCTCAGCCCAGCCCAGCCCAGGCTGAGCCCTCAAGGATGGGATCCGGGCCCGGCCCGTGGCCACCTCTGAATATTGTTGATTGCTTATGATGCACCATGTAAAGTCTCTTTTTATTCTAAACTCAGGCAGCAGCAGGTATAATGTCCTGCAACGTTCATGCTTCAACTTTCAAAACGGTTCTCTTGTTATAAAAGCTTAATTTTTAATGATCAAAGTCTACATTCTAAATTCTAATAATCCAAATGCTAATAAATAGAGGAGAAATGGTAATGGCAGTGATAAATTTTTTCTTTTTTTTTTTTCCTTCCGCAAATAAATGTACCCGTTCAAAAAAAGATCACCCATACCCACGCCCGAGGACGGCACGAAGGGTGGCGCACGTGTGTGGTTTCCATTCTCTCACCCATGACTTAATTCAAAGTCGAGGGGTTACATGGTTATATATAAACTACACTACTTTCTATTATTTTTCCAATTTGGGATGTCAGCTAAACATTGTTCATTATTCGCCAATGTGGGAAGTAATTTTCCCATAACACTTAAGTTTGCTTGTATCATTTTTCTAACAATCACCCCGCAATGGATACAAGCAGAAAAGAATAAAGAAGTATAGATTGGGCAAATAGAATTTAGTTTTTCACCGATGTCTCCCGACTTAAATCGTCACCTAGTATAACCCAAGTTTAGGACCAACATCTTGCAAGGTGACTTTCGTCTTGAACCTTACAAAGGGTCGTATAGTCTTCCACTCGGACACATACCGTACTCCAGATCTTAGCAACTCCTGTGGTTTGGCACGTTCTATCGACCATGTGCTCGTCCTGGATATTCATAGGCGCTCTAGAAGGCAAGTCTTAAACCTTCATGGGGAGCGGTCAAACTACCACTCCTATATAGGTGGATCCCATCTAGTGTGTGTTACGGCACACCACCAAACATATGGATATGGGTCCATTAAGAGCTAAAGCTCAACCTCACTCCTTGGTAACACACAGACAGTGTCCATCAAGTGTAAGCCTTGCGTACACCGCTAAATATATGGCTATAGACTCGTCTCCGCACTGCCACACTATAGGCAAGGACAACATAAAATACAATGCATTCTTTGAATGAAACTATTAATTTTCACAATGAACCTATTAATACTAGGCTGGATACATCACAGTTTATTCATGTATAAACTTTAATCCCATCCCCCTCGATGTTTCTAAAATCATTTTATGACAAAGGCCTTTTGTCAACGAATCTGCAAGATTCTTTTCAGACTTTACATAGTCTAGTGATATCACTCTACTTTCTCGAAAATCCTTCACAATCTTATGTTTGAGATGAATATGTCTTCTCTTGCCATTATAAACCTTGTTCTTTGCTACAGCAATTGGAGCTTGACTGTCACAGTGAAGTAATACTGACACAGCTGGAAGCCCCCAAAATGGCACATCTCCCAATAAATTCTTAGCCATTCGGTTTCATGACCTGCCAATTCAAGAGCAATGAACTCAGATTCTATAGTAGACGTAGCAATACAAGATTGCTTAGAGGATTTCTAGGAAATAGCACCTCCAGCTAGTGTGAATACATATCCACTAGTGGAATTAATTTCGTCATTATTAGAACACCGAATTGGAGTCACAATATCCCTCTAAAACAGCAGGAAACTTTCCGAAGTGAAGTCCCTAATCCATAGTTCCTTTTAAATATTTAAGCAATCTTTTTAATACGTTCCAATGCTCTTGATTAGGATTATGAGTGTATCTACTGAATCTATTTACAACATACGATATGTCAGGTCTAGTATAATTATCAGAAACATCATACTACCAATTATTTTGGCATACTCAAATTAGCACATAGTAACACCTTTATGTTTAGTTAAATGTACACTGGGATCATAAGATGTTCTTATAGGATTAGTATTAAACATGTCAAACTTTCTAAGTATCTTCTCAACATAGTGAGATTGGTTTAGGCTTATGCCTTCGGGAGTTCTCATAATTTTAACTCCTAAAATCTCGTCTGCTTCACCAATATCTTTAATATAAAATTTAGAGCATATAAAGTTTTTCGTTTCACTGACAACATTCAAGTTTGTGCCAAATTTAAGCATATCATCAACATATAGACAAACTATTACACATCCATTTGAATCAGACTTAGAATACACACAAGAGTCACCATTGCTTACAAGGAAATTATTAGCTATTAGCGTGTTATTAAATTTTTCATGCCACTGTTTAGGTTTCTATTTGAAACCGTATAGAGGTTTTACAAGTTTACAGACTTTCTTTTTATTACCAAGAACAACAAAACCCTCATGTTGTTCCATGTAAATCTCTTCGTCTAGGTCACCTCTAAGAAATGCAGTTTTGACATCCATTATATTAAATCATGAATAAACGCTGGGGCAATCAAGGTTCTAATAGTAGCTATTTTAGTAACAGGTGAATAAGTATCAAAATAGTTAATCCCCTTTTTTTGGGTATGGGCCTTAGCCACTAATCTTACCTTAAACTCATCTATTGTTCCATCAGCCTTCATTTTTCTTCTAAAGACCCACTTGCAACCTATTGGTTTGCATCCTCTAGGGAGGTCTACCAATTTCCAGGTGTGATTGTTTAAAATTGTTCTCAGTTCGCTATTAATAGCTTCTTTCCAAAAGGTCGAATCAACCGATCTTATAGCCTCATCATAGGTTTTGGGGTCTTCTTCTGACATATAGATACTTACTATTTCTTCATTTATGGATTCATAGACACTTACTATTTCTTCATTTATGGATTCATCTTCTATTAGGAAAGTAGTAACAAAATCGGGTCCAAAGTTGGTTTCTTTTTTAACCCTTTTACTCCTTCGGATTTCAGGAGTGTCTATATCGTTAGTATGATCATGGTTAACAATTACAATATGTGAAGGAAAACTATTAGGTTGTGCATCATTAGATTTCAAGGAAAATATATGTTCAAATAATTCAGCATCTCTGAATTCAATGATACTATCGCATGCATATGAACTATTTGATCCCTTGCTTAAAAATCGATAAGCAGCACCGTGATAAGCATACCCAATAAAAATAGAATCAACAGTCTTAGGTCTAATTTTACTTCATTTGAAGTCAAGTAATCCAACCTTGGCTAGACACCCCACACCTTCAAGTATTTTATTAGGTGCATAACCTTTCCACATCTCATATGAGCTTTTATCTAGTTTTTTATAAGGAATTCTATTTAGCGCATGACAAGCAGATAATATCGTCTCCCCCCACATGTTATCAGGTAGTCCAGAACAAATAAGCATAAAATTCATCATGCTCTTTAAAGTTCTATTTTTTCTTTCAGCGATGGCGTTAGATTGTAGACAATAAGGAGGGCTTTGCTCATGTATTATTCCATTTCCCTCACAGAAGTTTTCTAGTGAAGTTGGGTCATATTCTCCCCCTCTATCGGACCAAACTCTTTTTATGTTCTTTCCTAACTGAATTTCTACTTTAGCTTTGTATTTTAAAAACATTTCTTCTGCTTCATATAGTACTTAGGAGGTATATGATTGAGTATCTAGAATAATCGTCTACAAAGGTAATGTAGTATCTTTTTCCACCTCTATTTATTTGGCTTTTTAAGTCTCCTAAATCACTGTGAACAAACTCAAGAAGTTCAGATTACCTCTCGATAGACTTAAAAGGTTTTTTAGCATATTTAGCTTCTACACATACTTCATCACTAAACTTAGGAATCATGTTTATTTTCGTAAATTATTTAATTGACTCAACATTTATGTGTCCTAGGCGAGCATGCAACAATTCAAGAGATTCAACAAGAGAAGCAGAAGAGGTACCGTCATTGTTATTCATGCAAACAACATCAAGAACAAATAGGCCATCATTACAAAATTCCTTGTCCACAAATTCGACATTTCTAGTTAGGACTAGTTTGTTTGAGTCAAATGATAGTTTTAAACCAACTTTAATTAAGTTTCAAACCAGCTTTAATCAAAAGACTCCTAAAATCAGGTTCTTACGCATTTCAGACACATGCAGCACATTTGTTAAAGTAAGAAACTTTCAAGAAGTGAGTTTTAAAGAAATCTTCCATTTTTCGAGGATAGGTCCTGCTGCAGAATCGCCTATGTGAACTACCTCTCCATGAGTCATTTGTCTGGTATTCTTGGAACATGTTTCAGTTTGTACAGATGTACTTGGTAGCCCCGGTGTCTACATTCCACTCAGTCATATTGTTCATCAGGTTCACCTCTGAAACAACCGCTACAATGTTCTTCGTCTCTACGAGGTAAGCCTTGTGCTTTGAGTCCTTAGTCTGGTTCTTTTTGCTTCTACAATCTTTGGCCATATGTCCAAGTTTCCTGCAGTGATAGCAATCTCCGAGAAATTTGCTGTTTGACTTCTGAATCTTTCCACTAGGTTTGAAGTTTGAATGATGCTTTTTTCCCTTGTTCTTAAACCTATCATTTGGACTAGCCCTTGCTTCTACAATATTAGCTTTAGAAAAATCTAAATATGAGTGCCCCATGTCCTTAAACCTATTTCCTTTTTCGATTTTTAAGCGATTTACTAAGTCCTCTAATGTCAGGTACTTTTTATGCATAAGCAAATTTCTATAGTCCTTCCAAAAAGGTAAAGTTTTTCAATTAAAACATAGGCTTGAGTAATATCGCAAATTTTAAGGCCTTCTGACAAAAGAGTAATTACTATGTTTTCATATTCATAGACTTGATCAATTATCGGTTTATTGTCCACGAATTTAAAATCTAGCTACTTGCTAACCGTATATTTTCTAGTCCCTGCATCGTCACCTCCATATTTTTTCGGTGGGGAATGCTAAATTTCCTTTGATGAGTCTAATTTTACATATATGTTGAACATACTGTCACTCATGTAATGCAGCAAATTACCCTCACAGGTTCGGTTATTGGTGGTGAATTTTTCTTCATACGCCTTTTTCTTATAAAGTACGTGATTGATATTGAATTTCTCTGGGTAAAACAAAATTTTTTGAGGCCACCTCTTGTAATTCTTCCCATCAAGGGATTCAACCTTAGACATATCGGCAAGAGGTAATTCGGTTGCCATGTTTAAATACAGCTATGTAAAATCAAATAGTCTTTTAGATTGTTGTCTAAAAATAGTAGTAAAAAAATACTGCAGTGATCAAGTTGAGCGAAAAATTCACGTAAAATTTCAATAAAACTAATGTCGAAAATGCAGTGAAAATGCCGCGCAATTATACTTAAAATTCAGCGAATTGCAGCAAGAATGCTGTTAAATATCAGCAAAAATTAGCAGTAATCTTCCAGCTAAAATGCAGTAAAATTGTGCTGCAGAATTTCAGTAAAAAATTGATGTAACCAAATGTAGTAACTATTAAATATAAGCACAGGAAAGACAGCAAAAATACCTAAACGCAACAATCAAATAATAATAAAAAGTTGAGAGATTTGATTAGAAACCCGTGCCATGGTAAATAACCACTGTCCTAAAAGACGATTTCGCTGCTGCTTCGGTGAAAACAGTAGTCCCCGCGACCGTCGCCTAGGATTAACACGGTCCGACCGTTAATATGTACTCGTTAAGAGCTGGGCAGGAGAGCCCAAGAACTTTGCCAAGATATTTTAAGAGAAAGAAGGACCGAAGAGAAGAAGATAAGAAGAATATTGTTGATTTCTTATGATGCTCCATGTAAATGCTTTATTTATACTGAACTCAAGTAGCAGCAGGTATAATGTCCTGCAACATTCATGCTTCAACGGTCAAAATGGTTCTCTTGTTAGAAAAGCTCAATTTTTAATTATCAACAGCTACATTCTAAATTCCAATAGTCCAAATGCTAATAAATAGAGGAGAAACGGTAATGGCATTGATAAAATTTGTTTTTTTCCTTCTGTAAATAAATGTACCCGTTCAAAAAAAAAGATCACCTACACCCACGCCTGAGCACGGCATGGCGGGCGGCGCTCGTGTGTGGTTTCCATTCTCCCACCCATGGCTTAATTCAAAGTAGAGGAGTTACATGAGTCTATATAAACTACACTACTTTCTATCATTTTTCCAATGTAGGATGTCAACTAAACATTGTTCATTATTTTCCAATGTGGGAAGTAATTTTTCCATAATAATTAAGTTTGCTTGTATCATTTTTCTAATATTTTTTTTATTGCGCAACTTAATCCTACGAAAGATAAATCAATTATGTGTATGGATATCCTCTATTGTAATCCAATGTACTTCCGCCTAGAAAATAAGAATGTGGAATATAACTTTGACAATAAATAGATACATTTTGTTCTAGTCAGGTAAACTTTTAATAGAATTCAGCAAATTTTGTACAGAAATGCTAACATGGCAAATATATATTACGGTTGTCTGTGCCACATTAGTAATTTCTAAGTAAAATCAGTAAGGTTTTCACAAAAAAAAAACATGGCATATATGCATCATGGTTATTAAACTCCCGATCCGGATATTAGAACCTACAATTCTACAATCCTACAATCTGCGAACGATCCTAATCCTAAGTAGAATCTTACGATGCATTAATTATAAATAAAACTAACAGATAGGATCATAATACAATTTTACGATTCTACAGATCCTATCTCGATCCTATTAACATGTACAAATACAACAACAACAACAAACCCAGTGCCTGCAAAGGGCTCCCGCAAAAGCAGGGTCGGGAGGGGGGGGGGGGGAGATGTACGCAGCCTTCCCCCTTCAGGGGGTACCCTGAAAAGAGGCTGTTTCCGAGGACCCCAAACCTGAGAGGTTGGTCCGCAGCATAGAGCGAACTGATACAGGCAAATAAATAAAAGGCACGTGTACAATTCGAGCTCAGTATTGCTTCAGGAAGTTGAACGTTGTTCTAGACAGGTTGCTAGGCAGTGGAGGAATTAGGCTATTATGATTTGGGCTATGGGTAGTTGGGTCAATGGATTGTTCGGCCGTGAGAGTGCTTTGTGTGCTGGGCTTGCAGTGGGCCACGTGAGTTGGGCCTTTATTGTTGACTTACGGTTGGGTTAGCCCCAATCACTTTTATTTCAATACTTACACTTCAATTGCACATTTACCTTACATTTATATCTCATTTCATTTGCATTTCATTTACTTGTCTCTAAATCAGTATTGGTTAGAAGATGATAGTTACTTTCTCTCTCTAAATTCTCTCTCTTCTCAATTTTATTGAAATCCATTGTTGATCTTTGAGAGGGACCGAGGTCACTTCTCCTAGATTGACGTTATCACTGGTATTAGAGCTCATCGGTCCTCGGCCAAGTGGGTACAATGGCGAACATCCCACGGTATATGGCAGAGATAAGGCATATTGAAGAAATGCTGAATGATAAGCATTTACGAGTTAAACACGGTCTCATGGAATTGAAACAGAAGCAAGAATTGGTTGATGGGTGCCTGACCGAACTGAGGAAGCAGGTGACTGGTATTGAGCAAACGTTGGGAGATCTGATGGGCATCATGGTGGGTATTGTTGAAGTAAATAGCGAGAATAACACCAACAAGCAGCAAAAATTACTGAAATAATTGCAGGAAACAGCAGTAAAAAAAGAACCATAAATTTAGCTAAAATATCTGGTTGTTCTACAGAGAAGAAATATGGCATATATCTAAATAAAACAATCAAATAACGAGGAGAAGAGGATTATAATACCGAAGGTACCACGCCGTGGGAAAAAACCATTGTCCTAAAAGACGATTTCGCCGCTGCTTCAGTGCAAACAGCTGTACTGGCGGCTGTCTTCCAGGATTAACATGGTCCGACTAATAACGTGCACTCGCTAGCAGCCAGGTAGGAGAGCCAGAATAAACCTTGCCCCACTGTTTTTATTTTGAAGCCAAGAAAGAAGAACAAGCTACGTGAAGAAGAGAGTTATGTGTTTTTAGATGATGAAAATGCAGTGAGCTATGCATCTATTTATAGCAAAGCTACCCAGTTTAAAACTGCAGCAACTTTGCCCAGAAAATTCTGGTTGGAATCAAATCCCCAAGGCATCCGTTGCTGGTGATTCTCTTGACCGGAAATAAAGCACCAATATTGTTACAAACGGCTATTAGTGGGCGACTATTAAGCAATAAGACAAGGAGATATCTGATGTATTATGGTTATGATAATGACTTAGTTTTCATCCCAAAAAAAATACACCTGTTTACAAAAAGATAACCCCTACCATTGCCCGAGCACGGCGGGTGGGCGGGGTGTGCACACATGTGGTGTTCATTCTCTCACCCGTGACTTAACTTAAATGTGAGGGTTTACATAAACCTATTTAAACCCTTTGAAACTCTCCTCCTTTTCCTTTATGGGATAGCACCCGAACATATTTCAATATGATTGTAATTTTCCTATAATACTTATGTTTAGCTTGTATCATTTTTCCAACAATCCCCCACAAAGGGTACAAGCGGAAGAGAAAGATAGGAATAGATTGGGCAAAGGGAATTAAGCTTTTTAGTGCCGATGTCTTGCTACTTGAATTGTCATCTAGTGTAACCCAAGTTTAGGACCTAACATCTTGCAAGGCGACTTTCATCTTGAACCTCACAAGGGGTTGTATAGTCTTCCACTTAGACACATACCAAACTCCAGATCTCGGCAACTCCTGTGATTTGGCCCATTTTATTGGCCATGCCCTCGGCTTGGATATTCATAGGCACTTTAGAAGATAAGTCTTAAACCTTCATGGGGAGTGGCCATACTCCCACACCTACATAAGTGGATCCCATCAAGCGTGCGTTACCGCACACCACTAAAAATATGGATATGGGTCCATTAAGAGCTAAGGCTCAGCCTTAACACCTTGGTAACATACAAGCAGTGTCCATTAAGTGCAAGTCTTGCTTACATCACCAAACATATGGCTATGGCCCAGTCTTCACACTATTACACCATAGGGAGGGGAAACATAAAACACAGTGCATTTCTTATAATAAAACTATGAATTTTTACATTGAACCTGTTAAAACTTGGTTGGATACATCACAATTTATTCATATGAAGACTTCAATCCCATCCCCCTCGATATTTCTACAATCATTTTACGACAAAGGCCTTTTGTCAACGGATTCGCAAGATTCTTTTCAAACTTTACATACTCTAGTGATATCACTCCACTTTCTAGAAGATATTTCACAATCTTATGTTTGAGACGAATATGCCTTCTCTTGCAATTATAACCTTGTTCTTTGCTACAACAATTGCAGCGTGACTGTCACAGTGAAGTGATACTGAGGGAGCTGGAAGTCCCCACAATGGCACGTCTCCTAACAAACTTCTTAGCCACTCGGCTTCATGACCTGCCAACTCAAGAGCAATGAACTCAAATTCCATAGTAGACATAGCAGTACATGATTGCTTAGACAATTTCTAAGATATAGCACCTCCAACTAGTGTGAACACATATCCACTAGTGGAATTAATTTCACCATTATCAGACACCCAATTGGAATCACAATATCCTTCTAAAACACAGAAAACTTTCTCTAATTAAGTTCCCAATCCATAGCTCCTTTCAAATATTTAAGCAATCTTTTAATGCATTCCAATGCTCTTGATTAGGATTATGTGTGTATTTTCTGAGTCTACTTACAGCATATGCAATATCAGGTATAGTATAGTTCATCAAAAGCATAACACTGCCAATTATTTTGTCATACTCAGATTGGCATATAGTAACACCTTTATATTTAGTTAAATGTACATTAGAATCATAAGGTGTTCTTACATGATTAGCATTCAACATATCAAACTTTCCAAGTATCTTCTCAACATAGTGAGATTAGTTTAGGCTTATACCTTTGGGAGTTCTCACAATTTTAACTCCTAAAATTACGTCTGTCTCACCCAAATCTTTCACATCAAATTTGGAGCACATAAAATTTTTCATTTCATTGACAACATTCAAGTCAGTGCCAAATATTAACATATCATCAACATATAGACAAACTATTACACATCCATTTGAATTAGTCCTAAGATACACACAAGAGTCTCCATTATTTACACGGAAATTTTTTGCAATTAGTGTGCTATTAAATTTCTCATGCCATTATTTATGTGTATGTTTAAGACCATATAAAGATTTAATAAGTTTACAAACTTTCTTTTTATTACTAGGGATGACAAAGTCCCCCAGGTTGTTCCATGTAAATCTCTTCATCTAGGTCACCATTAAGAAATGATGTTTTGATATCCATTTGATGTACTACCAAATCATGAATAGACGCAATAGCAAACAATGTTCTAATCGTGGCTATTTTAGCAACAGTTCAATAAATATCGAAATAGTCTACCCCCTTTTTCTGGGTGTAACCCTTAGCTACTAACCTTGTCTTAAATTTATTTATTGTCCCAGCAGCCTTCATTTTCCTTCTAAATACCCATTTACAACCTATTGGTTTACATCCTCTAGGAAGGTCTACCAATTCCTAGGTATCTGTTTAAGATTGATTCTAGTTCGCTATTAATAGCTTCTTTCCAAAATGTTGAATCGGCTGACCTTACAGCCTCTTCATAGGTTTTGGAGTCTTCTTCTAACATATAGAAACTTACGGTTTCTTTATTTATGAAGTTATCTTCTGCTAGGAAAGTGGTAACAAAGTCGGGCCCAAAGTTGGTTTCTTTCCTAGCTCGTTTACTCCTTCTAGTTTCAGGCATGTCTATATCGTTGGTATAATCATGGTGAAAAGTCACATTATGAGAAGGCAAACCTTATGGTTGTGCATCATTAGATTTCAAGAGGAAAATATATTAAAAAAAACTCAGCATCTCTAGATTTAATAATACTACCGCATGCATATGAATTGTTAGATCCTTTGATCAAAAAACGATAAGCAGCACTATGATAAGCATACCCAATTAAAATAGAATCAATAGTCTTAGGTCTAATTTTACTTCATTTGAAGTCAGATAATCCAATCTTAGCTAGGCACCCCCACACTTTCAAGTATTTTAGATTAGGTGCATGACATTTTCACATTTCAAATGGGGTTTTATTTAACTTTTTATGAGGAACCTTATTTAGCACATGACAAGAAGATAATATTGCCTCCCCCCACATGCTATCAGGTAGTCCAAAACTAATGAGCATATTATTCATCATGTTCTTTAAAGTTTTATTTTTCCTTTCAGTGATGCCGTTAGATTGTGGACAGTAAGGAGGGCTTTGCTCATGTATTATCGCATTTTCTTCACATAATTTTTCTAGAAAAGTCGGATCATATTCTCCTCTTCTATCGGACCTAACTCTTTTTATTTTCCTTCCTAGTTGATTTTCTACTTCACCTTTGCATTTTAAAAACATCTCTTATGCTTTGTCTTTAGTACTTCGGAGATACCATTGAGTATCTAGAGTGATCATCTACAAAGGTCATGTAGTATCTTTTTTCACCTCCACTCATTAGGCTTTTATAGTCTCCTAAATTAGTGTGAACTAGCTCAAGAAGTTCAGATTGTCTCTCGATAGACTTAAAGGGTTTTTTAGCATATTTAACTTCCACATCATACTTCACACTTATTAAAACTGGTATTACTGAAGTTAGGAATCATATTCATTTTCTTAAGTAGTTTAACTGACTCAACATTTATGTGTGTTAAGTGAGCATGCCACAGTTTAAGTGATTCAATAATATAAGCAGAAGATGTACTAGCATTATTATTCGTGGAAACAATATCAAGGACAAAAAGATCACCATTACAAAATCTCTTGCCCATAAATTTCCCATTCTTAGTTAGGACTAATTTGTCAGAGTCAACGGATAATTTCAGACCAGCTTTAATCAAAAGACTTCCCAAAATTAGATTCCTACGCATATCAGACACATGCAACACATTTGGTAAAGTAAAAACTTTCCAGAAGTTAGTTTTAAAGAAATCTTCCGTTTTCCGAGCATAGGCGCTACTGCAGAATTGCCCATGTAGACTATCTCTCCATCGATCGCCTTTTGGTACTCTTGAAACATGTTTCTATTTGTGCAAATATGCCTGGTAGCCCCAATGTCCACTATCCACTCAGTCATGTTGTTTACCAGGTTCATTTCCGAAACAACAGCTACAATTTTCTCCGTTTCTACAAGGTGGGCTTTATGCTTTGGGTCAGTCATGTTGTTTACCAGGTTTACTTCTGAAACAACAGCTTTGGGTCCTTGGACTGGTGCCTTTTGCTTCTGCAATCCTTAGCAATATGTCCACCTTTTCCATAATGATAACAATCTCCAAGGAATTTGCTGTTTGACTTTTGAATCTTTCCTCTAGGTTTGAAGTTTGAATAATACTTTTTTCCCTTGTTCTTAAACCTGTCATTCGCACTAGGCCTTGCCTCGACAATATTAGCTTTAGAAAAATCTGAATATGAGTGCCCCTTTGTCCTTAATCCTATTTTCTTCTTCGATTTTCAAATGGTTGACTAACTCCTCTAATTTCAGGTCCTTCTTTTTGTGCATCAACAAATTTCTATAGTCCTTCCAAGAAGGTGGAAGTTTTTCAATTAAAACATAGGCTTGAGTTATTTCGCAAATTTTAAGGTCTTTTGACAAAAGAGTAGTTACTATATTTTCATATTCATGGACTTGGTCAACTATTGATTTACTGTCCACGAATTTGAAATCTAACCACTTACTAAGGCATATTTTCTAGTTCCTGCATCGTCACCCCCATATTTTTTCTATAGGGAATACCGAATTTCTTTTGATGAGTCTAATTTTACATAAATGTCAAAGAGTCCATCACTCATGCAATGTAGCAAATCTCCCGTACATGTTCAGTTATCTACGGTGAATTTTTCTTCATACGTCTTTTTCTCATTTCACCTTCAGGTTCCTTTTTTCGTAAAGTACATAATCTATACAAACTTGTTGTAGGAAAAATAAAATTTTCTGAGACCACCTCTAATAATTTTTCCCGTCAAGTGGTTCAACTTTAGACATGTCGGAAAAAGGTAATTTGGTTGCCATGTTTAAATATAGGTAAATTACAGTTAAAATACTATAGTAAATTATCAAAGTAAAAAATGTTGCACAGATCAACGAAAGTACTACGGTAAAAATTTCAGTAAAAATGAGCGAGCAATTTTAGCAGTTTTTTTTCTTTTTCGGCAGAATTCAGCAAAATATGCAATACATAGATTGTTGAAGTAAATAGTGAGAATAACACCAACAAGCAGCAAAAATTACTGAAATAATTGTAGAAAACAACAGTAAAAAAGAACCGTAAATTTAGCTAAAATACCCGGTTGTCCTGCAGCGAAGAAATATTGCATATATCTAAACACAGTAATCAAATAACAAGGAGAAGAGGATTATAATACCGAAGATATCACGCCGTGGGAAAAAACCACTGTTCTTAAAAATGATTTCGCCGCTACTTTGGTGCAAACAGCTGTACTGGTGGCCGTCTTCTAGGATTAACATGGTCCAACTAATAACGTGTACTCGCTAGTAGCTGGGTAGGAGAGCCAAAATAAACCATGCCCAAGTGTTTTTATTTTGAAGTTGAGAAGGAAGAACAAGCAACGTGAAGAAGAGAGTTATTTGTTTTTGAATGATGAAAATGCAGTGAGCTATACATCTATTTATAGCAAAGCTACCCAGTGTAAAACAGCAGCAACTTTGCCCAGAAAACTCCAGCTGGAATCAAATCCCCAAGGCAGCCGTTGCCGGTGATTCTCTTGACCGAAAATAAAGCACCAATATTGTTACAAAAGGCTATTAGTGGGCGACTATTAAGCAGTAAGACCAGGAGATATCTGATGTATTATGGTTACGATAACGACTTAGTTTTCGTCCAAAAAATAAATATAACCGTTTATAAAAAGATGACCCACACCCTCGCTCGAGCACGGCGAGCAGGCGGCCCACGTGTGTGTGGTGTCCGTTCTCTCACCTATGACTTAACTTAGATGTGAGGGTTCACATATACCTATTTAAACCCTTTGAAACTCTCCCCCTTTTCCAACATGGGATAGCACCCTAACATATTTCGATATGATTGTAATTTTTCTGTAATACTTATGTTTAGCTTGTATCATTTTTTCAACTGATATGACGCTCCAGAAGCATTGACCCGAGATCAAAGATGATGGAATTAGGCCGGCGGTTACTGGACGAGCTGAACATCCACGTAATAATGGATTTAATTTGGGGATCAGCGGGACTCTGATAGAGCGTGGGAGCTACTGTACTAAAATCAGTAAGGTTGATATTCTGCTCTTTTATGGTGATGATGTGTTGCCTTGGTTGTATCAGTGTGAACAATTTTTTTTAATTGACAACACTAATGAGCTAATTAAAGTTAAACTTGTATCTATTCATATGAGAGGTGAAACATTAAAGTGGCACTTGTCTTTTATGTGTAAACATCATCAAAATAAGTATATTAGATGGGAAGATTATGCTGAGTCAGTGAAGGTCCAATTTATGGATGCTTATGAAGACCCGATGTTCAAATTGGTTAATTTGAAACAAAGTGGGTCAGTGAAGAATTATTTGCGCAAATTTGATTCAATGGCTACTAGAATTGATTTGTCTAAGCCTCATTTGATGAGTTGTTTTTTAACCAGGTTGAGAGCCGATATTCAAGCTGCAGTCCGAACTTCTTGTCCCACGAATATACGCCAAGCCACTTGTTTAGCGAAACTCCATGAAGCTGCTACTGAGGCTTTGGCACGTCAAATTAAACCTCAGTACAAAACTCCAGCATTACTTCCAATATCTTCTATCCTGCCTAAATACCCAAATCAGGTGAATAATCATTTCACTTTGAGGACTACGAGTCAGGGAAATACTGGTATGGGGTATAAAGCTTCACCGCGAATCATCAGCTACCGCAAACCAATGGTGCTACCCGAACTCAAAAGACCTTATAAGCGGTAGTAATGAAGGAAAAAAGAGCTAAAGGACTGTTATTTTTGTGACGAAATATACACTCAAGGACATAAGTGTAAACAACGAGGGCCCCAGTAATTTTTGGTAGAGCTTGATGATGACAAGGATGAAAATGAGTCTGATGATTCTGCACTTGTTGAAGAACTGAACGTAGATAGTAGTGCCCACATTTCAGTTCATGCCGTTACTGGTGTTTCAAACTTTAACACAGTGCGTGTTACCGGGTACTATGGAAAGAAGTCGATTCACATTCTTATTGATAGTGGGTCGACTCACAACTTCTTTGATGTGTCGTTAGCAAGGCAGTTGGGGTGTGGAATTGAGGAGATTCCTCCATTAGCTATTTCGGTGATATCCAATTCAATTTTCATCAGTTGAGAATGGAACTTCGGGTGCAAGGAAGATGTATATGCCTTTGTTGGAACGTTGCGGGTAAATGTAAAACAGTAGG
This sequence comes from Simmondsia chinensis, assembly GCA_018398585.1. Taxonomy (NCBI): domain Eukaryota; kingdom Viridiplantae; phylum Streptophyta; class Magnoliopsida; order Caryophyllales; family Simmondsiaceae; genus Simmondsia; species Simmondsia chinensis. Next base: position 39,502,009 of record JAGTTD010000001.1, read on the forward strand.
AGTTCGAGCTTTCGAGAAGAATTTGCAAGGCTTTCCTCATGTTGCATTGATTCAAGTCATTCCAATAAGGGAATGTGAACCACCCGACATCGCTACTTGCTTCCTACACCTTACTGCGTAGCAAAATGAGAGCCCTAAGGTTGAATTTGCAGCAGTGAATCAGGTTCTGCAGCAGTTTAAAGATGTGTTTGAGGAACCGCGAGACTTAGCCCCCACATCGACCTCAGTTTGATCATCGAATACCTCTTAAGTTAGGCACAAATCCGATAAATCAATAACCATACCGATACTCAGCATTTCATAAGAATATAATTGAAGACTGGATCTGTGATTTGCTCGAAAAAGGCTTTATATGCAATAGTAATAGCCCGTTTGCTTCCCCGGTTGTGTTGGTGAAAAAGAAGGACGGTACATTACAAATGGGTGTTGATTATCATGAGTTGAATAAGGCAACAATCAAAGATAAATTTTCTATTCCCATTGTAGAAGATTTGCTTGGGGAGTTAGGGGGTGCAAGCTACTTCTGAAAGATAGATTTAAGATCCGGACATCAAGTGCGAATGTGTGAGGAAGACGCCTACAAGACTGCTTTGAGAACACATTTCGATCATTACGAGTATTTAGTGATGCCTTTCGGGCTTACTAACGCCCCATCGACATTTCAATCTTTGACTAACTCAATTTTTGCTGAGCATTTGAGAAAATTTATATCTCATTGATTTACAGAGCATGGAACAACACATGGTACATTTGCACGTTATATGCGAAGTGAAGCAAATGCTCTTTTGTGGAGCGCCATGTTGAATACCTTGGGCATTATATTTCGGAGAAGGGTGTCGAGACCGATCTGAACAGAAGTCGAGGCAGTGAGACAGTGGCCCTTACTGCGCAATGTTCGGCAACTGCATGTGTTCTTGGGATTAACCGAATACTATCAAAGGTTTATTCGCATATACGGAGGCATTGCAAGGCCACTGACCGATTTGTTAAAAAAGGAAGGATTTCACTGGACATCACCCGCTCAAACCGTGTTTGAGCAGTTAAAAGATGCATTGTGTAAGGCTCCAGTTCTTCGACTTCTGGAATTCTCCTTGACTTTTGTAGTAGAGGCAGATGCAAGTAACATAGGTTTAGGGGCTGTTTTACAACAGGAAGGTCATCCTATTGTGCATATAAGTAAGGCTTTGGGTCCACGTCATATGCAACTTTTGGTTTAAGAGAAGGAGCTCCTTTCTTTGGTCAATGCTCTTCGGGAGTGGGCTCAATATTTGCATGTCAAGCCATTAATCATTAAAACGGATCAGAAAAGTCTCAAATACCTCCCTAAACAGAAACTGACAACTCCCTTCCAAGACTCTTGGCTCTCAAAACTCGTGGGCTTATCGTACGAAATACATTATAAAAAAGGGAGTGAAAATACTGCAGCGGATGCTCTCTCACTCTTGAATGACACAAATAGTTGTTGTCAGATGCTTTCAATACCAGATTTGAAATTGTACACACTTATTCAACTCAGGTGGCAGCAAGACCCAGTACTTAAACAGATCATCACTGCACTAGAGAATAATTCAGGGGCTTTTCTCAAGTATGACTGGTGTAACAAGCAGCTGCGCAGACGAGGGAAATTAGTGGTGGCGGTAGATCCAGAATTACGTAAGTTGATTTTAACTTGGCCCCATTCGTCACCTATGGGTGGGCACTCGGGTCGGGACTCAACGCTGCAAAGAGTTAAATCTGTTTTTCATTTGAAGGGTCTTAACAAGGACGTGCCTCACTTCATACGACATTGCCCGACTTGTCAAGTTTACAAATATGATGCTTTCGCATACCCAGGGTTTTTACGACCTCTACCTGTTTCGAAAACAATTTGGACCGATGTATCACTCGACTTCGTTGATGGATTACCAAACTATAAGGGAAGGAAGTCATATTGGTCGTTATGGATCGATTAAGTAAGTACACTCATTTCGTGGCATTAACACACCCTTATACCGCATTGACAGTGGCACAAGCTTACCTTGATAATAGTTTTAGGCATCACGGTATGCCTCATTCTATTTTCAATGATCGTGATCCAATTTTTGCGAGTGAGGTTTGGCAGGGGTTGTTCTCAATTCAAGGGTGGAGTTACTTTTTTCGTCAGCTTATCATCCCCAAATCGATGGCCAGACTTAGGTCGTCAACCGTTGTCTCGAGACATCTTTGCATTGTATAGCCGGTCATTCGCTCAAAGATTGGTCTCATTGGTTTGGTGGAATGGTTGTATAACACCATGTAGCATTCCTCCACCCATATGAAACCACCGCCCCCCGCCCCCCCCCCCCCCCCCCCCCCCCCCCCCGAGGTAGTCTATGGACAACCTCATCCTATTCACATGCCATATCTTCCCAGGGAAAGCAAAGTAGATGCTCTCGATAGGAGTCTTTGAGTGCGGGAAGAGATGATCAATTTTCTCAGGTTTCACTTGAATCGTGCTCGACATTGTATGGAGCAACAGGCAAATAAAAAGAGAAGTGATAGAAATTTTGAGATTGCATAATGGGTTTACTTGAAGCTTCATCCTTATAGGCAACACTCTTTGACTCAACAAGGTAATCAAAAACTTGCCCCTAAGTTTTACGGACCCTTTCAGATTACCCTTAAAATTCGACGGGTAGCCTATGCACTATAACTTCTGGCTCATGCAAAAATCCATAACGTCTTTCACGTCCCTCCTCAAGAAACACCATGGGCCTCTCCCTACTCACCTTATTGAGTTACCCACATAGCGGATCCTACTAACCCACAACAACCGGAAAAGATTTTGGATCGATGTATGGTCAAACGGGGATGACAAGCCGCAACCAAAGTCCTCATACGATGGGAAGGGCAAGGAGAGGAAGGGGCAAGGGAGTATTTGTTTGATCTGCAAAAGAAATTTCCGGCCTTTCACCCTTGAGGTAAAGGGTGGTTTCGAGGGGGGTGGTATAATACAGGCAAATAAATAAAGGCGCGTATATAGTTTGTGCTCAATATTGCTTCGGGAAGTTGACCACTATACTGGATAAGGTTGCTAGGCAGTGGAGGAATTGGGCTGTTATGATTTGGGTTATGGGTAGTTGGGCCATGGGAGTGTTTTGTGTGCTGGGTGAGTTGGGTCTTAATTGTTAACTTATGGTTGGGTTAGCCCCAATCACTTATATTTCCGTACTTATACTTCAATTACACATTTACCTTACATTTATGTCTCATTTCGTTTGCATTTCATTTACTTGTCTCTAAAACAGTGTTGGTTAGGTTGTAATTCATGATGAATGAACATGATACTTTCTTTCTCTAAATTTTCTCTCCTCTCGCTTCTCAATTTCATTGAACTCCATTGTTGACCTTCGAGTTCTCCTGGATTGACATTATCATAAACATACTTTCTTACCCTGAAGAGAAATTTAACCAAGTCTTTGTATACTCTTACGAGACTTAAGCTTAATTTTAAATTGTAACCTTAAAATTTGATTAGCAACATATATCTTAAAAGCTCTTATGATCATTTAAGCATATAATGACGCATTTATATTATATGATAATGTACTATCATATTTGATTATGTTTCTTGTAGTATACACCCTTGTAAGTTGAGGTCTTATATAAAATTTTTGTGAATCATGTAACTAATTTCAAGAAAATAATTATACTATACATTTAATCGAATCTTACGATTTCTATTTGATCCCACTATTCCGATTTCACAAGCTCCTAACAATTCTAAGTAGGATCCCTATATATATATAGTTATGAGAAAGTGAGAGGGTGAGAAGAATAGATCTTGGCCGTCCGTTATAATAAACGATCAAGATTGACCCTTTTTTATGGGATAAAAAAAAAAAAATTCTCCCTTCTACCTCCCACTTACCCTCACCCCAACCACCCACCACTGTCGCCACCACCGCCCCTCCTTTTTGTCTCTTCCAATACCCTTTTCTCTCCCTCTCATACCCCTTCACCCCGCTGCTCCTGCTAATCCACCACCGTCACTGCCCTTTCTTTTCCTCTCTCTTCCAATACCTCTTTCCCTCACCCCCCCCCCCCTCCCCCCAATTAACCATTTACACCCGCTATTCGCTGCCTTTAACCATCTACTGCCCCTCCTTTTGTATTTCTTCCAATACCCCTTTCTCTCTCCTCCTTACGTGCGTGGGTAAAGGGATATGGTGGAGAGAGAGAAAGAAGTATGGTCAGAATGACAAAAGGAGGGGCGGTGGATGGGCGATGGCAGTGGGTGGCAGGGCAAAGGGTTGGATGGGGGGAGGGAACAAAGGGGTATTGGAAGACAGAGGAAATGAATGGGCAGTGGCATTAGCGGTGGGTGGGCGACGGTGGCGAAAAGCGGTGCGGCTGCAGCTACGGGTGGCAGAGAGAGAAAAAGGAAGGGTTGGGGGCAAAGAAAGAGAGGCACTACAACAAAAAAGGGTGATTCTCGGTCCATAATTATTGGCGTTTGTGCAAACGTCGAGAAATCTCGGCGCTTAAATGCGTCGAGACAAAGCATCGAAAATTCTCGGCGCTTTTAAATGACGCAAACAATATCGGCTTTTATAAGCGCCGAGAATATTGTCTGGTATATATACCCCCGCAAACCCTAACCCTCATTTCTCACCTCGCCGCGCCACTGAGAAAATCGACTCTCACACCCTCACCCTCTCCACCACGTTCGTCTCTCACCCTCACCTCCCGATTTCCAACCGCGTCGTCTCCACCGCCAACGTTCGCCTCTCACCGTCGCCGCCAGCGTTGGCCTCTCACCGTCGCCGCCAGCGTTCGCCTCTCACCGTCGCCGCCAACGTTCGTCTCTCACCCTCACCTTTCGATTTCACAGTTGCTCTTGCTTTGCTGTTAGTATGTGATGTCCTTGCCCTAGTTTCGATTTTTATTTTTATTGGACTGCTTATTCTTCTAAAAGTGTTATATCATTTGAGTTGGTTAAAGTAGTTGTATTATAGTTTTGTATTATCTTTCCCCTGCTTCATGCGCATCCTTAATGCTATGGTTCGAATGATTCTATCGTTGCATCTCATCCTTTGAATTGATTAATACAAAAGATTGTTGTTTTGACGAAATTCTTATGCTACTGTGTTTGATTGATGTTTAAAATTATGTGTTGGTGGTGCTTGTGAGTTCAATTTGTTAATGTCAGGGAGATTAGATATCGATTTCATAATTTTTGAATTTGGAAAAATAAAACTTTGTTGCTATATCCCTTGTTTAGATGGATCCTTCACATTAGAGGATTAAAATTGATTAAGGAACTCATGTATCTTACTTTAATTTCTAACTTCTCCTAAGTCCCATTAATTATTTGTTTTTGTATTTGTATATATTTTGATTGGTTGATTAAATATTTATCTTATGAACTCTAACTTTTTTTCAATTTTTAGATAATTTGATTGCACTACTTAATATTTAGAGATATGGATACGAGTTGGATCACGCAACCAAGGATTAGTCAAGCTTATATTGATGGTGTCATTGAATTCATTAAGTTGGCTAAAGAAAATCTTATAGAAGGAAAAACTCGATGTCCATGTAATAAATGCAAAGTAGCCAAATGGTTCTCATTAGAAGATGTGGAATATCATATCCTTTTTAAGGGTTTTTGGCCAAAGTATAAGAAATGAATTTTTCATGGAAAAGAAGATATTATTCAATAATTGAGATGTAATAGTCAAACATCTACCAATAATAATGAGGGAAGGGCCATAGGTCGAGATGATATTGGTGGATTACTACGAGAAAGTATCGGAGTTGATATTCCTCCCTCCACAAGTCAACCCCATTTGTCTGATGAACTGATTGGTCAGACCAAGTTCCTCTTGAACAACCCAACCAATCTCTTGAGGAGAAAGCCAAGTATAAGAAGATATTGGAAGCTTCTAATGAAGAACTATATCCAGGCTGTAGCGCATTCTTCAAATTGTCATTTCTTTTGCACTTGTTTCACTTGAAATGTATGCATAGTTGCTGAGTCCTTCACGATGTTGCTAAGACTTCTTGTTGATGCATTTCCCCAAATTATGGTATTTCCATCATCTTATTATGAAGCTCAGAAAATGATCAATGAGTTGGGTCTTGGACATGAAAAGATTCATGCTTGTCCAAATAATTGTATGTTGTATTGGGGTGAAATGTCTGAAAAAGAGAGTTGTCATACATACGGCATCTCAAGATGGAAGACAGTTAAGGGTAAGGAAGATGACAGTTGTAGTGATGAAACTATGTCAACCAAGAAAGGAGAGCCCGCTAAGGTTATGCGGTATTTTTCTTTGATTTCAAGGCTCAAAAGATTATACATGTCATCTAAAACAGCCGAAGATATGAGATGGCATGAGATAGACCGTTTAAAGGATGGGAAATTAAGGCATCCTGCAGATGGCTTAGCTTGGAGGGCATTTGATGCTCGGTATCCGGAGTTTTCTTCAGATCCTCGTAGTGTTAGGCTTGGTCTTGCTAGTGACGGCTTCAATCCGTACCGTCTTATGAATACTACTTATAGTACATGGCCAGTGGTGTTGATCCCATACAACTTGCCCCCATGGCTATGTATGAAGCAATCGTCATTCATTCTTTCTTCGATTATTCCTGGGAAATCGGGCCCTGGACTTGACATTGATGTGTACCTACAACCATTGCTGCATGAGTTGAAATTGTTATGGGAAGGTATTGATGCATATGATGCCTATAGTGGACAAAACTTTAGGATGCAAGGGGCTATAATGTGGACTATCAATGACTTTCCTGCATATGCTATGTTGTCTGGTTGGAGTACAAAGGGCTACACAGCTTGCCCTTATTGCACTAAACATACACATTCTTATAAGTTTGGGGGCAAGATTTGCTATAATGGACACCGTAAATGGTTACCTAATAATCAACCTTTTCGATCTCAGAGTCAATTGTTTGATGGGACAATGGAGTATTCTTGTGCTCCTACTCCGGCATCAGGGACTGATATCTTGAAAGCACAAGAACAAGTTCGTTACAAGTACGGAAAAACCCAAAAGACTAGTAAGAAGAAAAGAGAAACGCACCACATAGACAGTTCAATAGAAAGAGTGGACAATGAGGAAGTGCTTTGGAAGAAAAAAAGCATATTTTTTGACTTATCATAGTGGGAGTACAATCTCCTTCGACATAATCTTGATGTCATGCACATAGAGAAAAATGTGTGTGATAATGTTCGAGGGACGCTATTACATATGGAGAGAAAGACTAGAGATGAAGAAAAGGCAAGAAGGGCCCTTGAAGAAAGGAACATAAAGCCACATCTTTGGCTACAACCTCGTCCTAATAGAGATCCGTACATGCCTCCAGCTTCTTACTATATGTCTTCAAATGATAAAGAACGGTTTCTAAGAGTTCTACAGAAACTTAGGGTCCCAGATGGATATGGATCTAACATCTCTAGATGTGTAAAGTTCAAACAAAGAAAACTCTTAAACCTTAAGAGCCATGACAACCATGTTCTTATGCAAGATATTCTTCCTGTAACTTTACGAGCATCCAATGCCACACAAGTCATTGAGTTGCTTTCAGACTTGTCTTCCTTTTTCAAATACTTGTGTTCTACGACCCTCGACCCAAATATGCTCGATCTTTAACAATCGAACATTATTCTTACACTTTGTGAGATGGAGATGGAATTTCTACCTATATTTTTCACAGTCATGGTTCATCTACTAATTCATTTAGTAGAGGAGGCTAAGCTTGGTGGGCCTGTTCACTATAGATGGATGTATCCGATTGAAAGGTTAGCCGATAATGCTTCATTTACTTTTATCTCTCATATTTGGTATCCAGTAATTGATCTCACGTGTTATCTATATTTATGTAATAAAGGTATTTGTCCCATTTGAAAGCATACGTAAGTAACCAGGCGCGGCCAGAAGGGTCCATTGCTGAAGGCTACATCATAGAGGAGACTATTACATTTTGTTCTAGATACTTAGAAGGTGCTACGACCATTTTTAATAGACCTAAAAGAAATAATGATAATATTTCAAGTATGGGTAAATACTTGTTAAACTCTGGGGGTCGTGCAATTGGAAAAGAGAAAATTGTTCGCCTTGATATGAGAAGTAAGGAACAAGCGCATCGTTATGTGCTACTTCAGCTAGATGAAATCAAGGAACTTCGTGAGTAAGTGTTAATAGAAGCAACTTTGTCAATATTAATTATTTTTTTTTAACCTACTAATAATTTCCTTATTATAGTGAATTTTTAAGTGAAAAACGACGAGCATATTTCCATAGAGGTCAATCTAATGCAACATTAGAAAATCAGTGGATTGTTGAAGAGTTTTCTGAGAGGCTTCAAAACCAGGTTAGTATATTTTAATCGATGTTGAAGTTGATATTATATATTCACCATTAATTTTGATACTATCTTTTATTCTATTAAGGTGCACAAAATTGATGCAACTACCGAAGAAGGCTGATTGAGAAGGGCTTTAGGTGGTGGGCTAAATCAGTATGCTAAAAGAATGAAGGGCTTTGTCCTCAATGGATACAAGTTTCATACAGAAGATCGTGAACGCTATATGAGGACACAAAATTCTGGGGTCATGGTCGTAGCTGATGGACAAGTTTACTATGGCAAATTGACAGACATATATGAACTAGACTATTATGGGAGTTATAAAGTTGTCATTTTTCGTTGTGATTGGGTAGATATAAATAGGGGCTTAAGAACATTTAGAAATGATGGTGCTTATGTCAACTTCTCTAAGTTGATGCATACGGGTCGATTGTTGAAAGATGATCCATTTTTCATCTCATCTCAAGCAAAGCAAGTTTTCTATATTCAAGATGAGATGCCAAAGGGATGGTATCATGTCATTAAGACTAAACCTAGGGACTTGTATGATCTAGGCGAGATTTGATCTTTGTTTTTTTAGAGTTGTGAAATAATGTTACGTGTTGTTTCATTTTGTCCATGTATGTTAGTTTTCTTTTGTACGTGTTGTTTTATTTTGTCCATGATCTTTGTTTCATTATTGATTATTTGTTTTATGGAACATATTTGCTTCTCATTTTATTTTTGTAAGTTCTATTATACATCTACTAATTCTTTTATTTTTGGAAAAGCGTGGATTCACAATGAGGAGGTTTTTTAGAAGTGGCAAATCAGTGCAGTCCTCAACAGCAACACCGGAACATGAAGGAGGTGATGACAGTCAGCCAAGACCGTCAACATCTTAAGCAGAGGGGCCAGTGAGGGAAGTTGGTGTTTGGTCCACTGACGTGCCATTTGATGAGAGGGAGCTACTTTAACTTATTGGTAAATGTTTTCAATTTTATAGAATTAATTATGGTAATAATTTTCTAATCGATTAGAAAAGTAATGGTATATCTTAATCGTTAATAGATGGCCAAGGTAACTTGAGTACCTTAAGGACGATACCAGTTAAGGAAGTATGGCATCTTCCTGAAGGTGTAAGAATTATTGTGCGGTTCAATGACCTACGCCAACCAATTAGAAAGGGTGGCGATTTGTTTATTCGGTTTATTGGAGAGGTTGCAAAAACGGGACGGTTTTGTCCGCTCGGAGTAAGAGATTGGCGTACGATGAATGACCAATACAAAGCAGAAGCTATTGAGGTTATTCGAGTAAGTATTATTTATGTCTGAAGTTTACTTTATATATATGATATATTATGTATGCTGAAGTTTCTGAACTTTATCATTGTATTAATTAAGGTTTTATACTCTTACTTGTGTTAATTTAATTCAATAGTATAATTGGCAATAGGTTCTTCCATCAAATTTTACTGCTCGAGTGAAATGTGGATATAACATTGAAATGTGGTTGCTCTCTTACTAGTACAACTACTGCTTTATGCCTTCTTACTATTCCCTTACCTTTTTGTGACATTATTGTTGGATTTTATGTTTTAGGGAAAATTTTCAATGCCCAGTGATGTATTGATTGATAAATCGATACTACAACATCTTGGCAAAATGTGGAGGGGTTATACGACGACTTTGAAAGCACAATATTGCCAAGGGAACAAAACTGATGCTGAAGTTATTGCAACAGTGCCACGAGAAGTTAATCGTGACCAATGGATAACTTTGGTACATTTTTGGTTTTCTCCACAAGGCAAGGTAAAATAATTTCTTTTTAAGTAATTTTTGATTGGTTAAAAAGGGGGAAGCAGATTGATATTGATTATGAATGTAAAGTTTTTCTGGGATTGATGTTGATTTCCAATGTCAGGAGAAGAATAAATGCGGCAAAGAAGCACGTGGCAAGCAGAATCAGTTTCACACGACTGGTTCAACAAGTTATGCGAATAAAAGAGATAGTTTTGCAAGGATTTCAGTATATGTTTAGTGTATTATTACTATCTACCTGTTAAATTAGTTAAGACTTATGTTGACGTGTTGATTGTAGGAAATTAACAAAGGGAGGAAGCCCACCAGTATAGAGTTTTACCAGGAAACTCATACCAGGAAAAGTGGTGGCTTTTTTGAGAACACGGTTTCACAAGAATTTATGGTGGGTTTATTATTATCTCACATTTCTTTTAATTTAAATATATTTAATGTCTTTTTCTCTTCTTTGTAGGATACAGCTAGAGAAATAGTCGAGGCTCGACTTGGATCTTCTTCCAGACCTTGATCAGAAATCGAGGAGGAAGTATTTACCGAGTTAATGTATGAACAGGAAAATTCGGGCTATCGAGCGGTAGGCTATGGATTTGGCGTGAAGAGGAGTGATATATACGGAGTCAGGGCTGAACTAAAGAAAAGGGAACTCGATCGTACCGGTGATCATGTCGAAGTGCAAAATATGAAAATAGAATTGGCCAATGTAAAGCAGCAAATGAGAAGGCTCCTACCCATCTATGATGCTGTTTCTTCTGGCCAAGCATCATATGAAATGATAGCAGAAGGTCGAGCAATTATTACTGCGGTTGCTGATCCGGTAAGATAATCTATTTAATTTGTATTTGTTTGTACTATAATACAAATAATTGCCTTTCTAATCCTTTGTAAATAATGAAATTGATGATGTGAATGATTGAGACAAAAGGCGGCATTGGGGTTGGTACTTTTGGGAAACTACATGAATTTACCATGTGAAGCAAAATTTTGGATCAGATATGCTTGTCTTGCTGCTCGATAAGATGGTTTGGTTTTTGGATGTTTTGACACTTCTTCTACTAAATCTTTTCTCTAATATCTTCATTGATAATTCTCTTTCAATTTTTCCCATATGAGGAATAACCTAACTTTAGACAACAAGATATAATTTGAATCATGTGTGTTGTGCTTTGCAAGATGTGGCCGAGAGTGGAATCTCATGTGCTATATTGTCACCTTAAGATGTAGCAGACTCTTCATTTGCTTCAAACACATACTAGATGGAAATGAGAATGGAGGGCAAGCTAAATAGGTGGCAATCACATGATATGGAAGTCATGAGATGCAGCACGACCTAGGCCTCCCTCTATCTACTCCTACTTCCCTTTCAAAAGGGATTGTGGACACTTGAGGGTTGACGGGTTCCGATGAATGATTTCATGTGCTCATTGTTATTGATTTATGTGATAGTAAACTAGTAGATTGATATTTTGTACATAAGTAATGTTATTATTGTGTTGTCTATACAGGGTAGAGATGAATCGGGATCAGGTGATGGTAAACCCTCAAATTTTTTTGCATCTCCAAGCACGCCAAGCTCATTCGGTTGATTGATATATTTGTGAAGAATGTACTTGACTAAGTTAGCATTGTATTTTTTTTTTTTTTTTTGGTTGATATTAGATTAATTATGTTGATATATGGAATGAAAAAAATCTCAAATTTTGTATTGAACTATCAAAGTACATTGACAATGTTGTAATATTTTGATTGTCGAATTCGGAGTCTTATGAAAAATTTATCAGTTTAGTTGATATTTTTTTATTGAGTAATTATATATATATATATATATATGTGTGTGTGTGTGTGTGTGTGTGTGGAAAATATGCACAAATAAATAGGCAATACAGGCTGTTTGTAAAATATCCATGCTAAGAAGAGAAAATAGGGTATTTAAAAAACTCGAAAAATCTCAACATTAAAAAACTCCGAAAAATATCGGCGCTTATAAACGCCGAGAGTTTCGGTGCTTATAAGCGCTGATATTTTTCAGCATTTTTTATTCTTGGCATTTTCTTTCTCGGCGCTTGTCCCAAGCCCCGATAATGAAATTCTCGGTACTTTTTTGTGCCGAGAATTGCAAAAAAAAGCGCCGAGAATCTACCTTTTTTGTTGTAGTGAGGGAAGAGGGAGGCGGGGTGGGGAGGCTTTTTTTTTGGTACCCCATAAAAAAATATCAATATTAGACGTCTATTGCAATGGATGGCCAAATTAGCCCCTCTCACCCTCTCACTTTCTCATAACATTAGCAGTTTCTATCTAAAATTAGTCATACTTTTATAAAAACGTGAACAAATTGGAGCATACCTAAATAATAAAATAATGAAATATTATAGTACTTTATTATATATATTAAGGATATACATGTACTTAGAACCTCCAAGTACCCATGTTATTAGGTCCCTAAATTTAATATATAAAATATTAGACTCATTGAGTTGAATCAACAGCTCAAATATTAAAAGAAAGATAATACAAAATAACACATAAGAACATACTTAAAAATCATTCTCTTATGTGTCATGCCAATCAAATATTAGAAGAGGAATACCAACCAAATATGTGGACAAGTGCTAGATCTCATATAATGTGCAAAAAAAATTAGTTTATGTCTAACATAAAGCTGAAAAAATTTACTTTGGCTAATATAATATCGTTGTTTTACTTTTGCTATTATAGTGCTAAAAAATTCATATAATGATAGTTTAGTATTTTATTAATATTTTTTATATATTAAAACAGTTTTATTTCTTCTCCACTTGCAAAGGTGGCAAGTGGGTTTCAAACTCCACCACTAGTGTTAAAAAATTAGCTCATTCCTAGTTTGGTGCCAAAAAATTCATTAATACTAGTATAATACCTTTCTTTTTAACTTCACAAGTACAATGCTAAATATATTCGCATAGACCTAATTTAGTGATTGATGTATCATTCTTCCATATATAATATTATTGTGAATCCAAGGTAATAAGCAACACACCCAATGGAATTGTTGAGTGTAAAGAGAATATAATACAATTATAACAGTATCCTTGGTCTAGATATAAGGGACATGACAGGGAGCATATGATAAGATAGATATATTGAACCCATAATAGATCTAATCTATAGAATAATGCAAGTTATAAACCTAATATGTGAGATATTATCCTAATACCCGTCAATCTTAAGGGGGAACCAATGTGTAGATTAACCTTATAGTAGCAAAAGTACTTAATATACAACTCTTTCATGAATATGTCAACAACCTATTTCGTAGTTTGGTTATTTCGAACTTGGATGTCACTCTTCATCACCTTTCCATGAACATAATAAAAGTCAACATCAATATGCTTACTATGATCACTAGAGATAGGATTTACAGCAAGGTATGTGGCATATATGTTATCACAATAGATGATAACAAAAGGAGGGCAAAAATGACCATGATCGCACATAAGATATCAAATCCAATCATATTCAGCAACCATCTAGGCTGCAGCTCGATATTCAAACTTGATAGTGGACTCTGCAATAGTGGGTTGCTTCTTGCGCACTAGGACAAAAGATTAGAACCACATAAAAGAGAAAACCTAGTGGTGGATATGCTTGGTGTTAGGGCACCCACCCCAATCAGCATCAACAAATGCAGTGATGTTAGTACATGCGATGGTAAGGCCATGATCAGTGTTATGCTTGAGGTACCGGAGGATACGCTTCACCATCTGTTATTGAGATGACTTGGTAGCATGCATAAAACAGGACACGTGGTTAACAACATAAAGGTATCAAGAGGAGTCACGGTTAAGTATTGGAAAGCATGCATAAACCATGGCACTCACCCCAGTCAACATCAACAAATGCCGTGATGTTGGTACATGCGGTGGTAAGGCCATTGTTGGAATTTGGTTCCTAAATAGTCTAAACTATGTCCGAGTACAATGGCCAGAGAGAGCTAAGCTATTAGTCGCAAACAAGTTTGGCTGAATAAAATGTAAAATACTAAAATAAGAAATTTTACTTAAATCAAAATGTGTTTTATTTAAGTAAAATAAATTAAGTAAATATAAAAAAAAATTTAAAATTTTGCTGGGCTTGTTTTTTTTAACCAAGCTTCACTGGGAAGCTTTTCTCCGCGTTTCATTTTCCCGCCCAGCTTTGCCACGTGTCACGATGCGATTGGCCGGTTTTGAGGTTCAATCTTGGCCCTTTATTAGGGCGGTGGATCGTGCGGCAAGGAGGGGTGACACGTGTCACCCCATCCCGCCCCCCCCCCCCCCCCCCCCCCCGCCCCCTTCGTGTGCTGCTTATAAAAAGAGGGATTGAAGAGAGAGAAAAAATGGTGTGTGGTTCATTTTTTTGGGTCATTTTGACCGGTACTCTCCCTCTCTTCTCCATGCTCTTCTTCAACCTCTATGGGGTGTTCCTAGGGTTTGCCCTAGGGGTTTATGGTGCCAAAACCTAGCTGGTAAGGGATGGAGCTCGCCGGTGCTGGGAACCACGAAAGCAGATCATCTCGGGGATCTGGGATCGTGATGGTATAGCAGCTACCTAGCTCGGAGTTGGTAAATTTCTCTTACTCCCTCTTTTATTCTTAACTGATTCGGTTCTAAAGAGCTGTATAAAGAGAGGTTTGTAACTAACAGCTTAGGTTTTGATGTGAAAGTGCCTTGTACCATTTACACGGTTGTAAAGCTTAAATGATTAATAAAATAGAGCTCTCTAGTGGTAGGGGGACCGTGGAGTAGGCCATTTAGGGCCGAACCACGTTAAAATCGTGTGTACTATCTTTATTTCGTTATTGTCTTCTATCGTCGCATGTAATCTCAAATCAAAGCTTAGAGCATCAGTTTTAAAGACCACCATTTTACAAGATCCGAAAATGAACTAAGTTATTGTTGAAGTTAAAACCGGGTTTAACGAGATAACCTAAAAACAGTAAAGTTAAAACAATGGGCTTTGAACTTAGGCTGTAAAGAGGTTAGGTTTTATCAGATCAACTTTGACAAGAGTGTTTTGAGAACTTTAACCGGATAGAAATTGGTTTTAGAACTCGGAAGAACACCAATAGCCATGATCAGCGGTATGCCTGAGGTACCAAAGGATGTGATTCACCGTCTGTCATTAAATGACCTGGAAGCATGCATAAAATGGGAAACATGGTTAACAACATAAAAGTATGAAGAGGAAGCACAATTAAGTACAGGAGAGTATGTAACTCCTATCAATCGGATTGGCAAATAAATCTCCCTCCCTAAGGGATAGTTGAACCCAAGCCAGGAGAGAAGTTTGAGCAGGTTTAGAATCAAGCATGTCCTGCTTTTCAAGAACGTCGTTTGTATAATTATGTTGACTTGTTGCAAAAGAAAAAGACAATCACGTGTGTGTGTGGCTTAAATATCAAGGAAGTAATGCAAGGAGCCTAGGTCTTTCATGGCAAACTAGTTAGATAGCATGGAGAAGAACTCATGAAACCAAGAAGGGTCAGAGAGTGTAAGTATGATGTGATCTACATAGAGAAGTAGGCAGATTAGCCCAGTGGGAGAGCGATGTATAAAAAGACATGGATTGGCCTTTACGTTGAAACCCAAGACTGTACAGGAATGAGATAAACTTATGAAACCAAGCTCGAGATTCTAGTTTAAGACATAATAATACTTTTTGAAGACAACGCACATGATTATGAATTTAGGGTGAACAAAGTCTTGAGGTTGTTTCATGTGCACCTCTACATTTAAATAAGCATGTAAAAAGTCATGCTAGCATTAAGTTGGCAAGCGGTCCATGAATTTTTAACAATAAGAGATAAGAATCTAGAGAGCGGTAGGCTTGAAAATGGGACTAAAGGTTTTAAAGTGAGCTAAACCCTCATGTTGATGAAACCCTTAAGCACAATGTAGCTTTAAAACGATACAAAACCATTAGCCTTATGTTTGACCCTATATTTTCAAGTATTACCTATGGCATTTTGGGAAAGAGAGGGAGGTACGAGATCCCAAATGTGGTTTTAAAGTACAAAATTGAAGTCCTTAGCTAGGGCCTCTTTTCATTGAGGGTTTCAAACAACCAGTGAGAAGCAAGTGGATTTCTAAATCGTAGTAATGGAGGTAAGTTACTGGATGTGTTTAGACTTACAAACAAAGTCCCGTGTGCACAGGTGAACATTGTTCGAAGTATGATCAGTAGTGTGTAATGAAGGGTCGATGACTGGTGGTGTCTCAATGCTTGAGCCACTTGTAGGTGATTGGTAAGCGATTCCAAATCACCTCTTGATGGGGGGAATGGGCGAGGACTCGGGTCGATATTCGAGCTGAAGTTAGGGGAAACAACCTCAGACATACATAACTTATGGGGAGGGCAGAACTGGTGGTTACAATAAGCACCATAGTCACCTAGGGCATCAGCTATTGGTCGAGCGAAAGTGACTGGAGGCCATTGTTACTAGCAGTGTCAGTAAGCAGGAACACAAGAGTCCAACCCACAAGGGCAAGGGCTTTAGGCATGAGAAAGGGTACCTAACCCATAGTGGTACATTAGCCTTGTATGAGGCATCAAATGTCATTTTTGCACTAGACATTAGCTCGGGTAAGAGAAAAGATTTTCAATAAAATAAACATGATGAGTCATGTAAACACAATCCGTGATGGGATCAAGGCACCAATACCCATTATAGTGTGCCGTGCCACTAAGAAACACGTGAGGTGCTAACTTATGAGTAGTACGGGGCATGATGTTCGGATAACATGTACACCCAAAGATACAGAGAAATGTGTAGTTAGGTGCTTGTTGGAAGAGTTTTTCAAATGGAGATCGATTTTGCAAAAAAGGGATTTGCAATCTATTTATCACAAAGCAAGCACTTAATGTTGCATCGGCCAAAAAATTTAGTGATAAATGTGCTTGAAAAATTAGCATCCATTCCATTTTCACTTACATGTCAATGAATTAAATTTACTTAATTATGATAAATCATGTTAAGTTTAGTTAAAATTATGTTGTGTGTCTTGCATTTAACCCTTTGTCTCACTTTTTTGGGGAATTCTTTCGTTTTCAATTTCTTGCTTATTGTACCAACTGTATATACAGAGCACAACAAGTTCCAATTAAGCAAGATCTAAGCTTTTATTTTTTATTTTAGATTTTTTTTATGAGTTTAAAATAGAACAAATAAATAAAAAGAAAGAATAAAATAAAAGAAGAAAAGAGAGGAGCTTATTGATCCCCACGTGGGACACGTCATATGGAGGCAATCTTGGGGGGTTGAATACTAAATACTGGTAGAGAGTTTAGTGGAAACATAAGTGTGCGCATTATGGGGGAAGAAAAATAAAGATAGTGAGTTTGTGAGATTGTTCTTGTCTTTATGAGTGTGCATGACCACATATTATTATGACTAGAATTTGGTACAATGGGTTTTGCATAAAATTACATATTATAAATCTAAAATTTATAGTGAGGTTTGGATATCCGATTGGGCTTGTGGTTTTTTCCATCTAGTTGAAAGAGTGTGTCCATGTCAATGTGTTATTTTTGTCTGATTTTTATTGCTTCCATTGTGCTTGTGCAATTTTCTCTACAAGTGGTATCAAAGTGAATTCAATTTCGAGCCAAGAATTTGTAAAGATATTTAAAGGACCGATAATTTTATTAGAGGTACAAAGTTTGGGATTGGATTGTTTGATGGCAAGAAAAAGTTCACTTGTGGCGAATTATGGTAAAAGTCATTCTCGCTCAAAAAGGATTGCATAAGGAACTGCTTGACAAGAGGCCTAAGAAACCAACGATGATTAGAGAGAGTTACAAATGAAAGCGGCAAGCATGTATAAATGTGACAGGATTTTTGTGATTATATGCGATCACATATAATTTTAAGTAAATTTTGTGTATATTGGATTTTAGGTACAATTAGATATTGCAAATCCAAAGTTCACTGTGAGATTTTGATATTCGAGGAGAGTTTCCTCGTAAATTTTGGTTCACTATTCTATTCAGATTTTTTTGCATTCATTTGATTGTGTGATTTTCTCTAACAAGAGGTATTAAAGTGGGTTCAATTTGGAAGCCTGATGTTTTGTGTATTTTATACCTCATCCCTATGATATTTTCAGCTATTACACATGTGTTATGTTATAACTTCTGCATGTTTAAGCTTGGTATGTGTTGAAGCAATGACATCTTGAAAAGCAATGAAGAATGTGCTAAAATGGAAACATTCGAAGACTACCTAAAGAAACCCGACCACATGTGGAAAAAGGATCCATCAGGTCAATATTCGGTCAAGAAAAGTCTTCCCTTAGGCGCGCGGATCAATCGGCCAAGCACTTGGCAATCGATTTAGATTAAAACGAGAACAAAGTTAAATGAAGAGTATTCATGACTCAATAATATCCAATTCCACTGATGATATCATTGTGATCATGTAGAACTCTTCGAGTGCTTCAATGTGATATATAATTTGGCCCATAACTCCTTTCGGATCGAAAGTTACACGCAATTTAAGTTAATTGCATGTGCTACCGAAAAAGACGCGACATGCCCCTAGGGCACGCCGCCTTTATATAATGGGAGGGGGAGACCTAATTTTTCCCTTTTTTTTCTCTCTCCATTCACTTCTCCTCCCTCCTCAAGCTGCCAAGAGAGACCCGATTTTCACAAAAGCCAAAGCGCAAGTGGCCGAAGTACGGGAAAATCAAAGCCAGACTGAAGTCAACACCAATCAATGGAGTTCATCAAATCATGAGTTTTCTTTCCCTTTCTCCTTTTGAATTAGTGATTTGTAAAACTCTCATGGAGAGGTAGACTACTAGATTAGGGGTGAATGACGGTAGTCATCCGGATCATGGATTTATATTTTATTTATGATAGTGACTTGTGTACATATTTATGCAGTTTAGTGGAGAGTTTTATATTGATATTGGTCTTTTGTTTATGTCTTTGTAGTCATTGCTAGATTTTTTAGCATATTTGCGGTTTGTCTTGTGCTAATAGCCTAGACCATAGTATAACAGGTTTTCATAGAGCACAATCTTGTATACAAATTAATATTAAATTAAGAGTGACAAAGGAATTTGTTAATGCTACTAAAATAATCTATGCTTTACCTAGAATAATAAGATGGGATATGCCCTTAGATTAGATCTCTACCTAAGCCATTGTTTATAATATTAGCCCCGTATTCACTCACCCAAACACACATGACTTAGAAAGGGAGACCCAAAATGGTTACCCCTCAATGCTGCCAAACATCTAGGAGCCCATGATTAGGCGACCCACCGGGCACCCAAGGTGAGGGCAACGACTAGTCACCCAAGGTAAGGGCGACCACTGTTCACCCACGGTGGTATCCCAAGTCGGCCACGGCTGCCACCATTGGTCGCCCACGGTCGGCGACCATAGTTCGCCCAAGGTGAAAGGCGGCCATTGGTCGCCCACGGTGGCCCAATTTGAAGGGCGACCACGGGTCACCCATGGTGAAGGGCGGCCATTTGTCGCCCATAGGGTTTTGCCGTCGGCGACCACTGGGAAACCACAGGCCGCCCAAGATGAAGGGTGACCATTTGTTGCCCAAACCACAGGCCGCCCAAGATGAAGGGTGACCATTTGTTGCCCATAGGGTCTTGCCGTCGGTGACAACTAGGCGCCCAGGGAGCCCGTGGCCCTATATAAATGGGAGATGCCTTACATTTGAGGGGACACATTCTCTCCCCCCAGCTCTTTCTCTGGCACTCATTCTTTACCACTCCTACTCTCTACCACTCTCTCTCCCCTAAGGCAAGCCTCGTCTAAGGTACGCCACCCATGCCTCAGCCTCCTGTCATCCTTCACGGTCATCTCTGTGGAGAAATAACTACTCTAACCTTCTACTCTTCTCAGGC
The DNA here is from genome assembly GCA_018398585.1 of Simmondsia chinensis. NCBI lineage: Eukaryota > Viridiplantae > Streptophyta > Magnoliopsida > Caryophyllales > Simmondsiaceae > Simmondsia > Simmondsia chinensis. Next base: position 39,522,041 of record JAGTTD010000001.1, read on the forward strand.
TAAGTCTTTTATATCTTTTATATGTATTCATTACCTACTTTTATTATTATTTCATGAGAAAAATACTGACTTGAGCATTGAAGGGGTCCCCCAGTGGGTTACCCCGCAGGCCCCTCTAGTCATGTGTTTGACTGTTGTCGGAAATACCAGCCAGGCATGCAGCAAGAGCTTAAGTTTAGCTCGTTCTTACGAACCCCACCTCATACTGGACTCTCATACGGCGAATAAGCTCACTGGACAAAGTCATCATGAACATAATTGGCGCCATCTGTGGGAAGGATCACAAGCTCACACATGGCTTGATGTTTATTGCAAGGCTCAAGCGTTTAAGGGTCAAGTAAGGTAATTTTTAGTATTTTTCGAATTCCTTGGCCTTCTCTATAAAGGCCTATCTAAACAAAAATTCATAAAGGAAGTCCGATTGAACAAGATCAAATGTGGCTGCACTCTTTGCGCCCCTTTTTCATTTTTTCTTTAGGCAAAAAATCTGAAAAATCATTATTAGCACCTAGAACTCTTCAAAAGTTTCGTTTTGATATAAAATTTTATTTGCAACTCTTTACGGATTGAAAGTTATGTCCGTTTTGAGTTGCAAGGTAAGTTGTACGCCTTGTATACGTCTAGCTAGCCTAAATCCTTTTTCGGGTACTTTCTGTCATCAAATGTTCAAAAACTCCATGTGTAAGCTTCCTATTGGATGTATTCCTATGTATTCAAAAATTTAAATGGGTTCCGAGAGCTCCTCAAGAGATTCCTTTTGATATAAAATTTGATCCGTAACTCTTCATGGATTGAAAGTTATATCCGTTTTAAGTTGCAAGGTAAGTTGTACGGGTTATATGTGTCTAGCTAGCCTATAGCCTTTTTGGGTACTTTCTGCCATCAAACATTCAAAAAATTTATATGGTACCTAGAGCTCCTCAAGAGCTTCGTTTTGATATAACATTTGATCCGTAACTCTTTAAGGATTGAAAGTTATGTCTGTCTTAAATTGCAAGGTAAGTTGTACGCCTTGTATGCATCTAGCTCGGCCAAAGCCTTTTTCATGTACTTTCTATCATCGAACATTGAAAATTTATATGAATATCTAGAGCTCTTCAAGAGCTTCGTTTTGATATAAAATTTGGTCCGTAACTTTTCACATATTAAAAGTTACGCCTATTTTAACTTGTAAGGTAAGTTATATGTCTTACCCACACCCAGATCAATTTTCGGGCCCTTTCTTTTATTAAAAAGTTCAAAAACGTTTTATAGGTGCTTGGAGCTCCTCAAGAGCTTCATTTTGATATAAAATTTGGTTCATAACTCTCCATAGATCAAAAGTTATGCCGGTTTTAATTTGTACGATAGGTTATCTAACCACAACGGCAATCTGTTGACTTGATTAATCTTTTTTATGCTTTCTTTGATCAAAAGCTCAAAAATTAGTGTAGTTGTATAGAAATCTTCAAGAGATTCATTTTAATGAATGAGGAATTAAGAATTATGTTTGTTTAAGTCTCAGGGTCAACTTATATAAGCCACCAATCTCTATCCTGTTGGATAAATGCTAACCACGTATTTTCTATCTTTTCTTTAAAATATAAGAAATTATACCTATTGCGTAAAGCTCTTAGAGAGCTTTATTTTATGTGCAACTCGCACTAGAACTCTCAGCGAGTTAAAAGTTATGCCCATTTAATGTTACAGGATATTTAATAATATAAAAAAAAAAAAGAAATAACAGTAGAATAAGCCAAGTCTATTAAAGCTTTGACCGCCCCTTTTATGTTTGACCGACACTTTCATCTTCACTACACCCTCATCCGCGCAATCCCGACGAAGCCTAGCTCGCCGGTTCCAGCCCACCGAGTTGCGTTGTAGGCCCTGTTCGGTGCTGACATGTTCTGGTTTCCTCCTCACACCCTTAGACACCCACCACCACCGCTTGATGTTTCTCCTACCACCACACATGTGCGACTTCAGACATGTACAACCACTGACCCCCAGCCACAACTTTTCGTGTTCCATGCAACCACCACCGTCAACCACCAGAAGCCTGTAGCAACCACCATCGGTAATTCTCTCTCTTACACCAACCCTAACCCCTGTTTGGCAATAAGGTAAAGAGGGGTAAAGGGGGGTAAGGGTAAAGGGGGTAAGGGTAAAGAGGGGTAATATTTTACCCCTATTTGACAAAGTTATTCGAAGGGTAAAGGGGGATAATGGGGGGTAATTTTTTAACCCCCTTTACCCCCCATTACTCCCAATTTCTTTAACCCCTAACCCCCTGTTTGGCAACAGAGTAAAGAGGGGTAAGGGTAAAGAGCGGTAATTTTCTACCCCAGTTTAGCAAGGTTATTCCAAGGGTAAAGAGGGATAATGGGGGGTAATTCTTTACCCCCCCTCCCCCTCTTTACCCCCAATTTCTTTACCCCTAAATTGGGGAGTAAAAGGGCGTAAGGATAATTTTTAAAAAAAATTTGACACTTTTACTCTTATTTTAACTGTAGCTCTCTTTATCCTTATTCTTTTACCCAATTGCCAAACAAGGATAACTTATTTGCCCCTTTTTACCTTTACCCCTCTTAATTTGACATATCCAAACAAGAGTAGAATATTACCTTACATTCCCCCCTTTTACCCCTCTTTACCCTTGCCTTCATTTACCCCTCTTTACCCTCCTTTATCCTGTTGCCAAACAAAGCATAAATTGGGGGTAAAGGGGGGTCAGGGTAATTTTTAAAAAAAATTTGACATTTTTACCCTTATTTTAACTATAAATCTCTTTACCCTTATACTTTTACCCAATTGTCAAACAAGAGTAACTCATTTACCCCTCTTTACCCTTACCCCTCTTAATTTGATATATCCAAACAAGGGTAGAATATTACCTTACCTTCCCCCCCTTTACCCCTCTTTACCCTTACCCTCATTTACCCGTCTTTACTCTGTTGCCAAACAAAGCATAAAAGGGGTTAATTTGTGTTATAATGTCAGTTTAATTCAACCCTAAAAGGGTCAATTTTTGTTACAATCTCCGTATAATTTAACCCTAAAAGGGATCAATTTGTGTTACAATGTCATTTAATTTGATCTTAAAAACCTAAACCTGAAGGGTTAATTTTTATTACAATTACTATTTCATCCAACCCTAACTTGGGTCAATTTTTACTACAGCATTAATCTAATTCAACTTCAAGTCGATTAACTTTCGTCATAATATCAATTTAGCTCAACCTTGACTAAGCAAATTTTCATAATAGTCTCTATTCAATTTGACTTTAATAGGTTCAATTTACATTATAACCTCAATTTAACAGGTTAATTTTTGTCAATTCTAGCTAAACCAACATGTATTACAATCTTAATTTTCGTCAATTCTAGCTGAACCAACATGTATTACAATCTTAATTTTCATCAACTTTGATTGAACCCATGCTTGCTACGATCTTAATTTTTGCCAGCATTAATTGAATAAATTCACATTATAATTCCAATTTAATCCGGCTCTAGATGGACTAATTTTCCTTATAATCTCCACTCCATTCAGCTATAAAGAATTAATTTAGTTGCATTTCTTACTCATCTAAATTCTAAATGGGTTAATTTTCGTCAACCCTACCCCTATTCAATTCAATCCTTGGTGGGTCAATTTTCGTTATGATTTTGGTTTAGTTCAACTCGAATTGAATAAATTTTTGCTACAATCTCAGCTTTGTTTAACCTCATCCGAACAAATTCTTGTGGTAGCGTTTGTTCAATTCAATCCTTTTATAACTAGTCCTTGTTATAATCTTAGTTTAACTCAACCGTCATGGAGAAATTCTCTTTGTAACATCTGTTTAATTCTACCCTGTTTAGACTGATTCTTGCTACCATCTTATTTTAGTTCGACCCTGCTTAATCTAACTAGTCATAACAATTTCAGTTTAATTCTACCCTTGTGGAACCAATTTCGTCTTAATTTCGATAAATTTTAGTTACAATCCCATGTTAAGTAAATCTCAACTTGGTCAGTTTTCATTTCCATCCTAAGATCGACTTGGGTTACAATCTCAATTCAAATAAATCTTGTTTCGATTCAGTCTTCATTATAACTCATGTTGAACCAATTCTCATTCAACTAAGTTATAATTGAGCATATTCTTCTTACATTTCATTCCTATCCAATCAAAATTGGATTAAATCAACTTTCACCCATTTGTTCATCTAGCAGCCGAAGTTATTCATCACATATGTGATCCTAGCTTTGAGTATGGTTTGCTGTAATTTCTTATATATTTGATAATCGCATTCGAATCTCTCTCGTGTTCTTATTGAAATTGAGGCTCTTTCAACTATTATTTCATAATATAGCTCTAATAGACAGTCTATCCTATTGGTATACTTAACTATTATATAAAGTTAAAAGTTACTCACTTTTTATGCTAAGAGTCTCAATTAGACAGTTTTCTCTCAGTCTGTCACAAGCAACTAAATTCTTCTGATCCCTTCACTGAAAATGAATAAAATAATTTCCTTCTATTATCGCTTACAAATTAAAAGTTCATTGGCTGATACCTTCTACTGAAAACTACAGCTTCCTTCTGTATATATCATCTCTCTTACCCACTTCCGTTAAGTAATAAATTTCACATACAAATTGTGTGTGAAACTTGTTGTGAAAGTATTCGTATCACCCGCCTCTCATAAATATCACATATGTATAAACTTCTCTTGTTATAGATTGACTGATAGAACTATAGCGCATCAACTTAAATTATTGTAACCTCGATTAAATTAATATTCACCCTATAGCCCACTTAACCAATCTCCATGCCAACTCCATTTCAAATCAAACCCCAAAGAGTTAATCTTTGCCATAATTCCACTCTAATAAGTTCATGTTTGAGCCAACTTCCGCTGCAATTCCACTCTAGTCAAACTCTACCTGAACAACCACCACCATAAACAAACGAAATGAAGGTTACAATTTTCGGTACATAAGGTCTAATTGGCCAACGGTGAAGTTATACATTATTTTGGAGTAAATAGTGAAGTTATACATTATTTTGGAGTAAATATTATGAATTTACCTAGTCTAAGATACATCAGCGTTAATTATAAAATTAATTTCTATTAATTTGGTCAAGGTTAGGGGATCTTAGTTTATAAACATAGTTAAAGTTACATGCCATGTTTAAGGTCCGGCACCGTCCTTGCAATACACTAGGAAAGCTTGTTCTCGTTCATTGATCACCATACTGAATGGATAACCTACCACTCCGTAGTATATCTCCTCTATGAGGGAACAAACACACTCTCTAATTGTGCCATTGGAATGCCGTTTGTATATCGTGGCGCCAGCATCTAACAGTGGTAGTGCCAAATTATTGATGCCGAGAAGGCCGAATCGATGACATAAATGCGTTTTTATTGGTTCATCTTTCATAACTTTGATGAGCAATAGCATAAAATATTATAAGACTCAAACAACTCATACTCCCTATAAGAACCATAAAATACATTTTGCAGCCTATCCTATGCTATACAGGCATACTCAACATCATGACGACAAACTATAACTAATTCCATTAATCTCATCAATGAAGGAAGTAAGCGTTATCACATAAATCATTAGCAATAATTATTGCCCATTTGTAATATTCAAACACAATTTAACAGCAGCATTTCAACCCATTTCCCATTGTAAGTTTTCTTTGCTCAAAATAAAGTGGCAAGGTGTTCAACACCAACCAAACAAAAAATAAGCATACGTTGATACCTTCAGCATGAGAAATGACGTTCCATTAAACGAAACTTCGAATGATGTACTCTAGTGAGTCATAGGACGCTTGCTCATTGCGGAGTTAACTCTTGCATTTCTAGGGCTTCTATTGGTTGATAAGTTTGACTAGAAGCGGGCTTTGATGAATTAAGGGAGAGAGCAGCAGGTGCACGAGAATGCATGCACTTCAAACTAGGATTATTAGCAGTAGCGGAACTTGTATTTGTCAATTCAGTTAAGCAATATTCGAATTAACTCTTGTTATAAGCTAAGTTTAACTCAGCCCTTGCTAAACCAATTTTCATTACAATTTCAACCAATATTTCCTACAATATCTACTAAACTGAATTTTAAGGAGGTCAGTTCTCATCACAATCCTAAACTACTCCAATCCTAATATTAGAACAAATTACGTTCATTAATCAGCACGAAAGCCTGTTTGTACTTGCTGGCCACTATATCGAATGACCAAGTTCACTATAATCCTTCGTGCAAGGGACTGTACTTTGCTAAATCCTTACCCGCAAACTGTCGAGTTAGTAATTAAATTAAACAATTTAAAATTAAAGGTATTAAAGGAGTAAAGTCATCAAATTTACATCTTAGTTTAAGGCTCCGGGATACATAACGAAAACAATCCAACACCAGGAAACAAGTATAAATCAAAAGGTACATATAAGCACTGCGTTCAAAAGCGGTGAAAGCTCTTATAACGAGATGGCCAAGGTATATGATCCACTCTAAAAACCTTGCTTAAGCACGCAAGAGACCCCACAACTATCTTAGAACTTGCAAGCATGTCTAGTTTCTCTTTCCGTCTATGACTAATCCAATTATTCCATGAATTTCTCATTGGTATATACTATACACCTACAAAAAATCCCGAAGCAAATAATTCATCCAATGGGAACCCAATGTGCTGCTTGCCATGTGCCAACGTGGCAATTGTTCACCTACAAAGCACTAGTAAGAGTTATTTTGTCAAAAAGACTTCCATCATACTTGACTTACTTCATAAATTGTGCGATGTCACCATCTCTCGAAACCGAACGTGGTTCTAATAAGTACCTTTTGGGAGATATGGTTTAGCCTCGCTAAATCAAGTAAAATTAGAAATCAAAAATACCTCCAAGTTAAGAATAATTTCATAAATAGGGGGAGCAGAAAAACTTTGCCTTCATTTGTGATTCATGGTGGCACAAATCATTTTAAGGCTGGGGGACTTCGTCCCCATTCACAGCCCGAACTTCATTTCAATGGTGGCGCAAATCATTTTAAGGCTGGGGGACTTCGTCCCTATTCATAGCCCGAACTTCATTTCAACAGTGGGCAAATCGTTTTAAGGCTGGGGGAACTTCATCCCCATTCACAGCTCAAATTTCATTTCAATAACGGTGTGCAAATCACTTTAATAATGGGGTTCACCTCAGTCGTTTCCTTATTCTGATGCAAATTATTTTAGGACCGGGGGACTTTGCCTCAATCGTCTCCTTATTCTAGTGGCAAATTATTTTTAGAACTAGGAGACTTCACCTCAGTTGTTTCCTTATTCTTGTTCAAATTATTTTAGGACTGGGGGACTTCACCTCAGTCATCTCCTTATTCTGGTGACAAATTATTTAAGAACTGGGAGACTTCGCCTTAGTCATTTCCTTATTCTAGTGGCAAATCTTTTAAGGACTGGGGGACTTCGCCTAGTCATTCCCTTATTCTGGTGGTGAATCACTTTCATACTGGGGGACTTCGTCCCGATTCGCAACTTCGACTTCTTTATCTTGATGGCGCAAATTACTTTTCACGACTATGGGACTTTACCCCCAAGGCACAGGCTAGACATTACCTCCATCACAAAGGCTAAACCACTCCAAAATCAAGACGCTTCACAATTAGCAACGGTTCAAAATACATTCTTTTCATACAACGCAAAGCGGGCAAAAACAATTGCAAGTCAAGAACCACCCATCCATAAGAGGCAATCCCTTTCAAAACTTGGGAACTCCGACCTGAATTTCACAACATCATGGCATATCCAGAGGACTTCATTACCCATCAAAAATCAAATTATAATCGTCAAACTTAGTTGCTTATTGCAACTTGACAAAATATTTCTAGCAAGAGAATAAAAAATGAACTGTGTTTGAGCAACTCGCATTCCAATCAATTTTCTGCTAAGTTATTCAGTACCACAACTAGTTAATAACTTGGCAAGCGCAATACCAGGTATTATCTGCTTCGCCCACCTTTATAATCCCATATATATAGTGGGGGCACGTAGTCAGTAATTCCAAACCATGGAAACAACTTTTTGACAAATATGACAACTCAATAGTAAAAACTCTTCAGAGGGTAACAATCTAAATAGGTAGCAATAAAAAAAATAGTCCGATACCCACAATAATCTATTTCAAGGTCGTCTTGGACTTTCTTACCAATAATCTCAAAACTCCTGTCAAATCCTATTTGATCTAGCAATGATCATTGTCCACAAGGGAACACACACAAAATTAAGGATCACCGAATCCTTAGAAATAGTTTGCGATTTTAAGGCCAAAATAACAGGATTAATACGTACCAATGAATGCGTATGTTATATCAGTGGCATCTTTAGAGGTCTTTTGTCATTAACATTTTATAAACTCACCTTATAAAATTTGTTATATTCAGTGCCAACATAGGCGACCCACCATAGGCCTTCAAAAACTCATCTTTGTCAGCCCAGTATTAGCAAGAGTTCATATGGACTACTGATAACTGCTTAGCATAAGCCATACTAAGCTCATTAGTTCATAAATAAACATCTAGGACTAACAAACGTTAGCCATGGACATTCTTTGAGGAGGATAGACTGAAAGTTCATTACGTAGCAAGTAATGGCTTTAGAAATATGTTATTTCTAACAACATTGTCTGTATTTTGATATTCATTCCTAACATATCCACTATTAAACAAGTGTGTTATACTGACTTGTTTGGTTTAATTTGCTGCCTTGAGTGTGCTTGATTTTATTCAAGTATTCTGCACGTAACGCCTCACGGTTATCCACGTATCTCCTTATCACCATGGCCCACCTTGGTGCGACCACCCGCAACAGGTGCAATGCTTATCACCATGATCCGCCCTAGTGCCACCACGCGCAACAGATGCAATACTCATCACCATGGTCCCCCTGGTGCCACCGCCCACAACGGGTGCAATACTTATCACCATGATCCACCCTGGTGTAATCACCCGCAACAGGTACAATGCTTATCACTATGGTCCACCCTGATGCAATCAGCAGTAATGAGTACAATACAGGACGCCATGACTCACTCGAAGATTATTTTAAAATAATACATTGACCTCCATTATTTACTTTTCATTTGACGTATATGGTGTGTAGTTTATCACATTGAAATTACAGGTTTAAAAGAAACGTTAAACAAATGCAAAACACTGAACACACTAACCTCACCCAGGTGTGTCATATGCATATCACCTATGTTTTAAAAGGATATATTAAGTTAACAGTTGGGAGCTCCAACCAGATATGCCTTGCTCGTAAAAATAACTTGATCAAAATACATCATGCTCACCATTTTATAGATATTATAAACTAAATACGGATATGACCAGTGGCTAGTCATGATAGCGATATTCTCATATGCTTATCTCATAAAATTCATAACACAACCAGTGCTTATGAGAATAAATGACCAAAATGCTGTAAATACTCTATGGTTCAGAAGTCCCCAAAAACTCAGATTCCTTTACATGCTTTGAAGACTACCATTAGGACAAACAAAAAGATAAAGGGCTCCTTTAAAGTCCCTAAAAGGCTAAATGCCCTGATAAGGGAAACAGTATGTCAAGATCCTCAATTGGGCTAAAAGCCTTGCTAAGGCTCATGATGGGCCCTGCACCCAATTACGAGCCAAAATGACTTAAATATTCGGTTAAATGCCAAAAACCTTGATACACAGCTTACTTAGGCCCTAAGCCATGTTAATACGCACGAATAACAATTACAAAGCACCAAACATTATATTAAATGTCAAATTCATCAACACACATTTTTTAAGTTATGCACATGAGTAGCAATGACAAGGAGCCAGGGCATAGCATTAGAAATCCCCATCACGTGGGCGAACATTGTGCACTGGCAAGTCACGGCTAAGGATTGACGCGTAATCCACTCCATGGCCAAACTTGGAATGAACGAAGTTCACCCATGGAATGGGGGGACTACATGTTTATAATATTAGCTCGGTATTCACTTGCCCAAACACACATGGCTCAGAAAGGGAGACCCAAAAATGGTTATCCCTGAATGCCGCCAAATATCTGGGCGCCCACGGTTAGGCAACCCACTGGGCGCCTAAGGTGAGGGCGACAAAGGTGAGGACGACCAAGGTAAGGGAGACCACTGTTCGCCCATGGTGGTCGGCCATGGTTGGCGACCCCGGTTCACCCAAAGTGAAGGGCGACCAAAGTGAAGCCCGACCATGGGTCACCCACAGTCACCCAATGTGAAGGGCGACTACAAGTCGCCGATAGGGTCTTGCCACTGGCGACCATTGGGCATTCAAGAGCCTGCAAATTCTATATAAATGGGAGACCCTTCACATTTGAGGGGACACATTCCCACCGCCCCCCCCCGGCTCTCTCTCTGGCACTCATTCTTCACCACTCGTACTCTCTGGCACTCTCTCTCTCCCCTAAGGCAAGCCTCGTCTAAGGTAGGCCACCCCGCTCCTCAGCCTCCCATTGTCCTTCATGGTTGGAGCAATAACTACTCTTAACCTTCTACTCTTCTCATTCTAAGTCTTTTGCATCTTTTATATGTATTGATTACTTGCTTTTATTATTATTTCATGAGATAAATACTGACTTAAATGTCGAAGGGGTCCCCCATGGGTTACCTCGCTAGCCCCTCTAGCCGTGTGTTTGACTCTTACAGGAAACACTAGACGGGCATGTAATTAGAGCTTGAGTTCAACTCGTCCTTACAAACTCCACCTCATACTGGACTCTCATACGACAAATAAGCTCACTCAAAAAATTCGTCATAAACAGCCATAACTTATGTATTAATCTAGGTTTAATATGAAATTAGGTGTGATAGAGGAATTTACTAATGCCATTGGGATAATCTATGCTACACCTAGCGTGATTAGATGGGTTATGCCCTTAGACTAATTCATTAGCATAAACCCTAATATAGTGTTAATCTAGGTTCAAAGCTTGTAACCTAAACCTTAAAATCATTATTGTGATGAAATATAATGAAAAGGTCCAAATTAGGTTAACTCTAATTCATACCCTAAACTACCTTTGATTGATTGACAAATCTATTTACTATTTAATTTAGTTAACCACTCACATTCTCCACAACAACAAAGATTTTAACTGCTTGATAATCACCAAATCCAATTTTATACATATTTCCTGTAGATACAACATCTGTATACCCACCATAGCTACGACTATCTCATATGCTTGCGAGGACACAATTTTAAACTCTTTTAAAACTACATCAAAGCACAAATTTGTGGAGAGGTTAAAGACCAACAATTTGATCAGAGGCATAGAGTTTGCGATTGAATTGTTTGATGGAAATAACGCTTTTGCTTTGGGGGAAAATATGGTGGAAAGACATTATTGTAAAATGAGGATTGCACAAAGCAATGCTTGCCAAGAGGCTCGAGAAAATGATAGAAGATATTGTTAGGAACAGTATCCTGAAATTCAGATTTATTCTGGATATATTATTTTAATTAATAAATAAAATTAAAGTTCCAGTCGTTTCCTAGTTAAATTTGTGTATGTGAGCATTTATACTGCATGTGATTTTCTTTCGGGAGGCATCTATGAGATGGGTGTAGTCCTCATACTACAATTTACATATTTGTTCTAAGTGGTGTATGAGACTAAGTCACAGATAGACTTGGAACAAATGATATGGATTGTTGTTTGAAAGACTCATAGTCAAAGACAAGTTTGGACCACTTATATGTTAAGACTATAACGTGACACTTTAGATGGCTTGTCTTGGTCATGTGGATGGAGATCCAAAAGTGTTAGGTTAGTGTGTTTGACACACTGAGTTGGACCATGTGGGTTACTTATTTCTAGACTACTATAGGAGATGAGTGATTCACGTTGTACTGTTTGAACGACGACTCTAAATCCTGAGGGTATTCTGGACTTGTGCATGGAGCATTAGTTACTTTGGTATACTATAAGTAAGGTCTAAAACGAATGATTGAAATCCCACGTACACTGGGTAGCGGCGTGAAGTGTGACAAGGATCAGGTATTTAATAGGGAATCTACAGTCTCTTATGAGATACAGATGTCCCCTTAGTTGATTCGCAAATATTTGAATAGTTTGGAAACTTTGGCCAAAGTATTCCAAGTGTTTGGCATTTGGAATTTATACTGTGAATATGTTCAAGTATAAATGAATTATTCAGTGAAGGGCGAGTTGGTAACTAATGGGGAAGCTGTGAGAAGGATAATGGTAGTGGTTATATTTATCCTTTGTCATGGACATCTAGTGGAGGAGTTGTTGTCATCAATACAGTCTATTAGGGAGATATCGAATAAATAATTTAAGTCTGGAGTGCAGTGAGATTTATTTAGTAAAATTAAGTCTCATTAAATGGTAATTAAATTAATATCATGAGATGATTTAATTTAACCCATTTGGAGCTAGATTTAAATTGTCCCTGAGGTCCCTACGCAAGCTTCTGTATTTTATTGCCACTGAAAAAATATTAAGGAATTCATGAGATGAATTATTTATCCATAAGATGGGTAAATTAATTTTACCAAACATTATTCATGAGATGAATAAATATTAAAAATTATAAAATAAAATAATTTTTGAAAATTAAATTTATAGGATGAATTTTTACATGTGGGAAACAAAGAAAAAAAACAAAAAAATAAAAATAAAAAACGGAGTTAAAACAGTCGCGATCCGCGTATTCGCGGATGGGCCAACCAATGGGCGACACTTGTCGTGCGCTGGGCAGCCCTATGGGGAGATCCGTGTACCTCGGTATGAGCTAATCATGTGCCGACACGTGGCACACGGTGACAGGTCCTCAGAGGCGGTTGCACTATTATTAAACGCGGCATTTTGAACATGTTTTTAAATGAAATGCTGCGTTTTGACTTAAACTGCGAATCCTTTTTCAATTATAATTAGATTTTTTCGCTCTGGTATATTTCTATAAATAGAAGGGTTTATTCCGAGGTTTGGCATTCAAGTTGAAATATTTTCTTAGGGTTTCTGAAACTGTTTCGGAGACCCAGTTTAATATTTTTCGGAGCCCACCCTCCGGGCAGTTCGAGGTCATTGCGTAGAAGGTCTCGGGGTCTCGATTTTTAAGAATATTATTGTCTTTCTGATTTTTTTCATTATCAGAGCAATTCCAGGTATGTTGTTCTTTCTTTATTCTTTTTCGCTTTTCTATTTATTTACAATATTCGTTATTATACCTGTTTAAGTTTATGTACTGTTATAAATGTATTAGAGTAAACGGCCTGTAGATCTAAATTAAGAATTTAGATCGGTTGATTTAAATTATGAATTTAAATCAGTAGATTTAAAATTATGAATTTTAAATCAACCCTGGGCTTAGAGTTATGAATTCTAAACCTGTTCCGCTACATAATCTTTAGGAAAAATTTTTGAAATTCATTCCAACAACCGGTATTAGGGCAAAGGGTTTATAGAGATAAACCTATTCCCGGGAACTCTCGTACGTGAGGTATCACGAAGCGTGACTCTCCCACTGGGGGCTTAGGTAGAGAGAAGAGTCTCCTACTCTAAGTGCTCTAATAGGTGCCTATTGTTGTGACTATAGTTGAGAACTGTAAACCCAATAGTCGGCATTAGAGTTTATTTTTCAACAAAATTCATATGTTTTTCCCAACAATTGGGAGGAGTTGCAAATAAAAGCGGTAAGCACAATTTATCTTACTCTTCCTCCCATATATTAAAGACACATTGTTTTGAAAGAAAAATCATGCACCTAAGTCATTATGAGAAAAATTAGAAAATGTTTACATCATATTTATATTGATTAAGGATGGAAGAGGGTAGCAACTTGGGTGACCATTAAAGACATTTAATAGATTGATTTCTCAATCGTCTAGTTTTGATAAAACATTTAAGGGGAAAGAGAAGGTTTTGATTTAATTGGTTTCTTTCAATAAATCCTATCAAACGGTAATTACTATGTTTCTACTTGGGAAACGACCTTGGAATTGGATGAGACCACTGTAGATTTGTTTAAATGTGAAAAGTTGGTGTTGAATTCTCGAGAATGGGGTACAATACTAGCCAAACGGGGATAGGTAGGGGGTTATTTTAAGATGTCTTCGCCTTAGAAAAAAATGGCCATAGAATCAGGCTTACTCATATGATATGAGGAAATAGACTATTGCAAGAAATATACTAAGAAAGAACATAGTAAGAGTAAGAAGTAAGAAAGGTCGTCCCTTACCCTGCCCTCCTCAAGTCAGGAATGGCAGGACGAGAAAGAGCTACAATAAATATTACAACAAATCCAGTAGTCTTATAGGGCTTATAAGCCTTCAATAAAAAAAGAAAAAAAAATCCAACATAGTTGTTGTGCCTTAAACAGGCACCCCTTTAAAAAACCCCCAGTTAAAGAAGGCATAGGGCATAAGCTGCCCATGTATTTTGCAGTTGAGTTAATAAGTTCATTTGCACCATGATTCCATTCATAGCAAAAGTTGCAAAACTTGCCCAAGTTGTTGTTATTGATAGACATGAGTATCAGCCTAAACCCCAAGAAGGTAAAGGTACGGCTTAGCCTAAGTCCAAAGAACTACCATGCCGAATGCAAGGAAAGGACAGAGCTTAGCAGTGTGTTTTGAGTGGGGAGGACTACCACATGCGAATATGACAATAGAGATAATACTAGGTCGGGAGAAAAAGTGCTATGGTTGCCACAAGATGGGTCATATTCACGTGTTTTGCAAGAAACAAGAAAACAAAAGCAGACTTAGAAGAATTCAAGATGACTTATGAGAAGGAGGAGAAGGTCGAGGCACTCAACAACATAGCCTTAGATTATGGAGATGCCTTTTGCTTGGTGCAAGACAAAAGGACAAGTGCGGATCTATCGTCCCTAAATTCAGGGTGTTCTTGTCACATATGTACGAAGAGGGAGATATTCGTCTCATATGAAAAATGTGATGGGACATTTCTTCTTTCCAATGATAAAGAGATCAAGCTAGAAGGTATGACGAAAGTCCAAATTAAAATGCAAGGTTTGATCTCCTTAGGAATGCCTGATGAGCTGGCTATGACTATCCCACCCAAGCGAAAATTGAAGAATGTTTCCTTCATTAAGAAAGTGGTTCCGTGAGAGACAATGGTAGTAAAATGTTTTCCAAATAGGTGCAATCTTTGAACATGGGAGAAGTGCCAATTTTAAGTTACGCATCAAGGTCTTTCATATGGGTTTGAGATGGAGAATTGTTGGGTCCAGTACATATTACTTAGTTTTAATGTCTTTTGATGAGCTTACAATAAAAAGGAAAAAAATAGAAAAAAGAAAAATAAAAGAAAAAGGCTAATGTTTTTGATAGGATAATTTTTGTTATTATCGAGGCAATAACAGACTTTTAGAAAGAAATTGCCCTTGCATTAACAAAATATGTTGGCAATAACACTAACCGAGAAAAAAGAGAGAGTTTCTTGATCGCCGCATGCTCTAGGTAGGAACCATGGGGGGTTAAATAATGGCAGGGAGTTCTTCTCTTTTGTGAGAAGTAAGGGTGTGAATAAGCCGAGCCAGTTCATCATAAAGCTTAAAATGCTTGGCTTCGGCTCGCTTTTAGCTCGAGCTGAGCCGAGTCGGCTCATTTAGCTTATCGAGCCAAGCCCGAGCCTAGTGAAGCTCAAGCTCATAGGCTCGCAAGCCTAAACGAGTATAAGCGAGCCTCTTGCAGTATAATATATTTGCTTAAATATTTTAATAAAGTCATATTAGAACCTAAATAAGCCTAGACCGAGCTTAAACGAGCCCAAACGAGCCTATGTTGAGCATAAATGAGCTGAAACTTTGCAAGCTTAATTTGAAGCTCACCGAGCTTAGATCGAGCCGAGCAAAGTCTGAGCTTTTGACGAGCCAAGCTCGAGCCTGAACTTTCAAAGCTCGGAGAACTTCAAGTCAAGCCCGAGCCAAGCTTAATGCTAACAAGTCAAGCCTCAAACCTAGCAGGCTTGGGCTCAACTTAGCTTAAATACACCACTAGTGAGAAGAGAAAATTGGAGTGCACATCATAGAGGACGGAAAACAAAAATAGTGAGATTGCGAGATTTATTGACTTAAGTCCCTTTTTGGTCACCAAAGTGGGCAAAAATGAACCTTTTGGTCACCCAAGTCAAATTTTGGAATATTTGGTCACTAAACTCATAATAAAAGTTCATTTTAGTCATCCAAGTGATTTGAAATAGACAAATTAGTCATTTGAGTCAAATTTTAGAAGATTTAGTCACTAAACATGTAATAAAAGTCTCATTTAGTCACTTAACTAGTTTAAAATAGACAAGTCAGTCATCGAAGTAATAATTTGGAAAATTTTATCTCTCAACTTTAAATAACAACTCATTTTCGTCGTTAAAGTGATTTAAAAATGATAAAAAAAATTTATTATCCAAATAAAAATGACTAATTTAATTATGTTTTTGACTTATTTAATTCATTGGTCCTCATTTTTTCTCAAAGTCTATGCTTTATTTGTAACAAATTAGTGCATTGACATTAAGTAAACATTAAAAGATTATAAACAAATTTTGACATTAAATAAAATTTGATAAAATATTCTAAGAAAATGAGAATTTCAAGGAATATTTATAAAACAAAAAAAACAAAAATTAATAAATCCCAGGTACATTAAAAATGGTGAAAATTATTTTGGAAAAAAATTGCTGAAATAAGGTGTAATGTTGGTATTTTTTGGCAAAAAATATCAAATTCTAATAAATATACCATACTACCGGAATAATATTCTATTTTAACATTTTCCAACAGAAATCTATTGCATTTCGACAAAATGGTGCTTGATTGAAAAAATGTTAAAACTTTAAGATACCGGGGTGATAAAATATTTAAACCTCAAGGTACTCATTGTATATATTAAAAGTTTTGGATATACAGGCGATAAATCGTCAAACCTCAGGGTACCTAATTAAAAATTTTCCAAAATAAAACATAAGAAAATATTTTAAAAAAATAAAGAAATAGCAAGTTCTTTAAACATTACAAAATATTTTTTTTAAAATTATAGCCAATGAAATATTTAAAATATTTTATTTTATTACCAAATTGATCTTTATTATTTTTAATGCACGCATTTAATTATTTTTGTTTTTTTCTAAATATTCTTGAATTCTTATTTTTAAAAAATATTTTATCAAATTATATATAATGTCAAAGTTAGTTTATAATTTTTACATAATGTCAATAAGTGAATATGCACCAATTTGTTACAATAAAACATAGACTTTGAAAAAAAATATGAGGACCAATAAAATAAATAAGTCAAAAATATAATAATTCTTTTTTCAGAATGATAATTTTATTTATCATTTTTAAATCACGTTTGCGACGTAAATAAGTTGTTATTTAAGGTTGGGTGGTAAAATTTTCAAATTATTACGTTGGCGACCAACTAGTCCTTTTTTAACCACTTTGGTGACTAAATGAGAGTTTGGCTCAGTTATCCAAAATTTGACCTGAGTGACTAAGTTGTCCATTTTAAACCACTTTGATGACTAAAGGGATTTTATTAGGAGTTAGATGACTAAATCTTCCAAAATTTGAGTTGGTGACTAAAAGATCCATTCTTGACCATTTTGGTGACCAAAAGAGGACTTTTGTAATTTTTTTAAATTTCAATGACTTATGAGATTTTTATTGATAATTGAGATACAATCGCATGCACTAAAGTTTATTCAAGAATGAAACAAAGAAAAGGAATTTAATAAATAATTTAAATTTAAAAAAATTATGCCAAATAAGAATTCGCAAAGTTACTTTAATTGTAGAGAACCAAACTGAATCAACTACACGAAAGCATAAAAGCAATGACGAAAACATTTGGAAGAACTGACATTTTTTTAAATATGATCAAACAACATTTATTTACATTAAAGATTACTTATTGTAAAATAAAGCAAATATGATTATAATTACTGAATATTGTAAGATACAGATATTACAAGGGCATCGCATGGGAAAAATGACATTACTTCAATTGGAAATGTTTCTTTTTGTTTGCTTGTTATATTCGAGATTGAATCATAATTAGCTTGGTCTTGGCGGTTTGAGTTTCATTATCAATCGAATAAGGCTAGGGTTTTGTCTGAAGGTTGGGAACTAGATTTGATCCTCCCCATAACATTAGAGTTTTCATTATCCTTAATTATTGTTGACATGAATGTTTCAGTCTCATTTTAAGTCTTATTGTATTCATATACCTTCATTGTAAATGCGGCATCCATTAATCGTATGTGATTTTAGTGACAATTTGATTAAAGAGAAACCGTCATTAGGTATATATGTTAATAAATAATATATTATTAAGTATAAATAAATAATATATATTATTGAAAATAAAATACAAAGAATAATCACTTAATTTCTTATATTGAAAAATATCAATTAAAAAAAATCAAAACATTGCACAATATAATAAACTGGGCAAAAAATATACCCAATAGTAGCGGGATTCAAACCCGTGAGTACATCAGCAAAGTTTAGTGCGTTGGTTCACCAGTTGTTATATTATAATATATTATAATATTATATACGCAGTAATAACGGGACAAATTATTCCATTACATTTATTAATATATTATAATATGATCTTTTTGGATGGAAGTTATATGATTCCTACTTAACAAATTTTAAAAATTAATATAACAAAAAAGAAATTAGTGGATATCTGGGGTATCCTTGCCCTTCGTGAAGCAGGACGGCGTGCTTAAGGATCTTTTTTTAATTATTTTGAACACGAGAGAGCCTGAGGGCGAAATTATATTACTCCAAAGTCAAAAGATACAATGGATGACAAATGAGGTAGCACTCACTACAAAAAAAGTGGCCAATAGCAACAAAGCAGTTTCTGTTGCTATTGGCTATTTTTTTGTTACAATAGCTTTTAGCAACAGAATTTTGTCTGTTACTACTGTCACTAAAAGTTATAGCAACAGAAAATGCGAGTTGTTGCTATTGCATCCCAATAGCAATAAACTGGTCATTGTTGCTAGATGTGTTACTATTGCCTTTTGCAACAACATGACAACTGTTGTTATTGGTTACAGCAACAAAGTGCTTTCTGTTGTTATTGGTTACAGCAACAAAGTGCTTTCTGTTGCTATTGATTACAGCAACAACAAAGTTACACCAACGTCATTATAGTTCTTTCACTATTGCTATTAATAACAGCATTGTACTTCTGTTTCTAAATTTCGTATTTTTCAACCAATTAGAACACATAATTAAAAATAACAAAACCAAAAGCCCTACATCATCATCATACCAACGGACAAATTTGTCATGCATTACATACAACTAAAATCATCCATAAATCCAAACAAAAAAACACATAGTTGAGCAAAACACGACATTTAATACAATTCTTCCCATCATTTGCAGGTTTAGCAAAAACACATAATAAACTTTATTCCCATCTTCCATTGCATCATCCTCGTCTTCTAAGACATTATCCCCATCTTGTTCCTCATAATAAACTTCATCATCACGAGATGAACTAGCTTTCTGTAAAACAAAGATAAACAAACCAAAGATAAGCAAAGTGGATAATATGATCATTGCAAAGAAAGCATTGGTCCAATGGTAAAAGAACACAGTTGATAACAAAAGCATGAGGTCTTCATTAAAAGACATAAGCGTGTGCATCAGAGAGATTCCCATTGTAAGACAAATCATCTTACCCTCCGGATCTTGGAGTCTCTGATGTCCCTGTCTAGTTTTATTGTCATCTGCACACCTCTATACAATACCCACCTTGGTTTATCATGCAATTGAAACAAAAACATACCCATTGAGTCAATTTGATCCTTATACACTATTAATTATAACTATTTAGTCCCTGTACACCCAGACCCTGTGTAGGCGGGAGCCCTTAAGGCACTGGGTATGTTCCTTTTAGTCCTTGTACAATTCACTTTGTATCAATTTTGATATAAACTTCGAGATGAAATCTTTAATGCCCCAGTCACAAGTGCGTTTACTTTTGAATTGACCCAACCATAAAAATTGCATTGTTTACTTCAATGTTCAGCAAAGGACTAAGATGAAAAAATGTGATTTATATACAAGCACCAAAACAAGCACCAAATTCCATGTAATTTGTATTTTACTAACTATAATATGAATCAACAACTCAAATTCACTACACAAGCACCAAAACAAATCAAAAGCTAAAAAATGTGACAAAAACAGAACTCATTACCATGAAGCATCAAACATTACAATCTGATATATTAGAACTCATTGAAATCTACATTTTTAAGAGAAGAAATATCTTAAAACACCATATGCTTAGTTCATATTTTCTCAAAATCAAGCATAAATCGAACAAACTAATCATTATAGCATACGTCAAAATTAACACTACACCAAACACTAAAACATTAGATAATCATATATTAAAATATTCAATCCTCAACAAATTGACTGTAATCTTACATCAAACTACTCAATCTTCAACAAATTAGCAGGAATCTTACATTAACCCTATTTTATTACAAACTAACCCTATTTTGTACCTGAAACAATAAAACGATGAAATAAAAAAGTGAAGACCTAAAGATGAGATTTATAATACTTTCAAACAATGTAAACCTAGTATAATCGGACAGTGAACCGCGAATTAAACTATATCACAACGGAAATTGAAGCACGAACACTACAAGAAAAAGACGATTTAGTATCAGAAAATTTTCGATACTAAAAGCTTATTTTCCAATACTCTCATCAAGTGGATCATTTGACTCTCCATCATCAATACTCTCATCATTAACATCGGTAGATAACAACTCATCTCCATGAAAAATCGAAAAATTTGTATGAACCCCCTTCCAAACTAAGTGTTCACGAACAATGTCTGGTTGAACAAACATCACAGAACCACATATCTTACATGGGCACTTGATCCTACCATTTAAAGATGTAACACTTTTTGCAGTGCTTATGTATTGTTCCACTCCATTCATAAATTTTTGACTAAACCTGGGCAAATTTATCCAACTTTTTTGACCATCCATCAATCACTTCTCCTATAGAAGTCAAATTGAGAAGCATCACAAATTAGTTAATTCTTATAACTATATTAAAGTCTATACTCATAATACAAAAAGTTTTCTAGTATAAAATCTTCTTACACAGAAATGTACATTAGTGTCAATATATCAACCATATATTAGCACAACAAAGTACAACAATATCACAAATGTTGCAGATCAAATAATAATAGATAACAACATGTCACATTCAACAAACTTGAACCTCATTTACATCATCTTCATGAGTATAATCAATTACAAGCTCACTTTTCAATTAAAATTCCATTTCTAATTTTCGTATTTAATTTTTTCAATCTCTAGTTTCTAACCAAAAATAATCAAAAATTAATCATAAAGGAAATACCTTCACCAACATAACAAATTTCCAATTACTTTCTCCTTTCTCTCACTCTCTACACACATATTGGCATCCCAATAGAGAACTCAACTAAAATCCAAATGAAAAATTTGGAACTTTTAGTTGTCACAATAAGTGAACATTACCACCAACAACTAGCAAATGAACATTCATGCAAAAGTAACAAAAAATTCCAACAGTTACCAAAAACCCTAAAATACACCAAAAACGTGCACTTAAAACCCTAATTTCAACATCTTCATTCACTTCTAAACCCTAATTTACATCAAAATCCAACGAAGTTAACAAAAAAATGGATAAATTGAAGAACATATCAACAAGAAAAAAAGACTGAAATACAACAAATAGCATAGATTAACTCATCGAAAAGGCGACGAGAATGGAAACGTGGATAAGCAAACAGATGAAGAAGAAAAGGAAGAATGAAGAAAGTTAAAAGAATGAAAAAATTGTGCAGTTTAAGTAATTTTGGAGAATAAAATTTGAGCGGGAGCGGGAGAATGAAATTTGAGAGAGTGCGAGATGAAAATCGAGAGGGAAGAGTAGGGGAACAGGGCAGCACAGAAAACCGCGTTAACAAGAAATGGTTTTCAGGTCATTAAACCACGTCTGCGAGACGCGGTTTAATTTCGAGTCAAACGTGTCCATGAGAAGCGGTTTTATTGTAATAAGCCGCGTTAAGTAAACACGGGTTTATCTTAAAATAAATGCGTTTTGTTAACGCGGTTTTATTTGAAAATAACCGCGTTTTTTGAATGCGATTTATTTGTTGTTACGTGAACCCAAACAAGTAAATATTTTATTTTCAGCATTATTTCTTTTATTTTTTTTTATTTTTGAGCATTATTTTGGGACCGGCTCTAATATATATTTTATAGTCTAGTATCATAAAATATTCGATACAATAGGATAACAACTCAATTGTATCGGAAAACCTTAGATACTATAGAATTTTTAGTATCGGTTACAAAATTTTCTGATACAATAACAATTTTCCCGCTACAATGCGCCACCATGTTGCTTTAAGTGTCCATAACCTTAGTATCGGTAGCATGTATCCGATACAATTAATGTCTTTTTGTATCAGTTCACATATCCGATACTAAATTTTTCAATACTAAAGGTCATTTTTCTTGTAGTGGAAATTGATACCTTCACAATAGAGTCAAGCTTGCAGTGTCAAACCCTTTCTCTCTACCAGACCTACAACAGGGACACAAAACTAAATTAAAAAAGTGAAGAGCCAAGTGAAGGGACGAGCGAAAGAGAAAGCGTAGAGTCGAGCGAGAGAGAGAGAGCGTACAGGAGAGAGAGAGTGAAGCCAGCGAACAAGGAGAGAGTGAAGCAGGCGACGGAGAGAGAGTGAAGTAGGCGAACAGGGAGAGGAGTGTCAAACCCTTATGATTTAGGGCATATTTTTTATTTTATAAAATATTAATGAAATTTTTAATACCCAAATTTGGGCTTTGGCTGGAATATTTTACCCAAAAATTTGTGAATTAACATAAAATTATAAATTCTTGCCAATATTAAATTTATGTAATGTATTTAAAGGACAAAAAGTTTAATATAATTGAATTATCTATATGTCTTTGACAAATTATTTTTTAATTTTTTTACAACGTAATATTGGAGAGAAGTAAAAATTCGTTTCTTACCTCATGACATATAAAAAATTTTCTATTAAAATACCTTTACTAACAAACACAAGTGTACTATTGGTAATGCTATATAGAATACCAACAGACTGATTTTCTGTTACAAAAGGGGTCAGCTTTGTATGAGATTTTGCATTTGCAACAAAAGAAACTTTTTGTTGCTATTGGTAAATCAATTGTAACAGAAAATTTTCTAATTTGTTACTATTGGTCACTTTTTTTGTAGTGACTGTAATCCACCAGTCATGACAATGCTAATTTTTGAGGTGTTGGCGAGCGATCCAATAAGCCACCTCATTACAACATCTTGGAACCCAAACAAAATAACAAGATAAAAAGAAAAAGAAAGCAATCTAATGTCTTCAACAATAGTACTGATCTCCCATGGACAAAAAAGAAAGGCAGTGGATGGAGTCGATCATAGTCCGATTATCTGATTCAATGATGATGTGCATCCAACCCAGGGACTGCATGAGAAAACTAGTAGCCCGAACAACATAAGCTTCCCCATCAAGAGCTGAGTTTGTAGCAACAAACGAGCACCAACCACCACAAATAAAACCGTACGCATTCCTAGCAACAACAGCGACGCAAGCAGCTCCGGAGCGAGGTGAAACGGCAGCATCCACATTAAGTTTAAAAACACATAAGGTTGAGGGTCCATTTTTTTTTTTGTTGGGGAAGGGGACCTGCGGTTCTACAGTAGGGTGGGAGACATCCCGACCAGCAGCCACACACTCCTTTGCTTCCCTCTTTGCGTTTCTTGAAATTTGAATTGGCAAGGACTCTTTACTTTGTAATGTGAATCCATTTCTAGCTTTCCATACTTCCCAACATAGGCATACAATATTGGAAATGATATTTGTATCAACTTCAAAGTTAAGCATGATGGAGGACCACCACTGTAAAACATTACCGAACCCATCGGGCTTCGATTTGTAGCTCAAGTTCGATGCAAACCACGTGATTCTCGCAAAAGGGAAAAAGAAAAAGGTATGTTCAACTGTTTCCTTACTTTCACCACATCTAGGACAACTTGGATCCTTAATAACACACCTAAAATAAAGATTTTAATTCTTAGCGAGGGCATTAGAGAAAGCTCTTCACATAAAATGCTTAATTTTAAGCATGGCATCAATAGAACAAATCTTTTTGAACCCCGACACAAAGTTTAAAGACGAGCTCGAGGGACGGTTCTTGACATTCAGAAAAATCGTAGAAGAACTCCACTGTGCATACACAGATTTGACTGTGTAAGTCCCTTTAGCAGTAAAGTGCCAGATCATTGAGTCCTTTTGGTGAGGACTTCCCACTGGAATAGTATGAATATGATCAACAACCGAATCATTGATCAAGGCCTTCAGTTTGCTTTCATCTTACCTCCAGCATTATGAACAATTAAATTAACTACCTTGGAGGGAAGTTCTTGAGAGGTAGAAAGGATTTTAAATCCCGATAATGTCGGGATCCATTTGTTGTTCCAACTCTAAGGATACTTCTCATTAAGGCCACGACCCTCAAGGATACTTCTCCAACTCTATGACAGATTATAGCCGAGCTTAGCCTCGAGAATGGAATTGTTGGGGAAGTAGGCACCTTTGAGAATGCAAACCCAAAGGCGTTTCTCGAGAGCTCTCTAGGTCTGCTTTGCCAAAAGCACAAGGTTAACCCCCTCTATATCTTGAAAGCCAATCCCACCCATACCTTTCGGTTTGGAGATCTTACCCCAATTGGCCCAATGGACACCTTTGTCCTCCATTCTCCCACCTTTCCACTAAAAACGGGCACTGGAACTATTAATCTTCTTAGAGAATGATGCCGGCAACCTAAGGCAACTCATAACAAATGAAGGGATTGCTTAAATGGCTGTCTTAACGAGGACTTATCTTCTTGCATGTGAGAGAAGCTTGGCCTTCCACCCTTGAATTTTACCTCTAACTTTGTCAAAGAGATAGTTTAAAGCCAAGTTCTTGGATCAAACCCATAAGAGGCGCGAACCCAATTAAAAATATCCTCCCTAAGAGGGTTAACCCCCATAATATCCATGCACTCATTTCTATCACCCCTTGGGGTGTTGTTTGAGGAAAAAACATAGGATTTATGGAAATTAAACCCGAGGCTGGGCAAAAAACTTTAAGGACCTCCTTCACCATACGACACGTGTGAGAGGTGGCATGAAAGAAGAGCACACATTCATCAGCAAAAAGTAGATGAGAAAGCCCTGGGCCAGTCGGTCTAATGTGGAAGTGACCCCATAAACCATCAGTCACCGCTTTTTGTCTAAGCTGAGAGAAGCTCTCCATAACACAAAGGAATAAGAAAGGAGATGGTGCGTCTCCTTGTCTGAGACCCCGGGAGATTTGGAATCTTTGAAACCTTTCCCCATTCACAACCAGGAAACCTGAACCGATGAGACACACTCCATAATCCACTCAATGAAAATCCAAGAAAAGCCCTTTTTCCAAGAGTTTTGTGGAGGAAAGGCCACTCAACTTGATTGTAAGCTTTAGCAAGGGCAAGTTTGAGAGCAAGGAAATGCTTTTTTTCCATGGTGACTATTTCAAAGGGTGTGGAATGCTTTATGAGCAGTGAGAATATTTTCTTGAATAAGTCTACCTTTCGTAAAGGGAGTTTGGAAAAGGGAAATGATGCGGTCCATGATGGGTTTTAGACGGTTTGAAAGAACCTTGGCTATGATTTTTTAGCTAAAGTTACAAAGGCTAATGGAGCAAAATTAGCTAATATGTTCCCGGCGGGGACCTTTTGGACGAGGACAATATTTGTATTGTTAATAGAGGAAAGCATTTTCCTACCCTCAAAGACGCCTTTAACTGCTTCAATCATGTCTCTTGAAGTAATGTCCCATGAGGAGGTGTAAAAAATACCCAAAAAAGCCCTGGTGCTTTAAGACCTCCAATTTGGAAAACCTCTTCTTTGATTTCAACGTCAAACACTGTCACAGTAAGGTAACTATTCATCTCCTCAGTTACTGTCGGACTGAGGTACAAAGCACAGACTCCATATTACCCGTTCCTCTCGCAGTGTAGAAAGGCATGAAATGATTTACAATGTTATTCTTAATAGCTTGTGGGTCTTCTATCCAGGAGGAGCCTTGGAATTTAAGTCTGAATATTGTATTTCTTTGTTTGCGAATAGCAGATGTAGCATGGAAAAAATTTGTGCTTCCATTCCCAAGTGATAACCAATTAATGCGGGACCTTTGATGCCAAAATCTCTCTTTGGCCTCCCACCATTTGCCCAATTCCTTTTTAATATCGATATCTTCCTAACTTTCCTTTTGGGTTGTGGCTCTACTTTGGAGTTCGGTGAGAACACACATGGACTTCTTGAAAGAAACGTATCTTTCCCTTCTACGATTAATGCTTCATTCTCTCAAAGCTTTTCGACAACACTTATTTTAATTCTTGACCCTTCTACATTCAAGAGCCAACTAAGATTAATGGTGTCCATACAATCATCCTCAACAAGCCATTTTGATTCAAACTTAAAGGCACACTTACCCTTTGGTTGGTCACTATTGTATCGGATGATGAGCGGACTATAATCAGATCCGATAACTGGGTAAAGCGCAACAACATCCTTCGAGAACATGGTATTCCACTCATAATTGGCTTCCACTTTGTCAATACACTCTTTAATGTTGCGGGAATCGTCTTGTTTATTTGACCATAAAAACGACATCCATCTGACTGGATCTCAGAGAGAGATTAAGAGTCAAAAAAATTGAGCACCCAAGCCATCTGTGAATCAAAAACCGAGCTGCCTTGGAGCTTGTCTACGGCGGAAGTGATTGTGTTGAATTCACTGGACACACAAAAAGGATGCAAAGAGTCCTCGCATAAAACTGACATATCATCCTAGAAGGCCTGTCTCTTTGTACGATTGGCCTCACCAGACATAAACATATGTGTCCAAGATTTCCCTAGGCTCAATCACTTAATATTTGTGCGGATATAATAACTCAAGGAATCATTGATCTTGATAGATACCCCCGAGTTCCAAAGGAGGCTAAACCCCCTGATTTACCCACGGGTTCCACTAAGTAGTGGTCTTGAAACTGAAGTCTACGTGTGATATTCTAAACATACACTTTAGAATTTTTTTGTTTCCATTAGAAAT
Organism: Simmondsia chinensis; assembly: GCA_018398585.1. Classification (NCBI taxonomy): domain Eukaryota; kingdom Viridiplantae; phylum Streptophyta; class Magnoliopsida; order Caryophyllales; family Simmondsiaceae; genus Simmondsia; species Simmondsia chinensis. Next base: position 39,549,306 of record JAGTTD010000001.1, read on the forward strand.
GTGATGTCCAGCCTTATTACATTGTTTAGCTCTTGAAAAGCATGAATTGTCCAAGACTAGCCCAATCCCTGACAGTTCCACTATATTATACTCAGGCGCTTGAATTAGTTTTTTTGGAACAACTGACGCAAACCCAACAATTAATATACTTTGAGAGCAATCACATAGATCTTCGTCTGAGAGAATAAATGGCTTGGGCCGAATTCTTTTCACAAAGGGGACGACAAGGATGACAATCTTCTTAACACGGGCTTTGACACTTGCAGCACTTTTCAGTTTAGGTTAGGTACTGGAATGAATAAATGGGATTCACGGGGTGGTTGGGCAGGGAGCCTTCCAAGGTTTCTCATTAAAAGCAAGAATATAGTCTAATATTGTTTGTGTGAATAGGCACTACAATAAAAATGTGGAGTACAATGTAAGGTTGGGTGGAAGGGGTATGAGTGATCAGTGAAGACTCAACAGTATATGTGGGAGGGGTTTTTGATTTTGTTGTCCGTTGGTGAGAAATAAAGGGAAGGAAAGGGTTATTAGTGAGGGTAGGGTTTGAATAAAGGCTTGGAAATTAATGCTAGGGGGAAGATCAGAGATAGAAGGATGGTGAAAGAGATGAGCGAGCAGCTTTTAGGGTTTTCTTTGGGGAAGAAGACGGGGCATGGCAGTCCTAGAGAACTCCACAGGTCACCACCGGTGGCGGGGAGGGGTGTGTTTAAGGATCATTTACCCCTTCTTTCACCCCTACCTATAGGGCTTTAAATGTTTTCACTTTTCCTAAAATGCAAAGATAAAACTACAGAATGGATATTAATATGGAGGCATTCCCCAATAGGTCGATAGGGAAGGCTCTAATGGAGATGCATATTCAACAAGCTAGTGGAAGTTCACAACCAAAAATCCAAACCACACAAGCTAAGAGATATGATGGTGGGAATTGTGACATAGGTAACTACTTTGACCCCCTCTGTTTCTTCGAGTTCTTCCCTTGCTTCAGGTGCTTACCTAGTGCCATTAATGGCAGAGGGCAGCTCAAGTGGTGGGCTGATTAGGGTGGCCACTAGCCAACCACCATCACGTCCCTTGCCGCCTAGATCGTCAGTAATCTTTACTTCCTAGCTCAGGCCATAACCAATAGCGGGATCACTTTTGGATCCTAAAGCCTGCTTAGGTGATGATCGTCATGGGTACCAATAGACGAACCATAATTTAATAGAGATTTTGGACCTCCAATCGGGGGGGAGCAAGCGAGGGTACTCTCTAATGCAACCACTATTCCTCTGCCCCTAAGTGCCGCTAATCAATCCCTACCGTCTCTAATATACCTCATAATTTAGGTTATTCTAGCTTCTCAAGACCATTTAGTCATCACCCTCTACTGGGGTATTATGCTATGGAATTAACTTCTAATAATTACATATGACTATACGACTTGCCAAATTTGAATTTCCAAAATTCATTGGAGATGAATGGCTTTATAAATGTGAACAATTCTTTCGTATTGACCAAACACCCCCGAACGTGAAAACTAACCTTGCTTTAGCTCATATGGAGGGTGTTGTCGACCAATGGCATCTACATTTTATTCGCAAACATGGCCCTTATATTTCAGGGGATTAATATAAACAAGGGGCTTTAGATCACTTTGGGAGGTGTATGAGGACCCTATGGCAGATTTGTTAAAATTGCACCAAACAGGTACCACTCGAGAATACCTCACTGCTTTTGATTCACTATATACTTAAGTCCTATTATGGAAAGAACATGCCATTAGTTGATCTCTTACCAGACTTCTTGAGGACATTAGTTATGGCCTTTTGTTCATTCCGTCCCACTACTTTACATGATGCAATGTGTACGGCTAAATTGCAAGACTTTGTCCTGAATGCCCAACAAGCTCATTCGTTTCATCCAAACCCACACCCCGCCACTGCCCTGGTTTGTCGCCCCATGGCGTTAGTGTTACCCACGGCTCCCACCCCACCCTAAGACATTACCTAGCAACTCACGTCATACTTCAACTAGTGCTGAAATGGATGAACGATGGGCAAAGAACATGTCACAAACCCAAAGGTTGGTGACGAGCTCTGATACCACTTTGTCACAAACCCAAAGGTTGGTGACGAGCTCTGATACCAATTTGTCACGAACCTAGGCCCGTGACTCAGTTAGAATTTGAGATAGAAGGGAAATTAGATGAGAGTTAGAGGAAGAGAGTAGAAGTAGAGGGAGAATTAGAAGAGTTAGGGGAAAAGAAGTTAGAATTAGAAGGGAAGAGAAAGAGAGAGAGAGACGGTTAGAGAGAGAGAGAGAGAGAGCAAATTTGATAATTTTTCATTGATGATTCCAAATACACAAATCACATGAGCTTAAATAGACCAAGGGGGGAGGGGGACAACCGGCCACCTAGGCCTCCCTATAACAACACAAATTCAAATCCAAAATTTAAATTATCTTTCCCTCCTTCTTCTTCCCTCCTATCCGGCTCCCTCCTCTTTCTAATTTTAAAATTTAAACTAATTTATACTTAACTAATTTTACAGTTTTATCCTACATATTCGATACAAAATAATAAAAGTAAAAATGGGTTGTTGGTTACAAGGTCACGGTCAAGGATCGTGACAGAACATGTGCTTTTATTATGACGAACCTTACATTTTGCGACATAAATGTTCTAAGAAGGCCTTAGAACATTGCTTGTTAACAAACAATGCCTGTCCTTGTGGTCCATAAGAGGAATTAGTATTTGATGGATAGGTATTTTAGGATACAAACGGACCAACAAAGCTTGAAACACCTTGTAGAGCAACGTGTTACTACTCCTCTTCAGCAACAATGGTTATCAAAACTAATGGGGTATACTTACAACATTTCTTATAAGAATGGTAAGGAGAATACAGTGGCAGATGCACTCTCGGCGCATTACGCATGGAGAATTGCTTTTGTTAGCTTTATCTACAATCTCGAATGACTTTTTGACTGAGTTGGCATAGGATTGGTAGACCAATCCCACTTGTCAACAATTGATACATGACATACAGCGTAATCCTTAGTCTCATCATCAGTACTCATGGCAACACCAGCAGCTCCGTCGCAAGGGGAAGCTTGTTTTGGACCATGCTGGGTCTTTAAAAATGGAAGTTCTTAAATGGATGTATGCTTCCCCTTCGAGCGGCCATTCAGGCATTACAAGTACCAAGAAATGTTGCAAGAATGATATTGCAAATTTTATTCGTAGTTGTTTAGTTTGCCAGCAGTGTCAATACGACACGGTAGCATTCCCGGGGCTCCTGCAACCCCTACCCATTCCTAATGTGATCTAGACTAGTATCTCGATGGATTTCATCGAGGGGCTACCCAAATGGCATGGGAAGGACGTCATTGTTGTTGTAGACAAACTGAGCAAATATGGACATTTTATCACATTGTCTCATCCATATTCTACTTTCGGTAGCTAACATTTTTATTTATGAAATTTACAGATTACACGGCCTTGCCGAGGAAATTACTTCTGACCTTGGTTCCATTTTTACAAGTAACCTTTAGGAAGGACTCTTTTGGGTGTAGACTTGCATCGCTTTACATCCTACCATCCCCAAACGGAAGGTCAAACTTAAGTTTTAAACCGATGTGTAGAAAGTTACTTGCGATGCATGTGTTTTGAATATCCTTCGACCGGTTGAATGGCTTCCATTGGCTGAATGGTGGTACAATACTACCTATCATTCATCCATTCACACGACCCCTTATGAGTTTGTTTATGGCCAACCCCCGCTGGTGCATCTTCCATACTTGTCGGGGGAATCGACAAATGTAGTAGTGGATCGCAACCTCATGGAGCGAGAGGAAGCTATTATGGTCTTTAAATATCATCTTCACCGATCTCAAAATCAGATTAAACAGCATGCCGACCAATATCGAACTGATTGATCGTTTGCTCGAGGCCACTGGGTGTACCTTAAGTTAGAGCCCTATAGTTAGCACTCTATGCAATGCCGCATGGTGCACAAATTGCCTTCGAGGTTTTGTGGTCCTTTTCAGATACTGGAGCGTATTGGTCTCGTCACATATAAACTAGATCTCCCATGTGATGCAAGCATTCATCCTACCTTCCATGTCTCCCTACTCAAGCCACATTATGGACCTTGACCTGCTTCACTGCTTACCCCAATTGATTGCGGTGGTTCCTCCATAACTTGAGTTCCCGAATCTATACTGGATAGCCACATGGCTCACTACTAGAACCAAGCCTTCCCCAAAGTTCTCATCAAATGGCAAGGGCAGCCAGCTGAGGATGCCACCTAGGAATTATACTCTTACATACGTGAGTGTTTTCCATCATTCGATCCTTATGGACAAGGGTCTTTCGAGGAAGAGAGGATTGACACATTCCCTAATAGGACCAGGCCAAATATGGCCCAAATAATAGAATTGGATGAATCTGATCTGGTGAGATTCGCAACCCAGTCCAACTTCCCTGGCCATGACATTAATATACGCCTAAAGGCCTAAGGAGGAGCCCACTTATACTAGCGTGATTGTGTGGGCTTAGAAGATAAAATGGCTCAAAGAGGCCCTCCGCACCTCAGAAATGACTAGACTATGGGAGGCAAGTGCTCCGCACGTGACCTCCGTCGTCCATTACCAGAAATGTAACGACCATAACAGACTCAGGCTGCCATGATCGAATATCCATAGATTTTCAGATATTTTTATTATGTTCTTGAAGATATTTCTTGTATTTGGCTATTATGTCTTTACTATGGATGGCAATGGGGCGAGTAAGACTTGCTACCTGTAGGTATCCCTCGTTTGGAGTGGGTACAGGTATAAGTGGGGCGGGTAATGGGTACAAGTTGGGTGTACCCGCCCCAACCCATCACGGGTATGGGGCAGGTAAGGGTATGGTTTTGTACCCGCCCCGCCCCACCTCATACCCACCATACCCACTTCATTTTGTACATAGTTAACCTTCAAGTTAAAATATACATGTTTAAATTCAATAACCCAAATTGTTTATCAATGGTATTAAAAATATAATGGGTTTTAAAAATAGCATTAAATAACTAATATGAGTGAGTACAGATAATCATTTTTTACACACATTAGGGAAGGTATAGGGCGGATAATGGATACCGATGGGTAATGGGGCAGGTATGGATATGGCTTTGTACCTGCCAGTGCGGGTACGGGCACCGACTTCATACCCGTGACGAGTAACGAGGCGGGTACGGGTATAGAATTTGGGTGGCAGGTACGAGCATGGAGGAGGCATTCCCTGTACCCGCCATGCCCCATTACCATTCTAGTAGTATAAATAAGTGGTTTGATTTAGGGGAGAAATCAATTAATGGAAGTTTTGCTTGCTTTTATCTTCTTTAGCTAAATTTAGATTAATTTCATATAAGTTCCAATTGTGATTTTGGAGCTTATCAATTATTAACAAGGTAGAATTATTATTATCAGAGTAAATTTATGATAATTTTATAACTCTTATTATTTTGAGTTATGGTTGTGCTACATAGGCTTGCATGTCAGGAGAGGGTAACACAGCCATACCAGTTCACAGCGCCTCCGAGTTTGCTTGCTTATTGTTGCTACTTCCAATTGTTATTTGTATGCTTGCATGTCTGTCCGATATTAATGTATTGACTTGACTTTGTCTTTGAATTAATTTTACAGTTACTGTCTAATTCTTGTTTTTTTTTTGAGTTGGAGGTACTTGGATACACCTTCCCTTCAAGGTAACACCTCTTAGGCGTAAAACTACGTGTATTTCACTTTTTTATATCTCGTCTTGCTGAAAGCCTTTTAAATAATGAGTTTGTTGTGGATGTTTATAGCTCTCATTATTTCAAAATTACGTTGTTATGACACTAATAATATGTAGCCGAACAACTTACTACAAAATGGCAAGCTTCTACTGGAACGACCAGAAACCTTTCTCACCCTCTTTTTCTCTCTCATCCTCTGCCACAGCAATGTCACTCTTCTTCATCTCCCCACCGTCTCTCTCCTCCCTCCCCACCGCCATTTCGGGCGCCGACGCCACCAACCACCGCGCCATCCCCCGCTCTCTCTCTCTCTCCTCCAGACGTAACTCCTTCATCCGTCACTCCTCTCTTTCCTCCGAAATCCCAGACCCCATCGACCCCACCCCCGTCTCCTTCTCCGACGAGTGGGGCGAGAAAGCCGAGCCCGAACCCGAGACGTCTTACACCAGATTCACGGACCCCGACCCGCCCAAGAACGAGGACGAATGGGAAGAGGGGTTCGGTTCGGGTAATGGGCCTGCCCAGATTGGTGGAGGAGGAGGGAGTAATTGGGAATTGAAAAAGTGTTTGGTGGATTCGGTTTACGGGTCGGGTTTCGGGTTGCGGGCATCGTCGGAGGTGAGGGCAGAGGTGTTTGAGTTGGTGAATCAGTTGGAAGCGGCGAATCCGAACCCTAATGCGACGGAGGTACCGGCTTTGCTTGATGGGAATTGGGTTCTGGCGTAAGTTCTCTTGTAATTTTATTCACTTTAATTTTTTCATAATGTGTGCAAATGATTGGGTTTTTGAGTGTTGTATTTAGGATTTTATATGGGGTTTTGTTTTTGGTGGATATAGTGTTGTATGTAGGGGTGTATTTGAGCCGAGCCGAGCCTGATCGTTAGCTTTAACCTCGGCTCGAAGCTCGCCGAGCTTTGAAAGTTCAGGCTCAAGCTCGGCTCGTCAAAAGCTTGGGTTTGGCTCGGCTTGGTCTAAGGTCGGTGAGCTTCAAATTAGGCTTGCAATATTTCGGCTCATTTAAGCTCAACATAGGCTCATTTGGGTTCGTTTAAGCTCGGCTCGGCTCATTTAGGCTCCAATATGGCTTCATTTGGCAATATTTAAGCAAATATATTATACTAAAAAAAGCTTATTTAGGCTCGCGAGCCTGGGGGCTCGAGCTTCACTAGGCTCAGGCTTGACTCAATAAGCCGAGCCGAGCTTTATGATGAACCGGCTCGACTCATTTACACCCCTAGTTGTATGTGGTTCTACCGGTTGGTTGTTAGATTATTGGGTTTCATCTAATGTTTAAGCTTCTTGGAGCAATTTATCTTTTGAGATGGTATTAGTCTCTGTGACCACGAAAACCAAGTTTAAGGTGTGAAGTGAGTTTGTGTATTATTCATGTGTCAAGCTCAAGGGGATTTGATATGAGGTGGCATATTGGAGTAAATATATTATTCGGCCGCATGTGTGTGTGTCTGTGTGTATGTAATGGGAGCACGGACTATCTACCCCTTCCTGAATTGCAAATATTGTATCATAAATCAAATAACTAAGAAATATGAAACTATTCTAGCTCTAAGCATGTCAGAGGCAAAGCGAATGCCCAAGAAATGTTAGGCCAAGAGTCATACTTTTGTAGTTTAATCCTTCCTACTTTTTTCCTGCGGTAGTTATTCAGACAGAAGCACACTACGAGGAGCATGTCATGGAAACATATCTAATGTCTTGCATTTGAAAGTGTCTGGGATTATTACTTATGCCCAATCATAATTTCTCGAAGCATGATGATGAGAGCGAGGAGTTTGTTTTCATGGCTATGACAAGCATTCAAAGGGATACAAGCTTTATAACCCGAATACAAGGAAACTTTTGGTTTTTAGAGGTGTGGAATTTGATGAAGGCTCATGGAATGAGAAGATTTCTCGGAGTCACAAACAAGTTGTAAGGGATTGTCTGAAATGTAATCGTGTTATGGCTTTGTTTACTGCTGGATAATTTTTGTGAAGTTCGAATTTGATAATCTACTTGATGGGCCTAGTTAAGTCTACCCATTCTGTGAAAATACCATAAGCTTGCAAGAATCTTTTCTATAGAAGATGAGTAGTAATTTCCTAAGAAAATTATCTTAAGCAGTAAGAAGTCAGGCCTTTGGATTTTTACCAAAGTATCTCTAAACGACATGGCACTGGAAGAACTTATTGCCTTGTTCTTGGCATATCTTTTGACTTCCCTTGGGAATGCCTTCCAGTTAGAAAACCTTAGGATAAAAATCTTGTAACGTAAAAGCTGCCTTGAGAGCTACAAATAGGAAGCTGAAGGCTTGGGGATGTAAGTTCTCTCATCCTTCAAAAACTTTTTTTTTTTTTTTTCCTGGGATAAATCCGCAATAACTCTCATCACAGCAATTCCCTCCTTCCCGAACTCCCGAAAAGAAATGCCCAAGTCGTATACTAACAGAACTACTGGACTTTGAAACACAAACTATTGAGCCACTGATAAATGAAGTCCTTCATGTCGTACTTAATTCTTCTAAGCTTCAAATGGAAACCCTTTAAAGGACATTGTCAGACGAAGAGCTGCATGACAAGAGCTGTGGGAACTTGAAGCAAAAGATGTTCAAATTGCTGAGAAAGGAAATCCTGCAGTCTTGATTTTCATTCTTAACGCTGCATGATTGATGCTCAGTTTCGGTTGAAAATTGCGGGAGAACACCATTAGATTATGAGTTCTTGGGGTGAATCCATGTAGTCTACATGAGCTGTCCTTTGTGGTCTTGGAAACTGTCCCCAATTCTTTATAGGTACAAATTAAGGAAGTAGGGCTTTGTAAAGACTAGAAAGATGTCCTTTGCATATTACATCTCCCAGTAATATGCCTTCCTTGCACTTCTGGCGAGGAGAAATTCACAAAAAAAATGGCATAAGTTGTGATCTTGATGCTTTGAGCAGGAACATGTGAGAAATGTCAATATGAGAGCACAAACTTCTGATGATATTGAATATGGAATAAAAGGATTTTGTGCTGTTAGTTGTGAGGTTGTTTTGAATTCGCTGCATTTTGGGAACTTGGCCATACGGTGAAGCTTATTTTGGATAAAGGAACACACCCAGTGTCTCAAGGGCTCCCACCTATGCAGGGTAATTTTTTTTTTTTTGGGGGGGGGGAGATGATGTACGCAGCCTTCCCCCTTCAGGGTATTAACCTGAAAAGAGGCTGTTTCCCAGTGCCCCCAACCTGAGGATGAGGACTTCCCAGGAGGTCACCCATCCTGGTACTACTCTCACCCAAGCACGCTTAACTTCGGAGTTCTAATGGGATTCGGTGACGGCGTGTTGGTGCCAACATTGTTTATTTATGTGAGAGCAGAGGGGCTAATGTTTAGGTTACAAAAATGTGAAATCAATGGACTTCTTTGCTGGCTTTTGCTACTAAAAAGAAACAATGTTGGCACTCATCTTCTGCTGGTTTGACAACTATGTTATTCATATCCAGGTATGAGAGTAGGGCATAAGTATGTTACGAGGTCAAACTTGAGTTTTTTGTAAGATCTATTTTAAGTTTTTAGTCTAATTTGAAGTTTCAAAGTGTGATACTAAACTCTAAATACCTTTATCTAACACAGGTAAGTTAGGCCAGAATCAAGTGTCCAAGTGGTAGTGAGTTTAAATTGAGAGGACTCTGGGGTTTGAAAGAAGATAATTATGCGGTGTGAACAAAGGAAGCAAGGCCGTTTCTAGGGAGAATAGTGAAACATGATAGGGAAACAAAGAACTCATGGAGCAATTGAGAAGATTATTAAATTATGCCACACTTCTAAATTTGAATCAAGAAAACTTTATTGCGTGTAAGAAATAATTGTTCCAGGGGATGTCAGAACCTTGGTATAGCAGAACATGATTATAATAATTCCAGGATTATGACCTCAAACGATTTGACATGTTATAACATAAGCATCTGCCTTATTTAACTCATAAAGAAGCTGCTGTTTGTGATCTATGTGAGGTTGTTTAAACTGGCTGCCTGTTCTTTCATTTTTGGTGGAGGCCATGGATTGTGCTTATAAAAATGTTCTTAGCTAACTAATTTGCAGCCGCAAATAGTTAGAGAGGCTTTCACATGTGCACCGGTTTGGATTCGTATAGGGCAAGGTGTTTTGTGATATGTTGATCATTCAATGACCGTGAAGAAAAGCATATTCTGTTATCTCTTGTTGGGGGGCGGGGTGTACTGAGATCCTGTCCTTATTGGCTTATGTTGCAGTGCTTCACCCTTTCCATCCTGCACAGCAAAAGTACCCAATATACTTATCTTCCTGTATGTTTTTGTTTGGTGAACTAGAAATGGTATTACCTTTCCAATACTGTGAAGCTATGTGCTATAAGGAAAAGTTTCACTCATGGAAGCCATAGCTTGAATCCAACAGGTAAGTTTATGGTTTTGTGAGCCGTCTTTTGAATCCGTAGGGTCCAAATCTAGAGCCCTACATTATTTGTGCACTTTTGGGCTCGATAACAAAGTCCATAAATTCCTGAAGGTTGATCTCTTGGTTTGGAGCATAGTTTCAGGTTACTCCTAAAATGTTGATGTTTCATACTGTGGAATGCAATTCGGTGTTTCAAAGTTATATGTGTTTCGAACATGTACGAAACTTAAGGGAAACTTGATTGAAAGAATCGTTGATTAGTTTGATAAGATACTTATAGTTGGCTAATTGTATAACTCAATTCAGAGAATAACTGAATCTTGTGGACATGTTATGCCCAATTTTCTTGATCTTATTCTTTTTTTTAATAAGAACTTTGATCTTATTCATTAGAATACTCAACTTTCTTAGTTATTGGTTAGTATTGACTTTGTTTTTGTGTGTTATGCTTAAATGATTCAATTGGTGATATTTCATTGATTTTCTTTGATGTAATATAAATGCTTCCTTCATGCTCCCTGGCTTGGAACTTCTATGACTACTCGCGCCCTTGTTCCTAATCCTGCTTCATGTAACTGTGGGTTTGGGTTAACTTTTACGGGTTTCAAGTACCCAAAATATCTTTTGATGCTTGTAGTGCCATATGGACTAGGCTTGGGTCATTAGAAGTGGTTGAGATGGTGGTAACTGAGGAGAGACCAAGCATGGAACCGTTTTCTACCTTATGTTTGCGTTGTAGTACAATAGTATAGAATATTCAGCTATACATGAATACATGATTGTTGTTGTGTGCATAGAACCAAATCATCTATTCTCGTCCCATTAATGAGGTGTTGGGGACGTTACATAATGGGACGAGGTGACCACATTGTGTTTTCTCAGGGAATGAAGTTCCTTTCTGAGTCGTACGTTCACAAAAAGTTGAATGGATATACAAGGAAGAGCTAATTCAATGCCCTCTCAACATGTAAACACAGTTATACGTATAGTTTTAATAGATTATATACAATACAACTCATTTTGAATGACATTTTTGAAATAGGATTATTTATGCCATAGGTCCTTATAGTTTTTCCATTGAGTCAATTTAGCTTTTCAACTTTTAACTGTATCAATTTAGTTGTATAGCTTACATTTTGTCAATTTAGTCATATAGTTAAAAGTGATGTTAAGTTCTTGACGGAATTTTTAATAATATGGTCACTGGAGGGTTTAAATTGGGGTTAACAGCTGGATTTGTATTGGGTTACTTACATTTGACAATGCCGTTAAAAATTATGTCATTAACTTAACTTTAATTTTTCTATATGACTAAATTGATACAATTGAAAGTAAAAGGGTTAATTTGATTTCAATTTGTATTGGGTCACTTATATTTGACAATGCCATTAAAAACTATGTCATTAATTTAACTTCAATTTTTTTAAAGGACTAAATTGACACAATTAAAAGTAAATGGGTTAAATTGATCCAGCACTTTCTCATAAGCAACCTTTTAAAGTATTATATAACGAATAAATGAAAGTTCCATCACATAACTGACCGACTGTTGTTCTAGATGGCTGTGTGAAGTAACTATTCATTTGATCGTGATCTTGCTCTGTTTTGCCTCAGGTATACCGCATTTTCCGAGCTATTGCCTCTTCTAGCGCTTGACACGCTGCCATTGCTGAAGGTTGAACGGATTTCGCAAGCAGTCGACACTGGTAATCAAACTGTGGAGAACTGCACCACACTTTCCACCCCGTTTTCAACAGTGTCCTTCAGTGCATCTGCCACTTTCGAAGTTCGTAGCCCTTCAAGAATACAGGTATAGTCCGCTACATTCATCTATGACTACATATTTTCTTTCAATTGATGGAACTTTTGTGTCGATTCTTTTTAGGGAACATAAATTGCTTCTGAGTTTTGTTTGCAAATTTTGAATAAGAAGTCATACAGTCATAAAACATAACAAATTACAATTTACCCTTATTATAAAAATAACTTATTGGCATTTGCAGCCTTAAGCATTAGGTATAAAAATATCTTTACTATAGTAGTTATAGAAATAATTATTCTTTAATATTATTAGCACAACTTAACTAAATATATGTAGACATCAACTCATTGGCATTTTGCTCTATGTTTTTTTTATTTAACCTAGAATATATTCATTGTATAATGTTACTAATTTAATTTATTTCAAAATATATATATATATATATATATATATATATATATATATATATATTTAATTATGAGGATATAATCGTATGAGGATATGATCCTTTAAAGTTTACAGGAGGAGGCTTATTTCAAAATATTAAACTGCAGATACTACACTTATCTTAGCTAAAAAGCTGAGAAAGTAATACTTTATTTCAAAATTAACATAATCTAGCTTTTTAGTTTATTTTAACAAAGTAATAAATCATCATAACAAATTTAATTCAATTTTTTATGTTATAGAGTATATATTTTATGATATAATGAACAACAATTAATATTATTACAACATTGTCTAAAATGGTTATTTTGCATTCAATATTGTTTCCTACAACAATTTCAAACAGAGCAAATGTTTTTTCTCATTTGGAGTTTGACGTATAAACACATTATTAAATAGAATATAATTCAATGCTCAAAAAAAAAAAAAAAGAATATAATTCATATGTATCTTGCAGCCAATTGTGTAACAAGTGATTAAAATTCTTTACTGAGCTTTTTCTGATTCCTTTGAACCGTTGAAGTTGGGAGTGTATTCATTGTTCTACTTTTAGTTTCTTTTTTCCCTTAATTTTAAGCTTGATTAGCATGGAATATGGAAGTTTGCTATCGTCCACCTATTTCAAAGCTTGTTTTCAGCTTCCAATTTGTAGCCTGATGTTCTAAATATATTCTCAGCATAAACAAATGTCGATTATTTAACCACTTGCTCATTTTACGTTCCAGATGATGAACCTGTAAGTTGGAGCGTTGCATGGATAATATAACTAGTCATCGTAGTTCAAACTTCAAAAAGTTTGTTCAAAAAGATTAGCGAAACTGTTCATGGATTCATGTGAGTGTCAGTCTGATATAACATTATAAAATGATACCAACATAACATGAAGTTACTGAGGAAACCTGGACGTGACATATACGACTCAATTTTGACATGAATCTGACATGATTTGTAATGTTCAAGCAAATTCCATTTAACACGCTTGCTATAATTTGTCAGATTTTAAAGAGAACACAGCAGACAAATAACATATTGCTATGACTTGGCACATCTGCCGCCACGAGTCTGAAATCCTGACAGCGAGATTTCGGCTGAATGCAGGTACAATTTAAAGAGGCAAGCTTTAAGCCACCAGAGATCAAGTCCCGGCTTGATCTTCCAGAAAACATCAACATATTTGGGCAGAAAATCAGTTTGAATCCGGTGCAGCAAACACTGAACCCTGTGCAGGAAGCGGTGGCAAATCTGACACATGCCATATCCGGGCAGCCCCCTCTGAAGGTACCGATTCCAGGAGATCGCACGCAGTCATGGCTATTGATTACGTACCTCGACGAGGATCTTCGGATATCGAGAGGGGATGGTGGGCTTTTTGTGCTGGTTAGAGAAGGGAGCCCTCTTCTTGAAGAGCAGTAAAGCATATGATTTATTCTGTAGGGACTAAATAGAAATGCATTGGTATTGTTACAACTGGATTGTACTTGATTCCTCAAAATTATGTTGTTCAGTATGCTGATTGAAATGGGTTGCATGAGTACTAATGTGTTTGCGGACGGTAAATGGGTTGGGCAAGACTCGTATCTAGGATTGATGATAGGGCAGGTAAAACCTATGTGCAAATGAAGTGGGTAGCAGGTAAGAGTTGGGGTATACATGATAATATAATTAGATTCTAAAATAATATTAAATAATTAATATGAACGAGTATGGTTAATTGTTTGGTACCTTAATTAGAGCAGGTTGAGATAGATATTAGAGGGGGTAGTAAAGACATGTTAAACATCCTCAGGGAATGGGTGGATATGAAAATGGGTTTCTACTTGTCGGGTAGGTAAGGATATCTATTTCACATCTGTGACAGGTGACGATGGTAAATGACGGGTATGAATTTGGGTAAAGGTACAATTATGGAGGAGGCACCTTTCTACTTGTCCCATTCTACTGCTATCACTACTTATATCAGAATGGATTGGGATTGGAATCTGCACAAGATTTAGTGGTCTTAATTACAACGATGCCCTTGATTTGGGTAAATTTAGAACAACTTCATTTTAGTCATATTCCATATTTTCTGATTTTCTAATTGCCACTTGCTAGTGTGGTGTGGGTGTACAAGAAAAAATGTAACTAAAATACCAGTCTGAAATACCAAAAAAAAAATGTGGTTAACTGTTCCAAAGTTACATTTGGTTAACCGAATTGGTAAAATTAGCAGGATTTTGGGTTAGTTATGGTTAGGTTTTTTTCATTTCGGTTAATTGAATATATATATATATATATACACAAACAACAACCACCCAGTGCCTTTAAGGGCTCCCGCAAAAGCAGGGTTGACGAGGGGGGGGGGGGGGGGGGTAGGTACTCAGCCTTCCCCCTTCCGAGAGCTACCCTGAAGGGAGGCTGTTTCCGAGGACCGTCACTCTGAGAAGTTGGTCCGCAGCATAACGCATGGTAGCCTGGCAGTAAGAGAGCAAGAAAGCATAAGCATGGCAAAACACAAGACGAGCAATACAAACAAACTCAAAGCAAGCCAAACGTTAGGCAACTAGACCACTAATAGGCGGATACAATACCAATTACCGATAAGCGGCTAAGCAGAAGCCAAATGACAAGTAGGCAAGTAGCGAATCATGAGAGCAAGTACGCTACATAAGCGCGCTAAGAGGAAGTCAAAGGCCTAGCACTAATAAGCTAAACTATCCTACTCCAAACAGCTACATCGACTACCCCTATACTAGCCCTCCATTGGGTTCTATCTAAGGCCATCTCCTCCCGAAGGTTTAGGTGGGAGAGGTCTTGTCTGATCGTCTCCAGTCATCTCTTCTTTAGCCTATCTAGCGTAATATGGGACTGTTCGCATCTCCTGATTGGAGCGTTGATCGGTCTCCTTCTAACATGTCTGAACCACCTCAAACGTTGCTCCCTCAATTTATCTTCAATGGATGCTACACCCAATTCGCCTCTTATAATGTCGTTCTTGATCATATCCTTCCCTGTGTATCCGCACATCCACCGCAGCATTTGCATCTCCACCACCTTCATCTTCTGTGTATGCCGTTATTTGATCGCCCTATACTCCGCCCCATATGACATGGCCGGCCTCACTATCATCTTATAGTATCTTCTTTTTAGCTTTAAGGGAAACTTTCTATCACAAAGTACCGCGGAGGCCATCCTCCATTTATGCCATCCCATTTTAATCCGATTGTTGACATCCTTGTCAACTTCGCCGTTGTGCTGTATCATGGACCCAAGTATTTGAAACTGTTCTTCAATGATATGGCCTCAGATCCAATCTCGACCTCTTCTCGGCTAGGCATGGTGGAGGGATTGAACTTGAGTTTCATGTACTCAGTCTTGGCTCTGCTTAGTCGTAAGCCCTTCGACACTAGTGCTCTTCTCCACACTTCCAGCTTGTCATTTACCTCTTCTGGCGACTCCCCTACCAACACTATGTCATCTGCAAAAATATGCACCAAGGTACACTACCTTGGATGTGCCTAGTGACCTCGTCCATAACCAGAATGAACAGATAGGGGCTTAAGGCAGACCCTTGGTGTACCCCTACTGTTATCGGGAAAGCACCTGTCTCCCCTTCCATTGTACGCACCATCATTGGTGCATCCTCATATATGTCTCTAATGGCCCGGATGTATGACACTAGGATGCCTTTCCTATCCAAAACTCTCCAAAGGACCTCTCTTAGCATTCTATCATATGCCTTCTCCAAATCAATGAAAACCATATGAAGGTCCTTTTGTCTCTCCTTATAGAGCTCTATCATCCATCTTACATGTGTGTGTGTGTACACACACACACACACACACACACACACACACACACACACATATATATATATATATATTGATTGTTCAAAAATATCAACCTCAAATACATAGCACAAGGGGGTAAGATTTGTAAGTGGAGCTCCATTAAGAAGAAGGGAACTTTGATGGAGTTGCCAAGTAAGAAATCGATTGTGCTCGAGCAAAATTAAAAGGCTCTGCTTTACGGTGAGAGAATACTATATTTGGGAAGAAAGGAGAAGAATATTTGGGAGGAAAATCTAGAAGAATGTATATGCTAGGATGCCTTTTGTAGGAATTTGAGGGTAAGTAGAAGTTGATTGGGTGGGATCCTGGGTTAGGGGTTACTCGGCATGTAGTAACAAATGTCAATGACAAACCAGACCGAAGGCAAGCGACATCTGTGGTGCAATGGGGCAAGCATAAGGCACATGACGATGCACAAGACCCATGCTTACCCTTTTGACCACAACCTCACACAATCAAGAGAACGGACGACATCATTTGATTATATAAGGAAATTCTCGCACTAGGCATCGACCTAATGCCTCAACCTCATCGAAAAACTAGAAAATGTAGCATCCCACGACCAGTCCTCATTCTCAAGAATCATCTTGTTACTTCTGTTACAAATAATCCAAACCACCACAAAAATAGTCAATTGTACATTTTCCTGAATTTTCCTGTCGACATTGCAAACTAACCATTGCTCAAAAGATCCTTTATTGGGACCGGCAGTACCAAGGTTACAACCCACCACCAATTCTTTTTTTTTTTTTTTTTTTTTTTTTTTGAGCACAAGTTACAACCCACCACTTGAGGCACCTACACCACAGTAACCAAAAACCTGGTCGCGCTAGTAGTCCAAAAAAGCGAGGCTTCAAAGCAAGAAGCTTTATCATTAAATTTGACCTAAATCCATGTCCCTTGTAAGTGCTAGTGAGCATAACAGATACTTGGTCAAGCCAAAGAGTTCCTTTAGTAGTAGTTGTCTATTGAAGTCTTCTTGTTGGAAATGACCCTTTTGCTACCAATGTCATTTCCATCCTTGTCCATTCTTTCACTTTACCTGCATCTGTGCTCCAGATCCATGCGAACGTGGCTATAATCATCGGACCATCTTTTGATAGGCAACAAGCCACTTATTCATGAATGATTTGACCGAGTACATCTGCTTTCCGTCAATTACCCACCGAATTGATTACATTGCAGGACAATGAATTTATTTGCATCCGAAGACAATAAGACTCTCTGAACCGCCTATGGTTGCTACTTCACACCATTCCATAAAGGATTCCATGCGAGGAAATAGTTCTCTAGTGCAAAAGAACTGTGTTTAGCCTCTATCAGACCTAGAATCACAACTTTAAACATGTCCAAATGAGCCAAATTTAAGCATAAATGAGACAAACCTAAGCCTAAATAAGCCAAACCTAAGCCTAGATTAATCTTAAATAATGCTTGGTTCAAAACTCGTCGAACTGAGACCGAGCTCAATCGATCAAGCCGAGCCAGAGCTGAGCTCGAGCTCGATATTTTTGAGCACTGTGAGCTTCAAGCCAAAGCTAAATGTAAATGAGACCAACTCGGCTCAATTACACCCCTAATGTCAATCAATGTTCATCTTGATTGGCACACTTCCTCTGACCACTTCACGAAGATATCAAACCAGTATTACAACTAATCCTTTCCTTCCACTAACGTGAGTTCAGCCTCCAACATTGTAGGACATTGAGAAGGAATACCTAAATGATAAAACTTCTTGATTGGCAGGCTTCTTCATCTGACCACTTCTCAACGATGTCAAACCAGTTTTCCAGCCACTCTTGACCACTAACATAAGTCAAAGAGCACCTAGATGATAAAACTTTAAAACCTAATGTCAGAATACCTAAAGGATAAATCTTCAAATCATACAATACCTAAATGGTAAATTTCCTATAAATTATTATTAGTGATAATGGTGGTCTCCTTTTTTTTCTCCCATGTCAGCCCAGTCAATACAATCAAGGCGCCATTAGCATTGGCCACAATAAAAATTCTGCTGTTATTTGATGAAAGTGAGATTACTTTTAGAGTCGTAAAAAGGATATAACATTTTTCCTCAAGAACACTAACATTTTGGGATGAAGGGATGAGCTTTGAACCCCAAACCTCTTGCTTGAGGGCTCTAATAAAAATGGGATACAAGTGGAAAGAAGGTTAACTATGCTATGCCACTTAATAAAAGAAGATGATTTCCACCCTGGTCCTCTTTCTTTATCAACAAAAATGATTCAACTGTTATTTGATTAAATACAAATCTAAGAAAAATAAAGAACATGCAGTGTAGCTAGCACAGTATACTATATAAATCAGGTAAAATTTTCACAAATTGGCCAAAATAGGGCCTCCAACTGCAAGTGTTGAAACAGAAAAGCATGAAAATCAATTGAAAAGATATGTTAAGAGTAACAAAGACCATCAAAACGACCTTAAGAATCCTAACTCAATTGAAAAAAACCAATAAATGCATTTTCAAGTCTTCTTCTTCTTCTTGGATTTCAGCTTAACGTACCCAATAAATATGCACAAAAAGCTGAGGAGCACTACACCAGCAAATACTGGTATCAGTATCGCATACTCTTGAGGGAAGAAGTACTGGTGAATAAAGTGGTCACTATCAACAAAAGGCTGAAAATTTCATATAAGAACAATGTCAGTACTATAAAGTATCTTATTAGACATATTCAAGAGAATAAGAAAGAAAATTGCCACTGACCAAGATGATGACCCAAAATGTGTAGTAAGTAAATATGGATAAGCTAAGGGCGCATAGCATAAAACCAACTGCTCTATCTGCTAGTTCCATTTTTTGAAGTGGTTCACTTCTAATTGGTCAAAATTCTTTCCTCGGAACTTTCCCTGCACGTTTTGATAACATCCTAGTCAGTATTTGAGGTACAAAATGGAAACTGCATAGTAGTAGAAGTTAAAGCTAAACAAGGGTGAAGAATGCCCTGACGAGAAAATGGGTAAACCTTAATATGAGGGGAACCGAAGCAAAGAGGTAAAGAACGAAGAACAAAGAAAGGAGAAGGACAAAAGAGAAGGATATAAGAACAAAGATGGAAACTGTATTAGCATTTGATTCAAACTAAATCAAAATAGACTAACTAAAAAGCAGTAAAGCAAGATAGAAATAGCATATGGTTCCATTGACAACCATGTCAATACAAGCTTATCTCTGTTTATAGTTAATAAAAAGTAAGTAAAGGAGGGGAATTTGAAAAATGGAAGGAAAATTGATATGTTAAAAGGGAAATTCAAAATTTAGATTTGGAAGGAATTTGGTAATGTACCAGCACCACGACTATAAAGGAGTAAATATGAACCCATCTCCTTCTAGTGCGAAGTACAATGTGATATTAGGATGACATTGACATTTATAACATAGCAAGATAATAATTCGAGCTTCAAATTGGTTGCCTTACGGAAACCTTGATATGACTAGGTTAAAATTTACTCATCACTGAGGCCTCGTCTTCCCTACAACAACATCAGCCCAGTGCCTCGAACATGCTCTCGCCAAGGCAAGGTCTAAGGAGAGGGTAAGATGTATGCAATCTTATCCCTACAGAGTGCTACCTTAAAGAAAGGTTGTTTCCGAAGTGACCCCAACCCTGGCCCCTCTTCTCCCCTAACCACAAGAACATTAAGGATTTGCATAGCATCATTGTAGTCCTTTGCAAAGCACCGTAGTGATCCAAGTGATTCCCCTCCCAAGAAATTCTCTAACTCATCAATTTCAATTCGATAAAATCGACTCTTTTGGGAGAAGTATTGACTTTGCCTGCAGTGATAACTTTGTAGCTGGCTCCAGCTAGGGTTGGCAAACATGGCTTGTTCATGTTCATGCTACATCAGATTTTGCCAACTTGAGCTCCAGCCCCAAATAAAGGAGGATGTTGTGTTCAATGGCCAATAATTAGCATAAAACTCTATTTGGATCTTTTTGCATTGAACCTTCGATCCATATAGCCAACCCCATAGGTTGCCAGCACAATCAAATCTCAATAAAACTCATGTACTAGAATAGTACTAGAATGGGTGACTGCTTACAAAATCCTCGTGTTGACCTCTTTCAAGGGGAAAATAGAACTTGATATGTATTTATTGAGACAAATATGTTAGGATGTGCAAAGATTGCTCATGAGAGGAACCTATATTATAAAACAAGATGCTGCTGATATGCTAGATGCCAAATACAGCATATACAACGAAAAAAAAAAAAAAATCTAGGAAGGTCATCCTGACTCAAAAGTTTTACCTTTACCAAGACTCTTCACACATTTAACAGAACAACTGAGGGTTTCACCTGGCTAATTTTCAACTCTATGAACATTCAGGAAGCAGGCCCTAATCTCTGATATATGGTAAATCGACTAATAAGGGGAAGAAAAACACCTCCAAAATGTCTTTTATGTCCAACTGATATGTTGAATTAGGGCACCGTTTGGTAGAACATAAGACATTCCCTCGTGGAAAATTTTGCTTTGCCCCATGAAGGAAAATGTTTTCACATTTCGTTGAGGGGAATAGAAAAAAACACCTAGATACTTGTATGCTTTATGTTTTCATGCCTCGTAGGTTAGGGGTCCTCAGAAACAGCCTCGCGTTAGGATAACACCCTCAAGGGGTAAGGCTGCGTACATCCCGCCCCTCCTAGACCCTCCTTATACGGGAACTCTTGAGACACTGGATTTGTTGTTGTAGTATGATTGTTGTTATGAAGTTATACAAAAAAAAAAAAAAAAAAAAAAAAAAAAGGCATTGAGAAGGAAAATGTATTCCGTCAAAACAACCATAACCTGGAGGATGAAGTTGATTGCTGAACATATTTGAGGTTCATAGTGACCCCTCATACCATAATTAAGGATTAAATGCCATCAAAGCCATCAAGCAATTGTTTTGCCAAAATTACTCCAACATAAATTTCATCCAAAACAAATCCATACTAATAACTAGCCAGTGATAAAATTGACCGCATTTATGAATTCAGAGTTTCAAAACCATGGGATATGGGGACTTTCCCAAAAAAACCAGATAATAGGATACCCCAGCATGAAATTCATTGGGTGCTTGAATTCCCACATGACTGCAATTACTACAACTCCACACGGATGTTGAAATATCAGACTCGTACTTCTGGTTCTAATCTAAACAACGGAAATTTACCTAAGCCGAGATGGTAATTTACACCTACTTTAATTACAGGGATTTTAATTACAATGGTCGTCTGACAGGGATTGTGACACATTGAAATGCATAAATTATTGGAGATGGATGCAGAAACGTTACTTCATAGACTCTACAGTTATTGGTATAAAACTTCACAAATTCGCTGACAAATTTCCTTCAAAAAAGAAAAAGGGAACAAATTATAATGGAAACTTCAGTAATCCTACTTCCTACCAAACACGCCTGTTCTATCTAGATAGACGCCCAATGCTCGATTGAGGGATTTATACTTAGATCTTTTGTCCTATGGGCTCAATCTTGCCATGATTTTCACCATTCGACAAATGCATCATCAGCATGATTCACCAACGCACCATCAAATCCTTCTGGTACACAATCATAACTAGCTGGCGTAGGATTGACTTTCAACACATTTAATCCACAGATCTCCAAACATATGACACATATTTTGAGATCTCTTAGTGGGCAATCACTTAGCATCTTAGACTACAATTAGTAACGTGGAAAAATTAAACAAAGGGAAGCCAAGAAACCATGCATTGTAATCTTGCCAAGAAGATGAATCAGTATGAGTGCCACCAAGATGATACAGATTAAAAGATTTGAGTAAATGAACGTTGACAACACAAGAATGAGGCAACAAGAGAGAGAGAGAGAGAGAGACAGAAACCTAGGGATATTAATAAAGATAGATAAGACGTGATGTAAAGAAAAACATCAGGTTCCTATTTATAAAATATGATTTTAATTATGGATTATCTATGAAGATAGAAAGAAATTCAATAGAAGGACAAGTCGACCAATTATCTATAATATGCAGGATTTCATGACTCATCCTTGTTGCTCAGGCAGCAGCGCAATTACCATCACATTAGATATGATATCTTCTCGTATGGATGGGCGTAAAGTGAGTACAGCTAATTGAGGATGACAACAGAGCAGGGCAGATACGAGGGTGCTTGCCGCGTACACATACCCACCAACATATTTCATACCCACCATTGGTCCCATTACCCATCACGGGTATTAAATAGACACCAGCTTGTACAAACCATATCCGTACCAGCCCCATTACCCACAAGTACCCAATTGTATACATTACCCGGCTCATATTGGCTCCAAAGTGGGGCCCAATGGTTATCTACCTGCCCCATCACCCACCATTGTAAGTTTCATATTTATAAGTTGAAGTATACGAAAAGACGTATTCCAAGAGATAGCAATAGCCTAAAGTAATTACCAGACAAGAAAATATAGAAGTAAATATGATAGGATAATAGAAAAATCGCCTGACTTTGAACAACAAAAAAAAAAAAAAATAATCGCCTGACCAATAAGAATAATTTTGAAAAACTAACTCCTGACCGATACAATCCTAATATATTTACACTTGCGTTAGACATTGCCCCTAGGCTTGCATGTTTGTTATTATTGTTGCTTCATTTGACTTGAGTAGTGCCTATTTGCATTAGACATGCTCGTTTGTTTTTATTTGACGGAATAGAGTTCCTTTTAGGGTTGGAAGGCCATCCGAAACAACTTCTCTTTAGGTAGCACCCAGTAGAGATAAGCCTGCGTACATCTTACCCTCCCAAACCCTATCTTAGCGGGAGCCTCTTTGAGGCAAATTGTTGTAACTCCTGATCAGTACAATCCTAATATATTTACGCTTAGACACAAAATAGAGCACATAAATTTCTAACAACATAAGTAAGTCAAATATATGCATGAAATGTAAATTGGATGCTAAAAAGGTAGGGTAATGCTTCCAAAATTAGGCAAAACTTGGGGCAATTCGAAAAAACCAACAATAGATGGAGAATTATTACTCTAATGGTGTACCTGGGCCAAGACGGGCGAAAGCAGCTAAGGGAGGAAGAGAGGAGAAGAAGAACCCTAGCAGTATTTGCAAGGGACAGAGAGAGAGAGTGAGAGAGAATATTTGGATTTGAAAATAGGGCTATATTTAGTCCTCAGTAGACGTGCAATCAGATCATTTGGGTCAGATTCGGGTGATCCTATTCGGATTTGGGTCATTTTGAGTTTATAATAAACTCGGGTCGAGTCGGGCTCAGGTTGAAACATTCAAGTTTGGGTCACTTTCGAGTTTTACCCGTACTCGGGTCGGGTTAGGTCTGAGTCAAGCTATTCGGGTTCGAGTCACCTTAATTTGTAGTAGTCATTGATTCGGGTCAATCTTGGGTCTGATTATACGGGTTTCAAATCTTCATAATCCTACTATTTAGTGCTTTTGTGATATAAAACAGTTGCAATGGTTTAAATTACACCAAATAATTTATATTTTTATCAATATATTAATTATATTATTAATATAAGTACTCAATAATATGTTATAAAGTTCAATTGTACTTCTGACAACTAGTAGTTTTCATTGAATTTAAAGATCTTGGGTAAATTTAGCTTTCAGGTCGAGTTGGTTTCGGGTTCAGGTTCAGGTTAGTTTGGGTCGGACTGGTTCAGGTCAATGGTGGGTCGGGTTGAGTCAAATTGGTATCGGGTTATTTTCAGGTTAGGCGAAGAACGAGTCAGGTTAATTACAGGTCGAGTCATTTCAGTTTCGGGTTCAATTATTTACGACATATTTTCGGCTCAGTTCGGGTCGGTTTACGGATTTTTCAGGTCGATTTTTCAGATTGGGTCGAATTTGCCACCTCTAGTCCTATGTATGTTAAACATATTATTGAATTTTAAAAATATTTTACATATTTAATATGTTTTTTCAAATATATAAAATATATTTTTTTTAAATATAGAGTATTTTCTAAAAGTTGAGAGTACTTTGAAAAATATATTACTAAAAGCAACATACTTAGTGCCCCAAGGGCTCCCGCTTAAGCAGGGTTTGGAAGGGCAGATGTACACAATATTTCCCTTTCAGGGTATTACCTCTGAAAAGAGGCCGTTTGTGAGTGCCCCCAACTTGAGGGTGAGGACTTCTTAGGAGGTCACGCATCCTAATTACTGCTCTCGTCCAAGCATGCTTAACTTCGGAGTTCTAATGGGATCCAGTGACGGCGTGTTAGTTTTGAAAAAAAATTATTACTAAACTTTAAAATACTCAACCAAGTTGGCTCGAATTTTTAATTTGTGCTTCTATTTCCTCTTTAAAAAAAAGCACCAAATTTATGTTTTTGCCTTGTCCTTAATATAGAAAAGGTTAGAGTGAAAACTCCACTGTACAATTATTATCTTAGCAAAGTTATTTGATATAATAGGTTATCTATGAGTTTAGGAACCTAACATAATATTGTTTAGAGTTCAGGGGCGTGGGTAGGGCTGCAAATGAGCCGAGTCGAATCACAGCTAGCCCGGCTTAACTCGTTAACTAAATGAGACCAACTCGGCTCGGTATCATTTATCTAATCGAGCTGCATATCCTTTCTTGGCTTGGCTCGATAACTAAATGAGGCCAGCTCAGTATTGTTATCAGTTAGGCTTGTTATTTGGCGAACTGACTCGTCTAGCTTTATAGGCTTATTTACACAGCGGCTCATTAGGATCATTTACTAGGCTCGTTAGGCTCATTTATCATGATTTTTAGATTCATCTATGATCATTGTTACTTGGGTTGCTAAAAAAGAGTAATAAAACAAATCATGCATGAAAATTGGAAATACAAAAGAATATGCAAACAAAAAAGGCTAAGTTTTAAAAGGCCAAACCCTAAGAAACATTTAAATACCGTAACAAAAGCACAAAATGAATGGTGAAGAAAGCGCCACATGGCGCAATCTAGACATGTGAGCCAATAAATGAGCAGGCTCATGATCCGATAAACGAGCCGGCTCGTGAGCCTTTCGAGCCGAGTTGGCCTTAATTTGATTTGGCTCATTTATTTAAATGAGTCACCCTTAAATGAGCAGAGCTAGCTCTCGAGTCGGCTTAGATGAACTCAAGCCGAGCCCTTAACAAGCTAAGTCAAACTGGCTCACGAGTCGGCTTGGCTCATTTGTAGCCCTAGGCATGGGTGTGTAAGGATTTAAGAGACACCCTATGTGTAACACGTTGTAAGGCACCAAGTATGCATTTATGACTAGTATATGGAAGAGGGTTATGAAGAATACCTTGGTTGGGAGTCATATGGTTCGAAGCACTCAAATCTAAATACTAGTTATAGTCATATGGTTCTCTAATAATCATGGTTGATAAGGCCTGGGAGGGATTCGAATAGGAGTTGTTGTCAAACCAATGAGGGCAAGAGAGAGAGCTGCATCACCGGCTTGGGAGCAGATCTAGTAGAAGGGAGGGGTAGGGCCAAGCACACTAGCATTAGGATTGAAGGGAGGAGTACTTGCAAGTCGAACGGAATTATTAAAGTTGGGAGATGCACCTCCAGTCTGGTTTGGACTCAATCCACCCTATTGGTGCCGAAGTGGCTGACCTGATGACCCAGTTCGGCCACCATGGCCTCCTCGGCGGTTGTTCCGACCTCAGGCCCCTCTTCCACGGCTGCCATAGCCTTGATGAGGAGCCAAGTTGCCTTGGCCCGTCAAAACCAGAGCGTGAGTTTGATCAACAATGTTGTGCCCAAAGTAGTGATTTAGGGCTACCTCCTCATTTAAAAGCGTTGTTTATAATTTCATCAAAAGTGTAAAGACAAGAGGATAGAGTCAAAGTAGCGTAAGCAGCTTATTTTTGGGGAAGACAATACAAAGCAAAATGACCAAGTTTTCGATTAGATATGGGGGAGTTAATGGCAACGAGGTCATCAAGATTTTAGTTCCGATAAATAAATGTCTATCATTTTGCCATCTTTTTGACGAGTGGTGAGCTGAGTTCGAAGATCGAACTCTTTGACCAGTGAGTGATTCTGAAAGTGCTTGGTTACAGTATCCCACATTTCTTTGGAGGTAGGGTATCAGACAATATCATTTATGAGGGAACATGAGAGGGTGGCGATAATACAAGACTTGAGACTTTAGTGCACCTATACTGTGTTTTCAGGTATTTTTAGGGTCCTGAGAGGGCCAATCCATGGTTATATGGGCAAAAGGGCAGTGGTAGGTTCCATCAATTTTACCCAATTAGTTGATGAGCCATTAAAATCATATAAAAGTGTTCATGCCAAGCTGGGTAACCGGTGGTATTTTTTATTTTTATTATAACAGTATTAGATATACTAGAGAGAATAAGTAAAAAGGGGGAAGGGGCCCGAGCTACAGAATTAAATTGAGACATTGTTAGGAAACTAGAGTTTTACTAAGTTAAGGGAAGGAAGGGTTGGCAGCACCGACCCATGGGGGTGAAGGTACTCGAATTGTGGCACCATGGAGATGGCGGCCGACATGGGTTCAAGTGACCTGAAGGTCAGCAGGGCTAAAGCAGCTGTGGTAGTCAGGGAGGCAAAGGGAAGGGGAGAAGAGAAAAGGGGATGCCTGTGGCAAACGTCGGTTTCATTGTTAGCCTCAAAATAGGTGGTGTCGTGCCACACATGACGATACTAATATTCATCGATCCACAGAGGGTGGTGCACGTGGTGGTGGGACCGATATTGTGTAGATCGACCACCATCTGGATTGTGGAGGAATGCCAGCGAGGTGGTGGAGTCCCGGTATCCACCATTTGAATGGTGGCAGCCGATAGGGGCGGAGGGGGTTGATTCCGGCAGTTGCATTAGTGGATTGATTAGGTTTTACTGCCATTGTTTTTAATAAAGAATGAAGAAAAAAACTAACCAAAGAACTTATCAATTTTGAAAGAAAGAGGAGAACAAGTAGGAAAAGAGATTTTGAAAAGCGAGGTTTCAAAATAGCTCTTATACCAATTTTTTTTTTGGTTTTCTTGAACATGGGCGCACGCCATATAGGCTGCCAAGGGGGAGGGGGTACCAAGTTGAAATGAGAGAAAAGTATTATTTGCGATGATATAGAGTGACTCATGAGTGGGTTTATATAAAGAAACTAGGCTAGCCTAATTATATAATTTGTCAACAAGATTAAAGACCTATTTGGAATTGCTTATTTTAGGAAAATAAGTATTTTTTTTGGAAAAAAGTACTTTTATGAGATTTAAGGGTGTTTAGCAACGGTGAAATAGTACTTTTTATTAAAAGCAGAAGTTATTTTTCTGCTTTTAAGCAGAAACATAAATTTAGTACTTCTCCTTTTAACAAGAAGCAGAAGCAAAAACTAAACAATTGAAAAAGTTTATTTTAGATACCCTGAAATTTGTTAATATTTTTGAAAAATAATTTATATATTTCACAAATAGTTTATATATTTTAAATATTTGCAAAAAAATATCTTAAATATTTGAAAATATTTTATAAATATTAAATATTAAAAATTGTTTTAAATATTTAAGAAATATTTATGTATATTTTAAATAATGAAAAATATTTTAAATATTTAAAAAGTATCTTAAATATTTATAATAGTTCATGGGCCATTTTTTTCAACTATAAAAGACTTTTATTAGTGTCCTTTTTGATAATTTTATAGAAAAATATACTTTTTCTAACATTGGCCAAACACTCAATACTATCATAAGCGCTTTTTTACTATTTGGCCAAATACAAACTGCTTATTTGAAATAACACTTTTTGCTTTTACAAGAAATGCTTCTACAAAAAGTAATTTTTTCATAAAAATTCCAAACAGGCCCTAAGTTGACTCTAGGGGTAAAAGAGAAAATATACATAAAACCTTAAGTAGATCAGATACAAGCCTTTTAAAAAGTACAACTGTACATCCACAAGATAAGATTACACAAGAAATAAAACAAATTAAGGAATAACAATCAAAAATAATGAAGACAAGTATATGAAAACTAATAAAACAAAATGAAGATTACGAGTATATGAAAACTGCAAACTTTATCTTGGAGATTTGGTGATCTTCCTTATCTTGTGCAACCAACAAGATGTGCTGCAAATAAGGCAAGGAACTAATATGTATATTATGTTAACATGTTGAGACAACTGATATACACAATATTAACTCACATCTGTGTTGAAACTATTTCCCATCTTAACACACAAGATAAAGCTTTCACATAATTCAAACCATACAATAAAATTCTACATCACATACATGATCAACATATAATATAGCCTAATGAAAGGAACCTTTTGATAGTACAACTCAAACATAATAATATTTCTAGATCACACACACAATTCTATATCAATCAAGCATCACTTTTTACACTACTGCATCCCCTTAAATCACTATGGTCTGAGCACTAAAGAGTTACCTTCAAACCTAAATCTCCTTCTTTGATTCTCCTTTGGTGGCTGAGTCCAACTTTCTGGAGCCTGAATTGTATCCCATTTGGTGACCTTTGTCACATTTTCTTGAACATAAATTGTTTCTCCTTGTGAAAAACCTATCTTAGCCTCTGGGTTAATGCCACACATGGCCTTAACCACAACCCTATATGTCATTGCTAATGGGATCCCGCCACTCATCACTTTCATTGTCAATACATTTAATCCATATCCTTCTTCCCATGGAACTAGAAAATTTGGAGAACATTCAAAGTAAATCGGACCGTTGCATAAATCTGTCTCTACAACGGCTAGTAATGAGTTGTTGAAATTTGAGTGTCTGTTGTCCCTAAGGCACACAAGTATTGGGGCTTTTAGGCCATCTCTTATTAGGGGCTTAATGGCAATTTGGACCAAACCCAAGTGCAAAAACTTGTACTTTTTGGCATGCTTTTTGCATTGGTCGTGCAGGAGCAAGTTGGCATCTGGGTCAGCTGATGATGAATACGTGAGAGTTTGCTCAAAATCTTTAATGCTGTAGTTTGGGAAGAGGCTGAATGGCTTTTTGTGGTAAATTTGGTTTATGGGTACTTTTGGGTACTTCCAGTTATTGTGTATGTTTGTTTTGTGTTCTTGAGTGCCGCTGCGTCCTTCTTTTTGACTAGAAGCCATTTGTTTTCAATCTTCCGCTTTTAGTTTTTCCAATTACCAACTTCAAGCTACCTGAAAATTATATTACCAAATTTCAGAATACATAAACCAAATTTTCTCTTATAAAGTAAGGGTGATCAAAAAAAAATTTGGGGAAAACTTTTAATTTTGTTTTTGATTCTTATTTTAAGAAAAAAATATATTATTTTTCTATATCTACTTGATTCTACTTTCATTAGAAGTGGTTTATGTATTGACAAACAATATATTAAAAAAAAAAAAAACCTTCAATAAAATGCTTTCTCCATTAAAGAAAAATGTTTTTTTCCACCGCTTTGTCAGGGCACACAGGTATTAAATGTTAAAACTCACATCTCATATAAACAAGACTGACTTCAATTCGGCGGGAGAAATTATTTCCAAAGGGTAAATTGCAAAATATTTTCCCATCTTTTAGCTCAAAGGTATAAAATTTACCTCATAAAAAAATTCAAATCATTTACTCACATCGTTTTTACATTGCAATTTTATTGCTGCTGTATTGAAAAAAAACTTACTCAAACTTTTCAAAAAACTAACACTTTACTCCAATCCATTAAATTAACCGTTAGTTTAATTGTATATGACCGTTTTATTTTTTATATTTTTAAGAAAAATATAAAGGTTTTATTTAATTTACTCAAAACCTAATCTTTTAGTTAATTATATAAGGGTATTAAAAATTTAAAAGATGAAAAAATATTTTTTAAATTTCTAGAAAAAAAATCTTGAAAAAAGATATTGGATAACCACAATAATATTTTGACAAAAAATATTTTTTAAAATTACTTTAATAAATTTGAAACTAAAAATACACAAAATCAAAATTTTTGTAGAACAATTAATACAAAATAATTATTTTCGAAATATTTTTTAAAATATTTGGAAAAGTTGAAAAACTTTATTTTCTTAAAATTGAACAATTCATGTTCATTAAAATGGTATATCCAATCTACCTATTACATAAGATATGATAAAACTTGAATCCCCGAGAGCTTTAATTCCTTGGGAAATTGATGCCTTAGTCCAGGATATTGGTCAAATGTCTAGGTTTTTTGAGTATTCTCAACGTATTTAGATACCTAGGTTTAAGAATAGCGCTTCGCATTTTATTGCCAGTCGTCATGCTACAAATCATTGTGATCATTCATGATGGGAGTATCCCGTACACTCTCTTGTATCTAAACTTATCTCTAACTTTGCTTTGTAATGTTAGGTTGTGTTTGGGGTACGGATTTGGAGGCTGGAATTGGGGTTGGGGCTTGAATTGGAGCTTAGAATTCCAATTCTGTTTTTTTGTTCACCTACTCGAATTGGAATTATAATTCCACTGCCCAATTCCATGGAATTGGATTTCAATTGAAAATTATACTTTCCAATTCCTTGGAGTGGGGGTAAGGAATTGTAATTCCATATTAACTGCACTGACTTAAAATCCAAAATGACCCAACTAAATTAACCCAAATCTATATAACTCAAAATCCAAAGACTTAAGCACAACCTAATATTTGACCTGAACCTCGAAATCACCCAGCTTGAATGACTTGAACTTGAAAAGATCAAAATCACCTTAGCTTAAAGTCCGCAGTGACCCACCCCGATTGACTCGAAACTCAAGATAACTTAAATCCAGAAAATGAAACTACGCAACTTGAATGTGATGTAAACAAGTTAAGCCAAAATGGAAATAACCCCACCCATCTCAAAATCAGCCTAAGATGACTAGAAATTTAAAATGATACAACTTATTTGTCCCAAAACTAAGATGACTTGAGTTTGAAATGACCCAAATGAACTCAGACCCAATTATAACTAGCCTGAATCTCAAAAACACCTGACTCAATTAATCGAAAATCCAAAGTAACTTGAACACCACATGATCCGACGTGATACTTACCCCGATTTGACTGAAATATTGAATAACTCGAACTCAAATTGAATCGCTCCAATCACAATAACTTGAACAAAATGTGAACCGCTCCGACCAAAATCTAACCATAGTTGATTTAAAACTCAAAATACTCCAACTCAATTTATCGAAAATCCTTAATGATTTAAATTATTATGTAGTTATAATTTTGACCTGCAATTCCTTTGATGATCCAAACAATGAAATTCCAATTCTGAGAAATTAGAATTGGAATTGCAATTCTATAGTCTAATTCTAATTCCATGTACCAAACAGAGCCTGTGTTTTGCCTCCGGAGTTTGTTTTGCTAAAAAAAAAAAAAAAATTGTTTTGCTAAAAAAAAAAAAAAATCATTGTTTTTGAAAAAAAATTACGCTTAAGGTATCTTCTTTATAATGATGACATATAATCCAAATACTTTATATGAGGAAAAATTCAGAAGATTAAAAAGCTACTTTTAAAAAAAGTATAAAAAACTAATTTTTTAGAGGAATTTAAAGCAAACTTCAAAAACAAAACATAACGTTTACCTTTTCTTTAATTTTTTAAATGAATAAAGATACAAAGATTATAAGTTTTTCAAACTTTTAAGTTTTATTCTTTCTTATTTTCTAAGTCTATCAATCTAATTAATTTTTTTTTGTCAAAAAGATATTATGTTTGATCTTATATATTTTTCAAATTGTTTTTTATACTTATAATAATATAATTACAAGTAATAAATAGAATATTTTTGGATAAAAATGAAAAATAAAACCCAGTTTTTTCCTAGAAAGAGAAAAATCTCTTCTAAAAAAAAATACCTGACTTTTAAGGGTAAAATGATCTAAAAATTTTGAACTAACAATTGGAATTGTTCAAAAGTACAAGGATAAATGTTTGACTTTTAAGAGATTTTATGTTTTTGAGTCAATTATTCATATTTTCAAATTATTAAATTTTCCAAAGAAAAAAAATACTTCTTCAATCTAATAAATCCTCTATATAACAATTACATGACAAAAACAACACCATACTATTAGTATTAACACTAATATTAGTTTTGCTTCGTACAAGCATGAATACAGACACTTATAGCATATAATTTAACAAAGATATAAATCCTCTATATATAATATTATATTATGTAGCAATATTTGACGAAAAAAATAAAAGAAATATTTTAAAAGTTAAATTTAGGTCTTGTTTGGTTAACACAAGGATCAAATTCCTACAAAAAGTTGTATTTATTAAGAATTTAATTCTTATACCAACTTTTCAAAAGTAGGTATTTGTGTTCAATTATTAGGATGAGAAATTGAACTTCTTAGAAATTAGAACTTCCCTATGCCGCCCAAGAAAGCTAATTCCTTAGTAACAAAGGAACAGTAAAAAAAAAAAAAAAAAGAAATTTTGACTTCTCATGTTTTGCCAATTTTCTAGTAACAAAGTACCTACTTCTCATAAATTTCAAATTCTTAATTATGCTATTTCATGTTAAACAAACAACCCCTTAATGTCAGATCCTTTAGTTTTGTACTTCTTAGAGAATAAATTAATTTTCATATTATTAAGCATTATTACTGTTATTAATTTTCTTTTCTTTCAAGCATAAACCATAAAAATAGTTGGCTTTTTTTAGCAAGAAAGAAGTGGTAATTGATTTTTTTTTTTTTTTTTTTTTTAAGGACATAGATTGAAATAAAAATATCACCGCAATTCATTTATTTTATATCTAATATTGTTCATCAACACTAGTTATCAAAAAAAGAAAAGAAAAATAACATACCTTGGTATGGGAATTTCACAAGCTAATGGAGTTGGCCTCCATATGGTGTAAGCAAGTTATAATGAAGTTATGACTCGTTTAGCCTTATTATAAAATGAATTCATGTAACTTTTTAAAAAATTACTTTTTAAAAAGTAATTGTACGAAAAATATAGGGATATTTATATTTTAGTTTTTCGATTGTTTTTAAAATAATAAAAGAGATCCTGACCTTTTTAAATTACTAAAAAGGCTCTTAAATTTTTGTCTTATTAATAAAAAGACCCCTCTCCAATGTAATAACGTTATTTTTCATCAACAGAGCTAACTTGACAACTGGCCTTTTATTAATATTGTAGTAAAATAATAAAAGTACCTTTCAGGACTCTTATTTTTACTTTATAAGCATAAAATTCGATATGTTGTATTATGTAGAAATTATCTTTTTTTGCTTAATTTGTTTAAAAGTATGATTATTGAAAGCTATTTTTATCATTTTGCTGTTGTATTAATAAAAAAGCATTGGCCACTTTAGCTTTGTCAACAAAAAATAGCGTTATTATACCGAAGACTAGACTTTTTATTAATATGATAAAAAATTAGGGGCCTTTTTATTATTCAAAAAGGTCATAGTCATTTTTATTATTTTAAAAAAATTAAAATACTAAAATATAAATAACCCAAAAATATATTTTAGCATTTGGTTAAATCATTAAAAAGGTACTTTTGATAGTTATAAGTATTTTTATGGGTATATTAAGTATTAGTACCTTAAAATTTGATGAACTATATTTTTAGTTCACAAATTTTATAAAATAATTTTTAGTTCAAATAGTTATATGTATTTAATAAAATAATTCAAATTATGGCGTGTAGTGATGTAAAACTTGTCATTATTTATTGGAAAACCCGCCGTTGTCTTGCTCTTTCCCTCGTCTTAGACACAAACTGCAAATTTTTTTTGATCAACACAAACCGCAATATTATGACATTGTTGAAGACGAGTTGGGTGGAAGGCCTATGTTGCACCATTATATACTACTATCTGGACTAAAAAAGGAACATACCCAGTGCCTCAAGGGCTCCAGCCTACGCAGGGTGGGGGGGGGGGGGGGGGGGGGAGCGGATGTACGCAGCCATCCCCCTTCAGGGTGTTAACCTGAAGAGAGACTGTTTTTCAGTGCCCCCAACTTAAAGGTGAGGACTTCCCAGGAGATCACCCATCCTAGTACTACTCTCGCCTAAGCACGCTTAACTATGTGGACTATTTTATTAAACAAATATAATTATTTGGACTAAAAAATTGTTTCTAAAGGTGGCCAGTGGGCCAGGCCACGGGCCCCAAAAATTTTTGGGGTCCGGCCCTGCCCGGCTACCGCCCGGACCCCCCCCCAACGACTCTTTGAAAGAGCCGTTCGACTTCCCCCTTCTTTTTTAATTAAAAAAAATTCATCTATAAATACCCGTCCTCCCATTCCATTTCCTCACAACAAATCTTCATCCAATTCTCTATTCTCTCTCTACGTTCACCTACTTCCTTCTACATGCAATAATTGTGCACCAAATTGGCCACCTCTAGCTCGTAGAATCTCGGTCAAGTTCGAATTTCATTGTTCGCTTAAGTAATTTTAGCATCAAAATTTTATTTTGGTATATATCACTGACTTACCAAAAAAAAAATCAAAATTTTATTTATTTTGCATTTTTATCTACTTAATTTGCATTACTAGTTGCATTTTTTAAATACTAATCATTAATACTACCATGGCACACAACTCATCTACATCTGGAGCCGGTCGTTCTAGTTCTAGCTCTTCTCAGCCGCCTGAAGTACCTAAGAGGGGTAGAGTTGTCGAACTTGATATTGATGAACGAGCATTTTTAGAATAGGCCCATCACTTTCATACACTGACACTATAGATTGGGACTTCCAATAACAACAGTACTACAACGACCAGGATTTTTCTGAGTCGGATGTTGGTGGTGGAGACTCACAGATTGAAGAGGAACCCACACCCACCACTGAAACCCGGCCCGCAAAAACTAGTACTAGTAGGCGTAGTACTAGGGGGGTATGAAAGCACTTCAACTTAGATAAGAAAACTAGTAAAGCGTTTTGTAAATTATGGAACCCACCCAAGGCCTTTTGTCATTCACCCGGCAGTGGGATAGGCACATTTACTGGACATATAATTAGATGCCACCCTCAACAAGACCCAGATAGGGTCCAACAATAGTTAGTACAGCAAGAGATCGGTACACTTGCTAACTTTAGGTTCTCCCAAGAAACTAATAGACGGGAACTAGCTAAATATGTGATTGGGGCTGAAAAGCCTTTTAGCACCGGTGAAGACCCTAGATTCATCAAGTATCTCCAAACAGCGGTGAATCCTGCCATTGTAAGGGTTCCTCGGAACACTTTAAAACAGGATGCGTTTAAAGCTTACCATAGGATGAAAACTAAGGTCTTTGAAATTTTTAGAGCGAACACGAGCATGTTCTTGTTGACTTCCGACACTTGAAAGTCGAAACCCATTGTGCCTTACTTGAGCGTAACGGCACACTGGATTGATTCCTCCTTCACCATTCAAAAATCCATTTTGCATATTTAGATTATCCCCACACTGCCAACATAGTCACGAGTGCGATTATGGAGGCAGTCCGCGAGTGGGGGATAGAGCGTCGTATTTTTAGTATCACGTTTGATAACGCGACTAGTAATAATGCATCCGTTAAACAACTAAGTAGGCATATGAGACTAGTGTTAGGTGGGCGGTGTTTTCATTTACGTTGCATCTGTCATATACTGCATTTAATGGTTATGGATGGTTTAGGACTAATAAACGCTTCTCTTTCCACCTTAAGAGATATAACAGTAGCAATAAAATCATACGGCACTAGAAAGAGAAGATTTAAACTTCTCTGTAGGACGCATGGGATAGAATATCAACAATTTAAATTAGACTCACCAACTAGGTGGTCATTAACCGTAGACATGTTAGAACTCATACTACCACACAATTATGTCCTAGTGGAATTTGTACAGGATAATCGTTCAGATTTAAGTGATTATATTCTGAATAATGTACACTGGGACACCATTAACGAAATTTGTAAATTTCTTACCATTTTTAGAGACGCTACCATCTTTTTTTTCCGGTTGCTATTATCCGACCATACTACAAGCAATATCTAGATTGATTGGTACTGTGGCTTGGATGTCGGATAATGAATCCAACCCCATGTTGACTGAATCGATTAAGGCAATGAAAACGAAGTTTTATAAATATTATTCTAAACTACCCCTTACTATTTTGCCACTATTTTGGATTCTCGTTGTAAACTCACGGGTTTGAACTTGTTTGCCAAATATTTTTATGAACAATTAAATTATGATTTCAATACCAAAAAATTTATTGCACAAGTCAATTCAGGGCTAAACACTTTATTTTTCCATTATTCTCGGAGATTATCATTTGGTAATCCATATGTTACTTCTACTATAGTTTGATATTCCAAATCTAGTGGAAGTAATGCACACATGTAATATGCATGGAAGCTGTTGGACCAATTCGCGTCCACATAAGCTCTCACGTCATGTGACGAGTTAGATTACCATATGCAGACGCTGCTGATCCAGTTCTTCCCGACACCGGTGAATTTGCAATTTGATAATTTGAAATGGTGGTGTACAAATCAAACCCAGTATCCCGTGCTTTCCACCCTAGCACGTGATATACTAATGTGTCCGGTGTCTTCAGCAGTATCGGAGTGTGCTTTTAGTCTTGGTGGCAGGTTGCTTGGAACGAAGAGGGTGAAGTTATTACCGTCCAGCTTGGAGATGTTCGTGTGCTTCAAGGACTCGATGCACGCAGAGGCTAGGGAGCAAAACGAACTGAGGCTGGGTTCATCGAGTGAGGATGAAGACGACCGCACTATCGATACGTCAGAGGTGGCACAGCAACCCCTCCAGCCAGCTGAGACTAATTTCTTATGGTTGTATGTCAATATCTTGTTTGTATTTTTTAATAAATATATTTGTACTTTTAAATAGCATGATCCAACTGCTGTAGTTTTATTTGTTACATTATTTATTATAAATTTTATTTTATTACATATAATTAGCATTATTAATGATATTTTTATCTTATATAATTCATCAATAAATTATAATATTTTTTGTACAAAACGAATTTGTATTTTTTTTAATTTACATATTGTTTAAAAAAAGAAAAAAAGGGGGCACCAGGCCAGGGCCGGGCCCCCAAGGCCGAGGCCCAGGTCCCCCAACAGGGCCTGGCCAGGGCCCCCTACAGTAGCGGGCCTAGCCCGGGCCGGCCCACTGGCCACTTCTAAAACTCTTACTTGCAATTAGAAATTAAAACGTCGGCAAAATAAAAGTAGGGTAAAATTACAAATTGATACTTTAAGGTTTAATGTATTAAAATTTTAATTCATAAGAGGGGGGGCCCGAGCTCGGACCCGGGCCGGGCCAGGCCTTGCCCCCCAACGGCTAATAATTAGCCTTTGGGGGGGCAGCTCCCCTCCTACAATCTATCTATATAATTCTCTCTTCTCTACTAATCTAAAGTTCTGTTACTTTAAATTTCTGAAGTTCGAAGTTGCAACTTGTTCTGCTTGTAGAATCTAGTACAAGTTCAAATTTCAGTTTTCGCTTTAGTAAAATTTAGCATTGAAAGAAATTTTATTTGTTTGTCGTTTTTGTTTACTGAACTTGCATTCTTAGTTGTATTTTTTAATTAATAATCAATAATACTACCATGGCACACAACTCTTCTTCTTCATCTGGACCCGATAAATCTAGTTCAAGCTCTTCACGACAGCCTAAAATTCCTAAATAGGGTAGAGTTATCGAACTTAATACCCAGGAATGAATGTTTTTAGAACCCGGTTCGTCTCCTCCCTACACAGACACTTTAAATTGGGAGGAGCAAGAACAGTATTTACCTACATCGGGGGATGCTCAAAATTCACAATTTCAAGAAGAACCCACACCCACCAGCACCGAGACTGAAACCTACAGCGACACCACTAATAGGAGGCGTAATACTAGTGAGGTGTGGAAGCACTTCACACTAGGTCTGACAGTTAATAAAGCCTATTGTAAATTATGTGACCCCTCTAAAACTTTTAGTCATTCATGTGGTGGTGGGACTGGCACCTTAAAAAGACACCTAGAGAGATGCCACCCCGAACTAAACCCAAATAGATCCTAACAACATTTAGTACAGCAAATGATTTGTGCACTTGCTAGCTTTAGGTTTTCACGAGAAAACAATGGGTGAGAACTAGTAAAATATGTCCTTGGGGCTGAAAAGCTATTTAACATCGGCGAAGACCCTAGATTTGTCCACTATTGCTAAAACGGGTTAAACTCAGTCGCCGTCAAGGTTCCTCGGAACACTTTCAAGCGGAACGCATTTAAAGAATTTTTTAGAATGAAAAATGAGCTTACAGACATTTTTAGGACGAACACAAGCATGTTCTCGTTGATGTTGGACACATGGAGGTCGAAAATCGGTGTGCCTTTCATGTGCATAACGGCACACTGGATCGATTCTTCCTTCATTATGCAAAAAAGAATAATTTATTTTTTCCATTTAGATTATCCCCACACTGCTGAGATAATCACGGGTGTCCTTATGCAGGCATGCTGGGAGTAGGGTATAGACTGTAGAATTTTTAGCATTAATTTTGACAACGTTACAAGCAACGACGCATCCGTAAAACAATTGATTAGGCACATGAGACCCATGTTAGATGGGAAATGTTTTCATTTACGTTGCATATGCCATATTATACATTTAATGGTAACGGATGGTTTGGACTTAATACAGGGTTCTCTTGAGTGTTTAAGAGAAGTCACTATTGCGATCAAATCATCCGAAACTAGGAGGAAAAGATTTAAAAATCTTTGTGACACGCATGGTATACACTATAAATAATTTAAATTAGATACATAAACTAGATGGTCATCAACAGTAGATATGTTAGAAAGAATATTACTATATAAAGATATATTAAATAAATTTATACAAGATAGTCGTTCAGATCTTATGTCTTTTAATTTAGAAGCAGTAGATTGGAATGTAATTAACGAAGCATGTAAATTTTTTAGTATGTTTAGAGACGCTACGACTTTTTTTTTCTTGGTTGTTATTATCCTACCATGCCACAAGCAATATCTAGATTGTTAGATATTGCTGCTTGGATGGCAGATAACTAATCCAACCCCTTGTTGGAGGCTTCGGTTGCCACAATGAAAGTAAATTTTTTTAAATATTATTTTGAGCTACCTCTTACTTATTGTTTTGCCACCATTTTGGATTCCCGTTGTAAACTTACGGGTTTGCAATTGTTTTTTAAATTTTTTTACGAAAAGTTAAATCCAACATTTGATAACGTAGGTTTTATTGCGACAGTCGATCGAGATTTACATGACTTATTTTTCTCTTATTCTCAAAGATTATCGACTAATAATCCTCAAGTTTCTTCCACATTTTATGGTTCTTCCTCATGTAGTAGTAGTTTTGAAGAAAAGTTATATGCGTGGGAGATGTTGGGCCGATTCAAGCTCGAACAAAATCTCACGTCATGTGACGAGTTAGGCTATTACTTGCGGTCGCCGATGCTCCAGTTCTTCCCGACACCAGCGAATCCGCGCTTTGACATTTTGCCATGGTGGTGTTCCAACCAAACCCAATATCCCGTGCTTTCTGCCATGGCACGGGATATACTAGTGTATCCGGTGTCT
The DNA here is from genome assembly GCA_018398585.1 of Simmondsia chinensis. Lineage (NCBI taxonomy): Eukaryota > Viridiplantae > Streptophyta > Magnoliopsida > Caryophyllales > Simmondsiaceae > Simmondsia > Simmondsia chinensis. The sequence continues at coordinate 39,589,087 of JAGTTD010000001.1, forward strand.
TCGATAGCATCGGAATGTGCTTTTAGTGTAGGTGGCAGGTTGCTTGGAACTAAAAGAGCAAAGCTTTCATCGTCTAGCTTGCAAATATCGGCGTGCTTGAAGGTCTGGCTGCATGCAACAGATAAGGAGCAAGACCAGCTGAATTTAGGTTCATCAAGCGAGGATGAAGACAACCGTACTACGGATACGTTAAGTCCTGGCTTACTAACCCCTGCCAGCTTAGACTAAGTAGTTTTTTTTTTAATTAAAAAAGTCCTAAGGCGCATTGTAATTCTATTTCTCTATACTGTATGTTTTTATGTAATATAGATGTAATTTTAAAAGGTGTAGTTGTATTTGTTAATAATTTATGGCATATTTTATTTTATTAGCTATATTTACCATTATTTATGATGGTATTGTACTGTATTTATATATTATATTATTCATCAATGAATTATAATTATTTTTCGATTGTATTTTGTATTTTTACAAGATGTATTTAAAAAAAAAGGGGGAGACTACCGGGCTGAAGGAAAATCCCTCTGGCCCCTGCTCGGCCCGGCCCGAACCAGCCTGTGGCCACCTCTAAAGAGTATTTTGGTTTAAAAAGTTCGTACTTTTTGGCTTCTTGTACTACTTTAACAGGGAAACTTATTTTTCCACTTTTTAAAAATAAATTTTATTATCATTTAAATGCATTTTAAAAAATTGATCAAATGCTTAAAAATCAATAAAATATTTATATTCGTTTATTTTTTTTTTCTTGTATAGCATCGCCAGAGAGTTTCTTTGTCATTTAATAATTTTATAAAAATGTTTTTTAATATATATATATATATATATATATATATATATAAATAAGGTACTTTGAGGTTTAAAAATTATATCATATAAGTACTCTAGAGTTTTAAAATTTTATCCATTAAATGCCAATCAAGCAAAATTAGATAAATTTTTATTAAAAAATGCTAAAGTCAAACTTGATTTCGGTATTATATGTATTTTTATTAAAATTTGATATTTTTTACCCAAAAATGTTGATACAACACCTGTTGTCAAAATAATATAGGTAGTTGACAAACAGTACTCAACAACAAAAAAAGAAAATTATAGTGCGAAATAGTCCCCCCAACGGTCACAAAAGTCATATACGCGCCACCCGTTACCGGCGCGTGTGGGGGCGTCGCTTGCTCACCGGGTGCCGGAGACATGGCCTCGGACTCGACGTCGACCGGCCGACACAGTCGTACAACCAAGAGACATATACACGCGTGCTTTTTCTCTCTTCTCTCTCCTCGAAATAATCACCCCAACGGTCACAAAAGAGCCCTCACCCGCCACCCGTTACAGGTGCGTGTGGGCACGTCGCTTGCTCACCGGGTCAAAGAGACACAGCCTTGGACTCGACGTCGACCGGCCGACACAGTCGTACAAGTCTTGCCGCAGTTCGTCAACGATAGGGGGGCCATCGAGGAACCCACACCACCTCCCTCCTCTTTCAACCTGGTGCGCCACCACCGCCGTGCCTCAACCGTCCGGTCCCCATCTCTCCCACGAACCTGCTCCAGCACCGTACACCTCCATTTTCTACCACCTTCCACCAAAGAACCCACACACAGTGCAAATGTCGTACGCCGGTAGAGGGGCATCCATTTTCGTCGATAGTTTACCTCAAAGAACGACAAATTCGTGGCTTAGGGCTGTCTTCGGCTCATTTAGATCAATTTATGACACTTTTGTCCCCGTGAAAAGAAGACTGAGATCTACAGAATCGTATGGCTATGTTCGGTTTCATGACTTGAATGAAGCTACAAGGGCTGTCAAGTCCATGAATGGGAGATGGGTTGCGGGTGTGAAACTCAGGGTGCAATGGGCAACTCCCGTCAGAAGTGCAATTCCTACATCCACTCGAGGCCGACCACAGCAGAGCACGGCCCAGCAGGACAAAACCACATATACGACCCAAGACCGGGGGAATGAATCAACTAGTGGGGTACATGCTAGCACAGATCTTCCGAGAATTTCAGTGCCAAATTCTAATAGGAGAGTTGAGGCATGGCTTAAGCGGTCAATTATTGCCCGTTCCATTGATGAGGTCAGTCTTGATAATGTTCTTACATTTATCACCGATAATGACCTCTACGGGTTTACACCTAAAGGCTTAAGCAACAATTCCTTTATCCTGGTTTGTGATTCCGTTGATACTATGGATGCCTACCTCGGCCTCCGCAAGGAGAATCTCCAATGAATGTTCAGTGAAGTTTATAAATACTCGGGGAAGACACTTGGGTCCCTTAATAGAAGGGTTTGGCTTGAGATACACGGATTGCCGATCCAGTGTTGGTCAAATGAGTGCTTTACCGATATCGCGAAACTGTGGGGGAGGTTCATTAGGGTGGATCCAAGAACATCCACTATGGGGTGGGTTGACGTTGCAAGGATTCTGGTGGACACTTGCCACACAGCATGTATCTACCAAATGGTCTAGGTCCACCACAGTGGGGGGAACCCGTTTGATCTTCGTTAAAGAAGGAAGCTCTGCATTGATACCAGACTACTCTCCCAGCGTTGTGTCCAGAACTGCATATGCTAGATTGGTGAGGGAGCAGGCTTTTTCCACATCACATCCCCCTCAAGAGAACGAGTGCACGACCGTGATAAGGCATTCCTCACAGATTCAACCTTCTCCGCATCGGACGCCTGAGCGCTCAGTTATTAGTGAGGAGTGTAGAACTCCTACCCTGCTGTTGGCAAATGAAGGGACGGAAGTTGCTTGGTAGCCGTCTGGTCATGTTTCCCTCCACCGCAACGGCCAAATCATTGGAAGATGGGCCCCGTAGCCATTGATCGTGCATGCTAGACCTTGCGCTCCTCAGCAGGTGGCGCACCCCCCTCTACTACTGCCATGGGCTGAGAATGGTGAAGATCCAACGATTCAACATCATGCCCAGATAACCGCACCTGATACCAACACTCGGGGAAGTAACAGTGATAGTGAGTCATCAACTTCTGGGCCTGAGTTCCCTCCAGGTTTCGAGCCCATTACAGCAATGGATAACTCTCAAGCTGAGGATAGCATGTTGTGGTGTCAGCAAGAATCAGCTCCTTCCGTGGGAGGGCCTAGCCTGAGATGGAAAATAAAAGAAAAAGTGCACACAACAAAAAGACAGAGAAAAGCGATTAAGCGCAAGATGAAGGAGAGTCAGAAGCAGGAGCTGCAAAACTTCCTCAAGGATATGTCTCCTACAAGAAATGCTGAAAAATCACCTAAGTCAGCCAAGAAGAAGAAGAAAAAACGAAGTAGGGATATTCAAAGCCAGAACATCACGAAAGAAGCTTATGATGAGAGGATCCAGACTGCAGAGCGGGTTATAGAGATAGGTCAAAGGGTGGGCATCAACTTTGTTGGTTTTGATCCGGTTGAGGTGGCAGACATCCTTGCTCATTGATTTGACTTGTGTGTTAGGGCTTGTTTCTTTCGGATGTTTCCGGTTGTTGCTTGGGTTTCCGTGTTTGCTGGCTCAGTTTCCGGCTCCTTTGTGGTTTTTTGTTTGGTCGTGTGTCTGTGTGTTCTCCAGGTTTGCCGCTTCAGTTGTTTGTCTAGGTTTTGTCTTCTTTGGGTCCGCTCGCGTCGTCTTGTTTTGGATGTGCTGGCTTTCAGTCGGGTCTTTGCCTCTCCGTGGTCCTTTTGCTTCGCTTGTGGTCCTGTTCTTCTTTTTTTTTTTGTCTTTTGTTGTTTTGTTGTCTGGTCGTTTTTCGGCTAGCCTCGGGCCTCGTTAATTCGAGTTTGCCTGTCATGTAACGGCACTCCGGTGTCACTTATCGAAAAAAATATAGGTAGTTGACATCATAATTGTGTGAATTTTTTTGTTTTAATCCGTTGAATTTTTACAAAAAATATTGACATAACTTTTATATAGTAGCTTAATCATGTACTAAATTAATATTTTTTATTTAAAATTAGTTAGACTCCTACAAAAATTTATTAAATTCCAATATAAGGTACAAAAGTAATAAAACATTTCAAACCTTAGGGTGCCTCATACTATATATTAAAATATTATGGTACTTAAGTAATAAATTTTTAATCCTCAGGGTACCTAAATAATAATTATTTCTTGATAAAGTTTGTTTCTGCTTTATTTTTAGTAAAGAGTAATCAATTAAGAGTTCATTTTTGATTGTTTTCTATTTTTAATTTTAATTTTTGAAAAATTAAATTAAATTCAAAAATATATGCTTGCTTATTTTAAATTTTAATTTGGCCTCGTTATTATCAACACAAAAATAACAATGCAATATGCAATAAATAATAACCATATATTTTTATAAAATTATTTTAACATTAATATTTTTATTATTTTAATTATATCACCAGTTAATTATTGTCTGAATGTTATGGAGTATGGAGTATAGTGGCAACTTTAGTATGGAAAGACCACACAGCTTATCAGCTTCTGCTTCGTGTAAAACAGGAAGCCTCAATTATTGTACTTCTCCACCCCTTTTCCATTGGGTCCTCGCTCAATAATTTACTTATGCCAATATTATTCATACATAAATAAATATTTATTCGTCCAAAAATAAATAAATAAATATTTATAATATTTGGTAAAATTTATCAATTTTAAATATAATTATTAATTTATTTTTATAGTCTACCAATTTATATATTATATTTGAATATTATCTTCTATAAATTATATTATTATCCTAACAATAGTATTTATTGTTTGGTCAATAGCAATTCCTTCAATTATATAAAAGCTGTTGGTGCCCCGAGAATAACCGTTTTTAGCCAAAGGGCAAACATACTTTCCATTAATCTTGCAAAAATATATTTACAATTGGCTTACAATTTCAAAATTCACATAAAAACTCAACCCAAATCTATGTCACTACTTAACTTTCTACAAAAATCAACTTACATCCATGTAAGCAAAAGACTAATCTAATACGTTTGTAGTGTCTAAACCTAAGAAGTTAATTCTTGACCATACCGCCAACTTTAGATCTCCAATTATCTGCTTAGACGTTTTCTCCTTATTCTCATGCATCCTCACATTATGCTCTTTCCGTATAAGGTATATGCACGAACTAAAACACAATCTATACCAACCTATTTTGAACCTTGAGCCTAAACCATTCCATCACTTCCCATATCTCAACAAAACCTGAAATACCACTCCATGCTGCTATCTTCATCCAGACTTCCTTGGCCCATCTGCACTGAAAGAAAAGATGGGATTCCCTCTCTGAACAATACAATAATCACCTGCTCGCCAAACTGAATCATTTTTTTCATCAATTTGTGTTAGAAAAATGATACAAGCTAAGTCTAAATTAGTAAGAAAGTTCCATTGTGAATACAAGACCCCCAATCCCACATTGATAATTTAGGAGAGGGGGGGGGGGGGGGGGGGGGGGGGGTTGGGTTTATAAGGGAGTATGTTTTTTAGTCATTTGAATTAAGCCTTGGGTGAAGGAATGGAGGGAACCACACGCGCGCGCCGCCCGCCCGCCCGCCCGCCGCGCTGTGCTCGAGCGTGGGTATGGGTGATATTTTTCTCATCGGGTATATTTATTACGGAAAAACCTTTTTACTACTACCATCACCGTTTTGATTTCGTAATTAAAATATGACTGTTGCAAATTAAATATGGTGCTAATTACAATCAAACATTTATTAACGTTGCAATTTGACCGTTAATCAATCCTTAAATACTGATATGTTTTGCGGGAGCATGATTTTTAGTATAAATACATATGCTCAATTGATCATCAAAACATACAACAGAACCATCATCTCCTATCTTCAACATCTCTTTCGTCCTTTCTCTCTTAAATTCCTGGGCAAGGTTCTCAATCTCTCCTACCCAATGTTTAACGAGTACACGTTAAAAGTTGGATCGTGTTAATCCTGGAGGACGGCCGCCGACATCACTGTTTGCACCGGAGCAGCGGCGAAATCGTCTTTTAGGATAGTGGTATTTCCCACGGCATGGTATCTTCGGTATTTTCTAACCTACCTTCTTTCTTACGATATTTCTGATTGTCGTGTTCGCTTCTTTCGCTGCGTTTTTTCCTGAAATTTTACTGCATTATAACATTGTAATCTTGCTGTAATTTCAGTCGTATTATCGCAGTATATTCAGCAGTATTTCTCTGTTTTTCCTACAGTATTTTTAGCATTATTTACAGTATTTTACAGTAAATCTTCATCAGTATTTTTTCTGGATTTTTCTGCATTGTTTACAGTATTTTAAAGAAAAATTCAGCAGTATTTTTTTGAATTTTTCTACACTATTTTGAGTATTATTTACTGTATATACGCAGCGATAAAAGCAGTATTTTTCGTGGTATTGCAACGCAAATTTTTTAACAATGTGTCCTCAGTTTTCAAACATCGTTGTACAACCATCCATAGGATAAATTAATGTCTGTTGGAGATTTTTGGTTTAGCATTTGCCTGGGGAGATGGGGGTCGTGGGTTGGACTCTCACTCTATGCGTTTTTCTTGTAAAACTTCATTCTCATTTATCTCAATTTATCTTCCCTCTTACACATCTTCACTTCATTTTTAGTTGTCATTGTATCCCCGAGGATATTTTGTACTCTGAAATAGGCTTAAGGAAAGTGATTACACGGCCTCGACACCTGAGATTGTTTGGTTATCCGTTCCTGGTTTTTTGGAAAATTCTCCAACAATCTTAAGGCTTAAATTTGTTAATTGAAAATGGCTTCTTCACTTTGCGTGATTTGATGGCGAACCATGTGCGATTGGAGAAATGATGAATGGAGAGGATTGGGACCTTTTCTTGGATCTTTCTTTTATATGAATTGCTATGTGTTGAAAAATTATAAAGTAGACAGTGCACTCGCAGTGACAAAGACCAGTTAATTATAGTGAGACACATTTAAAATTCTGCAGTATAATACCAAAAAAAGAAAAATACACCAGAAAAATACGCTGCAAATATTATAGAAATATGCAGTAAAATACTATAGAAATACGTAGTAAAATGCTGTAGAAATATGCAGTAAAATACTGTATAAATATGCAGTGAAATACTGTTAGAATTTCAGCAAAATTTTTTCAGAATTAAACGTGATATAACGTTGTAGGTAACAGTGCGAATTTGAAGTAATATATCTAAACACAACAATCAAATAATAAGAAAAAGATTGAGAGATTGAACACAATACTGAAGACACCGTGCCGTGGGAAGTACCACTGGCATAACAGACGATTGCGCCACTGCTTCAGTGCAAACAGCTGTACTGGCAACCATCCTCTAGGATTAACACGGTCCGGCTAATAACATGCACTTGCTAGTAGTTGGGTAGGAGAACCGAAAAACTTTGCCCAACAACTAAAGTAGTGAACGAGAGAAGGAGAGAGGAACTAAGAATGGAATGTTTTTGCTTTAGTTGGTTTGTTGTTATATTCAATTGGGTAGCCAATACATGTATTTATGGTGAAGCAAAGCAATAACCGAAGCCTGGAAAAATGCGGCTGCACTATTAACCGAAGCCAGAAAATCGTGGCTGCACTATGAACGTTAGTAGTTAGTGAGATACAAGGAGCTGAAATCCCGCAACTATTTTTCAATTTGAACTTTAAAGTCATAACGGTAAAAGATTGATTTTTCCCAGAAAATAATGGTATCCATTTGCAAAAAAATATAACGCACACCCGACCAAGGCACGGCGGGCGGGCGGCGGCGCGCGCGCGGTGTCCATTGTCTCATCCATGAATTAATTCAGAAGGTAGCTCTAACATACCCATATATAAAATCAAAAAACATGTCCTCTTTTGTCTATGTGGGACGTGATTTTGGTATTTTCTTTGCTACTTCACTTAGTTTTTTATCCTAATTTTCTTGTATCATTTTCCAACAATATGGACCAAGGTATGTTATTTAATTTTGAAAATTGTGAAACTATGATGCACTAAGATGAATAAGAATTTATATTTGTGCATTGTTGATTATGCACATGATTAATTTGCATATGGTTACATAACAAAATCAAGAATTCATGATGACTATCAAGATTATGGGCATGTATAAAGACAATAGTAAAACTCCTAAGAAGTGGATCTTAATGCATTGTTTCTATGCATTGTTGGGCGTTGGTTTCCTGTTGGCCTGTTTGCTCTTGGCGTCCAGTGTTCAGTTCGCAGGTGTGGTGCTGTTTCTTCTCGCTTTTTGTTGTGGGTGCTGGTGTGTGTTGGTTTGCTTTTCGTTTCTGTGGTGGTGAGTTCTTGCTGGCTGTTTGTGTGGGGTGTCTGCCTTTGCTCTCTTCTCCTCGCTCGTGCTGTGTTTGTGTTGTTCTTTGGTTGGTCGTGTGGTCTGTTGGGCAATCGCGTTGGTGCCTTTGTTGTGTTTTTTTGTTGGTTTCTTCTGTTTTTGTGGTGTCTTCCTTTCCTTGGTTGTGTTGGGTGGTCTTTTTGTTGGGTTGCCGTGTTGGCTGAGTTTTTGTGGTTTGTTTCTTTTAGATCTCTTGGCTTTGTCCTGTATCACTAAAAGGACTTGATTTGCCTTTTTAATCAATGAATTTTCAATTATCAAAAAAAAAAAGTAATCTCACTTGTGGGGCTGTAATCCCTAAGTCTAAGAACCCATGATTTTCAATTTGGACATTGTTTAGATGAGTTATGCATACTGAAGTTTGATTAAGTACTCGTCGTACATGAATGGTGCTTCATGATGAGTATACATGTGATAACAAAACTAAAGTTAAATAGGCATTGATTGTTTAGATCATAAATTTATGATCAAGTTCCTTTGAATTAATGGTGGTTGTGAATTATGAATTTTGATCAAATGATGCATGAAATTTGATCAAATGATACATGAAACTTAGTTGAATGATTTTGTCTCATGTTAATTTAACCAAAGTAATAATTGAAAATTAAAAGTAGAAGGAGAGAGAAAGAGAAAAATCGAAATTAAAAAAAAAGGGCGCTCTTGTGGTTACAAATACTCAAACCGGCGTCTTTGGTGAGAGAGAATGTGTTACGTACAATAATACGTAGAATTGATTAGGGGCTTGATTTTGGGAATGTATATCGAATGTATATAAATCAAGCTTGTAATACTTGGGATGATATCAATAAACAAAACTTCTTCTTTCTCCCTAACTCTCCTTCTCATCTCTTTCTCTCTATTTCTCTATCTCATCTCACTCTAACTCACAACCCTAACTCTAACCTAGGTTACGCCTTGAATTTGTGTAACAATTGGTATCAGATACAGGCAACGAGCTGCGTGTATTGATCAATGGCCAAAGGCATGCGTAGCGCATCAGATATTCGCCCCCTTGAGGCACGGTTGGACGACACCGAAAGTCGTATTGATGGCCGATTGAATGATCTTGATGAACAATTTCAGGTGATGGTGACCGAGATGACTTCGAAGAAGTAAGAACAAGGCCAGATGATGGTGATTTTACGAGAATTGCAGCATCACCAACGCCATGGCAGTGGTCTCTTTGCTTGCCCGACTGAGCCACCACCACCAATTCCGCAGGTAACCACCTTGGTTCTGGCCTCTGGTACTGAATCTGCCGCCTCATCTCAATATCAATTTCCTAGTCATTTATCAAAGATTGAATTTCCTAGATTTAGTGGTGGCCTTGATATCAAGAATTGGACATGGAAAGTAGACCAATTCCTTAAATTAGATAATACTCTATTGTCGGCACAAGTCAAGATGGCTTCTATGCATCTTGAAAGGGATGCTATGGAGTGGCATCGTTCTTTTGTGAAAACCCTAGTGCAACCTCTTGAGCATGTGGTGTGGACCGATTATTCAACTTTACTAATTTAGCATTTTGGTAGTAGTTATGAGAATCCTATGGCGGATTTAAAGAAATTGCGTCAAACTGGTAGTGTTTCGGCCAATCAATTTGAATTTGAGCGCTTAGTGCCACGGTTGTCATTATCCGAGGAGTATTTAGTCTCCTGTTTTGTCATGTGTTTAAAGGACTCAATTCGATATCCGATATTGATGCTCCAGCCCACTACGGTACACCACGCTATGAGATTAGTGCGGTTACAATAGGATCACATGTCCTCGGGTTACTGTACCTCATTTGGGCCATCTCGACAGTCCAATTCTCGTGTGACACTACCATCTTATATGGCTCCTTTTGGTTCGGTGGTTCGGTTCGCTTTGGACTCAGTTTCCGCTTCTCATACTCTTAAGCGCTAGGGTTGTACTATTACTGCGACCGAAATAGAGTACAGGCGTGAACAAGGACTCTGTTTCTTTTGCAACGAGCCTTTTGTTCCCGGACACATGAAATTCTGTAAGGTCAAGAACCCTCAGTTTCCGATGCTTTATCGGACCCCGGATGATCCTCCTGATGCCGAGGATACCGAGGATTTCGCAGTGGACACTATGGATACCGAGCCCGGTGATCTTCCACAGATATTGCGTAATGCTTTGGCCGGCATTTTCGCCTACTCTACAATGTGCATCACGGGTTATCACCACCACAAGCCTCTTCATATACTTGTTGATAATGGTAGCACCCACAATTTCCTCGATCATAGGAAGGCCCAAGTGTTAGGTTGTCTTACCGAGCTTATTTCTCCAACCTCTGTGGTGGTGGCCGATGGCAACCGGTCGCAACGTACAGCGGTATGCCGTGACTTCTTGTGGAATGCACAAGGGACAAACTTCGTTTGTGATGTCCTCCTCATTGACTTGGGGGGATGTGATATGGGTCTCAGGGTGCAATGGTTGGCCTTATTGGGTGCCATTGTGTGGAATTTTGAGCGGCTTTCAAAGTCATTCACCTGGCGTGGCAAATAGTATGCACTGCACGGTCATTCTCTGAGCATTAAAACCGCGGGTAAGCGAAGTCTTCATAAGCTTGATATTTTGTGTTCTTCGATTCATCTTGTTGTGATTCCTGTCATTACCTTATGCTCTTGACCTGTATCGGTTGATTGTAATCCTTCAGGCATTGTTGCCGAGGACCATTGGTGTCAACTCAATGATTTGTTGGGGGAGTTTGATTCGATTTTCGAGCAGCAACGGGAGCTTCCTCATTGTCGTCTTGAATTTGAACACTATATTATACTTAAACCGGATGCCACCCCGATGAATATCCGTCCATATTGTTATCCTTTGGTCCAAAAGGATGCCATTGAGACCATGATTCAAGAAATGCTTGAAACTGGAATTATTTGTCACAGCAATAGTCCATTCGCTTTGCCCGTGATTTTAGTCGAGAGAAAAGACGAGTCTTGGCGTATGTGTGTTGACTACCGGGGTTTGGACCACCGCATGATTAAGGACACATTTCCCATTCCGATTGTTGAGGATCTGTTGGACGAGCTCTATGGTTCAATTATTTTCTTAAAATTGGATCTCTGAAGTGGATATCATCAAGTGTGGGTTTGTGAGCCGGATGTGTATAAGACCTCATTTCGCACCCACCAGGGTCATTATGAATTTCGAGTGATGCCTTTCGGGTTGACAAATGGCCCAGCCACCTTCCAGGCCTTATGAATTTGGTATTTCGACCCTATCTCCCGAAGTTCGTGCTTTTTTTTTGATGACATTTTGGTCTATAGTCCAGATGTGTCCTCTCATCTTTCGTATCTTCGTGCCGTTTTTTAAATCATGTGTGAGCACCGATTGTTTGCTAAGGGATCCAAGTGTGGCTTCCTTCTCGAAGAGATAGACTCGGACATGACTGCAGCTGTTCGGGTTGGTAGGTTCCGACAACAAAACAGTTGCGTGGGTTCCTTGGTTTGGCGGGGTATTGTTGTCAGCTCATTCGCAACTATGGTTCTATTAGTAAGCCGCTTACGAAGCTTCTTAAGCGTGATGGTTTCTCTTGGTCACCCACAGCCCATAGTGCTTTTGCCACCCTCAATGATGCTTTGACGCATTCCCCAGTGCTCGCCTTACCGGATTTCTCTCGATCCTTTGTGGTGGAGATCGACGCATCAGGAGTGGGTCTTGGAGCCGTACTTATGCAAGATAACCACCCGATCGCATACTTGAGTAGAGCTTTAGCTCCTTCACATCTCGGGTTATCGGTGTACGAGCGGGAGCTTATGGCCGTGGTCCTCGTCGTGACAAAGTGGGAACATTACCTTGCCCATAGACCCTTTATTCTCCGGATCAATCAACAAAGTCTAAAGTATTTGCACGATCAAAAGGTCAACACATCGTTGCAACGAGCTTGGCTTTCCAAGCTTATGGGATTTTCGTATACTATAGAATATAAAAAAAGAGTGTGAGAATAAAGCCACGGATGCTCTCTCTCACATGCCTACTTCCTATGTCGAGCTCCTTGCCTTGGTCATTAACATTCACTCTCTGTTGTTGGATGAGATCTGGCATTCGTGGGAGGCTGACCCGTCCACATAACAGCTAATTCGTGAGCTGCAAGTTGACCCACGGTCACATCCCACGTTTACATGGGCAAATTTGGAGCTGCGTCGTTATGGACATCTGGTGGTGGGGTCGGACACCGTGCTATGTCAGCATATTTTTGCACTTTATCATGCTTCGGTCGTGGGTGGGCATTCCAGTGTGGATGTCACGTATTGAAAATTGGGTAGCTTCTTCTATTGGAAAGGGAGACGGCGGGATATTTATCGTTTTATTTTCGAATGCACAATTTGTCAACGTTGTAAGGCCGACAATGCCGCATATCCCGGTCTCTTGCAACCGTTACCCATTCCAGAGACAATATGATGTTCAATTTCTATGGATTTTACTGAAGGATTCTGTTTTTGTGGTGGTCGATTGTTTGAGCAAATATGCGCACTTCATGCCTCTTAGTCACCCGTATACAGCAACCATTGTAGCCCGGGTGTTTTTGGACTCGATTTTTTGTTTACATGGGCTATCGCGAAGTATCATATCAGATAGGGATTCGGTGTTCTTTAGTTTATTTTGGCAGGAGCTGTTATGCATTTTGAGTGTGAACTTGCACATGTCCTCGGGGTATCATCCCCAAACAGGTGGCCAGACCGAGGTAGTCAATCTCAGCTTGGAAATGTATTTACGTTGTTTTTGTTGTGACATGCCTTCGGAGTGGTCTACTTTTCTTCCTCTGGCGGAATGGTGATATAATACCTCCTTTCATTCGGCTGTTCAGTCCACTCCTTACAAGATCTTGTATGGCCAGCCGCCACCTTTACACATACCGTATATTCCAGGAGAATCCGAGGTTGCTGCGGTTGACCGAAGCTTGGCTGCCCGTGAAGAGGCCGTTCAGTTGCTTAGGCATCATCTTTCACGCGCTCACGTCCTCATGAAACAGTTGGCGGATGCTCATCGTTCCGAACGTCAGTACGTCGTGGGCGATTGGGTGTACTTAAAATTTCAACCGTATCGTCAGTCTTCGCTTCATCCTCGCCGAAACATGAAGCTCGCAGCCAAGTTCTATGGGCCATATCGTGTGATTGCCCGAGTTGGGCAAGTTGCTTATACTCTTGATTTTCCGGACCATGATAGGATTCACTCGACTTTTCAAGTTTCGTAGTTACGCCAGCACGTGGGGACTGCTACGGAGGGCCATCCGAGCGTTTTGCCACATCTTCCAGGCAACTCATGGGTTTTGGAGGCCATCCTTGATCGGCGTCTTGTGAAGTGGCGCAATGCAGCAGCGACTCAAATTCTCGTCAAGTGGCGTGACCATGGGGTTGAGGAGGCGACTTGGGAAGACTATTACGAGCTTCGACTACGTTTTCCTACTTTTCTTCCTTGAGGATAAGGAAGTGCTTATCCGGGGGGTATTGTTACGTACAATAATACGTAGAATTGATTAGGGGCTTGATTTTCGGAATGTATATAAATCAAGCTTGTAATACTTGAGATGATATCACTAAACAAAACTACTTCTTTCTCCCTAACTCTCCTTCTCATCTCTTTCTCTCTATTTCTCTATCTCATCTCACTTTAACTCATAATCCTAACCCTAACCTAGGTTACACCTTAAATTGGTGTAACAGAATGCTAGACCCTTTGCCATTGACCCAAATTCATTTTGGTGTCTAATAGTTATAACGATAAAATGATACGTTGAATTAGTTAAGTAACCACACATAAATTAAAAGACTAAAAGTGTCTAATAGTTGTAACGATAAAATGATATATTGAATTAGTTAAAGTAACCACACATAAATTAAAAGACATGACTGTTGCCATTTGGTTTCGAACCCGCATCCCGCTTTATGCTGGTTATAAATTGATAATTTAAAATTTGCTGTTTTTGCTGGTTGTTGAAACCAGACGTTGAAGCGATACTAAAAGGGAAATCCTTGTTCGCATGGTTGTTGAAACCAGACGCCGATACGATGCCAAAACTAATAATAAAATGTAAATAATTTTTGGATTCATGTTTATTACAAATTGGAAATATAAAAATCCATGCTTTTGTATATCATGATTATAATTCTTAAAGAATTATGTTGACTGAACAAAGTATAAATTGTGCATTGTGTGTGATAAACTCATTATTCTACGAATTTGTAATCTAAACAATAATAAGATTGATGTTTAATACACATATGTTAATAATAATGTGGACATAAGCCCATAATAGGATATGAATATCGGTATTTCGATACATTCTTGTTTTGGTTGTAATTGATTCAATCTCCTATACATATCGTTCATTAACGGAATTTATATTATGGCATAATGGAGTGAACAATAGCGGAATTGAAAAATCATGAAAGACAATGTTTATATGATCATGATTACGAAAAGAATTTGAGTATAAGAATTTATACATGTCAATGGATTTGTAATGTTAATGCATGTTATTTAATATAACTAATACATGCATGTCCATATATATGAAAGAATAAGCATGGGTGTTAATGTGGTTGTACGATTAATGCTTAGAGGTATGTTAATACAATTATGGATGTATGATTTCACTAAATTGAGGCTGATGCTTCATAAAATTGCTTTGTGTAACCATATATGCTTATGTTGTTAAGAGGTTAATATGCCCATGAACATTAATATGATTATGAATTTTACAGCTATGTTATTTATGAACATGAATTCCATTGGTATGCATGATAAGTGAAAGTGATGTGAATTTGAAAGGAATTAGTGGGTCATGAAATATATGGTTATTTTACATATGTTGATCCCTAATGTGATTGATATAAAGAATTTAATTGAAGTTCATGATTAAGGATGATGAAAGAAGTTGTATAAAAGCACTTGGAAATAATGATTCATAATTTCTTTTTCTTGATAAGTGGCGAGAAACGCCTTACAGAACATGAAAATTCAAACAACGAATCCGACCCACCAAGCGGTGGTTGTAAACATAGGGCCAAAACCGATCATAATTTTGGCGAAGTCGTAATGCAAGCCATTAAGCATATAATTTCAGTGAAGCTGTAGTACAAGCCATTAAACAGATATGTTTATGTGACCATATATCTCAAGTGGGTTTTTCAATATTATTGGATGTAATTTTTCTAGTGAAAACTGGCATGCGTGTAAAACTTTTATCACTCATCATGATTAATGCGGTTAAGTAAAGGTTACTTGCACTTTAAGGGGATATGTGTATGATGATTGAGTAGTCGATTAAAATAAAGTGCATTTATACAATGAATGTTAAAATACTCAAATTGAGCGATAGTTATATGCAATTATTGCATAGTAAATAAGATTATTATGTGAAGCTATATTCACATGTTAAGATGTTGTTAGTTATCAAAATGACAAATTTAAAGAGTATGTAGCTACTGAATTCTGATCACTATTTTATTACCCATAAGTTTTGATGCATATAAATGGCGAGTAAATTGGTATGATTGAATTGTGGGTAAATTGAACATCTTAAGATATAAACATAAATAAGTTCATAGAAAGTAACTTCGAGTCTTTCACGATCTTGAATGATGCATTTTGATAATGTGAATTTAAGTATATTATGATGAAAAATCATGTTTGAGGGTATATCCCCGAAAAGGATAAATTGCGCTCAACAAAAAGGGAGAGAAGGGTCATTAAGCACAAGAGGAAGGAAAGAAAGAAGCGGGAGCTGCGTGTCTTCCTCCAGGAAATGTCCCCCAGAAATAGTGCCGGGAAAGCGTCTAAGATAACCGAGAAGAGGAAAAAACGAAGAGGAGAAATCGAGTTCAGAAGATCACGGAAGAGAAGTATGATGAGAGGATATTAAATGCAGAGCGGGTAATAGAGATAGGAGAAAGGGTAGGCTTTAACTTTGATGGCTTCGACCCGCCGATGGTGGCAGACAATCTTGCGCAATAAAAGGACTAGGTGTTGGGTGGAGGCTTCAGTTCCGCTCTCTTGGCTCCTGTTCGCCTTCAAGTTCTTCTTCAGCTAGGGCCTCTGCATGTGTTTGTTCTGTGTGAGTTGTCCCTGTGTCTTGTTTGGTCCTGTTCTCGGTGGTTGCTGTGTCGTGTTTTAAGGGGAGCTTTTGTTTCTGTTTTCTTGTTTTGTACTTTTTGTTTCTGGTTCCCATGCTGTTGCGGTCGGACTCAGGCCTCGCCTAGCGAGTGGCCTGCTTGTGTTCGCGATTTTTTCGCAAATTATCAAAAAAAAAAACTTTGAAAGAGTAAAAGAGTATGAAAGGAGAGGACTTGTATATTTCTAGAGGAATGAACTAGAAATAAAATGAGTATCAAAGTTCAATACTGTTGTGTCATAAAATGTGCTCCCATGACGAGGTTATGAAGTTTTGCAATGTTTCCTTTGAAAGAGGTAATTAATGAATCCGAAAAGTGCATGTGACTAATTTAACAATAACAGAGGATTCGTTGTATGTATTTATGTTGATTACATATTGAAATGTTGTATGAATATTTAAAACCAAATAAAAGTGTTTCAATAGTATAATTGGAATTCGAAAAGGTTAGATGTAGCTTTTATTGTCGGATAGCTAAGTGTACATAATTAGCTATGTGAGTAAAGGTAACTGGCATGTGGTACACAAAATACTGGAATGACCATAAATTATGGTGTTAATTTTAACGAATACTCTTCTATTTTGAAGAATACTTGGATGCCAGTTGTATATCCGAGAAGGAGGACTACGTTTCTAAAGCGAGTGAATGTTACAAAATGGTGGGGTGTTATTCCTTGTATTTCAAGAAACAAGCACGTATTATTAACTCCACCATGGTTGTAGAGTTTATTGCTTTGGTTTCTGCTTGTAAAGAAGCAGAATGATTAAGAGATATTATGTTTAAGATTTCTTTGTGGCCTAAGCCAATATTGACTATTTCTATCCATTGTGATAGCGAGATGTGCTTTCAAATGTATATGAGTGAGATGTATTACAGAAAGTCCAGACACATTAGTGTCAAATATTGTTAAGTGAAATAACTAATGAAAGATTGAGTGATCATTGTAGACTTTGAAAATGTAAGTAAGAATCTAGTAGTTCTCTTATTTAAAAATGTTGCTACAGACTTGATAATAAATAAATTAAGGGATGATACGAAACCTATTATTATTAGTCGCCCATGATAAGCCCTCAACTCGATGCCTAGTATGACGCTAGGTCTCGGATTCAATGAGAGAGACTTATCATCCGTGTGACTACAAGCACTAAATGAGAATTTTCGATCCCGTGTGTGTACTGCTTGGAACCTGCGTCAGAGATACTAAGAGGATGAGCTATGCTTTTAATAGACCTGATTTTTAAATTCTTATTGAATGTCGCGTTGCATGGACATGATCAATGAGGTTCACCTTAGTGAGTGTTGAAGTTTGGTCCCTTCAAAGGGGTAATTTTTGACTAAGGGTTTGGCCTTGAAACACTTACGTAAGGTACAAGACACAAGGCTATAAATGTGTCGATTTGGGAATTGCAGGGTGTGCACGAGGAGTACGCCTTGTGCGTGATTAGATAGTCGGTTGGTCAAATGGGTTGTAGGTTCAAGGCTTGGTCTACGATTTTCAATCCGATTAACTGTATGGTCTCTTCACTAGCTTGGAGTTCAATCGAAAGACACCCTTATTGATGCACAATAAGGCCTCCTTTATTTGAGATGTTATTTTGAGAATGATGATAATTTGAAAATGGTGGGAGAATGTTGGTATATTTTCAAAAGATATGTGATAAATAAAGTGTTAAAGATTATTCCAATACTTGATTTGAAGTGTATTTGTCTTGCATGAAATGTGTTCGACACAAGGCCAGTGTGTCGACACACGATCCTACAGAACCGAATTGGAAATCTGTGTGTCGACACACAGGGCCCGTGTATCAACACACAGACCTTACAAAAGCGCAGAAAGCTGAGTGTTGATGTGTGTGTTTGACACACAATTTCGACACATAGGGTAGTTTTGACAATTATTGCGTGGTTTTTTCGGTTATTTGGGCGGTTTGTTAGGTGATGCTTTGGGATGTCTTTAAGCCCTCTTTTATATAAACATTCCCTCCAGTTCATTTGGAAATATTCATAAAAGGTATTTGCTTGCAAGTATTGTGAAATATTAAAAAGGAAGGATCGCTTCATGAAGGGATGTGTCCCTTTATGAAGAGACACTTGCAAATTATAAATAACCCCTTCACTCTCATATTTAAGGGATGATAATGATGAGATTATGAACAACAATTGCAAGAAACATTTAAATGAATTCATAAGAAAGTGTTGTGAAAGTCTTGAAAAATTTCATTCTCATTTATCTCAATTTATCTCTCCTCTGACACATCTTTACTTCATTTTTGGTTGTCGTTGTATCCCTGAGGATATTTCGTACTTCAAAATAAGCTTTAAGAAAAGTGATTATATAGCCTCGACACCTAAGATCGTTTGGTTACCCGGTTCCCGGTTTTTTGGGAAAATCTCCAACAACGTTTTGGATAGCTAATACCGCACCAAATTGTCCTCCACAAATGGCATTTACCTTTCTTATCTCGTAAGTCTTCATACACTGCATTAAGCTGGAACTTACTTCTACTGCTCCATTTTTGCGTTCGGGCTTTAGCTGCTGCAAAAGCAATGCTCCACATTCAACCACTTTCTTCCACACAGTTGAGTCATTCACCCGGGTCTTTACTTCCCAAATTGACGCTCCCCTCATATAATATGCATGAATCCACTTCACCCACAAAGTATCTTTCTTTGTATAAATATTCCATAGAAGCTTCATAAAGTACGGTTTGTTCCAGGGTTCAATCTGTCGTAAGCCTAGACCCCCTTCATCTCGTGGGAAAGAGAGTCGATCCCAGGCCCTTGGGTATATACCAACTTTTTTTCTACATCCCCAAACCATAAAAATTGGGATAGTATACCTTGAATTTCCTTCACAACCATTTTAGGGAAATGAAAGATGTTCGCCCAAAAAGTCAGTGCTCCAAAAATTATCGAGCGAATCAACTTAACCCAACCCGCATAAGACAACACTCTATTAGGCCAGGTATTGATTTTTGCTTTGATTCTGTCAATCAAAGGTCCATATTGATTCACTTTAAGTTCAGCTCCAGCGATCGATACTCCAAGATAGCAAAGTGGTAGGCTCTCTTCCCTGAATCCCAATTCCTCAAGAATTTTGCTCTTCTTCTCTTCCTGTACCCCTGAGAAACATATTCCAGACTTTAAATTATTGGTTTCAAGATCAGAGCACTGAGCAAACTCACCAGGAACCTCACAGAGCACCCTAACTGAGCCCGTAGAGTAATTGTTATTATTAGAAAAACAATATAATTTAGGCCAAATTATGGAAAGATCCCACTGAACTTTACAATTAAAAACAACACACCCCTTGCATTTTAATTTTATAAAATAATCCTCTAAACTTTACAATTAGATACAACACACCTCCTGTACTTTCAATTTCATAGAATAACCCCCTAAACTTTATAATTAAACACAATACACCCCCTACACTTTTAGTTTAGCCCTTGAACTTTGTTATTATGCAAAACTCACCCCTGAAACTTTTTTATTACACAAAACTTACTCCCTGAAGTTTGTTATTAAACATAATACACCTCTTTGACCATAATAAATTTAAAAATAAAAAAATGCAAAATTTTGAAACAAAATATGGAAAAATAAATTTTTGAAAAAAGTTTGAAAAAATATAATAATATTTTTAACTTTGATTTTTCAATAATTTAAAAAATTATTTTTTAGAATTTATTTTTAAATTTTGAATTTTGCACAACTTTTTAATTTTAACTTTATTAATCTAATTTAAAATTATATTTTTTCTTAAATATTTTTTATAAAAATTTATAAAAATATTTTATTATACTCTAAATTTATAATATTATTACTATATTTTATTAAAAATATTATTTGTGCAAATTTTATTATCTTATCTTTTTCTTAAAAACACAAAACTCTTATCTTTTGCATAAAAATGGAAAATCCATATTTTTATACAAAAGTAGAAAATTTATGATTTTACTTTGATACTTTTTTTGAGTTTTAAATTTATTAATCTGATTTTTTCCAAGTTAAAAAAATATTATTATAGTTTTTCAAACTTTTTCCAAATTTTTTTTCATAATTTGTTTTATATTATTTTAATTTCAAATTTATTAATATCCAAGAGGTAAATTACGTTTATGAACAAAGGTCAGGGGGTTAGTTGTGTATATTTACAAAGTTTAAGGGCTATTTTCTGAAATTAAAAGTATAAGGGTATATTGTGTTTAATTACAAAGTTTAGAGTGTTATGTGTAATAACAGAGTTTAGGGGGTTATTTATAAAATTAAAAGTATAGGGGACGTGTTGTGTTTAATTAGAAAGTTCAAGGACCTAGTTTATGAAATTCAAAGTTCAAGGGGTGTATTATATTTAATTGTAATGTTCATGGGGTCTTTCCATAATTTGATCTATAATTTATAATAAATAATAGCATAAATCATTAATAATTTTGTCATATTAATAATATTACCTTACATAATTTATCATCACTACGCTTATTAGCCTGCTCCTAATTCTGTTGGCAGGGAAGTCTAGGATCACAATAAAATTATCACTTCAAAATATAAATTTTTAAAGTTGTGAGTAATAATGTTTTTATCTAAAACATTTTTCATTTGTTTAAAAAAAAACATTATCTTCTGATTGTCTTTTAAAATTAAAAAATAATAATTTTGTTTAAAAATATTCATATAAATCAAATAACTAAAGAAACTCAATACATCAAAATTTTCTATTAAACATTAATTTTACTCTAAAACAAGACGGTTAAACATGTACTAACTATTACATTATCTACAAATCCCTTACTCTAAAATGCCCCTCCCATGCCAATGAAAGTATTAGCCACATACCTTAAATTTTAAGTCTATTATTTGGAAATTGAAAGACTTCAACATATATGATGAATATCTTGGGATTTCTACTTATGTATGTAATAAATCAATTTTTGGTAGTGTTTTTTTGCTAAAAAGGTAAGATTGCATTAGCATCAATCTCGATAAACAACTTTCTATTGTTCATAAATAGCTCGTTAAAGGCTTATTGTGCATGTTAATGGTTTGTTAAGAACTCATGTTAAGCTTAATGTTAGCTTGATAATGGATGGCTCATTACTAGCACAAATATCTAGCTAAATGACAACCACTTGGTACCTGATCATGTCTACATAGTATATCAAATAGCTCCATTCGGTGCCAAACTTGACTTAATAGCAAGCTTGGCTCAATAAAAACTTGATTATACCTGATTATGGTAATTGGCTAAATCGAGTTAGGTATCGACCATACTAGTGTCTTAATTGAACCAGCTTCAAATAGATGTTACAAAGTTTGTTAAAGGCTTGGCTCGTACTTAACTTGTTAAGATCTTTGAGCCCGAGTTAGAAAAACATGATACTTGGCTGGACTCATTTACATGCCAAGGTGGAGGGGCACTATCATTTTACCAACTCCTTGTTGCTCTTTAAGGTAATGATATAATCACGAAAAAAATTTAAGTATATGTGTACTAACTTACCGGTTGGCTAAACTGTAATAAAATTAATTTTCCATAATCACATTTTACAAAAGTATTTTTGTAGAAGTGCTATCAGTAAGGGGTATCTTTGTCCAAAATTTTATTTTGTTTTTGCTTTTATGCTTTAAAGAAAAAGTTTGTTTACTTGCTTTTGCTTAAAAGCACAAAAAAAAAGGCACCTACATAATTTTTAGTTTTATTTAAAAACTGTTTTATTTCACGGACAAACTCCCTTATAATCTAGAAAAAAAAAAAAACCTTTTCATAAAATATACTTTTCTTACCTAAAAAACTCGATCAAAGAGACCATAAACTTATTTAAAATATCACTATTCATTATACTTTTATCATTAATAAATACAATATAAATTAGTGTCACTTATTAAAAATTTTTCTTAACACATCAATCAACTTTCTTTATTATAGCAAAAATTAATTAGAACTAATAGCAAGGTACCTAAAAAGAGGGCACCTCGCAAAAACTATTAGTCCTCGGCCATAGCCTAATGGAACTGGAGCTAGCAAAAGATGACCTGACCTGTTTGACCTATAACCCGACCCAATACTAACCTAATAAATTCAAAATCTATTGGCATCCAAAGCCGAGATTGACCCGATCTGGAATTGATTCGACTCGAGCTGACCCGAAACCCGAAACAAGCTGACCCGAATTTGACTTGACCTGAGTTAGACCCTATCCGTGCTGACTGAGACCTGAACCAAACCCCATTTGTGACCCAAAACGACCAAAAAAGAAGTTCAATTTATCATTAAATTTAAACAATATGCCAATTATAATCATTTAATTTATGTAGTTTTACTAATGATTTTCAAGTATGAATAAAATGATAATTCTAGATAATAATATAATTATTATAATATTTATACTCAATTTAATTTATAGTTTGTTTGATTTAATTTATACTCTCCTTGGAATATAGTTATGTTTGGATGTAGTTGTTAGATGTTAGCGTTTAGCATTTAGCTGTTAGCTGTTAGATGATGGGTAATGTGTTTGGTAAATTAAAACAAAAAGGAGGGGCAAAATGATAAATAGAAGCAGTGGCCATGTTCCTAAACCCAAGGGGTTTCTGATCACGCGTCAGCTTTAATCAAATTGGCTCAGGGCATTTCTACCATACAGAAGAGCACTTATTCTGTACGGTAAAATTGGAAGGGTTACTTGCTCAACAGGTAACCACAAAAAAAAAAAAAATTGTTATGTGTCGGCACACGTGTATTGTGTGTCGACACAGTTTGTATTGGTTGAATGGTGATTTGGAGTACGTTGTTGGTGATTTTGAGTACGTGACTGTGTGTCGACACATAGACTTTGTGTGTCAACACACAATATCACCACAAATGTACCCAACTTCACATGTACACAAGACGAAGTGCATGTGTGTCGGCACATAAAGTTTGTGTGTCGACACACTTATGTACTCAATAACACCAATATTGTACTCATATTGACCATTAATGTACTCAAAATCAAGGTCTACGTACACAAAATTACCATCTACGTACCGAAAATCATCACTTATGTACTCAAAATCACCAACCATGGACTCAAAGACAAAATAACTTATGTGTTGACATAAAAAATTACAGTTAAAGCCCAATAAATTTCACTCATTAGTCGTGTTCTTTCTCTCTCTCTCCTCTTGCTCGAACCCTAAATTCTACTTCAATTCAAAATCTTACCAAAGTCATCAATTTCTCACAAATTTCGTTCAAATTTTTATTACAAATTAGGTTTCTTTCTACAATTTAACAATAAAATCTTTGATTTTTGCCAGAAATTCATCATTTTTCACAAACCCTAACTCAAAAGTGAACCACCCAAATGTTTACTTAAGTTTGCTTGCATTTTTTTTTATTGCTTTTCTTGATACTCTAAGTAAAAAACATCTATTTGTCTTAAATTTTAATTGTTCCTAACAATTTTTGGACAAATATCAAAATTTCACCTTACTACACCAAACCCTAACCCCAACCTCGAAATTTCAATGAAATTTTTTTTTTTTTGGTACCAAAAGTCATGGGTCGCATAAAGAGGGCAGAAACTACTTCAAAGATGAATCTCTTACGTCCTTTGCTTCATCGCTCTTCCCCCGTCAACCATTTCTTTCTCATCCTCCTTTATGCATGGGTCAGGCCTTACATCAAATGACATTTTACGCATTATGATATATAAACAAGAGAAAATAACATACATGGTTCAGCACCCATATGTGCGAAACACAAAGTCCAATGTTCTTCCATTGAAGGGAAACGCAATCCTCTTACGGAATATTCCTTCTTCTATTGGAGTTCCCAAATTATTTAATGAAGGAGGTGGCATGCCACTATTGGGGTTCCTTAATTGGAGTTCCCAAATTGTTTAATCAAGGAAGTGGCATGTCACCATTGGAGTTCCCTTGATTAACAATTTGGGACACATTTTGAAGGAACTCTAATGGTGATATGACACCTACTTGATTAAGTAATTTGGGAAGTCTAATTAAAGAACTCCAATGGTGGCATGCCACCTCCTTCATTAAACAATTTGGGAACTCCAATGGAAGAAGAAATATTCCGGAAGAGGATTGCATTTCTCTTCAATGGAAGAACATTGGACTCTGTGTTCCGCACATATGGGTGCTTAACCATGTATGTTATTTTCTCTTGTTCATATATCATAATGTGCAAAATTTCATTTGGTGTAAGGCCCGACTCGTATAGTTGTTATAGGAGGATGAGAAGGAAGGGGTTGATGGGGGTAGAGTGATGAAGTAGAGGAGGTAAGTGATTCAAGATGATGGGAGAGAGAAGTAAACAGTGAGTTCACAGGATGAGGATGAAGAATAGAAGGAGTAGGTTTCAGGGAATCTTGTAGTTGTAATGACGTGCAAGTTAGATTTTGTTGTACATAATTTAATTTGAATGAAATGCTAGGCTCATTTGATAATGTTTGAGTGGTATTTTATTTATGCTCTTATTTAATGCTACGCAAATGTTGAACATAATGATGATGTTAACATATCGAATGTATAATTCCACAGTGCATCAATATAGAGCAATGTTGTACATTCGAAATCAATAAGTATGTATGTACCGGTTATTTCTAGGTTGCTTCTACCAAAATATTGATGGGGACCAAGTAAAATTATATGTCTCGTGTATGTTGCTTGATGAACTGGATTATGGGTCCTATATTTGGTTAAATGCATAACATTACGCTGTTTGTAATCGTTAGAAAACAAAATATATAATTGCTGTTATGATTTGAAACATACCATATTGTACTAGGTGGAGGGTGTTGCATAGCAACGTGCGGAAAGGGTTGTTGAACAGTTGTACTATGGTAACCACTACCTAATGTGAAATAACTAGCATTCATTGAAGAAGATCGGTTGTAATCGTATGTGCTAGATCTTCCACATACGTATTGGCTTGTTCACTTGATATCGCATGGTGTGTGCCTTGCGTAAAATTGCAATTGAGATGGCCTTCTCCTCCGCATTGCTTGCAGACCTTTGTCTTGGTCGGTCTTTTTTGACCTATCGATTTAATGATTGGAGGGTCAGTCACCTCGAAGGTAACTCAATCGGTTTGATTATTACGTAAGTCAACACTCTTTGTCATCGTAGCACTTAATTAATCTATACATTGTATTGTTTCTTTGAATGCATCATTAGTTTGCGATGCAAGGAAACACAGTTGGTTCCAACAAGTGTTCAATGCACTGTATCTCATCATACACTGCATTTTAGTGGGCACCAATACTCCAGAGTTGCTGCAATAGGAAGGCTTTGCATGTGTTGTCCATTGTTGTGCAATACAACCCAGAGGGATAGAGTCCATGCCCAAATATTTCATCACAACAATCATGCGTCGACATGGGAAACCGACCGACTCTAGCTTCTTGCAACCGCATTTCATTATCTATGTGGATGGACAGTGTAGAACTGTTCACGTAGAATCGTTTTTTGAATATTGATGTAAAGTGTATGCCATGTATTCCCTAACTTGTGTGGCGTCTCTGAACATAAAAAGCAACTCATACAACAGCTCGTCTTGAAATATTTTGAAGGCAGCTCGTGTGTACAGTAGACTGGCATGAGTTTCGATACTAATCAAAGGACCTCTGATAACTAGCTAGGAGTCTAGAGTATCGAAGTCGGCCTTGGTCTCTTTTTCCCTATTCTCTAGAAGCTAGTGATCAAAATACTGAACAAACTCAAACAACTTTAACCTGCGTTGCATATACTATTTCAAAGTTGAGTTTGTACTTTCACATCGTTGTGTGCTTCTCATGTCAGCAAAGAAGTGACCCTCCAGATATGCGTATGTCCAATGAAATCTTTTTTCAAACAATGATGAACACATTCGTTTCCGGTTAGCTCCAATTGCTCGACTGATGTTTTCCACGCATGCATAAACTGTTCAGGTGTACGATGTATAATTGAGCATTGTATGAATTCCTTCAAAAAAGGTTGACCTACATGAGCTTGCACGTTTCTTTTCAGGTGCCAAAAACACAATCAATGCACGGTCGTATGGAGGACTAGCGATATAGCATTTCCTATGCTCTTGTCCCATCCGTGATGACAATCAATCGCTTTTTTTTTTTTTCATCCATTGCCTCTAGTAAAGTTTCCAGAACCCAAACGTATGTCTTTGTGGTCTCATCACGGAGCAATGCACATTCGAAAACAGCCGTTTGTCGATGGTTGTTCACCCCAACTATAATCACGAATGACATCCTATAAGTGTTGACGTTGTACATTGTGTAAATGCCATAGTGTCGGTGAAGTGAATGAAGTCTATCCGCGACTTCGAATTGGCCCACAATATGTTTTGTAGACGATTTTCCTCATCAACATCGTACTTTACTAATATTAACTGATTCTGTTCTCTTTCCAAATAGATAACCTAGTACGCCTTCTGTGTCATCCCCTTCTGTTGCATCCCTGCGCTCTTTAGCGATGAAATTATACATGTCCTTCTTCGTATATCCGACGTTTTCAGTCCCCCCCGATTGTTGCACCATTGTGCGATAAATTTGTGATTGTTGTATACCTAATTTGTACGTTGACATTAGTTGGGCCTTATCTCCTTCGTTTAAGCCTCTATGTGATTGTAAGTACGACACATGTGCGGTGTCAACAAGTGGATGATTGTGGTTCAATATGAACTCTTTCACACACCATACACTCCTCTACTTATCATACTTGAACTTTATTCTAGCTTGGCAGGAACACCTTATGAGCGGCTTCTCTTGCCTTATTTGTTTTGATAGAAGTATGTGCAGATTTGAAATCTCTCCTTCTCTAGAGCACAATAATGCCCTGTATATGGGAAGATCGGTCTTTCTATCATTTTTCATATCACCTCTACGCACACTAAACCCTGATACTTTAGCATAGTCGTCGTAAAATCGTTCTGCTTCTTCCAGAGATGAAAATACTAGCAACAAAACATCATTATCTTCTAATTCATTTAAGGATTTCCCTGAGTAAGACCACTGACTTTGCTGAAAAGAAGCATCCATAATCTATAATCGTAATATTAAAATTCGAAATTAGTCACTTGAATGACATTGACAACTCACGTACTCAAAATCAAGGAATGTACTCAGAATCACCATGACTCAAGAAAAACTGTGTGCCGACACACAGATTACGTGTGTCGACACACAGACTAAAAAAAAAAAAGCGAACGAAGTCCAATATGTGTACGAAAAATTACCACACATGTACTCAATTACACTACCAATGTATTTAAAATCACCACACAAGTATTCAAAAACACCAAGAACATACTCAAAATCACAACTCACTGAACATCAACATCAATGTACTCAAGACCAAAGCATATGTGTAAAATCACAACACATGTACTAAAAAAAAAAAATTTGTACTCTGAAATTAAATGTCCAATGAACATAAATAAAGTTATTTATTCTGAAAAATATAAAATACAATTAGAAAATGGAGCACAAATGACTTATCGACCAGTATTTTTTCTTCAATATACTCCAAATCACCAAATAACCACTTGTATTGTGAGAAAACACAAGAAGATAGGGAGATTTGAGTTTACATCACCCACATTTCATTTAAATGTTAGGCAGGTCAATTAAATGCATAATCCTTAAATTTTCAACAACCGTTATGTGTGTCGACACACAAAACATGTGTGTCGACACACATGTCTTATGTATTCAATATCACTGGACTTGTACACAATATTACCAAAAAGTACCCAACGTCAGCAACGTGTGTGTCGACACATAATATATGTGTGTTGATACACATTTTCTTTTTCCCTGTAAACCTGTTTTTTGTGTGGTATGTGTGTCGACACACAAACGACATGTGTCGAAACACATCTGTGTAGTCAATATCATAACAACTGTACTCATAATCATTACTTATGTACTCAGAATCACTACCCATGTACACAGTATTCTTACTAATGTACACAACTTCATCGTTAAAATTACCTTCTGTGTTTGTCGACAGACAAAGTAGGTGTGTCGGCACACAATCACTCTTTGTGCCCACTATAATACGTGTGTCGACACATCGACTTTGTGTGTCGACACATAAGTTATTTTCATGAATTGCTGAATTTGAGTCCATGAAAGGTAACTTTGAGTACATTTGTGGTGTTGTTGAATACTTAGGTAGTAATGTTGAGTACGTGAATGTGTGTCGACACTCAAAATTTATGTGTTGACACACAAGGTGCCGACACACAATCTTCGAGTGCCGACACTTTAGTACTTACGTGCTCAAATTCACAACAAACTCAAAATTGCCTGTATGTCGACACACAAAAAACGTATGTCGACACACAGACTCTTTGTATACACACCCTTAGTGTGTCGACACACATATACGTACTCAATACCACAACCACATAGAAATCAAGTTTCTTTTAATGTTTTTGATACGTTTCTAATTTCCCTCCAAGTTTAAATTTGAATTTCTTGCCAATATTTCAAATCTTCCGGTCATTATTCAAATTCAAAATTTCCTCCTTAACTTTCTCTATTATCTCTATAAATAGACTGGCTTTGTATTAATTAATTTTAAAATTTCACCTTACTCCACCAAAATCCTAACCACAAACACGAATTTCACTCATATTTTTTTGTACACTAGTTATTTACAACAAAGATGTTGGCTGGGGTTCATAAGGATGAAGCTGGACACGGACCCCCGAGCAGAAGAAGTGTGAGCGATTGACTGACTTCTATTGAAGAACAATTGTCTTCTATTGAAGAACAACTGTCTTCCTTAAGCTCAAGTTTTGAAGAGTTTCGCACTTCAACATGCTCCACACTTCAAAAGATTTTGGACTTCCTCTACTATGAACAAAGGCCTCCGACACCATAGTTTTTAAATCTTTTCAGTGCTTGTAGCAACCTTTTTGATTTGTTGTAGACAATTTCATTTGAATGGAATGATACTCAAAATTCAAAATGTGTATTATCTTTTAAGTATTTTTGTACATTATAGTGATGTTGAGTACATAACTTGTGATTTCGAGTACATTTAAGGTGATGTTGAGTACAGCTGTGGTGCTTTTCAGTACATAAATGGTTATTTTGAGTGCATGAGAAGTGATTTATGAGTGGTGAATTGGTGTACATTGTTGGTGATTTTAAGAGTACATTAGTGATTTTAAAGTCCTTTCTGGGTCAACTTGAGTACATGAGTGGTCATTTTGAACACATCCATTCTAAAGTCCAGTGAAATTATAATAGTGCTTTATAAAATTACAAAAATACATAATCCTTTTGACCAAAAATTAATTATAATTTATTGATGAGTAATATAACATACAATACAATACAACACAATTATAAGCACAAATACATTTGACATACATAAAATTTATCATAAATGGTTAACAAATACAACTATATCAGCAAAAAGGAAAAGAAGGAATCCTATAATTTCATTTGAATAAAATTATTTACAACAAAA
Source organism: Simmondsia chinensis (assembly GCA_018398585.1). Classification (NCBI taxonomy): domain Eukaryota; kingdom Viridiplantae; phylum Streptophyta; class Magnoliopsida; order Caryophyllales; family Simmondsiaceae; genus Simmondsia; species Simmondsia chinensis. The sequence goes on from JAGTTD010000001.1 coordinate 39,618,989, forward strand.
TAAATAAATTGTATTAAAATTAAAATAAAACAAGACTATGGTGTTGGAGGCTTCAGTCTACAAGAGAGGAAGTTCATCATCTTCTGCAGGGTGGTGCGTGTTTCGGTATGGAACTCTTCAAGATTGGAGTGTGTTTCAGTACGGAACACTTCAAAATTTGAGATATTTAAATTTATTTGTTCTTCTAAACACTAAAGACAATCGCTAACACTCCTTCTTTTCATGGGCCCTTGTTCCACTCCGACCTCATTAACCCCTTCTCCTGTAGAAATTCCCTCTTTCTCGTCTCTATCATCGTATATTTCTATTGGTCTTCTGCCTTATCTTTGTTTCTTTACCCATACATAGTCTCTAAGTTCAAACCCCATCTTTTTTAAAGATGTCTCAATTGAATCATCTTCGTGCGGAATAGGGTTTGTCAAAGATGATGTATTTAATATACGTTGGAACACAAAAGTAAGAAGCATGCCATAAGCGGGATTAGTCTTTCTCATATGAATATGAAGCATGAATTTTACGACTAAATCCCAAGGTTAACCTTTTGGCCATTAAGGAGGCGAGACAAAAGGAATAAATGCAAGTGAGAGACAGAGTTGAAGCTCCCTGATCTAGGAGTGATGTTCATACAAATCAATTTATGTGCAAATCTAAGAACCACTCTTAGATCATTTGAGTTCGGCTTCATTGAGTTAAAAATTGTTAATTCACCCCGAACTTGTTGAATCATGGAGTGGCGGTCTTTTTCATGGAGTGGGAATTGGTTAAGTTCTGGGGGAAATTTGAAATCATCCTATTCATCACGAACAAAACCAAGCATTTCATTGATAAATGTTGCATTAATTTTGATTGCTTGTCCTGCCACTTTTGAGGACAATTGAAGAGGATTATTTCTAGAAAATTTTCGGTTGGAATAAAATTTGGGTACCAAAGCCGGGTATATCGGTTCCTTTATGCTGCAAATTTCAAGCCAACCTACACCTTGAAACAAAGTATATACTTGCTCCAAGTTGTTTAGCTTAACCTATTCCCAATCCACGAACCTACCAAATAACACTTCCTTCGTGAAGAAGGGGTTAGAGGAATCTACCGAAGCATGACCATGGGAAGTTTCAACTTCTTTTATCCCGGAACTCTTCTTTGATGTAGTTTCGGACCTCTTCGTGCGAGCCATGACTTTTGCCTACAAAAAAAATTAACAAAATTTGAGAGAAATTTCATGATATGGTTAGGGTTTGGTGGGGTAAAGTGAAACTTTGAGATTTTTAAAAAAACTGTTAGGGATAAAGAAATTTTATAACAAATAGATGGTTTTTTACTTAGACTAGCAACAAAATTAAAAAAAAGTAAGCAAATTTAAGAATGGAAAATCGTGAGTTTGGTTCTCAGTTAGGGTTTGGGAAAGAGACGAGAATCTGACCAAAAATCTTAAGGTTTGATGTTAAAAGGTGTATAGAAACCTAATTTTTAATAAAATCAGCTTACATACCTGAGAGAAGTGATGACTTTGCTAAGATCTTGAGTGGTGGACGCAGCTAGGGTTTGAGAGAGAGAGAGGAGCAAACGAAGTGAGGAAGAGAGTTTAGGGTTTTGACTTTTAAAGCATAGTCGTGTGTCGACACACATACTATGTGTGTCGACACTCAATGCTCACTGTAATATGTGTGTTGACACACAAACAACTTGTGTCGGCACATATGATATTGTGATGTTGAGTACATTGGTGGATAAACTTTGGTTGTGAATCTGAGTACGTGACATGTGTGTTGACACAAATAGTAAGTGTGTCGACACACAATTCTCACTGTAATATATGTGTCGACACCCAAATTTTGCGTGTAGACACACATCTATAATTTGTTTTGAATATGAGTACTTGATATGTGTGTCGACACGCATATTATGTGTCGACACTTTTATCTCACTGTAATATGTGTGTTGACACATAAAAAATAGTGTGTCGATACATATGGTATGGTGGTGATGTTGAGTACATTGATGGATAACCTGGGTACATTGGTGGTGAATCTGCGTACGTGACATGTGTGTCGACACAAGTAAAAGGTGTGTCGACATACAATGCTTACTGTAATATGTGTGTTGACACATAAACATTATGTTTCAAAACATATGGAATTGTGTTGTCATACAAATTTTCTATGTCGACACGCATCTGCATCCTTTTGTTTTCATACAAATGGTAGGTACTTTGTGTCGACACAAATATTACATATGTCGGCACATATTGCTTACTGTAGTTTTGGAGTCGATACACTTTATCTGTGTGTCAACACATAGGTTGTGTTGATGAATTACTAAGTTTGAGTACATTATTGTAATATATATATGGGGTGGTAATTTTGGGTACATTAATGTTGATTTTGAGTACAAGATTGTGTGTCAGCACAGATATTTCTTGTGTCGACACATAATGTTCCCTATAATTTTTGTGTCCACAATTGTGTGCTATGTGTCGACACACAAGTAGTGTTGATGAATTATTGAATTTGAGTACATTAAGGTGATGTGTACATGGATTTTGGTTCTTTGATGGTGATACTGAGTACTTCTGAGTACATTACTTGTTTCATTGAGTACTTAGTCATTTTGAGCACATTAGTGGGTACTTGGGTGTTCATTTTGAGGACTTGGGTGGTAATTTTGAGTACATTAGTCTTACCGAAAATCACGGTTACCTTAGTACTACGTTTCACCAATCCCTTCTATTAGACAATAAAGTTCCTCAATCAAAATAAACAACATGCATAAATTTGAATGGTTCCCATCAACAATTTAACTAGTATGATCCGGTAATACACAATACATCCATAGTCATTGGTTTCAAATGTACAACATCAATACAACAATTTTGTTGCACTTATGTTTTATCCAATACAGGAAGGGATCATCGAGTACAAGATGTTGACAAAACTGAGTACAACATCACTATGTGTGAATACTAGCAGCCTGCTCTGTCTTTAACTTCTTGCAATTTGCTGTTGAGCGGGTTAGACAATAATTCTATCAGCAGCTTCAATCTATCGTGATCCCATTCCTACATGCAACGGGATAAAAAGGAGTACATTATTTAATTATATTTGTAAATATACAAGGAAAATCTTCAAGAGGGAACATGAATCACGACCATGAACAATGACTCTAAACATTTACAACATTTACCTGAATTGACTTATGATCAAAAGGCTTGATCTTATCCCAGTCAACCGCTTGAAGCCACTTTATTACAAAATATCCGTAACCGCAGCTCTGTAATAAGAATGATAGTGCAAATTACTACACGTTTAACAGAAAAGATATCAACAACTCGAGTATAAGTGGTATACCTGTTATGTTGGTGAGGGACCATCAGAATGCAGATTGGATAAGAGTGTATTTTAGCACACATTTCCCACCCAATCGTTTGTCCGAAGTATGCTGAAATACTTTTCAGCTGCAATAAAAGGATATTATGATTACATAAGGTGTAATTATAACTGCATGGTATTCGTATCAAACATGTGGTGAAGACAACAATGCTTATAATTTTCTTAGTCGATTCCACTCTTCGCTTAGTTCCTTTGTCCGATGGAAGGGAATCCAGTACGTAGGATACCTTCAGACGGAGGTCAACCACATATAGAAACCAATTAGTGTTAATGTCGTTTATTAGGATGTATAGCTGCAGTACCGCACAGGTTCTTAGAATGTACACTGATGAACAATTTTATCCAACTGTGATCATAAAAAAAAATCATTGATAATTACCGTATTAGTGTTATACATTGTATAGGGAAAAAATGACCCAAGGTATGTACAACAAAAATTTGTCATGCCCTCCACACTTGAAAAGAGAGCAAATGCCTACATAAGGGCACATGTGTGAAGTTATTAAGACAATAGGTAGATTAATTTAAGTCAATCTTCTATGTGTGTTGAATGATGATTTATCGAAGGCAAGAAGACTCGAACCCATCTGTTATGTCTAGAAGAATGGTGAGGTAAGAAACAGCGCAGTTGATGACTTGTGACAATGTGGCCTATTAGGTCATTCAACATAAGCTGATGAATAAAAATGTGCACAATGTTCACTTACAAAGTCGCCTAACCACTCGCGCGGGTATAAAATTTTGAAGTCCTCGCGAGAATACCAATCATGCTCTGTTACCACCAATACCTCCCTAAAAAATAATATTAAACATTAAACAGACTATTTGGATATGAATTTGAAAAAGAGACGTCAAACATATGTGTACTTACGACGCATCCAACTTCTCGTCGAATATGTATTGGCATAAGTGCCTTTCGATGTGACCGAGTTTTTGGAGTATGGCATCTATTGGATTTCTGGAGAGAGGGATGCGCTCTGGTGGTCGGTTGGGCTCATTGTTCTTGCTACCTAATTCAATCAGATTTATTGATTGTTCTTCAGTCTTTTTATTTTTACCCGGGTTATTTGTCTTCCTCTTTCGGCCCATTATACGTACAAATTGCCCCCTTTTCCTCTTAGATGCTATCCTCAATGACATCTCATGTGTTTAACTAACACGAGGTGGTTGGATAGGTTCATCTTTCAAGATCGACAAAAGAAGCATGGAAATCACCCATAGGGGCTTTGGGTTAAATTCCATCTCTGACATTGATTTCCACACCTTATTTGAAGATGTTGAACCAACTGAATTAGAGGAACATGCATCCTGGTTTAGTGTTATATTTTGCTCATCTATTTATACACCGATACATGGGGGGAGTAGGTACTAATGAACGTCTTTCGGGTTTGACATCTTTGTCTGAACTTGAAGAACGAAATTTATTTGAAAATTTGACATAAAAATCATTGTTTTCCTCATTTGTTTTATTTTCTTTCAAATCCTTTATTATGTCAAAAAGTTGTTTTATTTGCACGGCCATTGCATCATTTTGCTTGGCCAATGCATTTATTTGCTCGCCCCTTGCACTTAATTGCAAGGCTATTGCATCATTTTGCATGGCTAATGCATTGATTTTCTTGTCCTGTGCACTTATTTGCACGGCCATTATACTGATTTGCACGGCCATTGTATCAATGTGGTCCTTACAACACGGGCAAGCTTTATTATTGCCAACCTCATCGATCAGCGCGCGATGATCCTCCTCAATCTGGTCGCTGCAAGGTACTTAAAACGGAGTAGGAGGTACGATTGCTAATGGAGGGCTTGTTATTTCCTCAGTATGGTCCTCTGAGAACTTTATAACACCAAGCACACAAAGTTAAAACTAATCGCGTATGTCAGATGAAGCCATTACAGAAACAACCATGTTCAATTTTATCATGTATTATCTCGACATCAACAAAAGATTTATACACTTGAAGAACGTACTCTTTCTTAGCCTTTACTTATGCATTCATCCAAAAGCAGCAATGAGGATTCGTCCGAGTTGAGGGGGCCATCGATACACGCCCATCTATTGAGTACTCGCAAAAGAAAATCTAGTACATTTAACAAATAAGAGAAATTAGAATGTACATTATGTAGAAATACAATAAAAATAAAGTAAGAAATGTGATTACCATGAATAAATAAATGCATCCATTCAGTCTTTTTTTGCTCCTTTTGTATTCCAAAACTCCATCAATAATTCCTCTATATGCAATTTTCACCCAATTCACACCCAATGTCTTATTGGTGTCAACTGTGAGTTTGAACCATGACCTATTTGGGTTGGGTCTCACAGTTGTACCCAAAAACGCAGTCAATGCATAACCCACTAACACTTTGAATTAGTCATCAACGGTACCGTGGGTGACTAGTGCTTCTTCCATTTGACTACATGTCCGACCGCCAAAATCTTTGTAGAAGCTATTCAGTCTTGGTTCATCTTCGCAATCGTCAATCTAAATACCTTTGTTTTGAAATCCCATAAGTTCCTCTACAACTTTTTTGGTCAAAAAAAATTTCTTATTTGAAAGGGATAAAACTTGGGACATCGGGTCAAAATTAGCGATTGCACTTAGACACATATCCATATTAACTTTTTTGCACTTTATGTGCATCAAACCACCCAAGCCCAAAGCTTTGATGGCAGTCCGCTTCTCTTCGGACAATCGCTTCATCAATTAAATTACCCGTTGCGGTGCGCAACATGTATATTCCTGAATATCAATAAGTGTAATTAGTTCACACGTATAACCTTAGGCTTGGATGACTCTTTAGTTTTTCGTCTTTGGTACAAACTTGAGTCATTCTTTGACCTAAGTATGTACGGTTCTTTTTCCTGTTTAGGCAAAGTCTTCCATACTTTGCTCATCCTCCTTACCCACTACAATAGTAATCATAATCAATCAATTAACTATGAAAGACGTCACATTATTTGAAACTATACTAAATTACACTTGGTTTTGCATTTTTTTTGTCCGGCACTACTGTTTGATTGTTCTCCGTCTTCTTTTTTTCACTAAAAAATGGAATATAAACCATTCGCTTCATCTTATAGGTGGAATGAATAACACAATATAAAATGATGCTCAACAAAATATAACAAATGCATTTCTAGGCCTTTTATTGACCGTCTTATCTGTTGAGTTCTTTGCCTCTATAGCATTAGTTACTAATAAACAAGATCTTCATTAATGAAAAAAAAAAATTGAAGCCAAATACAAGCCAAACATGCCAAACTCAACAAAACTCACTGCAACACCAACAAGAAATTTCAATTCGGACCACCAATTACATATAAAAACAAACATAAACTAAAAAAAAAAAATTAGAAAACCGAGGTTACAGAAAATAAATAACTGATTTTGTTGTATTAGAACCTAAATGTACCACAAATGAAGCTAAATACAAGCCAAACATGCAAAACCGTACAAAACCCACTTAAACAGCAACAAGAAATTTCAATCCTAACCACCTATTATGAATAAAAATCAATATAAACTCAAAACAACAAAGATAACCTACAATAGAGAAAATCAATGATCGATTTTGTTGTGTTAGAAGACAAATAACCACAAATGAAGCCAAGTACAAGCCAAACATGCAAAACCCACCAAGATCCACTCCAACATGCAAAACCCACAAATAAAATCAAACACAATCCAAATATGCAAAACTCAACATTACCCAAACCCCAAAAATACGACAATAGAATCTTCAGCTACATTCTTTGTTAAAAAAACTAAAAATTTAATAAAATTAGTGGTATAAAGTACTAGAATGAGATATAAGAGGAGATAGTAAGAAAACACTAATAATGGTGCTGAAGAAGCCATAAGGGTCAGCCAGTGAGACGCATACAGGGTTGAAGTCGGTGGTTGGATGATGTCTGAACGGTTGCTTGATCGCCGGTTATGGATTTGAGAGAGAGATGGGTAGGGGTAAGAGAGAGAGTGTGGGAGAGGAGTGAGAGTGTGCGGGTGAGTGTGCGCTTGTTATTTTTTTAGTATATTTTACGTGTGTCGACACATGTATTCTGTGTGTCGACACACAGTTGATTTTGAGTGATTGGTAATTTTGAGTACATGTACTCAAAATCACAAAGCACGTACTCAAAATCATCACTCTCAAAAGCAATTGTATGTCAACACACAAAATAAGTGTGCCGATACACATGTGATTGTGATTTTGAGTACGTGTACACACAGTCGCAAATCACGTACACAACATCACCAGTCATTCAAAATCAATTGTGCGTCGACACTTAAAATAATTGTGTTGACACTTAGGTGATTTTTGAGTACATGTACTCAAAATTACTAATCACGTACTCAAAATCACTACTGGCAAAATCAACTGTGTGTCGACACAGGTATTCGTTGTGTCTAAACACTTACGAGTTTGACACTAATAGAACAAGTGTACATGGGTGGTGAAGAGTATATATTTTATAAAAGAAAATATATTTATAACTTAGTATAAAGTAGCTATGGTTGGTGCGGGACTTAATGTACTAGTGATACGGTCGTTTTCACAGCTTTACGAGCGTTTCCTCCTCGATCACCTCCTTCGATTCTTCAGCCACTGGTATAGCATCAATTACCAATCGAGGTGCCATGTCGGTCTAGGCCAACATCAAGTTCGCGTCACGATCTTCGATTAGTTTAAGAAGTTTAGGCATGTGTTTCTTTCCCCTTTTGTGACCATTCATCACTTTCATGGTATGCATACCAACGTTACACATCTCACATTAGAACTTCAATGTTGTTTAATGTTGAACATTACACACTTTACACAAATTGAATTTTAGGTGTAACATGTGTAATTTTGGTGCAAAATCTATGAAAGTGTTGCATGCTCACAAGCGGGGAAAGCAACACACCAGTAAACTTCTTAAAACTCATTGAAATTGCGTGGCAAACTTGACGTTGGTCTAGACCAGTAGTGCGGCTCAATTGGTAATTGATGCCACCCCGGTGGATGAACAAGCGGAGGAGGTGATCGAGGAGGAAACACACGTAAATAAAGAAGAAATGGGGGGGACGAGAAAACGACAGTAGCACCGGTACAGAGTTTTGAACTTCTATTAGCTTCTATAAGAAAAACACATTTAGAAATTGGCACTTCAAACTTCAGATATTTAGAACAAATAATTATATGTAAGTAAGTAGAAAAGAGAAAATTGAAGTATTATTATGTGGTAAAATGAGAAACTAAGGTTAGTATTTATAGGGAAAAAAAAAAAGAGACCTCAAACTGCTCAAAATTCAAAATTTAAAATTTAAAATTCAAAATTCAAAATTCAAATCTCAAAGTGAAAAAGGGAGTTGGGTACTTTGGAAGTGATACTTCTACTAGCTTCTACAAGAAGAACACATTTGGAAATTGGAACTTCAAACTTCATATATAGAGAACAAATAATTATATGTAAGACAGTAGAAAAGATAAAATTAAAGAGATTGTTGTGTGGTAAAATTAGAAAATGATGTTAGTATTTATAGAAAAAAAACCGACCCCAAATCGCTCAAAATTCAAATTCAAATCTCAAAGTGAGGAAGGGAGTAGAGTACTTGGAAGTGATACTGAGCATGTGATTTATGTGTTGACACACAGATATTGAGTATACATTAGTTATTGTTAGTACATATGTAATTTGTGTGTCGACACACAGGTATGGAGTACATGTTTACATTTAGTGTGTGTCGACACACATGCAATTTTGAGTTGTGTGCTTGAGTACATGTGTGTGATTTTGAGTACATTAATGGACATTTTGAGAATAGGAATGGTGATTTTGAGTACACAGATTGTATGTTGACACTCAATATCACAATGTACTCAACATTAGCACATAAGTATTCAACAACACGGCAAATATACTCAAAGTGACCTTTTGTGGCCATAAAATCAAGTTTCTTTTAATGTTTTGATACGTTTCTAATTTCCCTCCATGTTCAAATTTGCATTTCCCACCAATATTTTAACCCTTTCCTCCATCATTCAAATTTAAATTTCCCTCATTTGCTTTCCTTACTATCTCTATAAATAGACTAGCTTTGTTTTAATCCATCTGTTTTTTTAAATTTGTTTACTTTTCCTAATTTGTTTAGGGTGTTCTACTTAAAGATCCATCTATTTGTACTACTTTCACAGGTTTTTGGAGAAATCTCAAAATTTTACTATATAAAAATATAAAAATACATAATCATTTTGACCAAAAAATAATTATAATTTATTTATGAATAATAAAATATACAAATATAATGCAACAAACTAATAAGCAGAAATATATTAAATAAAATAAAATTTACCATAAATTGTTAAAAATACAACTATACTAATATGGTACCACTATTTCAAAATTGTCAAATATCTATACTGGTGCTACGGTCGTTTCCTCGCCCATCATTTCTTGTTTCTTTACGAGTGTTTCCTCTCCGATTACCTCCTTCGTTTCTTCAGCGGGTTAGCCACAATGACCACTCTCGGCACCTTGTCGGTCGAGGCCAAGGTTGCGGTTCGCCTCGCGATCGTCAATGAGTTTCAGAAGTTTAGCCCTGTCTTTCTTTCCTTTCTTGTGAGCGTTCAACACTTTCATGGAATGCGCACCAACATTACGCATTTCGCACCAGAACGTCAACTTTGTGTAATGTTGAAGTTAATTTAGGTACATATCTTACACAAAGTTGAAGTTCTGGTGCAAAATGTGTAATGTTGGTGCGCATTTTATGAAAGTGTTGAATGTTCACAAGAGGGGAAAGAAAGACATGGCTAACTTCTAAAATTCATTGAAGATCGCGAGGCAAACCACAGCCTTGGCCTCGATCGATAAGGCGCCTCTAGTGGTGAATGAGGCTAACCCGCTGAAGAAATAGAGGAGGTGATCGAGGAGGAGACGTTTGTAAAGAAACAAGAAATCGAGGGCTAGGTTTTGTTGTGCTTAAAAAAAAAAAAAATATAGGGAGCGAGGAAACGATTATTGAACTAGTACAGCGATATGTACTTCTACAAATACAAAAAACAAAATAAAAAAATTGCGTTGCTAAAAATACAAAAAAAGAAAACAAGTCTAGGGAGTCTGAGGCCTTTGTCTACAAGAGAGAAAGTCCAAGATCTTCTAAAGTGCGGAGCGTGTTTCAGGGTAGAACTCTTCAAAATCTGACCCATGTGAAGTCATTTGGTCTTCCAAACTCTAAAGTCGTTCGCTGACGCTCCTTCTCTTCCGGGGTCCTTGTTCCTCTTCTTCCTCATTAACCCCATCTCCATCAAAATTTTCTTCCTTATTTCTATTGTTCTCCTATCTCCTTTTTGTTTCTTTACCCATACACGGTCTCTAGGTTGAGATTAAGTGATTGGAGTATCATGTTAGGGTTTTAGCAGATAGAGAGGCGAGGGCGAATACAAGGTATGGGAAACTGGTGGTGGAAATTGAGAGGATTGGGAGAGAGAAAATTCAGATTGAGATGCAAAAGACGTATCTTATCAAGGAGGATTAGGGAATTGAAGTGAAGAAGAAGGTCGAGGATGTGGCGGAGGAGTATTTGGAGGAAGTTAAGAGGATAGAGAGAGAAAAGAACGATAAGATCGACAAGGATGATTGTCCAGAAATTTCAAAGTTGAAATAAAATTCGCGTACCATGTCTAGGAATATCGGTTCCTTTATACTACAAATTTAAAGCCAACCTACACCTTCGAACGAAGTAAAATAATTGCCCCAAGATGTTCATCCTAACCCAATCCCAATCTCTGAACCTACCAAATAACACTTCCTTCATGAGGAAGGGGTTAGGGGAATTTACTGAAGTACGACCCTGGAAAGTAGACTCACGTTCTTTGTCTCCAGATCTCTTCTTGGATGTAGTTTCGGACTTCTTCGTGCGACCCATGAATTTTGCTTACAGAAAAAGAGTAGGGTTAGGGTTTGGTGGTGTAAGGTGAAACTTTGAGATTTGTAAAAAAAACTATTAGGGATAATGCAAGTTTATAATAAATGGATGGCTTTTTACTTAGACTAGCAAGAAATTTGTTTCTCATTTAGGGTTTGGGAAAAGATGAATCTGACCGAAGATCTAAAGGCTTTGATGTTAAAATGTGCATATAAACCTGATTTTTAATAAAAATTAGCTTACATACCTGAGATAAGTGATGACTTTGCTAAGATCTTGGGTGGTAGACGTAGCTAGGGTTCGAGAGAGAGAGAGGAGCAAACGAAGTGAGGAAGAGGGATTAGGGTTTCGACTTTAATAGAGGACGCATGTGTCGACGCACGAATATTGTGCGTCGACACTCAAGAACCTCTTTTGTGTGATGTTGTATTTGGGTACTTAAGGTGGTGAGTTTGAGTACACGACTTGATTGTCGACACATCAACTCTGTGTGTCAGCACACAGAATGGAATAGTGATGTTGAGTACTTGGCTAATGCTTTTGGGTACCCTTATTGCGATTCTGAGTAATTGAAACGTGTGTCGACACACATGCACTCTTTGTGCTCACTCTAATATGTGTGTCGAAACACAGTATGTTATAGTGATGTTCAGTACCTGGCTGATGCTGTTGGGTACTTTTATTGTGATTCTGAGTACCTGATACGTGTGTCAACGCACACAGTACGTGTGTCGACGCACATGCACTAATATGTGTGTCAACACACGGACTTTGTGTGTCGACGCACAATACGTTATAGTGATGTTGAATACTTGGCTGATGCTTTTGGGTACTTTTATTGTGATTCTCAGTACTTGATATGTCTGTCAACACATGTAATATGTACTCGAAATCACCATCTATGTACACAAACTTACAAATAATGTACTCAAACTCATCCAAGTACTCGAACTCACCATGACTCAAAAACAAGTGTGTGTCGACACACATATTACTTGTGTCGACACATGGAGTCCATAAAATGATTAAATGTACACAAAATCACACGTGATATAGGTACTCAAAATCACCACCCATGTGCTTATATTCACCACCCATGACATTTAAAATTGTATTATGGTAATATCCGTTAAGTTCGTGAAATATTGATGAATCGTATGATTCTACAAAATTAAGATTTTACGTAGGATATTATCAGTCAATAGTTGTGTAATCATAGAATGGTATGATTTTTAGCTTCGAATCGGGGTTTTTACTCTAAAATAACTAATTATTAGAAATCATCATCCACTTTCATTCATAACCTCATTTTTAGTTTCTAATGCATCAAATATATTTATATACTTCTATATTATGTTAATAAAGTATCTAAAATCACTACCCATGTACACCCATATTCACCGCTGCTATACATCACTACCCATGTACTCGCTATTTTACTCAAATTCACCGTTCACTCATCAACATCTATACTCATGTACTCGAAATCACCACCCCTTGTACACAAAAATTTCATATAATTATATTTAGTGTTTTTATAAATGGTATTAGATATATAAAACTAACTAACATTTGCCCAAAAATTTCATATACTTATGTTTAGAGTTTCTATAAATATAGTATTAGGTATGTAAAATTAATTAATATTTGTTAATTTTAACCACTAAATTTCTTTTCAAACCAATTAATTTTTTAGTTACCCACTAAATTTCTTTTCGAACCAATAAATTTTTTTTTTATTACTATTATATTTAAATTATCCCAATTAATTAATATATGAAGTTATTGCTTAATTAATATACCAAGTTATTTATATATATGAAGTTATTAATTAATTAATATATGAAGTTATTTATAAATTTTGCATGTGTATCATCACATATAATCTGTGAGTTAACATACAATGGAACCGGTAAATACCGGTTCCTAGAATAGAAAAGCACTTTTCAGTAAGTACAGAAAAGCCGTAGAACTTTTGGATTGGCTAAACATTCGACTTCAGGGAGACGTCCTTTCAAGATGGGAAATTTGATGCGAGAGATGGAGGGATTTTTGAATACTATCGCGCAAGCTTGGGCACAGAGTAAAAGAGGCACTAGGCAATTTATCTTGCGTGAGAAACTTTTTGAAGCAAAGAGGGCACTGAAAATATGTAAAGTTAAAGTTGATGCATATAAATAATGCCGATATGAGGTCGGGATATTCTCATGCTAGTATAAAGGCACGAGGAAAGCAGATATTGATGATCCATTTATGATCCAAGAGGAAATCCTTGGTTTTTATAGGGAGCTCGAGAGAGTCGCTTCTAGTTGAGAAACAGGTGTTGTTGAGAGGACCTCGGTTGAAGGAAGAAGATGTTGTGATGATATCTAGGCCGATCACGAATGAGGAAATGAGGGAAGTGTTGGATATTTTAATAAAAAATATATTTTTAAATTATGATTTCGTAATTTAATATGGTTTTGATGATGTTATTATGTCCTCTATATTGTTGATAAATTTCTATTTAATATCAACAATTATATTCTATCATGTATTCATCAAATTTCAATTTAATATGAATTTGATAATAATTCATGTAAAAAAAAAAATACTTTAAAATTCTTGATTAAATGCTTTGTAACGTACCTTGGTCAGTTAAAAAAACTGAAAACTTTGAGTAAATGCAATGGCGGTGACGTGAGGCTTTGATGAGGTTTGATTATATAAGTATATCTTGTTTAATGGTGAAAGATGAAGGTTTTTTTGATTGTCTAAGGCATTGTTTTAAAAACATAAATTTAGTTTTTCTTTCCTTCACAAAAAGTAATTGACTTCATTTTTTTGGGGCTAAGTATGATATTGTGGAGGATCTAACTTTTAAGGTTGTGCAGACCTAGAAAATGTTAACAGAGTAGTTGGGCGTTGTATCCTAGAGGCGGCGCTTCAGTACCTGCTGCACTGGCTTAGATCTGAGAGGGGCGCGAAACCGTCTTAAAGAAAGTGCGATCCGCGCCTCTCCCAACTGTACTTTATTATCTTTGATCGTGAATTGTGAAGTTTGTGAAGATTGTATGTGCTCGGGAACAACAATTTTAAGACGGTTTCATGGATTCCAACTTGACCACTCAAGCCACATCAACGATCTCCTCAAATGATTGCAACCAGCCATTCAAATTCAACGGGTGAACATTTCAAGCATTGGGCTAAAAAGGTACTCTTCTATCTCAAGCTCACGAAGGTGGTTTGGGTTGTGTCAACGAATGATCCAAACAAGGAAAATACGGACTCCATGACAAATGAAGAGAAGGTTGAACATATAAAACTTGAAAAGAAATGGAGCAACGATGAAGAAGATTACCGAAACTATGTTCTTAATTGCTTGTCTGATGATTTATATGACTACTATTCCAACACATGCTAATGCAAAAAAGATATGGAATGCTTGACATGAAAAATATGACTTCGAGGAAGCCAGTGCCAAGAAGTACGCGTGTAGCAAATTTTTCAAATTTCAAATGGTGGATAACTTGTCCATGATGGTCCAAATTAGAGAATTCATGAAGATTGTGAATGAGATCCAAGCAGGAGTCAAAGTAGATGAGCAAATGCAGGTGGTTGTCATCATTGACAAGTTGCCTCCATCATGGAAGGAGTTCCAAAAACAATTACGACACAAGCAAAAGGAACTCACAGTCACAAGCTTGATGATGAGACTACGAGTGGAGGAAGGAGCTATGAAGCAAGACAAGAACAATGACCAATCAACAAATGGTGAAACTAGTAAGGTAAACTTCATCACTACTAATGATAAAAAACACAATGGTCAAAACCTATAAGTCTAATGCCCAATTTAAATCTAGAGGTAAAAATATGAAGAAAAAAAAAAAAACAAAATCCCCCAAGGAGTTTCAACAATCATTGCCAAGGATCTAGATCCATTATCAATAAGTTTGTTAAGGGTCCTTGTTAGGTTTATAATAAGATGGGCCACTTGGCTAAGGATTGCTTTTCTAATACAAAATATGGAAAAAATGCAACCAAGCCCCAAGCTAATGTAATTAAGGAACAATTCGTGGCCATAATAACAGAAGTAAATACAATTGAAAGTAATGAAGGTTGGTGGCAGACTCTGGGGACTCTAAGCATGTATAGCATGACAAAAATTGGTTTAGTATTTATAATATAGTTGAAAGTGATGGCAAAGTTTTACTTGGTGACTCTCACACCATGAGGGTCATGGGCATTGGTACCGTTGAAATTAAGTTTACTTCAGGCAAAGATTTAACACTCAAGGATGTTCTCCACACCCCTGAAATCAGGAAAAATCTTGTCTCTGGCTATCTCTTGAATAAGGCGGGTTTCAAGCAGACTATCGAGTATGACCAATATATCATTACCAAGAGTGGTACTTTTGCGGAAATAAACAATATACCTGGTATGCAATCGAATCAAATACCACGACAAATTTAGAAATAAATGGACTAAAAGAGACAAGAAATAATCGACACACTGATTTACGTGGAACCCCTTTACAATCAAAAGGGCAGAAAACCATGAGCGAAGATCGGAGCTTTTATTATTGAATCAAAAGAAGAATTACAATATTTCTCTCGCACTCAAATTTATTGGTGGCGACGCCGCTATGGGAAAACCTCACTTTAGAATTGGATACCATGTGACGTAACCCTACGTCTGAATTTATAGGCGTTGGGAAAACGCCCTTCCCGATCAATCAGGGGGCCCCAATCGATCGGTACTTTACCGATCGATCGGCTTGCTCACTGGAGGCGTCCTTCTTTTACGTAACTTTCCCGATCGATCGAGCTCCACCCCGATCGATCGGCCTCCTCACAGCTTCTTTTCTTTAAATACCAAGTAATTTTAAGACAGTTTCCTAACAAATCTCCACCTTGGCTCAAAATTAACATCAACAATAAAAAAACTCCACTTTCGCCACAAACGCCCCCTCAACCGGGGCTAACACACATCAAACCGAAAGACCCACCAAATTTGAGCAATGCTCGAATTTGCTCCCCGGTAGAACCTTAGTGAACATGTCAGCTGGATTGTCTTCAGTCCCAATCTTCTTCAACTCCACCTTCCGATCGTCAATCAGATCTCTAATAAAATGATGCTTCACATCCATATGTTTCGCTCTATCATGATGTGATATCTGATCTTTCGCTAGGTGAATGACTGACTGACTATCGTAGTAGACTCTAACTGTGCCCTGCTCGACACTGATTTCACTGATCAAACCTCTCAACCAGGCTTCTTTGAATGCTTCTGTCATTGCCATATACTCGGCCTCGGTAGTAGACTGTGCTGTAACAGACTATAGACACGCTCTCCAGCTAATAGCTGTGTCACCTAAACAAAACACATATCCTGATGTGGACTTCCTCTTATCGCGGTCTCCACCATAATCAGAATCTACATACCCAACCAACCAACACTTACTTTTCGCATATTCCAAACACAGGTCAAAAGTTCTACGAAGATACCTGAGAATCCACTTCACAGCATGCTAATGCTCTTTACAGGGATTCGCCATGTACCTACTAATTCTGTTGGCTGCAAAAGCAATATCTGGACGCATGCAAACCATTGCATACATAATACTGCCCACTGCACTAGAATAGGGAATTTGAGACATGTACTTGACATCCTCCTCAGTCTGAGACGAATCTAATGTTGAAAGTCTGAAATGAGCTGCTAAGGGCGTGCTAACTGGGTTAGCATCCTTCATATAAAACCTGTCTAACACCTTCTCAATATATTTCTCCTGTGACAAAGATAATTTTCCTGCTTTTCGGTCTCTACGAATCTCCATGCCTAAGATCTTCTTAGCTGCTCCAAGATCTTTCATCTCAAACTCACTCTTCAACATAGATTTCAAGTAATCAACATCCTTCATGTCTCGTGCTGCAATCAACATATCATCAATGTACAAAAGTAAATAAACAAAGCTTGAATCAGTCTTTCTGAAGTACACACAACTATCGTACTTACTCCTGATATACCCATGACCTGTCATGAACTGATCAAATCTCCTATACCACTGCCTAGGAGATTGCTTCAAACCATATAAAGACTTTTTAAGCAAACACACATGATCGTCTTTTCCTTCTACAACCAAATCCTTGGGCTGATGCATAAAGATACTCTCTTCTAGTTCACCGTGTAAAAATGCAGTCTTTACATCCAATTGCTCAAGTTCTAAGTCATGCATAGAAACCAAAGACAAAAGTGCACGAATCGAAGTATGTCTAACTACAGGTGAAAATATATCATGAAAATCAACACCCTGTACCTAACTGTAGCCTTTAGCTACCAAACGTGCCTTGTATCTTGCATCTTCAACTCCAGGAATGCCCCCTTTTCTTTTGAAGACCCATTAGCAACCAATCAGTATTTTCCCTGTTTGAGGCTTCACCAGTTTCCAAGTTTGATTCTTATGAAGAGACTGCATCTCTTCATTCATAGCAATGAGCCACTTCTCAGCATCTGATCTCGATACAGCCTCTGAATAAGAAGTCGGTTCACTGTCATCAAATGACTCAATAGTAGTGAGGGCATAAGCAATCATTTCCTCATACCCATATTCTCGGGAGGCCTAATCTGACGCCTCAGTCTACCACCACCTATAGTATTATTCTTCATCTACTGACTTGTTTCTGCATTATCAATAACAACATTAGAAACTCGCACCTGAGGTGCTGGAATACTCTCTAGCTGAACAATCTGCTGATCTGACTGTATCTCTGTAACATCAGATGTCTCAACCTGAACTATATCACTGTCAATGGAGGGTGTGTGTGACGGATTAAGCAGAGCAGACTCATCAAAGGTAACATCTTTACTAGTCAGAAACTTCTGAGCACTTGGATCCTACAATCTATATCCCTTCACACCTGACGAATAACCAAGAAAGATGCATTTCTTGGCCCTAGGCTTCAGCTTTCCATCATTAACATATGCATATGCAGGACAACCAAAAGCTTTAATTTGAGAATAATCAGAAGTAGAACCAGATCATACCTCTTCAGGTGTCTTCATCTGTAAAGAAGAATGTGGTATCTTGTTCACAAGATAGCAAGCCATGCTAACTGCTTCTGCCCACCATTCTCTTTTCAAACCTGCATTTGAAAGCATACATTGAGCCTTCTCAAGTAACGTCCTGTTCAATCTTTTAGCCACTCCATTTTGCCAAGGTCGAACTGTACATGTCCTGTGTCTAACTATACCCTGATCTTTACAAAATCTAGTGAAGTCACCTTCAACAAACTCAAGACCATTATCAGTCCTCAACCTCTTGATCGGCTTCCCTGTCTGTGTTTCAAGCAGAATCTTCCATTTCTTGAAGATATCATGCACTTCATTTTTCTGCTTCAGAAAATAGACCCAAACTTTACGTGAGTAATCATTAGTAAACGTTAGAAGATACCTGGACCGACCTTTCGAAGCCACTCTGGAAGGTCCCCACAGATCAGAATGTATGTAATCTAACGTTCCCTTTGTCTGATGCACTACTGACTAGAAGCTGACTCTTTTTTGCTTCCGTACACGCAGTGTTCAGAGAATTCCATCAGTCCTGTTGACTGACCACAAAGCAGTCTCCTCTTACTCAGCTCAGACAATGCCTTATCACCAATGTGACCCATTCTCATGTGCCACAGTCTTGTGATCTCTGCATCTGTCATAGCAAGTGTAGAAACAGCAAATGAACCTGTCACGATAGTACCTGCAAGCTCATACAAAATACCAACCCTATTCCCCTTCATCACAACTAAAGCACCCTTACTGACCCGCATGACTTCACCTTCAGCAGTGCACTTGTACCCACTAGACTCAAGAGTACCTAGAGAAATCAAGTTCTTCTTTAACTCCGGGACATGACAGACACTACTCAAGGTTCTAATAGCCCCATCAAACATCCTCATACGGATTGTCCCAATCCCCACTACCTTACAAGCAGCATTGTTACCCATCAAGAACACTCTACCTTGTATAGACTTATACGTGGAGAACCAGTCTCTATTTGAAGTAACGTGATATGAACAACCCGAATCCATGACCCACTTATCCTTGGACCTGGACTGAGAATCAGCAACTAATAGAAACTCCCCATTACTATCGTCCTCTACAACACTAGCCTCAGCGGACTTGTCTTTGCCCTGGTCACCTTTGTTACCCTCTTTCAATTTATTTTTGTACTTGTAACAGTCTTTCTTTATGTGCCCTTTCTTGTGACAGTAGTGGCACGATAGGTTCTTATGTTTGGATTTAGACTTAGACTTTTTCCCACCATTGGATCCCATATGTTCTAGTCTACCTCTCACATGCAAATCACTACCTGAGTCATTCTCCGAGTCAGATAATTCCCTATCTACCCGTTCTTTACTCACAAGGTTTCTTTTCATCTCATCAACAGTAATGGTCGGCCTACCCCCATGTATCATGCTTTCTACGAAGCCCTTATACGAATTAGAGAGCGAATGCAGTAATAACATAGCTTGATCCTTGTCTGTAGGGACATCATCCAATTCCTTTAATTCTTGTATAATAGAGCTAAACTCGCTAATATGGTTTTTAAGAGATGTGCCTTCTGTCATACGGAAAGTGAACAACCGACACTTCACTGCGAGTTTGTTGGAGACTGACTTGTGGCAAAACATGTCTAACAATTTCTCCCATAACTTTTTTGCGGTTTCCATCTCTAATACCTCTGACAGAACATCATCAGCTAAACACATCTGAATCGCCGTGAGAGCCTTATCATCCATCTCTTCCCATTGTGCCTTGGTCATAGTCTTGGGTTTCTTCTCTTTCCCCTCCAGTGCTTTCTTCAAACCGTTCTGAGTTAGGAGTTCTTTCACACGAACTTGCCATAAGCTGAAGCTTCCCTAACCATTGAACTTATGTACCTCGGTCTTAATACCTGATGCCATTGTACCAATTCGAAGAACCATGCTCTGATACCAATTTGTGCGGAAATAAATAATACTCTCGGTATGCAATCGAATCAAATACCACGACAAATCGAGAAATAAATGGACTAAAAGACACAAGAAACAACCGACACAATGATTTACGTGGAAATCCCTTTACAATCAAAAGGGGAGAAAACCACGGGTAAAGATCGGAGCTTTTATTATTGAATCAAAAGAAGAATTACAAATATTTCTCTCACACTCAAATTTATTGGTGGCACCACCGCTATGGGAAAACCTCACTTTAGAATTGGATACCATGTGACGTAACCCTACGTCTGAATTTATAGGCGCTGGGAAAACGAGCTTCCCGATTAATCGGTATTTCACAGATTAATCGGCTTGCTCATTGGAGGCGTCCTTCTTTTACGTAACTTTCCCGATCGATCGAGCTCCACCTCGATCGATCGGCCTCCTCACGGCTTCTCTTCTTTAAATACCAAGTAAGTTTGAGACATTTTTCTAACAGTTCTTTTGTGGGTAAAGGATATGCTTATGATGGCATGTTTAAACTCAATTTTGATGTCAAATTAAAAAAAAAAAAAAAAGAAGAGAGAGAGAGAAGATTAATGTTGAGATTGAACAAAAAGAAATTTTTTTTTTTGTCCCAGGGGTTCTATCTCTCTCTCTCTCTAGCTCTCTCTCTCTAGCTGTGCAGTGTAACGTCCACTGACCCCCCCTATTTTCTCTGACACCACCCCCAACCCCGCCACCTCACCGCCCCACCGTCGGCAACCTCGCCGACCCACCTCTACCTCAGGCGACGCCACCTAGACGGCGAAGACCCACCGCCGGGCAAGCGTTGCACCTCACCAACCCACCCACACACCACTCACCACCGACCCTCCAACCCACCTCACCACACCCACCCCGACATAGAACCCCTCCACCACCTCGCCCCACCCAAACACCCACCCCACCACCTCGCCCCAGCCATCCCAAACCAGACCTCGCCTCTCCCAAACCCACCCCAACCCAAACCTTGCCTGACCTAATCTCCAACCCTTCGCCTCACCGACCTCGCACCTCACCACCACCTCGCCTCACCTACCCGGCACCACCCCCCAACTAGACACCCACACTGACACCGGCACCACCATGGCCGCACCCCGCGTCGCCCTATTCACCGCCATCACACACACTCACACTCACATCACACCACACACCCCCGCCGCCCCACCACCACCGCCAGCAGCTCCTTATCACCACCGCCACCACCTCCAACAATCCAACGTGATCAGCCCGCAGCTGACAAGCAAGAGCGGGCCTAGGTAAGTTTTAGCCAGGTCAGAGTATCAACAACGCAACGGCCCCAAGTTTGATCTATCCTTTATTACAGCAGGGTAGTGTTTTGATTTACCATTGTTGAGTATTTTCCTTTGGCTTACTTGGTTCTGTCTCTTTCTATTATTTTTGCATTTGTGTGATTCTTATTGACTGTGGGCAGTATTTTTGGGTGTATATACTATAATCAGCTTCTTGTCTATGTTATTCACTGACCCGCGTTAGGTACAGCTAGTTGATGAGCGCGACCAACTATGGAACTCAGACATTGAGGCCATCTTCAAAGGGGTTGGGGAGGGGGAGGGCGAGGCAAAAGGAGATAAGGAACTTGAGATTAGGTTCACTAAATGTCACGACACTAACGAAGAAAAGTTTTGAGGTGGTCCATATGATGATGAGGAGAAACATCAACATCCTTTATTTGCAAGAGACTAAATGGGTTGGCGAGAAAGCCGAGGTGCTAGGGTATAAGCTCTGGTATGCGGGCAAAGTCAAAGGCAGGAATGGAGTTGGGATCATTGTGGAAAGCAGCCTCAAGGATAAAGTAGTTGGAGTATCAAGAGCTGGCGGTAGGATCATAAGTATCAAGATGGTCCTAGATGGTGAAGTATTGAACGTTATCATTGCCTACGCACCTCAAACCGGACTGTTTGAGCATGGGAAGGCAACATTCTGGGAGGGCTTAGACACAATGATGCGAGGTATACCCCTAACCGAACAAGTAATGATTGGCGGGGATTTCAACGGACACGTTGGCGTGATGGAGGACGGTTATGCTCCTCACCACGGAGGATTCGGCTTTGGAACCAGGAATGCAGAGGGCAAAGCCCTATTAGACTTCACGATTACTTGTGACCTAACAGTGGGCAACACCTTCTTTAGAGAGCGCGAGCAACACATCATCACGTACCAAAGTGACGGGACAAGAACACAGATTGACTACATACTATTAAGGAGAAGGTTGCAAAGAGACTGGAGGGATTGTAAAACTACCCTAGGCGAAGACCTGTCTACACAACATAGGGTGCTGTGGACAGATATAAAGGCCAAGAAGAGGGCCAAAAGAATTTGCAAACCTACGCAAACGCACACTTGTTGGAGGGAGCTCAAGAGGGAGAAGTGTAAGCTATACAAGGAAAGAGTGGAGGCTGAGCTCAGGGAGGACTTCGAGGGAGATGCAAACCAGATGTGGAACCATCTGGCCAAAATATGAGAGGACTGGCACGGGAAGTTCTCGGCACGTCAAAGGGAAGGGTACCAAGCAATAGAGAATCCTGGTGGTGGGGTGACGAGGCCCAAGAGAAGATTAAGTCGAAACGAGTTTGTTTCAGAGAATGGGACCATAGCAGGGATGAGGATAAGCGATAGCAGTATATTCAAGCCAGGAGAGAAGCAAAGCAAGCAGTCAGAGAAGCACAATCAAGAGTTTAGGAGGACTTCTACAAAAGGTTGGAGACCAAGGAGGGTGCAAGGGACTTATATAGAATCGCCAAAGCTAGAGAAAGGAAGACGAAAGACTTGGACAAAGTTCAATGGATAAGAGAGGAAGATGGACATGTACTCGTGGACAGGCATCTAATCAAGGCTAGGTGAAAAATGTACTTCCAAGAGCTGTTCAACGAACAAGGAGGGACAGAGATATCCTTAGATGATCTTCAAACATCTGAGGTGCATCAAAACAACTGTGACTGTAGGAAAATTAGCCTCGACGAAGTTAAGGAATCATTGAGATTCATGGGAGAGGTAAAGCAGTTGGCCCAGATGGCATATCCATTGAAGCTTGGAAATGTCTTGGACAAAAGGGCGTCAGTTGGCTGACTAAAATATTTAACCAAATCCTCTAGGGGGACAAGATGCCTGAGCAATGGAGGAAGAGCATATTGATTCCTATATATAAGAACAAAGGAGACATCTAGAGTTGCGCCAATTACCGGGGTATCAAACTAATGTGCCACACTCTGAAGTTGTGGGAACAAGGCATAGAGAGGAGGTTAAGGCAACAGACTGAGGTGACCGAGAACCAGTTCGGATTTATGCCAGGGAGATCGACAATAGAAGCCATCCACATCCTAAGGCGAACGATAGAGAAATATAGGGAGAGGCAAAAGGACCTTCATATGGTTTTCATTGATTTAGAGAAGGCATATGATAGAGTGCCTAGGGAGGTCCTTTGGAGAGTTTTGGACAGGAAAGGCATCCCCGTACCATACATACGAGCCATTAAAGATATGTATGAAGAGGCACAGACTATGGTGCGTACAGTGGATGGGGAGACAGACGCTTTCCCGATAATAGTAGGGGTTCACCAAGGGTTTGCTTTAAGCCCCTATCTGTTCATCCTGGTTATGGACGAGCTCACTAGGCACATCCAGGGATGTGTACCTTGGTGCATGCTTTTTGCAAATGACATAGTACTGGTGGGGGAGTCACGGGAATAGATAAATGAGAGGGTGGAACTGTGGAGAGGAGCTCTAGAGTTGAAGGGTTTACGACTAAGTAGATCCAAGGCCGTGCACATGGAACTCAAGTTCGATCCCTCTACCACACCTAGCAGAGAAGAAGTCAAGATTGGACATGAGGCCATATCGAAGAAGGAGAGATTCAAGTACTTGGGTTCCACGATACAGCACAACGGCGAAGTGGACGAGGATGTTAGCTATAGGATCAAAGTGGGATGGCATAAGTGGAGGATGGCCTCCGTGGTATTTTATGATAGGAAGTTCCCCTTGAAGCTAAAGGGAAGATACTATAAGACGGTTGTGAGGCCAGCCATGGCGTATGGGGCGGAGTGCAGGGCGATGAAACAACAGCACACACAGAAGATGAAGGTGGCGGAGATGAGAATGCCGAGGTGGATGTGCGGACACACAAGGAAGGATAGGATCAGAAACGACATCATAAGAGGCAAATTGGGTGTAGCCTTCATTGAAGATAAATTAAGGGAGCATCGACTGAGGTGGTTCGGCATGTCAGAAGGAGACCGGACAACGCTCCAGTCAGGAGATGCGAACAGCCCCTTACTACAGTAGGCAGAAGAGGCAGAGGTAGACCAAAGAAGAGATGGCTTGAGACGATCCGACAAGACTTCACCCACCTTAACCTTCGGGAAGAGATGGCCTTACATAGGGCCCTATGGAGGGCTAACATAGGGGTATTAGATGATCTAGATAGAGTAGGGTAGTCTTAGTCTCTACTTTATCTATCCTTATCCCTTTCTCACTCTCTTTCTTTGTCTTTTCTATCTCTGTCTATAGCCCTTTCTTTATATCCTTTTCTTTTTCTCACCTTTTCTGTGTTCGGTGTCTGTGCACACAAATTTTTTTTTTTGACGCTTTTGATGCTTCTCCTGTTGCCAGGTCTTGGGTTGATGGATGCGGACAAATGTTTTAGGCTGGGGGTCCTCGGAAACAGCCTCCCTTCAGGGTAGCCCCCTGAAGGGGGAATGCTGCGTACATCTACCCTCCCCAGACCTTACTTTTGCGGGAGCCCTTGGAGGCACTGGGTTTGTTGTTGTTGTTGTATTCATTTACTTGTTTTCTTGAACAAATCTATGGCTTCTTTGGATATATGAATACTAAAAAAAAAAAACATTTGGTAAACATGATTTGCCTATATTTAAAAAAAATATATGTAGTTTATTTGACTAAAATTTCTGTAATTGAGATGTGGATTTCAAAATCATGATTAATTTGTTTACTTATAATTATCCAAATTGGAAAAAAAATAATTTAATGTTTAATTCTTGATGAAAAAATAAGAACCAAATTAATAATTATGTTCTGCAAGCCACTGTGCATTGAATTAGCAACTGGTGATCTTCTCATGCTCATCTCTAAGTGAATGGCCCCATGAAGCTTATATACTTCCACTTTAATAATATTAAGTTATTATTATTAATTTCATACAATGATCTACAGTTCCGAATTTTCATATATAGTAGTGTAAAATTTTGTATTAATTCCTTTATTAATTTCATTGCAGGGAAGTTTTTTGGAAAAAAATGAAACCATGATGTTTAATTGTTTGTTTATTAGTATCTCGTTAGTTCACTCAATTGATTTAATAGTAGGCCTACCATTGGTGATTTTATTACCATAATTTCCACTTAAAATACTTTTTTAAAAATTATACATTTAGTGGTCTTGAGAATTACAATGTTATAAACCAGAATTTCCACTTTGATAACTTTGTGATATAATTGATAATTCGCTTATCCTTGATGACAGAAGTGTTGGTAGATTATTGCTTAAGTCAACCATGGAGGCTAAGCTAGTAGCTATAGCCATTGCCGGTGATAAGATAGTTTGATTAGGTGAGACATTGTTGGTATAAACCAATACCTTATGTTGGGGTGCAAAACAAATATTATGATAGAAAACCCAGATATGTGATAAGAAGTGTAGTACAGTGAGGTCATACCTCATTAATGGCGCCATTAACGGTTGATCATGTGAGAAAAGTTGACAATACAGTGGGTTCAAACTTCCGGCAAGAGTAAAGGTCTGGGTTGCATCGAGGGGGATAGACTAGGCCCGGAAATAAAAAAAATGGTCACCTATGAGGATACCCTGAAAAGGGACAAACGAATTATAGAGTGATCATGGGGTTAGCATGCATTTTGTTTTCTTTTGTTCATCCCTATAGTGCAGCATGATGACTTGTGGCAGTGTTGAGGTTGAGTAATAATGCTCTTAATGATGTCTATAGCCCCTATGTTGGGGTGGGATGTAAAGCCGCAAGTACACTCCTGATAGACTCACCTATATGAGTGTGGAAGTCAGGCCGCTTCTTATGAAAGTTTGGGCTAACTCTATAGAGCACTCATGAATCCAGGATGTGGCACAGGGCCGTAATGTGCTCGCTTTAGAGAGCCTATGCTGCACCTTAGATATCATGTGTGTGAAGCTGCTGCACCTTGGATATCATGTGTGTGAAGCACTCTACATGCCCTCAAGCAAACAAGGTTTAAAGGCTAAGTCTACCGTGATTCTACTATGGGAGTCGCTAAAACATTAAGTGAGGGTTTAAAAGCATTGCCACTCTCATGATGTATGGGGTCCTCGCTTATCCAAGAAATTCTTTTTTGTTTTTTATTAAAATAAGTGGGAGAATGTTAGATATTTTAATAAAAAAATATTTTTTTTAAATTATGATTTCATAATTTAATATCGTTTTGATGATGCTATTATGTCTTCTACATTGTTGATAAATTTCTATTCAATATCAACAATTATATCCTATCATATATTCATGAAATTTAAATTTAATACGAATTTGATAATAATTTATGTAAAATAAAAAAAACTTTAAAATTCCTGATTAAATGCTTTGTGACGTATCTTGGTCAGTTACAAAAAATAAAAACTTTGAGTAAATGCAATGGCAGTGACGTGAGGCTTTAATGAGATTTGATTATATAAGTATATCATGTTTAAAAGTGAAAGATGAAGGTTTTTTGATTGTCTAAGGCACTGTTTTAAAAACATAAATTTGGTTTTTCTTTCCTTCACAAAAAGTAATTGACTTCACTTTTTTTTGGCTAAGTATGGTGTTATGGAGGCTCTAACTTTTAAGGTCACGCAGACCTAGAAAGTGTCGACAAAGTAGTTGGGCATTGTATCTTGGAGGCGGCGCGCCGGCATCTGTTGCACCCGCTTAGATCCGAGAGGGGCGCGAAACCGTCTTAAAGAAAGTGTGATCCGCGCCTCTCCCAATTGTACTTTTATTATCTTTGATCGTGAATTGTGAAGTTTGTAAAGATTGTACGTGCTTGGGAACAATAACAAGCACTGTGGAGTATCCCGGTATCAAAAGCGTCGGGCCCCGATGGTATACCATCAAAGTTCTTTAGAGCATGTTGGGTATAGTGGAGAAAAATGTATGCAAAGCAGTTCATGATTTTTGCAGGACTGGAAAACTTCTCAAATGCTTAAACACTACAATAATTTATCTCATCCCGAAAGTGGAAGAACCCCATGCCATGGGCGACTTCAGGCCGATATCATGTTGTAATGTCGTGTACAAAATCATCTCTAAGCTCCTGGCTGATCGATTGCACACAGTCTTGGGAAGTATTACGAATTCATCATAAGCAGCTTTTGTGAGAGGTAGATCGATATTTGAAAATATTCTATTGGGTCAGGAAATTATACAGCATTAGAATGGAAAGAATGTGTCCCCAAGATGCTTTATGAAGATTGATATTAGGAAGGCGTATGACTTTGTGAATTGGAGCTTTATTTTGGATGTCATGAGAGGGCTGGGTTTCCCGGGGCATTTTGTGGATCTAGTGTAAGAGTATATCTCGACTCCATCTTATTCTATTCAGCTCAACAATAATCTAGTGGCGTTCTTCAAGGGGGCCCAAGGACTGAGACAAGGTGATCCTCTTTCCCCATATTTGTTTATATTGAGTATGGAATATTTCTCCCGAAGTTTGTAGATGTGGGGGAGGGATTTCAATATCATCCTAAATGTTCTAAGTTCAAAATGAATCACTTAATTTTTGCGGATGATCTCCTTCTTTTCCCAAGAGGCGCTGTGGCCTCAGTAAAGACGATTTGGCAGGTTATGATTCATTTCGCGGCAGTGTCGGGACTTGAGGCTTATGTGCTAAAATCGGGAATTTGTTTTGCCGGGGTAAGTGAGGCTGATAAATTGGAGATACTGTGACTATTGGGATTTTGTAAATTGCAATTGCCGCTCTGATATTCAGGCATCCCGACAAGGGGAAGTAGACTTACACCAGCGTAATATTGGGTAATAGTTGACAAGATTCGACATAGAATCTTACAGTGGCAGAATAGAAAACTCTAGTATGCAGGTTGTATCGAGCTTATTCATATGGTCTCGATGGGGATTCTCTCATGTTGGTTTATTATTTTTCACTTTCAAAAGGGGTTGTGATGCGATTTCTTTGGAGGGGTAATATTGAAAAGAATTATAAGCTTGTTCCAATATCTTGGGAAAAGTTGTGCTATCCTTCCAAAGAAGGAGGGATAGGGTTGAAAAAATTAGAGGCTTGGAATGATGCACATTATGTTAAGTTACTCTAGAGAATTCAAGAGAAGGAAGATTTGCTATGGATTCACTGGATTCACGAGTAGTATATGAAAGGGGCCTCGATTTGGGTCGTACAGGCAAGGGCATCGGATTCTAGTGGATGGAGAGGCATGCTGGGCTGCAGGGACCAATTGATAAAGCAATGGAGGGCTTATGCAGAACAGCAAGTTAAAGGGACTTGTGTGCAAGGGAGGGTGACTGAAAAGAAAGCTTATGATTGAGTTAGGGAATGGAGCGAGACTAGTCACTAGGGGCGTACTATTTGGGAAAGTCAGGTTTTTCCCAAGCACAATTTCATTCTGTAGATGGTGGCTAGGATAATTTTGTTGACCGATGATAAATTGCAGAAGAGAGGCTTTAGCTAGGCGAGTATGTGTTCTCTATGCCGATCACAACAAGAAGATGGAAACCATTTATTTTTCTCATGTCCTTGGGTATAAAGTGTTTGGAAGCAGATATGTTTATGGGGCAGGATTTGTTTTCATTTGTCACTAGAGAGAGAGTTAAATTGGTTCAAGTATACAGTTAAGAACCGGCTACCAACGAGCAAGATTAAGAAGGTTGTTTTAGCAACCACGGTATGTACTATTTGGAAGGAGCGGAATTTTAAAAGATTTAGGGATGTAGAGATGACACAGGAGTGTAGTTAGGGCAATCAAAATAAATGTCTGGTCTCGTCTTAATTTTCTTGCAATTGAAGGATAGGAGTATAGTACGATTACTTGTAAATAGTGGTTGAGTTGTTTGACTCCGAGGAGGTTTAGGTAGAACTGCTATATGCACTTGACTTTTTTTGCTCGGAGGGGGGGGGGGGGGGGGGGGAGATAAACATAATTTGATTACATAGCATTTGAAAAGCTCAAAGCTAAGGCTATGTTTGGCTTTAGTTGTTAACTATTAGCTGTTAGGATTTAGTATTTAGTTATTAGTTGTTAGTTAATGGGTAATGTATTTGGTAAACATAGATGTTGAGTTGGTGGATTATTGTAAAATGAGGGGCAAAATGATATAATTTAATTAAATAGTGTTTGAAAAGTTAAAAGTTAAATTGTTTAGCTTTTGAAAAGCTAAATGCTCTAAAAAACGCTAACAATAAAATTTTTACCAAACACCGTTATTAGCTGTTTGACCAGTCGAAAAGCTAAAAGTTTACAAAAACACTATGCGAAATTGTTTTCCATACATAACCTAAATTGTTTAGCTTTTGAAAAGCTGCTTTTCAAAAGTTAAACACTATGAAAAATGCTAACAACGAAGTTTTTATCAAACAGCGTTATTAGCTATTTGACTAATTAAAAAGCTAAAAGGTATGAAAAACATTATAAAAAATTGCCTTCCAAACATAGCCTTAGTTTAGTAGTGTCAATTAGTTGCTGGGGTAGTGGCAATTAGCGGGCATAATTTCTTTCATCTATACATTCGTTGACTTACCCGAAAAAAAAAAAAAAAAAATTTGGTGGGCATTGTTGTACGGTGGCAGTGGGGCTACTGGTCAACCTAGAGCCGTATATATGGGTTCTGTGATTGGGTGGATTTAACCTCGCTTGAAATTGATCCGATCCTGAACCCAATTATTTACATCTAAGTTATAATTAATTTAAACTTTTTTTTTTGTTTTACATTTAAACTCACTATAAATGGATCGGGTATGAATTAACATTCAGTGCATTCGATTTCAATTGTTAATCCCTAAGTATATGCATATTGTATGCTTATAATATGCATATTTGATAAAAAAAAATTATATTGCTCGACAACCTTGCATTCCAGTCAAGCCTTCGTAAAGGTTTTGAAACTTTAATATAACTTAGTTCCATAGATAATAGTGTGCTTGATACCATACTTGACTCGATTCACCAGTCCAATTGAGCCAATCAAGCTCATTATTGAGCAAAGTCAAGTTTATTATCAAGATAAGCCAAGCTCATCGTAGGGTAATGCTTACTATAAGCCATACTATTCGACCTACGAATCATAATGAGCTATTAAGGAACCATTAATGCTTTTAACGAGTTCTTAACAAGTTTTGATATATTGTTTTTTCAAACTTTTTGACCTGAACACCGCTTTTCAAACTTAATTAGCAAAGCTTATTAAACTCAAACTCGGTCGTTTCATTTATTGCCTTTGGATCAAATATGAACGAGCTTTTTTATATCTCATACATGAGTAGCCAGTCAAGCGCTTCATTTACAATCATTTTTTTTACTCTATTCATACCCTTGTTTCATTTACAGTCAATTGCTTCGGATCAAATGTATAATTTATTTATTTAATATATTTGTATATAATTCTTCATTTATAAAAAAAGTAATAATTTCTTGATAAAGTTTATTCTTTTTTTTTTTTGAAATTTAGTTATAGTAAAAAGTAATCAATTGAGAGTTTATCTGTGATTGTTTTTTCTTTTTAATTTTGATTTTTGAAATTTCAAATATTATATTTCTATTTTAAATTTTAATTTTTATTCACCCATCATGATTGTTGCCGAGTAATGGAGTATATAGTGGCAACTTTAGTGTGGAAAGAGTAAATTATTGAGAACGTCGTGTAAAATAGGACGCTTCAAGTATTGTACTTTTCCATCCTTCTACTGTTGGGTCCTCACCTAATTAGTAATAATTATGCTAAATTATTTAACTAATAATAGCAGTAAGTTTTATACTACCATTTGAATTATTTTATTAAATATACATAATATTTGAATTAAAAATTTATTTAATAAATTCATGGTTAAAAATTTAACACATTAAACTTTAGGATACTAATATAAAATTTACCTTAATAATTATTTACACCAAAAATACCATTACATAATTAAATATCTATAATATATGGTAAGACATATTATTGATGTATTTTCAAAATAAGTATTGTTAATAAAGTGTTTTCAGATTTGTCCCTAAGTTGTATGAAGTATATTTGACTTGTATGGGAGGTTTGTCGACACACAGGACTCTGGTGTCGACACACAATCCTGCAAAATCGAAGTAAAATAGCTGTGTGTCGACACACAGAGCCCGTGTGTTGACACACAGGTTTTACAGAAGCGCAAGAAAGGTCTCTGTGTGTCGACACATAGGATCTGTGTGTCGATACACAGGCTGACAGTAACATGTGTGTTGAAGTAAGTGTCGACACTCACTTCAACACATAGAATTATGGTAACATGAATGTTGATCCGTGTGTTGACACACAGCTTCGACACATAGGGCATTTTTGACCGTTACGTGCTGATTTTTTCCCCTTTTTTACAGTTCAAAGGGGTGTATTTTGGCACGTCTTTCTTCACTCATTAAACATATCTTTAAAGATTACGTGATTGAACACTATCATGAATGTGGTTGTTTACGGATCAATTTTGTAAATAGTTAATAATTCCCTGCTGAATTTCTCGGTTGTAAGCTAGTGTCTTACTGTTGGCGTAAAAGTGTTGTTTGAATTGTTGTTGTAAGTCGGTTAGTTAGTTGTGTCTTGATGCATTGCATTCTTTAGCCACCTTTCGCTAGTTTTAGTGGTATAAGTAATGGTTTGATTCCTTTGTAAGATTCATTCAAGGAAAATATCAGTCTACTTCTCTTCTCAATTCTCTTCTATTCTTTCTTAATTCCTCTATTCCTTCTCTATCTCTTTTTCTCTCCTAGGTTTTGATTCAAGTTTTGCTTGAATCATAACAGTGGTATCAAAGCTTACTCTTCATCATCGGTTTAGCTTGTTTGTAGTTCGATCAAGCTGGCTAAGAATAAGAAACCTGCTGGGCTGCCAAGCAATACAGCTGATGATAGGTTTGCTCAATTTCAGCTGCAATTGCAAGAGATGTTGCAACAGATGAGCTCGAATCATCAATCTCTACAGCAACAATTGATGCAATCGCAACAGTAGATGGATCAGAGGTTTGATGGAATGCAGGAGCAAATTAATAGATAAGCAATTCCTGTTGGAGCTGGAATTCTTCCTGCTGGAGCTCAACAAGTAAGACCTCCTGATTTTGTGGCTGATAAACAATCAAAGAATTCCAGTGAAGTCATGCCTGTGTCCAGAGTTTCCAATTTTCGCGAGCCAAGAGTGGATATTGATACTTTTGGTGGAGTACAACCTCAATAGTGAATTAGGAGGTGTGAGAGGTACTTACATTCCTGAGTCACAAAAGGTGGAGTTGGCTGCCATCTATTTGCAAGGTGATCAAGAAGTGTGGTTTCATAGTTTGATCTTACGCAATCCCTAAGGTTTTGTGGATTAAACGTGTGATAGATATGCTGATGAGGATCCCGGGGAGATGATTGACAAGTTTAATATAGTTTCTCAGTTGAGTAGTGTCAAGCAGTATATGACTAGATTTGAGAGCTTGAAGGCAAGGATGATGTCAATTAATCCAGGAGCCAAGAAAGAGTATTATGTGTCCAGCTTTATTAGCAGCCTCAAACCGCGAATAAAGAACCTAGTTAAAGCTCTGAATCCTCCTCCACTGTCAAAGGCTTATGCCAAAGCTCTTTTGTTTGAGTCTATGATGCTAGCTTATCCTGAGACAGGGCAGAAAGGCAAGACAGTGATGCAAACTTTGAATCAAATGACTCCCGCTGCTAAACTTTTGAGTATAGAGGAGAAGAAAGCTCAAAGATTGTGTTTCAAATGCAATCAAAGGTACTTCTTGGGACACAAGTGTAATCAAAAGTACTTTAGTGGGTTGGACAGCTGTTTTCTCTTCATGTTGAATATGAGACAGCCAAGGTGAATTCTAACTCAGCTGTTGATCACTTGATATAAGAGTTTAGTGATTTGTTTGAAGCTCCTACAGCTTTACCTCCAAAGAGGTCTTTGGATCATGCTATTCCACTCCTTTCTGCTTCAAGTTCAGTCAATCTAAGGCCATACAAATATTCCAACACTCAGAAAAATGAAATTAAAAAGCAAGTAGAGGAGCTTTTTAAGACAAACTTTATTAGACAAAGCCATAGCCCCTATGCGTCCCCCGTTAAACTGGTTAAGAAGAAAGATGGAACATCACGGATGTGCATTGACTATAGGCAGCTTAATTCGCTTATGATCAAAGATAAGTTTTCGATATCGATCATAGATGATCTATTAGATGAATTACATGGCTCTGGGTTCTTTTCAAAATTGGATTTGAGGCAAGGTTATTACCAGATTAGAGTGTTCGGCCAAGATGTTCATAAGACTGTTTTTTGGACTCATCGGGGGCATTATGAGTTTGTGGTGATGCCATTTGGATTATCTAATGCTCCAGCTACCTTCTAGGCTTTGATGAATACAGTCTTTAAGCCATATTTGAGGAGATTTGTTCTAGTGTTTTTCGATGATATATTGGTGTATAGTCCACCAATGGAGTCACATTTTCATCATCTTGAGCAAGTGTTCACGACCATGAGGCAACATAAGCTTTTTGCTAAACTGTCCAAGTGTTCCTTTGGGCAAGTGCAAGTAGTGCATTTCAGGCATGTAATCTCTGGAGAAGGAGTTGCTACAGATGCTGCAAAGATAGAAGAAGTTAAGCATTGGCCTGCACCTTCTTCCATCAAATAGTTGAGAGGATTTTTTGGTCGTACTGGTTACTATAGGAAGTTTGTGGCTTGATATGGGGTTATTCCTAAGCCCTTAACAGAGTTACTCAAGAAAGATGCATCTAAATGGACAGAAAGGGTGTAGGAGGCATTTGAAAGATTGAAGTCAGTGATGTGTGCAGCTCTAGCATTAGCCATGCTTGATTTCAGTGTGCCATTTACAATTGAAACAGATGCTTGTGGAAAGGGTGTGGGAGCTATTTCATCTCAAAAGGGAAGACCAATTGCTTACCTAAGTCAAGCACTTAGTCCTTAACACTTGAGCTTATCCATCTATGAGAAAGAATACATAGCTCTTTTGATGGCTGTGCAAAAGTGGAGGCATTATTTGGAAGGGCGTCATTTCATTATTAGGACAAATTACCAAAGCCTCAAGTACTTATTAGAGCAATGCATCACCACAAGAGTTTAGCGAAAAGGGCTCATGAAGATGTTGGGATTGAATTACTCCAAGTATTGTAGAGGAAGGGAAAATCTAATGGCTGATGCTCTTTCTTGGAGGCAAGATGAAGAGGAATTGCAATCTGGTTCCTATCTAGCCATTTCAGCAATAGTGCTAGCTTGGATGGAAGAGGTTCAGAAGTCTTATGAAGGGGATGAATTTTCTCAAGAGTGCATAGTATCTTCCTGTATTACTGTTGGTTAGGACTTGGAAGAGGATATTTCAGTGGTCAGTGGAGGAAAGGGAAGGTTTACATTGGCATCTCTTCTAATTAAGGAAGTAAATCATTTTGGCATTTCATAAATTAGCTTTGGGTGGTCATTCTGGCATTGAGGGTACCTATCAGAGACTCAAGGAGTACTTCTATTGGCCCGGAATGAAGACAGAGATGATTGATTTGGTTCAGGTTTGCACATTTTGTCAACAAACCAAGAGTGATCGTACTCAGTACCCAGGGTTGCTTTAGCCATTACCAATTCCACATAGAGCTTGGCAACATATAAGCATGGATTTCATAGAAGGTCTGCCTAAGTCTGAAGGGAAGGAGATCATTTGGGTGGTCGTAGATCGATTCACAAAATTTGCTCACTTCATTGGTCTTAGCCATCCTATTATAGTTGAAAGGTTGGCTAAAATCTTCTTGGATAACATTTATGAACTTCATGGGCTGCCTCAATCCATTGTGTCAGATCGAGATAGGTTGTTCACTAGTAATTTCTGGCAAGAATTGTTCTTGTTACTTGGATCCACATTAGCCTTGAGCTCTTCTTACCACCCATAGTCGAATGGGAAAACTGAGAGAGTGAATCAATGTGTTGAACCATACTTGAGAAGCATGACTTTTCTTCATCCTAAGCATTGGCATCAGTGGTTAACCTTGGCAGAGTTTTGGTACTATACACATGCTTACTCCTCCTTCGGAAATAGCTCCATTCAAAGCTTTATATGGGTATGATCCACTTTTTCCAATCCTTCCTCAAGGGGTAATTGCAACAGTGATAGAGGTGTCTGACTTAGTGGAAGGAAGCAACTGATGCAACAATTCAGAAATAACCCATAGGTAGCCCAATCAAGAATGAAGTTCTTTGCAGATAAGAAAAGGAGTGAATGAACGTTCAAGGTTGGAGACATGGTGTACTTGAAATTACATCCATATAGACAATCATCAGTGGCTATACGCAAAAATGTCAAGTTGTGTGATAGATACTTTTGTCCATACAAAGTTCTTGAGAAATTGGGCAACGTTGCATACAAGTTGGAGTTACCATTAGAGGCTAGCATTCATCCTATATTTCATACTTCATTACTTAAGAAGCACATGGTTGAAGGCAGCATAATGTCACGGGCCGCCTTTGGCTGACACTGTCCCCGGTGCTCAATAAGCAGACATATGCCATATGGGGTCTCCTAAGCCTGTCCGATACTAATGGGCATTGATTGTGTTCAGGTATGTCCGTGGTATGCCGTGTATTTCGTCTCTTGAAGGTGCATATTGCTGCTTGTTGACCATAGGGGGTAGGCTGGCCCGGCCCTAGCTTCAGGGCCCGGGCGCCGCACGGGTGATCTGCGCTCATCCCGTGACAAGTGGTATCAAAGCGAGGCTCAGGATATGCGAGTAAGCAGCTGTGGTGGGACCGAGCTTTGTCCGTGGTGGTGGACACTCCTAGGGAATGGGATTTGCTCGTGTCCTAGGTGCATTGAGCTGGTTTGTCCTTGGGTATGGACACTCCTTGTGTGGGAGGGGCACTCTAACGAGGAACTTTCGGAGTGAAGTTGAGTGGCTCGCGGTTCCGGATGTGGCGGAAGGCGCACCGTGTTGGGAGCCGGTCAGGCGTGCTGACCGTATGGCTGGCTTACTGCGTGGAGATTGGGCCGATACTTGGGGTGTAGTGCGAAGTTCACAAGGTGAAGAGTCAACAAGCATCGTGGAGCGAGACGTGTACGTGGTGCACTATGGTGCATGGAGCTGGCATGCTGCTTTTTGGGCACGCTGCTTATCATCAAGTGAGTGTCAATAGCATGTCAGGGGTGTCACGTTGGAGGGGATGATGATGTGGTCGTCCTGTGACCACTCAAGGCTGCTAGAGATGCAGGGATGCGATGATGGGCAGGCACCCGCAACGAGGACGTTTGCGGAATTAGGTGGGGGAGAATGTCATGGGCCGCCTTTGGCTGACACTGTCCCCGGTGCTCAATAAGCAGACATATGCCATATGGGGTCTACTAAGCCTGCCCGATACTAATGCGCATTGATTGTGTTCAAGTATGTCCGTGGTATGCCGTGTGTTTCTTCTCTTGAAGGTGCATATTGCTGCTTGTTGACCATAGGGGGTAGGCTGGCCCGGCCCTAGCCTCAGGGCCCGGGCGCCGCACGGGTGATCTGCGCTCATCCCGTGACAATAAGCTCATCTAACCCTCCAGCAGCTTCTTCTCATGGTTTAATTTTGTAGGAACCTCTGGCAGTCTTAGGTACCTACGTGGAGCAACTCAACAACAAACTAGTGGAACAGGTTTTGATTCAATGGGCCAATCTTAGAGTCGAAGATGCAACTTGGGAGGACAAGAACTCCATTAGAAGCTAGTTCCCTTCTTTCCATTCTTGAGACAAGAATGGTTTCAAGGGAGGGATATTGTCATGAATGTGGTTGTTTAGGGATCAATTTTGTAAATAGTTAATAATTCGCTGTTGAATTTCTCGGTTGTAAGCTGGTGTCTTGCTGTTGGCGCCAAATTGTTGTTTGAATTGTGGTTGTAAGTAGGTTGGTTAGTTGTGTCTTGATGCATTGCATTCTTTAGCCGCCTTTGGCTAGTTTTAGTGGTATATGTAATGGTTTGATTCCTTTGTAAGATTCATTCAAGGAAAATATCAATCTACTTCTCTTTTCAATTCTCTTCTATCCTCTCTCAATTCCTCTATTCTTTCTCTATCTTTTTCGCTCCCCTAGGTTTTGATTCAAGTTTTTGAATCATAACAAACACTTGAATTCAATCATCAAATATTGAAAGAACTTTGTCAAAGAAATTGAACAAAAGTCTTGAAAGTTCTTGGAAAAACTTCATTCTCATTCGTCTCTTCTATCTCTCCTGTTACACAGTCTCACTTCGTTATTATTGATTGTCGTTGTATCCCCGAGACTATTTCCTACGCTGAAATAAGTCCTAAGGAAAGCGATCACACAGCCCTGACACATGAGATCTCTTGGTTACCCATTTTTGTGAGATTTGCAAGTGTTTGCACCAACAATCTTAAGACTTATTCTCTGATTCGTGACCTGATTTGATGTGGCCTCATCACTAAGATAAATGACAGCTAATTTCGTGAAGTTGGACCATTTTGATGGTGGTAATTTTCCCAGATGGCAGAGGAAGATGCACTTCCTAATCACTACCTTGAATGTGCTGCATGTTCTTAATACACCATTCCCTACACCCCATTGCTAAGAAGGAGAAGACGCTAGCTGAGCGACGAGCCCGGTTGAAATGGAAGAATGATGACTATGTCTGTAGAAGGCATATACTGAATGGTAATGACCGATGACCTCTTTGATATTGACTCCAATGTGCCTATCGCAAAGGAATTGTGGGATGCTCTGGAGGCACACTACATGGCAGAGGACGCCACAAGTAAGAAATTTTAGTTAGTCAATTTAATAATTACAAGATGGTTGATGAACGTCCGATCATGGAGCAATTCCACGAAATTGAAAGAATTTTGAATAACTTTAAACAATATAGCATGAATATGGACGACACCATCGTTGTGTCCTCTTTGATTG
Source organism: Simmondsia chinensis (assembly GCA_018398585.1). NCBI lineage: Eukaryota > Viridiplantae > Streptophyta > Magnoliopsida > Caryophyllales > Simmondsiaceae > Simmondsia > Simmondsia chinensis. Next base: position 39,657,403 of record JAGTTD010000001.1, read on the forward strand.
ACAAACTTCCGACCTCGTGGAGAGACATTAAGAAAAGTCTCGAACCCAAGAAGGAAGACATGTCAATTGAAGAATTGGCTATGGCTAACCGCTCGCATATTGAGGAAGGTTGCAGGTTACAAGGTGACAACAAAGACTGCTCCGATGATGTTGGAAAGATGAATGTCACAGAAGAAGGCCAATCAAGTAAGGGACCCAAGAGAACCGAACACTACCAAAAGAAACAAAATGACAAGAGGCTAAAACTGGTTTGTTGGGAGTGTCAGAAGCCCGGTCACCTAAGAAGGGATTGTTTTCGCCTTAAGAATAAGAAAGGCAAGGGGCTTGATCATCGCGCCAAAAATTCAAATGATAGATTCGTGGCGATGATATCCTAGATCGACCTCGTCGAGAGCGATGACTCTTGGTGGGTTGACTCGGGGGCCCAAAGCATGTTTATAAAGAAGAGGGGTTCTTCAAATATTTAGAACCCATAGACAATGGAACTATGTTGCTTATGGGAGATGGAGTGAGTGTACTGGTTAAAGGTAAGGGAAAAGTTGACTGTACTGGTTAAAGGTAAGGGAAAAGTTGACTTACTTTTTACTTCTGGAAAAACCCTTCTCTTAATTAATGTATGCTATGCCTCGGATATTAAGAAGAACCTCGTGTCTGGTGGCCTACTGAATAGGTTTGGGTTCAAGTTGGTCTTTGAGGCCAACAAGTTTGTTTTGTCGAAAGGGGGATTTTTGTTGGTAAGGGATACCTATGTAATGGAATGTTAAAATAAATGTCGATAGTAAAATTGCTAGATCAGTTATATGCTTGACTCTTCAGTTTTATGGCATCAAAGATTAAGGCATGTGAACTTTCGTAGGATGCATGAAATGGCTAGCTCTTTGTTGATTCCGCATATTGATAAAGTGCATGATAAATGTAAAACGTGTACGCTAACGAAGATAACGAAGTTACCATTTCCATTGGTCCAAAGAGAAACAAATTTACTTGACTTAGTATATAGCGATTTGTGTAACTTTAAAAGTACCCCGACCAAAGGAGGAAAAAGATACTTTATAACTTTCATTAATGATTGCTTGAGATTTTGCTATGTGTATCTAATCAACCATAAAGACGAATCACTAGAGAGGTTTAAGGCATATAAAGTGGAATCTGAACTACACTGAGAGACCTTCCTCAAATGACTTAGATCTGAACGGGGTGGGGAATACAATGTTCCCAAGTATTTTGAAATCACGGGTATAGTGCATGAAGTCATAGCACCCTACACGCCACAACAAAATAGCATGGCTGAGCGGAAAAGTCAAACTCTAACTGAGATGGTAAATTCCATGTTATCTTATTCCAGACTCGGTGACGGGTTTGGGGTGAGGCTATGTTAACGGCCTGTCATATATTAAATCATGTTCCAAACAAGAAAAATTAAAATAACCATGTATGAATTATGGAACAAGCGAGCCCCTAATTTGAACTATCTAAAAGTGTGGGGGTGTAGGGCAGTAGTTAAAGTCCCTGAACCTAAATGTAAAAAGTTGGTTGAGAGAGGCATTGATTGTATATTTGTTGGATATGCACCACATAGTAAGGTGTATCGATTCTATATAATTGAGCCAAATGATTATATCAATGTTAATACCATAATCGAATTGAGAGATGCTATTTTTGATGAGAATCGGTTTACCTCTATTCCTAGATCAAGGGATTTTGTACCGGTTGAGAATGACACTCTAGTGTCGTATGATGGTGATCATCGTGAGAGGGGACAAGTCCCTAAGAATGCTCTAGAATTCTAGAGGAGTAAGAGAGCAAGGAAAGAGAAATCTTTCAGTTCGTACTTCTACACGTTTTTGATAGAAGGTTCGAGTAATGATATGGACCCCGTAATTCCATATTGTTGTGTCATGGAGGTGGATCCCATGACGTTTGATGAGGCTCTGAGGTCTCATGATGCCTCCTTTTGGCAAGAAGCTATAAATGATGAGATGGATTCCATCATGAGTAATAATACCTAGATATTGGTGGATCTTCCACAAGGGAATAAGCCTATCGGGTGTAAATGGATCCTCAAAAAGAAAATGAAAGTCAATATAACTATAGATAAGTTCAAAGCCCAATTGGTGGCGAAAGGGTTTACCCAAAAACATAAGTTAGACTATTTTGAAACGTCTGCCCCCGTGGCAAGAATATTGACTATAAGAGTTCTAATAGCTCTTGCCTCAATTTATAAGCTAGTGATTCACCAAATGGAGGTCAAAACGGCATTCCTAAATGGTGAGCTAGAAGAGGAGGTGTATATGGAACAATCGGAAGAATTTGTTGTTCCGGGCCAAGAGAGAAAAATACGTAAACTCATACGTTCTCTGTACTGGCTAAAGCAAGCTCTAAAGCAATGGCATCATAAATTTGATCAAGTTGTTCTAAATAATAGATTCATTAAAATGAATTGGACAAAGATGTCTATAGCAAGTTCAATAATGGCAACTAAGTCATTATATGTTTGTGTGGCGATGACATGTTGATATTCGGTACTGATATAGAACAAGTGGAGAAAACAAAACAGTTTCTTTCAATGAACTTTGCTATGAAAGACACGGGTGAGGCTGAAGTAATCCTTAGTATAAGGATTGTAAGGAATGGAGATGCGATATCCTTGACACAATCTCACTACTTTGAAAGTGTGTTGAATAGATTCAACTATGGTGCTTGTACACCGATGTCCACTCCAATGGACCCTAGTGTGAAGCTAGTACCGAATGTGGGAACTCCAGTATCACAATTGGAGTATGCCCGAGTCATTAGATGTCTCATGTACACCATGACTAGCACGAGGCCTGATATAGCCTTTGCTGTTGAAAAGCTAAGTAGATATACTAGCAATTCGAGTCAGCTACATTGGCATACGATATATCTAGTATTGAAGTACCTTAAAAAAACCATGAACTATGGGATTTCTTATGTAGGGTATCCTCTCTTTTTGGAAGGGTACTCTGATACCAATTGGATTCTGACATGGGAGATCATGCATCCACATGAGGATGGGTATTCTTGCTTGGTGGAGGTGCTGTTCTTGGGGTTCCAAGAAACAGACATGTATATCTGATTCCACGATGGTGACAGAGTTTATAGCTCTTGCGTCTATGGCAAGAGAAGCCAAGTGGTTAAAGAATCTCTTGCATGAGATTCCTTTGTAGCCAAAGCTGATCTTACCGATATCTATTCACCGTGATTGTCAGGCTACGCTATCAAAAGCATACAATGAGGTGTATGATGGAAAGTCTATACACATAGGTGTAAGACATAGTATTATGAGACAACTTATTCAAGAAGGTGTCATCACTGTAGACTTTGTGAGAATAAGTCAGAATCTAGCGGATCCGTTTACGAAAGGCCTAGCTAGAGACTTGGTTCTGAAGACTAGTGAAGGGTTGGGGTTGAAACCTATTATTATTAGTCACCCATGATAGGTCCTCAATTTGACGCCTGGTATGATGTCAGGTCTCGGGTTCAATGAGAGAGACTTATTATTCGTGAGACTGCAAGCACTAAAAGAGAATTTTCCATCCCGTGTGTGAAGTGCTTGGTAACCTACATTAGAGATTCTAAGAGGATGAACGTATGCTCTTAATGGACCCGAGTTTATATTATTACTCAATGTCGAGTCATAGGGACATGATCAGTGGGGTCCACCTTAGTGAGTGTGAAGTTTGCCCACTTAAAGGAGTGATTTTTAACTAAGGGTTTGGTTCTGAAACACTCTTGAAGGGTACATGACACAAGGCTGCATATTTGTTGATCTGGGAGTTGTAGGGTGTGTACGGGGAATACGTCTTGTGTGGGTAGATGTGTTTGGTTAGTTAGATGGGTTGTATGGTTCAAAGCATGGCCTACCATTTTCGATCCGATTAACTGTGAACATGTCTTCACTAGTTGGGGGCTCAATCGAGAGATACCCTCATTGATGCACAATAAGGCCTCCTTTAATTTTGAGATGTTGTATTTGAGAATGATTGTATTTTGAAAATGGTGGGAGAATGTTAATGTATTTTCAAAATAAGTATTGTTAATAAAGTGATTTGAGATTTGTCCCAAAGTTGTATGAAGTGTATTTGACTTGTATGGGATGTGTGTCGACACACAATCTTGCAGGATTGAAGTAAAGCAATTGTGTGTTGACACACAATTCTGCAGAATTGAAGTAATAATGTTTTTATCTAAAAATTTTAATTATTTTGAAACAAAAAAGCATTATCTTCTGTTTGTCTTTAAAAATAAAAAGATGAATTTTAATTTTATTTAAAAATATTCATGTGAATCAAATTAGGCGTGGCAAACATTCCGCATTGTGCCAGAAATAAAGTTAACCTGAACCTGACCTGTTTATTATACTTGATGCAAACAAGACTGCCCCGTTGCAAGTATTTGTATATAGATTGGATAAAGCAAGCTCCAAATGAAGGTTTACAAGCTTTATGAAAGGGAGAAGACATAGAAATTAGGGTTTTGGGGGAGAAGAAGAAGAAGATCACACATTAATCAACACCCTTACACTCTAGCTAATCCCTTTCTATATATAGGGAAAATATCTAGAAAATATCTTTGACGTATCTATAAAATATTTGGTACTGATGATGGGGCAGCTGAAGGAGTCAAGATGCCACTGGGAGATCTGTTGCTAGAGTGATGCCTTGCATATTTGGTGGGAAGGAAGGTGGGAGAGATCTTGGTGGTAACCTGGAAGGAGAGTTTGGCGAGTGGGATGGCGCCTGATCTATATCAATTCTGCCCCCTTAAGAAGATCCTCGTCCTCGAGGATCGAAATTTGGGAAGTGAAGGAAATCCTGTAAAAATTCCCAAGTAGCGTCAGAGGCAGTTTGGCCTTCCCATTGAGCCAAAACTTGGGTGGCAGTAATTCGATGGCATTTACACATCCTTCGATCTAAAATAGCGGCAAGTTGGGAAGGAGAAGCAACTGGTGGCCAAATATTTGGCAAAGGAGTGTTGGTGTATAGAGTAACACCGTTTTAACAAAGATACATGAACGATGTGATGGATAGCAGAATGAGTTGGGAGATCAAGTCGTTAAGCAATCGTGCCTACTCAATCTAGGATGCGGTAAGGGCCAGAGTAGCAAGGAGATAACTTGTAGAAGCGTTAGGGTTCCACATTGTGCTGGCTGCAGGATTAGCTTAAGCCATATGTAGTCGCCTATCTGGAATTCCCTCTCTATGCGGTGGCGATTTGCCAGTTGTTTTGTCCGATTCTGAGCACGGATGAGATGATGGCATAAGTAAAAAAAGTCTCTTCACAGGCAGTCAAACTGCGATCAACTACTTCAAATGAGGATTCTCCAAGTAAGTAAGGAAGGTGAACGGGGGGAGGCTCACCATAGAGAAGCTCAAATGCTGTTGCTTGGGTGGAGGGGTGGAAGGTGGTGTTATACCACCATTTCGCCAAAGGGAGCCAACGAGTCAAGAGGCGTGGTTGCTTGTTGACCATACATCATAACTAAGTCTCTAAGCATCTATGGAGAACCTCTATTTGCCCATCAGTCTGCGGATGATAGAATGATGATAGGTTGAGTTGGGTGCCAAGCCAAGAAAAGAGCTCTTGCCAAAAGATGCTGGTGAAATCCAGATCTCGAATACTGATAACGTCTCAGGCAGGCCATGAAGGTGGTAGATCTGATCTAAGAAAAGTTGAGCAATCGTGATAGCCATGTAGGGACGACCAAGAGACATGAAATGAGCATACATGGCAAGACGATCAACGACTACTAAAATAATGAAGTGTCCTTCTGAAGGCGGCAACCCTTCGATGAAGGCAAGTGGTACACTGTTCCAAACCGAGATGGGAACTGGAACGGGTTGGAGAAGGCTAGCCAGGGCGATGGTCTCATACTTGCTTTGTTGGCAAATGGTGCATTAGTTTATAATATCTTGATGAAGACCCTTCTAATAGAACAATGTCTTGATGCGGCGGTAAGTGGCTTCTACGCTAGAGTGTCCTCCTTGAGCGGAGTCATGAAGCCATAGAAGAATGTTTTGGAGGAGGTGGGCATCATTGCGAACAACGAGTCTGCCACTGTACTGCAAATGACCTTGGTGCAATGTGCACCGGGTGAGAAAGGGGTTTCGCCGTCTTTTCAGAGATGATGTTCGACAAAACAGGTCCTGGTTCTAAGAGTCAAGTAGTCTTTGCAAAGAATCAGAAGATATAGATGATAACGCCATGCACAAGACTTCCGTTCCTAAAAGGCGAGAGAGAGAGTCAGCAGTCCTATTTTCAGTCCCCTTTTTTACACTATGTCATAATCGAGCCCAATTAGGCAAGGGAGCCATAAGTGTTGAAGGGAAGTTGTCAGCAATTGCTCGAGAAGGAATTTCAGACTTTGCTTATTAGTATGGATGATAAAATGGCGACCCGTAACACATTGTTCCCACTTTTCCATCACAAAACAACTAGTAACGGCTCTCATTCATAAACCGACATGCCCTAATAGCGGGGCGCTAAAGTGCGACTAATGTAGGCTAAGGGTTGGCCTTCTTGCATCAAGACGGTGCCAATGCCAGTGCCAGAGGCATCAATCTCTATAATAAAGGTCTTGCTGAAGTCGAGAAGGGTAGGGACTAGTGCTGAGGTGAGAGCACCTTTCAAAAAAAAGAAGGCTATTTCAGCATCCGAGTTCCAGATCAGATTATCCTTAAGGAGACGATCTATCAGTGGCTGAGCAATGGCGCCATATTGTGCAATGAATCGGCGATAGTAACCCAAAAGCCCCAAGAATTCTTGAAGCTGCTTTAATGTTTGAGGGCATGACCAATTGGTGACAGCCTCAAGCTTTAATGGATCAGCGGAGACACCATCACCTGAAGCGAAGTGTCCTAGATATTCGATACGAAGGGTACTGAAAGTGCATTTGGCACGATTGACTGTTAGCTGATTGGCGTGAAGAACTTCCAAGACAGTCTCTAGATGAGAAACTTGAATGGACCATGTTCTCCTATATCCAACGATGTCAAAAAAAAACGAGTACGAATTTCCGAAGATACGGGAGGAAAATAACATTAACCAAACTTTGAAAGTGGAAGTTGCGATGGATAACCTGAACGGCGTCACAGCAAATTCATAGCACCCCAAGTGAGTTCAAAATGCCGTCTTCTGGATGTCCTCGGCCGCCAACCGTATTTTCCAGTAGCCATATTTGAGATCTATCTTCAAGCAGTAGTAGGGACCTTCCAACTCATCTAGAAACTCTTCAACAATCAAAATTGGGAATTTACCTTAACGGTCATCTTGTTAAGAGCCATGTAGTCCACGTAGAGTCGCCAAGTTCCATCCTTCTTCTTGATGAGTACTATTGGCGAGGCGAATGGCGGGTTGTTGTTCTGTATAACGCCAGCCTGTAACATCTCTCGGGGTCATAGAGTCAATAACGTCCTGCTGAAACAGAGGATAGCAGTATATGGCCTGATATTGACTGGGTTACTGCCATCCTTCAACAGGATCCGATGATCAAAGAATGGCTGAGATGGCGAGAGTTCTACTCTGGCAGTAAAAACATCATCATGATCGGCAAGAAGTCTTTACAAATTTGATAGCACAGACTGATTAGGCGGGTCCATCTGAACTAGAAACAGAGAAGGCGAGCTAGAAGGGGTTGCGACTATTACTGCGAAGAATGAGGCCAGGGTGGATAAAAGCGAAGATCGCTTGCTATCTTTAATGGTCTTCAAGGAGGGAGAGCGAACATCGCAAAGAGTATAATAGTGCCCTTGAAGGCTGAACTCTGTCAGGAGTTCAGAAAAATCCCAAGTGACTCCGCCAAGGGTGCTCAGCCATTGAATTTTGAGAACCATGTCACACCTTGATAACGGAATAATCAGCATAATGTGAATGGCATATTCAGTAGGCGCCAAGAGAAATTGTGGCAGATGCCGGCACATTATACTCGTATGCCATCAGCTACAATGACCGTAGATTGAATGGCGTAGTTAATAGAATACCCCAACAAAGGTGCAAGAGTGGCATCAAGAAAGTTGTATGTGCTGTCACTATATATAAGGATACTCAGAGAAAGCTTGGGCGTTGCCCCATGACTCTCATGGTCTAGCATTGGGCAATTCCTTCCAATGCATGGATGGAGATGTGAGGCTCTGGATTTATATCCGGTTCCAGGTCTATTTCTGGCACTATAGAATCAACTAAGGGTTCCTCGTCGTCTGCTTCCAGCCAGAATACTCGAGCGCGATTGGGCATAGGGCATCGATGTCCTAGCATGAAGCGTTTATGGCAGCAAAAGCATAGATTGTTGGTGCAGAGGTCATCAAGTTCAGCCGGTGTCACGTTCAATGGGCCGTGGGGGGGAGGCCTGGGTGTGCCAGTTCTTGGCAGTAAAACCGTTTGGGAGGGCCAGGTGGGGGGTTGGAGGAATGCATCCTTAAAGGACTTGGCATGGGAAATATTAGCGTTGACCCTCATGGAGCTCTTGTCGGCTATTTTTTCAAGGTAAGGGCAGTTGAGCTCCTGTTGTTTAGCTAACACTACGACATCATGCATCATATGGGGTTTAAACATCAGAACCCCACTAGATATGTCATCACGTAAGCCACCTAACATCACTCTAACCTTCTGATCCTCTGTTAGCCTGCAGTTGTTCATTAGTAACTCAGAACTGCTCAAATACTCATTAACGCTTCTCGTTCGGCGGAACTTCATGAGCTTTGTGAGGGAATTATCAGAAGATTCTGCTAACCTTGCTTGGATTTAGGGGGCATACACTTCCCAAGGCACTATCTCATCCCTAAGTCACGATTTCTCAAAGGAGTCGTGCCATTCTTGGGTGTCACCCGCTAACGCCACACTAGCATAAATGACTTTCATGTCATTAGGGATTCTATCGATAACGAAGTACCTCTTACAACGATGAATCCACCTATCCATACCATTTCCACTAAATCTAGGGAAATAGATCTTAGTGAGCCGAATAGGGGGTTAATAGTTAGCTCTTGCATTGGTGGGAGGCCTATTACCGGCTTCGCTTGCTCGAGGAGGTGGTAGAGTAGTGGTGGAAACAAGGGCGGGAGGCCAAAGCTTGCCATTCACCACATGAGCAATTCCGGCAACTTACATGGAGAGCCCATTGTCAATCTCATGCATCTCTTCCTGGAGGTCATGTATTGTCCTCTCCATCGTGGTATGGCGTCGATCATTAGACACCTCCATCTCTCTGATAGTTTCTTCTATCTTTCTCAAGGACATCCGAGCTCTTGTACCTTCTGCATTGTCGGAATCCGAACGGAGCTCAACAATTTCAAGGGCCAAGGATTGCCTTGCTTTGGGACCAATTGAAACAAACTAAATGAAATCTAGCTCAAATCAATGATAATCACAAGTGAATATGGGCTGCGGGGCAATAAGGATGCCTCGTTGTAAGTATTTGTATATAGATTGGGTAGAATAAGCTCCAAATGGAGGTTTACAAGCTTAAGGAAAGGGGAGAAGACATAAAAATTAGGGTTTTGGGGGAGAAGAAGAAGAAGAGCACACATTAATCAACACCCTTAAACCCTAGCTAATCCTTTTCTATATATAAGAAAAATATCTACAAAATATCTGGTACTAATGATGTGGCAACTGAAGGAGTCAAGATGTTTCTGGGAGATCTGTTGCTAGAGTGATGCCTCGCATATTTGGCGGAAAGGAAGGCGGGAGAGGTCCTGGCGGGTGGGATGGCACCTGATCTGTATCATGTCAAAAATGAAGTTAACTCGAATACTACCTATTTATTATACATGTTAGGAACTCTCAACCCTGACCTAACCTGATTATTAAACAGGTAACCCACAGGTTACCCATTTAATTATGTTAGTGTTTTTTAATAACGATTTTTTGAACTTACAAATATTTCAATAATACACATAATGGTTGATAATAGCAATAAATACATGATATATCTATAATTTTTTGTTGGGTGACGAGGGATTGGGTTGCCCCAACCAACCCCAGCCCATGAGAACAGTCCACAAGCCCCTATGAGCAGGTAAACTATGAGTATATCCTCAGCGAGAATCGAACTCTTGACCCCTGGGCGATGACCACATGGGTAGGAGATGCCACCAATTGAGAAACCCTCATGATGGGCAACGATAGATATATAATTGTTTGAATAAACTATCCAATTGATGTTACTACATATATTTAAATTATCTTATGTGGAATAGGTTATCCAAAATCTATATATAGAAATAGTAACGCATTGTGCACCATTCAAATACTTAATATAACTATTTAAGCAGATCAAGCGTATCAAAAACAGGCCAAATGGCGCAAACCCAAATTCAACCTAAATACCTAAATAAGTTAAACAGGTCAATCCAAATTCAAGGCTTCAAAAACCAAGACCGAACCCCGTTATCTTCGGATCTTATTCATATTGTGTTAGATTTTACCAGATCTAAATCGAATACCTAAAACAAGCCCACTGCATCAATTTTTCTATTAAAAAATTGTTTTACTCTAAAACACAACGGTTAAACATGCACTTATTACATTATCTACAAATTTTTTTCTTTAAAATGCCCCTCCCATGCCAAGTTTGAAAGTATTAACTACATGCTTCAAATTTTAATTTTAATTTTAAGTCTATTTATTGTAGGCTCCTTTTTTTTTTTTTGCAACATGACGCCTATTTTTTTTTTTTTCGTTGATTGTAGGACTTTATCTGCATATCAGTGCTTTCTGTTCTGATCAAAAAAATCAGTGCTTTCTAGACATATAATCAAATTATTAAAAGAAGAATTGTAATTTCAATCAAAAATCTATACATGCGTCATACCTAAAAATTTTGCATCTATAGTATAACCTCTAAATTAATAACATCGATGAAATAATATTTTTGGCCAATTCCGACTTGGGACCAATGTGATAAATTAATAATTTGCTAAATTTATAAGATAATATATTTTTAAAAAAAACATATAGGTCCCACATGATAAATAAATTAATAGTCTCCTTATACATTTAAATTATATATATACATGACTCAATTAGGAGGCCTTTGTAAAATATGACTCCAATGTTACTTGTTTCCTCTTGAAATTGATGTCTCCTTGGACCTCATCTCTAACTTTTTCTTAACGCATTAAGAATCTGTGGTGTAGTGTTCTCGTATTGTAAGAGGAAATTATGCAGTGTGATTGTTGTTTTGAGTGCATCTTTTCACAAGACAGGCTCCGATACAGATTTATCGTCTGCAACTTCATCTTCTTTGTCACTCCCATGACGTTCTCAATAATTTGCTCGTCACTCAATAACTCTGAAGTTGCCTCGTTTTCTCCTTGGTAGTTCAAAAGATACTTCAACTCTTTGATTAGAACATGTAATTGTTGAATGCATCCATCATCTGAGTGTTGATCCAAATTCTCTGAAGCCACGTTATCCATAGACCTAATGAATAAATTAACAAATTATTAATTTATCGATTAAATAAAATTTCGATTAATTATTAAATTTTTATGATTCCAAGGGTATTAATTTATAAAGGTTTAACTGTACTATATTGACATTGAAAGACTTCAACATATTTTTTTTGGTAAATCAGTGATAAATACCATATAAATCAAAAATATATGTACAAGTCTATAAGGGGCATACCCCAAGCCAAGGCCAAAAGGCTTACATCAAAGAATCAATCAAAGAAAGAAACAAAGTAAGATATCAACGATCAATATGATCAAACAAGGAGAACAAGCAAATGAAGGCAAACAAAGCTAAAGCAATGACTACCTTGAGATTTGTACTTATATAAGTAATAGATCGACTTTTGGTAATTTTTTTTGGCCCCATAATAAGGTATTGATTACGTTAGAAGAAGTGATAATAAACTTCAAACTCGGTTGACGGTCGAATGATGGGGCTAAGAAAATAAATGAGTCAAACATCTAGTACTCGTTATTTCCCTAAGCTTTGTCCCAAAGGCCCCTAGGCACTCAGAGGTGAGGGGGTTTCTTGATTTGGTAAGCAATTTGCTCGTTGTGAGGTTCAACTACCCTTAGGATGGTCTTTGACCAATGCCTTGAGAGATTAATATCTCCTCGAGGTAGACGACGGACTCAATGGACTCCCTTCAAGAGAAGGAACCTTAAACCAATTTGGTTCAGGAAACTGGACCTTCACTATGATGTCCTTGTAGACATCAATTCCCAAATTTGGCAAGTAATCTTATGCCCCCATTCTTCTATCACCAGACTTAGACTAGTGTGGAAACATATAGGCCTGGATTATTTGCCAGACAATTTGGTATGGTCCAAGATGTACCTTTCCCTATTCTTAAGACCAGGAACCTTTGGCTAGCCAAGAGGACTTCCCTTCAACCTATTCAGCTCCCAGAGCTTTGTGCCCTGAATCAAGAAGTTAGATCCTTATATGGGTATCCTATGACTTGTAGGTACGCCCCTTGTGGCACGCCACTTTTTTAGGTTGGTTTCAAGCCTATTGGTCCTCCTTGGAGGCCAGAGGCATCAAGCAGTATTTTATGCCTTTGTCTGAGCTTGCAGGTCCCAGCTCTAGAATAAGCCAGCCAATCAGCATCAAGCCAACACCCCAAAAGGCACGATCATGTAAACAACCACTTTTGAAGTATGCTTCAGACCCATTTTAGTGGCTTGAACAAGGACTGATCTTTATTCTTTTCTTTTTTAGCATCTGTCCAGGCAACCCCAAGAGTGCTAAGAATAGAAGTTTGACTCAAATGCAGCTGGAGGAGTCCCCTCCAGGCACCTCTTCACCAACCATTAAGGTTGGCGGCTCAAGAAAGAGAAAGAAGGATGTGGTTCCTTCGACTCTCCCTGCTGCAGCAGCAGAATAAGAAGAAAAGGAAGAAGAAGAAGAAGAGATACCTATCTCACAATTGGTGAGAAAAGAAGAGCCAGGTTCCCTATATCAAAGGTATTGGCTTTTCTCAAATGGTATTCTCATTCATCTTTGTTAAAGTAGCTTCTAACATGGCCTTTTACAGCCACTAGAAGAGCCAACTCCGTATATTATGGAGAGATCAGATTCTCCATCTCAAGAGACTGTACTAGAGCCACATAAGGATACTGAATTGTTGAGCTCGAGTACTGACGAAGAAGCTGATATGTCTGCCTATATTGTGGAGCCAATCGTAAGTCACCCTCTTAAAGAGGTTTCTTCCTCAGTTATACTGCGCCAGGAACTGGTGCAGGCTCCATTCCTTCTCCCATGAGGTCCAATCTCTACTGAAGATATTGCTGAAGGTAAAGGTCTTTTCGGTTTCTCAAATCTTGATATCTCAAACCATATTTGGTTCTAACATGCAAGCATCATTCTTGACAACCCACCTCGAGGAAGGTGTTCCAGTGGCTGAAGAGCTAGCAGCAATTCCTGTTAGGAATGGTGTCTTGGAAATCAAAACTTTACCCTCTAAATGTCATTTTATTAAAGAATAAAATTGAAGTTCTAGTCATTTCCGTGTTAAATTTGTGACAGCGGGCAGTTATACTGCATGTGATTTTCTTTCTGATAGCATCCATGAGATAGGTTTAGTTCTCATATTACAATTTATATGTTTGTTCCAAATGGTTTATGTGATTAACCCACAGATAGATTTGAAATAAATGGTATGGTTTGTTGTTTGAAATACTCGTAGCCAAAGATAAGTTTGGACCACTTGCATGCTAAGACTATAACGTGACACTTTATATGACAATCGAAAAATCGTAACACTGGTCACAATCCATGTGCACGCGAATGGACAAACCAGCACGCGACATGTGGAGGAGCAATCCGCGTGCACGCGGGCCAATTGCGGCCCACCATGTGGCATGGGGATTATATTAAAATAAAACGCAGTTTGAACTGCACTGAAATGTCTCATTTTAACCGTTTTTACATGAAGTGCTGCATTTTGCTTTGAGTTCATGAATCCCACATCGAAAAATCGGAATTTTTTTTCGCTCTGGTATCCTATTATAAATAAGGGTTTTGTTTTTATGGTCTGGCATTCAATTAAAATCAAAATTAAAGGTTTATGAAAATATTGACTTTCGGAGACCTAGTGGGAGAGAAAATTTTCTTTTGAAAATTTTCTTTCCTCGAGTTTATTATTTTTCGGAGCCCACTCTCCGAGCATTTGGAAGTCATTGCGGAGAAGGAATCTGGGTCTCGATTTTCTCAGCTTTTTCCCGGAGTTTATTATCTTTCTGGAGTTCTTTATTATTGGAGCAATTCTAAGTATTCTTCTTTCCTTCTCTTTTAGTTTTCACTTTTCTATTTATTTACAATTTTCTTATTATACTTGTTATAGTTCACGTAATTATTTTAAATGTATTAGAATAGAGGCATGTAGATTTAAAGTAGGAACTTAAATCTATAGATTTAAAATTCAGAATTTTAAATCAAACTTAGGCTTAAATTTAAGAATTTTAAACCCTTCTGCTGCGTTAACTTTATTAAATTAGAAAAAAATTTTGAAATTCGTCTCAATAATTGGTATCAGAGCCAGCCTCTTATTACATTCATAATATACATGAATAAGTATAATTAGATTGAAATAAATAGACTTGCGATTTAATGAAATAGAAATTTTATTAAAAAGGAAAGATTCTTGAAAGTAACGATTTAAATTGTTTAAATTGTTAATGAATTAATAGTTAATTAAGTTGTTTAATTTACTGGTTTAAATTGTTTAAATTGATATTGAATTTCGTGTTAATTCAGATTAGTGAAATTAAAATTTGCAATCATGTTAGTCGTATAATGAGATTGTGCGTTCTTAATCAAGATTTACGAAATCAAGTAAATTGATTTAATGAGATTAGATTTAAAATTTTTTGAATTAAGTATTTTAATTTAAAAAAGAACCTGTCAGCTACCGACGTCAGCAATTGACGACATTAGCAGAAGCTGATGGAGCTGACGTCAGCATTTAAAGAAAATTTAAAAATAGAAATAAATTTTTAGGGACGTGTAGACATCAGTACCAATTTACATAATATTAAAAAATTAATTTTTAATTAATTAATTTAATTTAAGATTGAGATTCTAAAGTAGATTATGAGATAATCTAAGTTATAAGTTAGTGTTGTTTTAGATAAAATAATTAATTAAATAATTTTATTAGTTAATTTTTAGATTAGGACTTTAAAGTAGTTTATAAGATAATCTAAGCAGTAAAATGGCATTGTTTTAAATTAAAAATTAATTACTTAATTTTGTTAGTTAATGTAATTTTAGAAGGAGATTATAAAGGAGATTATGAGATGATCTAAGTTGTAAATGCAAGTCAATCAAAAACCACTAGTTTATAAGAATTAAGTGGGAGCGAGGTTCAATTGCTAAAATCTCACAGTCTCCATATTCGGTCCAGCAGTGTAGTAGATCGATAGACCTCCCTGCGGAGGATATCGGTTTGCAGGTTATAATGTTAGACTTCTATTAGGATAAACCAAAGTGCAAAGAAGTGATGCAACCACGCTACCATGGAGTATTATGTGTGTTTGTATGGAGGTTGAGGTAATGGTTTACACTTGACTAGCGTGATATATTAGCCTCTCCGTGGAGCTCTATTGTGTTATGCTAGAGACCAAAGAAAAGTGGCGAGTTGATCATGTTTTGTAAGAATTACAAAAAAACATGTTAATGGAGAATAGTTCTTAACGACAACAACAACAACAGTAGTCCCCAGTGCCTCAAGGGCTCCCACGTACGCAGGGTATGGGAGGGGTAGGATGTATACAGCCTTACCCCCTCAGGGCGAGGCCCTGATGAGAGGTTGTTTCCGAGTATCCCCAACCTGATAGTTGATAGTTAAGAAGGGCATGTAAGTAGAGTAAGTAGAGCATGTAAAACATGTATGCAAACCATAAAGAACATGTAAAGTGTAGAGATTAAGAAAAGCATGTAAGGCATGTAAAGCGTGTGAGCATATAGCAAGTACGCATGTAAACGCATAGACAAATAAGCATGTAAGCAAGTAACCATGGAAACATGTAAGCATGGGAGTAAGGGAGCATAGCAACCAGGGAAAAAGGGAAAAGCAAACACGATAGGAGGAGAAATATCTACATACGACACCCTGTGACAAATAGGGAGGGTATAGCATATAGAAAGTGTAGGGGGATAGAGACAGAGAAATTAGAGAGAGAAAGTAGATAGAGAGAGCTAGCTTATTTTGCTCCCTGATCCTATATCACTAAATCGGATACCCGTATACTAATTCTCCATTGAGCTCTATCTAAGGCCATCTCTTCATTTAGGTTGAGGTAGGCGAGGTCCTTTCGAAGTGTCTCCATCCAACTCTTCTTTGGCTGGCCTCTTCCTCTCTTCCCATCTATAATAAGAAGTTGTTCGCATCTCCTTATAGGGGCAGTTGTGAGTCTCCTCCTGACATGCCCAAATCACCACAGATGTTGCTCCCTCAACTTATCCTCTACTGGCGTGGTGCCTAATTTACTTCTTATGACGTCATTCCAAATCCTGTCGTTCCTTGTATGTCCACACATCCATCTCAATATCCTCATCTCCGCAACCTTTAGCTTCTGCGTGTGATGACACTTAATTGGCTAACACTTTGCCTCGTAGGACATAACCGGTCTC
This sequence comes from Simmondsia chinensis, assembly GCA_018398585.1. Taxonomy (NCBI): domain Eukaryota; kingdom Viridiplantae; phylum Streptophyta; class Magnoliopsida; order Caryophyllales; family Simmondsiaceae; genus Simmondsia; species Simmondsia chinensis. Next base: position 39,674,014 of record JAGTTD010000001.1, read on the forward strand.
ACTACTGTTTTATAGTATTTACCCTTTAACTTTAGCGAAAACTTCTTATCGCACAGTACCACAGAGGCCATCCTCGATTTATACTAACCCAATTTAATTATGTTGTTGATATTAATGGAGAATAGTTCTCACCTAAACTAATTTCATACGACCTTGCTTCCGGGGAGTAAGGAGTAGTGTGTTTGGATCATCATTGCATGCATGATAGTACAATTTTGTGGATATCTAACTGATTGTGTTTGCTAAAATAAAAAAATAGATGTCACTGCATTATACATGACTCATGTTAAATAGTTACACAATTGTTTGCATTTACAGTATTTTTGAAATGGCTGTGACTGGTGCACGTCATTCAATTTTGAAAGATTATGCCTTAACTAGACCGAATTACTTCACTTGGTAAATGAAATTGGACATAATATTAATACATGAGGGTCATAAACTTGTTCTCATTGGTGCTCGACCTACGATGCCAGCTAACAATTCTACAACTGCTGTTGAAAAATGTTATGAAGGCTGGAATAAGGCTAATGAGTTAGCTAGAACTTATATTTTGGCCTCTATGAACAATGTTGTCAAGCATCAGATGCTTGAGATGGAAACAGTAGTAGAGATGATCAAACATTTAAAGGAAATGTTTGGTGGCTAAGACAGGGCAGCTAGGCAAGAGCTGACGAGGAAGCTCTTGAACATGAGGATGTTAAAAAGGTTGCCAATTCAGGAACACGTCATGAAAATAATGGCATGCTTGTCTGAGTTGGAGATTCTAGTTGTTAAGATTGATACTCAGTCTTAGCAAGACTTTATCCTCAGCTCTTTGTCCAGCTCTTTTACTCAGTTCAGGCTCAACTACACAAAAGATTATTCATTACCTGAGCTAATAAAGGAGCTGCAGGTCGTAGAGGGTGTGATGTGAGCCAAGGGGAGTGTCCACTTAACTCAGATATAAGGGCTACTGGGAGCAAGCAGAACATGGGACCGACTAAAAAGAAAGGCAAAGGCAAGGCTGCTAGTGTAGCAACTAAGTCTAACAAGAAACCAGCAAAAGAAAAGTGTTTCTTTTGCGGAAGATGGGCCAATGAAAGAGGAACTGTACAAAGTACATAGCTACTCTTCTTGTAAATATTGTTAAGTCATCTGGTGAAGGTATGATGATGTCTCACCTAGTTAAGTCATACATAGTTGAGGGTCCACCAGATTCCTAGTGTTTGGACTCAGGTTCAAATGATCATGTTTATAATATGTTACAGGGGCTCAGCTAACCAGGAGGATGCATGATGGGGAGCTGTACCTGACGGACGGAGACGGTACGAGAGTAGCGGTCTTAGGAGTAGGAGATGTTAGCTTAGTATTTAGAGGTACGGCTTGTTTTTAAAGGATTATTTAGTGGTGCCTGCACAGTGTGTTAGATTCATTTAGACAAATATTAGAGCTTTGTCTTTAAATACTAAGCTAACAATTCCTCAAGGAATGTGGTAGATTCATTTAGACGGTACCAGATTCATGTTATTTTCTGATCAAAGCTCTCATATTTGTCTAAATGAATCTAACACAAGCTCACTTATTCAATCTCCTAAAAGAGAACACCCTGAAAGGGATAATGCCTATACATGGCACCAACATTTAGGTCATATTAATTCAAACAGGATCCAAAGACTGGTAAAAGGTGAACTGACAGAGGCTTTGGACTTGAAGTCATTATCATTCTGCAAATCCTACATAGAAGGAAAGATGACTAAGTCTGTCTTTAAGAGTAAAGGAAACAGGGTTGGGTCACAGAGATGTATATGGACTAATGAATGTTCAGGCAAGAGGTGGGTATGAGTATTTTATCACATTGATTGATGCTTACTCAATGAATGGATATGTTTACCTAGTGAGACATAAGTCAAACTCTTTTGAAAAGTTCAAAGAGTACAAAACTGAAGTTGAAAAACAGTTAGGTAAACAAGTTGTCACTTCGATTAGATCGAGATGGAGAATATTTTTCGGGCGAGTTTCTAGATTTCCTAACTGCAAATGTGATAAGATCTCAGCTTTCTGCTCTGGGTGCACTACAGCAGAATGGTGTTGCAAAAAAGGAATAGGACATTGTTAGAGATGGTAAGGTTCATGATGAGTCATGCTACTTTACCAATCTCTTTTTGGGGTTATACCAAAGGAACAAGGGTGGTCGTTTCTATAGTCCTTTTGATCAAACGGTTTTTATAAATGTAAATGCGAAATGTTTAGAGGAGGATTTTGTAGCAGACTACAAAAGCAAAAGCAAAGTAGTGTTAGAGGAATTAAAAGAAAATGATGCTAATTCTGAACAGCTAAACACAACTTGGGACATAGTGGATGCATTAGATGAACGTGCTATTAGGGTCAAGAATGTTCTAAGTACACGAGAGCCTAGGTGCTATGGGAGAATTGTCAGGGCACCTGATAGGTTCATGGCGGGAGCCTTAATGGTTGACCGTGACATTAAATATAATCCTCTCAACTATAATGAGGCAATTAAAGACAAGGATGTTGACTAGTGGGTCTTAACAATGAAATCTAAGATAGGATGTATGTGTTCTAATTAGGTCTGGGATCGTATAGAGTCACCTGTTAGCTTTAAGCCCATTGATTGTAAATGGGTCTACAAGAGGAAAAGAGGAATGGACGGGAAGGTAGAGACCTTCAATGCAAGACTGGTTGCTAAGGGTTTTACCCAAAAAGAAGGAATGCATTATGATGATTCCTTCTTTCTAGTGACCATGCTAAAGTTCATAAGGATACTCCTATCCATTGCAGCTCATTATGATTGTGAGATTTGGAAAATGGATGTCAAAACAGCCTTTTCGAATGGTCGTCTTGAAGAAGACGTCTATATGGTGCAACCAGCCAGTTTCACTGGCAAAAATCAAGAGCATATGGTATGCAAACGGAAGTAAGGCGGTCAAGTCTTCTGGTTTTGAGCAATTGGTTGACAAGCCATGCGTGTCCAAATGACATCAAAAGAAAGTAGTGACTTTCTTAGTATTGTATGTCGACAATATACTACTCATTGGGAATGATGTAGGGGTGTTATCAGCTATAAAGATTTGGTTGTCAAGTCAGTTTGATATGATGAACTAGAGATTGTATGCTGATCTTTCAAAGTGACGAACTAGTTCCAGTTGGTTATACTAATTCAAACTTCCAGTCAGATAGAGATGCCAGACGTTCGACGTCTTGGTATGTCTTTACCCTTGAAGGAGGAGCCATTAGTGGGAGGAGTGCCAAGCAGTATTGTATTGCTGACTTCACCGTGGAGGCCGAATACGGTGTAGCTTCAGAAGCTGCAAAGAAGGCATGTTGGTTTAGATAGAGTAATTGACTTCACTAAGACTTTGACTCCATAGAAATTTGGATCATACATAGAAGGGATGAGTATAAAATTTGTAATAAATTTGATTTAGGACAAGTGGGAGATTGTTAGAAATGGTGTCCTAGAAATCCAAACTTTACCCTCTAAATGTTATTTTATTAAAGAATAAAATTGAAGTTCCAGTCATTTTCTTATTAAATTTGTGTTAGTGAGCATTTATATTACATGTGATTTTCTTTCTAGTAATATCCATGAAATGGGTGTAGTCCTCAGACTATAATTTAAATATTTGTTCTAAGTAGTTTATGAGATTAACCCACAGATAGACTTGGAACAAATGGTGTGGATTGTTGTTTGAAAAACTCCTAGTCAAAGACAAGTTTAGACCACTTGTATGCTAAGACTATAGCAGGACACTTTAGATGACTTGTCTTGGTCATGTGGATGGTGATCCAAAAGTGTTATTTTGGTGTGTTTAATAAGATTGATACACTGAGCTAGACCATGTGAGTTACTTGTTTCTAGACTACTATTGCAGATGAGTGATTCATATTGTACTATTTGAAAGGTGACTCTAAATCCAAAGAGTATTCTGGACTTGTGTATGGAATGTTAGTTACTTTGGTGTACTATGAGTAAGGTCTAAATGAATGGCTGAATTCCACGTACACTGGGTAGCAGCATGAAGTGTGACAAGGATCAGATATTTGATATAAAATCTACAGTCCCTTATGAGATACAGGTGTCCCCTTAGTTGATTTGCAAGTATTTGAATAGTTGGGAACCTTTGGCCAAAGTGTTTCAAGTGTTTGACATTTGAAATTTATATTACGAATATATTTTAGTATAAATAAATTATTTAGTCAAGGGCGAGTTGGTAACTAATGGAGAAGTTGTGAGAAAGATAATGGTAGTAGCTATATTTATTCTTTGTCGTGGACATCTAATGGAGGGGTTGTTATCATCAATATAGTCTATATGGGAGATATCAAATAGATAATTTAAGTCTAGAGTGCAGCGAGATTTATTTAGTGAAATTAAGTCTTATTAAATGGTAATTAAATTTTATCATAACATGGTAATTAATTTAACCCATTTGGAGCTAGATTTAAATTGTCCCTAAGGTCCTTGTATAAGCCTCTATATTTTATTGCCATTGAAAAAATATTAAAAAATTAATGAGATGAATTATTTATTTATGAGAAGAGTAAATTTAAGTTTGCTAAACATTATTCATATGATGAATAAAAGTTAAAAATTATAAAATAAAATTAATTTCATAAATTAAAAATTCATGGGATGAATTTTTATATGTGGGAAACAAAGCAAAAAAAAAAAATAATTTAACAAAAAAATCCGACACAGGTCACAATCTATGCGGGCACGAATGGACCAACCAGCCACGACATGTGGGGGAGCAATCTGCGTGCAAGTGTGCAGGCCAATCACAGCCCGCCCCGTGGCATGCGAATTAAATTAAAATAAGAGGCAGTTTGAACTGCATTAAAACATGCCATTTTAACTATTTTTTACACGAAGTGTTGCGTTTTGCCTTGAGTTCGCGAATCCCAGATCAAAAAATTGAAAATTTTTCTCTTTGGTATCCTATTATAAATAGGGTTTTTTTTTTTTTTTAATGATTTAGCATTCAATTAAAATAAAAATTAAAGGTTTCTGAAAGCGTTGACTTTTGGAGATATAGTGGGAGTGAAAATTTTCTTTTCTCAAGTTTAAATTTTTTTTTTGGAGCCCACTCTCCAAGTATTTTAAGGTCATTTTGTAGAAGGCAGCAGAGTCTCAATTTTCTCGGCTTTCTCGGAGTTTATAATCTTTCTGGTATTCTTTATTATTTGGGCAATTCTAGGTATTCTTCCTTTTTTTTCCTTTCTCTTTTAGTTATTGCTTTTTTATTTATTTACAGTTTTCTTATTATACTTGTTATAGTTCACGTAATTATTATGAATGTATTAGAGTAGAGGCATGTACATTTAAATAAGTAATTTAAACCTATAGATTTAAAATTAAGAATTTTAAACCTTCCGCTACTTCAACTCTAATAAGTTAGGAATATTTTTTGAAATTCGTCCCAACTGTTCCAATGGTTAAGATATCTGCTGAAACCTTAATGACAGATATACCTATAGGAGCTCCTATGGCAGCAATGCGAATAGAGGCTCCTTCTTCGCCTCAGATTGGGGCCACTGAGTTAAAGGCATTTCTTTTAACCTTGGTTGTCCTCCAAATTAAAATCTTGACTGGCTCTTTTGCGTTGACCTTTTCCAGGTCACTCCTCCCAAAGGCATTCCTTCCCCAAGGCTAGAGGGAATGTCGTCTCCTTTAGAGAAGCTTGGAGCAAGTGGTAGATTGGCTTTCCAGCAGCTGGACCACGAATCCCCTAAACTCTAACGGCTGAGAGAAATCACACATCTCCCTGGTTTAACCTTGGCTAAGGGGACCAAATTTCATGAGGTCGTATCCCTGATAAGCTCCCTGAAAGAGGATCCAAAGGTGGCTCCTTCTCAAGGAACTCTGATAGAATCCCTTTTTTATAACTTTCCAAACTCATCGTCGAGGCAAAATCTGTGAGCTCTCATTTTTGTTTTTCTGTCCCTAGTATAGTCTTGAGGGTCTTGAAGTAATCCATTAAAGACTTTCTCCAATCCTCTTGCTAACTTAAGACAATTTTGCTTGGCCTCAAAGTACTCGAAGTGTTTACTTGGTGTGCCTTTGCTCTCAAAATTGAAAGACTCAGCGTGCTCAATATCATGGTCTAAGATCTTAGTTTTGATGACCATGGTTTCTTCACACCAATTTTTGGGCAATTTATACCCTAATGCTAATTGAGCCAAGTCATTGGCTACCTTGTTCTATTCCCTGAGGATATGCTCAAACTGCACATCGGATTTGCTAAATAGCTCCTACACTATTGATAAGTATCGATTCTAGGTGTCACTTAAACATTGAAATTCCCCTTTTACTTGGAAAATTACCAACTGCAAATCCCCTTTGATAATAACATTGAGAATTTACATTTCTAGGAGAGTTTGTTGGCCAATTATCAGTTCCTCATTCTCTGCCATGTTGTTGGAACATTTACCAACCAAAGTGACAGCCAACTTGGTGATGATTCCAGTATGGGGATTCTATGTTAATGCCAACTCCAGCACTTGAATTGGTCCTAGAACCATCAAAGAATAGTTTCTAAGGAGCCACTTCCACTACTAGAAGTTGTTCTGGCTCATAATATTTAAGCTAGTATGAATGTTTGGATGGTCAGTTAAAAAGTCTACTATGGCTTGTCCCTTCACTGACTTTTGTGAAACATAGACTAGCTCAAACTGAAGTAGAGCTATGCTCCACTTGTTCAATTTTCCCCTCAAAAATGGTCTATCTAGCATGTATTTAAGGACATTTGTCTTCGCAACTAATATATGGTAAACACCAGAAAGTAATGTCTCAATTTTGTTGATGAATAGAATAACGATAGACATAATTTTTCAATTGAGGAGTATTCTATTTAACATTCATTCAGGCAACAGCTAAGGTAGATCACAGCTTCTTTAAACCTCTGCTCATTGTCTTGTACAATCAAACAAACAATAGATTCGTTAGAAGTAGAGACGTAGAACCTCAAAGGTTTGCCGTGCTTTGGAGGAATAAGTACTAGCGGCGTAATCATTTACTCCTTGATGGCCTCAAAGGCTGTTTGATGTGGCTCCTCCCACTCAAAGTCCCTCTCAGACTTAAGCCTCAGCAGTGGAGAGAAGACTTTTATTTTTCCTGCGACATTTGAGATAAAACGTCTTAGGAAATTAACCTGCCCAAGGAAGCTTAGAAGCTCCTTTTGTTTGAAGGCAGTTTGGCCTGTTGAATGGCCTTAGTTTTATTAATATCCGCTTTGATGCCTCTTTGGTGCACTAGAAGACCAAGGAAGTTTCCAGCTCGTACCCCGAAAAGCACATTTTAATGGATTCATAGTGAGGTTATGGTTCTCATTTTAAGGAGCTCTTCATCTTGAGGTTATGGGTCCTCATTTTAAGGAACACACCCCTCAAATATTCCAAGTGTTTGACTTGGGACTTGGATTTGACAACGATATCAGCTATGTAGACTTCCATGGTTTTGCCAATGAGGTCATGAAAGATCATGTTCATGACTCTATGGTAGGTGGCACCAGCATTCTTTAAACCAAATGGCATAGCCAACCACTCAAATATCCTTATTGACCCAGGACATCAAAATGCTATCTTGTGGGTACCTTCCGAAGCGATCACAATCTGGCAGCACCCATTGTAGCCATTCATAAAGGACAAGGCCTCATGCCTCGAGGCTAAGTCAATGAGCACATTAGCATTAGGCATTGGATACTCGTCTTTTGGGGTGGCTGCATTCAAATCTCTTAAATCAATATAGACCCTCTGATTTTGCCATTCTTTTTAATGAGAGGAATGATATTTGCCACATACCTCGAAGTTCTTATAAATTTGGCATTTAGAAGTCTTTCAATCTCTTCTTTGACCGAATTGATGATTTCTTGGTACATCCTCCTCTAGGCCTAAATAATGGGACTCGAGTCTGGCTTGATAGGAAACCTATGCTCAACTTAGGTATTGCTCTCTCTACTCCTTAGAAAGTAGAGCACTTAGATAAGTAGGTCTTGGGTCTTCAGTTGAGCCCAAATTAACCTCAAGGAGGGAGTCTTGTACTTCGGTCCTTAGATCCTCCATTTTGGCTAGTGTTGCTCTTAAGTCAGAGAGTTCCAGCTCCTTTTCTTGTAATTTATGGACTTGAAAATCATTGAATGGCTGCACAGTCCAAAGTTGATCCTTAGCACACCGGACCACAAACCTTGCTATTGCTAAGGAAATGGCCTCTTGGGCCATTACTGGGAGGTCTTGACATCTCTCCATTGAGGTTTTGGAGTGCACTAGAAGTCTCTTTTGTCAAGAAGGGCTCTCATACATCCCTAGAAGTAGGAGTCCTCATACTTTATGTGCACTTGGCCAACCTCAGCCTCAGTCAACGGGCTGCCACGGATGGCTATTGTGTCTTGTTAGGCAGATTGTGGGCTGGTCCTTTTGAGGTCCAAAGGTCCCACGTCATCTTTGTAGAACGTTACCTCAACATAGTTAGAGCAAGCCATGAATGGCCATTTTTTTGCCATAACAACCTCATATTTTTCATGGTTCCATAAGATTAACAACTAGTGAAGTGAAGATGGAATACAATAATTGGCATGTAGCCAATATCTATCGATTAAAGCATTTTAGCTCGTGGTAGTTGCCACCACAAAGAAAGTTGTCAACTAACTTAAGCCGCCAATAGTTAAGTCAATTGGGATGACTCCTTTAAATTTGGTAGTAGCTCCAGAAAATTCACAGATTGCAACATTTGAAGTAATTAAGTCATCTTGAGATTTACCAATAACCCCCAACATATATGAAGGCAAGACATTTATGGTTGCGCCATTGTCCACCACGACCCTATTCACCAAAATGCTTTCGAATTTGGCCTGGATATATAGGGCTTGATGTGTTTATTGGCGGTATTAGGCCCATGAGACGTCATTTTTATTATGTTAGGTGTGCCATCAGGCGATTTGGATGTTATAACATTAATTTTAAAAGATAAAGGATCAGAGTTACTTTTGGTGGCTGCCACTTCAGCCATAAGCTCTACTTGAGGTTCCTCGCCCAACGCTATGACATCCCTCTCGAGATCTTCTTAAGTATTAGCCGCCATGAACTCCAATGGAAGGAGCAAGGCAGTTCTGACGTCAACCTTTTCAAGAAGCATCCTGAATTGTATTTAGATCCCTTGGTCTGATCCATTTTCTGGGCTGTGAACCATGGATGTATCTTGATTTCTCTGTTGAGGACTAGCATTGGTTAGCATGCCCTGTTCTTGAGGCTGGTCCTTGAGATCAACCTCTGGAGTTTGAGATTCCTCCATAGGTTGGGGGAAATTCTCTTCATGGAAGTCATTCTCTATCTCAAACCATGTCAGGTTAACACGGTCTACAGGTTCCGCTAAGTTAATACTGAGAGAGGGAGTATTCCTCCTCGTACTCTGTTGTTCTTTGACCTAGGGAATTCTTTGCAAACTGATCCCACCAAGACTCTTGCTCTTCAAAAGATGAGAGTTTTAGGATTCACTTTGTTGTTTCTGTACGCATTGTATTTCCTTTGTTTAGGGATTTGTACTTAGGTGTTTCTTTTGATGTACCTCTGTATTTTCTCGTTGTTTGCTTTACGCATGTTTTGCTTTCTTTTTGATTGCTTTGTAGGCTTCGGCCAGCTTGGGGTATGCCCCTCGTACTCATATATGGACGTACATCGGTGCGATTTTTTGATATATACGCACTGACTTATCAAAAAAAAAAAATCTTCAGAAGGTGAGAGGCTAGCCCATCTCTCGAGCTTCTTATGTGTTTGCCCTTTACCATCAGTAGTAAAAGGCTTGGACTCAGTCGTTGGATCTTTAAGATCCATACGCTCAGTTTAGTTGCCCTTGTGGACGCTGGCTTCCTCTCAGGGAAGCCTAGTTAAGCAAGTATCGAGCAAAGTCCTCCACTATGCTGCCTTTTACCACAGCTACATCCTTTTCTGAGTTCTGGTAAGGCTAGAGGGACCAACCTCCTCATGATCGAGGTGTTTTCTTCTCCAGACATTACCAAATCGGACACTAGAAAGTTGGTGTTCTGATTTTCGTGGTGCCGGACTAATGTCCACGTTTAGTAGGTGATATTCCAACTCTTTTTGGGATGCCCAATCCTCATAATGATCTGAGTCCTAGAGGAAAAATCCTCGGCAGGCTTATATCTTCGGGACCTTTTAGATAGCATCTTTACTTCCAAAAGAGGGTAAGCAGGGGAAATATGCTGAGGAAGTAACCTAAATTTCCTCATTGCAGCTTGTATCCTCCCACAACATTGCTGACATGCCGTATACGACATCCTTTCCAGATCATGAGATATTTTCTCTTGGCTTGTTAGGTCTCGAGATAACCACTGGTTACCACTAATCTCCATAGCCAACTTCTCTGCCATTGTCAGCATGACAGCAAAGTTTGCGGAGCTTAATAAGCAAGTTCTTAAAAACAGCACACCGGTTTGTAGGATGGAGCTCAGTAATGTGCCAACGAAATATCCCAGCATCCAATGTACGCATTAGTCATGGGAAGCCCAGTGTCCCTTTAATGACCAAGCTTTCCAACAGGTGGTTAGCCACCCTTGCCTTCTAAGCGTTGTTAAGGACTATTTTTCTCCATTAAAGGGGAAAAGGATTAGTCTAGACACAACATGGCTTAACTTTATCAACAATGTTAATGACGTTAACTTGAAGAGGACTAAGAAAAGGGTTTTTGTCGATGCCGATCTGTCCTTCTCCTGGGAAGATTTGCTTCTGTGGTATCTTGAACCACATTTCTAAAGATCATGCTGTTCTTTGTTGAATGGGTCAATAGATCATGCCATTTACAGTACATCTTCCCCTTATTAAACTTAGGATCAGGTTTCTTGTGTTTGCCCCTGATCTTGAGTTTATTATTCATCTCGAGCCAATCAAATATTACATCGGCTCTTGAGAGGTTAAATGAATACTTTCTCAAGTTTGGGATTGATATGACTTTTTGGCTTTAATGTCCTTCTTGATCAAATGATTACAAACCATAGGAGGTCCTTTAACATATTTGGTGACGTCAATTTCATATGGAAGATCTTCTTCCTCTTAAATTAAGTCGTGTACATAAGTTCAATACACGTTGTTTTTCTTAAGACTCTTCTAGTTTAAGATAACTTCATATCCAGCAGCACATCCAGCTAAAGAAGTATCGTAAAGTTTGAGCCTTCGAATTTCTTCCTGAATTCAATATCCAATCTATTTAGGGCTAGCTTGGCATACTCAACTTCAGGAAGTGTTGCGGCGTATTTTAACCTGGCTCTCTTAAAATGATTAATGTAATCTTCCACTGACTCGCCCGGCTTTTGCTTCATTCGAGCTAAGCCGGACATGGAAGTTCCTTGTTCCATTCTTAGGAATTAGGCCTGGAATTGCCTAGCCATATCAACCCAACAGTAAATGGAATAAGAAGGGAGGCTAATGTAACACTAAAAATTGGTCCCAGTTAGGGAATTGGGGAATAGTCTAAGCTTGAGATACTGATTGTCAGCCGCTTCTACACTTGCAATTAAACCTTGCCAAGTGCTCGAAGGTAGACACCGTCCCTCCCTTTAAAAGAGGGTTAAACTCGGGGATTTTGTATCCTCGAGGAAAGGGTTAATCCCTGTCTATATAGTCAAGGTAAGGTTTGTTATACAAAGGTCTTTTGACCTCTGCTAGACCTTTCCCATACATTTGCTCAATGTGGGCATCCAATTGGTCCTGGAGGGGTAGGTTAGGCACATGATTATGAGCCTACCATTGCCTCCCAAGTGAGTAAGGATCTCCCGGGGGGGGGGGGGGGGGGGGGGGGGGGGGGGGGGGGATGGATCCATCCAGCAGGATATCCCTCAGCACCCATCACTCCAGCAAGATATCCCTCAGCACCCATCACAATTGGGTGGGAATGGTTCCCCCCCCGGCGTAAATAAAAAAAAGAATCCTGGGTAGTTCCCTTGATCATAATGGCCACACGCTTGGTTGGCCATGAAGTATTCCATAGCAGGACTTGGGTTACTTGGCATGCTTGGAGGCACAACAGTGTTAGTAGGCTGTTTGTTCATCCTTGCTTGATCAATCCCCAAGTCTTGATCTTGAGGAAGTGGGTGGTTACTTTGCCCCCCATAAGGTACGCATGAAGAGGTCTAAGATGAAAAGCCTGGTTCCTAGAAGTGGGGACCTGCCCTTGCACTCCTATTTTAAGGCCTTGAGTGGGCCTTGAGGCAACCTCTACTACCTGAGAAGGCTGTGAACAGCTATGTCCCCCTATCTCAAGTACAAGTAACACCAGCACATTGGCATTGAGATCCCTCAAGGCCAGAGAGAAACTCTGATTTGAAGGCGCAACCACACCTAGGAGCATGTTGTCGTTTCTATGGCTGGACTCCAAGCGTGTAACACCTGGGTTAGCCACAACTGGGTTCTTCGTTCTCTCAGGAACACTGTAGTCAGCGTGAGCAGTTGGTAACTGTGAGCGCAAGGGCGTCTCAGAAGGATATCCAGTTGGTACTGATGCCAGAGGCACAGGCCTAACTTGCCTAATATCCTCCTTAACGGCTTATAACAAGCCATTATGAGGCTCAGCCTGTCTAACCAAGCTAGGTTCAACTTCAAAAGCCGTCTGTCTAGCCATTTCCTTAGCAATAAAGGTAGCTGTAGAGGACACGGTTGAGTTCATTTCGACTAAGGCTCTATCAGTTTCTTTGTGAAGCCTTTCATTCACAGAGGTTCCAACCTCGTTAATTACAACTCTCATGGCCCCAGAGTTTTCACGCTAAGCCGCCAGATTGTGCTTTATTTCAGCATGTTGCCTCTCGAAGGCCTCTCTCATATTTTGTTGGACTCTTTGGTCCACAATTTTTGAATGTTGTTTGAGCATAGCTATAAAACTCTTATGAGAACGGATGTTAAGCCTAATGCATTCATCCTTTGGGATGTCATCATCGTCATCGCTTTCGTTGCCATGGCTATGACTTGGTTCTTCCCTTCGAGATACGGGACTTTGCTTAAGAGGCACTCAAGCATGGACCCAATTAAGGCTAAGCCTTCTGGTTCCTCATGGTCGAGGGCACTAGACCTCCTAGTTCTAACCATTGGCGAATGATCGACAATTACATCCTTGTAATCCACAATGGGCTAAAACGACGTTTCAGGCCTCCAACTGTGGTCGCGAAAAGACATGTTTGCTTTATTTTGTTTGCAGTTAAGTGTGATGTGGTCACCGTAAAATGAAAAACAAAACAAATGTGCAAAAAGACTCACCGCGACTAAGGAATAAGCCTAAATACTAACTGTACGTCTATGACCTAAACCACTCACCGTTTTCGAAGAAACGGTTGTGATATGTTAGTGTATCTAACTTCAATTATACCGCGAGTTCTACTTATGCTTCAATTAAGAAGACTTGGTTAAATATTTTTGTGAAATTTTTATGCACTTATTGACAGAAAAGTAAAAGATATGGACCTAACTCAAGTGGTAGTTACAGTGATGGAGCAGGGCCCACAGTCACCTTTTCACTTACACTTAAAAGTCAGGACTGGGTGGAGACAAACCCAAGAGCTCAGCAATCCACTTACAAGCCCGAGTTAGTTAGGTTTTTAAGTCTGGCACCCTTGACTTATAATAACTCGAATGAGTTTAGTTCTGACAAGATTAAGATGGAGCAAACTGTATTCAAGTCACCGGATTAGGACCAATGCAATCAAAGGTTGGCCATCAAAGCCCTAATCAATGGCGCGAACCTAAGTTCACCTGACTTATCAAGCAGTGAAAGTAGTGTTAAGACCAACGCAATCAAGGATCAAACCTTGGCTGTCAAACCCTTAAACTAAAGCCTCAAATCTCAACTTGTCAAATTATAGGAACAGATTAAAACTAGAAAGTCATACCTGAAGCCTAAGAAAATGTAAAACAATGAAGGTAAGTATAACAGATATCTATGTTAGGCTATGCCTAGTTAAGTATATGCTACTCCTAGGGAAAAAGCACAAATGTGTTGTACAAGAAAACTTAAAGAAGTTATGTGATGAGTGTGTGTACTCCTTTGGACTGATGCAGAGTCCTTTATTTACAAAAAACAAAAAATAACGGTTGCTCCTATTCATATGGCTACTTCACCCACTACTGGCCACATAGCTTCATCTTTGCACACCAATCTTCAATGAACGTGTCCTGAGTTCAGTATTGGAGGAAAATCCTTGGTGCCCACGTCTATCCTCTTGGATTGAGCTTAGTGCAAAAGAATCTAAGATTGCGCTCCAAGTAACTGTCTCGAGCCTGGAAACCACCTTCCTTGTATCCACCTATGGGTGAGGAATATATAGATTGGATAAGCTGTTGTTTGAGGTTGTGGCAAACCCTAATGAACAACCTTCCTTGTCTCCTTTTGACTCTATTTTTATTGGGTACCCTAACTGTGAATGGTTATCAGGGTCCACTAGTAACTTTGTAAGCAGTCGGGTGCAATAGTCATCACCCTCATAGCTTTTGATAAATTCATTAACCCAAGTGGGTTATACCACTGAAGTTGCCAAGGAGTGGCAAGATTCTTCATATCTCCTGGACAAGGCATCAGCAACAAAGTTCTCCTTGCCCTTCTTGTTAGATATTCTGTAATCAAGCCTAGAAGCTAATACATGCCTTTTAATTCTTCGCTCTAATAGATACTTGAGGACCTAATGATCTGTTTGATAACGAAACAGCCAACTTCTAGTTAATGTCTCCATTTGGCAGTGGACATGAGGATGGCCATAAATTCTTTTTCATGGGTGGAAAGACCCAAACTCTTAGGTCCAAAAGCCTTGCTTGAGAAAGCAATAGGCCTGCCTTGTTGCATGAGGAAAGCCGCCATACTAGTATCACATGAATCAGTCTCCAAAGTAAAGGGCTTAAAAAATTCAGGGAGTGGCAAGACCGAAGAACTAACCATTGTAGTTTTTAAGTTGTTGGAAGGCTGCATGAGCTTGAACTGACCAATTAAAACCTCCCTTCTTGAGCTAGTCAGTGAGGGAGTTTGCAATAGTGCCAAAATTTTGAACAAATTTTCTATTGTAGCCAGTTAGGCCAAGGCATTTAGGCCATGACACCATTTCTTCAATCTTGGCTAGATCTGTAGCCACCCCTTTAACTGTGATGATTTTGTCCAAGATACTCTATTTGGCTTTAGGCAAAGCTACATTTGGATCGTTTGGCAAAGAATTTGGTTTTTGAGAGTGCATACGACTGTTTGTAGGTGGGACAAATGAGAAGAAAGGGAAGGACTATAGGCAAGCATGTCATCAAAGAAAAAAGGGACATATTTTCTGAGATAAGGAGTAAAGTTCCATTCATCAATACTTGAAAAGTGGCAGGAACATTGGTAAAGTCAAATCGCATGACCTTGAACTCAAAGTGGCCATGGTGTGTTTGAAAAGCTGTTTTTCGAATGTCGGGTTCATGTACTCAAACCTAGAAGTATCCAGCCCTTAAGTCTAACTTCGAGAAGATAATGGCATCATGTAGATCATCTAGCAAATCATCTATATGTGATACTGGAAATCTATTTTTGATGGTAATGTCATTGGATTGCCCGTAGTCCACACAAAATCTCATTGTCCCATCCTTATTTTGAACTAGTAAGACAAGGAAGGCAAAGCAGGAACAACTAGGTTATATAGTGGTGTTTTCAAACATTTCTTTAACTTGTCTTTCAATTTCATTTTTTTGTAGCTAGGGGTATTAGTATGGTCTGATATTAATTGGTTTGGCATCATCATTTAGAAGAATATGATGGTCATTTGATCTGAGTGGGGATAAGCCTTTAGATTCTTGAAACACATCATCAAAATCATCTAAAAGTGATTGAATTACAATGGAATTGGCCTAGAATGTA
Source organism: Simmondsia chinensis (assembly GCA_018398585.1). Lineage (NCBI taxonomy): Eukaryota > Viridiplantae > Streptophyta > Magnoliopsida > Caryophyllales > Simmondsiaceae > Simmondsia > Simmondsia chinensis. The sequence goes on from JAGTTD010000001.1 coordinate 39,689,882, forward strand.
CCTGACTAGCCTCTTAACCATGCACAAGCATCAGTTTGGCAACAAAATACTCTTCCCTCTTGTTACAAAGACCTTGTAATTTCTTCCCACTTAGGAGCTTAAGGGAACCAGTCTCCGAAGTGCCAATAAGCTCTATTAATTTTCCATCCACGGAAAAGCTAAGCTTGAGATTGTTGAAATCAAAGGAAACTGGGCTATATTGTTTCATTCAATTTGCTCCAAAGAGCATGTCACTTCCCCTAATCTTCATAAGTCTAATATTGTAAGAAAAATGTATGATTTTGCATCTGCCATCTAGCCTTGCATGTTTGTCTACTTTCCCATTGGCAATTATGATGCCTAAAGGTGTGGTACCCTCCACATAAAACCCAACTTCCCTAGGATCTAAGAAACTATGTGTGCTTCCACTATTAATAAGTTGTGGCATATCTCGTATGTAGGTGCCCCAAAATCTTAAGAGTACTAGAGGATGCACCACCAGTAAGGGTATATACATGCACTTCTTTAGCTCTATCATCACAAACATCTATGAATTGTTCTTTCTCTACTACCTCCTGCTCACTATCAAATTTGGGGTTAGCGTCAAGATCAACAGCTTCCAGGCTATGAAGGTTTTGATTATCACAGTTATGGCCTGGCTAATATTTCTTATTACATTTGTAATAGAGGCTAGAGTTCTTTGGTAATTAGCTTCTAGTCCAGCTTTGTCTGGACCTAGATAAAGGAATGGGGTACTTTTGTGTGTTTTGGGAGTTAGGGTAGGAAAAGCATTAAAATTGGCTTTACGAAGGTTTTTAGCCTTCTTTAGTGATGCTTTTAAGGATTTGACAAACAGTTTAGCTTTGAAAAAGGTATCTGATAAGGATCTGGGTTTAAGGGCCGTGACTAAGGGCTATATCTCACCATCGAAGCCAAAGATGTAGGAGGAAAGGAAATAGCTGTCACTGAATGAACAGTCAATGGCCGACATTCGTGATCTACGTACCTCAAAACGCTCCTAATAATCTTGCAAAAACCGAGTTTGCCTTAATTTATTGAAGTTACTCACTATATCAGCCTCCTCATTATCCTCATACCTATCGTATAATTCATCAATAAATTCCTTCGAACTCAACTCACCTTTATCTACTATAAGGCCTTGGAGCCAAGTATCGGTCTTATCATCACGGTACACCCCAGCTACTTCTAGTTTCATTGACTCAAGAGTTGGGTAAAGAGAGAAAAACCTTTTACAACTTCAAACCCAACTCCTAGGGTTTTCTCCACTAAAAATAGGAAAGTCAATCTTGGCTTTGGGAACGAAGCCATTACCTCTACAAGAGCCTTCCATCTAACTGTTTTCTCCTCGTTCAGGTAATGATCCTAGAATTGGGGGTTTTCCACATTGCTTTGCCTAATGTTTGCCCCAGATTCTTGTGGTCGTGCCTCCACTTCATTACTCCTTACAAGAATCGCTGATTGGGAAGAGTTCAACACCAATTGTTGCATAAGTGTTAATATCTGTGTACTATTCTGCTGGATCACTTAAAGCAGCTGGTTGTTTCTTTCTACCCCAAGTTTTCGAGCTTCTTTAGCTTGCAGCTGCGATTCCATAAGCTTCTATTCCAGATCTTGGATTTGGCCTTTGAATTCTACCATTGTTGGGTTCTTTCATCCTCCAGCCAGTGTGAACCAGAATTAAGGCTTCAGAAGAAAAAAAATTTTGTGCCCAAGATCGAGTTATGATACCAAATGTCATGGATTAGCTTCCATGCAAACCATTTGATGAGAGAAATCAGGGTTTCGTGAAGAGAGAGAGGAAGAGAAGAGGAGATTTGGGGAAGGAGATGAAGCTCGAGAGAGAAAAGAGAGTGAGATTGAGTTAGAGCAAGGGGAAAGGAAATCTAGAGTATTACTAATTGGATAACAAGAATTACACCACGTCTTAGCTAGAGTTAACTACCTTAACCATTAATTGTTTAGTTAATTGTATTGGATAACAAGAATTACACCACGTCTTAGCTAGAATTAACTACCTTAACCATTAATTGTTTAGTTAATTGTAGCTAACCAAGTATTTATCTAACTAATTACATGGATTCCTCCCTCTACAATTACATTCTATGGTAGTAACCATGAAATTTTAACAAGGGTTTGCGATGTAAGAAAATTATCTCTTTTATACTTGGTTGATGGTTTATGATTACAATCGAGTATAGAGCCTTGCGGTTGAGAAGAGCTTCGATTGATTTGACTGCTAGTGATTTTTTTGGCAGGAGAAGAGAAGCTCTACAAGTCTTTTTGGGTATAATACCGTGAAAAATTCTAATTTTAAATGAAATTTAACTATGAATTTATTCATTGAATCATATGAGCATATACATGCCTGAAAGTATAGGATTCAATGACATAGAAGATTAAAAAAAAAAAAAAAAAAAAAACACACACACACAATAAAATAAAATGAAGATTAAAAGTATAACAAACCTGCAAACTTTGACTTGAGATTTGGTGATCTTCCTTATCAAATTTGCTCCAAATACGCCGAGTGGTGGATATGTGTACTGACTTATGTTAACAATTAGAGAGCATGATATACACACCATATCCACTCACATATATATCGAAATTGTCTCCCATCTTGTACACCACATGCTTTTACATAATTCAAACCATACAACAAAATTCTACATCACATATACATGATCAACCCTTCACATAGCGTAATCAAAGATGCTTTTTGAAAGTACAACTCAACCACAATCAAATTTCCTTAAAACAGACACATTCTCTATCAAGCATGCATCAATTTTTACATTACCACATCCCCTTAAACTTAATCATTCATATCAAACTTGTTAACTTACAACTTTAAAACTCCTTTGTCTCCCTTGATCTTCCTCCGGTGGCGGCTGAGTCCAACTTTTTGGAGCCTGAACTGCATCCCATTTGGTGACCTTCTTCTCATTTCCTTGAACATAAATTGTTTCTCCTTGTGAAAAACTCATCTTAGCCTCTGGGTTAAGGCCTGACATGGCCTTAATTACAACCCTATATGTCATTGCGAATGGGATCCCACCACTCTTCACATTCAAACTCAACACATTTAATCCATACCCTTCTTCCAGTGAAACCAAAAAATTTGGAGAACAATCAAAGTAAATCGGACCATTGCATAAATCTGTCTCCACAACGGCTAGTAATGAGTTTTTGAAATTCACGTGTCTGTTGTCCCTAAGGCACACAAGTATTGGGGCTTTTAGGCCTTCTCTTATTAAGGGTTTAATGGCTATCTGGACCAGACCCAAGTGCAAAAACTTGTACTTTTTGGCAAGCTTTCTGGGTTGACAAGGGCCGAGTAGGAGCAGGGTGGCATCTGGGTCAGCCGATGATGAAAATGTAACAGTACGCTGAAAATCTTTAATGTTGTAGTCTGGGAAGAGGTTGAATGTCTTTTTGTGGTAAATTTGGTTTATGGGTACTTTTGGATACTTCCAGTTATTGTGTGAGTTTGTTTTCTTGTCTCGAGCGCTGCTATGTCCTTCTTGGTGACTCGAAGCCATTTCCTTTCAATCTTTAAGGCACCTTAAAAATAATGTAAAACTTCAAGTTGCCTCAAAAGTATATTACAAAATATCATAATACATGATATTTAAAATTATGAGAAAGGGCGTTGATCAAAAAAATTTTAAGAGTACTTGCATATTAAATTTTTTTTTTTAATTCTTTTTTAAGGAATTTTCTACATCTACTTTGATTCAACTCTCATCAATAGTGTTTTCACATATTGACAAATAGTCGGAAAAACTCAATAAAATGCTTTTTTCATTCAAACTTTTTTTTTCCTACCCTTGACAGGCCTACATACAAATTTGATATGAGGTTAAGAAGGATTAATGATTACATAGATAGTTATTCATTATTATACTTTTCTTAATTCTATTTAGTTTACAATTAAAGTTTACTCCATTAAAAACTTTACTCTCATGTGTGCAATGGCCACAATTTCGGGGTAGGGGGGAGGGGATGGTTTCTTGTTTCGACAACTTGTTTTAGGGGGCGAGATTTTCAACTTGTTTTCGGATTATGGAAATTTTGGAGAGTGTAAAAAATATTCTATATATTTAAAAATTATTTTAAATTTTTAATAAAATATTATATTTTTATATAATGTAAGAATATTTTATATAATCACACAGTTATAAATATTTAATAAATATTTTAAGTATTTGAAAATAATATTACAATTGTATCAAATATATTTAAACATTGTAAAAATATTTTAAAAAAAATATTTCAAATGTTTTTAAAAATATTTAAGTACTGTGAATAATAGTTTAAATGCTTTAAATATATTATATAAATAAAAGAGTTTTTATTTATTTAGACAACAGACTTTCCTTCAATTTCTCAAAACCTAATCTTTTAATTAATTTTAATATATAAGGGTAGTAAGAAGGGTTATTTACAATTTAATACTCCTAAATTTTTTAAAATAATAAAAAAATTTTGACTTTTTTAATTATTAAAAAGTTCCTAAATTTTTATCGTACCAATAAAAAGGCCCCTTTCAAGCGTGATGTCATTTTTTATCGACAGAGTTGACATAGCAATTGCTTTTTTTTATACTACAATACAATGACCTAAAGTACACTTCAACATTCTTATTATTACTTTAAAGGAACAGGAACATACCTAGTGCCTCAAGAGCTCCGGCCTATGCAGGGTCTGGGAGGGGCAGATGTACGCAGCATTCCCCCTTTAAGATGTTAATCTGAAGAGAGGTTGTTTCTCAGTGCCCTCAACCTAAGGGTGAGGACTTTCTAGGAGGTCACCCATTCTAGTACTACTCTTGCCCAAACACGCTTAACTTCGGAATTCTAATGGGATCCGGTGAAGGCGTGCTAGTGCCCTCTTTGGTTATTTTTATTATTACTTTATAAGCACAAAATTCGAGATATTTTGTTATGTAGAAGCTATCAATTTCACTTAATTTATTTCGAAATATGATTATTAAATGATATTTTTTGTCATTTTACTGTAGTATTAATGAAAACACGGCTGTCACATCAGCTCTATCGACTAAAAATAACATCATCAAGTCAAAGAGAAGTCTTTTTTATTAATACGACAAAAACTTAGGGACCTTTTTATTAATACGGCAAAAACTTAAGGGCCTTTTTAATAATTCAAAAAGGTCAGAGTCCTTTTTATTATTTTAAAAAATGTCGAGGTAGTAAAATGTAAATAATCCTATTAAGAACTTGTAAGGATGGAAAAATATTTTTAAAATTTCTATCAATAAGATTTAAAAAAGATATATAATAACAACAATAATATTTTACTGGTGCTTGTGGTATATGGGTTGCCACATGGGCCAGGGTTTAATGGACAACTGGATTCCGCGTTAGCAAAATCTATAATAATATTTTGACAAAAATTATTTTTCAAATTACTTTAATAAATTAGAAGCTAAAAATACACAAGATCAAGAATTATTTTTAAAAAATGTTTAAAAAAATTTGGAATAAAATTGAAAATCTAATATTTTCTTAAAATTAAAAAATCCACTTTTCGTTAAAAAGTTTATTCAATCTACCTATATTGTAAGAGTATGAGAAAACTTAAATCAAAAAGTAAAATTATTGTTTTTAAAAATATTACGTTTTTATATATCTATTTTTTAAAGATAAAATATAATCCGAATAATTTATATGAAAAATATAGAAAGACCCTTAAATTTTGCAATTAAACACAACACACCTCTTTTACTTTCAATTTCATAAAATAGTCCTCTGAACTTTATAATTAAACACAATACACCTCCTGCACTTTTAACTTAAGAGAATAGGCCCCTAAACTTTATAATTAAATACAATATACCCTCTATACTTCCAATTTAGTCCTTGAATTTTATAACTACACACAATTCACCCTCCTAACATTATTACTAAATATAAAACATCTCTTGGACATTAATAAAATTAAAATTCAAAAAAATGAAATTCAAAAAATTTAAAACAAATTATGAAAAAATAATTTTTTGGAAAAATTTTGAAAAAATATAGCAATATTTTTTAACTTTGATTTTTTCAAATTTTGAAAAAAAAAATTTAGAATTTATTTTCAAATTTTTAATTTCATACTATTTTCAAAATTTAAATTTATTAATTTAATTTTGGAATTTATATTTTTAAAAAATTATATTTTATCTTATAGCATTTTTTATGAAAATTTAGAAAAATGTTTTATTATCTTCCTAAATTTAGTATGTTAATACTATAATTAATTTAAAAATTATTTTGTATAAATATTAAAAAATCATTTAATGTTTTGCTAAAAAAACATAAAACTCCAGCCTTTCACCCCTCTTTTACTTTCAATTTCATAAAATAGTCCTTGAACATTATAATTAAACACAATACACCTTCTGCACTTTTAACTTCAGAGAATAGGCCCCTAAACTTTATAATTAAATACAACACACCCTTTATACTTCCAATTTAGTCCTTGAATTTTATAACTACACACAACTCACCCTCCTAACATTATTACTAAATATAAAACATCTCTTGGACATTAATAAAATTAAAATTCAAAAAATGAAATTAAAAAAATTTAAAACAAATTATGAAAAAATAATTTTTTGGAAAAATTTTGAAAAAATATAGGAATATTTTTTAACTTTGATTTTTTTCAAATTTTGAAAAAATTTTTTTAGAATTTATTTTCAAATTTTTAATTTCATACTATTTTCAAAATTTAAATTTATTAATTTAATTTCGGAATTTATATTTTTAAAAATTTATATTTTATCTTACAGCATTTTTTATGAAAATTTATAAAAATGTTTTATTATCTTCCTAATTTAGTATGTTAATACTATAATTAATTTAAAAATTATTTTGTATAAATATTAAAAAATCATTTAATGTTTTGCTAAAAAAAACATAAAACTCCAGCCTTTCGTTATAAAATCTCTTATCTTTTGAATAAAAGTAGACAATCGTTAATTTTTGCTTGATATATTTTTTAATTTTAAATTTATTAATCTAACAATTTTCAAGTTAAAAAAAATATTATTACATTTTTCTAAATTGTTTTTGCATAATTTGTTTTAAATTTTAAATTTATTAATGACTAAGCGGTGAGTTATGTTTAGTAACAAAATTTGGAGGGCAAGTTGTGTATAATAACAAAGTTCAAGGACTATTATTTGAAGTTGAAAGTGTAGGGAATGTATTATGTTTAATTGTAAAGTTCAAGAGATGTTATGCTTAATAACAAAGTTAAGGGGGCTAATTTATGAAATTAAAAGTATTAGGAGGTATGTTGTATTTAACTAGAATGTTTAAGGGGCTATTTTATAAAATTGAAAGTTTATGGAATATGTTGCATTTAATTAAAAGTATTAAGAGGTATGTTGTGTTTAACTATAAAATTTAAGTGGTTATTTTATGAAATTAAAAGTTTAAGGAATATATTGTATTTAATTATAAAGTTCTGGGATCATTTTGTATTTTGTCCTAATTTATATGAGAAGAAATTCAGAAGATAAGAACATACTTATAAAAGAAAAGCATAAAAAACTAATTTTTGAAAGGAATTTGAAACAAACTTCAAAAATAATACGTAATACCTTTTCTTTTGGTTCAAACAGAACATATTACCTTTTCTTTAATTTTTTTTTTTCAAATTAATAAAACATAGAACAAAATAATTTTTTCAAACTTTTTAAGTTTTATCCCTTTTTATTTTCTAAGTTTATCAATCTAATTAAAATCTTTTGAAAAAAAGGTGTCGTATTTGATCTTATAAATAGAATAATTTTTGGATAAAATGACAACAAAACCCCTTATTTTATTTTATTTTCCTAGGAGAAAAAAATATCTTCTTAAATTTAATGGGTAAATGATTAGAAAAACTTGAACTCACCATCAATTTAAGGGATTAGGGTAGAGTTATTGGAAAAGTCTAGGTGTAAATGTTTGATTTTTTTGGGCAATTTCTATTTTTGTATCAATATAGAGACATTTTCTATAATTTAATCTATTTTTTAAATCAAAAAATTTTCTAATAAGAAGTTTCTTCTCCTAGTCTAATCAATCATCCTTTTTAATAATTACATAATCAAGACAAAAAGGGTATCATATACTATTAAAATTAGTTTTGCTTTCCCAAGCATATGAACATTGACACTTGTAGCATATAATGTAACATTGATATAGTCTATGTACTCAAAAAAAAAAAAAAAAAAAAAAAAAAAAAAAAGGAACAAATTTGTATAGTCTCCTGTCCCCCCAAAAAAAAAAAGGAACGTTTTATATAGTCTCATACATTAAATTGCGTAACAATACTAGACCAATATATATATATATATATATATATGATAGATATTTAGGTTGTGATTGGTTAACATATGAATTAAATTCTTATGAGAAGTTAAATTTTTCTAAAATTTAATTTCTTTGTCAACTTTACAGAAATTATGTGTTTATATTTGGGTGACCGAATGTGAAATAAAATTTTCAAGTTATGATATTATTTTCTAATAAACAAGCTATCATTTAGCCACATATCCTTTAGTTTTGCACTCCCTTCAAGTATAAACTAGAGACAGTTAAGGCACATAATTTAACTAAGATTTTGAAAGAAGTGGCTTTTTTTGTTTTTTCTCATGGTAAGTGAATCTTTTTTTTTTTTTTTTTTTTTTTAAAGGACATAGATTGAAATAAAATCTCTCCCCAGTTGTATATTTTACATTTAATATTATTCATCAACTCTAGTTATCATATTAAAAAAAAAAAAGAACAAAGAAAAAAACATACCTGGTATGAGAGATGTCACTGGCTGATGCCCCTTTGGAGTTGGCTTCCTCCCGCGGCGTCAACTTAAATAATGGAGACAAGTTTCTCTTTTTCCTTATAATAATTAGAGATAAAATTACAGTATGAAATTATTTTATCAAATGAATTAATCCAACTTTTCAAATCTACTTTTTGAAAAGTACTCTTACCATAACATAGTTTAGTATTTGGTTAAATCATTTTAAAAGTATTTTTTATGTTTTTATTATTATTTTAATTGTTTTATTTTCTAATAGCAAGTGAGTCATTATGATCCTATCTAAAACAGATAAGAATCTTAATTTTTCATTTCAAATTTTCCTTTTAGTCTCTAATTTTTTTTATTTTTTTTTTCCATTTGCTATTTGGAAAATTTGTGTAAGAGTGAAAATTTGTTAATATTTTTCCTACATAAAAATAGAAAAATGAGGCCAAGTGACCTTGATTTTCAATTTTATAAAACATGAAATTATAAGTTATACCCGAAAATCTAAGAACCTGATGATCCGATTTGAACCTGATCCAAACAAATAGGGTAAGCAACTCGAAAACGACCGATTTGAGTTATTTGATTTGTCAAAATTTGGATATTAGTTCAAGTAGAAGTACTACTTTGGAACACATAATTTTAAAGCATACCATCCAGTCATAATGATGGATCAAATGCATAGAAAAAGATTAATTTATTGTTAAAATAGAACATAAATATATAACTATTGATAATACAACAACAACAATCTTAGTGCCTCAAGGGCTCCCGCTTACACTGGGTCTGAGGGGGTAGGATGTACGCAGCCTTATCCTATCAGGATGAGACCTTAACGAGAGGCTTTTCCAAGGACCCTCAACCTAATAGATAACTATTGATACAATATATTTAATTATTCAAGATGCTAACTCATATGGTTTATTATACGTTATCGACCTTAAATTTCATACCATTCACTCCAACTTGGTGCTATAAACCAGGAAACATTCAGATACGTAATATTAACAGTATAATAATAATTTGCAATCAAGTTATTACATACTATGGAACTGATAGTAAGAGTCCAAGGTTTTGAGAGGAAAAAAAATAGAACAATGGAGTGAAGAAGAAAAAGAGAATGTTGGAGTGAATAAATAGAATGAGGATGGAGCTTAGAATAAGAATAGAATAGGAGGAAACCTACAGCAGACATGGAGGTAAGAAAATTTTAGAACACATGATGTAGCGCGTAGTTAAAGATTTAGGGAAACAAAAAGGTTCAACGGTTTTTTTTTTTAATTTTATTAATTCGTTAATAAAATAAAGAAGAAAGATAGACTCGATTTCTCACAACATGAAAAAAGGAGAAATAAGGGCTCGATTTCTCACAACCCGAGAAAGGAAGAAATAAGGTATTTTTCAAAATAATTCTAAACTTCGATCCTGAACAACCTAGAGTCCTCTTGTATATATAGAGTAGCTATTTATCTCTAAGTAAAACACTAAAAGATAAATATAATACGAGAAGATAAATATAAATACTAAAGATAACTAAATAAATACTAAAAGATAAAAATCTGAGAATATAAAACTAATCCTAACTAACTCTATCTCCTAATCAAACTCTAACTCTTACCGTGTTCAATCTCGTACCGCGTACCAGAACCCTCCAAGTTGTACTCGCCATCTATTAAAGTTTGATTAGGAGATAGAGTTTAGTTAGAATTGGTTTGATTAGGAAATAGAGTTTAGTTAGGATTAGTTTGATTAGGAGATAGAGTTTGATCAGGAGATAGAGTTTTCATGATCCAAGTTTATAATTATTTTGAAGAATACCTTATTTCTCCTTTTCTCGGATTGTGAGAAATCGAGCATTTGTTTCTCCTTCTCTCAGGTTGTGAGAAATCGAGCCCTTATTTCTCCTTTTCGCGGGTTATGAGAAATCAAGCTTATCTTTCCTCTTTGTTTATTAGCAAATTAATAAAATTAAATGGAATGCCATTGAACCTTCCTCTTTTTCTCAATCTTCTACTACGCGCTACGCCAACATAATTTTGTAACCGTTTTTCAAAATTTTCAAAGGTGTAGGGATATCTTGAAAACTGTTTTCCAACTTCTCCTGTATCAAATTGGGCTTTTGAACAACCTTTTTGAGTTTTCTAGAAACTTTTCTATCTCTAAAGGATCCCTATTTGTTTTAAAAAGTTCTTTATTTTTTCTTTTTTCTTCGTGTGCAACTAGGAGAAACTTAGAGCCTGTTGATAGATGAAAATAGTTTTCTTTTTTCATTTTCAGTTTTTTTTTTCATCTCTAATTTTCTTTTTTCGATTTTACAATATAGAAAACTGAAAATGAGTTCAAATGTTCTTGTTTTCAATTTTCTAAAAATGGAGAATGAACATAAGTAATAGCCATAAATCCGAAAATCGAATAATACGACTCCAACCCGGTCCGAACAATAATGTCATTAATTTCAAAGTTGAAAAATGATATGCCTAAGTAATACCTGTAAATTAGTTAAATACTATGAAAAAAGGAGTACTTTACTGCAGTCTAAACTTACAACAATGTAACTTCTACTCTCCCGATTGGTATAATTGTTCCATAATTGATCGGTAATTGCTTGCCAGACCTCGCTTGTTTGCATTTTTTGGAACCTATCCACCTCTATGCCCTCCTATACAATGAGAATATCGTTCTCATTAGGGACCACCCCATCTTCTTTGCCGTGTGAAGTAAATAATGTATCTGCTCTATCTTTTATTCAAATAAAAGTATGTAATGTATAACCCAGTATAGGAATCAACTTTTGTCGTTTCAGTGGATAGTTCGATATCTCTTTCAAATTTGGTAACCTAGCTTTAAGTACCCCAAAAACTCGCTCTAACATATTTTCAAAGGTAAGTGTCTATAGTTAAACAACTTGCATGATCCTCTTATGTGTCCTTGCCTTGAAAATCATTTATAGCTTTTAAAATTGAGAATTTAGCCTTAAATACTCTAAAATCCTTTGCATAAGAGGAAGAGGAGTAGACGAAGGTATATAGAAAAATATCATAAAATGAGTGAGTAATATGAAAATGTGAAGGAAGTAGGGGAAAAGTTAAAAAATAAGGTCCCAATTTTGTGAAAATAATTTAGAAAACAGTGAAAAACTATTCTCCAAATTTTTGAAGGAATGAGAAAAACTAGAAATTTTTTTCCAACTTTCCCAATTAAAAAACTGAATTGTTGAACAACTTTTACAATTTTTCAATTTTCAGGGAAATATTTTCTAAAAAATTAAAAATTCTTTATGATCAAACAAGCATTTATTTTTTTACTTTTTTTTAAAATCAATTTTATTATCATTTAATGCTTTTATATGTTGATCAAATGCTTAAAAAATGAATAAAATATTTTTAGTTGTTAAAAATATTTTAAATTTTGATTTTTGTCTTACACCGATTGTTATCGAGAGTTTGGACGGCGACTTTAGTACGTGGAAAGATCACCCAGCATATCAGCTGCTGCTTCGTGTAAAACACCTTTTAATTATTGAAATTCCCCATCCCTTCTTCATTGCGTCCTCACATAATAAGTAATATCATTTTGCTATATTTAATATATTAATGGTTTTGTTCATATGCTTTGGAAACAAATTTTAGTCCAAAAATCACATTGGTTTTAATAAAATAGAACAAATAACAGTATGTATAATTATAAAATAAGTCTATCATATAACTTTTCTTCACCAAATGTTCTGTTCATGTGTGAAATGACAAATACAAAGGATATGTTGGATACACCAACAAGCAACAATAAGTTTTACACAATTATTTAGACTATTTTAATAAATACATATCAGTTCTGGCCTCAAGTTATTTTACAAAGATTGTATACTAAAAATTTAATATGCTAAATTTCAAGATAATAATATAATTTACCCTAATAGTTATGTATACCAATATAATTAATACATAAATAAATATTTATAATATTTGGTAAGACTTACCAAATTTGAAATAAAATCATTAATTTAAATTTTATAATTTAACTGCTCATACATATTATATTTGAATATTATCTTCTATAAATTATATTATAACTCTCACGATTATATTTATTATCTCGGTAGTTGTGATTCCATCAATTATATAAAGGTTGTTGCTATTACCCGGAGACAATAATTTTATTATGCCAATAATATTATCTTATATAAATCCACTTCATTAAGTTTATGAACCCGCTCCTAATCTCTGATCCGCACCACCCCAAAAAAAAAAAAAACCACTCCTAATCTTGTTGGTCGGAAAGTTAGGACTAAAAAGGAACTCTAGAAGCACTATAAAGTTATTATTAAAAAATTAGTTTTTTTTTATTTATGAGTAATAATATTTTAATCTAAAACATTTTTTAATTCATTTAAAAAATAAAGATTATCTTCTATTTATCTTTTACAATAAAAACAAAATTTAAATTTTATTTAAAAATATTCATGTGATTCAAAATACCAAAGTTAAGCATGCTTGGACGAAAGCGGTACCAGGATGGGTGACCGCTTGGGAAGTCCTCACCCTCAGGTTGGGTACACTTGGAAACAGCCTCTCTTCAGAGGTAATACCCTGAAGGGAGAAAGCTGTGTACATCAGCCCCTGGACCCTGCTTAGGTGAGAGCCCTTGGGACACTGAGTATGTTACTTTACTACATCGATTTTTCTATTAAAAATAATCTTACTTTAAAATAACATGAATAAACATGTACTTGTTACATTATTTATAGAAAGTTATTATTGATAAGATAAAAATTATTATTATCAAAAAATAATGTAACTGACAAATAATAATGTCATAAAATTACTAACAATTAATCTAAAAATAATTCAACTATATGTCAATATATTAAAAAATAATCTAACTTTATTTTCAAACCAAAAAATAACTCAATTTTAACTTTTCTACCAAAAAATAATCCAGCTCTATTTTCTAATAAAAAATAACACAACTCTAACTTTCTACCAAAAAATAATACAACTCTAACTTTTTTACCAAAAAATAATTAAATGTAAAATTAATTTAAAAAATGCCGAACTGATGGCTAAGCATGGCGTGTGATATGACGCTCCGATAATATATTTTTTCTATGTGTTTTTGGTTTGCCATGATTTCTTTTATCACATAGCCAAACTAAACATACATTTTTTCGATAATTGAGTACAATCCTAGAAAAAGGCAACATCCCAAGGGAAAGAACAAGCAAAACAACCGAGGAATACAACCAAAGAACTAGGGCTGCAAATGAGCCAAGCCGAAGAATAGCTTAAGGGCTCGGTTTGGCTTGTTAACTAAATGAAACCAGCTTGATATTGGTATCATTTATCTGATCGAGTTGCATATCTATGCTCGCTCAGCTCGTTTACCACAAAGAACAAGCCAAACCAAAAATACGCTGAAGAAAAATATACTATTGAAGTATCGTAATTCAGTATTTTAAAATCAAATTTTTAGAATTGGGTTATTTTTAGATTAATTTTAGAATTTGATTATTTTTGGGTAGAAAAGTTAGATTTTGATTATTTTTTGGTTAGAAAATAGAGTTAGATTATTTTTTTATATATTGATATATAATTAGATTACTTTTAGTTTAATTATTGTAAAGTTATTCTAAAGAGTACCATTTTCTCTAGCACCGACAGTTATGTCCAACAATATTATCCTATCCACAAGTCCCTTTCTCTAAAATGCCCCTCCCATGCCAAGTGTAAAAGTATTAACCGCATACTTAAATTTTAATTTTAAGACCTTGTTTGATATGTAGGTAGTAAATATGAAAAGTGAAAATTTATATGGAGTATATATTTGCACTCTTATTTAGTTAGTAAAAGTTAGCTAGAGTTGAAAAAAAAAAAAAAAAAAGAGACTTAGTTAGAAGTAAAAGATTAGGTACCATACAATAGAGGACACCTCGCGAAAATCAATTAGTTCTCCGCCATGGCCTAATGGAACCCTGACAACACATCACACCAAAGCAAAAACACTCCAGCATCATGATTTCTACTTTTTGTCCACATAGAAAAAACAACTATCCAGTATGCCTAGTCTTTTTCGTACAAATTTTTATTTATTATTTTATTTTATAAAATAGATTTTAAAAATACTTTTTCCTCATTTGTAATTTTATATTTTAGTTTTCGCATAATCTAAAGAAAAAAAATTTTAATAGAAAGGCAAAAATAAGAAAAAATTTATTTTTGAAACTTGTTTTTATGTTTCAAAAATCAAAAACTAAGTACACAATGATGGAAGATTTTGTACTCCTAACATAAATCTCTCACGGATGAACTAAAAGAATATGCATCCCCTGGCAGGAATCCCATTATAAATGTGTGAAAACCGTACATTTTTATTTCACACCTACCACTTAAATTATATAAACATTAAGACTAAGGAATTTTGTGATCTTTTAATGAATAAGACTTTGTACAACATCAACAAATCAATTATTCAAAAAATTTTCTATCAGATAACGCTAATGATTTGCACTAACACTTCTTATTGACCATGGTGTAGGCAAACCAACTTAACCATTAATACCATGAGGACACGCCACAAGGCCCAATAAAGGGAGAAGGCACGTGCACCCTTGTCATCACATGCTCACATCTACCCAACCAAAAATCATAATATTAAGCAAACGTGTGCAAATAAGTCAAGATGGCTCGTGTGAACTTGCTATGCTCATAAAGATTAGCTCATTTAGAGTTTAAACGGAGTGTAAACAAGCTTAAATGATTTAATATTTGTCTAACTGTGCCCAAGCAAGTTAAGCTCAAGCCTTAATAGTTCAATTAAGCAGCAACAGATCCACATTTGGAGCCCACCCTGAATGGATAATATTTTATATGCAAGCTAGCCTCGTAATTGACGAAGGCGGGATCGATTCCTGACTTGTGAAGTGTCATGATCCGAGATTAATCTCGAATCATGAGCTAGGGATCAAGATCAATTAAGATCTTAATCTAGGAGGAAGAGATGTAAAATAAGAAAAGAAAGGAAATATCTCAAAGAGATAGTTGTAATTTTTGTTGAATAATCCTCCATTACACACTAGCATCCCTTTTATTCTTCAACTAATACAATGCAATGCCTTCTAACTGCCTTAACTGACCTGAACTAGCCTTGGCGCCAAAATATCTAAGTAAGCATATCTCCTACTTACACAATTCAAGCTTATGCTAAGGACTTACTACTTAATACATCAATATTATTCTAATTACAATCTTTCATAAGCCCCCATCCATAGGAATCATGACATGAGGCTAATATCATTTTGGGACATTAAAGAGTCGGTTCCCAAAATAATACTGAAAAATAAAAAAATTAAAAAATAAAGCTAAAAAATAAATATTTACCAATCTACTGTTGAACCGCGTTTTATAAGCGCGGTTATATTAAACCGCGTTCAAAAAACGCGGTTATAGCTAAAAATAACCGCATCAAAAAACGAAAGAATATGTAAAGAATAAACCACGTTTATTAAACGCGGTTTACTTAACATAAACCGCATTTAGTAAACGCGGTTTACTCTTACATAAACCGCGTTTAGTAAACGCGGTTCACTGTGGCATAAACCGCTTTTATAATGCAGCGGTTATTAATATAAATAACAATATAAATAACAAACTAATAGATATATATAAATAACGAACTACTATATAAAAAATAACATAAATAAAACATAAATTAATGTTCAAAAAAAATGAAACATAAGTAAATATTACCGTCATATATTTCGCTGCTACTAGCTGCTAGCCGAGCCTCGTGCTCCTTTTTCCTTTTACATGTCAATACATTATGTCATTTTCTCTTACAGAACCCACGTGTGACCCTTCGTGTATAGTCATTCGCATCCATTTCATTTTGAATTCGTTTCGAGCGTGGGCGTCCTTGACTTCAAGATCCATCCTTTACAATTACGTGACGCGGTTTAGTTTCAGAAGAACCGCGGACGCTGTTTAGTTTCATATGAAACGCGTCTTTAAGACGCGTTTTATAACAAAAAAATATGTTCTCGTAATTCGGTTATTTTTGGAGTGAACCGCGTTTTATAAACGCAGTTCAACAGTCGATTGGTAAATATTTATTTTTTGGCATTATTTTTTTTATTTTTTTATTTTTTAGTATTATTTTGGGAATCGACTCCAGATTAAATTACAATTCTATCATTACTGGAGCCTTTTTTGTGTATATATAATTCGGTATGCGTTAGTGGTCTCACTAGCTTTTGTGTAGGTATGCACTTAATTTACTCATATGCACTCTTAAAATTTTTAGTTTGTTTACAAATTACTCAAATTTTTTTAACCATTTTAACTCTGTGACTTATATTGTATACATCGTATCTTTATACTATTATATTTATGCATCAATACTTGTTTAAGTTTATTCTGATATTTTATTTACAGGAAAAATATGTAATATCTTTTATGTAATGGTTGAAAACTAAATTTTAAAATTTGGATTTACTATTTAAAACTAATTTTATTTTATTATGTGTATCAATAATTATTACTTTTCCTTATATATATACAC
Source organism: Simmondsia chinensis (assembly GCA_018398585.1). Lineage (NCBI taxonomy): Eukaryota > Viridiplantae > Streptophyta > Magnoliopsida > Caryophyllales > Simmondsiaceae > Simmondsia > Simmondsia chinensis. Next base: position 39,707,246 of record JAGTTD010000001.1, read on the forward strand.
ACGTGTATGTGTGTGTGTTTATTGTATGGGTGGACAACTTAAATAACATTATCTTAAAAATTTCTTTTATATTTATGATTGATTGAGAGCTAGGTTTTGACTACAAATAAAAATATAGAAAAAATCTGCAACTAATTAATTCAAAGAAGTGAAAGTGAAATTAATTTTTAATTCAAGCTCACCCTCAATCAAAATCCTAAATCCGATGTTGTTCCCACAGGAGACATGGCTGGAGGAGGCTGACAATGAGTATAATTCTTAGTATTAGATTAGTACATAATTATTAGTTATTTTTGTGTTTATCCTTTTAATTTTAAGTTTTTTATTCTGGGTAGATTAACTCATTTATTTAAGAAATATGAGACCTAGGGTTTTAGCCACTCAATTTCCAATATTTTTGTGTGTTCTTCTTAATTCTCAGGTTGTGAGAATTAAGTTGGATTTTTTCCTTTATTGTCTTAATTTTTTTAGCAATAAGAATGTAAAAGAAGGAGGTGAATCTTTCGTTTCAAAATTTTCCTTGTCTCACTGTATCAGTTAGTATTAGAGCTCAATACATCTTCTGAGATGGCCCATGGGCGATAGAGGCACACCATCATTGGAGATGTCTATGAGCGAGATTTTCAACGTCAGGTCGAGAGGATATTTGAGGATGTGGAGGAGAAATTTTGAAAAATTGAACTATGTTTGTTTCAATTGGGAGTGAATCCCAACCAAGCACCGGTGGCTCAGCCTCAAAACCCACCGGTAGGGGGCGGAGAGGAAGAAACGGACAAAAGTTTCCTCAATCCGTTTCTAGAGGTTGAAAACAAAGGGTGGAGTGTGAGAAGGGCTCAACCGATTACCGGAGCTTCTAATTTTGATGATCAGAGGTGGGAGTCCGGGCTTCGAATTGAAATTCAGAAGTTTGCTGGTGGGGCTCAACAAGAGGAATTCTGGGATTGGCTAGCTGCGGTGGAGGAAGTGCTTCAGTTCAAGGAGGTCTCGGAGCACAAACATGCTCCGTTAGTTGCTACTCCATTACGAGGTAGGGCCACTACCGGTGGTAGCAGCTGAAGTATTCCCGGCTTCGGCAGGGAAAATCGAAGATTAAGACGTGGGAAAAGATGAAGAAGCACACGCGGACCACTTTTTCCTCACAATCATGCCTTCAGAGCTTGTGTCAGGGTTCTTGATCTTTGGAGGAGTATACAGCGGAATTCTATTTTCTAGTCGCTAGGAATGACTTGGTGGAATTAGAGGAGCAGCTGGCGAACAAGTATGATGGGGGGTTGAAGGAGTCTATAGGTGTTAAATATGTTTAACATCTTTTCAGTCTTGGAAGCACACTAGAGGGCCTTGAGGGTTGAGAAGCAACAGAGGCGAAGTCAAGCTGGCAGTACTTGGCACACCTAGAATAGAGGGCATGATCAGGTAAGGGTACCTCCCAATCGAGGCGTTTAGGTGAAACCGGTATTCGCCAACACTGGCAAACAGGTTAATTGGGACTTAATGGGTGGTACGCGACCTTGTTGTTTGAAGTGTAGAGAGATGTGACACCATGCTGAGCAAGGGTTTGTACAACAAGGGACACCATGCTATGGATGGCGTGGTAATTGAGGAGGGGGTCCAAGATGAATTGGCATAAAAGAGGACGCTATTGCAGGTGACAAGGGCCACTTACTCATGATTAGGCGAGTCTGCTTTGCACCTAAAAAAGCAGAGGGAGACAGTTGGTTGCGGAATAAAATCTTTCAAATGACATGTACTATTGGTGGAAGGGTGTGCCGCCTAATGATGATTCGAGTAGTTGCGAGAATGTTAACTCCAAGTAGGCTGTTCGGAAGTTGAGGTTGAAGACGAAGGAATATCCAAACCCATACAAGCTATCTTGGATCAAGAAAGGAAATCATGTAACTATTTCAAAACGATGTCAGGTTAATTTCTTTATTGGGTTGAAGTATCGGGATAGAGTTTGGAGTGATGGTGATGAACATGAATGCATGCCATCTATTACTTGAAAGCCTATGGCTATTTGATAGAGGTTCCACCCATGACGGGAGGAAGAATACTTATAGCTTTATCTTTGAGGGCATGAAGATCATCTTATTGTCCAAAAGGAATGAGGCGCCATGAGCATTAGTAGCTGAGAATTCCAATCTACAAGGCATGGTCATGTTCTCCAAGGAGGTCTGCAGAGTAGGGTTGTGTTTATGTTGATTGGGAAAGCGAGTAAGGCGGAACACGGAGAGATGCCGAGTGAGGTTTTGGATCTGTTGAGGAAGTTTGCTGACACAATTTTGGAGGCGTTATCGTATACATTACTGCTTTAGAGGGACATCCAACACCGAATTGATCTTGTGTTGAGAGCTTCCTTATCGAATAGGTTGCATTATCAGATGAGTCCTGCAATGCATAAGGATTTATAGCGCTAAGTTGAAGAGCTACTCGCCAAGGGATTTATTCAGGAGACTTTAAGTTTATGTGTAGTGCCTGCTCTGTTGACGCCAAAGAAGGACTGAAGTTGATGAATATGTAGAGACAGCAGAGCCATCAACAAGATCACGGTATGTTACCGATTTTCTAATCCTAGATTGGATGACCACTTGATTAACTACAGATTGCACAATATTCAGCAAATTAGACCTAAAGAGCGGGCATTTCCAGATCTGCATCTCACCAAGAGATGAGTGGAGGACCGCCTTCAAGACTCGGGAGAGATTGTACAAGTGGCATGTGATGCCATTCGGGTTATGCAATGCGCCTAGCAAGTTTGCCCCATTCATGAACCAAGTTCTACGGTCGTTTATTGGGAGGTTTGTTATTGTCTACTTTGACAATATTTTAATTTATAGCCAGAGCCAAGTTGAACTCTTGGAACACCTTCTACAAGTATTAAACACCTTAAGAGAGCAATACTTGCTCGTTGCTCTAATGAAGTGCAAATTCATGAAGGACCGAGTGACTTTGCTTGTGTTTGTCATGTCCAAGGATGAAATAGTGGCTGAGGGAAGATTGAGTCAATCCAGAATTGGCTAAAACTAAACTCGATAAGGTAGCTTCAATGGTTTGGCTTCTTTTTATTGGAGGGTTGTGCCAAGCTTCAGCTCTATAATGGCGCCAATCACGGATTACAGGAAGGGGAATACCTTTACTTAGACTCTGGAGGCAGTTGGCGGTTTCAAGGAGGAAAAGCAAAGGTTGACCACAGCACCAATATTAGCCTTAACGGATTTCCAAAAGGCATTCGAGTTACATACAGACACCTCCAAAGTTGGTATTGGGGCAGTGCTCAGCCAGGAGGAGTGTTTTATAGCATACTTCAGTGAGAAACTTGGTCGAAGTAAGTTGAACTATTCAACTTATGTTGTTGAGTTTTGTGCAATGGTGATAGCGTTGAGGCATTAGAATCTTATCTGGCCAACAAGGAATTCGTGTTGTATTCGGATAATGTTATACTAAAGTACATCAATAGCCAAGACAAACTTTTTGACTGACGTGCAACAAGGGTGAGTTATCTCTAACTCTTTCACTTCATGATCAAACACAAGTCTGGTGCATTGGACAAGGTTGCTGACGCCGTGAATAGGCAAACTTTGATTATGACTAGTAGCAGAAGTTTGGTACTTTGTTTTGACAAGTTGGTGAAAAATACAAGGACAATCTCGCCTTTGGGGAGATTTGGCAAGAAGTTCAAACCGAGTTTGCACCAGGTTATTCGATTTGTGGCGGATTTCTCTTTAAGGGGAATCAACTGTGCATTCCCAACTCGAGTTTGTTACTTCAGATCATTTAAGAAAAGCACAATGGACTCATTAGAAGAGACAAGATGCTCAAGCTGGTGAGCATTACCTAGTATTGGCCTTTGATGTGAAAGAAGATTGAGTGGTTTGTCCAAAGGTGCCCCATTTTTCACATATTAAAGGGTGGCATGTCGAACATAGGTTTGTATCTACCATTATCGATTCTGAGTCAACCTTGGGTAGATATTAGTATGGATTTCATGCTGGTGTTACTGAGGACACAAGGAGGTATTGACCCAATCTTCATTTTTGTGGATTGATTCTCCAAGATGGCGTACTTCATGGGTTGCAAGAAAGCTGCCGATACTATACATGTGGCTCACTTGTATGTGCAAGAGGTTTACAAGCTTCATGATTTGCCAGCTAGCATCGTCTCGGATAGGGATGTGCGTTTTGTGAATTACTTCTGGAGGATGCTATGGAAGGTGGCAAACACTTCTCTCGCCTTTAGCACTATTCATTACCCTCAGACGGATGGGAAGATAGAGGTGATGAGTAGATAGTCGGGTAACTTACTATATTGTCTTGTAGCTGAGAACGTCAAGGGCTGGAATCAGAAGTTGCACCAAGCCGAGTTTTCATACAACAGCTCTATCAATAAGAGCATGAGCTTTCTGCCATACAAAATCATTTACAGCTTTGTTCTCCATTCCCCAATAGATCTTGCTCCTATTTCTTGATCTTACTCGTCCTCATGGCAAGCCGGAAGACTTTATATCCAACCTTCAGGAGATACATGAGCCGACTCAAGCAAGGCTGCTTGAAGCAAGCACCAAGTATAAGTTGTCAAATGACAAGCGGCGCCAAGCAGTCCAGCTTTAGGTAGACGATCAATTTCGGGCGATTTTAACTAGGGTGCGATTTCTAGTATGGGAGTATGACAAGCTGACAGCACGAAAGATTGGTCCATTGAAGATAATTGAGAAGGTTAACGGCAACTCATACCGACTTCAATTTCCAAGCAGTATGAGGACTTTAGACGTTTTCAATATCAAGCACCTCGTCCCATATCATGGTGACAACGATGCAGCTAAACCAACAACGAATTCAATGGTGAATTCTTTCCAACCCAGGGAGGATGATGCAGCTCCACTACCCTTATAGTTGGTGGGTAACATGGCGAGATGGGCTTGGCGAGTTGACTCTGGCTGGAGAGTTCCCAAGAGATGCGGGTGGAGGAGGCTGACGATGAGTAGGATATTTAGTATTAGATTAGTGGATAATTACTAGTTATTTTTGTATTTATCTTTTTAATTGTAAGTCTTTTATTCAAGGTGAATTAACTCCTCTATTTAAAGAAAATGATTTTAGTCATTCAATTTCTTAGATTTCCAATATTTTTATGTATTCTTCCTAATTCTTAGGTTGTGAGAATTAAGTTGAAATTTTTTCCCTTTGTTTTCTTAATTGTTTTAGTAACAAAAATCTAAAGAAAGGCTGGGAACCTTTTGTTTCCCAATTTTCATTGTCGCGCTGCATCATATGTAGAGGTGGCAATTGGGTCATCTGGGTCGGGTTCGGTTTGACTCGTTCGAGTTTGAATCATTTCGGGTTTACAATAAATTTGAGTTGAATTGGGCTCGGGTGAACCCATTTACACTAGGGTGAATCTCGGGTCTATCCTATACTTGGGTTTGGGTCAAGTTATTATGGATTCGGGTCCCTTTAATTTTTGTTTTCTTAGTTGTTTTAGTAATAAGAATCTAAACGAAGGCTGTGAACCTTCCGTTTCCCAATTTTCATTGCCTCGCTGCATCGTATGCACTACATCACATTCCTCTATATCGTATGCACTACATCACATTCCTCTATACGAAATGAAAACAAGAAATGTTCTATTATAGTCTCTAATGTTTATCCCATGATCCTTTCTCCATTGATCTCTTTTGGTTTGATGATTAGGAACTCCATGATCAGATCTGTGTGTTTAGTTATAATGTAGTTTAATGATACTAAATGAAGGTTCAAATTTCAAAGTGGTTCGTGGAAAGAGATAAAAGATGAATGGTCTAAAAAAGGAAGTGGTTCGCAGAAAGAGATGAAAGATGAATGGTCTAAAAAAGGAAGTGGTAGGCGAGAGCAAAAATAACTGGAAATCGAAAACCCGATAAGACCGAACCGAATCCCATCCAAAAAATTAGGGAACTAACCCGAACAAATGCGATTGTGTATACCCGGCTTGTTAAAATCTGGTGATATCGGTTTAGATACAGATATTGATGCTACCACACAACAGCTGTTGGTGGCTTACATGTCAAATAGGTCCAGGCAGGATGGTGACACCAAGGCGGGAAGCTTGGTGGAATGGAATAGGTGGGATCCTGGCTTGACGGATTGGCGTAGATGCACAATAAGAAAAGTTTTATGTCAATTAGGAGATTTTAGCTTATATTAGATTAGAAGATAATTATTAGTTATTTTAGATAATTAATAATGATTTTTGTGTTTATCCTTTTAATTATTGGTCTTTTAGCTTAGATGAATTAACTCCTTTATTTAAGGAAGGCAAGACCTAGGTTGTTATTCATTCAATTCATATGTTTAGATATTTTACCATTGTTTATGTATTCTTTTTAATTCTCGGGGTGTGAGAATTTAGTTGAACTCTATTTGCCCTTTGTTCTCTTTATTATTTTAGCAATAAGAAACTAAAAGAAGATTGTTGAACCTTTCATTTTCCCTAATTTTCATATTCGCGATGCATCAGTTGGTATTAGATCTCAGAATGGTTTCTGAGATGGCCAGTGAGCAACAGAGATACGCAGCCGGTGGAGACATATGCGAGTGTGATTTTCAATGACACACTGAGAGGAGATTCAAGGTGATAGAAGAGAAATTTTGGTGAATTAAGCAGTGCTTAGTTCAACTGGGGGCAAATCCTAATCAAGCACCGGTGGCTCAGCCTCAAAACTCACCGGAGGGCGCAGAGAGAAACATACGAATGAGAGTTTCCACAACCTGTTTCTGGAAGTTGAGATTTAGGAGCGGCCAAATGCGAGGAAGGCTCGGCTGATTACCAAAGCTTCCAATTATGTTGATGATCGGAGGTGGAAGTCCAAGCATCGAATAGAAATTTCAGAGTTTCATGGAGAAAGTCGCCTATAGGAGTTTTAGGATTGGCTAGTTGCATTGAAGTAAGCGCTCGAGTTCAAGGAGGTTCCGGAGTGCAAGCAGGCACTAATCGTTCCTACCCAGTTACGGGCCTGGTGGCAGCAGTTGAAGCATTCACGGCTTCAACAAGGGAAAGCAAAGATTGAGACGTGGAAAAAGATGAAGAAGCACATGTGGGGCACCTTCCTACCCCACAATAATGCCAAGGTGATGTATCAACATCTTTAGAGCTTGCTTTAAGGTTCTCAGACCATGGAGGAGTACACTGTGGAATTCTACTCCTTAGTTGCCAGAAATTACTTGGCTGAATCAGACAAGCAGTTGGCAGAAGGTACGTTGGCGCATTTAAGGAGTCAATACAAGAGGTGTTGAACATGTTGGACATCTCTTTGGTCTCCAAAGCAAGTCAAGGGGCAATGAATGTCGAGAAGCAGCAGAGGCGTCGTCAAGTTGGCGGTACTTGGAACACCTAGGATAGTGGGCATGACCAGGTACGATTACCAAGCCACTCGAATATGCAAGGGAAGTCAGTCATTGCTAACCTTGGAAAGGTGAGTATCTGGGAATTGGCGAGTAGTTAAGGGCTCGCTGTTTCAAGGGCACAAAAACGAGACACTGTACCACTGGGTCAAGGGTTGTACATCGAAGGTCTCCATACTGAAGATGGCGTGGTAGTTGAGGAGGAGGCTCACGACGTGTTTGCGCCACATGGCGAAGAGGAAGTTGCAGGCGACGAAGCCGCATATTTGTGGCGAGGCAAGTCTATTTCGCACCTAAGTAAATAAAGGGAGACAACTAGCTACGGAGTAACATCTTCCAGACAACTTGCACTATTGGCGAGAGGGTGTGTCGGCTAATTATTGATTCGGGAAGCCATGGGAATGTTATCTCCAAAGAATTTGTTCAAGAGCTTGAGTTGAAGAAAGACGATCATCCGCCCATACAAATTGTCTTAGCTCAAGAAAAGAAACCAGGTAATCTAATCTAAACGTTGTCTTGTTCATGTTTCTATTGGAATGAAATACCACGATGATGTGTGGTGCAATGTTGTTGTCATAGATGCGTGTCATATGCTATTGGGATGACCATGGCAATTCTATAGAGGCGCTATACATGATGGTCGAAGGAATACCTATAGCTTCTTATCCGAGGGCATAAGGATAGTCTTGTTGCCTAAGAAGGATGAAGCTCCTCTCCTAGGGGAAATCGAGGATCTGAAGTCCTCAGTTATAATCTTGCTCGCCAAGGAAGTTGGCTAGAACAAGAAGGTGGTTATGCCGACAAGAGAGGAATGCAACACAAAATAGGGAGAAGAGCTGGAAGAGGTGATGTGTACTATGTTGTCGGTGGGAAATAGTCCATATTGGGTAGATCAAGTGCTGGGACGTGCCTTACTAGATTGACTTCATTACTGAGTGAGTTTTGTGAAACTTGAGGAGCCCAGGCATCAAGTGTTCATAGTTCTCTTGACGACGAAAAAGGATGAGACTTGGCGGAAGAATGTTGGCGGTAGGGCAACCAACTAGATCACCATATATTATGGGTATTTAGCACCATAGGCGAATGGTCTTGTAGAGTTTATGAGAAGAATGTTGGGGGACCTCATCCTATTTTTTTTATCGAGCACGACGAAAGGGCGGGAGCAGAGAATGTTGTGTCCGCATGAGAAGACAGAACACTTCACTTCCAACCATCAGGAAGAATATGAGTAGATTCGAGGGCCGCTGCTTGAAGCTCATGCCAAACACAAGAAATTGCGAATAAGGATTTCCAGCATGTTCTTTACATTGGGAGTGTAGTTCAAACGAACACATGGCAAATTCGTGGGCGAATTCCCTCCAACCCGGGGAGGATGAGACAGTCCATATCCTGGCGAGACAGGCTACAACCCACATCTTGGCAGAGTAGATCAACAATCCACACCCAAGCAAGCGTGGCAACATGGAGCATGGCAAGATAGGAAACTAGCGTGCGAGAATGCAACTTGGTGAGTATAGCCCAAAAGATCCATTGGCAAATGCGAGGGTGAATTCTCTCCATCTCGGGGAAGATGATGCAGCCGTACTATAGCTGTTGGCGGCTTACATGTCAGATAGGTCCAAGCGGGATGGTGACACCAAGTTGGGAAGCTTGGCGGAATGAAATAGGTAGGACCCTGGCTTGGTAGGTTGGCATTGACACGCAACAAAAAGTTTTACAATAATTAGAAGATTTTAGCTTAAATTAGATTAGGAAAAATAATTAGTTGTTTTAAATAATTAATAGTTACTTTTGTATTTATCCTTTTAATTGTTAGTCTTTTAGCTTATAACTCCTCTATTTAAGGAAAAGGAAACCTAGGTTTTGATTCATCCAATTCATATGTTTAGATATGTTTAGACTATATTTTCTCCTGTTCTTTTCATTATTTTAGCAATAAAAAACTAAAGTGAGGCTATTAAACCTTCTGTTTCCCTAATATTCATATTCGTGCTACATCATATATCATTTCCGATAATTTCCTTGTACCTGACCCAACATGATAATATTTTTATATATTGTTTCAAATAAACACTTAATGTTGTATTTTGAATAACCGGTTACAAGGTTTATCTCATGCGCTGCACAGATGGTTTTTTTTTCTTATGTTACTTTGTAGTTATCGTTTTCTATATCTTTCCACTTGTATTCACTATGTTATGTTGCAAAATATGTTTTATGTATATGAATGTGTTTTGACAAAAATTCAAAAGTGTAGGGCCATCAAAATGCTTTCGGCATTGCTTTCGTGTAATTGATTTGGTTCAGTTCACTATATTTAGAATAATTTTTATGACCTCTTGTTTGTGAAATTTTTGGAAATTTTGAGTTACTTCAGTTCATTACCTCTTCCTTTGTCTATATGCGGTATTAATGTCGATGATTAGTGTTTCATGCTATAGTAGACCATTTGTTGCTGGTCTATTTACATTGTAATAATATTATGCTTCCTCAACAAACTTCGGTTATTAGTGCTATTGTTAGGTTTGCTTTTGAGTCGGGATACTGTGATGCTTCAGTAATGAAATACCTGCTGTTTTTATATAGAGTCCTCTCACTATTAGTCCTTTTAGTGTTTCAAACATTCGTCATCAGATCTCCTCTACATTAGATCTGAATGATCCGTCTACCTACGTTGTTTGGTGTCGATCATTTCTTTCCGCATGACGGGGCTATGCCATTGATGATCACCTTGATGGGTCCTCGGTCAACCTGCTCTAACCAATCCCACCTACCATTATTTGCATTAGATCAATAACTTACTCATATCTTGGATACTTGGTACAATCACTTCTGATCTTGCTAGCATCGTCTGTGGTAATGATGACAATTTAACCAGTACTATGCTTTGGGGTTCGATTTCTCATCTCTTTACTGATTTTCTGCAGTCACGTCAATTGCAATTTAAGCGAGAATTGACTAATATAAAGAAAGGAAACCTAACAATGCTTGCATATCCCACAAAAATCAAGTGTTTATCTGATAATCTTCGGTCTTTTAATGCTCTTATTACTGATGTTGATATGGTATGGTATTGGCTGCTGTGGATGGACTTTTTGATGATAAGGAGTTTAGTACTGTTTGTGCTACTATCACGTCCCATTTTACTTTTCCATCCTTTATTGAAGCTCGGTCCATGCTTATGAATGAAGAGTCCCGCATTAAGACTGACAATTTTAGTTCTTCAATTATATTAGTTGCAACATGGACTCCATCAACTGATAGTGGGGTCATTAATTCCGCAGTCCCATATGCTCCTGCTAACGGATAGCTCTACTGAGCAATCGGTGGCACTACAGATTCATCAGAATTCACAACAAGCAGGTTATGGTGCACAGTCTGGTAATGGTTGGGGTCAAGGCCGACGGGGCCAAGGCCATGGACATAATGGCCGGGGTTATGGTCAGCAATACAACAACAACATGTGGGGTCCGAATTTTTGAGGCATGCCGTGGCCTATGCCTCCTGTCTATCCGCCATTTCGAGCTCCCTCTTTTGGCACAACTCCTCAGGGTGGTATCATACCTTCTTATCCATAGTATCATCCAGCTAATAATACTTTTACCACTAGTTATAGCTTTTACCCAGGTTTTGATGCTTCTTAGTTTTCTCCACAATCCTACTGCAAAATATCCTTGACTCCTCCTGGGCTGTGGATAGTGGGACGTCATCCCACATGACAAACAACTCAAGTATCCTTACGTCATTATCTTCTTATCGCGGTCTTAATCGAATTTTAGTTGGGAACAGTGCATCTCTATCTATTGCTAAGATTGGATCACGTTCTATTCCTACTTCTGCTGGTCGCTTCACTCTAAAGAATGTCTTGGTCTAAAAATTTACTTTCTGTTCGTTAATTTTGTTTAAATAATACTTGTCTTATTGAATTTGACTTGTGTGGTTTTTTTTTTTGTAAAGGATCCTAAATAAAAGTCCGTGATCATCAGATGTGTCGGCACGGGACACCTCATCACTGTACCTACGTCGTCGGTCCAACCCACGTCTCTCATTGCGTCCCGAGTCTCCCCCTTGCTGTGGCATCGCCTCCTAGGACATGCCGGAGTTCCAATTTTGTCTTCCCTTGTCAAACAAAATTTTTTTTTCTTGTTTTAGTGCCTCGTCCGAGTCCAGTGTCTGTCATGTTTGTCAACTAGGCAAGCATAGTCGTCTACCTTTTCAGCAATCTGTCATAAACACATGTCGTCCTTTTGATATTGTTCATTCTGATGTTTGGACATCGCTTGTGTTAAGCTTCAGTGGTTTTAAGTATTATTTGCTATTCTGGATGATTACTCTCATTTTGTGTGGATTTATCCTATGCGTGCCAAATTTGAGGTGTTTGATTTATATATTCAGTTTCGTAATCTTATCTTAAATCGGCTTGGTGTTAATTGAGATTTTAATGGCCTTTTTGCACGACAAGGCATTCTAAGTCAAATTTCTTGTCCTCACACCTCACAACAGAATGGTAAAGCGGAACGCATGCATAGAACAGTTGGAAATATAATGCAGTCTCTTCTATTCCAGGCGTGTATGCCTTTAGAGTATTGGGTTGAAGCTATACTTGGTGCAAATCACATTATTAATCTCTCACCCTCCACTTCTATCAAGAAAAAAGATTCCATTTCAACGCCTTTATAAAAAGAAAGTAGCATATGATCATCTTCGGGTTTTCGGGTGTGCTTGTTATTCGAATTTAAGTGTACTGCACCACATAAACTTGCTCCTTGATCCAACTTGTGTGTTTTCTTAGGATATTCGCTTAATCACAAGGGCTATAAATGTCTTGATCTATTGACTAACAAAGTGATCATTTCTTGATATGCCATTTTTGATGAGACAAATTTTCCGTTTACTCCGCTGGGAGCTCTTTCACAGGTTACAGTGCATTGTGTTCAACAAGTATTCTCATCTCCGCTCGCCTCTTCTCCTTTTGTTGGGATGACGCCACTCGCCATCCAACCAATATCTGCCCCCACTGTCACCTGTGAGCCTGCTACAGATGTCCCCTATTCACGCCCTTCACCTCTTACAACTGAAGCCACCATGAATGATAAACCTGCTTGTGTGCCATCTCCACCCTACATTGCACCACATGCCACCGCTCCTTCTGTTCATCTTATAGTCACTCGTTCTAAATTTGATATTGTGAAGCCTCTTCATAGACCTTCTATGCTTGCTCAGACTACTTTGCCCGATATTCCATACTCCTCTAAGTAGGCTCTTGAAGATGAAAATCGAAAAGCTGCAATGCTTAACGAATATCAAGCTCTTTTATGAAACAATACTTGGACCTTGGCCCCTCGTCCTGATCATTCTAATGTTGTTGGGTTCAAATGGGTTTATTGAGTCAAGCAGACTCCAACAGGTCAGGTTGAACGCTATAAAGCTGGATTGATTGCTCAGGGGTTCACACAACATTATGGGATTGATTATGGTGAAACTTTCAATCCTGTTGTCAAGCGTGCTACAATTCGTACTGTTCTCACTATCGCCACTTCTCGTAAGTAGCCCATTCATCAGCTTGGCGTCAAAAAATGCCTTCTTGCATGGTACTTTGCATGAAGAAGTTTACATGAAACAACTACCTGATTTTGTGGATTCCAAGTTCCTAACTTTGTCTGCAAGTTGAACAAATCTCTATATGGCCTTGAGCAAGCATCTCATGCATGGTATAATTGCTTTGCTTTGATTCTTTATCGTCTTGGCTTTCATGGTTGCAAGTCTGATTCATCATTATTTGTTTTACATTGAGGGACCGATATGGCTATCTTATTAGTGTATGTAGATGATATTGTTATCACTGCCTCTTTTGATTCATTGCTTCATGCATTGCTTGACTCCCTTAGCTGTGAGTTTGATATGACATTTTTGGGACGTCTCAATTATTTTCTAGGAATTTCAGTCTTTCATCTTTCTACAGGTCTATTTTTGTCTCTATCCAAGTGTGCCTACGATCTCCACAATATGACTCATATGCTCTCATGCAAACCTGTTGCCACGCCTACTGATTCCAAGTCCAAACTTTCACTGATTGATGGTGATCTTGTGTCCGATCCTATTCTGTACCAGTCTGTTGTTGGTGGCCTTCAATATCTTAATTTTACATGTCCCAACATTTCATATGGAGTGCAACAGGTGTGCCTTTTCATGCACGCTCCTCGCATTCCACATTGGATTGCTGTAAAACGGATTCTTCGCTACATTAAGGGTACCTTGAATTACGGTTTGACTATATATCCTACTTCTCTAGATCAGCTTGTGGCTTATTCCGATGCGAATTGGGCCAGCTGCCCTAATACTCGCTGATCCACGTCTGGCTTCTATGTTTTTCTTGGTAACAATATCATCTCTTAGTCTTCTAAATGTCAGCCTACTGTCTCTCGCTTCAGAGCAGAAGCTGAATATCATGCTTTTGCTAATGCTGTTTTAGAATGTTGTTGGCTTTGCTCCTTGTTACATGAGCTTGGTGTTTCCATTCCTGGAGCTACTCTGATTTATTATGATAATCTTTCAGCTACATACCTATCTACCAACCCAATGCAGCATGTGCATACCAAACATATTGAAATTGACGTTCTCTTTGTTTGGGAGCGTGTTCAGATAGGCCTGGTTCGAGTTCTCCATGTTTCCTCTTCACAGCAGATTGCCAACATTTTCACAAAAAGTCTTCTGCATCATTTATTTCTTTTATTTAGAGCCAATCTTCGCATTCGTTTATTTTCTGCTTCAATTGAGGGGGGATGTTAGAATATAATGCATAGGTACTTAATATTTGTATATTGGGCCTTGTGGGCCCTAGGCTTGTGTGATTCTCTTATGAACTGTTCTTCTATAAATATACGAGAGGGCACCCATAATTCAGTGGGTTCCTCAATATTTTATAGAGATATTGTACTCACATACCAATTATATTACTTGTTATTTTATTCTTATATACTTGCAATGAGAATAATGGTTTTTTTAAATAAATAATTGTTTGATATTGTTTAAATTTAATTTGTAGATGTGCTCATTCAGGGCGTGATGTGCACGTGCAATTCAACCCTTTCCCCTTTTATTATTTATGGTTTCTAAATTGGTAGCCCTTATTCTATTTTTGTTTTAGTGCTACTGAAACCTTAGCCGGCATACAGTGGCCCCCGCACCATGGGGGAGATGTCGCCATGCACTGGCAATGGCTCTAGACATATGCTGGTGGCGGAGGCTATAAGTCGGGTTTGTCATTTATGCCGATTAAAACAAAGAGGTAGGCTTCTTACTTTTTACACAATGTGTTGTTGGTCACGGGAGTATTGTTGGTTCTATAGTCACTTTCTTCTTTTACACAATTTTGGGCTACGTGAAAACATCATGGATATTGAGTTATGTGATTTGGTTGGTTTGATCTCAAATTTGAGGTTTATGGAGGTGAAATATAAGGCTAGTTGCTTTTTCCTTCGATGCCATTGTAATTATGCAACCAATTTTAGTTATATATATTCATTGTGGTTTAATGCTCATTTAATCAACAATCAATCGAATCCAATTTTTATGGCTCTTGTTATTCTCTCTCTCTCTCTCTCTCAATATTAATTCCTTCTAAATAGCTTTGATGTTTTATTTGTAACGATATTCTGCATTTGATTGTTTATTGATTGAGACTATTTATGTTATAGAACTTATGATTCGAATTTAATAAATTAATTAGACTTTTATGGCTGCAATAGTGGTATCTTTAATTGAATTAATTTCTGCAATTTTCTTGAAAGAAGGAGAATTAATTTTGTACTGCTAACAGTGAAGTTCAACGGTGGCCTCTTGAATATATGTAACATACATCTGTATGTATATGTATGTAAGATGTCAGCAATTTTAATTACCAAAATGCTAAATTGAAATGCTATTCTTTTCCTAATCAAAGAATTTATGTTATTTATAATGAGCACATAATTGACTATATTTATTAGATATTTAAACTTTTTTTTATTAATGTTTTCTCTTTATGACTGTTTAATTAAGTATTGTATGCCTCAAATGCTTGGGATTAGGATAAGAAGCTTTTTGGGAGTAGTAAGGACTTTGCAATTATATATAAGAATAGATGTTATCTTCATTAGATAATGGTTGTAGATTCAATTCTAAATCCCTCCAAATATTTTTCAGTCAATGCATTTTTTCCCTTTCCTTTTTCCCAACAAAATCTTGCCTACTCATATGCAACAAAATCACAGTTTTCTACCCATTTCTCTTATGAAAAAAGACTTTTATCTTAGCTCTTGAATGAATAAGTAGCAATCGATTAGTAGACATAGGATTATTGCTACTGTTGTATGTTTCTTTGTGTAATAGTTGTAACTTTTATATATTTATGGAGCTTTCATTTACATGCCATAGTTACTTTTTGAATGACACCGAGTATATGGAACTCAAGTTTTGTACCTTAACAAGGCCAAGCATAGAAGACGTCAAGATTGGATAGAAGTCCATACCAAAAAAGACTGTTTTAAATATTTGGGTTCTATGGCATATCAGGATGATGAAATTGAGGAGGATGTCAACAGCCTAATTAAAATAGGCTGGAATAAATGGAGGATAGCCTCCGCGGAACTATGCGATAGAAAATTCCCATTAAAGTTAAAGGGAAAATACTATAAGACAATATAGAGACTAGCTATGTCGCACCGAGTGGAGTGTTGGCTAGTTAAACAGCATCATATGCAAAATTTGAAGGCGGCGGGGATGAGAATGTTGCAATGGATTTGTGGACAAAAAATTCCTATATTACTACATAGTTGTTTATGCCTTTACAAAATTTATTTTATAAGAAATGTGAATTAAACGGGTGGGTATCTAGCTCGATCTCAGACATAGCATCCGTTTAGAGTAGCACCCTGAAGGGGTAAGGCTTCATTCATCTCACTCCTCAAGACCCCACATTGGCCAGAGCCCTTGAGTCACTATATTGGTTGTCATTGTATATGGTCCGATGTGATCCAACTAGATCTTTTTGGGTATCTAACTTTTTGGATCACATCAAGAATAATGATTTTGGTGATGTTATTGTGTTGGATACCCGACCCAAGACACATTTTCGATGGCATACCCAATCGATGCTCAACCCTAATTAGTGGATCAACTACAAGGCTCATGTCACTTACAGTGCTTCGTGATTCTAAGAACAAATGGCCTCTCTAAGTTAGATGGGCTAACTTCTTGGCATGGAATGACATAATGGTTGTCACATACAGGTACAACTATTAAATAATGAGAATTGGCTTACTTGTTACCTTACAAATGTCCTGTGGCAACTATGACATATGATGTCTATTTACAACTTGGAACCCCACTGCAATCATAGTCAAGATTGCAGTTTTAAAATCGTGCTTCTAGAAGAAGGTGTTTTGCCTATACCTATTTCAACTTGGTAAATTATCTTGTGGCTGAAAGAATAATGGGGAACCCACCTAATGAGGTAGCCTATCATGTATTTATAGACAATGTGTACATCACATTGGATTGCATGTGTAAGCCCATGGGCCCATATACAATTATAATGAACCTACACAACACATTCTAGCATCCCCCTCAATCGAAGCAGGAAGTAGTCGAATGCGAAGATTGTGCTTGAAACGTGAAATAGATACCCGGGAAGACTCTTATCAAAAATTTCAACAAGTTGTTGTAAGGAAGGCACATGAAGAATACGTACAGGACCCATTTGAACACGCTAACGAACATGATGAATATCAATCTCAATATGATTGGTACGAAAATGTTGGACTGGATTAGTGGATAGATAGGTGGCTGAAATGTCATCACAATAGATCAAAGTAGCCTTGTGAATAGCGAAACCAAGCTCACCAAGTCAAGAGCGTAACTAGCAACATTTTGAGACAGCATTAGCAATAGCATGATATTTTGCTTCAGCATTGGAATGAGAGATTGTAGGTTGTCATTTGAAAGATTATGAGATGATATTTCCACCTAAAAATACATAAAAGCCTGATGTGGACCGACAAGTATCAGGGCACCCAGCCCAATCAGCATCATAATAGGCCACAAGCTGATCTACGCTACTGGGAGAGATAACCAGACCATGATAAATTGTGCCCTTAACGTAGTGCAGAATACGCTTCACCAGAACCCAATGAAAAAGATGAGGAGCATACATAAAGAGGCACACTTGTTGAACTGCATAAGAGATATTAGGACGTGTAAAGGTAAGATATTGTAAAGCACCAACAAATAACCAATACAAAGACGGGTCAGTCATGAGCTCCCTGTTGGTTGAAGAGAGCTTCGATTTAGAATTGGTAGCCATAGCAACAGGCTTACAAACATATCAGTCTTATCAAGTAGGTTATGAATATACTTAGACTGAGATAAGAATAAACTCTCAGCCAAATGCGTCACATAAATCCAAAAAAAATAGTTAAGAAGTCCCAACTATGTCATATCAAATTCACATTGGAGAGAGCGTAACAAAGCGTAACAAAGCATGGAAGAAGGTGATAGAGAATGCACTGAGAATGATATCATCTACATATACTAGTAAAATAGCCATATCAGTCCCACGGCGCAAAATAAACATCGAAGAACCAGACTTACGACTAACAAAACCAAGGCAATGAAGAAGTGAAGCAAAGTGATATACTATGCATGAGGTGCTTGCTTCAGCCCTTACAGAGACTTATTTAACTCGAAAACATAATCTGGAAAATCTGAATTCACAAAGCCCGGCGGTTGTTTCATGTGTACCTCTTCATTTAAAGTGCCATTAACATCAAGTTGATGAATGGCCACTTACTTGAAGCAGCTATGGTTAAAACAATACGAACAGTAGCGGACTTAACAACTAGACTGAAATTCTCATCATAATCGATGCCATACATTTGCGTGCAGCCTTGAGCCACTAATCGGCCTTTTTATCTTTCAACTTGATCGGTGGAAGTCTGTTTGACACAAAAGACCCATTTGGAACCAACAACATTAGCATCACTCAGCCTTGGAACCAAAGTCAAATATTACTCCATAGAAGAGCATTGTCGTCATCCAGCATTTCATTTTTCCAATTATCATCACCAAGTGCATGTTTATAAGAATATGAAATATCCGGCAATGCAGAAAGAGCAATCATAGAAGGCTTAAAAAGAGGTTTGACAATACCAATCTTAGAGCGAGTGATCATGGATGCACCAAAGAAGTAGGAGGCGGTTGGTGGTCGGGTTGCACGGGTGGCTGCAGCAGTGACGGGGGAGAGGTCGGGAGTAGATCGGCAATGCCTATGATGCAGGGCCAACACCTGAAGGTGGCACTATGGAGGATCGAGAATTATGGGCCGCAACCATCGGCGACGGCATAACAGGGCCGTGAAGCAGTGGCAACAAACCAGAGAATGGGGACAAATCAAGGGGCGGCTTAAATACTTCATGGAGTTGTTGCATAGTTTGTTGTGAAAACTGAGCGAAGGAAAAATTTGTTTCATTAAAAATAACACGCTTCAAGATAATAACTTTGTTAGTGAAGAGAACTAAGCACTTGAAGCCCTTATAATTCACCGGATATCCCATTAAAAACAGAAAGAAGACCGAGGTGCAAGCTTATGCTGCATAATGACACTTAAAGTAGGGTAACAAGTGCATCCAAAAACCCGAAGATAATCATATGTGACCTTCTTCTTATAAAGATGTTGAAAGGGTATATATTTTTTCTTTGTAGAAGTACAAGGCAATCACATGAGTAGCCTCGAGCAAGGCCTCAACCCAATATTCTAGAGGCATACAAGCTTGAAATAAAAAAGCACGCATTATATTGCCAACCGTTTTATGCATTACTTTGGCCTTTCCATTCTGTTGAGACGTATGAGGATAAGAGACCTTGCTGAGAATGCCTATTGCAACATAGAGAGCATTAAAATAACGATTAATATACTCAGTCCCATTATCACACCGAAATTATTTAATCTCTTTTCCAAATTGATTTATTCTAAGATTGCAAAATTGAACAAATAAATCAAACACCTCAGATTTTGTCCATATAGACTAAATCCACACATAATGAGAATAATCGCCCATAAGAAGCAAATAATATCTGTAGCCGCTAAAGCTCAAAATAGGAGATGTTCATACATCCAAATGGATGATATCAAAAGGCTTAGAAGTATTTGACACTTAACTTCTAAAAAGGTAAACAACTATGCTTGCCTAATTGGCAAGCATGGCAAGATAGAGTCTCTCAAGTGGAATTGGAATAGGAAATATATTTGTGTTTTACCAACAATGATACTGCCCCGCCTTAGCCTTTGGCAGGTTTTGGGGCGAGTGGGTCTTAGCAAGTTGGTCTTGACGAGATGGGTCAATTGGTGGAATCAAGACAGAGAAACGGAAGGGAAAGAGAAGCACGGAGCAACCTTGGCAGATCATTCTTGGCGGGATCACGGGTTGGCGGCTTGGGTTAGAAACGCGGCTGACGAAAAATTAGAGTTTGATTTTAAATAGGATTGGTTGCTAGATTTAAATTTTGAATTATCTTTTAGTGTTTTATTCTTAGTCAACTAGCTCTATATAACAAGCGAAAGACTGGGGTTTAGAGAGTCATTCAATTTTCATATTTTAGAACCTCTTTTCTTGGGTCGTGAGAATCGAGTTTATTTTACTCTTGAAATTTTATTATTTCATTTACAAAATTAAAAGGAAGGTTGTTGATTCCTTCCCGTTCCCCAATTTTTCACTTACACGTTGCATCAGTTGGTATCAGAGCTCAGAATGGTTTCTGAGATGGCCCGTGGGTGACAGAGGTACACTGCTGTCGAAGATGTTTATGACCTAGATCGTCAACGGAAAACCAATAGGAGATTGGACGAATTCCAGAAAAGATTTTGGCAAATCGAATGCTAATTGATTCAACTGCGGGTAAATCCTGATCTTGCACCGGAAGCCCAACCCCAACGCCCATTAACATCAGGTGCTGAAGAAGAGGAGATGGACGAGAGCTTCCAAATCCATTTCTGGAAGAGGAGCTATCGAATCTTAGGCCGAGGCAGCATCGACCCAATACTGGCAACACCAACGATTTTGATGATCGGAGGTGGGAATTCTGTCTTCGGATTGAGATTCCGGAGTTTGAAGAAGGCATCATAGTGGCAAAAGCGGCTCAGGACGAGTTGGCGTCTACACCAATATGCGATGAGCCAATGTTTGATGGATTGACATGTCTTGATTTGTCTTCTCTACCCATATTTGATGAGCCTATCTATGATGAGGAGGAGGAGTCGGATAAGGTAGGGAGTCTATCAAAGGAGGTTCGTCCAAAAGGGTTGGAGTATTGCTTACCGCCAATAAGGAAGGAGCAACGTCGG
Organism: Simmondsia chinensis; assembly: GCA_018398585.1. Lineage (NCBI taxonomy): Eukaryota > Viridiplantae > Streptophyta > Magnoliopsida > Caryophyllales > Simmondsiaceae > Simmondsia > Simmondsia chinensis. The sequence goes on from JAGTTD010000001.1 coordinate 39,727,997, forward strand.
ATGGATTGTGTTACCAAAGATGCCTTACCAAGAAGGCGGATTCAATACCGAGTAAACCTTACAGAGCGTGAGGACTTCAGGCGCCAAGTGTGGAGACTCCTTAGCGGAAGTTACATCCAGGTAAACTTGAAAGGCGGCTCAGCTGTCTTGATGCCAACAAAAGATGGGACATGGCTGGTATTCCTTGACAACAGAACAATCAGTAAGGCCACAAGTCAAATTTTGCCATATGGTGAGTGCAAGACTAAGTTTCAAATTCGAGGGCGAATTCTCTCCAACTCGGAGAGGATGATGCAACCGCACCTTCGTATTTGGTGGATAACTTAGCAGATTGGCTGGGCCACAAACCACAACTGGGTGAGCTTGGCAAGATGGGGAGAGGGTGCGCATGGATGTAGCTTGGCGAGAATCACCCACACGATCCATTGGCGAATTCGAGGATGAATTCTCTCCAACCCGGGAGAATGATGCAGCCTCGTCTTAGCCTTTGGTGGGTTTTGGGGCGAATGGGTCTTGGCGGGTTGATCTTGACGAGATGGGTCAATTTGCGAAATCGAGATAGAGAAACGGAAGGGAAAGAGAGGCACGGAGCAACCTTGGCGGATCTTTCTTGGCGGGATCACGGGTTGGCATCTTGGGTTCGAAACGCGACTGACTAAAAATTAGAGTTTGATTTTAAATAGAATTAGTTTTTAGATTTAAATTTTGAATTATCTTATAGTGTTTTTATTCTTAGTCAACTAACTCCTCTATATAAACAAAAGGAAGACTAGGGTTTAGTAAGTCATTCTATTTTCAAATTTAGTTCTCCATTTTGGAGCCTCTTTTTTCGGGTTGTGAGAGTCGAGTTATTTTCCTTTCGAAGTTATATTATTCCGTTAATAAAATTAAAGGGAAGACTGTTGACTCCTTCATGTTCCCCAATTTTCCATTTACCCACTGCATCAAATGATGACAAAACTGCTTATCCGGGATGACCGAGACGACAATACCAAAGGGACGGCATAACTTTGGAAGCAACTAGTGGAACATGCTTGGAGGACGACCTCGGAATTTAGAAAAGAGGCCCTATACTAACACAACGGATTATAGTAGACATTGTCTTAGGATTCTTAATAGAAAAACCATCCAAGTCAAATTCTAAAAGACATTGATATTCGCGGCAAAATTGAGAAACAGATAGTAAATTGGTACAAAGACTAGGATCATAAAGGACATTACGCAATTTGAAACGGCCAACACGAGTAGTGAGGAACCAACTCCGGCAATTGGTAAAGAAGCACTGTTACTGACCAAAATTTAGTCACGGCCATTATGATAAGGGATAAGACATGTGAGAAGGCTTGGGTTATTAGTCATGTGAGACGGCGCACTTGATGAGGATGCAAAAAAAAGCACTTAATATTTAGATACGTTGGCCATTTCTACAATCCAAGCAACAGATAAACAAATTCTAACTATATGGTGATTCCATAGTGTCAATTAATTTTTTCAAACAAGCCTCATTCTCAAGATGTTAACTAGTGAAGACACTACAGTTTGGCTAACAGAACAACAGACAACAGAAGTCTGTTTGTGTTAAGTGGAACACCAACGAACAGGTATTTACCACAACCCTGGCCTAATATCACTAAACTAAAAACGCCAAAGTAACCCTCCTGGAAACCGCTTGCCACCCCTAGGCGGTACCCCTTCCTCCATCACCCCTAGGCGGGACTTTTTCCTGCATAACGCCAACAAACCCATCCCCATCTACTATAAATATAGAAAGAATTACAACAAGAAGGCAAGGAACTTGAGCCCTGTTCTCCCTTAAAAGATCCCAACCAAAAAACCCCGAAACAATTGGCGCCGTCTATGAGAAGGGCACTAACACTTTCCCATGTCAAGTACTAGTCATTCCGCCACTCCCAACAGGGAATACCACAATCTAGGTTATGTGACCCAAAAACAGTGCAATCAACTACAATATCAAATAGGCCAGTTTGTGCGCAAATGAGAATAATGACACCGGAAGGGTCCTAGACCCTAGCCAATTCACCGCCACTCACAAAACCTCTCGGCACTCCCCGACTCAAAGCCAAAACTCAATTACCGAGTCCAGTCCGAGCACTTACCATAACCACATAGGCGGAAACCATAGGAAGGCTACAGGTCAGTAATAACGCCTCCTGTGCCCGGAACTCATTCACCTTTTACGTTCCGACTTCTCCTGGCGCCTGTAGGGAAGGTAAAAATCCTTAATATTGATTCATTTGATGGGACTCAAGATCCTGAGGACCCCCTGGCTGGTTTTATGGCGCGAATGTATCTACAAGATGTAGGGGAGGATATATGGTGTAAATGCTTTCGAGCTACCCTCAAGGAAGTTGCACAAAATTGGTTCGCCTCTCTCCTAGGCTCATCCCTTGACAGATTTTTAGAACTTTTAGAATGGTTTGTACGTCATTTTGTAAGCAACAAGAGAAGAAGAAAGACAGCTGCGCATCTTCTCAAACTACAACAGAATGAGTTCGAACCCTTAAGGAGTTATGTACGACGATTCACACGTGCCATGATCTACGTCGCCAACCTTTCTGATGAAACAGGTATTACCGCCTTTATAAACGGATTATAGAACTCCAATTTCAAGTTTGCGCTGGCCAAGGGACCACCTCCAACAATTGATGAATTATGGCGTAAAGCTAATAAGTATATTACCGCTGAGGATGTGATGCAAGTAACCCCAAGACCTGAAGTAGCTCAGGTAGGGGCCTCTTTAGGACCAAAAGAGAATTCCAAGCCACCGCCAAAAAATGCCCGCCCACCAAAAAGACGCAAGTCCCTCTTTAAAACTCGAATCCCACTGGAAACCGCACAACCGCTGCTAGCAATAAAAACAAAAGAGCAGCCAAAAAACTCCAAAGACAAAAAAGATAGTTGGTGCGCTTATCACCAATCGACCACCCACAACACTACAGAATGCCGCACCTTAGAATCCCGCATGGAAGATGCAAAGCGCACAGGTCAGTGGGTGGAATACGCGGACTTGAAAAGGATAAAAACAGGGAAAGCTCGCGGTGAAGATGGTAATGACCCAGGCCCAAGCAAAGCGACACCCCAGGTCATTGCGGCCATCACTAAGGGAGAGCCATTCGTACGCAAAAAACAAAAAACTGAGGAAAAGGGGAGGGAGCCCTGTTTTGCACTCAGTGGACCAAAATGCATAAGTTTCATGGAGGAGGAAGCCCAAGGGGTTGATACATGCCAAGACGATCCTCTGGTCGTAACCGCTAATATATGCGGGTATACCGTGCACAGGATCCTAGTTGATCAAGGCAGCTCCGTCGATGTTCTTTTCCTGAATTGTTACGACTAGATGGGAATGCCCATCTCCTCCCTTATTCCCACATCAAGCCCTATCGTAGGGTTCACTGGGAATCCCGTTGTGTCTTAAGGGAAGATATTTTTAGCCGCGACCTTTCAAAGAGTGGAGGGACAGCGCATTATAAAAATCGAGTTCTTGGTCATAGATGCTCCTGCAGCCTATAATATAATCCTTGGAAGACCCTCCTTAAACCGCCTAAGAGACGTGGTTTCCACCTATCATCTGGCCTCGAAGTTTGAAGCTGATACTGGCGGCATCATGACAGTTCGTGGCAGCCAGGGCTCACTCTCTGAATATTATCATAACTTTTCTAATTCAACCTTAATAGCCACTGAACCAGCTGAGCCCAGGTTATCCTCAAATCCAGACACGGTCTCTTGGTCTCCGGAGAAGTACGAACTAGAGCCAGGACGACACACTTATATAGGCACCTCACTTCCTCAACACCTAAAGGAAAAGATCAGTGAACTCCTGAAACAGTACCGGGACGTCTTCACATTTTTCACTGAAGAGATGCCGGGAATATCGCCAGAAACAATCACTCACCAACTCAATGTCCAGGTTGACAAAAAACCGGTCAAGCAGCGGAAGCGTAACTTTTGCACCGAACGCAATGAGGCCATAAATCTTGAGGTACGAAGCTGATCCAAGCAGGATCCATTAGGGAGGTGTCTTACCTAGAATGGCTCGCCAACGTAGTACTGGTAAAAAAGGCAAACGAAAATTGGAGAATGTGGGTCGATTTCACAGACCTCAATGACGCCTACCTAAAGGACTCCTACCCTCTCCCTAAAATCGATAAACTGGTGGACTCAACGGCAGCTTGCGAGTTATTCAGTTTTATGGACGCTTTCTCAGGGTACAATCAAATCCAAATGCATCCGAGTGACGAAAAGAAAACTTCCTTCATAACAGCTGAAGGCACGTACTGCTACAAAGTCATGCCATTTGGCCTCAAAAATGCTGGCGCCACGTATCAACGGCTAGTCAATAAAACATTTGATTCCCAAATCGGTCGCAACATGCAAGTTTATGTGGATGACATAATAGTTAAGTCCCGAAAAAATCCAAATCATGTTGAAGACCTAAGAGAAGCTCTGGAAGCACTCAGACGGTATCAAATGAAACTTAACCCAGAGAAATGCTCATTCGCTGTACCTGAAGGAAAATTCTTAGGATTTATCATCGGCGCTAGAGGGATCGAAGCCAACCCTAGAAAGATACGTGCCATTCTCGCAATGGGATCACCCCGTTCCTCCAAAGATGTCTAGAAGCTCACCGGCTGCATGGCCTCCCTTAACCGATTCATTAGCCGCTCTGCCGAAAAGGCCTTGCCGTTCTTCAAAACACTGCGAAAGAAACAACCCTTTTGTTAGAATGAAGAATGTGAACATGCCTTCCATCAACTAAAACAATATCTAGCGTATCTTCCCGTCATTACCTCCCCTAAGCCAAATGAGAATCTAAGCATTTACTTAGCCATCTCGGAAAACACCACCAGTGCCGTACTTGTAGCTGATCGCGAGGGTAGACAACTCCTAATATACTTTGTGAGTCAGTCCCTTAAGAATGTAGAAAAGAGATACCCTGCCATCGAAAAGACCGTGCTAGCCTTAGTCATAGCCGCACGCAAGCTGAGACCTTATTTCCAGGCCCATACCATAACTGTGCTCACTCGTCTCCCTTTCCAAAAATTGCTGGCAAAACTGGACTGCTCTGGAAGAATGTTAAAATGGGCAGTAGAACTTTCGGAGCATGACATACGATACTTGCCTCCCCAAGCCATCAAGGCACAGGCCTGGCCGACTTTTTGGCAGAATGCTATTTCGAAATGCCTAAGCTAGCAACTCCCCCCAAGGAGAATCATCTTTGGAAACTATTCACAAATGGTTCCGTCAACCAAGGGGACAACGGTGCGGGCGTTGTGCTGATAAATCTAGAAGGAGAATACGCAGAGTATGCAGTAAGGCTTAATTTTGATGCCACTAATAATGAAACCGAATATGAGGCCCTGCTTCTAGGTATTGACTACGAGGCGCTAGGCATGTTGAAATCTTCAGTGACTCAGAACTGGTAGTGAACCAGGTAACCAGAAAGTACGGAGTAAAAGAACCCCACCTAGCACAGTATCTTGGCCCGGTCCATCAAAGAATTTTCGGGCTAGAAAGCTTTAGTATACGAGGAATCTCCCGAGAGGACAATGAACGCACTGACAAGCTAAGTCGGCTTGCTGGCCTCAAGTACACGGTGGAAAGAGAAGAAGGAAGCGTATAGATACAAGAGGTCAACATAAAATACCCAAACCGACGCCCTCATATGGACGTAATACAAATACAATATGAAGAGGGATGGATGCGTCCCATTTTGGATGTCATTCTTCAGGACAAGATACCTGCAGACAAAAATGAAGCGCGAAAGCTGCAAAGGCAAGCAACCCGTTTTGTGATAATCCACCAACAGCTCCATAAAAGATCATTCGCATACCCTCTACTAAAATGCCTAACCCAAGAAGAAGGAAATTATGTGCTAAGGGAAATCCACAAAGGAATTTGCAGAGTACACATAGGGAAGCGAACATTAACGAGGATGGCACTTAGAACTGGATACTTTTGGCCTACCATGAAAAAGGATGCCGGCATGTGGGTCCAAAAATGTGATAAGTGCCAAAAATTCGCGCCGCTAATTCACGCTCCTGCGGTACCGCTACACCCCATCATTGATCCAATACCTTTTGATTAATGGGGGGTGGATATTCTGGGTCCATTCCCATTGGCTAGCGAGGCAAAGAAAATTTCTAGTAGTAGCTGTGGACTACTTCAGTAAATGGGTAGAAGCAGAGGCGGTAGCTAAGATCACGGACAATGGCACCCGCCAATTCCTGTGGAAAAATATTATAACACGTTTCAGAATTCCATGAGCCATCATAACGGATAACGGAACACAGTTTAGCTCGCCACGATTTTGTAACTACTGCCAGCATATGAAGATTGTCCTCCAGTTCGCATCTGTGGCCTACCTGCAAAGTAATGGACAAGTAGAAGCCGAAAACAAATAGATATTTGTTGGATTACGACGAAGATTGGACAACGCAAAAGGTAAGTGGCTAGAAGAGCTACCCAGTGTTCTTTGGGCCCACCGTACAGTCTACTGAGTGGCCACAGGCGAAACCCCTTTCATGTTGGTTTACGGTGCCGAAGCCGTAATCCCAGTAGAAGTGGGAGAGCCCAGCCACCAGGTCCAGAGTTACTGTCAACCTGAAAATAGAGAATTACGGAGACACTCCCTTGATTTAATAGACGAAGTTAGGGAAAATGCTCTCCTCCGTATAACGGCTCAGAAACAGCGAATATCCCAACACTACAATAAACATGTAAGACCTAGGAGCGTGGAGTTAGGGGATCTAGTTCTACGCCGAGCAAGCATTACTCACGGCATTGGATCAGGGAAGCTAGCTGCCAACAGGGAAGGTCCCTAGCCTGTGAACGCAGAATTAGGAAATGGAGGCCACAAGTTACAACGCCTTGACAGCACTGAGGTACCGCATTCGTGGAACATGAAAAATCTTAAGAAATATTATACATAATAGACCATGTCCCTCCTGTCGTACATACTGCAACATGATTCCATAATGCACTTAGCTATCCTTAAGTAGCAAATATAAGTATCTTAAACTTTACATAGTTACGAAAAATGTACACTGATATATTAGTATATGTAATATGTATGAAGTACTATGTGTTACAACTCATAAACAACAATTAGAACACTGCCCTTGGAACACGGCAAGGCAAAATGTACGTATACACCATAGTTACAAGGATGGCAAAAATATGTGCCCAAAAAGACGAGGATTCCTCCCATAGTAAGGGAAACCCATATCTATCTCAAAAAGATAATTACATGCCCTCCCCAAAAAAAAAAAGGGGGGACGGGGAGTATCACAAAACGCAAGACCCTAGGACGGAAAGCAACTAAGAAGGTCTGCCACCAGTTCCCTCTCTTGAGCGTGAAATATCTTGGTGAAGCTGGTCAGCCACTTGCTGAAGTAATTCCTGGCCTAAACCAGGACGATTCTGAAGCAAACGGTGAGCAAAACTGGAGAGACCTGAGGTCAAACCCGACCAGTAAGAAGAGCTCATCAAACCGGAAAACTCTTCACTAGCTTTCAATTGAGAAACAGCCCCTACGGTACTCTCCATATCCCTAGACCCCTCCCCCTGGTAACATCGCACCTCATCTTGAAGCTTCTCTAAACGCGCCTGACAGGACATCAACTCCTTCCTTAGTCCTTGCGCTTCTCGGAGACTTTGGGCCTCTGTTATTGCTCTCTCCTTCTCTTCACAAATTCTCTGCGCTTCCTCCACTACTGTGTCCTTCTCTTTTTGTAACAGCAAAAATGCTTGGGCCTCTTCCTCCCTAGCCGTCTTCATCCCTTGTATCTCCATGGCTAAGTTCTTGTTTTCTCGCTTCAAGCGAGCAAGCTCTCTAGTTGCTGCCTCCTTCTCTTGAAACCACCCTAAAAACATGGCGGAAGACCACGAACTAATCTGCAGCCACACCACAAACAAGTGAGTTCAAAAGCAGCCATAAAATATTAAAAACATAGTAGAAACGCTACCTTTAAAGCATAAGTGGCAACCGTATCTCCCGTAGCAACTGGTGGTGCTTCTGAAGGAAGTACAGCCAAGCTCGCTCTTTGAATAAGATCCACGCCGTCATGAGGGTAGTGGATAGAAGAACTATCAAAAGAAGAGACTTTAGGAGAAAAGCTCCTACCGCCAACGGTTGCTCCACCCCCCAGCGGGGGTAGCTGAAAGATCAATTCTAAAGGAAGGAGGAAACCTGTCAGGACCATAACCAACCCCAAAGTCTACATCACTAAACAAAGGATTGGAAGGGGCCATCTGGCTTGGCGGCACAACAGTGGACGAAACCCTTCCCAATACATCTTCTCCTGAAACCACTCCCATTTGAACAGACACCTGAGAGGCTCCTCCAACCGTTGTTCCCTCACCTACCCATGGGGTCTCTTCCTGAGCACTAAACTCAACCGCCTCTGTCACAGTGGCGAAAGGGGCATTTTCTGTTGTATCCCCTGACAAAAGAACTGGAGGCTCCACAGAGACGGTAGCGGCCGTAGTCTCTATCCCACCAGGTAAGGGCGCAACCGGTTCCATAGCGACGGTGACGGACACACTTTCGGTTGACCTTCCTAATGGAGACGGCGAAGGCACAACCGGATCCATGGCAACGGCAACGGTTATGTCTCTTGATGAGCAAACTAAGTCCTCATATGAAATGCCTGACATCTCATCACCAGGACTGGGTACGGATATCACCTCTACTGGCTGAGGTTCAGGGCAAGGGGCACTCCTTTCAAATTGAGACGCTTCAGGTACCGCCTCATGAGAACTCAAGGCAGGAGGAGGTCTCTCCAAAGCAGGAGAAGCTTATACAACAGGGACTATGGGCACGCCTCCTTGAGAGGTAGATATTCTCATAGAAGGCCCCTCCACTTGAGCCTCGCTTCTAGTTTTTCTTTGTTTCTTTGGGCGCGGAGACTCCCTGGAGGATTTTTCTCTGCTTTTAGCAAAAGCTCTTTTTCCCTTCTTGGAAACCTTCTAGCCCTCAATGGCAACCCTCTTTCCTTTCTCCTCAGCCTTGCTGGTGCCCTGGCGGCAAGCTTCCGTGAGCTGAACAATATCCTCATCAACCTCTTGCCCTGCAAAAGCGGGTTATGATAAATCAAAAAGAACAACAAAAACTTCTTCCCTCGAGCAAAGAATTCGCTTACCACTGACCAGTCGAGCACATAAACCTGCTTTCATAAGAACACGCTCCTGAGCCAAAACTTATTTGACAGCTACAAACCGTGAGCCTAAATCCTTCTCAAAATATCGAACCACCTCCCTATCAAGAGGGGAAAGTTCGTCTTCTGAAGGGATATTGCTCTTATTTACTTGAGTCCAATATGTAGGAAGGAGTAAAGGTTGTGAAGGCCTCGCCCAAACAAATTTACTCTGCCAAAAATTCAACTTATAGGGATTATTTTCCACAAACTTCACCCCGACCTTGCCCTCGAACGTCACTACACCCCTTATTTGCCTAGCCCTAAATAAATAATCAAAACTACGTGTAGAAGGGGTTAATCCCGCCATGTAACAGGTGACTAAGTACCCATAAATGTTCCTAAATCCATTGGGGCCAATTTGACTAGGGCACAAAGAATATTGTCTAAAAACCCACTTCAATATACTTGGCAAGGGAAATCTCAACCCTGCCTCCAAAGGATCCACGGTAACCGAAAAGGAGCCCGGGTGACGCGGGAACAAAATATTGTCATTTTCCCCCGGTCCTATAATCTCATAATCAACTGGGAAATAGAACTTATCCCAAAATTGCTTAATCCCCTCAGCGGTCGACAGAGAAGATACAAATGACCCTAAAGGAAGCGTTAGCACCACATCCGAAAATTGGGCACGAACTACCTCCTCCTCCGGAGACTGTGCAGGTAAAGGAGCTAGCCGCAGCAACAGCTCTACAATCAGACCCTCTTCCAAAGAAGTCCCCCCGGTTCCACCCTAGCGGCCACGACCTTGCTGTGCTTTTTTCGGATCCATACTCTCAAAAGGAAAAGAAAAAGAAAGAGTCAGATAAGAGAGCCTTACCCTAACAATTTTGGGGCAGCTCGCCAGAACCCCCCATGGGCAAATCGAAGGCATTTGTCTCAGAGGACAAGGAGGCACTCCTAGAACCGGGCCAACAAAAAGAAGGGGACACTGCTTGGTCAAGAAGCACCCCCACCTCGATTACCGGACTTGTGGCCAAATTCGCAAGAAATTCATTGATAATTTGGGCATTTTCATCAGATTCTCCCATGGAAACCATGATAAAACTGTTCGAAGTTCAAAAAATTTTGGAAAAATAAGAAAAATGCTCGAAAAATCCAAAATCAAACTTTAAGTCCCATAAATTCCATAAAACTAACAATAAATTACCTTGGAATCAAGGCAAAAACCGGGTATAAGTAGAAGGAAGAAATAGAGGTTTCTGAGGAAAGGAGAAAGGATCGCTAAAGAGGAAGAAAAAGGGGTTTAGGGTTTAAGAAGTAAGACAGGTCATAAATGTCCTAAAATAAGAAATGACAACCGAGGGAAGGACGTGGCTACACGTCACATCGTATTTAAGAAACCTCGACTACTGCGCCCTTGAGTAAACCCAGAACCCAGCATTTACCGGCTGGGGGCCTTTTTGTTTAACGTTATCTAATTTGTTCACTTTGGTTTAAATGCATTGTTTTATTTTGCCAAGCCTTTACCGGCTGGGGGCCTTTTTATTTAACGTTACCTAATTTGTTTACTTTAGTTTGAGTTGTTTTAATTTACCCAGCTTTTACCGGCTGGGGGCCTTTTTGTTTAACGTTATCTAATTTGTTCATTTTGGTTTAAATGCATTGTTTTATTTTACCCAGCCTTTACTGGCTAGGGGCTTTTTATTTTATCTAATTTGTTCACTTTAGTTTGAGTTGTTTTATTTTACCCAGCCTTTACAGGCTGGGGGCTTTTTGTTTAACATTACCAAAGTTGTTTACTTTAGTTTGAATATTTTGTTTAATCCAGCCTTTACCGGCTGGGGGCTTTTTGCTTAACGTTACCTAAGTTTGTTTACTTTGGTCGAATGGATTGTTTTATTTAGCCCAGCCTTTACCGGCTGGGGGCTTTTTGTTCAACGTTACCAAAGTTGTTTACTTTAGTTTGAAAGGTTTGTTTAACCCAGCCTTTACCGGCTGAGGGCTTTTTATTTAATGTTACCTAAGTTGTTTACTTTGGTCGAATAGATTGTTTTATTTAGCCCAGCCTTTACCGGCTGGGGGCTTTTTGTTCAACGTTACCAAAGTTGTTTACTTTAGTTTGAATAGTTTGTTTAACCCAGCCTTTACCGGCTGGGGGCTTTTTGTTTAACGTTACCTAAGTTTGTTTACTTTGGTAGAATGGATTGTTTTATTTAGCCCAGCCTTTACCGGCTAGGGGCTTTTTGTTTAACGTTACCTAAGTTGTTTACTTTGGTCAAATGGATTATTTTTTTTTACCTAGCCTTTACCGGCTGGGGGCTTTTTGTTTAACGTTACCTAAGTTTGTTTACTTTGGTCGAATGGATTGTTTTATTTCGCCCAGCCTTTATCGGTTGGGGGCTTTTTGTTTAACGTTACCTAAGTTGTTTACTTTGGTCAAATGGATTGTTTTGTTTTACCCAGCCTTTACCGGCTGGGGAATTTTGTTTAACGTTACCTAAATTGTTTACTTTGGTCAAATGGATTGTTTTGTCTTACCCAGCCTTTACCGGCTGGGGACTTTTTGTCTAACGTTACCTAAGTTGTTTACTTTGGTCAAATGAATTGTCTTGTTTTACCCAGCCTTTACCAGCTGGGGGCTTTTTGTTTAACGGTACCTAAGTTGTTGACTTTGGTCAAATGGATTGTTTTGCTCTACCCAGCCTTTTGCCCGCTGGGAGTGTTTAGTTACTTTGCCTCAATAACTTAATTCTTGAATGATTTTATTTAACCCAGCCCCTTGACTAACTGAGGTTGTTAACTGCCCTACTTAAGCTATTTGTCTTGGTTTAAATGATTTCTAGCCTCTACCCACTAGGAGGCTTTGTACGAAACTTTCGCCAACTAGAAACCATGCATAAGATGACCAGTAATATTGCTTAAACCAGTCCCTACCTATAAGAAAACCGCCAGGGACGATTTATCCTCAGCCATATTGAGGGAACAAAGCCATAACTAGAGGTATACTCTCTCCAGTAGAGAATTTGTAGTTATACGAGTGCCACCTAACATCGAGACTGGCGGTATACTCTCTCCAGTAGAGAATCAGCAGTTATACGAGTCCCACCTAACATCGGGACTGGCGGTATACTCTCTCCAGTAGAGAATCCGCAGTTATACGAGTCCCACCTAACATTGGGACTGGCGGTATACTCTCTCCCGTAGAGGATCCGCAGTTATACGAGTCCCACTTAACATCGGGGCTGGCGGTATACTCTCTCCAGTAGAGGATCCACAGTTATACGAGTCCCACCTAACATCGGGCCTGGTGGTATACTCTCTAGTAGAGGATCCGCAGTTATTCTAGTCCCACCTAACATCGGGGCTGGCGGTATGCTCTCTCCAGTAGAGAATCTGTAGTTATACGAGTCCCACCAAACATCGGGACTGGTGGTATACCCTCTTCGGTAGAGAATCTGTAGTTATACGAGTCCCACCTAACATCGGGACTGGTGGTATACTCTCTTCAGTAGAGAATCCGCAGTTACATAAGTCCCACCTAACATCGGGACTGGCGGTACGCACCCACTAGCATAAAAATCCACAATTAAAGAGGCCCCCGCTCCAAGTAAATGGTAGATCACCAATGGCAGAAAATAACCCACCAAATTCATAACACGTCATCCAAAAAGCCCACAAATAGCATCCACTCTAGCACAAACGAAAAGCATAAGTAAAGGGAGGAGGAATTGGATCTAAAAACTCAACCATACTTTGGACACAAGCGAAAACCTATATGTAAAACAAGCAGGATAAACTCCTTAACAAAATAAACCGCAAAGAGTACTACTATACAAAGCTATATTATACAAGATTGATATCATAATAAAGTAAGCCTGGCACCAGGGAAGTCAACACCCTTCCAAAAAACAACAAGTTGCCCGCCACTACCATTTCAGATCTTCATAAAGCCGTAAGACCTTTCACACAAAGGCCGCAAATGGCACTATAGGATCGTCACCTCAACGAAATAAAGACCCAGAATAAGAAAACAGCTGCGCTTGGGAGTCACAACGATGATTCCCCAAATACACTAAGTGCCCGCGCAAATCCCCATGAAGAGCACACCGAAATACTTGATTATGAGCAGTAAAAGCCAAGTGCTCCCTCGACACAGTAAAACTAGTAATAACCGGATCCCATCTACCTCCAGACCAAGGTAATCGGATGTACAAGCGAAACCGCCTCTCCCAAGAAAGAGGATCCTCTGAATGAGACAAAGTCCACACGGTAAAAACCGGACTCCTCAACGTAACCAAACAAAGGATGGGTGAGTCTGCTGAAGTCTCCCACCACTTGGAAATCTTAGCATCTCGACAGGCAAAAAGATTCTCACATACCGCATCAGGAAACGTCATCTTGCAGGAAGTGCCGGTAGCTGTATTCCATCGAACTATATAAGGGCAAGCTTGAGCATCCCCCAAATAGTGTCCCTAATCCGACAAAAAGTACAATTCTCCGCCCAAACAAACGTGATCCATGAGGAGACGTTCCTGGGACCCACATCAAGACTCATCCAAAAGTTCCAGCGACCCTCCCAAAAGTATACATGATACGCACTAGGCCAAGGACCCCAGTAAGACCGAGATAAGTCCAGTACCACTAGGTAAAGATAAAAATCAAAATCCGCAGCAGTATCAAAGCACCCAAATACCATGGAAACTCCATCAGGAAGAGGAACCAGTTGGCGCACCCCCACAGCTGGGTTACAGATAAACAGCCGGGAAAGATTATAATCGCGGCACAACAGTAAACCGCCTTCCACACCAAAACGTGAACATTATCGGTCAAAACCTCCAACACCTCAGCCCGGACAACTGGAGAAAAATCTTCCAAAGAGGAAAAAACCTCCAAGTTATCACGACTTCTGTCAGTTTCAGGCTGCAGAAAGAATCCGTCAGCATTACGGCTCAAAGAAGGAAAAGATTGTCTTTTAACAAATTCATAATCAAAAAGCAGGTCACGAGCAGCAGGCGATACACAAGTAAACCTTAAGATTGATTTGGTAGGAAGCCGTGACCAAATTTCACAAGTAATATCATCCATAATAAAAAGGAGGGAAGTGAACGAGGGAAAAACAAAAGCTTAAAAGCTTTTTTTAGTCAACTTAGACACTTAATAAAAACTAACTAAGACACACTTTTCTAACCAGGGCCTTGGGGAATACTAACTCCACACTCAGGGGTATTTATAACAAAATACTTTGAAGGTAAAAAGCACCTTTTTACCCCAAAGTGGGGGGCTAACTGTTAAGAGGAACGCCAACGAACGGGTGTTGACCGCAACCCTGGCCCAATATCACTACACTAAAAACGCCAAAGTAACCCTCCTGGAAACCGCTTGCCACCCCTAGGCGGTACCCTTTCCTCCATCACCCCTAGGTGGTACTCTTTCATCCATCACCCCTAGGCGGGACTTCTTCCCACATAACACCAACAAACCATCCCCATGTACTATAAATATAGCAAGAATTACAACAAGAAGGCAAAGAACTTGAGCCCAGTTCTCCCTTAAAAGATCCCAATCCAAAAACCCCGAAACAGTTTGCTCATGATTCTATAACTTCTTCAAAACATGAGCACCATTAGACTTAATAAACTCCTCTAATGTATATCAGAAATTCAAAGCCACTACTTCAATGTCTTAGCAAGATGAGATACGATCCACTGAAATGGTAGAATTTCAAAAATCAGCTAGTTATCTGAATGAAATGACAGACGCTTCTCATCTACATGGACATACTACTATGAGTAGGACTTCCATTCTGCCCAAGGAAACAAATAAGGAAGCATAAAACCCAAACATTGAGGGAGTGAGAGAGTCATCTATCAACCAAGTGCCTTACAAAGGGTTAAAAGGACAAAAAAGAAAGTTGATTAACAATAAAATACATAGAAATTTTCTTCAAACCAAGGTTGATTATTTATACGTTTCATCTCTATTTCCTTCATCCCCCTTCTACTCCCTCGCCAGCCAAAACTGTTTAGCAGTCCACACTCAAGTGTAAGAACAAGTCCCACATCAGAATTGTGAGGAAATAGTGGACTTCTCAAAATAAACATATTTTTGAGTACGGGCATTTAAGCAAGGGCTGCACTTGAATTGGATGTATTTTAATAATTTATTAGTAATGTTTTTTAATATATAATTTATATATTTAATGTCTATCTATATAATTTTTTATTTATAAAAAAATAATAATTTCTTGATAAAGTTTGTGTTTCTTTATTTCTAGTAAAGAGTAATCAACTAAGAATTCATTTGTGATTGTTTTCTTTTTTTTATTTTAATTTTAATTTTTGAAAAATTAAATTAAATTTAAAAATATATTTTTCCTTAATTTAAATTTTAATTTGGGTCTTGTTATTTTCAATTCAAAAACAATAATATAACATAAATAATAATTATAAATTGTTATAAAATTACTTTAATATTAATATTTTTATTCTAATAATTGCATTAACTATTAAAAGTTTCTGCTTCGTGTAAAACAGGACGCTTCAATTATTGTACATCCCCTTCCTTTTTCTGTTACGGTTATAGTGTCTTAAGAGCTCCCGCATATCCAGGGTTTGGGAGGGGTAGGATCTATGCAGCCTTACTCCCTCAGGATGAGACCCTGATGAGAGAATATTTCCGAGAATCCCCAACCTGATAATTGATAGTTAAGAAGGGCATGTAAGTGGAGCATGTAAGCATGTACGAAGAACATGTAAATTGTAGAGATCATGAAAAACATGTGAACATGTAAGCACGTAAGCATGTAAGCATGAAAACAAATAAACATAGTTTATAGACCAAATGATGTAATATTGGTCCTTAAATGATCTAACTATGTCATAGTATTACTAATATTAAGTATTGTGTTAAGTTTTATAGACCAAATGATGTAAAACACTGGGCATTGTTGTTTTTAGGCTCAAAACGCAGTGTTTTGAGGCATGCGTTGTATTGTAATTATGTACAAGTCTAGGTCCTTTTTTGCTCTAATTTTTGAAATATCAACCATGAAGACAAAGACTAAATTGGCCCTGCCCAAAGGTAGTATTTACCTGCCCTTGTTGCTACCCGAGCGGCCCATTGCTTCCCACATAAGTAAAGCTTCCAGAGGAAGCTGTTTTTACAGTACAATGCGTGTCTTGATCTGGTGAAGAAGCTTGGACACCTGTCTTGCTCTGAAGGCTTTGATTGTGTTTGTTTGGGTAATTTAGAACTGTTGGATGCTATGATAATGAACGGGTTAGATCATGCCATGCGTGCTTTGCCACAGATCAATTCCCCGAGGTATATAAGCTGAGTTTTCACTATTGAAAACCTAGTTTCATTCATTTTTTCACTTCATAACACCCCCCCCCCCCCCCCCCCCCCCCCCCCCCCTCTTTTTTTTGGTGATTTTGAGGCAATTCTAAGGGATTTGTAAGAGTTAATACATGTAAGCCTAGATAAACCTTCATTGGAGCTTCTTGAAGTCTTTAATGGCTTCTTTATAAGATTTCATTGATACAGGGTAAAACCCGATCAGTCCCTCAAACATGAGTCCATATACCAAAAACTAAGAATTATATTAATAAACCCTAAAAGGGGAGGATGACATAGATATTGTAATAGAAAAAGGAGGGAGAAGTAGAAGAAGATAGGTAGGGAGAGAGTTAGAGAGAAACTAGGGAGAGAGAGAGAGATTGTTTATCATTTTTTTTTGGCATGCCTCTCATCTTCCTCTAACTTCCTATTTATGGAGTTAGGGGAAGACATTATCGTAATTAACTACGTAACTTATATTTATTTATACTTAAATTATCCCTCACTTAATTACTATATTTTTTCACTGTATCATTCGTCATCTCTCTTGTTTTGTATTTTGAGTTTCTAGCTTAAAATCCTGAGATCTTGATGTATTGTGGTTGATTTGCTTGGATTTAACCTGTAAATACTTAAATTTTAATATCGGTGGAGAAACTTCCCCAGTAAAAGGGAGTCGTGTAATAGGACCTCGTTTTGAGTGCCAAAACAGATTTGATTGTTGAATCTTTCATATTCTTGCTTACTTTGTTGAGATCTAAAGTTTATAAAAACATATTTGAAGTTTTTTGAGATTTACAACACGTTTTAACACAACAAGTGGTATTAGAGCCTTAGTTTCCTTGTCTTAAAGAAATAAAAATGGCGTTTGCTAAATATGAGATTGAAAATTTTGATGGTAGAAATGATTTTAATCTTTCGTATCTAAAGATGAATGCTATTCTCATGTCTCAAGGTGTTGGAACTGCTATTTTACCTTCAGATCAAATACTGTGTTTCCTGATGGATATGAATATGTTGAAGTGTTAGTTATTTCCGTCGACCTAACTACGCAAGAATGGGTTATGGACTCAAGTTGTTTCCACATAACATCTGAAACATCTTGTTTCTGTGAATACAAAATAATAGACGGGGAAAAGGTGTTACCAGGTAACAATCATGGCTGTAAGATATGTGAGATAGGGTCAGTCAAACTTACGGGGTCAAATGGTGTTGACTTTACCTTTGTTGGGGTTTGGCACGTACTTAACCTTAGAAGGAACTTGATTTCTCTAAGGCAATTAGACTGAGTTGGGATGATCTTAAAAGCTAGTCAAGGGGCATGGAAGTCCTTAAGGGTTCTCTTGTGATACTAACTTGGGGGGGGGGGGGGGGGGGGGGGGATTATTTGTCCTTAGAGGTGATGTAGTTCTTGCTGAAACTGTGTTGTCAAATCTGATAAGACTGACATGAACAACATATGGCATAAAAGACTATGACATATATCTAAGAAAGGGTTGACTGAACTAAGTACGAAGGGGCTGTTGGGGGAGGGTTATGTCTCTAAGCTCGACTTTTGTGTGTCTTGTATATTTGGCAAACATCACAAATTGGCTTTTAAATCTAGTATGCATGTTTCTAAGTCTCCTATGGATTATTTGCACTCTGATTTGTAGAGGCCTGCAAGGGTAGCCACATTAGATGGAGCTCTATATTTTTTGTCCATAGTTGATGACTATTCAAGAAAAGTATGGATATACTTGTTGAAAACTAAAGATGAATGTTTTGATGCTTTTGTTAGATGGAAAAACCTTATTGAAAATCAAACTGGCAGAAAAATTAAAGTACTTAGAACTGATAATGGCATAGATTTATGAATGCTAATTTTGATAGTTTATGTGCCAAAAGTAGAATTAGGAAACATAACACTGTTAGAAAAACAACCCAACAAAACGGCTTAATTGAAAGAATGAAACATACTTTGTTGGATAGAGTTAGGTGCATGTTAATTGCATTCGGACTTAGCAAGAGTTTTTGGGGGGAAGCAGTAAAAACAACATGTTATTTGATTAATATATCTCCATCCTCAGCTATTGACTTTAAAACTCAAGAGGAAAGATGGACTGAAAAACCTAGTGATTATTCTAGCCTAACAATATTCGGTTGTGCTGCTTATGCACACCAATCTGAGGGAAAACTTGATCCTTGGCTGTAAATGGGGCTTTTCTAGGTTATCTAGATGGTATGAAAGGTTATCTGGTGGGGTTAGGGATGGTAGTAGAACTAAGTCATAATTACTAAGGATGTTACTTTTAATGAACATGAAATGCCCTACTTGAACAAAACAATGGCTGCTGGTAATGCAGTCACTGTAACCAGTCCCAGGAAATTTGACACTAACTTGTATGAGCTCGGAATTAAACCCCCTGAACCATTTTACCGAGAAAATCAGACCCCTAAGACTAAAGATGAGGGAGATTACAGTGCTGATAAGAGCAATGAACCTCAAAAAGAAATAGTTCATAATGACCTAACCAACTATAAGATAGGAAGGGATAGGGAGAGGAGGGAAGTTAGGCCACTAGTGAGGCCAGGCTATGCTGATTGCATTGTTTATACTTTCAACATAGCCTTAGATTTTGTGGAGTTTGAACCTTTCATCTTTCACCAAGGGTTTTAGTTCCTAGGCCCATGGGTATGAAGTTATTGGTTGAATTGGTGTCCTGGACAATCCAATTAGTTAGTTTTAAATATTAAATAAATAAAATTATTTTATTTATTTATTGTTTGATTCCATTTTATGAGTCAAACATGCGTGTGATTATTTCTAAAAATGTTCTATGAGATGGACGTAGTCCAACATGACATGTCAGGTTTGGTTTAAGTAGTCAATGAGATTGATCCACGGATAGACTTAAATCAAATTAGTGATATGTTGTCAAAGTATGTTCGTAGTTGGTGATAAGTATGGACGACTTGTCAAATAAGACTATAATATGATACTTTAGATGACTTGTCTTGGTCATATGGATAGGGATCCACGAATATTATATTGTTGTCTTAATAAGATTAGAACACTAAACATGACCACCTGAATTATTTGTTCTTAACTGCTATCAGAATTAATTAATTTTGTAAGATGATAACTCTAAATTCAGGAAAGAGTCTAAACTCGTGCATGGATAATTTATTGCTTTGATGTGCTAAAAGGATTAGTCACAACAAATTGACTTAAATCTTACGCGCATTAGGTAACTGCATGAAATGCAGTGGGAACAGGTGTTATGCATGGAATCTACAGTCTCTTACGAGATAAAAATATCCTCTTAATAGATTCACAAGCATATGAAAAGATTCTATGATCTTTGGCCAAAGTATTCCATATGTTTGACATTTTGAATTATTACAAAAATTATTTTTTGTATTATTGAATTATTTGAGAAGGGTGAATTGAGAACTATGGTGAAAGATGTGAGAAAATTAACGATAGTAGTTAAAGTTATTTTTGCTTACGGATATGTAATAGAGGGTTGATTGTTATAATAAATATTATATGAAAATTCTTGAGTGAATATATTTAATTCTAGAGTGCAACAACATTTAATTAGTGAACTAAGTGTTGTTAAATGGTAATCAATGTCATCAAGAGTTGATGATCAAATTCGACCCATTTGGATTAAGAATTAGATTGTCCATGAGGTTCTTCGCAAGCCTCAACTAAAGCATCGTTTGAAAATATTTAAAAAATGAATTCATAAGATGAATTATTTATTTATAAGATAAATAAGTTTGGATAATATTCATAAAGACACCCGGAACTATGACCCCCCAAACTTTCAATTTCATCAAAGACATCCCCCGAGCTATTGGTCAATATCAATGTGATTGTACAATTTTTAATTTCATCAAAGACACCCCTTGGTTAAAATCAATTTGACCCCCTAACTTCAAAAATATATATCAAAAAAATAAGAAATAATTAAAAAAAATCAAATAATTTTAGTTCAGGCATCCTTAGATTTTGATAACATAATTTTTAGATGTCCTAAGATTTCAAAATAACTTGAACTTTGTTAGCTATTTCTTCTATATACTATCATCATAATTCCTTTAAGTTTGTCACAACCTTGCGGATGTGATGGCCAAAGTTCAAGACTTGGGTCCAAATGAAAAGAGGTTAGGTGAGAAAAGAAGAAGAAATAGAGTTTAGATGAGAGAAAGAACTAGAGTAAGATGAGAGAGAAGTAGAGCAAGATGAGAATTGAGAGAATTAGATGAGAAAATGAAAGAGATATTTCATTAATTGCATAATTGATTACAAAATGAATTACAATAATCCTATTTATAGAATTACAAGAATTACTAAAATAATATCTAAAATATAAAATACATCAAATAAATCTTGCATAATATCTAAGGGAATATTCCTAACGGCCAGTTGAGGAGCGGGCCTCTAACGGCTAGTAGGAGCGGGCCTGCAACGGTCATGAGGAGCGTCTGGCACTAGCTCAGGTGCGGCACGGTACTGGGAAGGGAAGTTGGGAACGCGGCACAGACACGGGCTGGGGCGCGACCCTGGATGCGGGCTTGACAAGCCTGGGCGCGAGCTAGGCAGCGAACTGGACAAGACCTTGACAAGCCTGGGGCGCGATCTTAGGCAGCGACTGGCATGGCACCTTGACACCTGCTAGTATCTAGACAAAGTAAAGGAAAACCGATAGTGTCATGACCATGACAATACCCCCTCCTCAAGCCAATCCTTGTCCTCAAGGATTAAATTGTGGAAATTGTCTTGAATGAAGGCCCAATCCTCCCAAGTTGCGGCCTCACTTGGCATGTTTTTCAATTGCACAAGAACTTGAGTTAACTTCTTGCCTTTGCGCGTTAGGGTGCGTCGTTTGAGGACCTTCTTGGGTTGAACTTCGGGGTGGCCATCCTGGTCACAACTAGGCAAAGGGACACTAGGCACAACATTATCTCCAATTTTCTTTTTAAGGCATGAAACATGAAAAACGGGGTGTATTTTAGATTCTTGCAGTAGTTCCAATTTATGGGCAACCTTCCCTACCCTTGCAATTATCTTAAATGGCCCGTAATATCTAGCGGCTAATTTGAGGTTGCGCCTCATGGAAACCGAGGTTTGGCAATAAGGTTGTAACTTCAAGTACACTAAGTCCCCTCTGTCAAATTCACGTTCGGTCCTATGTAGGTCGGCTTGTTGCTTATAACGATGTTGCGCCTCGACTAGGTTTTCTCTTAAGAGGTTAGCCATAGATTGCCTCTCATTAAGCAAGTCTTCTACTCCGGGGGAAGAAGATACACATGGGTAGTCTATAGCCAACATCCTAGGTTCCTACCCATAAAGAGCAAAGAATGGTGTAGTCTTAATAGAGGAATGGTAGTTAGTGTTATACCAAAATTCCGCAAGTGCTAAACATTGAGCCCATGCCTTCGGTTTGTTCAAGGCCATGGCTCGTAAATAATTCTCTAAACATTGATTCACACGCTCGGTTTAGCCATCCGATTGGGGATGGTAGGAGGTACTCATGTTAAGTCCTACACCCGCCAACCTAAATAACTCCTTCCAAAAGATGCTTTGGAAGGTGTCATCCCGATCCGATATTATGTTTTTGGGTAGCCCATGCAAACGATACACATTGTCAAGAAAAATTTGCGCCACTTTGGTAGCCGTGAATGGATGAGTTAAAGACATGAAATGAGCATACTTAGTAAAGCGATCAACTACTACCAATATTGTATCCTTACCCATGGACTTAGGCAAGCCTTCAACAAAATCAAGACTTAGACTCGTAATGGTCAATACCGAACGCACACTTACTTCTTTTAGCATATAATTGATGAGTTAGTAGTGTCTCAAGGACCTCTCCTAAATGTCCAATGTGAGTTTTCATGCTAGGACTATATACCAAAATATCATCAAAAAAGACAAAAACAAATTTATGAAGAAAAGAAGAGAAGACCTCATTCATTAAAGCTTGAAAAGTGGCCGGTGCATTGGTGAGTCCAAAAGGCATCACCTTGAACTCGTAATGACCTTGATGCGTGTGGAAAGCCGTTTTGTGGCGATCCTCATCTCGGACAAGAATTTGATGGTATCCGGCTCTTAAGTCGATCTTAGAAAATACACGGGCTTCATGCAACTCATCAAGTAAATCATCAATAACGGGGATGGGGAATTTATCTTTTATCGTTAGATGATTAAGTTGTCTATAATCAACACAAAAACGATAAGTGCCATCCTTCTTACGTACTAGCAAAACGGGTGAAGCAAATGGGCTACGACTAGGTTGAATTATAGAAGAGGAAAGCATTTCCTTAACTTGTTTTTCAATTTCATTCTTTTAACTATGAGGGTAGCGATAGGGTCTTATAAATACAGTTTTAGCGTCGGTTTGGGTGGGAATAGCATGATCATGGGCTCGGTTAGGTGGTAGTGTCCTAGGAACATCAAATACATCCTCACATGCTTTAAGTATAGGCTCAAGGTCCGGATGGGCATAAGTTGCTTTTTCTTCACTTCCAATAGCCAAAAATAAGTGACCTACTAAACTATGAACTTTCTTTTTAAGAAACCGTGTTAGGCCTTTTTCGGACATAGCATGTAAGGCCGCATTATCGGATGTGCCTTGTAAGTGAATAGGTTGTCCATCCTTAAAACATGAGAATTTAAGGTTAGTAAAATCAAAAGTAACCGGGCCATATCTTTGTAGCCAATCCACACCTAAGACCATGTCACTTCCTCTTAAATCAAGTACCCGTAAGTCATCGGAAAAGATGTTACCTTGCACTTTCCACTTCAATGTTGGGCATTTTTGGTAGCTCACCAAGTTTTCCCCATTTGCAACCGTCACCGTCATCACTACGGTGGGCACAATGTCGAGCTTGAGCTCTTGAAGAACGCTTGTGACCAAGAAACTGTTGGTACTTCCGCTATCGACTAAGATTGTGATAGGCCTTTTCTTGATTGAGCCCTTCAACCTTAATGTGTTATGGGTGATGCGTCCGGACAAGGCATTCAAAGAGATCTCCATGACACCATCACCCTCTTCTTCTTGGGGAAGTTCTTCCTTTATATCTTCGAGTTCATCATCCACTTCCTCTTGGCCTTCCATGCTTTGGAGCTGTTTGTTTTTGCATACATGGCCTGGAAAATATCATTCATGACAAAGATAGCACTGTCCCGGGTCTCACCTAAGCACGTTGGGCGCTGCCGAGGTGTTAGGCACTGGCTTCGGAGGCACGGACTGGGGCGCGCCAGGAGGGGCCTGGGTGCTGGACTGGAAGGGCTCGGCTGGGCGTGACTGGAATGAGGACCCAGATCTGGTCCCATACAGTTACTGTTTGTATGTGGGTCTGGTAACCGTGGCACCCCTAATCTCCGATATAGTGATTTCTTGGAGTTTTGCTCGCTCAATGGCGGAATTCATATCAGAAGGACGGTTGGCCTTAACAGCAGCCTGGATTGCGGGCTTTAGACCCCCAATAAAACTCGAGACAAAATAGGATTCACTTAGGTTGTGATGATAAATCATCATCCAACTTCGTAATTCCTCAAAACGGACCTCATACTCCTCCACGGTACCGGTTTGGGAAGTTTTATTAAATTGTTCAACCACATCTTGTAAAGACTTATTCCCAAACCTTTTACATAATTCGTCTATAAAAAATTGCCAAGTCATAACCGGGTTGCTTAGTTCTAGAGCATGGAACCAAATGTCCCCATACTCATGTAAGTGTGACGAGGCAATGTTGACCCATTCATCAATCGGAGTTTGGTACCAACGAAAGTATTTTAAACAATTACGTATCCAAACTCTAGGATTCTTACCATTGAAGGTTGGGAGATCAATCTTTGGGTTGTGATGGGAGGACCACGAACGTGTGCTATAGTCATTGCGGCTGTGTTCCCCATCTTCGGATATCGGTTGATGCCTTACTTCTCTTTGCTCAGGCACACGGACAGGAGGTGGTGGGGGTGGTGGTGGTAGAATTCCGGAACCCCCTACATGCATATAGTTACCGGATCTGACTTGCACACCATGCGTTGCAACTTCGGGTGCTGCCACCGGAACACTTTCGGGTCGTTTCTTTTGGTTCATCAATATTCGGTTCATGGTCTCAGCCAAGGATGCCATGGAGGCTTCGAACCCATGTTGGCTATGTCCAATACCCGTGACTTCATACCCGTGACTTCAGTAGCTAAGTTGTCCACCGAGGACTTCAAACCGTCGCTCACCACGTTTTGGTCTCGAACCAACATGTCAAGCTTGTCCAATCTCCTTTCAATAGCCATAATTCGTTCTTGTGAACCCGAAGTCTCCTCAGATGACGACATGTTGTTGGAGGCTCGATTGTTTCTTGTAATCGCCAGTTTCGTGATCGCAACATGCTCTGATACCAATTTGTCACAACCTTGAGGATGTGACGGCCAAAGTTCAAGACTTGGGCCCAAATGAAAAGAGGTTAGGTGAGAAAAGAAGAAGAAATAGAGTTTAGATGAGAGAAAGAATTAGAGTAAGATGAGAGAGAAGTAGAGTAAGATGAGAATTGAGAGAATTAGATGAGAAAATGAAAGAGATATTTCATTAATTGCATAACTGATTACAAAATGAATTACAATAATCATATTTATAGAATTACAAGAATTACTAAAATAATATCTAAAATATAAAATACATCAAATAAATTTTGAATAATATCTAAGGGAATATTCCTAACGGCTAGTTGAGGAGCGGGCCTGCAACTGTCATGAGGAGCGTCTGGCACTGGCACAGGTGCGGCACGATACTGGGAAGGGAAGCTGGGGACGCAGCACAGACACGGGCTGGGGCGCGACCCTAGATGCGGGCTTGACAAGCCTGGGCGCGAACTAGGCAGCGAACTGGACAAGACCTTGACAAGCCTGGGGCGCGATCTAGGCAGTGAACTGGACAAGACCTTGACAATCCTGGGGCGCGATCTTAGGCAGCGACTGGCACGGCACCTTGACACCTGCTAGTATCTAGACAAAGTAAAGGAAAACCGATAGTGTCATGACCATGACAAAGTTTTTGCTAAAATTAAACTAACTTGGCACTTGAAAAATAATATAAGTGAGGTAAAATTTTCAATTATATTTAAAATAATCTTACATACAAAAAAGAATATTTACAATATTTTTAAAAGTAAAAGTATATATTTTTAAATTTTCAAAATTATTATTGTTAGTTTTATGGATTTTTATATTTTCTAAAATTATTTTTAATTATTTTATTTTAATTCAGATATAGATGATAGTTAAATTATACTTAAGATATTTTATTTTTATTTTACTTATCAAATCTTCATAATTTAACGTAATTCTAATGGAGTTATAGGGAAAATACTTGAAAAAGAGTTACAAAAGCTTAACATACCTCTTAGCGCTCTATAAAATATATTGTCAAATGTCAAGGGTATCCGAACTAATTTTTTCTATTTTAAAATAGTTTTGGATGTCTATAATAAAATTTAAATTTAATTGATCAAATTGGTCTTCTTTAAAAGTTCGTGGAATTCCCTTTATATAATTTAGAAGTTGAAGGGGTTACTTCGATCTTAACCAATAGTGCAGGGGCATGTTTGATAAAATTAGAAGTTGGAAGGTCATATTAATTTTGACCAATAGTTCAAGGAGTATCTTTGATGAAACTAAAAGGTTGAAAGGTCATTTTGATTTGGGTCTATATGAATATTTTCCAATGAATTTTTACTCTAAACAAATATTCATGAGATGAATATATAATACGATAAATTACATCGTGTTCCAAACAAAAAAAAAAAAAACAAAAGAAAAAATGCCGCACCCAGCTTTCCCCATCCAAGCATGCCTGTCGCTGACTTCATGGTGACGTCAGTGATAGGAGTCTAATACGCGTGACTGCGGCTGTGATCTTTTTTTTCTTTTGGGTATATATATATACACACACGCGCGCATATTTTACAGAAAATTTAATTAAGTTTTGGTAGTCAGTTTTCTGCCTGAAGGAAAATCCTAAAAATTGTTTTTAGGAGTTTTCCAAATTTATTGTTACCATAATTTTTCTAAAAAAATTATTTTTCGAAAAGATTGAAAGGATTTTTTTTTCTTAAAATATTTTTTGGAGCCCACACTCCTGGTGCTAGAAATTGCAAAGAATAGCTTGAGGTATCAAGAAATCTTCTTCTAATTTCAGATCTTCAAGTTGAAGTTAGGATTCACGCTTTAGATATGTTTAATTAAATATTTGATACTTAACTCATTTTTCATTTATTTCGTTTATTCTATGTACCCTATTTATACATATTTTATTCGATTATTTCTATTGCTATATTATAAATCTATTAGAGTGAGCTCTAGATTTACTGAAATTGTTTAATCAGATCAGGGCTTTAGATTTAAAATTAATATTTTTAAATTTTTTTTCTGCTACGCTCAATCCAGCTGATTTGTGAAATATTCTTTTTGAAATATTCCCAACAATTGGTTTCAGAGTCAACTCTGAATACATTCATAATTGACATTAAAAATATCATGTTTGATAAGATAGAAATATGTAAAATTGCGAAAATATGAAGTTGAGAATTTCATTAAAGGAAAAAGGTAATCCTAAAGATTGTTGTTAAAGAGTTCAATAACAAGATTGAATGTTAATTAAAGTTTTAGATTGCTTAAAATTTTATATGTTTTTTCATGATTCAATCAAGGAACATCCTAAATCAAGTCTAATGAGATTAGATATTCAAAAAGTGATTAGATTATGAATCAAGGTATGAAATATTCAATTATTGAATATTTTATGATAATCCAAAATATCGTATATCTAATATGATTAGATATCTAGGTTTGTTTTATGATCTAATGAGATTAAGATCTAAAATAATTATTTATTTATTTAAATTAAAATTCCAAAAAAATTAAAAGAAATGCCAAGCCTCAAATTTTTTTAATTTTGTTATTTAAATAATTTAAATAGATAAATAATTAATTAGAATGAAATTCTAATAACAAAATATGATAATCATTTCTTAAATTGTTTAGAAATATCTTTAATTACTCCAACCTTTTAGGCCTTAAGGTTTGTTATTTAAATTGTTTGATAACATGACATTTATTGGATTTTATTCACATGTTTACTCCATTTAAATGAGTTAAATATTATGTATAGTGTGAATAAAGTTAGAAGGCCATTTAAATATGCAACTTGACGAAATATTTGGTTTCATCGAGTAGGAAAATCTTGAAGAAGAAGGAGAAGAAGAACCTGAAGAGGAGCTTCAAATCGCGCGTGCTTCAAATCGCTTCCGCCATGGCAACTACAAAAGAGGGGCTTCACAGTTCTAAAGTCATCAAGACGAAGAACCTGAAGAAGAAGGAGAAGAAGAAGAAGAAGAAATCTTCATCTACCGAAGAACAGTCGGAACAAGTGGATATCGGAGTGAAGGACATGAAGAAATGAAAGAAGAGACCACTGGAGAGAGAGAGTGATGAAGATGAAGAGAGAGAATTTAATGGATACGAAGAGAGTGAGAGTCGCGGTGGACAGCAACAGGAGGAGGAGGATGGGAAGAAGAAATTAAGTGCTTCGGTATTATGAGCTCGGAATCGTTTTTCGATCTTCCTCTATCAGAGTGAACAAAGAAATCAATCGAGGATATAGGATTTGTTAACATGACATAGGTCACATGCTCTTTGCTGCGGTCCAGCGTCTCAGGTTGGGGTTCCTCGGAAACAGCCTCTCTTCAGGGTAGCCCCCTGAAGGGGGAAGGCTGCGTACATCTACCCCTCAGATCCTGCTTTTGCGGGAGCCCTTGGAAGCACTGGGTTTGTTGTTGTTGTTGTATCGAGTAGGAGAATCTTGTCAAATAGGTCGAATTACATTAGAAAATTCAAAAGTTGAATTATTTGAAAAGCACATTCTCATAAAATATTTAACAAGATTAGGTTACATAGGTTGGACAATTAAAGGATCCTAATCTGATTATGGTCTTATATAATTGTTAAATAAAATTTAGAATATGATTCTAATATTAATTATGAGATAATCAAACTTAAAAGAACGATACACCATTTAAAATATCAAGTGAGAGTGAGGTTTAAGAGTTGATTCCTCATGGTAAAAACGGTGAGTTAATTATGTTTAGGAAACATATCTATTGAGAAAAGTTCTCATTTTGCTGATAACTTGTAGAGCCCCACTCGCAGGGAGTAATGGATCGATTAGTTCGCTCATCATTGCACACACACAGAATGGTCAGATGGATTCCATGCTTTGTTTGTTTGGTAAACATTATTAAAAGATTAACAAGACTCAAAATATTAAGTGGGAGCGAGCTTCTAAATGAAAGTTCATGGCCTCCATTACCGGACTAGCAGCATAATAGGTGGGCGCTACTCCCTAAGCAGGGAAATCATTTGCAAAATACGAGGTTATTCCTCTTAGAGATAGACCGAAACGCAAAAAAAATTGGTACCCCCCCCCGCCACACCGTCATGGAGTACATCGTGGACCTGTATGGATGTCGAGGCAGCAGTGTACACTTGACTAGGGTGTTATATTAGCCTCCCCAAGGAGCTATGTTTTATAACATTAGAGGCTGAGGGAAGTGTGGTGTTTTATATATGTTTAGTAAGATCTTACAAGAAAACATATTTATGGAGAAGAGTTATCACCCTTCTCATATCCCGACTCGACCCCGTCGACAGTGAGTATTGGGTAGTTTGGTTGGGTCGCCACGGCATACATGTAAATGTCAGATTGCAAACTCTAAATTTTGATTGTTTGCCAAAAATAAGAAGAGTTATCATGTATGTTATATGACTTATTTACAGTTTTGATTTCAGACTGGTTGTTATCTTTTGCATTGTGATTAATACTGATATGTGTTACTTGTCTATTCTATTATGCTCACTGTGATATAATATGTTTGAGACCATGTGAAGCACTAATAGATGCTTATAATTCTCTAGTTTGCTACTAGTATCTCTACTAAGTTGCAAAGAACGTTAGGAATGATAAACTAGACTAATGAGTTAGTCGGATGCATCATTCGGACATCAGATGTCGAATGTGCTCTAGTATAAGATACTTGACTTATTGACTGTAGTAGAGATGATCCGATACTTGAAAGAAGCATTTTATTAGTGAATTGGTAGCATGAGAGCAGGTTATGAAAAAGATGATGGACACAAAATTGCATTAAGAAAGTTCAGTTCAAGAATGTGTTATATGATAATAGCTTATTTAATTGAACTGGAATTCTTGATGCAAATATTAATAGCCAATCTCAACGAGATATGATCCTGACTTACCAATCAAGGTCTTTCAATCCGTTTCGACTTGATACATTGAGTAACAGATATTACTCGTTGCCCGAACTGATGAAACTACAGTTTGAGAAAACGTGTCAGGAGAACTAAGAGAAGAGTAAACATCTATCTCGGGGATGAGGAACCTACATAGGGTAAAATAAAACATGAATAAAAATAGTTTTGTCTTTTTTATAAAAGATCTAGACATTAATATTTAGAAGGAATTGCCTAGGTACATAGCTAATGTTGTTGCCAAGACTGAAAGCTAAGAAGACAAGGTATTCGATATCCTGTCTCCTCTAATTCTGACTAATAGGTAATTTACTAATGTTCTGGTAAGTGAGCTTTCAGTAAGGGCACCAAGAGATAGCAGTTTAAGTTAAGGAATGTAGTTTTGACATCGAGCAACTATTTTAATGTACTAGTTTCTTTAGAATTTTGATTTTCATTAAGTATTTGTTTCAAAATAACTTTTTCAGTTGTTTTCTAAAAAATAGACTGATAATTAAATAAATAAAATATTTATTTAAAAGATACATTGGTAGATAATTGATTTATTTTAGTCAAAACTATGTTAATGAAGGTCTATTAGTCTAATACAAGCTCGGCTATGCAACCATATAAAAGAAGAATTTATTGAAGACCACATAGCTTTTAAATTGCACTTGATCTTAGGTCACGTTAATCTAGTATAATTCAAAATTGGTTTGATTTGTCTTATGGGATAACTAAGCACTAAAATGATAACTCGTATAGGAATTATGTTTGAATTAATGATGACTGAAAGAGCCTTTAAGAGTAAAGGCAGTAGAGCCACTAAGCTACTAGAACTTGTTTACAAAATGTTTATGGATAAGTTGATACATGGATATAACTATGAAGATTGAAGTCATGAACCCTTTGAAAAGTTCAAAGAATTAAAGACCAAAGTTGGGATTGGTTAGGTAATTATATCAAGTGACTTTGATTGGACAAAGTGGTCATTTCAGGAGAATTCTTATTTTTTCTTACTACGAAGTATTGTAGTAAGAATCAATAATGCTTTGTTGAATATGATAAGATTCATATGATGATTTGCATCTACGTATCAAAAGGTTTGCTATGTAAGAGGTTTTAAAAAGTATTCTTAAAGTACAACAGATAACTTGCGTTGGATAGATTGACAGTATGATATATTGTGTCTCTATAGCTTGATACAACTTATAGTGTACATGATGTATTAGATATATCTTCAATAGTGTTATTATCACAATAAGTACATGAGAGCTTTGGTGTAGTGGGAGGATGGTCAGGGTCACCTAACGAATTCATGTCTTCAGTTTTAATGGTTAATCACGAAGGTGAATCTGGCTCTTTAGAATACAATGAAACTCTTAAGTATAAAAATACATACCAATAGGTCAGGGCAATAAAAGTTAAGTTAAAGTAATTGTATTTTAACTAAGTATGGGAACTTGTAGAGGCGTCAAGGCATTAAGTCCATTAATTGGATCTGAATGGATCTATAAGTATAAACAGTTCATAGGACGAGAAGGTTGAGACCATCTAGGCTAGAGTGATGGCAGTGGGTTATACCCTAAAGGAAGGAATTGTCTTTGATGAAAACTTCTAGCCAGATGCTATGCTTAAGTCCATAAGGATGCTCTTATCTATTGTATCTAATTGTGATCAGATATGGCAAAAGAAAGTCAAGACAACATTTTCTGAAGTGTCATCTTGAAAAGATTATATATATGATACAAACAAAGAAGTTTGTTGCCAATAGTCAGGAGCATATGGTACGCAAATTAAGTAAGTCTATTTGTAGACTTAGACAAGCATCTTGCTCATTGAATAGTAGATTCGATGATGAAGAATCAAGTCCTAGGAGTTTGAATAGTGTAAACGTGACATGACAAGAAAGTACTGACTTTCTAAGTGTTATATATAGATGGGATTCTACTAATTGAGAATAGTGTAGAATTATTACTAGTTGTTAAGATTTAAATATCTAGTTAGTTTAAAATGAACGAGCCAAGATGAATACACTACATTCTTAGAGTCAAGCTTTAGCGAGATTCTGACAAAGGATGTTGAATTTATCATGAATCATTTGTTTTAAAAGAGAGTTTGGACGTTTGACATCAGAAATCCATTTTTAATCTTATGGTGGGAGTCATTAGATGGTGAGGAGTGAAGCAATCTTGTATTGCTTAGTTCATCATGGATGTTGGATACTTTATAGCTATAAAGTTGTTGAGTAGACTACCTGACTCAAAAGGTTCCCAGTAGATTAAAATTTGTGAGGAAAGGAATG
Source organism: Simmondsia chinensis (assembly GCA_018398585.1). Classification (NCBI taxonomy): domain Eukaryota; kingdom Viridiplantae; phylum Streptophyta; class Magnoliopsida; order Caryophyllales; family Simmondsiaceae; genus Simmondsia; species Simmondsia chinensis. The sequence goes on from JAGTTD010000001.1 coordinate 39,760,098, forward strand.
AGACAATGATAGATTGGTATTGGTTAAAGTTTATAGGCAAAGAGCTGACAGATCCCTAGGGAATAATTATGCAATGCAAGGCTAATTCGGTTTACGACAAATGGAAGATTATTGGAATTGGTGTCCTAGAAAACCCAATTAGTTAGTTTTAGTTATTAAATAAATAAAATTATTTTGTTTATTTATTGTGAGGTTTTATTTTACGAGTCAAATATGCGTGTGATTATTTTCTAAAAACGTTCCATGAGATGGACATAGTCCAAAATAACATGTCAAGTTTTGTTTAAGTAGCAAATAAGATTGAGCTACACATAGACTTAAATCGAATTAATGATGCGTGTCAAAGCATGTTCTTAGTCGATGATAAGTTTGAACAACTTGTCTAATAAGATTATAATATGATACTTTAGATGATTTGTCTTAGTCATGGGGATAAGGATGCAAGAGTATTACATTGCTATTGTCAATAGGATTGGAACACTGAGCGCGACCACTTGAATTTGTTGTTTCTTAACAGCTATCAGAAATAATTAATTCTATAAGAGGATAACTCTAATTTTAGAAAAATGTCTGAACTCGTCCATGGATTGTTCGTTTTTAGATGTGCTGAAAGGATTAGTCACAACGCATTGACTTAAATCTTACATACGTCGGGTAACTGCATGAAGTGTAGCGGGAACAAGTGTAATCTATAATCTCTTACAAGATAAAGATGTCCGCTTAGTTGATTCACAAGCATACGAACATATTTTATAATCGTTGGTCAAAGTATTCTATATGTTCGACATTTGGAATTAATTCAGACATTGTTTTCCGTATTATTGAATTATTCGAAAGGGTGAGTTGGGAACTATGGCAAAAGATGTGAGAAAATTAACGATAGTAGATAAAGTTATTTTTGCTCATAAATATCTAATAAAGGGGTCATACTAACAGTTATATGGGAATTCTTCAATGAATATATTTAATTATAGAGTGCAACAACATTTATTTAGTGAGAATTAATTATTGTTAAATGGTAATCAGTGTAATCAAGAGTTGATAATCAGATTTGATCCATTTAAAGCTAGAATTAAATTGTCCTTAAGGTCCATTCGTAAGCCTCAACTTAAGCATCTTTTAAAAATATTTAAAAAATAAATTTATAAGATAAATTATTTATTTATAAGATAAATAAATTTTTATACTGAACAAATATTTTTAAAATAAATATGATATGATAAATTTTATCGTATTTTAAACCCAAAAAGAAAAGGGAAAACGCAACGCACCCAAGCACGCCTATTGCAGATGTCATGGTGACATCAGTGATAGGAGTTTAATACACATTGCGGCTGGGATTTTTTTTTCTTGGGGGTATATATATATATGCGTATTTTACAAAAAAATTAATTAACTTTTCACCCTCGAAAAAAACCCTAAAAATTATTTTTAGGAGTTTTTCAAATTTATTCTTTAGCAAAATTTTTTTAAGAAATTGTTTGTCGGAAAGATTTAAAGGAAAAAATTTATTCCGAAATTTTTCTTAAAATAAATATTTTTGGGTTGCCCACACTCTTGGTACTAGAAGAGATCATTGCAAAGAAGACCTTAAGATGTCAAAAAATCTTCTTCTAATTTCGGATCTCCAAGTTGGAGTTGGAATTTGCGCTTCAGGTATGTTTAATTAAATATTTGATATTTAATATGTTTTTCCTTTATTTCGTTTATCATACATGTCATGTTTATATATATTTTAGTCGTTATTTTTTGTTTGTCATATTATGAAACTATTAGAGTAAAATCTAGATTTAATTAAATTGTTTAATTAGATAGGGACTTTAGATTTAAAATTAAGATTTTAAAATTCGTTTTCCACTATGCCCGCTCTAGCCGATTTATGAATTTTTTTTTTTAAAATATTCCCAATAATTAGTCGGGTGTAAATGGGTTTTGAAGATTAAAGAACCCTCAACACCATCTGGACAGCCTAAGTATAAGGCTAGACTAGTTGCTAAGGACTTTTCACAAAAAGAGGGAATGGACTATAATAAAATTTTCTAACCTGTATTTAAACATACCACAATTAGTATTCTAATGGCCTTAACTGCTAAATTTGGTATGCCTTTACAGGAAATGGATGTAACAATAGCTTTTTTATTCGGTGAATTAGATGAGGAGATTTTTATGGTCCAACCCAAGGGATTTGCTGAAGCTAAAAAAGAGATCATGTCTGTCTTTTGAAAAGGTCTTTGTATGGCCTAAAACAATCCCCTAAATAATGGTACAAAAGGTTTGACCAATTTATGATAGATAGGGGTTTCAATAGATCAACATGTAATATGTGTTTCTATTTTAAGCATGTTGATACTGCTGTTGCTTTGTACTTGCCGATTTATATTGATGGCATGCTCCTAGCCAATAAATTTATGCATCATATCAATGATTTCAAAAAAAAAGTTGTCTGCTATTTTTGACATGAGAGAGCTTGGTAGAGCTAGGGAAATACTTAGTATGGAAATTAGTTGGGATTCAGAAAGTGGTACTATTCACTTATCCCAACAAAATTACTTGGAAAAAGTGTTGAATAGGATTAATATGGGTGAACGTAAACTTGTTAAATTGCCCTTAACAAATTAGTACAAATTTTCTATAACACATTGTCCTTCAAATGAGTTAGAGAAGAAACAAAGGAAAAAGATCCCATATGCTAATGCTATAGGTTCCTTAATGTATGCTATGATATATACTAGGCCTGACTTAGCTTTTAGCAATCCTGGAAAAGAACATTAGGATGGGGTTAAGTGGCTGTTATGTTACATTAAGGGGACTGTTAGATTAGGTCTTACTTTTGGTAGGACTAAAACAGACCTTAGGTTAGTGGGATATGCTGATTCTGACATTGGTGGGGATTTGGATAGAAAAAGGTCAACTAGTGCTTAACTTTTTACTCTTAATGGTGGAGCTATTTGTTGGAAATCCAAGCTTCAGTCAATGACAACTTTGTCAACAACTATAGCAGAATTTCTAGCTCTAACTGGTGCAAGTAAGGAAGCCATTTGGTTGAGAGCTCTTTTATTGAAAATAAATCTGGATTTTGGCCCACCTATTCTGCTTTCTGATAGTCAATTAACTTTAGCTCTTAGTAAGAACCCTGTTTATCATGATAGAACTAAACACTTAGCTGTAAAGAGAAATTTTGTGAAGGATTATTTGGGTTTTAAAGCTGTTGTTTTGTAGAAAATAAGTATTCAAGATAATCCCATTGATAAGGGTACCAAGAATGTCACTTTGGACAAATTGGTAAGATGTATCAATTTAGCTCAAAGTAGTTGGGATCATGGATGATCAAGTTATGTTTTTTACTCCTTTTTACAAGGGAGAGTTTAGTAGTTAGCTCATATAGGTTCCAAGGTGGATATTTGTTGTAATATTGGTCCCTAAATGATCTAACTATGTCATGTAATTACCAATATCAAGTATTGTATTAAGTTTTATAGATCAAATGATGTAAAACATTGGGCTTTGTTGTTTTTAGGCTCAAAACACTGTGTTTTGAGGCATGTATATGTTATGTTGTATTGAGTGACAAGTGTTGTAATTATGTACAAGTCTAGGTCATTTTTCAGTTCCAATTTTTTAAAATATCAGCATGAAGAGAAAGACTAAATTGCCCCTGCCTAGAGGTAATATTTACCTGCCCTTGTTGTTAGCCTTGCTGCCCGTTGCTGCTTGAATAAGTAAAGCTTCCAGAGGAAGCTTTTTTTCACAGTACAATGCGTGTATTGATATGGTGAAGAAGCTTGGACACGGGTCTTCAACGGCTTAGATTGTGTTTGTTTTGGGTAATTTAGGACTATTAGATGCTACAATAATGAACGGTTGAGATCGAGCCATGCGTGCCTTGCCACGGATCGATATCCTGGCATATATAAGCTGGGTTTTCACTCTTGAAACCCTAATTTTATTCATTTTTTCTCACTTCGTTCATCTGCCCCCTGCCCCCCCCCCCCCCCCCCCCCCCCCCCCCCCCCCCCCCCGGGGGCACAATTTTGAGGTCATTCTAAGGGATTCGTGGGAGTTAACGCATGCAAGCCTAAATCAACCTTCATTTGAGCTTCTTGAAGTCTTTAATGGCTTCTTTTCAACATTTCCTCATCTCTCTTGTTTTGTATTGTGAGGTTTCTAGCTTAGAATCCTAGATCTTAATGTACTATGGTTGATTCTTGGATTTGGTCTGTGAACACTTTAATCTTGATATTAGTGAAGGGACTTCCTTAGTAAGAGGGAGTCATGGAATAGGACCTCGTTTTGAGGTGTCGAACTATGTAAATCTTGTGCATTCTTGTTTTGATTGTCGAATCTTTCATATTATTGCTTGCTTTGCTAAGATCTAAAGTTGATAAAGAACATATTTGAAGTTTTTTTGCGATTTCAAACACGTTTTAACACAACATATATATACATATATATATAGCAAAGAGGGAAACATTCCCCTTTACTTTTGGTTAATATTTTTTCTTTTAGCATTGGTATGAACAGTATAATAATTTTCCCTAAAGAGGGAAACCAACTCTTTGAGGGAGAGAGTAATAAGCGTTGAACTAAGACCTTTTACATCAGTGATTGACAGCTAAATAATTACACCAACACCATTATTTCACTTTTGGGTAATATAAACAAGGAAAGGCGGATAAACATAGGGAAATTAACAAGGGAAATAAAGGAGGGGATAAACATGGGAAGGGAAGAAGAGCGCCAGGGTGGACGGTCCTCTTTCTTTATCACTCCCTTCTCTTAGTTCTCTCTACTTGTTCTTGATATAAGTATTTTATTATGTTTACTTATTATTTTTTACCTCTTACCCAATAACCGAGATCCTTATTGACTTAAGTATTGGATGAGACTCCCATGGATAGTTGTCCCTTTTATAGATTATGCCACCAAACGTAAAGCTACCACTTTCTTCGAAGAGCTTGAGTTCAGCTCTCTCCCTCAGCGAATCCCTTTGACAAATTTTTCTAAAACAATTTAGCTTCATTTGTGGGAAGATGAACTTAGATACAACCGTCATCTAGATTGTTGAGGATTGCAACTAAAATTTACCAAACTATTAGAAAAAATTAAAAAAAAAAAGATAAAAAAATGGTAAGTATTCTCATTGATAGATTAAACAGTTACAAAGGACCCCTATGTATAGATATGGAGGGACATGAGCCAAAAATAAGATATTCTTCCAAGAGATGCATGAATAATGGGATGGAAAACCGAATGCCATTCATCCCCCCAAACATTTTCCATTCTCCTATTTCTCCTATGTGTTAAATGCCCCTACAAGGTCTTACCTTATTACTCTAGGCCTATACACCTAATTTGGACAAGTATCAATGCTTTCTCCTTCGAGAGACCCTTGTCCTGAAGGATCTGAGTATAATATATCATGGTATCTAAACAAAGCAATACATAATTTTTTATATCTATCCTTCTTGACGGACATAAATTCTACCGTGTTCCCCCTAGGTCAAACACGATAACCATAAATTTTAGCCAATTATGTTGTTTAAAAGTAACTAAAAATTTTATATTATTTCCCCTTTATTAGAATTTGGTTCCTATATAGTCTAAACTATGTCCCGAAATAAGGCATGAGATCTAAGTTATTAATGTTACAACTTGTATTTTGTTTTAAAAATAATAATAATAATAATAATAATAATAATAATTTGAACTGGTTTTTAATTATGGTAAAAATAAATTAAATTTTATATTTAAAAAAATTAACCGGTTCAGCTTCTCGTGCAAGCTTCTTCCCGTTGCATTTTTTTTCCTTCCAAAAGATGGACAGGTGTCCAGCTCTGATTGGTTGTTTTGAAGGCTTCATCTTAGCCCTTGATTTGGGTGGCAAAATCAAAGGCTCTCAGTGCTTGCACTTGGATTTGTTTTTGTTATTTATAGGGGATTAGAGGAGAGAGAAAAAATGAAGCAACATTTTTTGGGGTGTTTTTTTTCTGGGTACCCGACTCTCTCTCCTCTCTCTCTCTCCCCCAAAATCTCGATCATCCTCCTCCTTCCCGTTAAGGTGTTTTTAGGGTTTTGCTTAGGGGAGTTCAGTGCCAAAACCCCGTGGCAGTAAGATGTCGACTCTCTAGGAGCCGGAAACCACGAAGACTGGTCCAAAGGTCGGACTTGGGATCGTGAGACTCGCGGCCACTAGCTTGGAGTCGGTATAACCTCTTACTCCCTTCTCTTTCTTTACTGTTTGGTTTGTAAAGATTGGTTTCAGAAAGGGTTGTAACTTAATAGCTTAGGTTATCTGTGGAAAGCGCCTTGTAATTTGTAATAAGGTTTGTAAAGATTAATAATATAGATCTCTCTAGTGGTAGAGGGACCGTGGGGTAGGTCATTTAGGACCGAACCACGTTAAAATTGTGTTACTCTTTATTTTGTTTATGTCTTCTATCGTCGTTTGTAATCTCAACTTAAATTTTAGAGCCACAGTTTAAAAACCACCCTTTTCACCGATCTGTTTATAAACTAAGTTAATGTTGAAGACAAAATCGGATTTAATAAAGATAACCTAAAATTTGTAAAGTTAAAACAAGTGTTTTTGAACTTAGGTTGATATTAGGTTTGGTTTTCTCTAAGATTAATATTAACGGAAGTGTTTTGAGAACTTAAACAAGTTAAAATCTGTTTTTGAACCTTCAAATCATGGCACCCTTAAAATTATTAAGTGAAAAATAATCTGCCAATTAGAACCAGCTGAAAGAGTAGATTGTAATTTCTATGAAGCTCTAATCCCCAATTGGTAATGCGTTGTTTCCTCTTCATGGTCAAAGACTACCATGTACCCTTGGAACCAATATGCTCCAGTGTTGCCGTTCTGTCAGTCGATGTGACACCAAGGTAGCGACAGCAGCGCTTCCGTTGTCTCCTTATCTTTGCTAACCACTTCGACATGGCTGCTAACCTCGCTCTCGGCCTCCGCATGTTAAAGATCATCACATCTCCTTCCATACCTCCTTCCTCAGTCTGAAACTTGGTGGCAGAGCATAGCAGCGACGAAGGCCGTAGCGCCTTGCCTTGGTCAGTCCGTTCATCGTTGTTGACTGGATTACCATGGCCAATCTCTTCCTCATCTCCGATCTTTTCATCGTGGTCGTTGTTCTCATCGTCGTTGATCTCTTCGTTGTGGTCGTTCCTCTTATCGTGCCGGATTTCCTCGTCGTGGTAATACTTTATTCATAGTCAATCTTTGGGTTATGGCTGGTATTCTCGATCAGTGTCGTGTTATGAATTAGGGTTTATTTAGGTTGTATTATGTAATTCCTCTAATTCTTATTTCTAAGCTTTCAAATTTAGCTGAAATTATTGGAAATAACACTTTAAATTGCCTAATTTCCCAAAAAAATAGATTTGGGAAATCAAATATATCTAACTAATTTTTGAATGGGTTTTGGTGGGAAAATTAGGTAATAGCCGTTAGTGTTGTTTTGGTGCCAGTTCGATTAAATTTCTGTTTTTAGCTGCTTTTGTTTATTTTTCGTGTTTTATCCTTTTCCTTTATTCCCTTAGGTCTATAAAAGGGATGGTAATATCATGCAATACACACTTTTGATGATCAATAAAATTTACCTATTCAATTTCTCTCTCTCCCTCTCTCAAACTCTCTTTCTCCCTTACATGCTCTTCAATTCTACTTCTCCCTCAATCTCTCTTCTCTTTCTCTCCCTCTTTCTCTCAAATCAATTCAACAACTACTCATTTTGACCTAGAACACAATTGGGTCCTAACATGTTGGTGGTTTTCGCACCCCAGTGGCAGACCAATCGTCTTCCTCCACATCCACTATTGCCACTAGTGACATTTCGATCTTTGATGGTTTCAGTGATGACTCGATCTTCCTCGTTTCAGTTTCAGTCGGAGGTTGGGGATCTGGTGTTTCTTCATCAATGCTAGGATTCAGTTTTGGCACCATAGTACAGGAAAACGCAATCCCTCGGCCTTTATTCAGTAGGAAGCCACCACAAGTCTTTTCAAAAGTATAATTAGCCAAACGTCTTGATTCAGAAATAGTGGTGGCCATGGGTTGGACAGCGAGCCCGCCCGAGCGTTTATTTATTCTTTTTTTAATATATAACATATATATATATATATATATATATATATATGTATATGTATATGTATATAGATTTATGTATAATAGAACATATAATACAATCATCAGAGTGTCTTATAAAATTATAAAAATATGTAACCATTTTGACTAAAAAATAATTATAATTTATTGATACAATACAACACAATCATAGTTATAAATATATTTTATAAAATAATGTATCATAACTTGATAAAAAAAAAACTACAACTATGACAACTACTTATTTTCACCTAGAACACAATTGGGTCCTAACAAGTTGGTGGTTTCCGCACCTCAGTGGCGGACAGATCGTCATCCTTCACATCCACTATCACCACCAGTGACATTTCTATCTTTGGTGGTTTCAGTGATGGCTTGATCTTCATCATTTTAGTTTTAGTCGGAAGTTGGGGATCTAGTGCTTCTTCATCAACGCTAGGATTCGGTTCTGGCACACTTGTACAGGAAAACGCAGTCCCTCGGATTTTACTCAGTAGGAAGCCACCATAAGTCTTTTAAAAAGTATAATCAGGCAAACATCAAGATTTACAAATAATGGTGGCCAAGGGCTAGGCAACCAGCCCCCGCTCGGGCCTTTATTTTTTTAATAAATAAATAAATATATATATATATATAATAGTGCCTTATGAAATAATAAAATATGTAATCATTTTAACTATAAAATAATTATAATTTATGGGTAAATAATATAACATACAAATATAATACAACACAATTATAATTATAAATATAGGAACATATCCAGTGCCTTAAGGGCTCGCGCCTACGCAGGGTCTGGGGGGGGCGGATGTACGCAGCCTTCCCCCTTCAGGGTGTTAACCTGAAGAGAGGCTGTTTCCTAGTGCCCCCAACATGAGGGTGAAGACTTCCTAGGAGGTCACCCATCCTGGTACTACTCTCGCCCAAGCACGCTTAACTTCAGAGTTCTAATGGGATCCGGTGATGGCGTGTTCGTGTCCTCTTTGGTAATCATAATTATAAATATATTTTATAAAATAAAATGTAACATAACTTGTTAAAAAACTGCAATTATAACAATATAATGGTGCCATATAAAATTACAAATATATTTTATAAAATAAAATATATTATAAAAAGTAAAATTATAACAACATAAATAACTTAGTCTAAACATGCTGCAGTTTATGCGGTACTTGCTATACTGATGTTATGGTCGTATTCTTCATTGTTTGATGAACCCAAGTTCAGTCGGTTTTGGACTCTATCTACTGCAGCCATTCAGTTATTCAAGCACACCTACATATCTAAGGTGGCCGGTGCAATCTACCACCTGTACTAAATCACACTCTGATGCTACTGAAGACACTGCACACGTTAGTATATTGCAAGCCATGGTGTAAAGCACGCGATATTGGGTTTTACTTGAACACTACCATTACAAAATATCAAAATATAGGTTCGCCTCTGTCAGGTTGAAGTGGAGCATAGGTGAACACATGTACAAATTTAGTTCATCATATGACGTGGGACTTTGTTTGGGCTTTAATCAGTTCAACATATCCCACGCAAATGATTTTCCTTTAGAAGAGGGCAAAAAAGATGATGCAGAAGAAATATTTGTATTATCAGTTGATAATCTTCGAGCATATACGGAAAATAAATTACAGAAATCTTCATCAATTTCGGCAACAAAAGATGCTACATAAAAGCTGGATTCATTTTTTCGTAAAATATTTGGGCAAATAATTGCAAACTCATAAGTTTAGAATAAAAAACGGTGGCAATGCAATATGCTGGTGGTAATTCAAAATAGTATTTTAAAAATGTTTCCATCATGGCAGAAATAGAGCTCTACAACACAGGTTGGAGGAGTTATATATCATCCAAGCAGTAATATCTATCAGTCTAGATGTCGCTTGTGTAATGATCGGAATATCCAAAAAACATGCCGTAGCCTCTTCAAAAATAACAAAAATTTACAGATTTCATTAATTATATTCCAATCTATATATTCAAAATTAAAAGAATTTAGATATGAAGGATTTTACTGTAGAAAGTTAATTAAGACATCTTTGTATGGCGTAATTCTTTCGAACATATCAACCATAGATGACTACCTATTACGTGTATCTAATTTAAATTTTTTATAAAGAATTCCATGTGTGTCACAAAGATTTTTAAATTTTCTTTGTGTAGTTCCAGATGTCTTAATTGCTTTAGCTACTTCTTTTAAAGTCATAAAAGAAACATCTATAAGTTCCAAACCATCCATTACTATTAAATGCAGTACGAGACAGATGTAACGTAAATTAAAATATTTTTCATCTAACATGGGCTTCATATACCTAATTAATTTTTTAACAGATGCATCATTGTTAGTAGCATTATCAAAAGTAATACTGAAAATTTTGCTGTCTATCCCCTACTCATGGCATGCGTTCATAATGGCACCCGTGATTACAAGAGCACTGTGGGGATATTCAAGTAGGCAAAAATAAATTATTCATTTTTGCATAACATATGAAGAATCAATCCAATGTGTCGTTAAGCACATGAAACGTACATCAAATTTCGACTTCCACGTGTCTAATGTCAATGAGAACGTGATCATGTTCGCCTTTAAAATATTTTGAAGGTCATTTTTCATATTTATAAATTCTCTAAAGATGTCCCGTTTCAAAGTGTTCTGAGGAACCTTTAGAGTGGCAAGGTTTAACGTGGTTTTATAGTATCGGATGATTCTAGGGTCTACACCGGTGGTAAACGGCCTTTCAACTGAAATGACGTGCCTCATTAATTCGCGTCTGTTAGCTTCATTTTTAAACTTAAAGTTAGCAAGCGCACCAGTTGCTTGCTGTACCAAAGTTTGTTGGGTTTTATATGCATTTAATTCAGGGTGGCTTCTTTGTAGGTGTCTTTTTAAAGTGTCTATCCCACTATTAAGTGGATGACTGAAAACTTTTGGAGGGTCATATAATGCACAATATGCTTTACTATGTTCATGATCTAGTGTAAAGTGTTTCCATACAATGCTAGTATTACGTCTATTGCCCGTAGAGGTGCAGCTTTAAGTTTCATCGTTGGTGGGTATGGGTTCGGGTTCAGAACATCCCGTACCGCCTAATTCAGGATAATCCTGCTCGTAGAGGTGTTCTTGTTTCCAATTATAGGCGTCTGTGTAAGAAGGTGACGGACCGGGTTCTAAAAATGTACGTTCCTGGGTATTAAGCTCAACTCCTCTACTCGTTATAGGGGATTTAGGCGGTCGAGAAGAGCTAGAACTAGATCATCCTGCTCCAGATGAAGATAAATTATGTGCCATGATATTGTTAATTTATAATTATAAAATGTAAGTAAGAATACAAGTCAGGTAAATAAAAATGACAAATAATTAAAATTTTGATACTAATTTTACCGAAGCGAAAACTAAAATTTGAACTTCTACAAGCTTCTACGAGCAGAACACAATTAAAACTTCAAACCTGAGATATTTAGAGCAAATAATTGTATATAAGAAGAGAAGAGAGAATTGGAGAGATTGTTGCTTGGTGAAATGAAATGTGGTTAGCATTTATAGGAAAAAATTGAGTATTTTTTTAAATTTATGTCACCCAATGGCTCCCCAACTAACTGGGCCCGGGGCTTGGCCCAAACGGGGTGGGCCGACCCAGCCCATTGGCTACCCCTATTCAGGAAGTACCCTAATTTGAACCAATTTTAATTGGTTTGATATATAAATTAACATCTCCTTAATCTCTTGAACAAATTATCTTGTTGTTGACTGACCTCCTGTATCTTCGTCTCATGTCAGAGATGACACTCCAGCGGCTCGCTCATGTAAGTTTGAGCTTGATACAAAGCTTGTTGACCTTAAGCCATTGAAGCCATAGGTCTGAGGACCATAGCCTTTAATACCATTGATGCAACCCTCATCTAGATTGTTGAGGATTGCAATTAAAATCTACCAAACTATAAAAAAAAGATGAAGATAAAAAATAAGTATTCTTATTGATAGATTAAACAGTTACTAAGGACCCCTATCTATAGATATGGATGGACATGAACCAAAAATAAGACAACTCTTCCAAGAGGTGCTTGAAGAATGGGATGGGAAACTAAAATGCCATTCATTCCCCCAAACATCATTCACCCCCCTTTTTTTTATAATATGTTAAATGCCCCTACAAGGTCTTACCCTATTACTATAGACCCCTATACCTAATTTGGACATGTATCAAACCAGTTCACGTTCGATTCGGTGTAACCTACAAGCTAACTCAACCTATTCATGGTCGACTATGTAGGAGCCGAGAAATAGGGGTCGTTATGGTTTTAAGGTTGGATTTAATTCCTATCAATATATTTATTGAAATACACATTGTAATTATTCTTATTTTTTATATGTATGTTTGTATTTTGGTCCTAGTATTGTATTTAGGTATTAGTGTTGTAATTAGTTCTAGCTTTTATTTTGCTCTTCAATGAGGGGCAACAATTGTCTTTCCCTCTTCCCCTCCCAAAATCGGCTCCTCTATTACTAGAGCCTTTATTGGAATCATTATTTATTGTCTAGATTTTTGGTCACTTAGGATGCCTAGGTCAAAGCCACAAATATGTAACATTTTTCCATTGAGTGATTATCCAATTTCCGTTCTTTTCTTTGCTCTTACTTAGTTTTTAAAGTCTTAATTTTGTTTATGTCTTAACAAAATTTTACATTATATCATAGCAGAGTTCGGTCTAGGTCTTTTCCTATCATTCGTTGTTGTTGGATTGTTGCATACATGAAATTGTATTTTGCATTAACAATTCACATTGAATATCATACCAACCACATGTGAGTAGAGTCCAACAATTTCTTATTCAATTTTGCAAAATGGTGCGGACTCAATTTGGTATGCAGGTTAAACAAATTAGAAGTGACAATGAACAGGAGTTTAAGTTCATCCACTATTAAAGTACTATGCAGAGCACAAGATGCAAGTTCATACCTCTTATAGGGATACACCACAACAAAATGGGGTGGTGGAAAGAAAGCATAGGCATCTCCTTGAAGTAGCAAGGTCATTATGTTTTCAAGCGAATGCACCTATTCAGTTTTGGGGTGACTGTGACTGAACAACAGCTTATTTTATCAATATAACTCCAACCCCTTTTTTACAAAATTGTAGTCGTTGTCAAATTTAGTTTGGGAAAATACCAAATTAGAGTCATTTACATCTTTTTGGGACTTTATGCTATGTTCATAACAAGGATCAATCCAAAGATAAGTTTGGGGCTCGTGCCAGTAAGTGTATCTTCGTAGGGTACCCTAATATCAAAAAGGCTACAAAGTGTATAGTTTGGATGATAGGTCTGATTCATTTTTCTTCTCGAGAGGTTGAGCCACCATTGGGGACCAAAGTCAGCCCACCGGAGACGGTTGAAGAAGACACTGGAGTCAGCACTAGCAACAAATTACACACACCCCCAACAGTACCGATAGCAGGAAGAGACTGGCTAGATGTTCATCCAAGTATTGAAAACCGCTCACACAAGCTGGGTGGTGAACAATTGGGTTGATTTGGGTAGATCATGGGATTGATCCATACACTAAAGGTGTAAACTGTGGAAGCGGTTGATTTGGGTAGATCATAGATTTGATCGGTAAACTGAAGGTATAAATTACGGTGATGCCTAGTTGGAGCGACAAGTTATGCCTAGATGAAGGAGGCGGTGGCTGGAAATTAGGGGTGGTGATGTTGTCCAAGCGAAGGAGCAAGACTATGTCATTGTACCTAAGTGTTAGGTCTAGTGGACCCATTGTAAATCAATGTCGGAGAAGACCATTCGAATGCCAGAGGGAGAACCGCTAGTGGAGCGGCACCCTAAGAAAGCTTGAGCGAAGGCTAATGGTGTACTAAAGGTGGTGGCTCAAGAAACGATGGTGGTCATGTGGGTGTAAAAGAAGCGATGCTGAGCAGAATCGACATGGTCAGGCGCATAATTCGTTCTGGCACCGGTGGTCACAATTCCTCTAGTGCCTGGTGATTGAGAGCATCCAAGAACAACCGCGGTGGCCTGGAGTGTTTAACCATAGTGGTGTCCAGTGGATGGTAACAGTTAAAGAGAGAGAGACGTGCCTAAGACACGGACGACGATGCCTAGGGTTTTGAGGATGTGGCGAGCCTTGACATGGGTGTCAGTGGTTCGCGGTGTCAATTGACAGTGGCCAGTGTGAGAGCGCTGGTGACTGGTGATTTCGTTCTTACCCCAGTAGCAGTGGTTGTGATATTGAAATTCTAATCGATTTCTTCCAATTACAATCCAATTACAAGAACTAGAGTTTGAGGGAGAAAAGAAAGAGAAATTGAGGGGGAAGAAGATAGTAATTTTCAATTTGCATAACCCTAAAACATCATAAACTATCCTTAATATATGAGGAAAATAAGAAATTAAAAGAAATTGTAAAATGTATTGTAAAATGTATTAAAATAGAAATGGGAATCAAAATATCTAAGTAACTAACCGCTACTAGCGAGCTGCTCACGTGCTACACGCGTGCCTCAACCACCCAAATTTCCTGCCAAAAACAGTCAACTACTTTATGAATTATTTACTTTGGTTTTTGCACTGTATCAATACTCCCCTCCTCAAATTCACCCTTGTCCTCAAGGGTGGAACTTTGGATACTTCAATTGGAGGTCATAGAAAAACTCCCAAGTGGCTTCTTCTCGGGGTAGTCCCTTCTATTGCACTAGAACCTTAGTGGCAGCTCTGTTGTTGCGGTTAACCAACTTCCTTGCCAAAATCAGCTCAGGTTCTTTCATTAGAGTAGCATTGATATCATCTGGTAAGGGAATAATGGAGGTGGGAAGAGGTCCAAAGGTGAGACTTGATTTGGGAGATGTGAAAAAACATTGTGAATTTTAGTTGTGTTTGGTAGATCCAACCTGTAAGCTACCTTCCCCACTACAACAGGGGTCATAAAGGGACCAAAATACTTAGGTGAAAGCTTATGGCTGCTTCTATGAGCCACTATGATCTTCCTGTAGGGATGCAGCTTCAAATAAACCCATCAAGTTGGAAGCTTCAATCAGTTCTTCTTTTATCAACTAATTGCTTCATTTGATTTTGGGCTCTGTACAGATGATACTTAATGACCTGAATCACTTCTTCCCTATGCTACAAACTTCTATCTACTGCTTCCACTTGTGTTTCTCCTGGTATGTAAGGAATGTGTACTGGAGGTGTCTGTCCACAAACTATCTCATATGGAGTCTTCTAGACTGATGAATGTCGAGCAGTATTGTGCCACCATTCTGCTAGGGGAAGCCATTTAGACCACTAAGATGGGTTAGTGCTGCACATGCAACGCAAATATGTCTCTATACCTCTATTTACCACTTCAGTCTAGCCATTAGATTGAGAATGATAAGCTGTAGAAAGATGTAATTCCACCCCCTGAATGGAAAATAAGGCTTGCCAGAATTCACTCTTAAATACCGCATCCCTGTCACTAACTATGGTGCTTGGAAAATCATGTAGCTTATACACCTAATCCATGTACATCTATGCTATAGATAGAGCTAAATATGGGTGAGATAAGGCCAGGAAATGTGCTGCCTTACTCAATCTATCCACTATTGCCAGGATGACATTCTTGCCAAAGGATCTTGAGAGGCCTTTAAGAAAATCTAACAAGATGTATGATCATACCAATTCAGGAACAGGTAGAGGTTGCAGAAACCCCGGATCAGCCACATTCTCATTCTTACAAGCTTGACAAGTGGGGCAACTCATTGTCCTTGTCATTCCCTTCCAAAAGAACATAGATGTTATGCACTGGAGGGTTGCATCCGCGCCTAAATGGTCCCCAATAGGAGATGTGTGCAGCCATTGGAGGATCTTAGTCTTGATTGAATCATCTTGCCCCACCTGAAGTTTACCCTTCCTCTTCAATTATCCTTGCTGCCAGCTATATTTGGGATGACTGTGAGGATCTTGGTGCAATTGATCAATGAGGTTCTATAAGTGAGGATCTAATTTCCAAGAGAGTTGTATCATTGCGTATAGGTTGCTATTCGCAGCAGACAAGAGCATACAAGTGATTTGTAAGAGCATAAAAGTGATTTGCTGGCTGGATATCTAGGAGAAAGCATCAACCATCACATTCTCCTTCCCCTTCTTATAGTCAATGATGTAGCTGAACCCTACCAGCTTGGACAACCAAAGCTGCTGAAAGTTCGTATGAATTTTCTGCTCCAATAGGTATTTTAAGCTTTTCTTATTAGTTTTGATGATGAAGGTATTGTTAAGCAGATATTGCTACCACTTGTTCACTACTGCCACCAAGGCCACTAGTGCACTACTGTCAGCCAAGAGTTCCTTCTCATAAACTGAAAGAGCTTGCTGTCTTGTGCTAAAGGACTTATTGAGGAAGGCTAAAGCATGTCCTCCTTGGGCTAAGATAGCTCCCAACCTTGAATTGCAGGCATCAACTTCAATGAAAAAAGGCCTTGCAAAGTCAGGAAGAGCAAGAACAGGTGTTGCTGTTACTACTGCCTTCAATTCATTAAAAGCTTGCTGAGCTCTTTCAGTCCATTCCAACTTATCCCTTCCTGTCAGCTCTATGGGAGGCTTAGCTATGATGCATATCTTTGGATAAACCTTCTGTAATATCCTGTGAGGCCTAAGAATCCTTTGAGTTGCTTAAGATTGGTGGGAACGCGCCAATTACTAACCGCTTCAAGGTTCTTTGGATCAGTTGTAACCCCTCCACTAGAGATTATATGACCCAAATATTCTATTTGAGTTGCTGCAAATGAACATTTACTCTCCTTAACAAACAATTGGTGCTACTTCAGCTGATTAAAAACGATTCTCAAATGCTCTAGATGATTGTTGTAAATCAGAATGTCATCAAAGAATACCAAGACAAACTTTCACAAGTAAGGAGCAAAGCTAGAGTTTATTAGTGCTTGGAAGGTTGAAGGAGCATTGGTAAACAAATGGCATCACCAAGAACTCAAAGTACCCAAAATGAGTTTTGAATGCAGTCTTCTGCACATCATTCTTATGCATCCGGATCTGATAATAACCAGATCTAAGTTCTAGTTTAGTGAAGAGTCTAGCATTTCCTTGTTCATCCAAAAGCTCTTCGATCAAGGGAATTGGAAATTTGTCCTTAATGGTGGCTTGATTCAGCTCTCTGTAATCTACACACATCCTCCACCCTCCATCCTTCTTAACCAAAACAGCAACTGAGGCGAAAGGGCCAATGCTGTGATGTATGTAACCCTTCTTGAGAAGCTCTTGTGTCATGTCTTCAATCACATCCTTCTGCAGGGAAGGATATCTATAAGGCCTCTTGCTTATAGGCTATGTTCTTTCCTTGAGGTGGATCTTATGATCAAATGTAGATATGTTAGGGGGAAGTTGTTGAGGCTCTTCAAAGATTGATGCATAATATTTCATAGGCTCCATCACAGAAGGAGGAATAGGAGGCTGTTGCTGTTTATCCAAGCCTATCCTAAGAGTCATTAACTCTACTCCACTGCCCAAATCCTCAATTGGTAATGATAGGGGAACCAATCAGAGCTCTGGAAATGGCCTTGGCTTCCACTGCTTTACAAGAATTAGAACCCTCCCCACGCAGAAATCTGATCTCTCCTTCCACAGCAAATGACATAGCTCCTTGAAATTACCTGATGTCCCCTAAAGTTGAGAGCAACTCAATTCCTAGAACCATGTCACACCCTCCCAAATGGATCAAGAGGAAGTTAGACATGCAGGAGGCACACTGCATCTTCCAACAGAGATCAGTACATTGTGAATTGCAGCTCAAATTGCTGCCATCAGCCACTGCCATTGCGATGGGATTAACTGAGGATGAATGACACCCCAATTTATGTGCCAACTGAAGATCAATAAATTTATGAGTGCATTCAGAGTTAGTCAAGATATGGACAGGCTTCTTCTTAACAACACCAGTAAGCCTCAATGTCTAAAAGCTAGGAGGTCCAGACAAAGCATGTAAAGAAATGTGTGCAGTAGCCTTGGTAACCCTCTCCTCTTCCACTGTCTGCACAGCTTCCTCCTGATCATCCTCCATCTCCTCATCATCTACTTCAATAACAAAAAGCTGAGGACCTCTATTATTGCATCTATGTCCAGCCTCAAACTTCTCATCACAAAAGTGACATAGCCCCTTGGCACGTTTCTCTTGTAACTCAGCTCTAGATAGAGTTCTTTAAGGTCTATTTGGAGGTGGTGTATTTTGGGGTTGGAAGGTGTTTCGGGGAGGTTAGGTCCTGTAAGGACCTTGGGGAAGTTTAGGTGTGTTTGGGGTAGGCAATAGGGGAACCTTAGAGTATTTCAGCTGCTTAGCCTATGCTTCTACTTTGGCCTCAGCTAGTTTAGCAAGACATACAACATGTTGCAAAGTCGTAGGTTGTCTAGACCTAACCTCCAATTCCAGATCATCACACATGCCAGTTAAGAAGCAGCAAATGAGTTGGCTCTCAGTCAAGTCAGCTCTAACTGATATAGTGTCAAACTTAGCTAGGTAAACCGTCACTAACCCCTCCTGCTTTAAACTAATCAACTCAAACATAGGGTCCTCATATGCACTTCCAAGTCTACAATTCAATGAGCTA
This sequence comes from Simmondsia chinensis, assembly GCA_018398585.1. Taxonomy (NCBI): domain Eukaryota; kingdom Viridiplantae; phylum Streptophyta; class Magnoliopsida; order Caryophyllales; family Simmondsiaceae; genus Simmondsia; species Simmondsia chinensis. The sequence continues at coordinate 39,778,836 of JAGTTD010000001.1, forward strand.
GAGTAATCACTCCAAGAGGTCATAGTAAGATCACCTCGGGTCCTCACAAACTTCCTGGGCCATTGAAGGGCTAAACCCTCAAATGCACTAAAGCCAACCTAATCTTATCTGCTTTAGGTGTATTATCAATCATAAAGAATTGCTCAGACATGAATAGCCATCTATTCACATCTTCCCCTTCGAACAAGGGAAAATCTAATCTGCACAATCTAGTGACATAAGATCGATTACCATTGTGATTATCCTGATTGTGCTCAAAGTTGCTTTGATTGGCTGCTATGGAGTTCGATGCTCCTCTATCAATCTGACGCCCTTGCTGCAGTGAAATGCCCACAATCAGCTCCCTGAGCTCTTGGATAGAGGATCTCATCTCACCCCACAATTCACCCATCGATTGCTCCATTCCTTCATTGGTAGCTCAAATTTGAGCGGATAACACTTCCTCTATCCTTTGAATCTCAGAGGTAGATCGAGCATTGTTTGCCATTGAACTATCAATTTGCTCTCCATAGCCCAAGAATCAGAGCTCTGATACCAGTGATACCTAAATTCCAATATATTACTTCCAGTTACAATCCAATTACAAGAACTAGAGTAAGAGGGAGGAAAGAAAGAGAAATTGAGGGAGAAGAAGATAGTAATTATCAATTTGCATAACCCTAAAACATCATAAACTATCCCTTATATATGGGGAAAATAAGGAATTAAAAGAAATTGCAAAATGTATTGTAAAATCTATTAAAATAGAAATGGGAATCAAAATATCTAAGTAACTAACTGCTGCCAGCGAGCCGCTCACGTACTGCGCGTGTGCCTTCACCACCCAAATTTCCTGCCAAAAAATTGTCAACTACTTTATGAATTATTTACTTTGATTTTTGCACTGTATCAGGTTGTGTTGACGCTGGCAGTGGGCATTAGGTGCCTGCTGTGGTGGCTGGATGCAGAGACAGACGCGAGCAGAGCTTTGGTGCGACGATTTGTTTCATTCAAAGTTAAGGTTTCTTTTCACATAAAGTCAATGGATTGTTTGACCGAGTTTAAATAACCTATTTGGGTTGGGTCATCGTATTTTTGTTAGATCTTGAATTAGAATTCTGAGTGTTTTTGTCTGATAATGGTAAATAATACAACCAGACTCCAAGTGGGAGAATTGTTGGGTTATGTGTGGAGCTTGGTTGTATCGGATTGGGCCAATCCTTTTGAGGCAAATGACACACAAGGGTTTTAGAGTGGTAGCACTATAAATACACACGGATGTATATGTTACCATTAGGGCTGAGAAGGGATGAGAGTTGAGAGATGTCTCATCTAAACTTCAATTGCTATAATAAAATTATTGTGCCCCCCTCCGTAGATGTAGGCTTCGGCTGAACTGCATAAATTCCAATGGTCTCCCCTATTCCCTTTGTTTATAATTATTACTTCAATTTATAGTTTGTATATTCCATGGGTGATCTTAACAGGTGCCATCGAGGCCCCTACAGTGAGTTAGTATGGTTGTGGCAGTTGCTTGTTGATCTAATGGTTCCAATTCAAGACCTCGCCTTATTGTTTTGTGACAATCAAGCAGTTCTACATATTACGATAAATCTTGTTTTATTTGAGCGCACGTAACACATAGAAATTGACTGTCTTTTTGTTTGAGATTGTCTCATAGCCACAGGATTTCTATGTCACTTATTCACTCTTCGGGATAGTTGGGAGATGTTTTCACCAAAGCACTTGGATTTCCGTCCTTTTCGTTACCCCTTGGCAAGTTGCAAGTCATTAATTTATGCTCTCCAACTTGAGGAGAAGTATTGCAATACACATGTATCCTTGTATTTTGGTCCTAGTATTATATTTTAGGTATTAATATTGTAATTAGTTCTATCCTTTAGTTCTAACTTTTATTTTTATCTTCAATGAGGGGCATCAGTTGTCTTTCGCTCTTCCTCTCGCAAGACATCTTCTCCATTACTTGACCCTTCATTGGAATCTTTATGTATTGTCTAAGATTTTTAGTCTTTGGGATGCCTAAATCAGTATTATATGTAACATTTTTCCATGGAATGATTATCCAATTTCCATTTCTTTCTTTATTCTTACTTGTAGTTGTTAAAGTCTTAATTTTATTTATATTTTAACAAAATTTTATAATATTAAATATTCACTTTCATCTTTGTTGTGGACTCTTCCCTTCGTTGGATCATTTCTATATATACAACTTGGATTTTGACGCTTAATTTGAGCTTTAGATACAAAAGCAGACAAAATTGAGATTGAGTCAAAAGTTAACCAAATTGTTCAACATTTTACAAATAACATTTTTGTTCATATTACAATCTCTAATAATATACCAGAACCCCAGTCAACACTCATATCAACTCGAATCTAAATTATGTACGGACAAAGCTTCAAGCCCTTCCATATGCAACTTTTGGATGAAGAAATGGCAAACCTGAATCAAAGCACCAAGCATGATACCCTTCATATTGTGGTGAACCACACTCACTCTTACAAATCATACAAAAAATAGTCCAACACATATTACGCACTCTCCCACTACTCGAGATGCCCCCAGGGCACCCCTTACAATATTACACATCACCTTACATTTTTCTTCTCCACTCTTCCATATGTTAGTCTATTATATTACACATATACAGAGCTAAACATAACCCCAAGCACCCGCTTGGGGCCCCCAAAATTTAAGGGCCCCAAATTTTGGAAAATAATGTTTTAAACCCTTAGTTATTAATATTAATAAGTATTAATATTAAAAATTTTAGAATTTTATTGCATATAAAGGGCCCCATTTGAAACGTCCATTGGAAATGTCAGGACAAGCCTTGTACATAGACATACGTATTTATATATTTAGCTAGTTATTTCTCCAATTTTGAAAACAAGGAAACTAATAACATAACTAATTTTCAAGAGCATCATAAACAAATAGAAAGCTCCAAACAACAGCTCCTATTTCTTGAAATCTTGGATAGGCTGGCTAGTGTTTTTTGGATTTTGGGGATAGTGTGCTTCAATTTTGAAAACTTGTGAAAAGTCCTCTATCCCACATAGAAAATCCAGAGGAGGAAAATCTAGTTTATATATTTCTTTGTTACTGTACTTGGTGGGAGTCTAGAGTGGGTTTTATTCGCGGTATGGTGTGGATTTTTTCTAACCCAGACTTTCATTTTGACAACCCTTGTATTTATTTAATTTGTCCTAAATAAACTCGTTATGAGTTCTTATTGTTGGTTTGAATTCAAGGCCATTGGCTCGTGCTCGAAATGTCCTCCTTAGGTGACCTCAAGGTTGCTACCTTTTGGAGTTGTCCACAGTCGAGGCTTGAGGCTGCAAGCTCAAGTTCGAGTACGTATTTTAACCACGTCTTTTCCCACTCTTTTCTTAACGGATTTTTCCCCATAACTAACTGGATTTTTAGGCTCCCATAGCTGTCACTTTCCTTATTAGAGGTGAATTCCTTGCCATGATATTTTCCTTAACAAACAAGGAATTTGCTCTATAAATACCATCCCTAAGGGTTTTATTCAAATCTCGAAAAATACAATTAACTTAGATATTACTTCTTCTTCTTCACGATGTTCTCTATCCCAAAATACTCTCTCCTCCGTTACTGAGTAAGTTGGGGCTTATTCCAACCCACCTCCCCATAGTACACTACTGAGGTAGGTGCCATGTTAACCCTGAGAGTCATAGTGCCGTTCATCCCATTGTACCTCTATGGGAGCATAAACAACTTAGGCAGTGAATTCTCTACGAAGTGACAATTTCTTCGATCAATTCTTTCCCTTCTATTAATCTGTTTAAAGTCATTTCTTCCATCTTTCTTGTAATCTCGAAATCAATTATATTATAATAAAAGAGTTATATTTTGATCACTCATTCACCTATTACTCCAACAAGTGTCGTTGGCCCTAGGAGATGGAATCATATGATTAAGTAAGCTGCTAAAGCTTAAGTTTCTTAAGAGGCGATGGAATCATGATTTTTACTTTGAGTGACTAATTTGTCATTTTAAAGGACCTTGATTGACAAAATTGGGGCTGAAGTCGTGATCCTAACAAATTAATGAAGTTAAAAGGGTTTCTATCCCTACAAATATGGAAATAATTACATGGCAAGCTATATCTAGACCAACATTATATAAAGGACAATTTAATGTACAAGAGTCTTAATGAATTATAGTTTAAGAGAACTAGCTAGATATATGCAATATTCTCTCAGATTTGTGTCGTATACACAACATAAAGCTTTTATATAATGCAAACCATACAACAAAATTTTACATCACATACATGATCAACCGATTACATAACCTAGACAATTTGAAAGCACAACCCAACCATAACCATATTGCCTGAAAACAAAACACAATTTTATATCAACCAAGCATCACTCTTTACTCAATCCCCTTAAACTTAATCATTCATATGTTAGCACAAGCTTGTTACCTTCGAGCCTTAAAACTCCTTCATCGTCCTCCGGCGGTGGTTGAATCCAACCCTTAGAGGCCTGAACTGCATCCCATTTGGTGACCTTCTTCTCATTCCCTTGAACAAAAAATTGTTTCTCCTTGTGAAAAACTCAACTTAGCCCCCGGGTTAAGGCCAGACATGGCCTTAACCACAACCCTATAAGTCATTGCCAATGGGATCCCACCATTATTCACATTCAAACTCAATACTTTCAATCCAAACCCTTCCTCCAATGGTATCAGAAAACTTGGAGAACATTCAAAGTAAATTGGACCTTTGCATAAATCTGACTCTACAACGGCTATTAACGAGTTTTTGAAATTCAAGTGTCTGAGGTCTCTAAGGCACACAAGTATTGGGGCCTTTAGGCCATCCCTTATTAGGGGCTTAATGGCTATGTGAACCAAACCCAAGTGCAAAAACTTGTACTTTTTGGCAAGGCTTCGAGGTCGGCATGGCCCTAGCAGGAGCACGTTACCATCTGGGTCGACCGATGACAAGAATGTAACGGTTTGCTCAAAATCTTTGATCTTGTAGTTTGGGAAGACCCTAAATGGCTTTTTATGGTAGATTTGGTTTATGGGTACTTTCGGGTACTTCCAGTTATTCTGTGAGTTTGTTTTGTTGTCACGAGTGCCACTAGGTCCTTCTCGGTGACTAGATGCCATTTGTTTCCAGTCTTCGCTTTTGGTCTCCCAGTTATCAAACTTTTAGGTACCTTAAAAATGCATTAAAACTTCATGTCACTTGAAAAATATATTACTAAACTCATGATATATAAAATATGTCTCTTATTTAAATTATGTGTAAAGGTGTTGACCACCAAAAATATTTTGAGTAAGGGTGCTTTCATCTTAAACACTTTTAATTTTGTTTTTGACATTTTTTTAAGAAAAAAATATTAATTTTTTGGATCCCGCTATCCATCGCCCCTGAGGCGATGAATAAGGAGTACTAATTACCTTAAATACATTAATTAAATGGAGAAAAAAAGAGAAAGTGCAATTAAAAAATATGTATTATTAGAATATAAAATACATACAATAAAATAAAAAAAAAATTATATATATAATAAATATTTCTAATATTTACGTGGAAACCAAAAGGACAATTAATAATCCTTAAACATTACCTCTGAGCATTGTATATCATTTGCCTTTTTTTTTTCACATCCACTTTTATTCTACTTTCATTAAAAGGTTTTTTAAATACTGACAAACAATCCAAAAGACTCGATAACATGATTTTTCAATTGTCCCTTAGGGACTTAGCCGAGTGGTCGTGATCGCCGGGTGCCAACGAGGTGACCCGGAATTGAATCCCACAAAGCTCAAAAAGTGGTCTCCTCTTTATTGAGGATTTAAGGGGTTTATCCCCCCCCCCCCCCCCCCCCTCCCCCCTCCATGGCTTGACCATCATTCATAAATAAATAAATAAATAAATAAAAACATGATTTTTCAATTAAAAAATATTTTTGTTTTGCCCCTTGGCACGCCACACAGGTACTAAAATGTTAAAATTCACAACTATGGTCTAACAAAAGACGCTTCCTCCCATTTTGGTCGGTGTTAGACTATACAATTATTGTTGGGTCTTCTTTCATTAACTTGAACTTTTAAAAAAATTGGTTCCTTGATATGGTATCAGAACCTTATTGACCAAGAGGTCATGTGTTCGAATATCGACAGCCCCAACTTTCAATATTAAAACAACTTAAACACAAGGTATGAGATGGGTGTATGCACTATCCACACTTCAAATCTAATTGGCATTCGCATGAAGGGGCATGCTAGAGTATAAAATCATTCTTAGTTATTCACCCATCAGCTTATAATTTTGAGAAAGTTGGTTTTTTTTGACATAGTATCAAAACTTCGTGACCAAAAGGACACGAGTTCGAATCCCAACAGCTCCGACTTTAATATTAACATAATTTAAGCAAAAGATATGATGTGGGTTTGTACAGTATCCATGCTTCAAATCCAACTGGTATTCGCATGAGGAGGCATATGTTAAGAGTATAAAATCATTCTTGGTCCTTCTCCCATCAATTTAAGCTTTTGGGAAAGTTGGTTCCTTGAAAGGTGAAGGCCCAAAAATAATTTTGTCATAGACTCACATGTAAGTGGAGTGTTAAGAATAACAACTCCACGTTGAGTAAAAATGCCAAACCCACACGTAAGGGGAGTGTTAATCACTTTCTCCAACAAAAGATAATGGATAAAGGTTTTCAAAAATTTGAGCAGTCATGCAAGACGAACATAAAACCTATGGAATTTAAAAATTTGAATGAAAGGACATTAAAATATTTTGGATAAGTATTATAAAGATATTTGACATTGTTTGGATATATATCAGTGGTGCACCTGAACAGACACCACCATTCATACATCCAAACAGAAAATTGATAAAATTCTTTCTTAAATTAGAAGAAACTAAGAGTGATCAAATGGCCTGTAGAGAAAAGCTATAAACCAGGCTATTTTGTAGTCTTGTTAAGTAAATCCACTTGATGTAAATGGCTGAAAAACTGTACTTGAAGTAAACGGAGTGTATTGAAAATCTTCTAATGACCATGGTTTTAAAATTTTACATGCTCAATGGGTAATTTGCCTAGTCAATTTATCTATTTGGTGATCAAGGGAAATGGATTATGTATGTACGAGTATGAACTCATAGAATCCCTGATTCCATTGAATGTCATCTTGATGCCATTTGCATCATTCTGGAACGGTTGAATTTGCAACTTGTTGAATTTCGGGGATTGAAAGAGGCTTTGTTTGTGTTGCGTGGAGTTTTAAGTAATATTGTCCTAATTGATTAGTGGGAGAAGGTTGGATATTTTGAGGTTGGGAAGAGGATGGATAGGGAGGTTTTGAAGCTATTGTTTAATAGGACATTGGGGAAAATCAGAGAGGATTGAATATGGGTTTTGAGTAGGAACTTTGATTGGAGGGTGTGTCGGGTGAGGAGTCGTGACATAATCATCTGGACTTTGAATCTTTTTCTTTCCTATTTAGGCCATGTTCTGAAATTAAAAAACAAGCATTCTTCTAATTGAACATGGATTAGTTCCTTTAGCTTCAAAAATTAAATTATTTCACATAAAAGTTCGATTTCTTGGACATTATATTTTTCAAGGAGCAATAAAACTAATTGTCAGAGCAATTGAGTTTGCAAATAAATAAACCGATCAATTAAAAGAAAAAAAAACTCAATTATAAAGATTTTTAGGATGTTTAAATTATGTTTCTGACTTTTTTCCAAACCTTGGACAATTATGCCACCCACTTCTTGGACATATAATCACACTAGAACAGTTCAAACCCTAAAACAAAGAGTCAAAACCTTACCATGCTTAGCGTTCCCAAATCCTAAAGCACAACTCATAGTTGAAACTGATGCATTCGATTTAGGCTATGATGGAATACTCAAACAATATATAGAAGATCAGGAACAGATAGTTAGATTACACTTTTGTCTTTGGCTCGGACCACAAAAAATTTATTCAACAATCAAAAAAGAAATTGGATCAATTGTTTTTATGCATTTTGATATTTCAAGATGATTTGTACAATATGAATTCTTTTAAAAATTGATTACAAAGCTGCAAAAAGAAGTTCTACAAAACGATGTTAAAATTTTAGTTTCAAAACAAATATTTGTGCGTTGGCAACCAGTTCTATCTGTCTTTGATTTCGAAATAGAATTTATCAAAGGAGAAGATAACTCTCTTCCTGACTTCCTAACGAGGGATTTTTGTAAGAGAAAAGCTCATCTCAAGTTCTATTTCAGAACTTGGCCTCAAAAGAAAAGAAAAAGATTCAAAGTCCAAAGGATTATGACATGACTCGTCATCCGACACACCCTTCAATCAAAGTTGCTACTTTAAACCCATATTCAATCCTTTCTGATTTTCCCTAATGTCATATTCAACAACAGCTTCAAGACCTGCCGGTCCATCCTCTTCCAAACCTCAAAATATCCAACCTTCTCCCATTAGTCAATTAGGACAATATTATTCAAAACCTCAATTAAAACATTTGTTCCTCACAAGACAAACAAAGCCTCTTTCAATCCCATAAATTTAACAAGTTGCAAATTCAATCTTTTCAGAACGATGCCAATGGCAACCAAATGACATTCAATGGAATCAGCGATTTTATGAGTTCATACTTGTAGATATAGAATCATTGCCCATGATCACAAAAACGATAAACTGACTAAGTAAATTAGCCAATCGACATGTAAAATTTTAAAAGTCTGGTCTTTGAAAGATTATCAATACATTCCCTTCACTTTAAGATAATTTTCTCAACCATATACACTAAGTTGATTTGTTTGCCAAGACTATAAAATGGCCTGATTTAGAGCTTTTCTCTACATACCACTTGATTACTCATGGTTTTTTTCAATTTAAGAAAGAATCTCGTTAATTTCTTGTTTGGATGTATGAATGGTGGCGTCTATTCACACTACAAGGAAATGTGGCTATTCTCGGCGCTTATTTTGCAATTCTCGTCGCAAAAAAGCGTCGAGAATTTTATTATCGGCGCTTAGGAAAAGCGCCGAAAAAGCAAACGCGGAGAATAAAAGAGCCGAGAATCTCGACGCTTTTATGCACCGAGGGTCTCGACGCTTTTATGTGCCAAGAGGGTCAACGATTTTAGGCGCCGAGATTTTTCAACGCTTTTAAATGCCCAGATTTCTCTTCTCAGCAGGAGCATTTTACATTTTACAGACAACCTCTTATATGTTGCCAATTTATTTGTGCATATTTTCCACACACACACACACACACACACACACACATATATATATATATATATATATAATTACTTAATAAAAAAAATATCATCTGCTATGATAAATTCATAAGACTCCAAATTCTACAATCAAAATATCACAACATTGTTAATGTATCTTGATAGTTCAATACAAAATTGAGATTTTTTTCCCCTCCAAATATCAACATAACTGTAAGCCATAATAGAACCAATTTTCTAATCTAATATCAACCAAAATGAAAAAAGAAAAATACAATGCTAACTTAGTCAAGTACATTCTTCACAAATATATTAATCAACCGAGTGAGCTTGGCATGCTTGGAGATGCAGAAAAATTTGAGGGTTCACGATCACTTGATCTCGATTCATCTCTAACCTATATAGACAACACAATAATAACATTACCTATGTACAAAACATCAATCTACCAGTTTACTATCACATAAATCAATAACAATTAGCACATTCATTGTGTATTCTCAATTTGCAATTAAGAGGTGAAATGGTAATATGTTTTCAAACATCATCAATTTCATTATTTATAAAGGATTAGAAAGGCAATTATTTGCATTATAGTACAAACAAATACAAATTAAATAGATTATCTTACCAGATCAGCAACCGCAGTAAGAACTGCTCGACCTTCCGCTATCATTTCATTTGATGCTTGACCAGAACAAACAGCATCATAGATGGGTATGAGGCGGTTATTAAGTGTTCTCATCTGCTGCTTTATATTGGCCAATTCTATTTTCACATTTTGCACTTCAACATGATCATTGGTACAGTCGAGTCCCCTTTTCTTTAGTTCACCCCTTACTCCGTATATATCACTCCTCTTCACGCCAAATCCATAGCCTACTGCTCGATAGCCCAGATTTTCCTGTTCATACATTAGTTCGATAAATACTTCCTCCTCGATTTCTGAACGAGGTCTGGAAGAAGTTGCAAGTCCAGCCTCGACTATTTCTTTAGCAGTATCCTACAAAGAAGAGAAAAAGGCATTAAATATATTTAAATTAAAATAAATGTAAGATAATAATAAAACCCACCATAAATTCTTGGGAAACAGTGTTCTCTAAAAAGCCACCACTTTTCCTGGTATGTGTTTCCTTGTAAAACTCTATACTGGTGGGCTTCCTCCCTTTGCCAATTTCCTACAATCAATATGTCAACATAAGCCTTAACTAATTTGATAGGTAGATAGTAATAATACACTCAACATATACTAAAATCCTTACAAAACTATCTCTTTTATTCGCATAACTTGTTGAACCAGTCGTGTAAAACCGATTCTGCTTGGCACGAGCTTCTTGACCACATTTACTCTTCTCCTGACATTGGAAATCAACATCAATCCAAGAAAAGCTTTACATTCATAACAAACTACTTGATGAGATGCCTTGCCAATCAAGAATTACTTAAAAAGAAATTATTTTACCTTGCCTTGTGGAGAAAACCAATAATGTACCAAAGTTATCCATTGGTCACGATTAACTCCTTGTGGAGCTGTAGCAATAACTTCAACTTCAGTTTTGTTCCCTTGGCAATATATTGCTTTCAAACTAGTCTTATAGCCCCTCTACATTTTACCAAGATGTTGTAGTATTGATTTATCAATCAATACATCATTGGGCATTGAAAATTTTCCCTAAAACATAAAATCCAACAATAATATCACAAAAAGGCAGGGGAATAGTAAGAAGACACAAAGCAATAGCTGTACTAGTAAGAAAGCCACCACATTTCAGTGCTATATCCCACTCTAGCAGGTACTTACTGTAACCTAAACAATACATTTTATACATTCAATTTAACTATAATCCAAAGACATTTTATATGTGACAAACCAAACATTCACCCACTACAGCAGGTACTAGTATTGACAAGCCAAATTCAATAAGTGATGAGAAACAAGGAGAAAATTCCACAAATTTCACTCAAGCAATAAGAAATCCAACACTTTCATTTAAATAATTCTTTGATTTATAATGTTCCAAATTTTGGCTCAGACCTTAAGCATTCCTTATCAGCACATTTGATAGGGCGTTTTTTACTTCATCAGCATTGTTCTTTATACTCTAATACTCATAGAACTTATTCTAAAACAACTAATAATATCTTAAAACTACCTCAATCAAAGAAATCCAATAAATTCTATATAAAGCATAATAACAAACTAAAATTACAATCAAATGACTTGACTTTCATAGTATAAAATTATTACAAAACTATAATACAACCACTTCAACCAACTCAAATGATATAACACTTGTAGAAGAATAAGCAGTCTAATAAAAATAAGAACCGAAATTAGGGCAAAGACATCACTTACAACGGCAAAGCAAGAGCAATGACTAAAGAGGCAGAGAAACGGCAGCGACATGAAGAGGCGGTGCAAAATCAGATGTCTAAACAGCGAAATCGGAAATTAAGTATGCAAAATCTGATGAAGAGGCGGAGAAACGAGCGAAATCTGATGGTGAGACAGTGAGGGGTGAGCGGTGGAGGCGACTGGGTTAGGGTTTTGTGGGCGAAATCTGATGGTGAGAGTGAGAGGCGAGCGGTGGAGGCGACGGGGTTAGGATTTGTGGGGAAAATCTGATGGTGAGAGTGAGAGGTGAGCGATGGCAGCGAGCAGGTAGGGTTTGCGCGGGGGGGAGGGGGGGGGGGGGGGGGGGGGGGAGATGGGATTTGAGGGTATATATAATTGTTTATTCTCGACAGCAAAAAGCGTCGAGATTCTCAACGTTTTTTTATGCCAAGAATATCGACTTTTTTTTACGCCGCGACCTTCGACACAAAAATGCGCTGTTCCAAGTTTGTGTCGTTTAAAAACCCGAGAATTTTCGACGCTTTGTCTCGGCACATTTAAGCGCTGAGATTTCTCGACATTTGCATAAACGCCGATAATTATGCTCCGAGAATCCACCTTTTTTGTTGTAGTGTCAAGGGCACCACTAATATACATCTAGATAATGTCAAATATCTTTCTTATTCAAAATATTCCAATGAATCCCCAATGGATTCAATAATGTCCTTCATTCAAATTTTCAAATTCCATGAATTTTATGTTGATCTTACAAGACTACTCAAATTTTTGAAAACCCTTATCCATTATCTTTCATTACAGAATTCAAAATTAAATGGCGGGACAAATATAATATTGAAAGAGATTATTCTACTAAAATTCTTTTAACATTTTCCAAACAACAAAAATATAGAAATTTTCAACTTTTTTCTACCCTCTACACTAAATTCTTTCACACCCCTCAGATCAAAAACCAACTTCAACCTCCTCAACTAAGTTAAAATCCTCCAAGTCCCAGAGCAAAGTCTCTGAAAAATGATTGGCCCACCTCCTTCAACAGATTCAAGATTCCTCAATTGATGAAGAAGACGGAGAAGAAATAATTTTTCCTCAAAGTGACCCATTACTCTGAAGTATTTTACTAAGATTCCAAGATATCAGCAAAACTTAAAAATTTCCACAGTAGCTGTCTGCCATTACTTTATAAGAGCAGAATCAATAATTCAACTTTTACTATAACAAGGACAATAATTGAAGATAGTTGTCCTGCCTACTGCACTCAACAATTCAATATAATTTAGAAGCCATTTCGAGGCCGCTCCTCATTTATATAAGGAGCTCTCCACCAGACATTCAAGGCAGAGGTAATTTAAGAGACATTTTCAGTTGTAACTTAAAGTTCCTTTACTCACAAGATTCTATGGTACTTTTCTTTCCTCCTTTGTCAAAGTTCTGTACTCAAGATCTTCTATTTCAATTTGTAAATGTGCTCTAAATTTCAATATATGACAAACACACCACCCGCCTTCTTTGATCAATTTGTTCCAACTATTGAAGAGGCCCTTGGCGCAACAAATTTAAATGCACTCATCTTTCCAAGGACATGGCACCGACAAACAAGAGTTCGAGATCATCTACCTGCTCTGATACCATGTTAAATTTTTTACCGGGCTTTTTCATCCGACCCACAGAGTTGATATACATGAGATCCATATATAACCTAAGTGGGGTTCCATCTTAAAACCAACTGGACTAATGAACATTCGAAGATAGTTCAAACTCTTACACAAAGGATCAAAACTCTTCCATGTTTAGGCCTCCCCAATCCAGAAACACACCTTATAATAGAAATGGATGGTTCTGATTTAGGCTATGGAGAAATATTCAATCAAAGCCTAGACCCAAACCAACATGAACAATTTGTTAGATTCCATTCAGGTCTTGGGCTCGAACCACAAAAAAACTACTCGACAATCAAAAAAGAAAATTTTCAATTGTTTTATGTATCTCGAAATTTCAATGGCTTCTAGACGACATTCAAAGAACTCACAAGTTTAATGAATTTATTTTAGTTGACAAAAAATCAATTCAACCAAATTATAAAAGAAATAAACACATATGACAAATTCTTTATTCCACTTGCAAAATTCTAAATGTCTGGCATATCAAAGATTTTCAATTCAACCCGTGCACATCAAGACAATTTTTCTCAACCAGCGAAACCAAGCAGTTTTACTTATCAAAACTACAAAACAGCTTGGTTTAGAGCTTTTCTATACCGCCATTTTGATCATTCAAAGTTTTTTGTCAATTTAAAAAGAAATCCAGACATTTTTCAACTTCATCCTTCGAATGGTGGTACTATTTTTGCAGCACCACCAATACATTTCCTCAAAATGCAAAATATCTTTTTGACACTTATTCCAAATATTCTAATGAATTCCCCCTTGATTCAATTTTAAGCTTCCATTCAAACTTTCAAATCCCTTGGATATTATATTGGTCTTATAAGACTGCTCAAATTTTTAATCAATCATATCCATTATCCCTCATCCGTAAATACAAAATCAAATAGTGGTATAAATACATTAATAAACATGATTGTTCCGCTGATATTCTTTCAAAATTCTTTAACCAGCAAAAAAACCTCAACATTCAATCTCGAAGTCCTTCAAATTCTTTAATTACTTTTCAAAATCCCCAAAGCACTAAACCAGCCTCAACTTCATCCACAAAATCCAAGTCTATAGGCAAAGTTTCAAAGGAACTTCTAACTCAACTGCTCCAGTAGATTCAAGGCTCCTCTTCAGAGGAAGATGAACAAGGTAAGGAGGTTAATTCCTCCCAAATTGATCTGTTCAATCTCCTTTGAAGAAAGATCAAGGAAAAAGACAAAAAGTCAATAATTCAACCGACAATCGACCTCGTAGCAATAATGTAGCAAGGACAATAATTCAAGACTTTTACTGTAGCAATAATTCAAGACATTTCTTGTAGCAAGGACAATAATTCAAGCCAGGTGTCCACTACATTTCAATTCGTTTCAAGATCCACTTCAAATCTGCAACTTTAAAAGAGGACCCTCCCATGTATTGCAGAGGCAATTCAAGTCACATTTTTAATTGTCACTTAAAGTTCCCTTTGCTCACAAAACTTCTTGTATTTTACTTTTATCCAGTTCTATGTTCCAGAATTATCATTCAATTTTATAAGTTTACATTGCAAACTTTTGTATCCTTACTTCGTATTTAGCCTTGTACTTTCAAATCCTGTAACCTATTAATTTTCAATCTTTGTATTTTCAATTATACCTTTATTTTATCTGTGATCCTGTGAACCTTTGATATCAGAACCTAAAGCATACTGTCTAACTGAACCTAGTCCGTAAAGGAGACGATCAACAGTAACTTAGAAGTAGTACCGCTGAGACAACTATTAGGAAACATCGGTAAGCCAGGTACTAGCGTTGGTAAGCTCGTAAAGCATTGGTCAACCGTAGTAGGTGATCCTGTAGGTGTTCCTGCTACAAGAAGGCCTTGGTGTTCCAAATTCTAAACATTGTCGACCTAGTAAAACCTACCAAAAGAACTGTTACGTTTTTCTAAATAACCTAGTAGTTCTGGTAATTCAAGAACTATTACCTCAAAAGAAGTGTCAAAGACATCTACAAACCCAAAAGATTTTGCAAATTGGACCATTCCAAGTGAAAATTTTGAATCAATTTATTTTGCAAAGGGAACTTTAAGCGACAACTGAAAATGTGACTCGAATTGCCTCTGGCTTGAATACATGTCTTTTAAAGCTGCAGATTTGAAGTGGATCTTGAAATGAATTGAAATGTAGAGGACACCTGGCTTGAATTATTATCCTTGCTACAAAAAAGGTCTTGGATTATTGCTACAGTAAAAGTCTTAAATTATTGTCCTTGCTACAGTGTTGCTACAGTGCCAATTGTCGGTTGAATTATTGACTTCTTGTCTTTTTCCTTGCTCTTTTTTCAAAGAACATTGAACGGATCGCTTTGGAAGGAATTAACCTCCTTACCTCGTTCATCTTCTTCTGAAGAGGAGCCTTGAATCTGTTGGAGTAGTTAAGCTAGAAGTTTCTTTGAAACTTGGCCTTTAGACTTGAATTTGGTGGATGAAGTTGAGGCTGGTCTATTGGTTTGAGGTTTTTGAGGGATAATTAAGAAATTTGAAGGACTTGAAGATTGAATGTTGATATTCTTTTGCTGGATCTCCCCCCTCCAAAACCGGACGTGAAAGTTTCCTCTCATCCGGCTCAAGTAGTTACAGCAAACAAATAAAGAAAGGAATTCTCGCTTTCCAATTCTCAAAAATCCCCAGAATTTTGAAAAAATATTAGTGGAACAATCACACTCAATAACATATCTATCCCACCATTTGATTGTTTATTTACGGACGAGGAATAATGGATATGGCTGATTAAAAACTTGAGCCATCTTATAAGGTCAACATAATATCCAAGGGATTTGAAAGTTTGAATGGAAGCTTAAAATTGAATCAAGGGAAATAAGTGTCAAAAAGATATTTTGCATTTTGAGGAATATATTGGTGATGCTACCAAAGTAGTACCACCATTCGAAGGACCAAGTTGGAAACTATCTAGATTTATTTTTAAATTGAAAAACCATGAATGGTCAATAGGAGGGTAAAGAAAAGCTCTAAACCAAGCCATTTTGTATTCTTGATAAGTAAAACCGCTTGGTTTAAATGGTTGAGAAAACTGTCTTGATGTGTACGATCTAAAAGAGGTGAATTGAAAATCTGTGATATGCAAGACAATTAGAATTTTGCAAGTTAAATAAAAAATTTGCCCTGTTTGTTCATTTCTCTTATGATTTAATTGAATTGATCTGTGTCAACTAAAAAAAATTCATAAAACTTTTAAGTCCTCTGAATTTTATCTGGAAGCCATTGAAATTTTTCAAGGAATGTGGGGTTGACTAGATCTTGGACTTTTGTAACCGAGAGAGGATCCTTGTGTTTTGTAAAGAAGACGTGTTCTAGTTGGCCTTTTGAAAAGTATTAGGCGTTTTGTGGAGAAGGGGAGTTTTGGAGTCATTGATTCAGTGATTGAGGTGTTCAAGGCCTCGCAAGAATGGAGCTTGAAGGTTTTGCTGCTGCTGATTATGATATTGATGGAATGTCATCAGCAAGAATTGAACAGGGATTTTGAGTGGGAATTTTAATTGAGATTGGCGCCTTTTAAAATCCGGACTCCTTTTTGGTGAAAGTGATTAAGGGCATCCATTCCCCGTAGTCTTCCTTTTTAAACGCTCACTTAGGTGCCAATCTATCTTGGAGGTAGAGAAATATTCTATTGGGCAGAGACTTTATGGCTAATGGCCTATTTTGGACTATAAAGAACGGGTCAGATGTGAACATTTGGTGTGATAAATGGATCCCCAAGATAGATTTTATTCCTTCTCCCCCATAGTCCAATGTTGGCTCCTCTATTTGTAAAGTTTCTTATATATTGAACCACAATGCCCAGAGGTGGAACATTGAGAAAGTAAAATCTCTATTTTCTCCTCAAATAGCCCATAGCATTGCTTGCATTCCTATTGAGGGGCCGGGTTTAGAGGATGTATGTGTTTGGAAGGGGGCTAAGTGGGGTTTTTATAATGTTGAGGATGCTTATGCTTATTCGATATCTAAGGAGGCAATGATTAATGGAGGTATAATACCTCTACTTCTTTCTCCACTAATAGTGTTTTTGTTCACTTATGGAGAATCTCGTGTGAATCAAATATTTAAATTTTCTTATGGTGGTCTTGTCGTAATGCAATTGCCACTGGGGAAAATCTTTATAAAAGGAGGCTTTTATGCTCTCGGAGTTGCTCTCACTGCAATAATGTTATGAAGACTATAGAGCATATTATCTTCTTGTACCCGTATGCTCATTCAACTTGGATTGCTTTGGGGCTCGGTTTTAAGCGTGATCCTATGGGCTTTCTTGGGTTCAGGAGGTGGTTAGAAATGTAACTAATTGATTTTAAATCTAACACAACTTTTATTTCTAAATGTGTTTATTTTTGTCGGTGGTTATGGAAGTCGAGATGTAATTTTGTTTACAAAAATGAAGTTCTTGATCCAGTCCATGTTGGAAGGAAAGCCTTATTTGAGGCTCATGCTTTTAACTCAGTCCAGCAGGGCCATACCCGCAATGTGGCCTCTATCATTGAAAGAAGCTCAATTGATAGAAATTGGATTCCTCCTCTTGATTCCTTTATCAATATCAACTCAGGTGTAGCATGGAAAGATGGGAAGACGGCAATGTGTGCAGTGGTAGCTCGAGACAGCTCAGGAATCATGATTGGAGGATGGTGCTCATCATTTTGTGCTCTCGACCCCTTGTGGCAGGGGCATTAGCTAATAGGGGTGCTTGTTTTTGGGCTATAGCTTCGGATAGGAAAAAGGTTATTGTTGAAACGGATTGCCTGGAAGACGTTGAAGCCATCAAGTGAGGTCACAGCTTCTTATGGTCCATCATTCCGATAGTTATGGATATATTGGGACTTAGAAGTGCTTTTGAATGTATATATTTTAGTTGAGTGCCTTGTGTATGTAATAGGGTTGCCCATATAAGAGCTAAGCTCCATTTTGCTAACTATTGTAATCATAGGTGGTGGTTATACCCACCTCCTAAACTATATGATGTATATGTTTGTGATTTAGTTAATGGTTAAGGCTGCTGGCCGTCTTCTTTGATAAAAAAAACTTCAAGAATAAAACATAACGCATTTCCTTTAATTTTTTCATATAAAATACATAAACATAATAACTACCCTAAATTTTTTAACGTCTTGTTTGGTTGCTATAGGAATTGAATTCCTACGGGAAGTTGTATTTCCCAAGAATTCAATTTATGTGTCAACTTTCCAGGAAATGAGTAAAAGATGTTTAGTTGTTGGGACGAGAAATAGAATTTCCTTGGAGAAGCCAACTAAAAACGAAAGAATTAGAACTTACATGAGGGGTTAGGTAATTTCCTGCGTTTTGAAGGAATTAAAACTTGCTAAGTAATTTCTACTTTCCACATTCTATCAATTTCATGCCAACTGAACAAAAGCCCAAATCTATACTTTCTGTGAATTTTTACTTCCCTCATTTACTTTCTGCATACCAAATGAGGCCCAAATTTTTATCTTTGTTTTGTTTTCTAAATTTATCAATGTAATTAAATCCTTTTTGTTAAAAAATATATTATGTTTAATGTTTTTCAAATTGTCTTTTCTAACGGAAAACTTATAATATTTTTTTCCATCTTTTAAATATTACAACTAATTAATAAAATAATTTTTGGATAAAAATGGAAAAATCCCCAGTTTTTCCACTAAAAGAGAGAATTCTCTTCTAAAGAGAAAAACCCTAGACTTTAACACATTGTTAAACAGGGTGAAAAAGGGGAACGTTTAATGGTGTAATTATTAATAAGCTAACCATTACTCCATAAAATTTTTTCTTTCATTTTGTTTGGTTGTACATCTTTTAAATGACTAAATATTAACCCATGAATCTTTTTTTTTTTTTTTTTGAGTCTAACATACTTCTTTTATCTTTTACATGCTACTTCATTTTTTGTATTATTTTTAAAATATTTTTAAATTTAATTATCATAAAATATAACTATTTATCAAAATATTAAAAAAACCACTCTCGTATAATGAACAATGCTCTAAATGTTTAAAAAAATAATTTTAAAAAATTAGCTAATCCCTACTATAATGCCAACGACCTATCCCACCAAACATTGTTGTTGTTGTTGACCTCTGCTCACCACCAACATTGTTATAGTATATCTCTCCTACTTTTTGTTAGGTTTTTTAAATGTTTAATGTACTTTAAATCTTTGAATTATTTTTTAAATATTTGAAATGTTTTTGCAAATATATAAAATATTTTTCTAATATTCAAAAACTTTTTTAAGTATTTTTTATGATTTTTTTATATATAAATATTATTGTATATTCTTAACTATTAAATTTTTATACATATTTTTTACATTTCATATTTAGAATATTTTTTAAATATATAATATTATAATAATATTTAAAAATTTTAATATATTTCAAATATTTTATAAGTTTTTAAAATATTTTTTTTATATTTCAAATATTCTAAATATTTTGTTAACTATTTAAGCAATTTCCAAACCAAAAAACAAGTTGAAAAATCTTTTACCCATTTCCTGTTATGAATGTTGCACTAGGAAGAGTAGTTAATGATTTAACTCTACTTGGGGGTAAACATTATCATAGGTTAAATATTAATAGTAAATCAAACAGAATTAAAAAAAAGTGTAATAGTTACCCCTTGTAACCATTAACCTCTATTAAGCAAGTACCAAATATACTCAAAGTGTAAATTAGTCAGAAAATTTTGAACCATCATTTTAATAGATAAGGGTTAAGTTATGAATTCTTAAAATGTCATGGGTAAATGTTTCATTTTATGGATTTTTTTATTTTTGAGTCAATAGACAGAGACTTTGGACAATTTATCCTATTTTCAGATCAAAAAATTTTTCAATAAAAAAGTTATTTTTTAACACAATAATTACTACTGACATTTGTTCGTCCGAGCATGAACATAGACGTAAGACACTTGTAGCATATAATTTAACAATGATGCATATATTAAACGATTTTTATAGCTTTATACATATTAAATTATGTAGAAATACCTGACGGAAAAAAAAAAAAAAAAAACAAGTTAAATTTTTGTCTTGATTGGTTAGCACATGAATTAAATAACTATAGCAAGTATTTGTCGAGAATTCAATTCATATGTTAACTTCATAGAAAATAGGTACTTATGTTTGGTTGTTAAGAAATTAAATTGCCCATGAATTAGAACTGAGCTATCCCCTTAGTGTTCAGTTGGTATTCATTATTGTGTTTAGTTCATGTTTTACAAAGCAATTGCTAACTTTCGAGAAATTTTCACCTCCCATAAGTACCAAATTTCCTATTTACTTCCTGATAAGCAAAGAGCCCCTTAGTGTCGGATCCTTAGTGTTGCACATCTTTCAAGTATAGACAGTTAGGGCACATAATTTAACTAAGATTTGAAAAAAAAAAATGACAATTTTTTTTGCCCAAGATAAGTAGGAGGAACATAAGAACATACCTAGTGCCTCAAGGGCTCCCACCTAAGCAAAGTCTGGGAGAGCGGATATACGCAGCCTTCCCCCTTCATGATGTTAACCTGAAGAGAGGCTGTTTTCCAGTGCCCCCAGCCTGAGGGTGAGGCCTTCCCAGGAGGTCACCCATCCTGGTACTACTCTCGCCCAAGTACGCTTAACTTCGAGGTTCTCATGAGATCCGATGACGGCGTGTTGGTGCCCTCGATAAGTGGTAATTGAAAATTTTTCCAAAAAAAGACATAGATTGAAATAAAATCTCACCCCAAATTATTTTATATAAATGTTATGCATCAACTATAATTATGAAAAAAAAGAAATATAACATACCTGGTACGGCAGATTTCACTTGCTTATGCCTCTTTGGAGTTGGCCTCCTCATGCCGTGCCCACTTAAATAATGGCACCTAGCTGATCAAAAAATAATAATGCCACCTATGAGTACATTTTAAATAATTATACTTATATATTAAAATTAATAAATTATATTTTTATATAAATAAAAAATATAGTTTATTTTATCTTTATTCATTTATATGAAATGATTCATACATATTTAAATTAAGAGAGGAGAATTTATCTATTTTAAAGGTATAAAGCTGCATATATGCACTCTTTCAGACCTTGCTTAGGTGAAAGCTTTTGTAACACTGGATCTGTTATTATTATTGTTGTTGTAGAAGAGAATTTATCTTATTACAATTATATCCCTTATATAGATTTAGGTATATATACGGATGATTTATCTCAAAAAGTATACATATAGATGAGGGAGTTGATGTTTAAGGGAAAGAAAGGTGAAATAATAGCCTAAAATTTACAAATTGGGGAATGAAGGTTTTTAGGAAGGAGAACTTCCAAAAGAATCTACAATATATATATAGCCTTTAGGCCCGATTCATGCAATTGGTACACGTGAGACCCACATATAAGCTTTATGGATTACTTTACCTGATGTCATGTTAAATTTCACTGAGCCTTTAGGCCTGACTCACCGAGTTGGCACACACGAGATTCATATATAAGTTCAAGTAAGTTTCCATCCTAAAACTAATTCGCATTAGATGGAGTAACTCATAAGACTTATATATTGGTCTCTTCTTTCTTATAACTCCTATATGAGATTGATATATTTACTTATATGTAAAATGTTTACTCTTAACACGCACTTACACGTGCCATAAAATGAATTAAAGCCACTTTTCTAAAATTACTTTTTGAAAATACTTTTACCAAAGTTAGTATTTGGCCAAATCATTTAAAAAGTGCTTTTAATATTATCATCAGTATTTTAATTGTGTGTCCCCGAAAAAAAAAAGTATTTTAATTGTTTTATTTTTTAATAGCAAGTGAGACACTATGATCATATTTAGAAACGGAAAATAACTTTTATTTTTCATTTCAAATTTCCCCTTTAATCCATAGTTTCTTTTTCCATTTCGAAAACGTAGGAGTAAAAATATTATTGATAGTATATCAATAAATAAAAATTGATAAATATAGGTATAAGTAATATCCAAGAAGAGAACTCTAATCCGATTTGAACCAGATCAAACCGTTAGGGTAACCAATAAGAAAGATGACTGGTTAGAGTATATCCAAATTATAAAAATTTGGATCAATTCGAGTACAAATACTGTTTTAAAACACATAATTTTAAAGTGCATCCTGTTTTTTCATAATGATGAATGAACCACATAGAAAACGATTAATATATTGTTGAAACAAAATATAAATATACAATATGCTCAATCATTTCACAAACCAATTCATGCGGTCCACTTATTATGCATGATCGACCTCAAGAATCATTTATTTGCACCGTTCACTTATCTGTTTCCAATTTTTATCCAAGTTTAATTAAATTTAAATTTCTTGCATAGCAGAGTTAGACGGACACTTTATCATTTAATACCTTTTTAGTAATATTTTTTAATGTATAATTTATATAGTTAATATATATGTATGTAATTCTTCATTTTTTAAAAAAATAATAATTTCTTGATAAACTTTGTTCTTCCTTATGGCTAGTAAAGAGTAATCAATTAAGAGTTCCGTTTTGATTGTTTTCTATTTTTAATTCTAATTTTTAAAAATTAAAATTAAATATAAAAATATATTTTTCTTTATTTTAAATTTTAAGTTAAGTCTTGTAATTATCAGCCTAAAAATAATAATATAATATATAATAAATAATAATCATAAAATTTTATAAAATTACTTAAATATTAATATTTTTCTTCTAATAATTAGATCACCAATTAATTATTGTCTTATTGTTATGGAGTGTGGACTATTGTGGCGACTTTAGTACGTGGACTAAGACTACACAGCCTATCAACTTCTGCTTCGTGTAGAACAGGAAGCCTCAATTATTGTATTGATATGATTTAGGATTTCGATGTGTGAGAATTCTCACTCTCACACATCGGTCTTTAAAGCTCTTTCACTTTAAATCCGTCGACCAAAATATAAAGTCATTTAGTGCATAAATATATAACATAATCCCAATACGATTATTTGATGTCTTCGACTTTTTCTCGATTTCTTCTGATTACTTCCATTAGATTTATAAACTTTATTCTTCTTTTCATTGACGTACAGCGTACCTTTAAAAAGCAAAAGTAATATTTCTAGTGCCTTACGGGCTCCCGCCTAAGCAGGGTCCCGGGGGTCAAATGTATGCAGCCTTCCCTACCCTGAAGAAAGGTTGTTTCATAATACCCCCAACCTGAGGGGTGAGGACTTCCCAAGAGGTCACCCATCTTGATACTGCTCCTGCCCAAGTACGCTTAAATTCAGAATTTTAATAGGATCCGATACTTGTGTGTTGGTATCATCCTATTCAGTACAAGGCTAATCCTGACATTCTCGGAGCCCTAAGCAAAATTTTTAAATAAGGGCCCTTTATGTAAAATTACATTTCTCTTAAAACCTATTAATATCAACAATTGTTAATTCAAAAACCACAACTTCTAAATTTGGGGGCTCGAAGTGGGTGCTTGGATCGCTTGAGGTTGTGTCCGACCCTGATCAGTGTATCATTACAAATAATCCTGTATTTATGTCCTTTTCCACTGGGTCCTCCTAGGAAGTCCTCACCCTCAGGTTGGGGGCACTAGGAAACAGCCTCTCTTCAGGTTAACACCCTGAAGGGGGAAGGCTGCGTCCATCCCCCCCCCCCCCCCCCCCCCCCCGACCCTGCGTAGGCGGGAGCCCTTGAGGCACTGGGTATGTTCCTTATAAATAAATATTTATTCGTCCAAAAAATAATTGAACAAATATTTATAATATTGGGTATAATTTATCAATCTTAAATATAATTATTAATTTATTTTATAAGATAGTTCAAATTACGGTGTATAAGGCTATAAAATAGATTTTTTATCTAATTTTTTCATTAGTAATATTACAACATTACAGCTTATTGTGGGATGAGGGGAATAAAGAGAGTATGTTGGATTCACTTACAAATTATAAATACAACTATTAGTTTAATTTTTTTAGTCTAACTACTCATATACCAAAACGGGTACTAACACTAGGGGTGTTCGTAGTTCAGTTAACCATACCAAAAAGTATTTCGATTCGGTTAACTTTAACCGAAATAGTCAAAAAATGCAAACCGTTACCGTTACCGAAATGACCGGTTAACCGCGTTTCAGTAATTCGGTAATTCGGTTCGGTTATGCCGGTTAACCAATAACCAAAAAAAATGCAAAGAAAATTTGAACATAACCTCCAAAATCGGACATAAACAAATAGCTATTGAATTGCTATAGCGATCGAAAGAGCTCAATGTATCTTACTTAACTTTGTTCAAAGCAAAAACATTTAACTATTTAGGATTAAGTACACAAAATGTAAGTAAGTAAATTCAAAAATAAAAATATAGTAGCAATCCAATTCTTCAATTCTTGTGCCTCAATAGTCAAAGTTCATGTGTGGTTGCTCCAAAGTCAATTCTTTAATGCCTAGTACCCGTGCAAAAAAAATAAAAAAGTTAGCATATTTCAATACAATAAAACAATACTATTAGACTCATATAATAAAAGACAATGGAAAATACTAGTAAAACGTACCTTCTTTCATCTTTTCAAGCTCATTAAGATTCTCCTCTACTATAAGAGGCAGACGTGAAGTACGTAACCAATCTTGTGCACAAATCAAAACCTCCACCATTCTAGGAGTTAAAGAGCTACGAAAGGAATCAAAAACTCGACCCCCTATGCTAAAAGCTGATTCTGAAGCAACAGTAGAAACAGGCATAGCAAGAACATCTTTCGCCATCATGCTAAGTGTGGGAAATCTCTTTTTTGAATCTTTCCACCATTGTAATATATCAAATCTTTGATCGTCGGGATTTTCAAGATCCTCCCCTAAGTATTTATCCACCTCAGTTTTATTTTCAAATCCCCTTCCCATTTTCTTCTTATACCTCGCAGTCATAAAATTAGAAACATTCAAAGTATTAACTTCTACCTCTTCTTTATCTTGGGAAAGAAAAGTTTCCACAATTTGTTCCTTATAGCAAGGTTGCTAAGAAGAATAGAACTCAAACAAAGATCGAAGAGTTCATTTCACTTCTCGCATAATAATTCAGCCTTCTCCATGGAATCATAAAAGTCACTAATCGT
Organism: Simmondsia chinensis; assembly: GCA_018398585.1. NCBI lineage: Eukaryota > Viridiplantae > Streptophyta > Magnoliopsida > Caryophyllales > Simmondsiaceae > Simmondsia > Simmondsia chinensis. The sequence goes on from JAGTTD010000001.1 coordinate 39,804,223, forward strand.
CCAAATCATGTAGTTCAACTTTTGTCGAGGATCGAGAATCAAAGCAATGAACAATAACACATTGATGTTTTCAACATTTGCCCAATACTTATCATATTTTGGCTTCATTTGACAAGCCATTTTCTTGATACCATCATCATCCTTTTCACAAAAAGTTGATATAATCAAACCAAGTCCATAAATTTCCTCCATATAGGCATTCCCAGTTATATAAAGTGGACCGGACAATTTCAAAGTGACCTCGTAAAACACTTTTAGAAACGGGACGAATGTTCAAACCTGTTCTCAATCATCAAGAGAAGGACAACCACCACATTTTTGAAGCTTAAGTCTATATCTAGAATCTTCAGTCTCTAACAAATCAAACGCCTTTTGAAATTTTAAAGCAGTATCCAACATCAAGTAGGTTGAGTTCCACCTTATTTCAACGTCTAGACAGACAATATTTTTACTTTTAATCTTTTCTTGCTCTACACAATCTTTATACCTTTGTAATCTTGCGGGAGAAAACCTAACATACCTCACTGCGGAACAAATTTTCAAAATTGATGCATCTACAACTTTTAGACCCTCCTTAACAACTAAATTCAAAATGTTTGCAGCACACCTCATATGTAAAAATTCACCATTCAACACACTACCTTTCCAATTGTTAAGTCCTCGTTTCAAGTATGCAATTCCAACATCATTAGAACTTGTATTGTCTACAATTATAGTCAAGACTTTTTCAATACCCCAATCATGCAAACACTTCTCAACTCCTTTACCTATTACTTCACCTGCATGGCTACGAACTGGACAAAAGTTGAGAACCTTTTGGTATAGTTTCCAATCATCATCAATGAAATGAGCAGTTAAACACATATATGTCGAATTTTGACATGAAGTCCATGTGTCGGTAGTGAGACAAACCCTTGAAGACAAATTCTGAAAAAAGTTCCTTAACTTCTTCTTCTCATCCGGGAAGACACTCATACAATCTCTAGTCACAATAAGACGTGAAGCAACAACAAGGGTTGGGCATACAGTCTTACAAAAATATCGAAATCCCTTACGCTCCACAAACACAAATGGTAATTCGTCAACAATAATCATTCTAGCAAGAGCATTTCTGGCATCATCAGTATTAAATTGCCATGGTTTAGGTACGTGAACATTGGTAGTTGTTCCGTCATCATTAGCTCTTAATTAGGCTTCAAAAGCCAATAATTTTTGTCTTTTGTCAATATTAGCAGGGAGCAATTTGCATCGTTCAATATAATTTTTCATACCGGTTGTCCCATTTTTAGATGAACAACCAACTTCCTTACCACAATAGTTGCACTTTGCTATTTTTTTCATCAAGACCTCTTTCACCCACTTCAACCTCTTTACCATCCTTCGTCTTTGATGCAACAACGGTGAAATGTTTCCAATATGGCGATTTCCTTTTCTTGCCTTCGCCTCTACCTTTACTCTTATCTTTACCCTTGCTTTTATCTTCCTTGTTCTTGTTAGAAGAAATGGGGTTTGACGTTTCCCCAACTTCATTGTTAATAGTCGACATTATCTGATAACAAATTATATGTAAGTCATTTAATCAAATGTGTATTTCCGTTTATGACTTTTTGTCAAAACCCCCTTAGATTATAAAAGTATTTGATTATTTTTATTCTAATTTTTCTATTTTTATTAGATTTTAGACTGGGATAAAGATGAATAATATTACTATAATACTATTTTAGACTGAGATTTTAACATTTTCTGTGTGGGACTGAGATTTTTAAAATCAATAATCTTAAACTTAAAAGAGGAATCTAAAGAGAGGAGAAGAAAACATACATGTTAATGTCTAAATAAAGAGTGTCGAAGGAGAGCCAGAGTCTCGCCGGAGAGACGATGGAGGCCGTTGGAGTTGGGGATATTTTAGAAAAAAAAGGAGAATAATAAAAAAATAAAAAGTTGGAAATGGTGGGGAGTGTCGGGAAGTGGCTTGTGGCTGCTACAGTGCTGGGAAGAAATAAATTAGGGTTTAGATAATTAAAAATTATTTTATTTTTTTTAGTATTTGACTTAAGCTTAAAATCTCATTAAATTACCAAAAAAAGCATGCTGGCATGGGGACTCGAACCGGGAGCCTTGGCATTCTCCCCGGCCACCACTACCCTTTCTTTAAATTTACCATTAAGCTAACACAAATATCTTGTCTTATTACTTATACATAAAAAAATATATATTTAGTATTTCGGTTAACCGAAATAAATAAAATCATGAACCGTTACAGATCCAAAATACCTTAAATTTTTTCGGATCAGTTAACCGAACCGGAAATTAGGGACGGTTAACCGCATTTTCGGGTCGGTATTTCGGGTTGGTATTTCGGTTACGGTTTTTCTTGAACACCCCTAACTAACACGCTGTCATCGAATCCTATTAGAACTCTGAAGTTAAGCGTGTTTGGGCGAGAGCGATACTAGAATGGGTGACCTCCTGGGAAGTCCTCACCCTCAGGTTGGAGGCACACCGAAACAGCCTCTCTTCAGGGGTAATACCCTGAAGGGGGAAGGCTGCGTACATCCACCCCCTAGACCATGCTTAAGCGGGAGCCCTTGGGGTACTAGGTATGTTACTTTAGTCTAACTATTCATATACTATGTTATAATATTATATTTTATAAATTTTGTTATTCCTCATAACAATAAAATTTATTGTCGGACAATAGCAATTTCATCAATTATACAAGGGTGGTTGTTATTCGCAGAAGAATAATTATTATTATCATAACAATAACGTAATTTTTGTTGGACATGTAACAAAGTATAACCCACATTAAAAATTGAAGTCTTACTTAAATCTCATATTCCACATTGATAGTTTAGAGAAGGGAATGATGGTTTATATATATATATCCTTGTAAAGACAAAGATTTGAACTAAGTAATGGGTGAGAAAGATGTGGAAACCACATGCACGCGCTACCCGCCCACTGCGCCGTGAGGGCGAGGCGAGGGCGAGGCGAGGGCGAGGGCGAGGGCGAGGGCATGAGCGTGGGTGTCCTTTTTTCCTTACGGGCATTTTTATTTGAAATATTTCTTTTTTCTTTAATGAGTATTAGGGCGTCTCGTCAAGACACGACATCACTATTATTGCCTCAGCCTTTCCCATGGAACACACCCCTTTAAGATGATCGTTGGGAGTCACCAACCCCGCCTATAAATAATGTCATTCGTCAAGCCTTGTTATCGATCCAAAAATTTGCTTGTCTTTTCTCCTCTTCTTCTAAATGCCTTCTTCTCCAATATCAAAGTCTGGGCAAAGTTCTTTTGGCATCCCACCTGACTTCTAACAAGTGCGCGTTAAAGGTCGGAAGGCGTTAATCCTGGAGGACAGCCGTCGGTCACACTGTGGACACCCTAGCAGTGGCAAAATCATCTTTTAGGACAGTGGCTTATTCCACTGCGCGGTTAATCGCTTTGTAAGATCTTTCCCCACTTTATCGATTTCGTTGCTGTGTTTGATTGCTTTATGTTTACTGTGTTTACAACATCCTAAAAGACGATTTATTGATAATCATTCACCGTAACAAGACTTCCTCTCCTTCCAATTTAAAATGTTTACATAAGTATTTGATCAATTCACATCATTTTTTTTGGTACAATATATAAATTCATAAATGGGGAGGAAAGAGGAGAAATTGCACAGAGGAGATCGAGATAGTTAAGACTAACTGCTCCAATATTCTTTAATATCTTTATCAATTTTACATTTAGCACTTAAAAAAATTATTATTGAATCTTAATTTAGAATGACAAACATTGTCATTATAACCATGATCAAATCTACCCGTAAAACTTGAGAGGGGGCTATAGGAGAAGATACTTAACAAAAAGCTTTGAGAGGCATGTGGGTCTTGAATTTGAAGTTCAAAACAACAAAAAAAACAAACTATCCTAAATATGTCGGTGAGTAACACCGTGGTGGTTGTACAACGCTAGAGGTGACCACGGGCCGGGCCGGCTGTGCCCGTGTTGGCCCGTTTTTCGTCAGCTTTTAAAAAAATGCAAAATTTAAAAAATACAAAGTCGTTTTGTACTAAAATTATTATAATTCATTGATAAATAATATGAGATACAAATACATTTTATCCCAAGCACTAATAATGCTAAATATATGTAATAAAGTAAAATATATAATAAGTAATAGTAAATAATGGTAAATAAATAACGCAACAAGTACAAATACAACGTAGTTGGAGCCTAATATTTAAAAGTACAAATTTGTTTATCAAAAAATACAAAGTAAATAATTGACATACAAAAGTGTTGATATCAGTCGCATGGGAGGGTTGTTGTGCCATCGTTTGACGTATCAGTGGTGCGGCCGTCTTCTTCATCACTCGATGAATCCAGCCTCATTTTCTGTTTCTCCCTTGCCTCAGCTAGCAGCCAATCCTTTAAGCATACGGACATCTCCAAGCTTGACGGTGATAGCTTCGCCCTCTTCGTTCCAAGCAACCAGCCACCAAGACTGAAAGCACACTCCGATGCTACTGAAGACACAGGACAACTTAGTATATCACGTGTCATGGTGGAAAGCACGGGATACTGGGCTTGGTTTGTGTGCTACCATTACAAAAGGTCAAAATGCGGGTTGCTGTGCCATCATTTGACGTATCAGTGGTGCGGTCGTCTTCTTCATCGCTCGATGAATTCAGCCTCATTTTCTGTTTCTCCCTTGCCTCAGCTAGCAGCCAATCCTTCAAGCATACGGAGATCTCCAAGCTTGACGGTGATAGCTTCGCCCTCTTCGTTCCAAGCAACCAGCCACCAAGACTGAAAGCGCACTCCTATGGTACTTAACACACAGGACAACTTAGTATATCATGTGCCATGGTGGAAAGCATAGGATACTGGGCTTGGTTTGTGTGCTACAATTGTAAAAGGTCAAAATGCTGGTTGGCCGAAGTCACGAAAATATGGAGCAACAGTGTCGACAAATAATAATTCAGCTCGTCACATGGCGTGGGGACTACTGTGGGCATAAATTGCATCAACAGCTTCATCGAATATGACGTGTGTGAACTACTTCCACTAGATGTGGAAGATCCTACTGCAGTAGTACTAGGCTGTGTATTATTGGACGCTAATTTTTGGGAATAGTGGGAAAATAAACTGTGCAAGTCGTTATCAACTTCGGCAATGAAAGTGTCGACATTCAGACTAGAATACAAATATTAGAAAAAATGTTGGCAAAACAAGTTTAAACCCCCGCATTTACAATGAGGATTTAAAATAGTTGCTAAGCAGTATGTAATGGGTAGTTCAGAATAATATTTAGCAAACTTTTCTTTCATTGCCTTAATCGATTCTAACAAAATGGGGTTGGATTCATTACCCGCCATCCAATTTACAATATCAAGCAATCTTGATATTGCTTGAGGTACAGTCGAATAGTAGCAACCCGAAAAAAATGTTGTGGCCTCTTTAAACATGCAAAATAATTTACAGATTTCATCGATAGTCTCCCATTGTATATTGTTCAGGTTGTAATCGCTCCATTCTGAATGATTTTCCTGTGCAAATTCCATCAAAACGTCCTTATATGGTAGAATGCGCTCTAACATTTCTACCATAGACGACCACCTAGTTTGGGAGCCTAGTTTGAATTGTTTATATTCTATGCCATGCAACCTACATAAATTTCTAAATCTTCTTTTTCTAGTGCCGGATGATTTAATAGATATTGTTACGGATCTTAAAATGTTAAGGGATGCGTTTACTAGCTCTAAACCATCCATTACCATTAAATACAAAATGTGACAAATGCAACGAAGATGGAAACACTGCCCATCTAACACGGGTCTCATGTGCCTAATTAAATGTGTAACGGATGCAGTGTTACTAGTAGCATTGTCGAACGTAATACTGAAGATACGACGCTTTATGCTCCAGTTGCGGACTGCCGACATAATCGCACCCGTAATTATCTCGGTAGTGTGGGGGTAATCTAAATAACCAAAATGAATTATTCTCTTTTGGAGGGTGTAGGAGTCATCGATCCAGTGCGCCGTTATGCACATATAAGGCACACCGGGTTTCGACTTCCATGTGTCCGACGTCAACGAGAACATGGTCTTGTTTATTGCAAAAAGAGTTAAGACCTCAGCTTTCATCCTGTGGTACTCCGTAAAAGTGTACCGCTTTACGGTATTCTGAGAAACCCTTACAATGGCGGGGTTCACCCATTTTTGGAGGTCGTCGACTAAATATTGGTCTTCACGGGCACCAAAAGGCCTTTCACCCAAAATTATATATCTAGCTAGCCCCTTTCGGTTGCCCTCTTGAGAGAACCTAAAATTAGCAAGTGTACTAGTCACTTACTATACTAGATGTTGTTGGCTCTTATATGGGCATTGCTCGGGGTGGCACCTAAGTATATGTCTGCTTAATGTGCATGTCCCGCTGCCAAATTGATGGCTAAAGGACCTAGGTGGGTCACATAATTTACAAGTTATTTTATTAGTTGTCTTATTAAAGGTAAAGTGATTCCATACCCCACTAGTTATACGCCTACTAGTACCAGTACTTCTTTCAAGCTGGGCTTCGGTGGTGGGCGTGGGATCCTCGTCAGTTTGTGAGTCTCCACCCCACCACTCGACTCATGATAATCTTGTTGTTCTTCAGAGTCCCAATCTATGTTATCATCAGTGTATGGGGGTGATGGGCCTAGTCGTAGTAAAGCTTGTTCTTCCATATTAAGTTCGATAATTCTACCCCTTTCAGGAATTATGGGTAGCCGAGAAGAGCTAGAACTAGCACGACCTGCTCCAGAAGATGATGAAGAGTTGTGTGCCGTAGTAGTATAAGTGATTAGTACTTATAAAACGCAAGTAGTAATGCAAATTAAATAGCTCAAAATGCGGACCAAATAAAAATGCAATACTAAAATTACAGAAACGAGAGAACAATGAAATTCGAACTTCAGGCAAACACTTTATGAACTTCGAACTTTAGAGCATAATGTTGCAATTAGCAAAGCTGAAGAAGATGGAGATGATGAATATATAGAGAGAGAAGAGAGGATTGAAAATTTGGTGAGGAAATGGGTTGGGGAGGATTAAGTATTTATAGAAAAAAAATATGAATTTTTTTTTTTTAATTAGGAGGAGGGGGAGCAACGGCTCTCCCAGTCCCGGGCCTGGGCTTAGGCCTGGCCCGGCCCGGTGGGGACCGAGCTCTGACCGGGCTCGAGATGGGCAGGGTCGGGCCGATTTTTGGGCCGACCCGGCCCGTTGGCCACCTCTATACGACGCATAGTTAGAGATTCCAAGGTTGTATCGGCTGTGATGGTCTGACGTCTACATGCATCAGGCGGATCTAGGTCTAGCCGTTGCTGGAGAAGGCCACAGTGGTCAAACACCGCTAATGGCGAAACGGTGAAGTTGTGGGGTCGTTTCTTGTGCGTCAAGACAGCCGTCAAACCATGGCTCGGCTCTGCTGTGCCACTAGTACCTGAGTGATACAAACCAAATGGAATCAGCTAATTCCCACACTTAATCAACCACATAAACACTCAAATTAAGCATTAAACATAAGTATTTGTATTATATTGATAGTAAAGAAAGGGGACAAATACATAGAAGAAGTGAGGAGGATTACATAGAAGAGATTTGAAGGAGAGAGATAAAGGGGTACACACCCATACATCACACACACCATATACAACATATCCCTTACCCCTTATTTATAACAAAAAACTAAGTGAGGATAAGCTTGCCACCTCAGCGTGACACGTGGCAGCCAAAGAAGACTCGAGATTAGACTCGAAAATATCAGTATCAATACCCCCGATTCTATTTTGGCTCGTATCAATTCTTTCCCCTCCAAAGACCCTTGCCCTCAAGGGTCATGGATAACGAGCCGGCTCCGAAAGGTCGATGATCCTTCCGGGTCAAACACCAACTTTTGGAACTCTAGTAGGACATGGGTCATGAACCATTCTTCCAAGAATGGCAAAGGACGATCCTTGAAGGGCACTTGGAGTTTGCCGACATGGCAAGACGGTGGAGGCTTGGCAGCAACAACCCACAGCGGCTGAAGCTCTAGATGATCTAACCTAGTTGGCAGTTCTGTATTGGCTGAGAGCAGGACAGGCAAAACTGATATGAACCAAACTCGATTAAGCTAACAAATGTAAAAATAACATTATATTATAGTAAAAAAGGGGAGAATTACATAGAAGAAAAGGGGGAGAGACATAGAAGAATTAAGAGGGAGAGAGAAAGCTAAACACACATTACTCAACATGCCTAAACTCTAATTATTCATCCTTTATTTGTAGAAGGAGCAAGGGCTGACGTGGCAGGTGGTGACATGGCACGCTTCCAGATGATTCTAGGGAATAGTCTCGGGACTAACTGTATCAATACCGCCTCCTTGAAAAGATCCTCATCCCCGAGGATCAAGAACAAGGTAGCCACCTAGGCAGTGGGGATTCAGTGGGATGGCATCCTTTTGTGTGCCAAATCCCACTTCAGCTCGTATCACTTCTTTCCCCTACAAAGACCCTTGTCCCCAAGGGTCATGGAAAACGAGCCGGTTTCGGAGTGTAAAAGATCCACCCGGGTCGAACACCAACTTTAGGAACTTTAATAGGATGCATGCCGTGAACTTAACCGGGTTTCCAAGTTCTGCAAAGTATACTCGGTAGGCGAGAAGTAGAAGGGAACGTCGGTTGAAGCTCTAAAGGATCTAACCCTATTGGCGGTTGTGTGATGGCCGTGAGCATGAGAGGCGGAACCGAGATTGGGGTAGAGATAGTGGTGGTTGGAGCTGTAGTGGAGATGGCGGTAACTAGGAGAGTATCCTCAAACACAACTGATGGCGGCTGAAGCTGTGGACGATCTAACCCAGTTGGCGAATCTATGTAAGCTGAAAGCAGGGGAGGCGAAACCAAGGCTGGAGCAGAGATGGCGAAAGATGGAGATACCGTGGGGATGGCGTCATCCTCGGAAGTGCCAAGGAGTGGATTGATGGCGGTATCCGGGGACTAATCTAGACCCGGATCTATGGTTGGCTGAGAAGACGGTGCATCATTTTCATTAAGTGTGGTAGGCGTCATAGTTGGCTGTCTCTAAAGTGTGAACGTGATTGGCGTCATGCTCAGCGAAGCCGCGGATTAGAGATTGGCGGTACCCAAAGGGCTTGGCGTGGACAGTGTTGGTGCCGTACTCGAAGAGCCCTTTGCGGCTAACTTCTCAAGATAGACGAGGTTGCTCTCTTCCAGCTTGGCCAGTATCTTGACGTCATAGAGTGTTTGGGGCCTAAACCAAAGAACTCTTTCAGCTACCTCTTTCCTCAAGCCGCCTATCATCAGTTTAACATTTTGCTCTTCTGTCAACCAACACTTGTTCAAAGACTCAAATCGACTCAAGTACTCACTAACACTTCCCGTTTGACGGAGACGCATGAGCTCCGTGAGGAAGTAGTTCGGAGTACCAAAATACCTCTCACTACCATGTAACCATTCCTTCGCCCTTCCACAGTTAAATCTACCAAATTCCATTTGAAGAAATTGGGTGGATTTTGGTAATTACCTCGAGCGAGTTATTGAGGCATTTTGTCGAACACCTTGTGTGCGGGTTGGGATTTTGAGCTGAAATATTAATGAGGTGAGGTTGATGGGCTGAAAATTTGAGGTGAGGTTGCGGGTGATGATGGGGGGTGATATTAATCGGTGATGATGGCTGAAGAAAATGAAAGTGGGGATGATGATGGTGATACCTCAACGATGAAGATGATGCTCTGGCGCTGCTGAGGAGTTGAAGATGATGAAGATGGTGGTGGTGGTTTGGTGCTGTCGATGGTGTTGGTGAAGGTGACAGTGAAGATGACAATGATGATGATGCTGCTGATGATGATGATGATGATAGGGGTGCCGTGGTGAACGATGAAGATGACAGTGAGGATGAGGGGTGGTGAGCTGCTGATGATGGTGGATTCTGGTGACGGCCGTGGTGGCGGTGATGATGACCGGTGAAGATGATGATGATCAAGGCCGAGGACCGTCTAGCTCTGCTACCATTGATACGAACCAAACTCGATTAAGCTAACAAACGTAAAAATAATATTATATATAGTAAGAAAGGAGAGAATTACATAAAAGAAAAGAGGGAGAAACATAGAAGAATTAAGGGGGGAGAGAGAGAGTTAAACACACATTACTCAACATGCCTAAACTCTAACTATTCATCCTTTATTTATAGAAGGAGCAAGGGTTGACGTGGCAGGTGGTGACGTGGCACGCTTCCGGATGATTCTCGGGAATAGTCTCGGGACTAACTGTATCACGGTGAGCTGTGGTTATTGCTTAGTGGCTGACCGATGGGGGCCCCACAACGCGATGGTCAGTACCAGTACTGGCTGGGGCGAGACTTTTGCCTATTGGAGCATTAGAGTTAGTTTTGGATTTTGTGCTATGACATTAATGGACTTTTGGGTTTCCTAGATATCAGATAACGAAAAGCTAAAGTGCCTGTTGGCAAGATTAGAATTAATTAGAGTTTGTATGATTATGCATTAAAAATGAAGATGTTAAAAAAAAAAAAAAAAAAAAAAAAAGGAGGGTCTCGTTGGGTTGCCTTGGAATGTGAGAAAAGCCTACTTTAACCTACTAGTTAAAGCATAAATTTTAAGCGTATTGGGGGTATTTATTTATAATAATAATAAAATAAATGTTGTCGTTTTCTGAGAAAGAGGAAGCGTTTGTTTTCATCCATGTCATGGGCTATAGTATCTGTATACATGTAATATACTTTGTTATCAATATGCACCATTGTGATTAAACGGATATTTTCTTTTTAAGTTTATGTTGAGAAATTCAACATAAGTAACTTAATGGGTTTCTCCACATTTTATACGAAGTTTCACTTTCATGGGTTTAGCATGAGAAAAATAAATCGTATCGAATTTTTTTTTATATGATGTATGATGTACACACTAAACCGCTTTTGTTGTTGAGATGAATTCGTACTCTTTTGACTTATGCCATGAGCTGGTGAAATGTGGGGGTATTGTCTTATAAGAAAATAATAGTTAATTTGTAAGAATTTGTGTGAATGCATTATTTTGGACTTTTATAAGGCCAAAATGAATTATGTTGGATTTTATCTAGTTTGGTCAAGATAATCATATTCAACCCTAGTAGTGATATATAAAAGATAGTAACTTGTTGTGTTAACCGAGTGTATAATAGAAGAGCGACATGAGAACTCGGTGGAGACATGTTTGTGGTTGAACATGATTATTAGTATGATAAATGTATTAGAATATGACCCATAAACCTCTAAGGAGATCATGAAATTAGTTGATTCCATTTCTAGAGAGAGTTCAATAATCACACATGTGAACAAATAGACATTCTTAAACGTTGTAAACCAATTGGTGACAAAGTGGGTACTCAAAAAAACAGGGAGGTTATTGGCTGCATAAATAAGTTTAAAGCCAAGATTAGCAGCTAAGAGAATATTCAGAAAAGGGGGGTTGATTAACTTGACAACTCACCCGAAATTAAAATAAGCACCATTAGAGTTGCGATAGATCTTAATCCTACGATGCATCAAATGTCACCGATTTTTTGAATGGCGGCATAAAGAAAAATTTTACATGAAACAACATAATGGTTTGTCACTCTTGGTATGGAAAGTAAAGTCTATAAGTTGTAAATATCTAGCATGGTTTTAGCAAGCTCCTGAAGAGTGTATTAAAAATTTGATAAAAAGTAGTGTCTATTCATGTGTGTATTCTAGGTATGACGAGTGTGAGATAATTCATTTATATGTCAATGATGTACTTATTTTGGTAGGGGTATGAATGTAGTGAATGCTGCAAAATTCTTTTAATGTTTTGCCATAAAAGGCTTTGATAAAGCTGATATGTTTCTTGGTGTATAGATCACTATAACATCACAGGATTTAAATGTTTCTTGGTGTATAGATCACTATAACATCTCAGGATTTAACTCTTAGTTAACTGTATTATATGGAGGAAATATTTAGAAACCTTTGGTCATTGACATAGTCCACTTGACTCTATGTTCACCTTAAAAAGGAACAAAGTTGATTGTGAGTCAAATGTCAAATACGCAAAGGTGTTTGATAGCGTAATTTTTGAACAAATTACACTCATCCTGATATAATATAAGTTGTTAGTAGACCCAATTCATATACCCATGATCCATAAGCATTGGAATGCTCTAGTTTAACTGTTGAGATACTTGCAAAATACTATGGATTAGGGTTTATTTTGTAATGGACTCTCTTTGTGTTAACAAGATGTTATGATGCCACTTGGGTGTCTAATATTAATGAGAATTATTCCAATAATGACAACGAATTTGGGCCCACCAGTGGTGTTGTATCTTGGGATTTTTCTCTCAAACATGCACTGTTGAACGGACCTCGGAATCTGAGTTTATTGTTATAAAAATGGCAGGTGTAAAACTTCAATGACCAATGTAATGGGAGACATTTTTTTGGGGGTGTTTTTTGCACCCAAGGGCTTGTGTGATATATTGTTTGGCCATAATCTTTGTGATTATTATGATTCTGCTAGTGTTTGCTATTTACTACTAGCTTATGTGATATTAATATGTTGGAAATAGCATTTTGGTGACTATCGAAAGTTGTAGTGGATAGTTAGATGATGCTAGCACTGGGGCTTGAAAGCCTAGCGATTGTCTGAGTTGCCTTAGTTTGAATGTAAAAGCAACATTGTGGATTATGATCTTTTGTAAACCAAACAGGTGGTGGTCCAGTGAACTTGAGATGATAATGTTTCACGATTGTGATGGTTTGTGAAATTGACAATTTGCAGTGTATATCCTCCTTGCCAATTGAATATACGATACACGTTTGATGTGTATACTTGAAATGAAAGTGAGATTTTGTATATGTTCCACTATTGTGTTAATACTCACTATTGTTGAAGTTGACAGGAGATGGAACTATTTTTTTAACAGCTTGTTGCAGATACTTCAATGTGGGAGTAGGACAACTTGTGATTGATGTTGAAAGTGGTCAACCTTCAAGTACTACTTTATTTGAATAGAGTGTTGAAATGCCATTTATGAAGGCTGAGCTCGATGCTCTAACCTAACCCATAGTTCGTAACGGATAGTGTGGGCATTGCACACTTGATGGGTTTGGCAAGTGGAGACTTATTTGTCTCAAGCATAAGATCGTAAGAGATCTTTTGGAAAGAAAGATATCACTACTTATGGGAGGTCGGAAAAGAACCTCGCGGATTCGTTAACGAAAGGCCTTTGTCAAAAAATTTAACTAGAAACATCGAGGGGGATGGGATTAAAGGCTATAAAGTGAACTGACTGTGATGTATCTCTACCTAGTTTATGCGGGTTCAATGAGTAAGTTATAGTTCACTTTGATTATGCACTGTAACAAATAATTGTCCCTCCCCATGATGTTGACAGTGTTGGGCAATCCATAGCCATAGTTTTGGTAGTGTGAGCTGAGTCACACTTGATGGAACCCAGAAATTGTTACTAAGGTGATGAGGATGAGCATTAGCTCTTAATGGACCCATAGCCATTATTTGGTGGTGCGAAGTAACACGCACTTGATGGGATCCACCTATGTAGGTGTGGGGGTGTGGCCGCTCCCTATGAAGGTTGGAGACTTGCCTTCTAGAGCATCTATGAGAATCCAAGACGGACGAATGGCCGATAAAAGCGAGTCAAACTACGGGATTTGTTGAGATGTTTTGAGCTTGGTATGTGCTTAGGTGAAAAACTATGCAATCTTTTGTCCAGTTCAAAACGAAAGTTACCTGATAAGCTGTTGGTCTTAAACTTGTTATGTACTAGGTATTGATTTAAGTCGCGAGACATCGACATTGAAAAGCTAAGCTCGCCTTTTTGCCAAGCTATTCTCTTTCTTTTAGCTTTGTAACATTTGTGGGGGATTCTTGGAAATGTAACAAAGTATAACCCACATTGAAAATTGAAGTCTTACTTAAATCCCATATTCCACAATGATAGTTTAGAGAAGAGAATGATGGTTTATATATATATATATATATCCTTGTAAAGATAAAGATTTGAACTAAGTAATGGGTGGGAGAAAAGTGGAAACCACAGGTGCGCACTGCCCGCCCGCCACGTCATAAGGGCGAGCGCATGGGCTTGGGCGTGGGCGTGGGCGTCCTTTTTTACTTACGGGTATTTTTATTGGAAATATTTTTCTTTAATGAGTATTAGTGAGTCTCGTAAAGACGCGACACCACCATTATTGCCTCATCCTTTCCCATGGAACACACCCCTTTAAGATGATCGTTGGGAGTCACCAACCCCGCCTATAAATAATATCATTCGTCGAGCCTTGTTATCGATCCAAAAAATTGCTTGTCTTTTCTCCTCTTCTTCTAAATGCCGCCTTCTCCAATATCAAAGTCTGGGCAAAGTTCTCTTGGCATCCCACCCGACTTCTAACGAGTGCACGTTAAGGGTCAGATCGGGTTAATCCTGGAGGACGGCCGCCGGTTATATTGTGTGCACCCTAGAGCGATAAAATCGTCTTTTAAGTCAGTGGCTTATTCCACGGCGCGGCTAATCGCTTTAAAAGATCTTTCCTCACTTTATCGATTTCATTGCTGGGTTTGATTGCTTTATATTTACTGTTTTTACAACTTTCTTTTTTGAACAAAACAATAACATAATTTATGATAAAAATAGTCATAAAATTTTATAAAGTTGCTCTATTATTCATAATTTAGACATACTAATAATATGACCTAGTATAAATCATCATTGCTACGAGTATTAACCTACTCTTGAACTTGTTGGTCGGAAAGTTAGGGCTAAAAAGGGAACTCTAGAAGCACTATAAAATTAGCCATCTACCTGGGGGTCCCAATGGCATTGGGATTGGAGTGCTACTCCATCACCCCAAGTTCGAAGGGCATGTTAGGTAGTTTATTAGGTATTTTCCCTCCCCTTTGTAGCCTTCCGACTAGTGGTGGCCAACGGGCCGGGTCGGCCCTAAAACCGGCTCGGCCCGGCCCGGATGGCACTGTAGCAGGCCGGGCCAGGCCCAGGCCGAGGTCACCCGGGCCAGGCCTCGGGCCTAATTTTTTCAGGGCCTGGGCCCGGCCCGTGAGCCGAGCCTGGACCGGCCCAGCCCAAAATAGCCAACGGCTCTTTTGTGGTACAGAGCCAACGGCTCTTTTTTTACAAAAAAAAATATATATATATATATATATATATATTTTTTTTTTTTCTATAAATACTTAAACCTCCCCAACTTATTTTCTCACAAAATCTTCAATTCTCTCCTCTCTCTATACATTCATCATCTCCCATCTTCTCTAATTTGCTAATTGCAAAATTGTGCTCTAAAGTTCGAAGTTCGTAAAGTATTTGGATGAAGTGTGAATTTCATTGTTCTCTCGTTTCGGTAATTTTAGTATCGTAATTTTTTTTTATTCACATTTTTAGTTATATAATTTACATTACTACTTGCATTTTATAAATAATAATCATTTATACTAATATGGCACACAACTCTTCATCATCATCTGGAGCCGGTCGTGCTAGTTCTAGCTCTTCTCGGCTACCTATAATCCCTAAAAGGACTAGACTTATCTTACTTGATACTGAAGAACGAGCTTTTATACAACCAGACCCAACACCCCAATACACTGATGATAGCATAGATTATAACTTTTCACAACCACAAGATTATCATGAGTCAGGTAGTGGTGGGGTTGGAGACTCACAAACTGATGAGGAACCCACCCCCACCACCGATGCCCAGCCTGAAACTAGTACCTTGACTAGTAGGCGTACAACTAGTGGGGTATGGAAGCACTTTACCCTTAATAAGATAACTAATAAAGCAACCTATAAATTATGTGACTCACCTAAGAATTTTAGCCATCAACCCGGCAGTGGGACGGGCACACTAAATAGACATATACTTAGGTGCCACCCCGAGCAATTCCCGGAAAAGAGCCAACAATGTTTAGTACAGCAAGTGACCGGTGCACTTGCTAATTTAAGGTTCCCTCAGGAGAGCAACCGTAGGGGGCTAACTAAATATGTAATTTTGAGTGAAAGGCCTTTTAGTACCGGCGAAAACCCACATTTCGTCGACTACCTCCAACGAAATGTGAACCCCGCCATTGTGAGGATTCCTAGGAACACCGTAAAGCGGGACGCTTTTACATTGTACCACAATCTTAAAATTGGGATACATACACTTTTTGCGACGAACATGAGCATGTTCTCGTTGACGTCGGACGTATGGACGTCCAAACCCGGCCAACCTTATATGTGCATAACGCCACACCGGACCGATGAATCCTTCATCATCCGGAAGAGAATAATTCATTTTGGGCTTTTAGATTTCCCCCATACTACCGAGGTAATTACGGGTGCGATTATGTCGGCAGTCCGCTATTGGGGCATAGAACAACGTATCTTCAGTATTACGTTTGACAATGCTTCCAATAACACTGCATCCGTAGCACATTTAATTAGGAAAATGAGGCCCATGTTAGGTGGGAAGTGTTTTCATATTCGTTGCATCTGTCACATTTTGCATTTAATGGTAATGGATGGTTTAGATCTTATGGACGTATCCCTTGCCACCTTAAGATCTGTAATAATATCAATTAAAGCATCCGTCGCTAGGAAAAAAGATTTAAAAATGTATGTAGGTTGCATAACATAGAATATAAACAATTTAAATTAGACTCCAAAACTAGGTGGTCTTCTACGGTAGTAATGTTAGAGCGCATTCTACCATACAAAGACGCTCTGATGGAATTCGCCCAGGAAAATCGTGTAGAATGGCGCGATTACAACCTGGACGGTATACATTGGGAGACAATAAATGAAATTTGTAAATTTTTTAGCATGTTTAAAGACGCGACAACATTTTTTTCGGGTTGCTACTATCCGACCATGCCTCAAGCAATATCAACATTGCTTGATATTGTAAATTGGATGGTGGGTAATCAATCCAACCTCATTTTGTTCAGATCGATTACGGCAATGAAAGAAAAGTTTGCCAAATATTTTTCTGAACTACCTCTTACTTATTGCTTTGCAACTATTTTAGACCCTCGTTGTAAAAGCGAGGGTTTCAACTTGTTTTGCCAACATTTTTTTAAATATTTGCATCCTACTCTTAATGTCGACACTTTCATTGCCGATGTCGATAACGACTTGCATAATTTATTTTCTGAGTATTCTCATAAATTATCATTTAATAATCCTTATACTACTGCAGTAGGATCTTCCACATATAGTGGAAGTAGTTCACACATGTCATATTCGTGGAAGCTGTTGGAGCAATTTACGCCCGCAGTAGCCCCCACGTCATGTGACGAGCTAGATTATTACTTGCGGACACCGTTGGTCCATATTTTCGGGCCGCTGGCCAACCCGCATTTTGACCTTTTACAATGGTGGAACACAAACCAAACCCAATATCCCGTGCTTTCCACCATGGCACGTGATTTACTAAGTTGTCCGGTGTCTTCAGTAGCATCGGAGTATGCTTTTAGTCTTGGTGGCAGGTTGCTTGGAACGAAGAGGGCAAAGATATCGCCGTCAAGCTTGGAGATGTCCGTGTGCTTGAAGGATTGGCTGCTAGCTGAGGCAAGAGATCAACAGAGAATGAAGATGGATTCATCGAGCGATGAAGAAGACGACCGCACAACTGATACGTCAAATGATGGCGTAGAAACCCCCTGATATGATTGATATCAAGATTCAAGACTTTTGTATGTTAATTATTTACTTTCAAATATTTACGTCAAAAGATGACCGCACACTCCATATGCCAAACTTTATATTTTTTGATAAATAAATTTGTATTTTTAAATATTAGGCCCCAACTTTGTATTTGTATTTGATACGTTATTTATTTACTGATATTTTTTTGATAATTACTTGTCGTATATTGTATTTTATTTATTACATATATTTAGTACTATTTTTTTTTGAACATGTATGCTTGGAAAGAAATATACTTGTATCTCATATTATTTATCAATGAATTATAATAATTTTAGTACAAAACGACTATGTATATTTTAAATTTTTTTTAATTTAGTTAAAAAGGCCGGGCCTGCCCGCCGCACTGTAGCGGGCCCGGGCCTGGTCCCAGGCCTGTCCCTACCCTGGAGGCCCTCGGGCCCGGCCCGACCCGACCCGGCCCATGGCCATCACTACTTCCGACGTGCATGATTTAAAAAAAAAAAAAAAAAGCACTATAAAATTATTATTTTAAAAAATTATTACTTTAAGTTGTGAGTAAAAATATTTTTATCTAAAGCATTTTTAATTCGGTTTTTAGAAAAGCATTATCTTTTATTTTTCTTTTAAAACAAAAGACACATTATCTTCTATTTTTCTTTTAAAATAAAGACATATTTTAATTTTTTCTTATAAATATTTATGTGAATGAAATACCTAAAAAAATTCACCGCATCAATTTCTTTATTAAAAAATAATCTTATTGTAAAATAACATGGTTAAGAATATATTTATATTTCATTATCTACAAATCGATTTCTCTAAAATGCGCCTCCTATGCCAAGTGCAAAAGTATTAACGACATACTTTAAATTTTAATTGTAATTTGAAGTCTATTTATTATAGTCCTAACCCATACTTTCTTTTTATTTTTGATTTTTTTTTTTATATTGTATTTTTATTTTGTTTACCTAAGAGGGTACCAACACGCAAGCACCGGATCCCATTAGAACTTCGAAGTTAAGTGTGCTTGGGTGAGAGTAGTACTAAGATAGGTGACTCCCTAAAAAGTCCACGTGTTGCGCCCCTCAGGTCTGGGGTTCCTGGAAATAGCCTCCCTTCAGGGTACCCTCAAGGGAGAAGGGTGCGTATATCCACCCCCTTTAGACCCTGCTGAGGTGGGAGCCCTTAGGGCACTGAAAATGTTGCTTTTTTATTTTTATTTTGTTTGTTCTACTCGCTTGCAGACCTTAGCTGTATATCAGGGTTTCTTAGACTTATAATCAAATTATCAAAAGAAATATAAGTATTACAGTCTCAATCAAAAATCGATTATGCTCAAAAAACCAAAAATCTAAAATCTATACACATATCATACCGAAGAATGTGCGTCTATTATTATGAGATCGAAGGATTCAACATATGCGAGTACCTTGAGCTTTGTAGCTATGTACGTAATAAATTGATTTTTGGTAGGTTTTTCCCCCCTAAAAAAAAGTAAGGATTGCATTAGCAGAAGTGGTGATAAACCTAAGAATCTGCGACTTTCGAATGATAGGGTTAGGAGAATAAATGAGTCAAACATCTAGTAAGTTACCAGTGTTTGAAATCCATAAAAGCTCGTGCATTTTTTATTTGGAGGGTCGATAAGTAAACGAGTTGAGTTCAATCAATCTCAATAATCAACTTTTTAATGTTCATAAACAGCTTGTTAAAGACTCGTTGAGCATGTCAAGGGCTTGTTAAGAACGCGCATTCAGCTTAATATTAGCTTGGTAATGGATGGCTCATGCCAAGGGCGAATATGTAGCTAAATGAAATCTAATTGGTACATGATCATACCTCAAGCCTCGAAAACAGCTGCTGCTTGACAAATTCATGAAGATACATAGGTACTCAGGCCAAAGTTTAGGTTCCTTGTGCAGCAGAGTGTGGATTAAGGTTCATGAATTGTCGGTCCAGTGTTGGTCGAAGTAAAGCTTCACTGAGTTCGCAAATCTATGGGGCAAGTTTATTCGGATGGATAGCAGAACTTCAACAATGAGATGCATTGATGTTGCAAGAATACTTATTGATACATGCGTTCCTTGTATATCCATGAAGTTGTCCAAGTACAGGTTCACAAGGGATCTCATTTGATGTTTGTTAAAAAAGGTAATTCTGAAAGTATCCCTAATTTCTCCCCAATAGTAATAGCTCTTGCCACCTCTGCAAAGCTCTCCAGGGAGATGGATTAATCTTCACAGGATGTTATTGATATCACAGTGTGCATCGTTCAATGAACTCGCCTTCCAATTGGTCCTCCCATGCATGAGCCCTCAATCGCTGGCTGGAAGGTTGTGGAGAAACCATAAGTCCTCTATCAAGGTTGGTCAAAGATAACGTGAGATATGAAGCGTGGAGTGGGCCATTTTGATATTCATGTTGGTGGTCAGTTTTTCATTAGATGGGTCTGGGATTTCCATCATCCATGTCCGGCAATCCTTCTTACTTTTATCTAGTCAAATTCCTGAGATTCAATCCAGGCAGCTCAGTCTCCTCTTGCCTTTCCATAGAACGAGGTTGGTTTGGACAGCCGCTAGTGATACTAATTCTGGGTTTTCAAGACTTAAGTAATCGTTGGGTTTTGAACCGCAGTTGACTATAGGACGGCCTTTCGATAGAGTCTAGCAAGGTGGGGGGGAGAAGAAGGAAGATGGTGGCAAATCATCAGAGTACAAAAGTGTAGGACTAAAAAACAAGCAAAGCGTGATTTGCAAGAATTCCTACAGGATATGTCTCCCAAAAACTATACAAAGAAACCGGTCAAACCCTCTGGTAAACAAAAAAAGAGAAGTTGGCCAAGAGGGGCGACAGTGCTATAAAGGTTGATAAGTTTATTGTTGTGAAGCGCACGTGCGAGTGTAGGAAAAAACTTGGTTGACATATAATGATGATGAATCAGATATGATTGAGTTATTTGCAATGATGGAACATTGTTTTGGGTGGTTTGACTCCATGTCAATCTCATCTCCAGTTTTAGTATGGTTGGCCATCTCCCCCTATTCATGGTCCATCTCATCTTGTGGTGACCTATTCATGTAATCATTGTTTCTTTTTTTTTTTCCCCCTATCTGTTATTTGTATTTTATCCTATTTTCTTGTATTTCTTGGTTGTTTTTGTCCTTTTTTCCTGATTCGCACTTTTATGTGGGTTGACTGTGACCTCGTCTATACGAGCTACTAGTTTTGGACTGCGACCGTGTCATTCTTTATCCAAAAAAATGATCGTGTCTCCATAGTATATCGAATAGCAACGTTATGTATCAAGTTTGACTTGATAGCAAGCTTGGCTAAATAAAAAGCTTGATTATATATGCTCGATTATAATAATTAGCTTAATCAAGTTGAGTATCAACCACACTAGTATTTTATTGAATTGATTCAAGCAAATATTACAAAGTTTGTTAAGTGCTCGGCCCATACTTGACTTGTTAAGGCTTATTGAGCCCCAGTTAGAACAATAAAATATTTGGCTCGACTTATTTACATACCAAGGTGGAGTGGCACTTTCATTACCGACCCCTTGTTGCTCTTAGGCTGTGTTTGGTGTAGAGAATTGAAGCCTTGAATTGGGGCTCAAAATTCCAATTCTGTTGTTTGGTCCACATGCTGGAATCGGATAATTTCACTCCCCAACTTCATATAATTGTATTATAACTGAAAATCATACTTTCCTATTCTTTGGATAGGGGTAAGGAATTACAATTTTATATTAACTCTATTGACCTAAAACTCAAAATGACTCCACTTAATTAACCCAAATTCAAGATGACTCAAAATCTGAAAACTTAAACACAACTTCAGATTTGACTCAAACCTCAAAATCACCCAACTTGGATAACTTGAACTTAAAATGATCGAAATCACTTTTAGTTAAAAGTCCGAAGTGACCTAACGGGATTGACCTGAAACTCAGGATGACTCAATCCATAAAATGAAACAACCGGACTTGAGTGTGATGTAAACAAATTGAGTTGAAATGGAAATGACCTGGCCAAATTGTCCCAAAACTTAATACGACCCATACCCAAAATGACTAGACTCATCTCAAACTCAGCCTAAGATGACTCAAAATTTGATATGATGCAACTTATTTGTCCCAAAATTGAGATGATTCAAACTTAAAATGACCTAAATGAACTCAAATTCGATCATAAGTAGCCTGAATCCTCAAAAGACCTAACCCGAATAACTGAAAATCTGAGATAACTTAAACACCAAATGATACGAAGAGATACTCAATCCGATTTGACTCGAAACTTGAATGACTCGAACTCAAAGCGAATCTCGCTCCGACCATAATAAATTGAACGTAATGTGAATCGTTCTGACCAAAATCCAACCGTAGTTGATTTAAAACTCGAAACACTCCAACTCAATTGACCGAAAACCCTTGATGATTCAAATTATTAAGTAATTATTAATTCCTACCTCCAATTCTTTCAATGGACCAAATAATGGAATTTCATTTCCATCAAAATTGGAATTGGAATTGCAATTTTATAGTCCAATTCTAATTTCAATTCCATATACCAAACAATGATATAATCACTTGCAAAAATTTAGGAATATGTATAGTAATTTTATTTTTTTTTGAGCATATGCATAGTAATTTATTGCTTGGCACAATTGTAAAAAAATTATTTTTTTAAAATCACATTTTGCTAAAGTACTTTTATAAAAAGTGATATTAGTATAGGTGTTTTGTATTCTCTCTCTAACGGCTTCTGCAACTATCAACGTTCACTGACAACCCCCACCCCCTCTCTCATTGACACCACCCCCCTCGTCGGCAACCTCGTCGACCCACCCCACCAGGACACCTCCACTGCCAGTGACACCACCTAGACGGCGAAGACCCAACGCTAGTCACACGTCGCACCACACCCATCCATTCACAACACTCGCCATCGAACCCCACCTCCACCATCTACACCACCTTAGACATCGAACCCCACCACCACCTCACCTCACCCAAACACCCACCACCTCGCCTCACCGACCTCGTACCCCACCACCACCTCGCCTCACCCATGCAAATCTCGAACACCATCGCCATCTTGCCTCACCCACGCACTCTCCACCGTGCCCACCCCACAACCACCTACCCATCCCCCACCCCCCCCCCCCCCCCCCCCCACTAGACACCCGCACCGGCATCGGCACCACCACCACCGCTACCCACACCACACCCCACCCCAACCCAGCCCACCGTACCCCGCCAGGCCCCATCACCACCATCACACCACACCTCACCTGCCTCACCACTATCACCACCGCCAACACTCCAAAGGTAGCAGCCCGCAGCCGACAATCAAGAGCGGGCCCAGGTAAGTATTAGCCGGGTCAGAGTACCAACAACGCACCAACCCCAGGTTTGATCTATCCTTTATTATAGCAGGGTAGTATTTTAATTTACCATTGTTGAGTATTTTTCACTTGGTTTACTTGGTTCTTTCTCCTTTCATTATTTTGAATTGTGTGATCTTATTGACTGTGGCTGTAATCTCGTGCGTATATGCTATATTAAGCTTCTTGTCTATATTGATCACTTACCCGCATTAGTCACAGCTAGTTGATGAGCACAGCCAGTTATGAAACTCAGACATTGAGGCCATCTTCAAAGGGATTGGGGAGGGGGAGGGTGAGGCAAAAGGGGACAGGGAACTTGAGAATAGGGACACTAAATGCCGAGACACTAAGGAAGAAGAGTTTCAAGGTCGTCCAAATGATGATAAAGAGAAACATCAACATCCTTTGTCCACAAGAGACTAAATGGGTTGGCGCCAAAGCCAGGGAGGTGATGGGGCATAAGCTCTAGTATGCAGGTAAGGTCAGAGGCAGGAATAGAGTTGGGATCATTGTGGAAAGCAGCCTCAAGGATAAAGTAGTCGGAGTATCAAGAGCTGGTGATAGGATCATAAGGGTCAAGATGGTCCCAGATGGAGAAGTATTGAACGTAATCAGTGCCTACGCACCTCAAACTGGACTGATTGAGCATGAGAAGGCAACATTCTGGGAGGACTTAGACACAATGATGCAAGGCATACCCCAAACCGAACAAGTGATGATTGGCGGGGATTTCAATGGGCACGTAGGCGTGACGGAGGACGGTTATGCTCCTCACCATGGAGGATTCTGTTTTGGAACTAGGAATGCAGAGGGCAAAGCCCTACGAGACTTTGCGGTTACATATGACCTAATGGTGGCCAACACCTTCTTCAGAAAACACGAGCAACACATCATCACGTACCAAAGCGGTGGGACAAGAACACAGATTGACTACATAATATTAAGGAAAAGGCTGCAAAGAGACTGCAGGGACTGCAAGGCTACCCCAGCAGAAGACATGTCTACAAAACATAGGGTGTTATGGGAGGATATAAAGGCCAAGAAGAGGGCCAAAAGAATCTGCAAACCCGCACATACGTATACCTGTTGGAGGGAGTTGAAGGGGGAGAAGAATAAGGTATACAAGGAAAGAGTGGAGACTAAGCTAAGGGAGGACTTCGAGCGGGATACAAACCAGATGTGGAACCAACTGGTCCAAAAGATAAGAGGACTGGCACGGGAAGTTCTCAGCACGTCAAAGGGAAGGGTACCAAGCAACAGAGAGTCCTAGAGGTAGGGCAACGAGGTCCAAGAGAAGATTAAGGCGAAACAAGTTTGTTACAAAGAGTGGGATCATAGCAGGGATGAGGATAAGCGACAGCAGTATCTTCAAGCCAGGAGAGAAGCGAAGCGAGTAGTCAGAGAAGCACAATCAAGAGCTTATGAGGATTTCTACAAAAGGATGGAGACCAAGGAGGTTGCAAGGGACTTATATAGAATCACCAAAGCTAGAGAAAAAAAGACTAGGGACTTGGATAGAGTACAATGCATAAGAAGGGAAGATGGACAGGTACTCATGGATAGGCATCTAATTAGGGCTAGGTGGAAAATGTACTTCCACGAGCTGTTCAACAAACAAGGAGGGACAGAGATATCCTTAGGTGATCTTCAAACATCTGAGGAACATCAAAACCAGTATGATTGTAGGCTAATTAACCCCAAGGAAGCCCTGAGATCCATGGGAAGGGGTAAAGCAGTTGGCCCAGATGGCATACCCATAGAAGTATGGAAATGCCTTGGACAGAAGGGCGTCAGTAGGCTGACTAAACTATTTAACCAAATCCTTCTGGGGGACAAGATGCCTGAGGAATGGAGGAAGATCACATTGATTCCGATATATAAGAACAAAGGCGACATTCAAAGTTGCGCCAACTATCGGGGTATCAAACTAATGTGCCACACTCTGAAGTTGTGGGAACTCGTCATAGAGAGGAGGTTAAGACAACAGACAGAGGTGTCCGAGAACCAATTCTGATTTATGCCCTAGAGATCAACAATAGAAGCCATCCACATCCTAAGGAGGACGATAGAGCAATATAGGGAGAGACAAAAGGACCTTCATACGGTTTTTATTGATTTAGAGAAGGCGTATGATAGAGTACCAAGGGAGGTCCTTTGGAGAGTTTTGGACAGGAAAGGCATCCCCGTACTATACATCTTAGCCATTAGAGACATGTATGAGGAGGCACAGACTATGGTGCGTACAGTGGATGGGGAGACAGATGCTTTCTCGATAACAGTAGGGGTACACCAAGGGTGTGCTTTGAGCCCTTATCTGTTCATTCTGGCTATGGACGAGCTCACTAGCCACATCCAGGAATGTGTACCTTGGTGCATGCTTTTTGCGGATGACATATTGCTGGTGGGGGAGTCGCAGGAAGAGATAATGAGAAGCTAGAATTGTGGAGAGGGGTTCTAGAGTCGAAGGGTTTACGACTAAGCAGAGCCAAGACCGAGCACATGGAACTCAAGTTCGATCCCTCTACCACGCCTAGCCGGGAAGAAGTCAAGATTGGATCTGAGGCCATATCAAAAAGGAGAGATTCAAGTACTTGGGGTCCATGATACAGCATAACGGCGAAGTGGACAAGGATGTCAGTAACCGGATTAAAGCGGTATGGCATAAGTGGAGGATGGCCTCCGCGGTACTTTGTGATAGAAAGTTCGCCTTGAAGCTAAAGGGAAGATACTATAAGACAGTTGTGAGGCCAGCCATGACGTATGGGGCGGAGTGCAGGGCGATGAAACAACAGCACACACAGAAGATGAAGGTGGCGGAGATGCGAATGCTGAGGCGGATGTGAGGATACACGAGGAAGGATAGGATCAGAAACGACATCATAAGAGGCAAATTGGGCATAGCCTCCATTGAAGATAAATTGAGGAAGCAACATCTGAGGTGGTTTGGACATGTTTGAAGGAGACCGGACAACGCTCCAGTAAGCAGATGAGAACAGCCCCTTACTACACTAGGCAGAAGACGCAGAGGCAGGCCAAAGAAGAGATGGCTTGAGACGATCCGACAAGACCTCACCCACCTAAACCTTCGGGAGGAGATGGCCTTAAATAGGGCCCAATGGAGGGCTAGCATAGGGGTATTAGATGCTCCGGTTGGAGTAGGGCAGTCCAGCTTACTAGTGCTAGGTCCTTTTGGCGCACGTAGGCTATGTTCTGGCTCTCATGAGCTGATACTTGCTACTTGTCTACTTATCTTTATCTCGACCTCTATCTCTATCCCTATCTCATTCTCTATCTCTATCTCTTTTATCTTTATCTCTATCCTTATCTTTATCTTATCTGTTGATCTGTGCCTGATATGGCTTGCTTTAAGTATGTTGTCTTGCTCACCATGTGTTTTGCTCTACTTATGCTTTGATGCTCTCCTGTTGCCAGGTCTTTGGCTCATTGCTGCGGACGAGCTTTTCAAGCTGGGGGTCCTCGGAACCAGCCTCTCTTCAGGGTAGCCCCTTGAAGGGGGAAGGCTGCGTACATCTATCCTCCCCAGACCCTGCTTATGCTGGAGCTCTTGGAGGCACTTTGTTTGTTGTTGTTGTTGTTGTAGTATAGGTATTTTGTCCGAAATTTTTTTCATTTTTGCTTCTATATTGAAGAAAATAATATTATTTACGTGTCTTTGCTTAAAGTAAAAAGATAGTTTCAACTTCTATTTAAAAACTTTTTTATTTCATGGAATAACACCCTTAGATTACATTTGGTTCAATTTTTTAATAGTTTAAAGTTGTGAAAAAGCTTTTGTTTATTGTAAGGATTGCATTTGGTTGACAGAAATATATTTTTACATCTTTTTGACAACTTAAATAGAAAGATGAAAGTTATTTTATAACTAGAAAAAGATACAAAAATGAATCTTTTTCATGACTTATTTCAGAAAAATATTTTTGAAAATAAGATATTAATATTAAATCTCCATCACTATTACCTACTTTTATTTGTTATTACCACCTCACCTCCCACCACCATTTTTACGCCCATGGGTCACTGTACTCACCACTCTCTACTACCATGACCAATTATTATCATAATTTTCTCCTACCAACTATTATCAGTTGATTTATATTATTAAGTTATTTTGTAGTTATAATAGACAAATTTCTTTTTAAACTTATATCTAAATACTTTATTATGTAAAAAAAAGATCTTTTTGCACTATACAACCAAATATTTATCTGTAAAAAATATAAATTTTAAATAAATAGATCTTATTGAAATATATAAGTTGAGAAATAATAAGTTGAACTAATCACACCCTTAAAATATAAAGAAAAAGAACTTTTTTCATAAAAAAACCTTGGTCAAACAAACCGTAAATTTAACGGTTTAAATATAACTATTCATTATACTTTTATCACTAATAAATGTATTATGAATTAGTATCACATGTTAACAAAAAAAACTTTTTTTTTTGGACAAAAGCAAAAATTTTCTTAACACATCAATCAATTTTCTTTATTATGCAAAGGACTTTAAGAAGTAAAAGATAAGGTACCATACAAAAAAGAGGACACCTCGCAAAAACCAATCCGCCATAGCCTAATGGAACCATGACAACACAACATCAAATTTGTACCTTTCTTTGAGAAAACGTTCATCACAAGAAAGCAAAATAAATAGCATGATTTCTACTTTTTGCCCTCAATTAAAAAAAAAAAAAAAAACAACTATCCAAAAGAATAATTTATCAAAATGGCACAACTTTTACAAAAATTTATCAAAATGACATATTGGAAAAAAAATTTATCAAAATAGCATATATTACTATTTATTTATCAATGTATGCCATTTGAAACTGCTTACATTCAATTGCCGTTACAAACGGCGTACAAAAAATAGCCGATCATTGTACGCCGTTTGTAATGGGGTGCAACAAATAAATAGTAATTTTTTTTGCCGTAAGCACAGCTAATTTGTTGAGTTGTGAGAGATAGAGAGAGAAGGGGTGGGTTACCTTTTTTTATTTTTAAACTTATTACATTTAAAAAATTATTAAAATTTAAATTATTTATATAAAATAATTTTAATATATAAATTTATTTTTTAATTATTTATCAATTAGGAATTCGTTAAATTTTTGTTGAAAACATCAATATAATTTGTGTATATTATCGTTATTACACACCGTCGCCGGATTCTATTAGAACTCCGAAGTTAAGCGTGCTTAGGTGAGAGCAGTACCAGAATGGGTGACCTCCTGAGAAGTTCTCACCCTCAAGTTGGAGGCACTTGGAAACAGCCTTTCTTCAGGGGTAATATCCTGAAGGGGGAAGGATGCGTACATCTGCCCCCCCAGATCCTACTTAGGCGGGAGCCCTTGGGGCACTGGGTATGTTGTATTTTTGCTTTATCGTTATTATTTACCATATTTAATATAGTAAATAATAACGATAATATATATAGATTATTTCAACATTTAGGTGCTCTTAAATTTTTGTCAAGCCAAGCTAAATGTGTTAGGGACTTTTCACAACAACTAATACCTTCTTCGATATCAGTTGTTAGGACTGCACAGAATCACCGAACCATAAACCGAAATAGCAATGCGGAATTAAGGGAAGGGGGGAAATAATAGAGACACCGGAATTTACGTGGTTCAGCTGAAGCCTACATCCACGGAGGGGGAGCAGCATATTTCACTATTATAACAGAGGTATTGCAACAGAGTTTCTCACTCACACTTTTGGACTATATCTTTAGTCCCTTGCTTTCAATCCCATCTCTAAACCTTAAACAAGAGGTCCTATTTATAGGCCTCTACATTCATAACTCCCAGCAGCCCAAGAGTCACCATAATTGGGCTCCAATGAATTAGCAGTTTAGAATATCATGAGTCTCCAACCTTAACAATCTCCCACTTGGAGACTGATGAGGATCACGAACAGTATTTTTCAGTAATCCTCTATACTTCACCCCTCACACGCAGTCAACATGCACCAGCTCTGATTTTATTTTCTGACCAGGTCCAAATTTTTCGCTTCAAAAGCCAGTCAATCTAATCCCGTTGACTACCAGGACCCCAAGAAAAAATAAAACCGAACTCCAGACAGATAAAATAACATGAAAAATTTTAGGTTTAATTTTGTTCCTTAATTTTCCTGGTCAACTCAACTTTGATCATGGTCTAAAATAAACCTGCACTTGCAAAAAAAAAAAATTAATTGCAACCCATTTTTACTGTAGCGACGTTTCACTTCTCCTCTGACCAAGTTTCTCTCTCTGTCCTCTGTCCTTTCCTTTCATTTTCACTGTACAACAGTGATTTACTCTATGACATTTCATCTTCTCTCTCTCCTTGCAGTTCAACCGGCCACCGTTGCTGACTTTCGTCACCCGAGGCCACCGCCTCCACTCAGACAACCATAGTGGTCACTACCACATTCTTGTCTAACAACTTCCGACGTCGCTTCACCTTCGACCTCGAGCACCACCGGGGTTGTTTCCGCCCCTCTCTCTCCGGCGACTGACCTCA
Organism: Simmondsia chinensis; assembly: GCA_018398585.1. Lineage (NCBI taxonomy): Eukaryota > Viridiplantae > Streptophyta > Magnoliopsida > Caryophyllales > Simmondsiaceae > Simmondsia > Simmondsia chinensis. The sequence continues at coordinate 39,833,896 of JAGTTD010000001.1, forward strand.
CTCGGAACCACCGCCACCGGAGGTCATCACCTCCACCAGCGAACACGAACATCGTCACTTCTTCCCATCGACACTCGCAGCCTCCACCGACTTTACCTTCTGACAGGCCACGAAACACCACCGTCGTGACCACTACCACGGTTGATTTACCGGCCCACTTCACTGAGAACCTCCAACACGGAGTTAAACTCCCACTCTGTTGTCGTCTTCATCTTCACCGTTAACCTCACAGCCCCCACCGACATCACCGTCGGACTGGCCGGCCACCCCAAGACACGGAACTCCGCCACGTTTGAAGCCCCACGCCGACAACCACCACCGATCTCTTCAACTTCCAGGCCATCAGCGCCGAGGTCGGATTTTCGACGACACCACGGGTCTCTGTCACCGAGCCCAAAACCACCAGATCTGGGTGATTTTGAACAGTAACCACCAGATCTGAACACCGACATGAATGAAGGACCCCTAGATCTCCCCAAGCCACCACCACCGTGAACCTTCGCCGCTGCCACTTTCCTTTTCCGGCCCTGATTCACATGATTACTGTAGATCTGGCCACAATCTACCACCTAGGTACACCGATCTAGTCTTTTTCTTCCTCCATTCACCTCCATGCGCGGCCAGTCTTTCACGTGCTCCACACGCCACCAGCACCACTTACGCACTGCCCACGCGCCACCGTGTAGTGTGCACGCGCCACCCACCCGCCATCGTGCACCACCACACGCGCCACCGTGCACCATCTCGCTTTTTTTTTTCCCCGCTAGAATAGTACATCCAGCCACCGGACATTTCCTCCCACTCAAACAGCTACTACTCCAACTTAGGTTCAGCCTGGCTCTAATACCAGTTGTTAGGAACTTTTTACAACAACTAATACCTTCTCCGATATCAGTTGTTAGGACCGTCCAGAATCACCGAACCATAAACCGAAATAGCAATGCGGAATAAAGGGAAGAGGTAAATAATAGAGACACCGGAATTTACGTGGTTCAACTGAAGCCTACATCCACGGAGGGGGAGCAACATATTTCACTATTATAACAGAGATATTGCAACAGAGTTTCTTACTCACACTCTACCTCACACTTTTGGACTACATCTTTAGTCCCTTGCTTTCAATCCCATCTCTAAACCTTAAACATGAGGTCCTATTTATCGGCCTCTACATTCATAACTCCCGGCGGCCCAAGAGTCAGCATCATTGAGCCCCAATGAATTAGCAATTTAGAATACCATCAGTCTCCAACCTTAGCCAAATGTTGGGGAGTTGGGCCTTGAGCATGATGAGCTCAAGCTTGGCTCCTTACATCCTTACTAAGAAATTACATTAACTTCATTATAATATTGGGTGTATCATCTTTTTGATTACCATGTCATCTACCACATATTCTTTTTGGTTATCATGTTATTTTTTGAGTAATTTTTCTGGTCACTTATAAATAGTTGATATCTTTCTTGGTCCTTTTCTAAATAATATTTTTCTTCTTGGTCATTTTTTCAAATTATGTTGTCCTTACTGTATATAATATTATTTTTAATAACTTTTCCCATTTATATTTTCATCCAAAAAGTAATGCATAATTTCCATTTATAGAGCTAGAGTTAGGGTTTGCTCTGGCGAATCTGGTGCGATTACACTATGATTTGATGGTGCTTTGATTCTGTACTATGGCACAAGGTTGAATAAGACCTCCTTGATGCGGAGGGTTGGATGTGGTGTCTGGGCATGGAGGACAGAGTTAGGGAGCTCAACAAAGTACACCTAGTCTTGGGAAGTTAGTAGTAGCTCAATCGCCTGCTCAGGGGCTTAATGATGGGGGTCAGTCTAGTATTGACTCTGTTTCTAAGAGGTCAATCGCTTCTATAGCTATCTCAGATGCTGGGAATTTTCCTGTTTCGAAGGATGCCCCTTCTACTGTCCAAAATGTTGGGGAGGTCCTAGGGCTCTCTTAAATCCTTAATTCATCTGGTGTGCGTTATTGGGGTGATGAGGAGATAAATACAATGGAGGCCCCAAAGGAGGTTCATAAGGAGGATGTTGGGTCAATTCCTGCTCGGAATGGTTCGTTGAATAGGGATATACCTTAATGTGGACGATGGAGGCAGCTCTTTTCAACTAAGCGGGCTCCGAATAAAGGACTTCAACTATTCTACTGCCCTAAAGCAACCATAGCTCTAGTGGTGGAACTTACCAATAAGGATGTGTCCGCAGGTACCAACTACTAGGAACGAGCATTGGTTGGCTATCTGGTTGGAGGTAGTCTCTCGTACGCTGCCATCTGTGACTCGGTCCGATCCATTTGGCCTTGAGTTGCTCAACCTCAGGTACTTCTCCATGACAAAGGTTGGATTATGTTTGTGTTTGAATCTATTGATGTTTGTGATATGATACTGAAAGAAGGACTTTACTCAATGTGCAAATTCCTCTTAGTTCTAAAAAAATGGTCTACATCCTTTAATTTTGAAGAGGAAGAGATGAATAGGGTCCCTATTTGGGTTAACCTACCAAACCTTAGAATTCACTTTTGGCATATTGATGTGTTGAGCAAAATTGTGAGTGCCATTGGTCTCACACTCTATGCGGAAGATATGACGGCTACTTGGCAAAGAGTCACCTATGCTCGTATATTAGTGGAGGTGGGCTTTTCAAAACCGCAAAAGAAGTCTGTGGATCTTATTATGCCGCATGGGGAGTTTCTCGCTTAGCCTGTTTGGTATGAGTGGTACCCTAAGACGTGCTCTAAATGCGGGAGTTCTTCTCATAATGATTCATGATGTCCTCGAGCTAAAGGGAAGAACAAAGTGTCAATGACTGATGTTCAAACGGGTGATGGTGCTGGGGTGGTTCACGAAGAGGGTTGGAAGGTCGTTCGGGGGCCTCAGTCTAAGCCTTCTAGTGCAAAAGAGACTCCAAGTGCTGCTTCTGATTTGGGGGATGTTGATCATGAGGCTACTACTCCTTCTGATAGTGTTCCTAGTCAGTTTGAGGACGCTGAAGCTGAGGCTAGAGTCATTGATGGGGTTGGGATGGGGAGGCTGCGAGTGGAGTCTACGCCAGTTGACACCATGACTAGAATGGATGATCTAGACCCTAATCATGTTGCTGCAAGGGTTTGGGTCTCTCCTAATCGTTTTGATGTTTGAGCTCATTGTGATGACTCTAATGTTGTATCTGTTGGTGGTCCTCTTACGTCGTCTCATGGTAAGAGGACTGCGCAATCTGGTAGGAGGGGTTAAAAGGGGACTTTTTTCCTCCTTGATTGTTTTTATGATTGGATCGTGGAATATTTAGGTATGAATAAGGGTTGCAAAGCAACTAGGGTTAGAAGACTTACTTTCAAGTTTGCTATTCATCTTTTTGCTATTTTTGAAACTTGAATAAAGAAAGCCAAGGCTAAAGAGATTCAGAATCATTTTTTTTCCACGTTGGCTGCATCATGTGAACTATATGGACGGTAGTGTGGGTCGTATTTGGATTGTTTGGGATCTGACTTTTGTTCAAGTTTGTGTGATCATCAAGTTACACATTTGGAGGTTTTACTTCAGGAAGCTAGTTCGCTGGGGCCCCTCCTTTGCTCCTTTTGCTATGGATTCAATAAATCTAAGGATCGAAAAGCTCTTTGGGAGGATCTTTTTTTTCCTTTGGTGTCTCTGTTGACTGGCCTTGGGTTGTGCTTGGTGCTTTTAATGCTGTTCTCGATTTGAATGACCACGAGGTGGTACGGTGGTTTCGGATTCTGTGACCCATGACTTCTCGACTTGCATTCATTGGTTGAATCTTTGCACAGCTCCTACGGAAGGGCTGCAGTTCACTTGGTGCAATCAGCAATCTAGAGCTGATAGAGTATGTTCTAAGATTGATAGAGTGCTGATTAACACTTTGTGGTTTGAACATGTGGAGAGTAAGGCTATTGCTTTAAGCCTAGGTGTTTCTGATCATTCGCCTCTTTTAGTTCGTTGTGACTCTCCTACAAAAGTTCCTAATGGGTGTTTTAAGTTTGGTAATTGCTTGCTGGCTATGTATATTTTTTTTATGTGATTCGTGACGCGTGGAGGATTCTTGTTAGGGGGACAGCTTTGTTCTACCTTCAAAATCATCTTCAAGTGGTTAAAAGTGCGTTGACAAAATTTCAGAAGTCTTTTTCGATGGTATAACGGCTCAAGTGAGGGACGCACGGGAAGCCCTCTATGAAGTGCAAGACAAGGTCTTCCTTGATCCATCGTTGGAGGCCCAAGCCAATAGTATGAAGGACAGTCTAATTCGACTCTTGGAAGCAGAACAATCTTTTCTCTCCCAACGGAACAAGATCCATTTTTCTAACCAAATGGATCAACCCTCCCAGTTTTTTCACTCATGGATCAAGAAGCATGGGAAGCAGAATTCGATTTGGACCATCCATAATGGTGCTGGTGGTTTTCTTTCTGACCAGACCGCAATTCCTGCTGAATTTTTGCATTTTTTTCAGGTCCTTCTTGGATCTTTGACGAACTGAGTCCATCAGGTGGATGCTTCAGTTCTGCAGCAAGGTCCAATTTTGACTGAGTTTGAGTGGCCGGTTCTTCTCTAGCCGCTTACCCCAAAAGATGTTCACGATGCTCTTTGGTCTATTCCTGAATCGAAGGCTTCTGGACCTAATGGGTTCTCTTCAGCTTTCTTCAAATCTTGTTAGCACATGATCGCGGAGAATGTTTTTCGTGTTGTTGGGGATTTTTTTGTTTCTGGCAAGCTTTTGAAGTCCTTTAATACGACTGTGATCACTCTCCTGCCGAAAGTTGATTCTCGGATTTTCGTCCGATCTCATGTTGTAATGTCGTTTACAAGCTCATATCTAAGATTCTCGCTTCTCGTCTTGAGTTAGTGCTTGTTAAGCTGACCTCTCCCTCCCAAGCTGCATTTGTGAAAGGTTGTCTTATGCTGCAGAATATTATTATGGGGAATGAATTAATTAACCATTATGGTAGTCAAAATGTCTCTCCCCAATGTTTCATGAAGATTGACATCTGAAAGGCCTACGACTCGGTTGAGTGGGAATTCTTGTTTGATTTGTTAGCGACTTTTAGCTTCCCTTTGCAATATGTTGGTTGGATTCGTGAGTGTGTCTCTACTCCTTCCTTCTCTTTGCACTTCAATGTGGCCTGATTGGTTTGTTAAGGGTTAGAGGAGCTTGCGACAAGGCAACCCAATTTCTCCTACCTGTTTATTTTGAGCATGGAATACCTATCTCGAATGCTTTTGAAGGCGGCTTCGGATAGGATCTTTAAGTTCCATCCTAAGTGTAAAAAGCTCGACATTTCCCACTTAATGATTGCGGATGATCTTGTTATCTTCTCTCGTGGTGACCGTGATTCTATTTCGAATCTTTGGGGTGTGGTGAAGCAGTTTGCTATAGTCTCATGCTTGGAGCCGAATGCTCTTAAGTCTGGCATTTGTTTTGTGGGTGTTCCTCATGTGATTAAGGCGGAAGTTCTTCAAATTTTGGGCTTCAAAGAGCTCCTTCTTTCTCTAAGGTACTTCAGGCTACCACTTATTGGGTCTCGATTGCTCGATGCACAATACAATGGGTTGTTGCAGCAACTCCAAAGTAAAATTGATGAGAGGCAATGTAAGAGGCTTTCGTTTGCTAGCCGTGTTGAACTTATCCACGTAGTGTTGGGTGGTATCCTTAATTTTTGGTGTATTCTTTTCTTCTCCCTTCTACTCTTGTGCAACATGTGCATTCATTGTGTGCCCCTTTTTTGGGATAAGTCTAAAGGCTTGAGACATTCCTTCCCGATAGCTTGGCATAAGATTTGTATTCCGAAGGATGAAGGCGGGCTCGGTATTAAACAGTTGGACAAGTGGAACTGTGCTTGTTTTCTTCGTTATCTTTGGGATGTCCAGCAAAAGAAGGATTCTCTTTGGGTTGCTTGGATTCATGGTGTGTATATGACGAATTCGAATATTTGGATTGTTCAAAGTCGTGTTCACGACTCGACTTTTTGGAAAGCTCTTCTTAAGTGTTGCGATGTGTGGCTAGGGATCTTTGGTGCTACTTCAAGAGCTAAGACAGGGCTACAAGATTGTGCTACGGGTTGCTTCTTCTCTGTTGCTGCAGCTTATGATCGGTTAAGGGACAAAGGCACCCCTTGGCACTGGCAACATTCGATTTGGAAATATACGATTCCGAAGCATGCTTTTTGTCTGTGGAGAGCACTTCCGAGGGGCTTACTAACTCGGGATCGCCTTAGGAGGATGGGGTTGTCTTTTCCTAGTAGATGTTATCTTTGTGAGGCTGAAGGTGGGGACCTTGATCATCTTTTCTTTGATTGCTGCTATTCATCTCGTGTTTACGCCTATGATTTGTATGGGGTACATAGGCTACAGGACATCATGCACTGGTTAGCGGATTGTGTTTGTAACCGGAAGAAATATAGTGCGGTCAAAAGGATTGTGGTGGCTGGGTCTGTCTACAACATCTGGATGGAGCGAAATTGCTAACTTGATTATCTCTATTGTTTGGTGTTGCTATAATTTCTTGTTTGATCATTGAGTAAGTGTGTTTTTGGGTCTTGTGGGTTTTTCTTTGGTTTGTTATGTGGTTGAGTTGTGTTGCTTCTGTGGTTGTAATTTGTGGTTTCGTTTTATATATATATCAGTTTTCTTATCATTTGGCAAAAAAAAAAAAAAAAAAAAAATGGTTCAACGAAAATTTAACGAGTACCTAAATGATGAAATAAGCTGTATATATTATCGTTATTATTCACTACATTAAATATTGTAAATAATAACGATAATATATACAAATTATTTCGATATTTTCAACAAAAATTTAAAGAATACCTAATTGTTAAAAAAATAAATTTATATATTAAGACTATTTTATACAAATAATTTAAAATTATAATAATTTTTTAAATACAATAAATTTTAAAATTAAAAAATAAATTAACCCCATCCCTCTCTCTTTCTATTCCTCACACCTCAACAAATTAGTTGTGCTTCTAAAAAAAATTTATTGTTCATTCGTTGCACGCTATTACAAAATGGCGTACATTGATAAATAAACAGTAATAAATGTCATTTTGGTCAAATTTTTTAAAAATTGTGCCATTTTGGTAAATTATTCGTATCCAAAATGCCTAGAGTCTTTTTGGTGCAAATTGTTAAAGAATTTTTTTTTTTAACTAAAAATCACCTATATTTTAGGTGAGTTATCAGAAAATCACTTAATTTTTTTAATTTTTCGAAGTCACACCTAAGTTTTTCAAAAAAATTTTAATGTCACACATAATTCTGATGCCATTAACCTTTTGTTAAATAAAACACTGCATTTTGGGTATGAATGCATCAAAATACCAAGTTTAACTTAATTTCATTAAATTATATTAAGTAATACATTTTACAAATGACAAAATTACCCTTCCGCTTTTAATTTGTCAAATTGTTAAGGGTTCGACATAATGCTACAGGCTTTTGCCACCAAAAAAAATTAGAAATATTTTTTATTTGTAAGCTTGCTTATAATCCATTAATAAAAAATAAATTTTATTAAGAGTAGTTTGATAATTTTCATATTTATTTTAGTGGAAAGTTAACAGTATTAGGCATGATATTGAAAATTTTGGATATGACTTTGAAAAATTAAAAAATCTATGTGATTTTTTAATACCTTATGAAAAATGTATGTGATTTTTAATAAAAATTCCAATTTTTAATTATAATTTTGTTTTATAGAATAGATTTAAAATATTTTTTTTTCTTATTTTTAGTTTTCGCATAATCTTAAAAGAAAATAAAATAGAAATAGAAAAATAAGAAAAGAAGATTTTCAAAACTTAGGTTTTTATTTCCCAAAAATCAAACGACAAGTCGAATATGGTGGAAGATTTTGTACTCTAACATAAGGCCCTCACAGATAAAAGAAAAGAACATAAATCCCCCGCTGGGAATTTCATTAAACTTTAAGTGCGAATACTATACATTTTTACTCCACACCTTGCATCAAAATCATATAAATGTTAAAAATAAGGGATTTCGTGATTTAAACTTGTGACCTCAATAAGACTTAATACAGTATCAAGAAATACAATATCAAGAAACCAACAACAGCCGCAAACCCAATGCCTAGAGGCTCCACCTGAATAGGGTTTGAGGGGTTAGATAGATGCAGCCCCTTCAGAGTGCTATCCTAAAAAGAAATTGTGTCTGCAAGCCCCAACCCTAAAAATAATATCAAGAAATCAACTATTTAAAAAATTCTCTATTAGGTAAGGCCAATGATTTGCGCTAACACTTCTTATTGACCATCGTGTAGGTAAACCAACTTAAACCATTACACCATGAGGGCATGCCACGAGGGCTAAACAATGAGAAGGGCACATGCACCCTTCTCATGACATGCTTCCATCTAGCTAATTAAAAATCATAATATTACACGACGGTGTAAAAGAGTTAAGATGGCTCGTGAGGCCTTACTATGTTCACAAGGATTAACTTATTTAGAGCTCAAACTTAGTCAAGCTAGCTTGTTTAATAAAACAAGCTAGGCCATTGTGCGGCAAAGTTTAAGCTTAGCGGCTCATGCGTGTAAACGAGCTTAAATGATTTAATATTTTGTAAAATACTATGCCTAAGCAAGTCAAGCTCAAGCCTGAATAGTTGAGCTAGGGCCTAGATGAGCTAGTCATTCTAGGTTCAAGCTCAATTGAGCTAATTTCCAAGTCTCCAAGTGAGCTTCAAGCCAAACTCATCAAGCGAGATATTAGCAAGACGAGTTTCAATACCGACAATCTCGAACTCAACTCACCTCATTTACACCCTAAAAAGTAAACTCAAACAGCAATAACAAAAAAAGGAAAATCAGTAGCATGAAGGATGTTCAATTTGTCAAGGTTCAAATGAAGACACTAAGAACTAGGTTTTATTATTGTTAGAGCAATAATTGTTATTACCATAGCAATTATATGACTGGTAATGAATAACCACCATAAAATTTCACAAAACTGCTGGCAGTAACACTTTTGCTCTAACAACAACTTTATCCTTAAAACCAGTACATTCAAATGTGTCCACATATAACTAAAACCTGTTCTATACCCAACATTTGCAAAATAATCAAACAGTAACCAAGTTAAGAATTCATCAATTCTGGACCAAAAATATATACATTTAGTTGCGTTTCAAAGGATCAAACCTTGTGCTGGTTCGGGCTTCCGCGGCTGTGGCTCGGTTGGTGCAGTAGCCTTAGGTGACTCGGGCTCAGACAAATGAACCTTAGCAAAGTCATCTACCATCTTCCTCTTCTGCTCGTCTTCAGCCATACCCACCTTCTCCACCTTCTCCTTCGTCTTCTGCCCGACTTCACCAGCCGCCTTCGCCACCTTGTTAAACGCGCCAGTCACCCATGCAGCCCCTGTCAACACGTAGCGGTTCTTCATTATAGCAGAGCCCGCATCACTGACCTTTTGTTCAGCAACAGCAAAAGCCGACTTGGTTTTTTCAGAGACCTGGTGATGCAGCAAGCAAGATTAGACTCATTGATTTTAGAAGATGTGTTGATTTAGGTTACATCTTATTAGGTTTTGTTAGGAAACTATACTATAGAGATTCAAAATTTCTAGGAAAGTTATTTTCTATTTGATTTAGCATAGTTAGTTCCTAGAGAACTAATTTCCTATTTAAGTTCGTATTTTATCTTATCTCATCTCATCCAATATTATGTTAGGAAATAACTTTTTCTACAAATAAACTTTGTAAACATTAATTTCAGTTTTGAAGAAGCAACTATTGAGTTTTTGTTTTTGCTAGCAAGTTATACTACATCACCTGGTATTTTTGATCCATTTCCTTAACTTTCTCATTGACAGCGGAGGTACCGATGCTTATCTTCTCACTTAATCCGATCTTCTGGTCAATGGAAGCGACCTTGGCAGAAGCAGTAGACCTTAACTGGTGCTTCTCGTCAAAGGATTTTGCCTTGTTAACCGCATCTTTGCCTAAGATAAACCCTTTGGCGAGCATGCTGCTGACTACATCCTCAGCTTTTCGAAATGCAGATTGAGCACCACCAGCATTTTGGTCTCGTGCTTCCTGGAGAGAGATTCGGGTAACAAGTTACAAGCGTTCAAGTGTAAGGAGAGAGAAAAGGGAAAAAGAAACCAAGGCGATTTCTTACAGTAGAAGGTGATAAAGCAGCAGGGGACAGCTGATAATCTGGGTCTGGAGTAATTGTGACTTGCTTGTTAACTATAGTTGCACCCTGACAAGATCATTGAGAACGGTAATGTGACGAATATTCAGAAAATGGTACAGGTATCAAAGGGTATATATTTCGAAATTCAAGCAAAATGTATAAAACGAGCCTCAAAGAGACCTACAGTTCGGCTCAAAATCAAAGACAGACTTCAAACTCGATCAACCTCCTGCCAGGAATGGGGGTACTTAGGCTTAAATCCTATGTTGCTGCCCAGATACATTGTGCAGTTAAACGGGATTATGTGTCCGCTGGGCTAATTTCCAAAAATTTCCTATGATTTTGTGTCACATTGACATCCAAGCATCCAAGACTCGGGAAACTTGGGGAAAAATGGAGTCAATGTAACTCTGCTTATATCCTAACAAATATATGGATGCATGACCAGAGAAGGACCATATAAAGATGTAACAGAGATATATCACAGTCCGAGAATAAGCCACAAAGAAAAGAACGTATATGTTCTCTGGCCAATCCCAAACAAAAACAACAATCCTGGTACCTGAAAGGCTCCGCTAAGCACTTACTAAGATGCCAAACGATAGTACAGTACTCATCATGCCAGGCTGGTTTACAATGATAAACCGAGAAGAAAAGTTAAATTCTATCACCAATTATCATTCAATCTGTGGCCCTGGTCAGAGGTTATGTAACCTGGCCAATGATAAACACACACAACAGAGGTTAGGCCCCTAGAACAAGAGATCTTAAGTTCAAATTACCTCACTCTAAACCCCGCTTATTTACCCCACAAAAAATTCAGAATATTGTTATAATGATCTCCTTGCACATTAATTTTTTTCCTTTTTTCACAAGACAAACAATCCATGGGTTCAGACACTACATCTGAGAGCTGAATGCTTAAACAAATTCCTGCACACCAATAATCAGTTAAAAAATTTAGAACAACTAGAAAAGACAATCATTTTCACCTATTTAACATCAAATTCAGATGTTACAAATTTGACATTCAATACCTCAAAGCATTCCATCAGACAAAAAATATGCTGGAATTGGAAATAGGAAACTAAAGAAGTTATGGGGAACAATTTAACATGTTAAAAGAAAAAAAAAAAAATGCAATACACCTATTCTAGATTGATGGGCCAGTTTTTTGCTAATGTCTTTTCATTAGAGATGGCGCTACCCAGGACAAAACTCAACCCTTAATGACAACAAATTTGGATTGTTATTAATGCAGCGGCGGATCCACGATTTTGGTGTAGGGGGGGCTTGAATAAAAAATAATAAATTACATAATAAAAATTATTAAAAAATTTACAATCGGTATTTTTTTAATAGTTCACAACTCAAAAAAAATAGAAAAAACGCATCTAGGAAAGTACTATAAAAATTAAAAAAATTAAAGAAAATAATATTTCTATATCTTAAATTACTATAAAATAAACATATTATGAACAAAAATTATTATTACCGATATAAACTAAAATAGCACTAAGCATTTACAAACAACCCCTTCGAGTTTTCATGTTTTGGAATCTTTCCATAATTGTTTCAACACTGACATCTTCAAAAATATCTTTTTCAACAAAGAGAATCAAACTATCACTAAGCCATTCATCACTCAGTCGGTTACGCCATTTGGTCTTAATGGCATTCATAGCTGAAAATACTCTCTCAACTGTAGCAGTTGCAACTGGTAAAGTCAATGCCAAAGTCAAGAGCAAATAAACTTGTGGATACAACTTATTTTTACCACATTCCACCATTTTCTGTGCAAGCTCACCAATGCTAGTTAACTTTGAGAAACCCACGCTAGAATTCGAATTCGATTTCCTGGATTTGCAGAAAGGTCCTCTAGATTGATTTCTTGTTCACTTTGTTTAGTACTAGTAGGACAAGGATTATCATCTCCTTGCAAAGGCGATTTTCTTTTAAACTACTTGAACATAGTTAACTCTGTTATAAACAAGAATAATTGTCAACCAATTTATCTACTAATAACAAATATCAAGCAAAGCAACAAAGACCATATTATTCCAAACTCGATAAAGGATTTAAACTTGGAGACAAGTAATTATTCTCCAATTAAAAAGAAATTTGATATCTCGTACTAAAATTTATAAAATTAGAATTTTAATTAGAGATATATGAGATAAAAAACCTAAAAGTATTGTATATTATTATTAAATAGGACAAAAAATTAACAAAACTTATAGTGAATATGGCTGATGCCTGGTGGTGGGTGCCAGAGGAGGATCCGACTAGCAGCGGAGCGGAGGCACCAGTGAACCAGTGGCCAGGCGGCGTGGGGTGGGGGTGGGTTTTGGGGGTTGGGGTTTCGTTCACAATAAGTGGCGTGGGTTTGGGGTGGGGTGGGGTGGGGTGGGGTGGGGGGTAGGTGGGGTAATTTTTATTATATTAAAATTAATTTTGTTTTTAATAAAAAAAAAGATAAAAGTACAAAAAAAAAGAGAGGGGGATGAGAGCTATGGGATTCGAACACAGGCTCCCTCAATTGCTTATAGGGGTATAAACCATCAAGCCAACCTGTTACATGTGCTTCATACTTATGCCTACTAATATTTATTTTAAAATTCAGGGGGGGCTTAAGCCCCCCCTCACCCTAACGTGGATCCGCCGCTGTATTAATGACAGGTCATATAATCTAAGAAACAGATATTTCGCATAAAGGTGTAAATGCACGGGCTGGGTCGATGTATCCTTATAAGTTAAGATGTGTGCTTTTATGCATGTCCAGTACAAGATGTATAACATTCATTTCATGAAAAATAAACTTTTGCCACATTTATGTGGCAAGGTACAAGATTGAATAACATCTGGTCAACCTTTGAATCTGAGTCATATTCAGAAGGACACATAGGTATAGGCAGAACATCTTCAAGAAGCAAAGTTTTAAATCGCAGTCATACTCGTGACTATAGTCAGGTTACCGAGTTGCAAACAGACATAATGTAACAGGTCATAGTCGCCACAGGACGGTTGTAAGGAAATAAGAAAGCTACTTCTCATTACGTAATAAAAGTACCTTCATGTAACAGCCATTATTTCGCTCCATGTCAAGAAGTCAGCCCATCTAACTTACAGAGGGCATTTGTTCTCAGAATTTCCAGGCACTATAAATGACATGAGCCTTGCAGTTCACCCACCAATTACAGGCCCATTAATTTTGCCTGAATACGCCCATTTTGGAACAATTAATTATTCATTTAATCATTAATTTCCCAATATAACTAGGACATCCAACTTTCAAGGATAAACTAACAAAAATGTCCAAACAGTGACAGTAGAACATGAACTTTTAACTGAAATGGTTCAGCTTGGCCTAAACTTTCACGCAGGATGTGGAACAGAATCTTAAAAGAACAACATAGCAGGACAAATAATATAAAAATGATAGTCAGAACTCCTAATCCTGCTACGGTAGTCCTCCTGTAGACCATTCATCTTTTTATCTTTTTCCTCAAACCGCTTCGAAAATTGAACCTTCCTTCACTGTCATTAAAAACTTCTAGTAGATGTAATGACAGAGTTCCTAATCATCAAACTGGAAGGAAGCAAATGTGAGGTAACACAACTTGCTGCTCAAAAACTTAATTTTATTTCTCAAAAACTAAAAAACTAATGAATTACAATGGCCTATTTATAGAAAGTTAATCCTAGAATAATATTAATAAGAAAATCCTAAATCTAACAAGAAATACTTTCTTAAATATAAGATAAGATAAAATTAAATCAAATAAAATTGTGCCATATCATTCTCCCTGTCTTGAAAGAGAGTAATTCATCCTCGAAAGAGAAGAGGGGCTGCACAAGCGACGTGGTGAATTGGACTTGGGTAAGTCTCGTAGCAAGGAAATTTTAGAGTATGATAAGCTCCATCAACAGGAATTGTCATAGAGTTGTCAAATCCATTATAGGTTATGAGGTGATCGACCTACCACAAACGTCCTAGAATGATATCACAATCAAGGTCGCACACAACAAAAACATGTGAGAAAGAGAAAGTTCCCTACTCTCAAATCAATCTTCACTTAGGGTGCGCTTTCTTCCCAATATCGTCATGCTAGAAACCAAAGAGTCGAATAGGGCCGGAACGTTCCTGTGCACCCACAATTATTGAGATACTCCTCTAGAGATCAAAATAAAAGCAGCTCCCGTGCCAATAACAACATGTAAGGGTGTCACATGTCCACACCAAGCGGCTACCCCAACATGTTTTAAAATAGCAGTGCGGACGTACTTAACTTCAACTTAGGGCAACGAGGAATAGCAATACAAATAATCAGCTTGTTCTTTGCTATTCTCATCTTCTGACCCAAATACTTAACTTTGTCAACTATCTGTTCCTTTAATTCCCTTGTTTCTTCTCCGTTAGCGTTAACTAAGGACGTACCATTAGATGAGTTACGCTCTACCAGAGTCACCACCTTTTTAAGTTTCAAAGGGCAATCTCGAGTTGGGTGTCCTTTTATTCCACACCAATAACACACAATAGAACTTCTAGGAGCCATATCTGATTGAGGACCTAAAACTTCTCGTTGCACCTTCCATTTAAGTTCCACATTCATGGCATAAGAAGCAGCCATGTCCACAGACTCAAATGTCATACCATGCAGTTCTGCCTGAATATGAGATTTAAGACCGCTAATATATTTTATGACGCGTTGGTGCTCGCACTCCTCAAAAGAGTGAGAGACAAGTTTCTGAAACGCACGTGTGTATGTGAGGACATCTTTATCTCTCATCTTCAAAGAACATAGTTTGGAATACAATTCTCGAGCATAATTATAAGGAGGAAATTTTCGCGCCATGGCTTCCTTTAAACAGTTCCAAGTCAAAATTGGACCTTGGAGACCTGAGTGAGTCTTAGTATAAATCCACCAACTAAGAGCACATCCCTTAAAACAAGTTACAGCAAAATTAACCCGATCTTCTTGTTTAAGCCCTTTACAACTAAAAACATTCTCCATGTGACTAATTCGGTCATGAAGTTTTTCAAGAACTCCTTCCCATCAAACTTCAACAATTCCAATAGTAATCTATAGGCTAACTTGTGAGTGTAATTAAGATTACCTGAATCGAAGTCTGAGGGCCTTACTATTTGCGGAGTCGTGCATTTAATTGCAATTGAAGTGCAATCAGGTTCCTCGATTACCTCTTGCGTCCTGTGATTAGTCATTAACTTCCTGAGTTCTTGTAGTTCTGTCAAGACAGAGCAGGAAGACTCTTTCTATCTTATGATAACTGCTCGATACGCTCGTCAACTTGGCTACTCCAGGAAATAAGTTTGGCTATTTGTTGTCACAACTACACAAAATCATCGTTTTTCACCATGATTGGAATATGAGGAATTAGGGTTCAATTAGGTTCAAGCTGAATTAGGGATTTAATTTGGGGATTTCGAACTAGGGTCTTTGATTTAGGGCTTGGAAGACAAATCGAAAGTAATTTGTAGGCTTAGGGTTTGGTTTCACTCGAACTTGTGTTCGAATGTGGATTAGGTTTCGAATCATTCAAATCTATGTTCGAATGAGGTTAGGGTTTTGAGTAGGATGATGTCGATGGTGTTCTGAAGGTGCTTGGGGATGGAGTTACAAGTTAGGGTTCGAAATTGAGTTGGGGTTTCGGGGAAGGTGAACAGATGAGGTGGTGGTTTGTTGTGGTGGCGGTCCAGCATTGTGGTCGGGGTGTCGGTGCTAGGGCTTTAGCCTTTTTTTTTTTGTTGGGTGGTGGGGTGTTAATTTTAGCAATAAGGGATAGGTACCACTACTCCATGGCAGTGGCAGGGAAGAGATACTAATCTGCGGTAGTATCAACACTTAAGCAGCAACATTACGGCAGCGGCTACTGCAGCCCTATGCCGACGGTCTAGAACTAGAGCTCTGATACTAAATTGATGTAGCATAACTTGATACTCAAAAATTCAACTCAATTTTATTTCTCTAAAACTGAAAAACTAATGAATTACAAAACTCTATTTATTTAAACCCTAAATATTATAAGATAAAAACTAAATCAAATAAAATTGTGCTACATCAAAAACTCAACTCAATTTTATTTTTCCAAAATTGAAAAACTAGTGAATTATAAAACTCTATTTATAGAAAGTTAAATCTAAAATAATATTAGATAAGATGAATCCTAATCTATACTTTCCTAAATATAAGATAAGATAAAAACTGAATAAAATAAAACTCTGCTACTTCAAAATAAAGAAAGAATCATGGGATAAACATCAAAGACTACAGCAGAACATATCCTGTTTTCATTCTACAAAGAGGAATGTGAGGCAGTGCACATATTTCACCAGGAATACATGTAATACATAGCCCAGGCCTGAGCACTAGGACAGAAAAGAGCTTGTTCTATATAGCAAGAAGCACATCAACTATAAGACTAGGAAGCATTTTATTTCACAATTTTCTTTCATAATTAGCAAATCTAATATCATTGAAACAAATGAAATAAAAGAATCAGCAATGAAATTACCGTAAGAAGAACAGCGGTCTGTGCTCCTTGTGAATCTTTAAATGTAACATAAGCAGTTCGAGAATCCTCATTTTCACTGCATGGATGAATACACATATTGGTATTTGGCTAAAATCAGCAGAAATATGCAGTACCATAAATCACTCACCTTTTCATTTCAATATACTGAATATCACCAGAGAACGAAAAGAACTCTTTAAGGTCCCTCTCTGAGGCCCCTAAGGAAACATTGCTGACTTTTACTGTTCTTACCTATAAGATAATAGAGAAAACTAGTGTAATTCAGAACCCAGTTATTGCTGGCCAGTTAAAGAAAAAGGCATAAATTAGCAACTGTCACTCTGATTATGCATTCTAACAGGGAGAAAGAGAAAAGAACGGTTCATGGAAATCACATCAGGGGAGAGAGAAGGAGTTGGAGCACGATCATCAACAGGCTGCAGATTTTCAACAGTGTTCTGCAGTGTAAATTAAGATAATTAAATGGCAAGGATTTTTAAATAACAAGGCTTATCCATAATTAGAATGCTACATGAGGATGCAAAGAACAATCACTTAATATTTAGATACGCTGTTCATTTCAGCAATCCAAGCAACAGATAAACAAATTCTAACCCAAAATATCACTATACGGCGATTCCACAGTGTCAATTAATTTTAGTACTATCTGAGTCACAACAACAACAATCTCAGTGCCCCAAGAGCTCCCACAGAAGTAGGGTCAGGGGGGCTGAGATATACGTAGCCTTACCCCTTCAGGATGTTACCCTAGACCCCAACCCTAAAAGCAGAAGCAACGAAACAATAAAGCAACAGTAAGGCCTCAAGCATCAAAGCACAAAGCAACAATAGATCACGCAGGCAACATGCCTCAAGCAGCCACAGTAAACATGTAAACATGTAAGCCTAGAGACACTACAGATCAGTTGAGTTATAGTAATCAAACAAGCCTCATTCTGAATCTGTTAAAGAGACAGCAGCAAATAAAACAGGACAACAGACATCAGAAATCTGATTTGTTTATTACTCTTCAGGTTCTTCAAAACATGAGCGCACCACCAGACTTATCCTCCAGTGGATAACAGAAGTTCAAAGCTACTATGTCATTGTCTTACTAAGATGATGATATGATCCAATGAAAGAATTTCAAATATCAATGAGTTAATGAAATATCACAATCATTTCTCAGCTAAATGGACATACTACAAAACCATAGCATGACATGTATACCTATGTGCCGGACTTTCATTGTGCCCAAGGAAACCAATGAGGGTGCACAAAACCCAAAGATTGATGGAGAGAGAATTATCTATCAACCAAGTGCCTTACAAAGGGTTAAACAACAGACAACAAAGCAAGTTGATTATCCATGAAATGCATAGAAATTTTCTGCAAAACAAGGTTGATTATCCATACATTTCATCTCTCTTTCTTCTGCGCTCTCAATTGATTTTAGGATCCAGTCTCATTTCGAATGGTTCCCAATGTTGATTTTATGACAAAATTAGTGCCTCGTTTTTTGTTTTTTTTTTATATTTTGATGGGAAATAATAAAATCAAATATTAGGGACTACTATAAATAAATAAAAAAATGAAGGACTAAGTTGAACAAAATTACAAATATTATGGACCATTTTAAATTAGAAAAAAAGACAAAAAACCAATTTGAATAAATTTACAGGGGACCAATGGAGTAAATAACTCAATTTGCTCCATTGACTAACGTAGAAGCATCATTTTCTCAGCATTTCACTCCACAAAACAAAACTAGCAAGTCAACAAAACCGCATAAAATAGAGAAAACTGAACAAAAATCAACTAGAATGAGAAGGATGAACAAAAGGGCATTCATTTAATTTTATGAGGAACCAAAAGAACAGATCTGCATTAGAATTTAGCTATATCATATCCAAATCTGACATCAATACAAACCCCAAATCTCGAAAAGTAACGGAACAGATAATAACATTTACCCTAGATTAAACAGCAATCTCGGAGAAAAGAATGAAACTCACCGACATTTGCAGGGAAGAATGAAAGATATGAAATCAAAAGCAAAATGGAGAAGATTAACAACAAGGGTGTCGTTGAATGAATTGGGGAGGTTTAAGAACACGAGAGAGAGAGAGAGAGAGAGGAGATGGATTTGCGCAGCCGGCGAGTGGGGCACGTGAGTTTGACGCGATCTGAATAAGGAAGCTGATTTACTTCGGATTCGGTAGGGACTGGGGACGCGACGACCATGTGTGGGTCCTTCCCTGCAAGACAAAAAATTGGCACACCTATATATAATTATATAGTATTATTTGTATTGTAATACTTTAATATATATAAAATTAACTTAAAAAGGAGTTTGATTTCTTTATAGACAAATTTCTCATGATAAAAATGACATCATTTTGAAGCATGATCATTTACAAAATATAACGAGTTAGTTTAATGGGGATTTAAAAATGACATGGGCTTTTTAAATACATTAAAAACGATGTTGTTAGCTCCAAAAATGGAGTGATTATATAGAAGAAAGAGGAGAAGACACAAAAAGAAGGAAATACATTACACATGAGCTATTCCTAATTAACTCTCTCTTATTTATAGAAGGAAATGCAAAATATTTAAGGGTGACACGGCAAGGGAGAGGGACTCAAGAAGTTTGCTGAGGCTGATAGACGAACTGCAGAGTGGGGGTTGGCGGCTGAGATCCTAGTGGATGCAGGGAAATTGCCATGTCTGCATCTACCACTAGCAAGTTAGGTTGGTGCCACTACGCCATGTTTGTATCACACGACGCCAAAATTTGGTGTCATACTTCAAAACAATGTTGTTTTGTCATGTGAAATTTTGTCTCTTTGAATTTCCAACGTTTGGTTTCGCCAAAGAGGGTACCTGATTATTGATACGTATTAAAGGAAGGATATTGTACTCTAGGCAAGTCATACCAGGGTTAGTAGTATTTGACCTTTCTACCCCTCTTGTATAGTTAGAGTCCAAGGGCTAATAGTGTCTTTCATTATTCTTGTATGCTCTATAAATAGAGCTTCCCAATGTACTTGCTCTTCATTCAATTATATTACTATTTTCCGTTTTATTGTTTTTTCATATGGTATCAGAGCCTTGCTAATAGACTATTTTTTCTTTTCGATTCCTGTTCTTTAATTTTTATTTTTTTTCCAGTACTACTTCTCTACTTTTCAATTCAAGTCATCTTTATTATGGGTAATTAATTTAATTATGGCAGATAATAATTCTCTTTCTCCTTCGTCCTCCCCCTCCTCCTTGACTGTCGTGCCACCCATGCCCACCGATCTTAGCTCTACCCATGCCGGTGGTCAGTCAGTCGACAGGCCGGTAGCCTCTCCCTTGACTAGTACCGATCTTCCCCATATCGGATCCCCAACCTTGGGTTCATTCCTCACTAGACTAATGGATATCGGCATTGCCATTTCCGGTCCTCCATTCGCTTCCACGAGGCCACAATTTTCTCAATTTTTTGGCTTCAACGGCATTCTTTGGGTCACTATGGTTCACCCCATACTCCCCCCATCTGCCACAATACTGAGGCCATGTACCCCCCTTCACCAACACTCCCAGCATTCTTGGCAACCCCCTTAATTTTGTCAGATGTGCTCTCACACCGGACATTGCGCCATCTCATATCCTCATCGTTATGACCAACACTCATTCCCAGATCCTTCTCCTTCCTTAGCTACTATGACACTCAATGATGCTAAGGACTATAGCTCGTACCTGGATTCAAGCGCCTTCAACCACATGACTTCTAACTCAGGTATCGTCTATAAACCCCTTCCTTATACTGGTCATAAAAGTGTTCTAGTTGGAGACGGTGCTTTGCTCTCAATCTCACACATCGGCTCATCTACTCTTAAAACTCAATCTAAAACCTTACACCTTAAAGGTGTTATGGTTGTTCCCCATTTAACTCACAATCTCTTAACTATTAAACGTCTCTGTCATGACATAATTGCTATATTAAATTTGACTCAAATTTTTTTTCTACAAAGGACAAAGCTACTGGGACAGCCACTGGTTCAAGTTCACAGTAATGGACCACTCTATAGCTTCTCGCCTCACTCACTTGGATTGGTGGTGCAAACCCAACTTGGTGATCTTTGGCATTATCGTCTAGGTCATTTAGGTCGTCCTGCTAAGGATATTTTGTGTAAAAGCAACCTTATACCCCGTTCTCGTTTTTATGGTTTATGTCAACCATGTTGTTTAAGCAAGTCCCACCGTTTACCGTTTCAATGCATTGTACATTCATTTACTACTCCATTGAAATTAATATACTCTGATGTATGGCAATCACCGATTACTTCAACGTCATGCAATAAATACTATATCGCTATTTTTGATAACTTTACTTGCTTCACCTGGATCTATCCCATGCAACATAAATCGGAAGTCTTCATGATTTTCAAAACCTTTAAGACACTTGTTGAAAATCAATTCTCTACAAAAATCAAAAATTTTCAAAGCGATGGGGGTCGCGAATTCGACCACAAACGCATGAATGCTTTATGTAAACAACATAGTATACACTTCCGACTTTTGGGATGACGCGCCATGTGCCGCTTATTTTCTAATTAATCGACTTCCAACTCCCGTTATCCAAAATTGCTCTCCTTTCAAAAAACTTTTCAATAAACACCTTAACTACTCTAGCTTTTGTGTTTTTGGATGTCTTTGCTTTCCCAATCTTACACCATGTGCCCCACACAAGCTAGCTCCTAGGTCTATACCTTGCATTTTCTTGGGTTATGCCACTCGATATAAAGGTTATTGGTGTCTTGACCCTACAACTGGGAAAATTTTGATGAAATCAAATTCCCCTACCCCGATATCATTAACCCAACCACCCCTTCAGCCAGCAGCACTATGTCTATGGTTGACCTACCCATTCCTCTCCCCTTTCACCCGATGCTGCTGCCCACCGGCAACACCCACTTATTGTCGCCACCACCAGCACTGCCGACACTCCCCACTTCTCCTCTAACCAAACCTGCCCCAGCCCCACCATGCCTAGCCACGGTACCAACACAACCACCACACTACGATGTGGGGCCCCTGCCCCAAACCCCGTCATCCCCTATCGGTGACCCCCTTCCTCCCCTCGTCTCTTCCCCAGCTCGGCTGCAACACGGTTTTACTGCAACCCCGGCCCACCGATCTCAATCGGCCACCCAGGATGAGCCCCAGGACCCGACCCCACCGGACACCCGACCCAAGCCTACCCACTCTTCTTCCCCGACACTCGTTCATAGCCCTCCCTGCACGGCTGTAACAATCGAAGCAAGCGAGCCCTCATGTCCTGTTCAAAACACTCATCATATGCAAATACGTTTAAAAGATGAAATTCGTAAAACTAAATACCCACTTCCTCTTTCCTCGATAACTGTAATACAAGAGCATACATGTTATTCACAAGCTGTAAATAATCCCAAGTGGCATGAAGCCATGGCTGATGAGTTTAATGCCCTTCTCCAAAACAACACGTGAGACCTTGTTCCCTATGATCATACTAAGAATCTTGTAGGTAGTACCTAGAAATACAAGGTAAAATATTACACAGATGGCTCTATAGAACATTTTTAAGCTCGGCTTGTTGCTCAAGGCTTTCACCAACGTGAAGACATTGACTTCAAAGAGACCTTCATTCCCGTTGTTAAACCATCTACAATCCGCTTTATACTTTTCCTTGCAGTCACTAAAGAGTCGCCTATTCGCCAACTCGATGTCAAAAATGCTTTCCTACATGGTTCAAGGAAGAGGTTTATATTTGTCAACCTAAAGGGTTCAAACACCCTAAATACCAAATCATGTTTGTCAGTTGCGCAAGGCCCTCTATGGCCTTAAACAGGCGCCTAGAGCCTGGTTTAAGTGTTCAGTTCTTTTTTTACAGTCTTGGTTTTAAATATTGTCATGCTGACCTATCTCTTTTTCTATTCCATGACTCCAGTGACATTATATGTCTCCTACTCTATGTTAATGACATGATTATCACAGGTTCTAAACCTTGCTCCATAGATAACCTAATACAACTACTCTCAAATCAATTTGCTATGAAGGACCTTGGTCCTCTTCACTATTTTCTAGGCACTGAGGCCAAACGCACTAAAAATGAACTTTTTCTTTCTCAACATAAATAGACTATCAACCTTCTCACAAACACATCATGCATGAATCAAAACCAATTAAAACACCCCTCCCCGCTCTCACGCATCTCTTCCTAACGGAAGGGGATCTATTGTCTAACCGAATACTGTAGTGCTGTAGGTGTCCTCCAAAACCTCACCATGACTCAACCCGATATATGCTATGATGTTAATCTTGTCTCCTAGTTTATGCATGCACCTAGGACTAGTCATTGGCAGGTTGTGAAACGAATCCTTAGGTACCTTAAAAGCACCCCCGACCATGGATTGTCCATCCGTCTTGGTTCTTGCACTTCAGTTGTTGTTTATGCGGACGTTGATTGGGGAGGTGTCTTGACACTCAATAGTCTACCACTGGCTACGTTCTATTCCTTGGTTCTAATCTCAACTCGTGGCGCGCAAAGAAACAACCCACAGTCTCCAAGCCATCTACTAAATCTAAATACCGGGCCGTTGCACAAGCTGTTGCTGAGAGTGATTGGATTCGCTACATCATGCGTGACATTGGCTTTCATCACTCCCGACCGACTATCATATTATGTGATAATGTCTCTACTTCTTATCTAGCTTCAAACCCGTCTCCAATGATCGAAGTAAGCATGTCGACGTTGACTTCCACTATGTTTGAGAAAAAGTTCTGAAATGTGATCTTCAAGTCCACTACATTCCCACAAAAAAACAAATCGCGGACATCTTTACCAAAGGTCTCACTCCAAACCTCTTCCACTGCTACGAAAACAATCTTCATGTTCAAGCTCCCCACTTAGCTTGAGGGGGCCTATTAAAGGAAGGATATTGTATTCTAGGCAAGTCATACTAGGGTTAGTAGTATTGACCTTTCTACCCCTCTTGTATAGTTAGAGCCGAAGGGCTAATATTGTCTTTCGTCATTCTTGTACGCTCTATAAATAGAGCCTCCCAAGGTACTTGCTCTTCATTCAATTCTATTACTATTTTCCCTTTATTGTTTTCTCATAATACATATATAAAACCTAAGGTACTAAAAAAACAAATTGAAAAGGTCGTGAATCTTTTTATTATTTTTGCAAATGTTTAGGTACTAAAAAATAAATTATTCTAATTTTACAACATAACTTAATAAAAAAGAAACTTACCAAGTATATACTTTAAAACTTGATTATTCTTTATCTTATAAGTATTCTTTATCTTAATATGATATGATATTAAAAATATGGGTTATTTATGTCAAAGGCCCGGTACTTTGCCCACAGTGTCAATTTGGTCCTTATACTTTTAATTGTGTCAATCTAATCTCTAAATAATTCAAAATGTGTCAATTTAGTTCTTTGGTCAAATTTAAGTTAAGTTAATATCGTAATTTTGAACGGCAAAATTGTGTTCGCTGTAAGCAACTTATCATAAATTCATCCGTTTACTCAATTTAACCCAATTCGTGACTGAACCATTAAAATTTTCATTAAAAACTTAACATAAAATTTTCTCTAAGGACCAAATTAACACATTTTGAATTGTACATGGACTAAATTCACACAATTAAAAGTATAAGGACTAAATTGACACAATGGATAAAATACATGGACCTTTAGCATAAATAATCCTAAAAATATTCTGCAATTTAAAAGTTTGCTATCTCTTGTATTCTCAAATTGGTTAATTTTGTCAATCATGGCAACCTTTTTCAAAATTTGGTGAAATTATTTTTGAAAAATGTTGACATGGAATAAAATGTAGATATTAGAGAGGTAACTTTTGTCAAAATATGGTAAACTTATATAGAATGATGTACTTTTTGTATTACAAAATAGAATTTTAGAGCAAATAAAGACAATTTATTTATTCTTACTTATTGTCCTTCAAGTAATGATATTAAAAATAAAAATAAATCGCTTTTATATTCAATGACGTAATAAATTTATGCTAAGAATATAAATTAGATATACAGTGCATTTAGAAAAATAACGTCTATTTGGGGCATATGTTTTGAAATTGTTGCTTCTTTAAATCAACCTTTTTTTTTTTAATTATTGAGTGAGGATATTTGTTTATTAAAAGTTCTAAATTTTGCTTAAGCATTATTTTTTTATTTTTGTCCAAAATATAAATTAGATTTTGCTTTCGTTTGAAAGCACTTTTACAAATCGACTAAACATCCATTAAAACTTAATAAAGTATTTAAATGTAATTATCATGCCTTAACATGCGTCCAAAAAGCACATGTTAAAAAACTTTATTAAAAAAAATATTTTTTATGCAAGGTATTAACTCTAATTGGTGTCTTACAAGATATTAACTTCTCATTAATTCATTTTTGTTAGCGTAATTTGCATTTAATGTTATAAAAATGTGTTTTACAAATGGTGTTTCAGGTGTATTAATATAGATTTTTACTTTCTATAATTTTTAAGAATAATTTGATTGCAAATTATAGTAAATAAATTAATCAAATGTAATAGATGCACAATATTTAAAAGAACAAGTGTAAAAATCACTTTATTGTTATTGTTCTTTGGAGCAATGCATAAATATTTAGAGTGATGTTATTTACACAAAATTTGTATTGTCATAACAATAATGTGATTCATAAAGAATATAACCATAAAATGTCACTGCAAATAACAATATTATTCTAGCAATAACTTTTAAGATACAAATACAATAATTTTAGAGCCATGATTTGAAATAACACAAAACAAAAAATATTTCTGAAAATAACTTTTCTTAAAAAATATTTCCTGAACTGGCACCCACCTGGAACAAATGGTCCATGTAGATGCCATGTCATTTTTTTTTTTTTCATTCTTTTAAAATTCTTAATTTTTAAAAAGTATCAAATAACAACCAACAATTATTAGCTAATGACTAACAAACAACTAATGGCCAACAACTAACGCCAAACATAACCAAACACTTTAAGGACTTGTTTAAAAATGAAACTAAAAGATTTGAAAATTGCAAAATGCAGTTAAAAAGTGTGATTTTCTAAAAGAAAATTTAGACAAATGTGTTCTCCAATTTTCCAACTTATAATTAGACTTTTGCTCAAGTTGTTTTACAAGTCTTCTATTATATGAGTACAAATGAAAAACATAGAGGCCTTGTTTGTTTTCCACAAGATTTGAATTCATATGAAATGTTGTATTTCCCATAATTCAATCTTGTGTACATTTTTTAAGTAGACATATAGTATTTGGTTGTCAAATAGAAAATAGAACTTTTTTTTTTTTGGGGGAGGGGAGGGATTACTTCATACGTTTTAAAGGAATCGGAGATTACTAAAGAATGTCGACTACCCATGAATTTTCCGTTCTTTGGCCCCATCCTCCCCTCTTTTGTTCATCGTCCCTTTCTCGTACTTTTCGTCTTTCCTTCATCTCTCGAACTCTCTCTCACTTGAGCCTCCTTTTTCTCAACCCCATGATATAGGCTAAATAAGGGACCGTGTACAACTTGTGCATTTTGATATATTGATGTTTTATTTGGGTTTATTTTACTGAGGCTATGTAGTATGCAGTTAGCTCCTTTTCGCAGAGAATATGTTTTTTATGCTGAAAATCATAACAAAATTTCCTTCTTCCTCAACCTTCTTCTCATCTCTCTCTCAATTTCTTTATCAATTCTACTAGTTACTCTTTGAGGACGACTTCAATCACTTCTCCTGGATTAATGTTATCACTGGTATCATAGCTTGTTCAGACCTTTGGACCATATGAGGCTATGGCGGATAACACTTGTTCAATGGTGGAAATCGGACGTTTGGAAGGCTCTAGAGTTGCTGCAAAAGCATTCCTTGTATGCAAAAATCAGCAAGTATCCGTTCACAACACAATATGTCGAGTACCTCAGACACCATATCTCAGATAAGGGTGTTGAAATCAACCCGAAGAAGGTATCAGCCATAAAAGAATGACCACAGCCCCAAATTTTGAAATAGATTTGAGGTTTCTTGGGGCTAACCATATACTACTGAGAGGTTTATTAGAGGATATGGAAGCCTTTGATAGATTTGCTCAGAAGCAGTTCTTATGGACCAAGGTTACGCAGGCAGCCTTCGACTAGCTACAGGAGGCTTTATGCGCGTCCCCTGTGCTCAAATTACCTGATTCTTCTAAGCAATTCGTTGTGGAGACTGATGCGAGCAATGTGGGTATTGGGGCAGTCTTGTAGCAAGAGAGACACCTGATAGCTTACATAAGTAAAACCTTGGGACCCCAACATTTTGCAAATGTCTGTATATGAGGAGTTGCTCTCACTTGTTTATGCTGTAAAGAAGCGGGCCTAGTATTTACAAGTCAAACCGTTCATAATTAAAACAAATCAGAAGAGCCTTAAGTTCCTCCTCGAGCAAAAACTAACGACTCCATTTCAAGGCCTTTGGCTATCAAAGCTTATGGGCTTTTCTTAATGAAATTCAGCACAAGAGAGGTACAGATAACTCCACCGCCGATGCCTCGTCAAGGACTTCAGCATCCAAAGTCGCGTTATTTTGTCTACGCCATGTAAAATGCCGTTCTCTGGAGATACCGAGCATATTGGGAGTCAGAGATATTCTCATTTGTCCAAAATGTGTATTATACACGTTTTTTACCAATGGAGATACCGAGTACAAGTTGGAGACATTCTCTGGAGTATACCAGAAGCCATTCAGAAAGGAAGTAGTGTTTTGAGTACTACAGAAGCTTAAATCAATGCTTCAATCTGGAGTGTTTTAAGTTTAGAGTTGCTATTTCTAGACTCTGTTTATTACCGCATCATAGTAGTACTATTTATATTTTGTTCTTGGATCTCCAATTATGGTTATGATTCCCTTGGTTATAGATCTCAGTACCCTCAATTAGGAATTGAAAATTTACTGTTTTTAGGCCCGTTTGAGCCAATTACAATGAAATTTGATTAATGATTCAGTAAAAGAATAATGGTACTTCAAATTAAACCAAAAAACTTATAGAAGTCTTGGGAATTAGTAGAGTATGACCTCTAGAAGCACACTCGTTATATCACTAAAACACTACTTTCTGACTCTAAAACCAAGTTTAGGATACATAGCTGCTCACTGCGCTTGAACAGGGATGTAAGGTCAAGATTGTTTCGGTCGCAAATGTGAACTTTGCAAGGACGCTGTGATGATGAAAACAGTGGATAACAAGGCTGAAGCAAACGTGATGGCAGATACGACCCCAGCATGAGCATTGATCCCTGCGGGCATGCTCCACTCAACAGCATCCTGTTTGAGATCAGAGCTCTGAGCCAAAGGTGGAAATAAACAGCTTCGAATAGATGATTTTTCTTGGGTTTTGCAGCAAATTAGCAATTCGGGTGTGCCAAATGTCACCTTAGAATATCCACTTTCCTCCAAGGGCTGCCAAAACATGAGCAACTAATAATAAGTGATCGGCGCAAAGTTATGTATCTACAAGCATCAAATTGAATAAAATATAGGCTATTATGTAACGAAAATTAGCTTATCCGTTACATTAGGACATCCACAACACACTCTTGCGACTATGCTACAGCGATTGTGATTTAGAACAATGATTTCTGATGGGCCAGCTCTCGGTTCAAGAACGAAAGTCTCGGGAAAGCAAGTGCATAGGCAAGTACAGTACAGACAGTAAGTAGAAATATAACAAGAAATTGGAACGGTAAAAGATTATGTTAACTAGGAAAGTACCACCAATGAGGCCTTAATGCCTTAGTCTGGCGGAAAATATTACTGAGGCTAAGGCCCTACGACAAGAGAGATTATATTCAAATCTCCTCCCTCAACTCTACTTACCCACCAAAACATCTAGGACATTATAAATCTGTGTTCAGCTTTCTAACAAAAGTAATGTTCACTGTCAGCGAGATAACAATCAGGTGAATTATTCAGTCGTCTTTTACATGGAATCACTATGATTGCCAAGCATACTAACAATCACTTGAGCTTCTTGGTTTGGCTTGGTGGTTAAAATCCAAAATGGATACTTTTATTACCCTTGTGAACAAGATCAAGTCCTCATGTAGAGCTACTCGATTTGCAATTGATTTACCAAAAATTTAAAATATTGGAAGAAATTGTCCACTGGTTTCTCGAGAAGAGATGGAAACATGCTCAATATCCTAGACTAATCAAACGATAACTCCAACGAACCAACTGTTCAATTAATTGAGATGTAATAATTACTAATAGAAAAATGGCCCTCTTCAGCTAAGCTTCCCTGAGTTCTTGTCTGTTTAGAAAAATTGTAATCTCATTAACATGACAATCACTCAAAATGATAATAATCCATGTCACTAAGGGTCTTTGGTATTACTTACCGGATACCTTGCATGTACTGGAATCTCTATCTTTAAATCTCGTGCATCCTGCATCTGTGAAGATTTATCCAGTCCAGCATCAATATGAACCTCAACAATGGAACGGTTGGAACGAAATGAGGGCAATTCTAGATTTGTGTCACCAAACACAGCAGCACCTTTGAATACTGCAACAGAGAATATCAGACGTCGGGATTTTGAATCAATGAAACAGACAAGTACTCTACATGCAAGAACATAGGAATGAGCGTACCACCATGACTAGTTAGATGTTCTAGTTCAAAAGGATCCACAAAAACTCCCAAGGGTAATCTTTCAATCATTATAACCTCGCAAAGTTGAGCAAAGAGGTCAGATTTGGAATCGGCTTGAAGGGTCAATCTAATTGTTGTAGATAAACGACGATGAGATCCTTCACCTATGAGACTGCGCTCCAAGGCCGACAACCTCAACCACAGCTGTCCAGGGATAGGATGAAATTTACTTATTAAATAATCTTGGAACTCTGAATCAACTAAACTGTCATATTTACTGAAATAAGACTCCGAGATAAATTGCTGCAAACCGGGAAAGGAACAACCCTCCTGAAAATTGAAAGATAAGAGGGAAAATATGTAGTTGAGATAAATCAAAAATTAAAATAAAGACGAGGCCAAAATTCATGTGAAAACAAGCATGCTCTTTGATCCTCAAGAAAGATAGGGAAACAAAGAAAATAACCCTTCCATCACCAAAAGGACATCCTAGCCGAAAATACATAGCTAATTAGGGGTGTAAGTGAGCCAAGCAGGCTCGCAAGGGCTCTCAAAAGGCTCGGCTTGCTTTGAGCTCGAGCTCGTAGGCTCATGAGCCTAAGCCAGCCTTTCTTAATATAATATATTTACTTAAATATTTCCAATGAAGCCAGATTTGAGCCTAAATAAGCCAAGCCCGAGCTTAAACGAGCATAGATTGAGTTTAAATGAGCTGAAATATTGCAAGCTTAATTCGAAGCTCGCCAAGCTTAGATTGAGCCAAGCCGGGCCTGAACTTTTGATGAGACGAGCTCGAGCTTGAACTTTCCAAGCTCAGCGACCTTCGAGCCGAGCCCAAATGCAAACGAGATAAGCCTCGAGCCTAGCAGGCTCAGGCTCAGGCTCAAGCTCGGGCTCGGCTTCAAATACACCCCTATAGCTAATAGTTTGTAACTTTATTACCACAGACATTTATTCTATGAAAGCTAACAAATTTAAGGCTAAAGTAGAATGGAATAGTATCATATAGCAGCTATATTCAGAAAAGACGATTTGTTGGGCAGCCAGGAGGAACATGGACACATTTGGGAATCTAAGGAAGCATTTTTTTTTTTTTTTTTTTTTTTTAAATCCCGAAAGTGTATAAAGGAATAAGGAGATGAATTTAATCCAGTAAGCAAATAAGTCGTACCATCTTAGTCCAGCCTGCAACAGGCTCCACTAAAAGCCATATCATGATTGTCAGTTGAAGAAACAACCAAAGCATTAAGTGAATGGGTTAAGACTAAGAAACATAATAGGCCAGTCCACAATGGTGAATGTAAATCAAGAAAGCATTTCTACTTTGAAACTTTTTATGAGGCAATCTCATGTATTTACAATGTTCAGAAGGACCTGCAAAAATACTTGGGCACAAAGGTTCATACTATCAAAAAGATGGCCAAAATCAATTGTTGGTTGAGCATGTCCCCTATCACAAAGATGTCATGATTCTAGAAGATAGGGCATATGAAATTGAGTACTAACAAGTCAAGAATGTAATAAAATAGTATGAGTCCTTAGTTTTTAGTTTAATTAGCTCTGCATTAGCCGGTAGCTTGTATGTTAGTGAGGCAAAGTGGGTCAAGTGTTAGTTAAGTGGTAGTTAGAATGTCTAGGTGACATGTATGTGAGTATGGCGGTGAATTAGCTTGTCTAGGTGCATTGTTCTCTCTTCAACCAAATTAGGGGCATTGTTAGTATAAATAGGTGAGTTCCTTCATTTGTAAGATTCATTGAATGATAATAAAATTCTTCTTCTCTCTACTCCTATTCTCTCTAATTCTCATCTTATTTTCTCCATTTTCTCATAAGCCATTGCCTGAAATGACTTGGAAAAAAAAAATACTGCTCAAAATAGCAATAGCTCCCACGTGGCATTTTTCATATTTTATTTTTTTTTTAAATTAAATACCTCCCCCTGAGGGGAGGTCTAACAAAGCCCTGCAATTTTTTTATATATTTTTTAAATAATAAAAAAAAAAATATATATATATATATATATATATATATATTTTGACCAAAAAAATTAAATATATTAATTATACTTTTATTAGTAAATTATGTTTAGATTTATACTATACATTTTAGTTAAATTATGTATATAATTTATAATAAAATAAATTTATTTAATTTATTTAATAATTTTATTTAAAAAATATATAAAAACATAAAAAGCCCTACAATTTGGACCAAAAAATAAAAAAAAAAGTAAAAAGCCTTGCAAATTAGGGGAAGGTATTTAATTTTAAAAAAAATTTAAAAAATTTTAAATATGAAAATTGCCACATGGGAGCTATCCCAGGCAATATTTTTTAGAATATGCTATTTTGAGCAATTTTTTTTTTTCAAGCCATTTCATGCAACGGCTCTTTTCTCATCTAATTCTCACTTCTTTCTCATCTCAAATTCTCTTTCCTAGGGCTTTATCCAAGATTGTTCTTGAATCACGACAATTGATATCAGAGCTTGTGAATTTGCTTGCGATTGAATTGAATTTCATTAAATTTGATTGCATTAGCAATTGATCAAGTTTAATTGATATCAAGTACCACCGTTCAGATTGCATTCAATCAAACTTTCAATGCTTCGAAATTCTTGTTCGAAAGCTTGCTGTTACTGCAATTTGTAGCTGAATCTGTTCGAATTTGCTGAATGTACATTGAACAAGGTTCAGTACATCGATTTCTTGGACAGAGTTGCTGTTCTTGGGATTTTCTAGCTGAATTTACATACAAACAAGGCTTCAGAGTTAGAATCTTAGCATCAGATCGTGCTGAATTGCTGAGCTAAGTGGCTGCAGTTACATTCATGTCCATTGATCTTGTGTTAGCTAGCTGACATTCTCTTTGAATTAGCTGATTTGTTTTGCATACAATCAAGACAGTGATGGAGGGAGATGCATTCCCTGATTTGACTCAGAGAAATCGCAAAATTTTCGAGCACCATTGGCCGAAAATATTACAGATTCTTCAAGCTATCTTCACACCTCAAGCGATGCAGCAACCTGCTAAGCATAGAAGTGTATTGTCTCCAACTGTGGTAGCAAGATCATTGAGATTGAAGCATTTAACCCAGTAAAATCTTGTGCTCAAGTTGCATCCAAGCTGCCGGAAGCGTGGAGTTAGCAAAAAAATTAAGGTAAGATCGAAAGTGAGTCAGCTCAAGGAGGTGATTGAGCCTTCAAGGATGCAAGATCAACAACGTAAGCTGAAGAAGAAAGAACCTCTTCGAGCTTGTGTGTCAATTTTACAACATAAGGAAGATGATCTGCAGCAGATTAATATGCTAACGGTGGATTGGAATTCAGTGCAGCTGCCAAACTTGCAAACAAAGGTGATTGATTTGGAATCAAAAGTGTTGAGCACACAAGTGGTTAATAAAGTAACAAATCAAGCACAACTAAGGCCTCTTGATCTAGGAAAGAAGGAGCTTAATGTTGCTTCGGGAGTTAATCAACATTCACAACAGAAATCTAAGCAAGCTATTGGGCAAAATGTGTCTGTTAGTGTTGGAGCCAGATTGAAACAGGTTAATGCTGCTGCAATTAGACTTAATCTGGATAAGAGGTTGCAAACCCAAGTTCCAGAATCGAATTCAATTACTGCAGTAGTAACATCAGTGAAGCAGAATGTTAACATCAAACAAAGTAATGTGAATTCACATATTTCTGGTTCGGTAGCTTTTGAGGAGCTCCTTGCTGCAAGCTTAGCCTCATCTCAGGATAGAATTGGAGCCTCTCAATCTGTTGAACAAGTGGTGGTGCCACCGATTGTTCAAGTATACATTGAATTCATGAGCATCAGAATGTTGCGATTAAAGTTCACATTGCAGCAAGGAATTGTGATAGGTTGGTTCATTCACCTTAACCGCAAGAAATGTTATTCAAGCAAGAAATTAAGAGCAACGGGAAGGCCCATCTTCACTTACAAAGGAAGTATACCAGATTTTCTTCTCTTCAAGTCAAATAAATGGATTCTTGAAAAGCTTTTCATGCCCAAGAATCTGAAGTTGAAGCAGCCCAAGGTGGTGATGTTGTCAATAGATAGACTAGTGGCCTTTTCATGGATCAGAAGGACAATCAAATTGGCTAAGAGAAGTCGAATTTCTACCAGTGTTGATGCCTATACAGCAGGAAATCATATTGAAGTTGCAACAGTGCAAACAAGCTGATTTAAATTAAGGCCTGATGTTATTCCAGTGCAGGTGGATGTTCCAATTCAGCTGAGTAATGTGCTACATCATATCCAAATGCAGACACAATTGAGTGGAGTTGGTGTTTATTCATCTAAGAACACTAACAATAGGCCCCCTGATCCAAGGATAATGGAGCAAATTGTCAAATTCAGCAGGGAAGAATTCAGCAAAGAAGTAGTGTTGGAAAACACTTTGGTTGATCAACCTCATCCTTGGAGCCGAAGGAGTGGAAGAATTGAGCTCAAAACTAGCTCCATAGTGAGAAAAAAAGAGAGGAAGGCTCAATGGATGGAATATAGTGGCAATCAAGAGTTCAAGTTTGGCCTAAAATGTCAATCCAAGCTGATTTTGATGGCTTCGGATACTGAATTAGCAGGGCAGTTAGAACAGGAGCTAGCTGTTGGTGTGAATCATATTAAGAGTAAAGGGCATCCTCCAAGGGTCCAAGGTAATGTAAAGCCTCCTGAATTCTTTTGCCTTTTACTCCAACAGTTAGTGGATAACTTGGTTGAAGCAGCCAATTCACCTTGCAAGCAACAAGATCACCTTGGAAAGGATTGTGAGGAGTATACAGCTACTGGACAATTCAATAGCAAGCAACAAGCTAATTTGGATCAGGAGCTAAAAATGAGATTAAGAGCATTCCTACAAGCTGTTGTGGACTGTTGTTCTGTCATAGATGCAACAATTTAGAAAGACTTTAAGGGGAGGATGGAGAATGATATGAAAGCTTGTGAAAAACATCCAAGGCTCCAAGAGTATTCATGTCATGATCAAAGGCATTGGGCATTCCATAGTGAAACCTCTCAAATGGGAGGAGATTTGCAAGCTCTTTTCACTCATTGCTGCTGGACTGAATGCGAAACTGAAATATGAGCTAGTGATCTTGAATAATAGTTGATCTCTAAGCGGCTACTGGTGTGGGAATCTTTGGTTGATTCAAGGTGCAAGTTGTTTGCAGACTGGAGAGAGTTTTTGAAGCCGTAAATACAGATCCAATAAGCATCTTGATGCTGTACAGCAGAACCAATGACATCCTTGAAGCTACAACTCCTCTTTGAAGCTACAACTTCTCTACTAAGATTCTTGAGTACAAGAATCTTTAAAGGGGGGAGTATTGTCATGATTCTAGAAGATGGGGCATATGAAATTGAATACTAACAAGTCAAGGTTGTAATAAAATAGTATGAGTCCTTAGTTTTAGTCTAATTAGCTCCTCATTAGCCGGTAGCTTGTATTTTAGTGAGGGAAAGTGGGTCAAGTGTTAGTTAAGTAGTAGTTAGAATGTCGAGGTGACTTGTATGTCAGTATGGTGGTGAATTAGCTTGTCTGGGTGCAATGTTCTCTCTTCAACCAACTTAGGGGCATTGTTAGTATAAATAGGTGAGTTCATTTGTAAGATTCATTAAAAGCTAATAAAATTCTTCTTCTCTCTGCTCAAATTCTCTCTAATTCTCATCTTAGTTTCTCTATTTTCTCATCTAATTCTCACTTCTTTCTCATCTCAAATTCTCTTTCCTATGTCTTGATCCAAGATTGTTCTTGAATCATGACAAAAGATTCAGAAAATTTTGTAGTGCTCTTGGGTGAGTATGTATCCCTCCCTCCCCTCTCCTTTCTCTCTGAAGTTCACATAGATAATCATCCAATCAGAAATCATTTGTCATCTCAAATGGTTATACTATGGGTTTAGTTTTCCCTGATAGAAAAAGAAACAAAGACATTCTACGAATAAGGTAGTCCTGAATATCCAAGCCAGTTTGCACTGCATATCGAGTAATCTTCTAGTACAAATGCTCAAGGAAAGGTATCATTGTGAAGACAACCAGCTACCAAGCCTACATTATGGATCTTACATGAATGACATGTCCCACACTTTGCTTGGAATGGACATACTTGATTAACAGTTCACTCTAAACCCAGATTGTTGGGAAAAAAACAATATTTTTAAGAAACTCAGGGAATAGTGAATTCAACCCCATTCAGCTAATTCCAAAACAATTGAAACCTATGCTACCAAAGACCAGAAATGCACCTCACAAAATAGTCCATCTTTTTTACAAAAAGAATGTACAGTAATGTCCTCAAATTACAAAATGCAAAAATAATCCCTCTCCAAATTATTTTAAATAATCCTCTACTAGAAACCCACATGATCCCATAAAATTGTTCCACTAGAATCCGCACACTGGGAACGCTACTCGTCAAATATTGCATTCCCATAATTATTACCAAAAGCATTAATGATACCAAAGTAACCAACCTACAACAATAACAACAACAACAACAACAACAATCCAGTGCCTCAAAGAAGCTTCCGCCAAGGCAGGGTCTAGGGAGGGTAAGATGTACACAACTTTAACCCTACAGGGGTGCTACCCTCTAAAGAGGCTATTTTCAAAAGGCTCCCAACCTTAAGAAAACAATATTTATGAAATCCGAAAAGAAGAAGACATGCAAGCCTAGGAGCACAGTGGATTAACATTAGTGTGCTCCTCTCTCTTAACAGTTAGGTCGACCACATATATTTTTAACCTCCACGGAGCTCTATCTAAGGACATCTCTTCAATAACGAAAATGAAAGAGAGAAAGAAATGATGCTAAGAAAATTTAATTACTGGGGTGTTAATAACTAAATCGTGACACACATTACCCAAAAGTAGCAGAAGAAAACTCCATTGGTCAAATACAAGAATTGAAAATGTTCACTAACCCCAGCTGAATTTGAAGAACTGTGGATGCCCATGGTGACTCGAGCAAATGATATAAATAAGACTGCCAATGTGAACATTTGGGTAGACAGTGAAGCTTCAGACAAATTGAGACCCATTAGAGCTCTTTCTCCTTTTCTCAAGATACTCACACCAAGCCACTATTGTCAAGTCAGTTTGTATCATTAATGTGTTTCTTGCACATACCCATATCATTGCTCGCTGCAGGGAAAAATATATCAATCACGTGTAAAGCATGTAATTGAACAGTATTCTAATAGCTAGTTTTATTTTAGTGACAATTTAAGTAATTTTTGCTTTTTAATAGGTGATTAGGGGTTTACCGGTCCCGCTCTCCCAATTTTAATATAAAAGGGCATTTGGGTTGTATGGTAAGGAATGCACGAATGTTAAAAGATGAATTCTCTTCTCTCTTCTCCCTTAATTTCTACTCTCCTTGTTAAATTTCATAGGGCCTTCACGGAATTGGCACACATGATAACATGAGATCCTCATATAAGCTCAAGTGGAGTTTCATCCTAAAACCAATTAGCATTAGGTGGAATAATCCACTAGGTCTATATATTGACCTCTTCATTCTCACAACTTCATTGTGGGATTTAAATAGATTCACATGTGAAGTCCTAACACTCCTTCCCCCACATTTCACTATCAAACCCTAATTGAACTTCAATTGTATCAATGGTTCCAAAGCTCAGTAAGCCTCTTGACCTGTGGAGAAGAGGCACCATGGCTAACTAATATTCACTCGGCATTCGAAATCCGAAGATTTGAAGAGCTGAAGTGTTAAGGCTCAGTAATTGCTAAGGCTCTGTTTGGCACATGAAATCGGAATTGGACTATTGAATTGCAATTCCAATTCCAATCCTAGTGGAATTAGAATTCTGATTGAATTGAAATTCCATTGTTTGGTTCATCAAAGGAATGGGAGGTTCGAATTAAAATTCCACAATGATTCAAGTCATCACGAGTTTTCGGTTAATCGAGTTGGAGTCATTCGAGTTTTAAATCAACTATGATTGGATTTTGGTTGGAACGGTTCACATTGAGTTTGAGTGATTATGGTCGGAGCGATCCACTTTGATTTCAAGTTATTCGAGTTTCAAGTCAAATCGGGTCGAGTATCACGTTAGACCATTTGGCGTTCAAACAGTTAATCGGGTTAGTCTTTTCAGGATTCAGGCTAGAAAAGATCGGGTTGAGTTGGTTTAGGTCAGTTCGAGCTCGAGTCAGATTAGATTTGGGACAAACAGACTATATTATTTCAAATTCGAGTCATCTTAGGCTAAATTTGAAATAAGTTGGGTCATTTTGGGTTTAGGTCATATTAAGTTTTGGGTCAATATGGTCGAGTCATTTCCATTTTGGCTCAGCTTGTATACATCACATTCAAGTCGAGTAGTTTCATTTTTCAAATTTGAGTCATCTCCGGGTCAATCAGGTTGGGTCACTCCGGACTTTAAGTTAAGTTGATTTCGGTTTGAGTTGGGTGATTTCAAGGTTCGGGTCAAATTTTAGGTTGTGTCTAAATCTTTCGATTTTGAGTCATCTGGGATTTGGGTTAATCAAGTGGGGTTATTTTGGGTTTCAGGTCAATGGAGTTAACATGAAATTGTAATTTCTCACCCCAAGAAACTGGAAACTATGATTTTCAGTTAAAATCCAATTCCAAAGAATTGGGTGGTGGAATTAGAATTCCAATTCCAGCAGGCCAACCACACAACAGAACTGGAATTCTGGCCCCTAATTCCAGTCTCAACACCAATTCTATGCTCCAACATGACCCAACGAATTTCAGAAAATGGATTTCAAGTTTTTAACAACGGAGCCGCTGCTAGAAAAATTAGCAAAAGTATAGAGTAAATACAGATGAACTTATTAAGAGGTACATACGCACAAAGCCAAGTACAGGAAAAAAAAAAAAAAAAATGGAAAATAAAGTACCAATAAGATCAGAAGATGGCCAACTTGGGAAGTGCCGGGAGAAAAGACCAACAGCGAAGAAATGGAGTCGCCACAAGAGGAGAGAGAAATAGACGGTGATTCGACGAAGATAACGGCGGTGATGGTGACGCCGGAGATGGAGAAGATGTTCGCTCTGGGTTCTGCTGACTACTTCAACGGCGACGCCTATGAAATCGGCGGATCGATGATGGGTTTGCGACGCCTAGGTAAAAGTATGTGATATTGACGTTACGAAAATATGATTTATCAGGTAAGATAGACTAAAGTCTTATTTTGATCATTAAAGTTATTAAAAATTAAAAATAGATAATTTAGATACCCAATTTAAAATTTAAAAGATTTAATCACTTAATTCTTAAAAAATATTTTATTTGGTCACCCAAGTTATTTAAAATTAATTAAATTTCACTGCTTAAATAAAAAATAACAAATTTAATCATATTTTTCGAATTACATATGTTAGGAATATGTCTCAAAATTCCTTGGAAGTCTAGGTCGGGAAGCCGTGAGGAGGCCGATCGATCGGGTGAAGCTCGATCAATCGAAAATGTTACGTAAGTTTAGGACGCCTACAGTGAGCTCACCGATCGATTGGTGAACTACCGATCGATCGGGACCCCCCCATAGATCAGGAGCCGCTTTTCCACACGGGTATATATACGGACGTAGCGTATTTCCAATTAAATTCTTTCCCAGCGGCGCTGCACCAATCAAAGAGAGAGAGAGAGAAGGAGTGATTGTAATTCTTATTTTCGATTCAATAATAAAAGCTCCAATTTTCGCCGGTGGTTTTCTCCCCTCTCGATTGTAGAGGGGTTTCCACGTAAATTGCTGTGTTCTTGTGTTTGATTCTCTTTAGTCTATTTTACTTCGTGATTGTCGTGGTATTTGATTCGAATTCAGTACTTGGGATTTCAGCATTTCCTCACAAATTGGTATCAGAGCCCTTGTTGTTCGAGTTGGTGCAATGATGTCGGCAATCAAATCTAAGGTAGAGAAGTTCGGAGGTCAAAGAAGCTTCAGTTTGTGGCAAGTCCATGTTAAAGGACTCCTGACCCAGAATGGCTTGAAGAAAGCACCGGATGGAAAAGAGAAGAAACTAGAAAACATGACAGAGGCACAGTGGGAAGAATTGGATGATAAGGCTCTCACAGCGATACAGATGTGTTTAGCAGATGATGTACTGACAGAAGTCTTGGAGATGAAAACCGCCAAGGAGTTGTGGGAGAAGTTGCAAGAGATGTTTTGCCACAAATCGGTCTCCAATAAACTCGCAGTAAAGCACCGGTTATTCACATCTCGTATGACGGAAGGTACATCGCTTAAAAACCATCTTAGTGAATTTAATTC
Organism: Simmondsia chinensis; assembly: GCA_018398585.1. Taxonomy (NCBI): domain Eukaryota; kingdom Viridiplantae; phylum Streptophyta; class Magnoliopsida; order Caryophyllales; family Simmondsiaceae; genus Simmondsia; species Simmondsia chinensis. The sequence continues at coordinate 39,873,573 of JAGTTD010000001.1, forward strand.
TATAATTTAAGAATTAAAAGAATTGGATGACACCCCTAAGGACGAAGATCGGGCCATTATATTATTGTGTTCACTCTCTAATACTTATAAAGGCTTTGTAGAAAGCATGATATATGGTGGTAGGCCTACTATTACTGTTGATAAGGTTAAAAGAAACCTAGTAAGTAAAGAGAGAGTTGATAGGGAATTGTCTGACTCTGTAAATAACTCTGGTAATGGGTTATTTGTGAGAGGTAAGACTTAATCTAGAGGGTCTGAAGGTGGAAAGAAGTCTAGGTCTAAATTCAGACATAAGAACCTGTCGTGTAACTTGTGTCACAAGAAGAGGCACATAAAGAAAAATTGTTATAAGCTTAAGAACAAGCAGAGAAATGATAACAGGAACGACCATAAGTCCGCTGAGGCTGGTGTAGTTGAAGATGAGGGAGATGTTGATGTCCTATTAGTAACTGAGTCACAGGCCAGGTCCAGGGATAAGTGAATCATGGATTCAGGTTGTTCTTACCACATTTGTCCTAATAGAGACTGGTTCACCACTTATAAGCCAATTCAGGGTGGAGTAGTCTTGATGGGTAATGATGCCGCATGTAAGGTAATGGGTATTGGAACAGTTCGTGTGAATATGTTTGATGGTACTATTAGGACACTTAGCAACATGCGACACGTCCCAGATTTGAAAAAGAACCTTATCTCTTTAGGCACCCTTGAGTCCAATGAGTACAAATACACAGCTGAAGGTAGAGTCTTAAGAGTCAGTAAAGGTGCATTGATTGTGATGAAGGGTAGAAGGGTAGGAACCTTGTATGAGCTTGTAGGTTCTACCGTGACAGGGTCAGTGGTTGTTTCTACACCGTCCAAGACAATTATAGAGATCACTAAGATGTGGCACATGAGATTGGGCCATATGAGTGATAAGGGGCTGTCAGAGCTGAGTAAGGGGGTTTGTTATGTGGTCAGTCAACTGGACTGATAGATTTCTGTGAGCACTGTGTATATGGGAAGCAGAAGAGAGTCAGCTTCAAGCAGGCAGTGCATCAGACTAAAGGAACGTTGGACTACATTCATTCTGATTTATGGGGACCGTCCAGAGTTGCTTCCAAAGGAGGTTCCAAGTATTTGCTAACGTTCATTGATGATTTTTCACGTAAAGTTTGGGTCTATTTTCTTAAGCAGAAGAATGAAGTTTATGAAGTCTTCAAGAAGTGGAAGACACTGCTTGAAAAACAGACAGGGAAGCAGATAAAGAGGTTGAGGACATATAATGGTCTTGAGTTCGTCGAGGGTGATTTCCTCAAATTCTGTGAGGACCAAGGCATTGTCAGACACAGGACTTGTACAGGTCGACCTCAACCGAACGGAGTGGCAAAAAGAATGAATAGGACGTTACTGGAGAAGACTCGGTGTATGCTTTCAAACGCAGGATTAGGGAGAGAGTGGTGGGCAGAGGCAGTTAACATGGCTTGTTATCTAGTGAACCAATCACCACATTCATCGCTTCAAATGAAGATTCCAAAAGAGGTATGGTCTGGTTCTCCTGCTGATTATTCTTATTTGAAGATATTTGGTTGTCCTGCTTATGCTTATGTTAATGATGGAAAGCCAAAGCCTAGGGCAAAGAAGTGTATCTTTCTTGGTTATACGTCAGGTGTGAAAAGATATCGTTTATGAGATCCAAAAGCCCATAAATTTCTGACCAGTAGAGATGTGACATTCGATGAGTCCGTTCGGGTACATCCGCCACACACGCCCTCCATAGTTCAAGATTCAGTTCAGGCAGAGGAGCTTGATGATAGTCAAATACAGTCTGAAAGTTCATATCAGCAGCAGGTAGTTCAGTTTGAGAGTATGCAGGCACCTCCAGTACAGGTTTCTGATGAGACTGATGAAACAGAAACAGGTCAGCAGGTCGGGCAGCATACAATTACAGGTGGTAGGCAAAAAAGGTAGATTAGGCCGCCACAGAGATATAGGTATGAGGAGATGATAGCCTATGCCCTTACTACAGCTGAAATAGTGGAAGACGTTGAACCGTCTTCATATTCAGAGATTGTATCAAGATCTTACTCAGATAAATGGCATATGGCCATGCATGAAGAGCTGGAGTCTTTGAACAAGAACCAGACTTGGCAGCTAGTCAAGCCTCAAACAGGAAAAAGAGTAATCAGGTGCAAATTGGTCTTCAAACAAAAAGAAGGCATTCTTAGAGTGGAAGATGCAAGGTACAAGGCTCGTGTAGTAGCTAAAGGCTACAGTCAGGTACACGGTGTTGATTTTCATGACATTTTCGCACATGTTGTTAGACATTGTTCCATACGAACGATACTTCCTTTAGTAGCTATGTATGATTTAGAACTTGAGCAGTTAGATGTGAAAACTGCATTTTTTCATGGTGAGCTAGAGGAGAGTATTTACATGCATCAGCCTGAGGGTTTCGTTGTAGAAGGAAAAGAAGACCATGTTTGTTTGTTGAAAAGATCTTTATATGGTTTGAGGCAGTCTCCTAGGCAATGGTATCAGAGATTTGATCAGTTTATGACTAGCCATGAGTTCTTCAGGAGCAAGTATGATAGCTGTGTGTATTTCAGGAAGATAGATTCAGGCTTATTTGTTTATCTTCTGTTATATGTTTATGACATGTTAATTGCAGCTAAAGACATGACAGATGTTGATGATGTAAAAGCAATGTTGAAAAGCGAGTTCGAGATGAAGGACTTAGGAGCAGCTAAGAAGATTCTTGGCATGGAGATCAATAGGAGCTGAAAAGCTGGAAAGTTGTACTTATCTCAGGAGAAGTACATTGAGAAGGTTTTGGATCGATTTCACATGAAGGATGCTAAGCCAGTTAGCACTCCATTAGCAGCCCACTTCAGGCTTTCAGCATTGGATTCACCTCAGACAGAGGAGGATGTCAGGTACATGTCTCAGGTCCCTTATTCTAGTGCTGTGGGTTGTATCATGTATGCTATGGTATGTACTCGTCAAGATATTGCTTTTGTTATGAGCAAAGTGAGTAGGTACATGGAGAATCCAGGACAGGAACATCGGCAAGCTGTTAAATGGATTCTCAGGTACTTATGTGACACTTCTGATGTTTGTTTGGAATTTGGGAAGAGTAAATGCTGCTCAGTAGGGTATGTTGACTCTGATTATGGTGGAGATCTTGATAAGAGGAAGTCCACTTTTGGTTATGTGTTCTGTTTGGGAGACAGCGCTATTAGTTGGAGAGCTTGTCTACAATCAGTTACTGCACAGTCGACTCCTGAGGCTGAGTACATGGCAGTTACAGAAGCATTTAAGGAAGTTGTTTGGTTGAGAGGTTTGATTAGTGAGATCAGTGTTGATCAGGGTACTGTTGGAATTTACTGTGATAGCCAGTCAGTGATTCACCTAGCTAAAGATCAGATAACGCATCATGACATAACAAAGCACATTGATGTCAAGCATCATTCTATTAGAGATTTGATTGATGAGCGGAAGGTGGAGTCGAAGAAGATTGGTACTGAAGATAACCCAGCAGACATGTTCACTAAAGTTTTACTAGGCAGAAAATTCGAGCATTGCTCGAATTTAGTTGGACTTAGAGTTTAAGTTTGTTAACCCCGGTGTGGGGGTGTTATTGGAGAAGGTGGAGATTTATTATTGTGATAAATTTTGAGCCAAGGTGGAGATTTGTTAGGAATATATCTCAAAATTCCTTGGAAGTCTAAGTAGGGAAGCCATGAGGAGGCCGATCGATCGGGTGAAGCTCGATCGATCAGGAATGTTACGTAAGTTTGGGACACCTGCAGTGAGCTTGCCGATCGATCGGGAGCCGCGTTTCCACGCGGATATATATACGGACGTAGGGTTACATCAGATCTGCATTTCCAATTAAGTTCTTTCCCAGCGGAGAGGGAGAGAGAGAGGAGTGATTGTAATTCTTCTTTTTGATTGAATAATAAAAGCTCCAATCTTTGCCCGTGATTTTCTCCCTTGTCGATTATAAAGGGGTTTCCACGTAAATTGTCGTGTTCTTGTGTTTGATTCTCTTTAGTCTATTTTACTCCATGGTTGTCATGGTATTTGATTCGAATCAGTACTTGGGATTTCTGCATTTCCTCACAACATATTCATTGGTCTCTAATTTTGTATTTTTATTAAAGTTTATTCATTATTTTTTCTTTAAAATAGTCGTTTATCTTTTATTTTATAATTAAAGTAGTCCTTATTTGATAGTTAACATCGAGTAAAAGTTAAAAAATAAATAATTAATTTTATCATAAAATAAAATATAAAAACTATTTTACACAAAAATGAAATAATTTAAGTATACTTATAATTATAAAAAACAAAAAAATTAAAATATTTATCTAAAATTAAATGCTTTATTAAAATTCCTCCCAAATTAATCAAAAAAATCAAATTCCCCCAAAATTCATTTTGAATGAACAACTCCTTCTCTCTCAAAATCTATTTTTCTACGAATCCAACCCCCCCCCCCCCCCCCCCCCCCCCCCAAAATACTCTTTCACGAATTTCATAATCTCTTTTACACATAAATCTTTTGGTACTATGTACCTCTTTTTTTATTGTAAACAAGGAACCACTTTATTTAAAAGATGTTAATTAGTGAACTCAATTTTTATTGATATTGTTTAATAGTTTATAATTCGTCCTTTTTTTGATATATTGGTATTGATAGAATGTGGGTATTTATGCTCTTCACACCAAAAAAATATAATTAGCAAAAGATTATAGATATTGCAATATTGATATATACTGTCCAAAAATTATTTAAAATAGCCATAACTAACTGCTCAAATAAATTCATATATTTGTAATTTATTGAGTCCTTTAAATTTTAGTGTTCAAATTGAAAATATTTTATACTTTTGCACTATCATTTTAAAAACATATAAGTCATTAAAATTTCTAGAAGTATTAAATTTGGTATTTTTATATTTGAGCGATGAATTTTATTATTTTAAAATCACGTAAGTGATCAAAATATATTTTTTAAAGTTGGATAATAGAGTCTTCCAACATTTGGTTTAGGTGACCAACTTATTCATTTTAAACTACTTGGGTGATTAAATGAGATTTTAATTAAGAGTTAAGTAATCAAATCTTCTAAAATTTGAGTTGGGTGACTAATTTGTCCAATTTTAAATGACTTGGATGACTGAATGAAACATTTTTTAGGAGTTGGGTCCCTAAATTTTTAAAATTTTGAGTTGAGTGACTAACTTGTTCATTTTTGGTCACTTTGGTGACCAAAATGGGACTTTTGTCCAGATAAGATACGATTTCACTATTTATATTTATTATCTAGGTTTTTTTTTTTTATAATTAGTAACAAAGTCGCGATATAATAGGCAGCTCCTGCATACGAGACATGATTTAACCTGTAACAAAATGAGAAACAAAATAAAAATAAGAAAAAACATACAACAAACCAGGGAAACATGATTACATGACAAAATATGGACAAAACTAATAGGACTTATATGACTACGACCACCACTGGATAGTATGGATCAGAAATAAGGGAAAGATCTAGTGTGCCGAACCCGAGACTGAGACTAATAGGGAAACAAATCGATTAATACCGTAATTCCTCATGGCAGTGCACTCAATCACAACTGATTTGTCACCATTAAAGCTCAGGCCAAGCTTGTTTCGAAATAAATTGTCGAGTGAGGTTTGTTAGGATGACAGCAGGAGTCAAGCTCTCGCTGGGAAGTCAGCCACTGGCGCGCTTGATCCGGTGTTTCTTACAAAACGAGCAAAGCGGTCAGAGGGTCCCGCGGGTTGGCACACGGGAGACCCCTCCGATGCCTAAGTCAATATGGGTCTCAATAGTAAATAAGCACAATAAAATACTTAGCTTGGGGTGAGTAGAAGGTAGCTCTTACAGAGCTGAGAAGAGTGGGCCAACATAGGAGAGAGGATTGGCGGGTATAGTGACTGGGAGAGTAGGATGGTAATGAAGGGTGAGGTGGTGAGAGAGCAATATGTGGGGTGTGTGGAGAGAGAGGGGGTGCCGGAGGCTGGTATTTATAGAAGAGGGGGATGTATTGGCTGGTGTTGAGTTGATGGGATCAAGTGAAGGTTGGCAAAAGAGTAGGACTCTTACTCTTACTTGACGGAAAGGAGGAAGGACCAAGTTGGAGCTGTGAAACCTTCTCCCCCTGCCCTTATCTGACCACCTCCCCTTCTATTTAGAGCTGAAGGGGATTTACTTAGTGTGGTTGATAAAGGCATGTGGCGGATGTGGATTAGCTTGGTGGGTGGCGGCTTTCCCTTGAGGAGGAAGCAAACTGCACCGGGAAGCCTGTGTATGCAACTATAGTAGGTGAGGTAGTATGCCGTGATTAAATAGCCCTAGGTCAGATAGTGTGTTGCCGGGTGAGGCATGCCGCCATCGTATCACCCATGGATTTGTCTCCAGGTGTTTCGCCAATGGTGTACTCGCGGGTCTGTTGATGGATATGCCGCCAAGAGTATATGCCGCTAGGCGTATGCCATCAAGGGATTATGCGCTAGCTCATTGCCGGGTACGCTGCTAATGGGCTACCCGTAACCATCTGACAATTGGGTCTCTCTACTAATAGGCATGCCGCCAAAGGCCTACCCGTCACTCCATAACCAAGAAGGAACCATGTCAATTTATTTTCTCATCAATAGCTCCCCACTCCATGGTCGAAGTGACCTGTTCACATTCGGCCATTGAGTGCACTTCCCACCTTTAGCTCTCGCTCTTGTGGGGAGCTCTGCATAAATCCCTTGCCGGGAAGGGGCCTGTCCCTTATCTACAAGAGTTGGCAAGAACCTTTGGCGTACACCATGTTATCTCAACGTCTGTTAGATATTTAATGATGCAAACGGATTTACCATCAAGGGCAGCACTTGTTTCTTTTGTTTTTTATTTGTTGGGAACGAAAAGGACTATGGATCTGCAAAATGAGGAAACCTATTGATGGCGCCAATTGGGCGTTGGGTTGTCTAGACTGGTGTCATTTTAGTGGAGGGGAGACTAGGTTTGCGGGCTTTTTCTAGGGAATACGCGACATTAATGAGCAGATGGCTGCTGGCTGACGCGTAGTGAGAAGCTGTCCCGTCAATTTTAGTAGCCAAATCAAGGACCCTCGTTTATTGTGATGCATCTGAGCCATCAATCTTTTTGAGTTTAAGCCTTTCATCTATTCCCCCCATTTCAACCTCTTCATTTCCCTCACCTAATGCTTCGAAACCCTAAAATTAATTTCCCACTGTAGCAACACCATCTTCCTTTGGTATTTAAGCTTTGCCGCCAACTTCAACTCGAATTTTACAGTTGCGAGTACGTGAAGTGAATGGGAATCCAGACTTGAGAAGAGATTTCATGCTTAAGCGTCTTTTCTTTGAGCAAGAATGGTGGACGACAGTAATGTGAGGGAAGCTCGTGAGGACGCGGCCCACTCTAAGCAATCTATTAGGGAGGAAGCTTCATCTGATCCTACCCCTCAATGTCCTCCCTGTAGCGCATTGGACAGTGAAGGAGGTGGGGCTTACAAAGGAGTTTCCAGAGGCTTTTAATGCTCGCCCTTCCCATGCCTTCGTGTCCCAAACTGAAGGTGAGCAAGGGTTGGCAATGCTTGGTGCGAGGTATGACTTCCTAGGCAATTTCGAAATCTGGGGGCCTAGAGAGAATGAATGCCCCCTTTTCCCACCAAGGGGTTTCTTCTTAATTAGCGTAGATGTGCTTGACACAGGCTTCCAATTCTCAATTCCCCTTTTTGTTTCGAATGTTTTACTTCAATATAGCATTTGCCCTTGTCAAGTAACGCCAAACGCATATAGGAACAGATACGACTTCTTGCTAGGCTGTTATGTTAACGGATTTTGTCCTACTCCCCGGGTCTTTAATATATTGTTCAAAGCTAAGCAATTCAAGAGTGGCACCTCAATTGAGAGTCGAGGCGAGTACACCTTCATTAAGAGCAACCCTTCGAACCTAAAGAACTGGATGAGCAAATTTATTTGGGTTAAGCCTCTAACTCGCCCCCATTACCCTACGAGCGGGTTGTTAACAAACAGACCTAGCCTGAGTTGGAGAGCATGAGCAAGGAGGAGTGCGTGGTGTATGAGTACTTTACTGGGGAATTCGAGGGAGAAAAGTTTTTGGCAATGTCAGAGCTGCCGGAGCAGGAAATAGTGCTCGCCAAGGCTGGGCTCAGCGGCAAGCCGTTCCCAGGTATGCTCTCAATGGACTCACGTTGTGTTTCTCTAGTTGACTCGCCAAATGACTCGCATTATGTACCCCTTTCCCAATGGAAGAGCTTCAAGCATTTGACATAAGGACACTACAGCCGCTGCCTACCGAGAAAAGAGGAAAGAGAAGGTACCCTCTTGGTGAGAGAAAGAAGGCGCCTAAAAAGCGTCACGCTCATCTTCCTTCGATGCCGTTGCGAGGCTTCCTCGTAGGGTACGCCGTCACCTGGCGAGTCGAGAAGCTCCTTCGCTAGGCGAAGATACCACAACCAAGATTGAGTTGGATGAGACAGGGGGTAGCAACCCTCTAGCTACGCAGGCTCCTCTCCCCAGAACTCCTGAACGAGTTGTTGTTACCGGGTTGCGCAGCGAGCAGGTGCCTTGGGAGGGTTTAAGGAATATTGGGCCCTCTGTGCCTTCAGCGGTTGGTGGCGACATGGAGCGCCTTTCACGGTTCTTAAAGGAGCTCTTACTGCCGGAAGAATTGGGACGAATGAGTGACGCATCTACAAGTGTGATGGCGGCTCATATTTCACAGGTAGGAGACTATTTTTCATCACGCCATCCCTACACGCCTTGCTTGTCTTACTCGAAAATATATCTTGCAGGGCTTAGGCACCATTGGGTCTGTGTTGGCGTCACTCCTTAGCAAGGAGATGTAACTCCAGTGCATTCAAGATGAGTATGCCTCTTGCTCGGCTGCTCTTCAAAAGTCCCAAGAAGTAGAGTAATGTCAAGTCGGGGCTAATGAAGAATTGAGGACCAAAGATGGTGAGCTGGATTCACGGGTTTCCGAGCTGGGGGCAATAGCTTCTGAGAAAGAACGAATTACGCAAGAGTCAAAATGCAAACTTAAGGAGTATCTTTTTGATCTACCAACTCGACTTTCTACAGCAGGAGAAGAAGCCCTGGAGAACTACTTCGCCGGCCCAGAATTATTGGAGTTAAAAAGCCAAACATATTGGGTGGGGGTAGAGAAGGCGTTATCGAAATTTCAAGAAAAGGTTCAGAGCATTAACCCTCAACTTGACGTAGCCTTACTTCGAAAGACGGTTGAGGAGGTCAGCAAGGAAATTAAGGATGAAGGGAGGCATGGCTTGAGTTTGCTAGGTGGTGATGAAGATTAAAGTGCTGTCTTTAATTGGGAATTTTTTGCCAACCACTCAGTTTACTTTTATTGCAAGTGTATATCAGCTACTCCCATTTTGTAGCAAACAATTAACTTAAAACGAATACTTCTTTGTCTTCCTGTTATGATTAATGCTATCTTGGAAGTAGTCAACGCATGTGGAAATTATGGGTGCTCTTTGCTCTGTGTTGGAGGATGATGTCAGGAAGCATTCCTGGCCCATCATGCCAAGAAGAGGCTTACCTTGACAACCACTCCGTTTCTGTCACAAGGCCCCCTTGCTTAGAATGTCTGGAATTGGCGTATCAAGGGATTCTTGGTAAGATCAAATGGGGTAATGTATGCGAGTAGGACTTGTGAATGGCATAGACAAGTATACAATGTCATAATTTGAATATCGAAAATGAGTAGCGAGTGGTGAGTAATGAATGGCGAGTATTAAGTTGCGTATATCAGTTGTGTCAACAAATAATGAATAGTTATTTTGAGTAGCGTAATGTCACAGGATGACTCTTGACACCCTTGTCAAAGCCCGTGTGCCACTTAACTTCACTTCGAAAATCCCTCGCTAAATCAGGCAACCCCCACGCACAAGACACACTAACGAAAGCAATTATGGAAGAGTAGGAGAAAATTATAAACAGACAAGTATTGGCACGTTATTAAGCACTTGAACAATTGAGAGAGAGTTTAAATGGAATGGGTTGATCACCCTTGGCAAATGCCTTGCCATCTTACTTATAGACAAGTATAATTACAATGAAAGAATACAACTCTTCACAAAAGGACACAACTCTATGTACATACATCCACACGGTTGGGGCATGACTCCTCATGACAACCGTGTACATGTATCTACCCCTAAGTACAATGAATGAATCTATCCTAAATACATGCACCCACAAGAACTGTGTTCCATGCTAGGGACACGCCTCTATCCATAGGGACGTGCCTCTATATGCCAACCGTGCCCATGTGCATGCACTTACAAGAATTCTACTTCTATATGGAAGGGACTTGTCCTCCCCATGAAGCGTGTACAATGAACCGTGTGAGGGCCCAAGGGACATGTCTCTTCACCCAAGGGACATGACTCTTCCCACATACATGATCTTGAGCCCAAAATTACACGCATAAGTATTCCGGAGGGATCTAGCACGTCCTAGATCCTTCTAGAATATTCCTAAGTACAAAGCCTACTTGTGTAAAAATCCTACTAAAATAGGCGGAGGGTGACAGTCAGCTAATAATGTCAACGAACAATGAGTAGCATTTGTCAGTAACATCAATGAGTAGCATATACTAGTAATGTTAGCAAATGGTTAGTAGCATATATGAGTAGCGTCAGTGAGTAGCATAAACCAACAACGTTAACAAATGGTGAGTAGCGTCAGTGAGTAACACATACCAACAGCGTTACAAATGGTGAGTAGCGTATGTGAGTAGCATATGCCAACAATGTTAACAAATGGTAAGTAACGTCAATGAGTAGCATACCTCAATTACATCAACAAATAGCGAGGAGAGTTTACCAATACCGTTAGTGAGCAATGGGTGTTAAATAGGGTATATCGTCAATGGATAGTGGGTGTTGAGTTGCGTCTACCAACGCGTCAATGAATAGCGACTTCTGTAGGTGCCAAGAGACAGCCTGTAGGATCGTAGTGAGTAGAGAGCCAGGCGGCATTCCTTTTAGGTGCACTGTAGCCACCTGTAGGAATGCTTTGAGTAACGTACTGATAAGGGACTCTTATTTGCACGTAAGCACACCATATAACTGCACCACTAGTACAAGAAAGGAAAGCAAGTGTTGAACCATGTCCAAAAATACAAAGTCTTTATCCTAACTCCAAAGGCTGTAGTCCTTAGCCAAGTTTGAAGGCCATAGAGTCCCGCCAAGCATGATGGTGGCATCCCCATCAGAGCTTGTTGGCGGCAGCTCCAGTCGAGCTTATTGGTGGCAGCCCCCTGTTTGGATGGTTGGCGGTAACCTTCAGCCAGGTTCTTTGGCGAGACCCCTACCAACTTATTGGTTGTAGCCCCCAGCCTAGTTGGCTGACGAGTCCCCTTCCAAACTTATTGGCAGTAGCCACCAGCCAAGTTGGCTGGCATCATTCCGTGTTAGGGAGTTGGTGCATAGAGTTTGACGAGTAAGTAAGATAACGTTTAAAACCAGATTTTACATGCTCAGCCCCCAGCTTAATAGAAGGATCGAACACTGATGTGCTTGGTGTTTGCTTAGCAAGTGCACTAAGTCGTATCAAGTAATACATAGTGAGTAAAGTACTATTTCCACGAGGATTGTTATTGAAGGAGTACCAAAATTAGTAGTTTTAACACTATTTGAAAGACAAAAAAATTAAAATTTTAAATATGTAACAAATAAAATGAAAAGGACTAAACTAGGATGCTATTTTTTTTGTAAGTTTTCTGATTTAAATAAGTCCAAGGCATCCAATTTCACCTAGTTGCATCAATACGCTTTTCTATTCTCGGTATTCAAGTTGTTATTACGTATTGATGGTCAAAAACCTTAATTTACTAAATATTCTTTCTCGAGCAATACTTAGCATACCCTTTTACATATTAACTCATCAATCTCTTGCATTAATTTAAATAAGAAAAGAGTTTTGAAGATCCATGGTTTTCACTTAAGACCACACAAATCGCTTTAATCTATCTCTAGCATTTGCTCAATTTGTGGTGTTTGTCACTTTAGCATTCATCATAAATCTCCTCTCAGACTCATTATGAATTATTATAGGCTTTGAATGGTGATCAAGCATTCAAAACTCATGAAGAACAATGATAAACACTCTAACAGCGCAATAAATAAACTTTGAATACATTGAATTGGAAAAAAGCGTATATTACAACTTAGGCTGCATCGTTGCCTTGGAAAGATAAAATTAGTTTATAGTAAACATAATATGAATCAAAACTAAGATAAAATCTATGAACTTAAAGAAGAAAAGGATAGAAAGAACTTAAAAATGCAAAATTACAAACCCAACTTCATCTTCCTTCCTTCTTCTTCTTCCTCTTGGTTTTCCTCCCTTTCGCTCTACTTTCGATTTGATTTTTACTGATGGAATGATGCTTAAGGACCTCCCAAACACCCCTATATATAGTACTTGAGGTTGCAATTTCAAAAATAAAAAAATACATCAAGTTCATTCTCATTTGTTCATTATGCTGCCCATATCTGCTCATTGCCAACAAGTTGCTGATTTTTTCAATTTTTCCTGCTTTGCACCGCCCAAAATCAGCACTTACATCACCAAGAACATGTTCTTGAAGTGTAAAAAGCATCATTGCTTTTGATTTGTGCATTTTGCCTGCCATTTTTGCAATTTGTAATGAATTGTACATGAACTCGGTTCATCCTTGCTAAACCGTGTAGAAGTGATGTGTTTTGCCCATTTTTTTGCTTTTGTTTGATGTATCTTGCATTCACTTGTTGATGTTGATGATAAAACCTAGCAAGACTTAGCATAAAATGAATATTTTTGCAAGAAAATAACTTAATGTAAAATGGATTGAAAATGAACCAAAATGATATGAATAATTATATATTAAATTAGACTTATCAGATGCCAACATACTAGGCAAAAAGATACTTGGGTTTATTGAGGGAAGACTTAGCAAGAAGGGATGAAGACTTAAGTCCTGACTTACTTGAACAGCCCCCGGGCATGACCATAGCTCGAAGTGGGCAACCGAGCCCCCAGCTAAAAACTTGACCCGGAGTGGATGCCCATACTTTTCAACCAAGAGCTTGACCTGTGGTTGGCATTGGAGCCCCCAACTTAGTAGAAGGCCTGCGTGTTTTCGGGAACGCCGAATCAAATGCTAGCATGCTATCCTTCCCACAGGCACCACTTGTTTTGAGATAAATTGTCGAGTGAGGTTCATTAGGATGAGAGCCGGACTCAAGCTCTCGCTGGGAAGTTAACCGCTGGTGTGCTTGATCCGGTGCTTCTTGCAAAATGAGCAAAGCGGTCAGAGGGTCCCATGGGTTGGCCCGCAGGGGACCCCTCCGATCCTAAGTCAGTATGGGTCTCAATAGTAAATAAGCGTAATAAAATAATTAGCTTGAGGTGAGTAGGAGATAGCTCTTCGAGAGTTGAGGAGAGTGGGCCAACATAGGAAAGGGGATTGGCGGGTATAGTGACTGGAGAGTAAGAGAGTAATGAAGGGTGAGGTGGTGGGAGACTAATGTATGGGGTGTGTGGAGAAAGAGGGTGCCGTAGGCTTCCTTGAATGGAGGTTGGTATTTATAGAAGAGGGGGGAGGTATTGGCAGGTGTTGAGTTGACGGGATCGAGTGAAGGTTAGCGAAAAGAGTAGAACTCTTGCTCTTACTTGGTGGAAAGGAGGAAGGACCAAGTTGAAGCCATGAATCCTTCTCACCCCTGCCCTTATCTGACCACCTCCCCTTCTATTTATAGTTGAAGGGGGTTTACTTAGTGTGGTTTGATAAAGGCACGTGCTGGGTGTGGATTAGTTAGACGGGTCTTTCCCTTGAGGGGGAAGCAAAGTGCACTGGGAAACCTATGTATGCGAGTGGAGTAGGTGGGGTAGTATGCCATGATTAAATAGCCTTAGGTCAGATAGCATGTTGCCAGATGGGGCATGCCGCCAACGGGTCACCCGTGGATCTATCACTGGGTGTTTCGCTAATGGTGTACTCGCGGGTCTGTTGATGGATATGCTGCCAAGAGTATATGCCACTAGGCATATGCCATCAAGGGCTTATGCGCTAGCTCATTGCCGGGTACGCCGCTAATGGCCTACCTGTAACCATTCGGCAACCATGTCTCTCTACTAATAGGCATGCCGCTAAAGGCCTACCCGTCACTCCATAGTCGGGAAGCAACCGGGTCAATTTACTCATCAAAGCTTTTCCCAGTCTCCCACGCATGTCTTGCATCAAGAAGCTTATCAGTATCTATAACCCTTTTATCCTTCTTTGGCAGCTTTGTTTTTTTATTCACGAGTAGGCTTGATTGATCTCCTCGCGCTACTCCTGAGTGACATATCCTTCGAAAGTTCTCGCAGGTATCTAATATTTAAATATATACATTAAGATATCCTAATGTTTATACATTTTATCACTTAGTTAATCGAGTTTGAACATTTTTTCTACCAAGTACCCTTTTGTTGAAGTTCGATAGATTTTCGTTGGAAAATACTAAGATAGAACATGATTCAAGCAATATATTAATATCTTCATTAAACTTTGATATTCTTTTAACAAAAAATACTAACATGACACATAATTTTGAAATTATTTAGGTAATTTACGTCAACACTACATGAATATTTAAACATAATTGTTGATTTTTTGCCAAAATATTGGGGTGTATATATATATATATATATTGTAATTATATACTACCATATCATTTTATGCATAAAATTAGTTAGATTTGCACAAAAATTTTATAAAGTTCCAACATAAGCTGCCTAAATGATAAAATATTCAAATTTCAAGATACCTCATTACATATTAAAATGCCAGGGTATTTAAGTGATAAATGTTCAAACCTTAGGGTATTAAGTGATAATGTCCCTATACATTATTAGTCCACAATTTTTTTAAGTTTGTTCAAATTTATCTTTTATCGCAAAGATTTCTATTGGTAATAAGATTATTTTGATTCAATTGGTAACTAATGCCTTACTTTTGGGTAAATCAGGTAAAGAGGAAAAGACTAAAGAGAAGTAAATGAGTAATCAACAATTGGGTAAGTAAAATGAGTTATAATTAAAATAAGGTCATGTTGAGGAAAGAAATGGACTTGGTTGCTTCTCGGCTATGGAGTGACGGATAGACCCTTGGCGGCAATACCTGGCCAAAGGGCATAAGGCATACCCCTGGCGGCGCACCCGGTAACAAGCCATAAATAAGCCGTTGGAGGCATACCCGGCCAAGGGGCATAAGGCATACCCTTAGCGGCATACACTTGGTGGTATAAACTTGGCTTTGCGGCATTACCCATTGTGTAATACTCCAGTCCAGCCATGACACTCCACTCTGCCAACGCCATCCACCTGCCTTGCTGCACACCACCCTGCCTACCTTACCCGCGTACACAGGCTCGCAGCACACCTTACTTCTCTTGCAAGGGAAAGCCACCACCCACTTGACTAATCCACACCCTCCACACACCTTTATCAACTGCACTCAACAAACCCCCTTCAACTATAAATAAAGGGGGAAGCAGTTAGATAAGCCCAAGGGGAGATAATGGCAATAATTTTGTCTTTCTTCCTTTCCCCAAAAACAAGAGCATGAGTTCGGCTCTTCCTTAAAAGAACATGCTCAATTTTTCCCGAAACAGGTCAAAACTATCCATGTTTTAAAAAATTTACCCTCCCACTTTTTATGCCCAAATTGGGGTTAAAGAAAATGGGGTAATTCTTAGGGGTGTAAATGATCCGAGCCTTTCGCAAGTAGCTCACGAGTAGCTCGGATAAAGTTTGACTTAAACTCGAGTTAACCAAGTTCGAGTGTCAAAATATACTCAATTAATAAACGAGTACTAGTCAATTGGTTTAATACCCGAGTCAATACTCAATTATATACTTCACTCGATACTCAAATCGGTACTTGGTTTGATATTTGGCTTCATTTAGTGTACTCCAGTGCACATGATAATTACTTGTTTGATAAACTTAAATATAGTTTCTATTAATTAAAGAGGAACTAAATATTAAAATATTGGTGACTTATGTTTTTTGGTTAAAATATAGTGTAGGTAGTAATCGTTTAATCGAATTGAGTATAAATAATGGTCGTGTATAAGGAATAATGTTATAATGAAGTGTATATGTCAAACCTTAATATACATAATATACGAGCACTTGAATAGTTAATCGAGTACAAGTTTGAGTAGCATTTAATACTTTGAGTCCGAGTGGCTATGTAGTTAATCGAATTGAAGTTGAGTGCTGAAATACTCGACTTAACTCAACTTAACTCAACTCAACTACACCCCTAGTACATTCCATTACCCCCTTTACTATTCTTAAAAATTTTTGAATGGAGGTAAGATTACTTCTCATTACACTTACCCTGTAAGAATACTCCTCATTACGCTTACCTTGTTTATCCCCATTATCTTGTTGCTAAATACGAGGTAAGTAAAAACTTAACAGTCATCTCTTCTCCCACCCTTGGAGACTCTCTAGGCCTCCTGTGCCCCTCAAATCCTAATCCAAAAATCCTCCATTGTTGCTATTTTCAAGCTCTCACTGCCTATCCGCTTGAATTGTTGCTTCCACCTACCTCATTGAAGCACTATTAATTTGTTCTCAAAATCACTGGATTTCTTTTTGCTCGCGTGTATGGCTTCGCTACTTCTTGGATTGAAGAGTCATTTCTCTTTTCCTTGCTTGTGTGCTCTGTTCTTTAAGGTACCTACTTCCCTTTTCTATCCATTTATTGCTTTTCTCTTCCAGCCATTCTCATTTATTTCTCCCCACCAGCCTATTCATTCCCTCTTTGTTCTTTATGAACCTTGTACCAACACCATCCGAGGTCTTTATGTCTCCACTACCTAACCCCCTTGACTTCATGGCTATAAATTGGCAACTCTTCCACCCACCAAAAATACCATAACAAAATCCTCTCTCTCCACCCAATTATCTTTTAGATCGACCCCTGATTGTCCTCCCTCTCATCTACCCCAATCCAATACAAATGGTCAATACTTCCCCTAACCCAAAATATCTTGAAAAATTGAGCAACAATTTTTGTAATCTTGAGCTTTGTGAATATGGGAGTTTCTCAAAGGCTTTGAAAAATCAAACCTTGGTGGGTAAAGTTCTCCCAGAGAAGCCAGTGAGAACAGGCCCCATCAAGGCTATATTGGACAAGGCTTGGAAACCAAAAGATAAAATTAAAATACACGAATTAAACTGAAACCAGTTCCTTTTTGTCTTCCAATATCAGAAAGACGGAACTAGGGCCAAGGAAGGTTCCCCATGGTCCATTAATGATGCCCACATTGTCCTCAATGAATGGGAGGGTATGTCCCATTCGAGGAGATTGACTTTTACACTATGAAGTTTTAGATTCTAGTCTATGACCTACCTTTGAGCATGATGTCCTATCACAATGGGATTAGAATCGGTAATTTGTTTCCAAAAGTCATAAGATTGGACATGGAGGAAGAACGTGATATGTTATTGTCCAAGTTCATTCGAATGAAAGTAGAAGGTAATGTGGATGACCCCCTTATGGGTGGTTTCAAACTCAACAGAAAGGAGAAATATGACTTGTGGGTCCGGTTTAAATATGAAAGGTTGGTGATTTCTATTACAATTATAGAAGATTGGGTCATGTAATAAAATCGTGTCGTAAGGAGGAGGCACGGATGGTAGAAGATGAACCTCTTTTCGGTGGCTCAATTAGGGCCAAGGAATGTTCATCCGAGAAAGTGAGAATATCAATATTCGAGCAAGCTAATACTTTGATCCTGGAAATAATGGAGACCGAGACTGCAATTGTGGAAGAAGAAAGAACTAACTGCCACACCTTAGTCCCAGATGCCACTGACTGGTCCACTAAAGCTCTGACAGCCATGGAACTCTCCATTAATGACGATACAGTTGGGATCCCTCCTAACCAGTAGAATGTAAGGGAAAAGAGGCAGGATAGAAGTTATGAAGGCAATGTTTTTTTAGCCAAGAAGAAGGCTAAAGCTGTTCTCAAGGAAATGGTCTTCGACATGTTTAGAATGGACAAATTAGGGAATTAGTTCGAATGGACAAATTTGGGAATTGGTTCCTTAACCCGGACGTCTTTCTTAACAGCGATGTCGTGCTTAGTGGAATTTACGAAGAGGAAGGTTTGACCACCTCTCTCGATACTTGAGCTTTCAAGATAAAGGATGGGTTATTTGGGAAGAAGGGTGCTACAAAACTCAAAAGCATTAAAAGCGCAGCTAAGATCAAGGCCGAATTTGAGAAAGCGAAGATGAAGTATCAACTCCCTTCTTCTGAAAGAACTTGGCCTCCCTTTTTGGTTCTGGATCAAGTTCGACCGAATTCCAAAGCATCTGCATCTTACAGGCTTGCGGTGTTTGTCCCCAAACAATCGCCTTAGGAGCCATGAGTATCATTTATTGGAACTGTCAAGGTCTAGGCCAATCCTTGATGGTTTAGGCTCTCAATAAGCTAAATAATAAGTTTAGGCCATACATTTTTTTTCCTCATGGAAACAAAAAAAATCAAAAAAATTATGTCACTCAAGTTGGTTTTTTTGGAAAATGTGCTCAAAAAAGGAGGTAAACACTTTGTGGCCCTCAAACTCGATCTTACGAAAGCTTATGACCAAGTAGAATGGTTTTTTTGGAAAATGCGCTCAAAAAAGATGGTTTATGTGACACTTTTGTTGGATGGATTATGGAATGTGTCACAACGGTTAAAGTGAGTCTGGTTATTAATGGGAGACGAGTTGACAACTTTGCTATCTAGGGGTCTTGGGCAGGGTGATCCCATTTTCCCTTTTCTTTTTCTGTTTGTCATGGAGTCCTTATTTATTCTCATACAGGAGGCCGAGAGGGTGGGGGAATGGAATGGGTTTAAAATCAAACTTTGTGTCCATCTTTGACTCATCTTTTCTTTACCGACGATTGTGTTTTGTTCTTTCAAGCGTCTTCAAGGGGGTGTCTTCATGTCAAATCCATCCTTAACCTTTTTTGTGGGGCTTCGAGTCACATACTTTCTTCTCTTCCAACACCCCCTCTTGGGTTAGAGAAGAATATCTTGGGATTTTGGAGGTAAGCCAATTAAGTGATTATGAGAAATATTTGGGCACTCAAATTCTATGGGGTTGATAAAAAAAAATGCTCTCAATTTTCTCTTTGATCAAATTAGGGTCAAAATCAAGGATGGAAATCTAATCTCCTCTTGCATGCGGGGAGAGAGATCCTCCCGAAATCGGTCACTTCCTTCATTCCCTCATTTGTCATGTCATGCTACAAAATTCCGACTACTTTCGCAAAGAAAATCAATAGCATCATTGCTCGATTTTGGTGGAAAGGGGGATCTCATGGGGAAAAGGGTTTCATTGGAAAAGTTAAGAAAAACTCTCTAAACCTAAAGACCTTGGAGGTTTGGGTTTTAGAGACTTACGTGGAGTCAATATTGCTCTCTTAGCCAAACAAGTGTGGCGAGCAATCCAATGTCCTAACGCTTTATGGGTCCAGGTCTTAAAAGGGATTTATTTCAAAAATAATTCAATCTTTGATGCCACTCTTGGGTACAACCCCTTAAGGGGTTGAAGAAGCTTTGTGGAGGGTCATGATTTCATTGTTAAGGGCCTTAGGTGGGACGTTAATAAAGGTAATTGTATCAATATTTGGAGAGACAAATGGGTTCCAAATCTCCCCTCTTTCTCGGTTGGCTCCAGACCGAGAGAAGGGACGGGTGAGGCCCGTGTCTCAAATTTAATTTATCATGGGGCAAGGAGATGGAAGTTGGATATCCTCTCTTGGCTTTTCATGGCGAAGGAAATTCAAGCTATCTTAGTTATCCCCATCGGGAACCCGATTTGGGATGACGAGCTCGTTTGGCACTTTACAAAGAATGGCGATTATTCGGTTAAATCTGGATACTGCCCTTGATTGTCTACCCATAATCCAAACAATTGCTTTACCCCCTCACCCAACCATTCTGATTGCTCTCCCACGTGTTACCGTGTCACCTGGTCTCTCTTGGTCCCCCTTAAAATTAAACACTTTATGTGGAGATCCCTTTCTAACACTTTAGCCATCTCCGAGAACCTTTGGAAAAGGAAGCTGAATTCTCACCCCTTGTGCCCGAGGTGTGAAGATGCCCCTGAAGCAATCGAGGATATGATATTTTTTTGTCCTTGGGCTAGAGCTACTTGATTTGCTTCATGTCTGAATTTTAAACCAGCTATAGAAGGTTTCAATAGCTTCCATACTTGGTGGGACCCTATTTGTTTTAATCCTACGACGTCTCATGATGATTTTAACAGAATTGCCTTTTTATGTCGGGAGATTTGGAGAGGAAGATGTGATTTTATTTTCAAAAGTACAGATCATCATCCAATTCGGATTTCTTTGAATGCAGCGACTGCAGCTAATGAATTTGCAGCTCTCCAAAGTTATGTTTTGCCTTAGACCCTTCCCTCGCATAGTAGGAGGAGCCCTTCTAGTTGGGAGCCCCCCACTTCTGATTGTGTGAAGATCAACACCGATGCTACTTTCGCTCGCCATTCTTGCTCGTCAGCCACTGCTGTGGTTGCCCGTTCGTGCTCCGGATCTCTTGTGGGAGGTTGGTGTTTGTCTCGACTCTCTCTCCTTTGATTGTTGAAGCGATGGCTGTCTGGGCTGCTTGTTCATATGCCACGTCCCGTGGATGGAGAAGAGTGATTGTTGAATCCGACTACAAGCAGATCATTGACTTCATTGCTAGGACTATTCCTTCTTTGAGGGAATGTAGAGCTATAGTTGATGATATTGCTATTCTATCATTGTCTAGTTTTTTTGATGTTATTTATTTTTGTTGTGTCCCTAGAGCTTGTAATAGGTTTGCTCTCTTTGTTGCTTCGTATCATCTAGGTGGTTCTTGCTTTCATGACTGGTGGAAGGTTGTTCCCCCATCGCTTGTTTCTCTTGTAAATAGTGATCATTCAGTAATTTAGTTTTGCCTTCGGGTTTCTTGTGTTCAAAAAAAAAAAAAAAAGAAAGAAAGAAAAAAAGAAGTAAAAAGATTTTGATATTATTGTAAAATAAAATATTGAGAACTATTTTGAACCAAAAAAATGATCAAATTGAACAAACGTGAAAATACCAGTGGCAATTTTAAACAAAAAAAAAAAATAAGATACTTTTTTTTTTTTATCATGGGCATGCCCTAAGGCAGAGGGAATGGGGGAAGGGAGGGGGATATGAGAATCGAACTTGGAAGCTTGGGAGTAGCACTCTAGTCCACTTACCAATGGACTCCCCCAAGGATTTTCAAACATAAAAATATAACAGATCAATAGTGTGAATATCCCAACATAAAATTATTGCCTGACAGCCCTTAAACCCTAATAATTGAGATGCTTTATGTCACCTCAAGGTTTTGGATTCGAGTAGGAATGGCAATTGGATCCAAATCCATCAGATATGCATCGAACCCGATCCATTTGTGATGGATTTGGATGTGAAAATATGTTTTAAATGGATTTGGATTTAGATGTTGATAAATGGGGGTTGGGTCGGGCTGGATTTAGATGGCATCAAATCCAACCCAAACCTGACCCGAAATTATATTTAGTGTATAATAATTATTGGTTAAGAGTTTTTTGAATGATTGTTTAATATTATATTACAATAATTATAGATATTAAATGAAAAAAAAGAAGAAAAAGACGTAATGGCTAATTCGAATATTGACTTTTACGATACAATTATTATATATATTAATAATAGAATTATAATATTATGATTTTTTCTAGGATTTAAGTGGGTTATAGATTTTGGGTCAAGTATCCGATGAATTTGGATTTGGGTTGAATTTTTATAAAATAAATGAGTTTTTTCTGGATTCGAGTTGGGTCGGGTTTTCTCTGGGTTAGATCTGGATGGAGGCAAACCCGACCAATATCTGACCCATTGTCATTCCTAGGCTCGAGGCACCTTTCCCTCCTCGTTTACCCCCTGTTTGACAACGAGGTAAAGAGAGGTAGAGGAGGGTAATTTTTTTACCCCTGTTTGGCAAATGCTCTTGAAGGGATAAAGGGAGGTAAGGCAAATTTTTAAAAAATATTGGACAATTTTACCCTTATGTTCACTATGTTTCTCTTTACCTTTTACTCTTTACCCAATTGTCAAATAAAGGTAACTAATGTGCCTCATTTTTACATACTCTATTTCTCATTTTTAAGACATATTTGGCTTTTACATGTGTATTTTGTTGTAATATAGGCACATTTATGTTTGGAATGCATCGGAGCAAACAAACGTTAAAAAGTGGCAAAATCAAGCATAACTTAGGCATACTTGAAGACTACTATGAGAAACCCGACCACATGTGCAAAAGAAGGACTCATCGTGTTGCAATTCAATAAACCAAATACATCTCGTAGCATTTCGGGGTTCAATCGACCTATCGGCACGGAAAATCAACTGATCAGCAACCCATAGTAGGACGGATCCTACCGTGGGCCAGCCGATCGATTGGCTGAAACTATCAATCGATCGATTGACACGGTACCTACAGCGCGACCCCTAGGTCATGCCATAGGTATAAATAAAGAGGGGGAGACCTTAATTTTGCATCTTTTCGCACATCTCCTCTCCTCATCTCCTTCTCGAAGCCGCTACGAGATTTAAGGAATTCTCAAACTTCAAAGTGCAGGTGGTCGGAGTGCTGGGAGGAACAAAGCTCGGATCAACATCAAAACAAATAGAGGGAGTCTCTGTTTTCCTAGTTTTACTTCATTATTCCTTTCTTTCGAATTTAATAATGTGTAAAACTCCCATGGAAGATTATATGCTTTTAGTTTAGAGGTGAAGGACGAGTAGCTGTCCGTATCCCAGATTTATATATTACTTCGACAGTTTAGCTATGTTATATTCACATCCTGTGGGGAATTATTCATGATTGCTTGGTGTTTCTTTGTGTGTACTTATAGCGATGTCTAGATCTCCAACTTTTTAGCGATTCGTCTTGTCCTTGTAGCCTAGATCTTAACATAACATATTTTCATGCGTGGTTAGGATTGAGGTTGTACTCAACCCTGATCACAATCTTTTATACAAGTTAATATTGAATTAGGAGTGAAAAAGGAATTAAGTAGTGCTAATGAGATAACATATGCTACACTTAGGGTGATAAGATAGGTTATGCCTTTAGACTAGTTCGTTACCTAAGCCCTAATTTAATTATTAACCCAGGCTTAGAGTTTGTAACCTAAGCCGTTTAAATCATTGTCCTAAGTAAAATATAATGGCAGGATAAGAGTTAAGCTAACCTGAATTCATTATCTAAACTAACCTTAATAAAATTGACATTCTTTTTATTGTTTTAATTGCCTTAGCTGAGTTAATCACTTGACTCGACCAATGAAAACCCAATCAACTCACTCATTAATAACTGAATTCAACTTAACACCAATTCCTCATGGATACGACACCTGTATTTCCGACAAAGCTATGATGAACTCATACACTTGCGAATACATGGTTTTAAAACACTTTTAAAACTACATTAGTAACTCATTTACCTCTTTGAGCCGGTTCCAAAAATAATGTTAAAAAATAAAAAAGTAATGTTGGAAAAAAATATTTACTTTTCTACGGTCCACGTAGGCAAGCCGAGTCTTGAGGTATTGCGAGATATAAACCGCGTTCAAAAAATACGGTTGTATTTAAAGTAAACCGCATCAACGAAACGTGATTTTTCTGAAATAAAATCGCGTTAAGTAAACGCGGTTTAATAGAATAAAATCGCATTAAGGAAATGCGTTTACAACCAGTGTAACTGACCAAGCGCGGTTTCTACTATCTGTCATTGAACCCCGTTTCGGGAACGCGGTTTAATATCAGTGACTATTTGGCCCAGCTGGAAAAGTCCAAGTATCCTGTTTTCATACAATTGTCATGGTTTTAAGCTTATAAATATTAGACAATTTTATTGATGTCCTTTCCCAATTATAATATATCTACAACAACAATTAATACAAACAATTATGCAATATCAATATGGTAGTTTATAAGAATAAACTATCCCATATTCATGTCATGAAAAAAGAACATTTTCTATTCTAATAAAATATGTGTACAATATACAAGTATAACATTTATACTAAAATTACATAGATTTTATTGCCTGCGCCTCTCTCTCTCCCTCTGCGTCTGCCTCTATCTCTACCTCTATCCGTAACTCTACCTCTGCTCCTACCCATATCTTCATGTATTGGATGTTGTCGAGAAATATCTTCTTCAGGGATAACATTTTCTTCATGAATAAGACTTTCATCAATATTTTCAGAAGGCACATCCTGAAATTGTTGATAGTCCTCGTCGTATTGATCCCATATCCCTCTTGACGTGGCTTCAACAACATAAGTGGAAGTTGTATGGAATGAGGAAAAGTCATCATAAAAAAGCACTTGGAGCAGATGGGTCACTATAATACAACACAATGTATTTTTTAATAAGAAAAAATATTATTTCAAAAAAAGAAGTTAAAATTACCGTTTTTATTCACTCCTGTGAAGAAATACAATAGTGGTCAAATAACTCTGACAATGGTCACTTGAATGATCTCTGGTGTATGAACCAGAAGAAGGGCGGCGGATGATGACGTGACCGACAGTGGGTTAACGAGAAAGAGGGAGAGAGACGTTAAGCAGCGGGAGAGGGAGGGAAGTGTGAGTGAATGGGCTGAGGGAGGGTGGAGTTTTTAGATTTTTCATAAACCGCGTGCCAGGGATGAGGTTCACCCAGCAATAAAATATGTCCTATGTACGCAGTTTAATTAGGAAAATCGCGTCTCGATAATGCGGTTTTTTTGAAGTTTACACGCATGATTGTCATGTGATTTATGCGTGAAGAACTGCATCATAAAGACGCATTTAATATCTTATTATCCACGTTCCCCACTTAGTACACGTGGACTGTAGAAAAGTAAATATTTTTTTCTAGCATTATTTTTCTATTTTTTAACATTATTTTTCGAACCGGCTCCTCTTAATTTAATATATTCAAATAATGGTAAGATATTATGTTATCCTTTTTCTTTTTACCCAATAATCAAATAAGACATTAGTGACCTTACCGAATTAAAAAAAAAAAAAAAAACTCGACATACAATACAACTAATGTTTGTTGTCGTTTTTTCAAGTTTTAAAAAAAAGGAGAGATGAGCAGTAGAAGCAGCACAGGAACACCATCACCCGCCCACTCTCCTATGTCGACCTCCACCGCCAGCACCACCACCGCCGCCACGGCGGCGTTCCAAAGTGGTGGTCTTATCAACCCGGCTTTGGCTCTCGAGGACTTCCCCTTTCCCCCCGATGTCGTCACCCTTCTCGACCGTCAAGACGATGCCCTTCGCGGTATTCTCCCTTCTCTCTTTCCGAATTTATTCTTCAATTAGGGTTTCGCCTTGCTGATTCTGTACCACTCTTGGTCTTTGATTTGAAATTCTAGCACGTTTCTGGATTGTTCTATGTTGTTTTTTTGGAAATATTTATAGGGTTTAGGAGAACTGTAACTCCCATATCTTCCGTTGAGTCATGTTTCGGGATAAAACTGAGCTGGTTGCTTTGGACGTGAGCCAGACCCAATTGCCCCGAACGAGACTGAGTAGGTTCTTTAGGATGAGAGTGGGGCTCAAGCTCTCACTGAGAAGTCAACTGTTGGCACATTCAGTCCGGGCTTTCCTGCAAAACGAGCAAGGCCGTCAGAGGGACCTGCAGGGTGGACCGCGGGAGACCCCTCCGATGCCTAAGTCAGTAGAAGCAGTGATAATAATAAGTACGCGTAATGTAAATAACATGAAGTTAATAAGAGTTGACCTGTGGTGAGCTGGAGTCGGAAGGTTGGCGAGTAGGGAGTGAGGAGACTAGGAGAGCTAGGAGAGAGAGGGATGAGGGTTCTCGCGGAGGAATGGGGGAGGTGAGAGAGAGAGAAAGAGAGAGAGCGTGTGAGGGTGGTTGCAGACCATAACACCCAAATTCGCAGAGAGAAAAGGTAAGAGGAGAGCGAGAGACGAGGTAGTTTTGAAAGGAAGAGGGGTAAGAGGTACTTCCTACCTCGGAGGACTTAGGGAGAGAGTGGGTGAAGGATGTCCCGCCAACTTCTTAGTTTCCTTCAATGGTGATGGAGAATAAAGATGTTGGCGGTAGTGGGGAGAACAGTGGTGGCAGAGGTAGGTATCGGGACTTTCATTAGGTAAGTAGTCCTGGAGCCCTTCTTTCGTACTGAAGAGGAGTAGTAATGGCGCCAATGGGTTGTCTAGGGAGTCTGAGGGTGGAGGGTGAGTTGAGTGGGAGAGAATGTTGAATAGGATGGTTGGGGAGGAATTATGGATCCTTTAAGATGAAGAAGTCCTTCCGACTTGCCTTGAATGGGAGGAGAGGGCTGGTGTTTATAGGAGGAGCTAAGGCGGTGGTGGGTAGGGGTGAACAAAAATTGGTTCGGACTGGTGGACCGGACCGGACCGGTTATTTCGGTCAAGGACTGGACCGGACCGACCATATATCGGTCCGGTCTTTGGTCCTAGTACATGGGGTTAATCGGTCTTCGGTCCAGTCCGGTCCGGTCCAAGACCGGAAAACCCAAAGACCGGACCAAAGACCGATCAATATCTATTATGCATTAATATTTTAGGTAAATAATTTTAATATATAATGTATGTGTCTGAAAATACTAATTCTTAGAAAATTAAATATTTATTTTTTTTACTATTTAATACTTACATAAATATCCTCTGCAATTATCATTAAATTATATATATATTGTGTAAATTATACTATTATCGTTATTTTCTAATCTTTAACTTTCGTATGAAAAGGTTTTTCTTCTTATAATTGCACTTGTAAGATGAAACATCGGCTTTGATTGACGCGTGTGTCAAGCCATCAAATCAATTAATTTTTGTGGTTAAATCTAGGCCGTTTATTCGGCTTGAGGCATCTGAGTTGTTGATTTTTAGAGCTTATCCATTAGATCTCTTTTTTCCCATTTCATCTTCTTTTGCCCCTCGTTTCTTCTCTTTCTCTCATTTAGAAACCCTCAAACTAAACCTCATCCTTTGCTATATCTTACACCTCAATATTCACGGTTTCTCTCTTATCTCGGTTCGAATTTCACTAAAGGCGTTCAGGACCTCGATTATGTATCTCTCTTCTTCCATTTACAAAAATGGTAGATATAACTAAAGCTTCAGAAGTTCGTGACCAAGATGCTCAGGCTGAGCAACCTGGTGGTGAGATTGTTGTGTATACTCAACAAACCGGTGTGGGGGAAGGCGGTATTGTGAGTCTTCGTGAGGAGGCAACCCCTTCGGAACAACCTATTGGGGAAAGGGCCGTTTCTGAGCCCGCTTCTCAGCGTCTACCCGTAGCACATTGGAGGGAGGAACAAGCAGGGCTTGCTGAGGAATTTCCTGAGGCTTTTAAGGCTCGTCCTCTCCATTCTTTTGTATCCAAACGGCGGGCGAAGGAGGAGTAATGATGCTGCGCGCCAGGTATTTTTTTTTCCCGGGGACTTCGAGATTTGGGGTCTTAAGGAGGACGAATGTCCTTTGTTTTCGCCATCGGGTTTCTTCTCGGTTAGTGTTGATGCTCTTGATGTTAGTTTTTGGTTTTCTATCCCTCATTTTGTTTCAAACGTTTTGTTGTTGTATAGCGTTTGTCCTTGTCAAGTAACGCCAAACGCGTATAGGAATATATTTGGCTTTTTGTTGGGCTATTTTGTTAATGGGTTTCAGCCAACCCATAAGATTTTTGATATTTTATTTCAAGCGAAGCAAATTAACAGCGGTACACCTTTTGAGCATCGAGGGGGAGCTACTTTTGTTGAAAGTGAGGCTGTTAGAATCGGGATTCTAATAAGGATCGTTAGGGGGTTCATAGAATCGGAATCGTAGGATCGAATTAAAAATCATAATATTCTACTTTTAGTGCATAAAATCAATCCGGAGCCTTCACCCACCGGCTTAACCATTTTGGAAAAGTTGGTTCGTTGACATGATATCAGAATCTTGATGCCCAAAAGGTCACTAGTTCGAATCCTAATAACCCTAATTTCAATATTAACTTAACTTAAGTACAAGGTATGAGGTGAGCTTGTGCAATAGTCACACTCAAGCCCAATGAGCATTTGCATGAGAGGCATATTAGAGCATAAAGTCAATGTTGGGCTTTCACCCATCAGCTTAAGATTTTAGGGAAAGTTGGTTTTTTGACATCTACTACATGTATGTTATAAATATTTTCGATATTAAAATTAGTTGCATAATTCACAAAGTATTGTACAAGGCCTCTACTTACAAGGGTATGTATAATTAAGAAATGTAATCAAACATGACAATACGCTATAATATAACATAAATGTTGCTAATCAAACTTTATAAGGTTATACCTTAAAACTAAGCTTAATTTAAGTTTAATGAGAATATATATAAACATTTAATTTAACTTTCATTTACCTCAGGGTAAGAAAGTTAAATTAAATGTTTATAATATATATGCTTGAAATTTTTACTTTTGAACTTCTTATGTATGCATGGTAGGATCGAGATGGATCGGTAGAATCGTAAAATCGTATTATGATCCTATCCGTTAGTTTTGTTTAATATCAATGGATCGTAAAATTCTACAAAATTAAGAGTCTACTTAGGATCCGGATCGATTGACCATTGTGGGATTGTAGAATTGTAAGATTCTAAGATTCAGATCGGGAGTTTAATAACCATGGTTAAAAGTAACCCTTCTAATTTGAAAAATTGGTTGGGTAAATTTATTTGGGTCAAGCCCCCAACTCGCCCCGGTTATCCATTATGTTGGCGGAGCGTTAATAAAGTGACCCATCTTGAGTTGGAGAGCTTGACTCCAGCTGAACGTAAAGTATATGATTACTTTACTAGGAAGTTTGATGGGGACAAGTTCTTGGCAACTCGGGAACTGTTGGAGTAGGAAGTTGTTCTCGCCAAGGTAGGGTTCAGTAGAAGACCATATCTGGGTATGTGTTCCGCCAAACTTAATGTTGCTTTATTCGGTTTCTACTATGAGGGGCGAATGCTTACTTTATTTCTATTTCAGCTGAGAAGCTCCAAGCGTTGAACATACGAGATTTTTTATCTCTTCCTATTGGGACGAGGGGAAAGAGGAGGCATGCAATGGCGGAAAAACCCAAGTCAAGTAAGAGGCCAGCGTGCCAAGCTCCTGTTGAGAAGGCGCCTCCACGAATTCGTCATCGCTTGGCGAGTCAGGAAGCTTCTTCCCTTGGCGAAGAGACTGCTGCTGGAATAGAGGTGGATGAGGAAGGGTGCAGCATCCCCTTGGCTACTACAACGCAAACCCCTTTTGATGAGTCTCCGGAGAGAGTTGTTGTTTCTGACTTACGTAGTGGGCGAGTGGAAATGAGGGATCCTACTACCCCCACGCCATCTATGGCAAGGAAAAATCCGGAACATGTGACTCGCCTTTTGAATGAGTTTGTTCTTGCTGGCGAATCAAGAATGGCGGCAGACGTCCCTTTGGAGGAGATGGCGGCACGAGTGTTACAGGTAGAGATGTTTAGTTATTTTTGCACTTCCTCAGCTGATTGGCATCTTACCTATTAATAATTTTGTATTGTAGGGAGTGGGAATGATTGGGTCACTTTGGGCGAAATTCCAAGAGAAAGATTCGCAGGCCCGATGCCTTTGAGGAGAGAATGCTTCTCTTTTGACTTCGCTAAAGACCTACAGGATTAGAATGAGCGTAAGTCCAAGGCGCTTGAAGAACTTCGCCAAAGGGTTGGCGTGCTTGAGGAGTCCTTGGTGGAGAAGGACCGTGCTGCCTAAGAATCTAGGAATAAGTTTGAAAGCTTTCTCGCCACCTTGCCTGCTCGGTTGGCGGCTGTTAGGGAGGAGACAATGGAAAACTACTTTGCCAACTCGGATTATTTTGAGCTGACGAGTCAAATGTTCTGGGCTGGGGTAGATAAGACGTTGTCTAAGTTTAAAGAGAAGATCTCGACTGTTGCTCCTCAGCTTGATGCCACCCAGCTTCGAAGGTTGGTTGAGGAGATAAACAAGGAACTTGAAGACGAAGGGGAAAGCGGTTCAAGCTCGCCATGGGTTTGAAGCATTTTCTTTAGTTAGGAATTTTTGTTAACCATTTGGTTTATTTTTGCTACCAATGCATAGTAATTGACTCTCTTTTTGTTATACATGCTTAACGTAAATTGAATACTTCTTTGTCTATGATGAATGTTACCTTACTAATGAGTTGCATATGTGGATAGCAAGGGGGTTCTTAGCTATATGTTTGGAAGATAAAATCAAGAAGTTCTTGGTACATTATGCCAAGAAGAAGCTTACCTTGATAGTTGTTGAGAAGCACCCTTGTGTAGAGCATGTTGGTATGGCGTATGATGTTTATTGGTGAGCATAATTCTGAGACAGAAAGGAATGATTAATGTTGTTGGTAAGTTGGCGGGTAGTGTTTGCAATATATAGCACAAGTAATTAACCCGCAAATGATGTCTATACACTTGAGTTGGCGTGATGAAGATGTATCATAACAATTTAAACGCTATAATCAACTAAGTGTCAGGCAGAGTTAATCAATGGCGAGCTGTGTTCGCTAAGATGTATATCGCTGAGTAATAACTACTACGAATTGATGCTAGGCACCATTGAATCCCTTGTAATATCTTGGTGAGCAAAGGATTGGGAAACACTTCCTTTTCAGTGAAGTGCTGCACAGGTTAACTTGTCCTTTTAGCCTTATTTGTGAAGTTATTGACTTTCGGCTATGAGGAAGTTGTATGTAAATGTTTATATCCACCATTGTATGCGTTGCTAAGGTGTTATTGGTCTTGTAAGGATGATATCCTCTTGTTTTGGCGCCATGAAGCTGTCAATCTTAGCCTTTTGGTGGTATTTGCAAGTTGCTAATTTTTCAAACCCTAGCTCTAGTTGCCAACTGGGTTGGGGTGTACCGTGAATTAGTAAACCGTTAGCCTCTAGTCCCAGCCGTTAACGGGGTTGGGGCGTATTGAATAGATGAATAGCCAGCCCCCACTCCTCAACTGTGAGCTGAGGTGGAGTATACTGTGAGTAGACACTCGTTCGATGAGTAGAGAGTGGTGAGTAGCGTAATCCCATACCATAATCCAATTCCAAAACCAATTAACAAACGGTGAGTAGCGTATTGAGTAGTATCAACGTTGACATATGATGAGTAGCGTATATGAGTATAGCAACAACAACAACAACAACAACATTCCCAGTGCCTTAAGGACTCCCGCTTGTGCAGGGTCTGGAGGGATAGGATGTATGCAGCCTTATCCCGAGACTGTTTCCGAGGACCCCCAACCTAATAATAGATATTTAATAGTTATTAAGTGCCTGAATACCTATCATGTGAGGAGCATGCATGGAGCATGTAAGGCATAGGAATTATTCAAAGCATATATGTAAGCAAGCATGTAATCATAAAGCAAAATAGGCAAAATAATCATGTAAGCATTTAAGCATGTATGCATGGGGGCATGGCAGCCAGAGCAAACAAGCATGCAGGTACGCAAGCATGTAGGGGAAACATCGTACATGTGACGCCATGCAAATATTTAGAGATAATAGAGTGTCTATAGAGTATGGGGAGAGAGGGGGAGAGAGATAGGGAGAATGTAGAGAAAGAGAGCAGGAGAGAGCGACAAAGATAGAGAGAGAGAGAATGGAGTGTAGGGTGCAGAGTGTAGCAAATATCAGCGGCGATTAACGGTGCACCCCAAGGTAACAGGTCCTGGGGGCACTAAGCGACCAATGTACGCCCGAACTGCTTATCTACAAATGAGCAAACAAGCGTATATGAGTAGAATCATCAATCGTCATTGATGAATAGCGAGTCCTAAAGGTGCTAAGAGGTGACTTATAGGATTTGAATGAGTAGAGAGCTAGGTGAAATTCCCTTTGGGAGTATTGATTCTGCCCATAGGAATCATTTTGAGCGGGCTTATGTTAGTGGGTATTGGTGGACATTCCTAGATGGCGTATTGAAGCTATCTACAAGAATGAATTGTGCAATGGGTTGACAAGGGACCATGAAACGGCGGCACTGTCCTTTGTACAAAGTTCTGAACTTTAAGCTTGAGGGTGGAAGCCTACTGTTAAGTTTGATTGGCAAAAGCTCTCTGTTGAGCCTGTTAATGATAGTCACCTACCCACTTTCTTGGCGGTGACATGTTGACTGATGTGTCCCACACCAAACTCATTGGCAGTAGTATTGAGACTAGCTTGTTAACGGTAACGACTAGCCAAGCTTGTTGGCGGTGGTATCTGGACAAGTTGTTGGTAGTATGTCTTATTATTGAGCCCTCCGCCAAATTTATGGGCTATGTTTGGTGGCTCATTCGATTGGCAACGATGCGCATATTGGCTTGACTTGTTGACGATGGATTTCGATTCGGTTATTTAGTGGTGACCTTTTATCGAACCGAATTGCGGTGACACTGCCAATACAATTGGCAACAATTTGTGTGTTAGTGAATCGTTAACCAAGTTTGCTGGTAGCCTTGGTTAGTTAGTAGTAGGGCTCTTGCAAGATTTCCTAGTAGTAATGCTTTTTGATGAGTCCTTCTGGCGGCTTACTAGCGGCAGCTCTTAGACGAACTCGTTGATTGATTGAGTGGTGGTAAACCAAGCTTATGGGCGAACCCCTGCCAAATTTGTTGGCAGCAGCCAATAGTTAAGTCTGATTGGAAGTTCTCTAACAAGTTTATTGATAACAATCACCCACCAACATTCTTGGTGATGACATGCTTACTGATGAACCCCACCCCAAACTTGTTGGCGATTATGAGGTTGCTGATGGTAACATCTCACCAAGCTTGTTGGCGGTAGTCCCCAGCTGTGTTGGTTGGCGGTACTATACTCGGTGAGACTCACGCCAAACTTGTTGGTGGCATTTCATGGTTTAGTTAAACTTGTTGATTGGCGGTAATTGCTCGCCAAATATAGACTTTAGTGTATTTTGCTCAATTTTTTGGCCTTAGTGGACCAATTTTGCAAGCTTTGTCTTTATGAAGTGTGAAAAAGCACTTTTAGATATCTCGAGTGGCTAAAATTACTAAAGAAAGGAAATTGATTCTTGGCGCCTCAAGGCTTCATGCCTATGGAGTAGATGCGTTGAGCCCAAAAGATAAATTGACGCTTAAAATCGAATTTTTCATGCCCAGCCCCCAGCCGTTGACTGGGTTGGCATTACCTTAAATTACCGAGCCATTAGTCCCAGCCCCCAGCTTGGCAGAAGGCATGGGTGTTTTGTAGAAGACACTGGGCCAAACGCTAGCAAGCTATCCTTCCCACAGACGGCGCCACTTGTTGTGGGATAAAACTGAGCTGGTTGCTTTGGACGTGAGCCAGGCCCAATTGCCCCGAACAAGACTGAGTAGGTTCTGTAGGATGAGAGCTGGACTCAAGCTCTCGCTGAGAAGTCAACTGCTGGCGCGTTCAGTTTGGGCTTTCTTGCAAAACGAGCAAGGCCGTCAGAGGGACCCGCTGGGTGGACCGCGGGAGACCCCTTCCGATGCCTAAGTCAGTAGAAGCAGTGATAATAATAAGTAACATGAAGTTAATAAGAGTTAACCTGTGGTGAGCTGGAGTCGGAAGGTTGGCGAGTAAGGAGTGAGGAGAATAGGAGAGCTAGGAGAGAGAGGGATGAGGGGTTTGGGGAGGGATAGGGGAGGCGAGAGAGAGAGAAAGAGAGAACACCCAAATTCGCAGAGAGAAAATGTAAGAGGAGAGCGAGAGACGAGGGAGTCTTGAAAGGAAGAGGGGAAAGAGGTACCTCCTACCTCGGAGGACTTGGGGAGAGAGTGGGTGAAGGATGTCCTGCCAACTTCTTAGCTTCCTTCAATGGTGATGGAGAATAAAGATGTTGGCGGTAGTGCGGAGAACAGTGGTGGCAGAGGTAGGTACCGGGACTTCCATTGGGTAAGTAGTCTTGGAGCCCTTCTTTCGTAGTGAAGAGGAGTATTAGTAATGGCGCCAATGGGTTGCCTAGGGAGTCTGAGGGT
The DNA here is from genome assembly GCA_018398585.1 of Simmondsia chinensis. Classification (NCBI taxonomy): domain Eukaryota; kingdom Viridiplantae; phylum Streptophyta; class Magnoliopsida; order Caryophyllales; family Simmondsiaceae; genus Simmondsia; species Simmondsia chinensis. The sequence goes on from JAGTTD010000001.1 coordinate 39,907,700, forward strand.
GGAGGGTGAGTTGAGTGGGAGAGAATGTTGAGAAGGATGGTTGTGGAGGAATTATGGATCCTCTAAGATGAAAAAGTCCTTCCGACTTGCCTTGAATGGGAGGAGAGGGCTGGTATTTATAGGAGGAGGTAAGGCGGTGGTGGGTTGGCGGTAGCCGTGATCATGGGGCTGCTTAGCGTGGGAGGTAAAGGTGGAAGCAAGGAGTGCCATTGGTGGGTAGGGTTGGCGGTAGTATGCCTTGCAGTGAGGGGATGGTGTCGCTGTTGGGGAGAGTATCTCGTGATGGATGTGCCGCCATGCATGTGCCGTGAGTGATATACTGCCAAGCATGAGGCTGGACGCGGTGAGCAAGGTGTTGGCGGTGTGAGGAGTGCTGTCAAGATTAGGCCGCCATGGCCTTGCATATGGTGTTTGCTGTTGAGGCTGGACAGGTGCCGCCAAGGTCATGCCGCCAGGTCCTATGCTGCCAAGGACTTGCTTGCTTATTTTCCCAAACAAGTCATTTACACCATTGCTTCCTTATCTTTTTAAATTTGTTCAAATTGATCTCTCTTCTTTTATTTTGTTCAAATTATTATTATTATTATTATTATTATTTTTTGTCTTTTTAACCTTGTTTGAATTAATCCATCATCTTTTTTTTTTTACTCAAAATGGTTCATAGTGTTTTATTTCATGACAAAATTAGTGCCTTATTTTTTTAATTTTTATCTAATTTTAGTCATCTTGTAGGAGTCTAATTTTGTCATAAAATAAAATGTTAAGGACTATTTTAAATAAAAGAAAAAACGAAAGACTAATTTGAATAAAGTTACAAGATAAGGGACCATTTGGAAGAAATTTAGAAACTTGAACCCATTTTCTGGAACTAATTACTTTTAAGGGTTATTAATGCCATAACCATTCCTATTTTGACCACATTGCTACAATTAAAATAGTATAGTACCACAATTAAAACTAGGGAATTTATTACTTAGGTATTGTGAGGTTCAAAGATTTATACGTTTTAATATATACAATGACATACCTTGAGGTTTAAATATTTGATCACTCAGGTACCTCTATGTTTCAGAACTCTATTAGTTAGGTACCCTTTAATTTGGAACATAATTATAACAATGTATCGACATCCTCTGTCATAATGTTAAGATTTTTTGTCTTAAAATGCGAACATCATACATTATCTCACTAATATATAGATATCTTCGTCGTAATTCAATATTTTTTCGTAATATACTAGAATTTCAATGAAAACCTTAATATAATTCTTATATATTATTGTAATCATGTACCACATCAACATTTTATGGTGAAAATTGATCGAATTTGGACAAAAATTCATCATGTTCCAGCACAGGGTACCTATGTGGTAAAATTTTGAAAATTTAAGGCACCTCATTATGCATATTGAAATGTTAGGGTACCTAGATTATTAATGCCCAAATCTTAAGTACCTAAGTTATAAATTCCCTTAAAAATAGAGATACTAAATTGCTGTACTAGTGAGAAATAACCTACTTTTGAATTTCTTTATTGCATATTTGTGAGAAATGCTGGGTCATTTTTAAACATGCAGAGAAGATGTCATCTGTTCATAAAATAGCATTGAGAACTGGAACTGCTGTTGTGCTTGCAGTGTTGAAATCTGACTTGATGGATGCTCTTAATAAAGAGGTTAAATCATTGGATAAGGACAGTTGGATGTTTGAGGGGCCTCGCTCTCGAATCAATCTCATTTCCAAGCCAGGTCATTCTCGGTTACTCTCTTTTTGTAACCCTCCTTTGTATGGTCAGCAGCTCTGTATGTTACTTATAATCTACATGTTCCCCGATTCCTTTTCTCAATCTCTCCCCCAACCTTTGTTGTTCAGTGTGATTATGTTATGAGATGAGTTGCATATGATGCTGAGTGTGATCGCGTAGGGCATTTCCTCCTTTTCAATTTTGAATATAAAATGCCGAGCCTATTCACAAATCTTATATAGGAACTATTGTATGTTAGTTGTGCTGTCTGCTGTCCTACCCAGAAGGGATGCGTCATGATACTTTGAATCTTTTGCTCGTTGTGGTGCCTTTTACAGATGTGCTTTTTCTATTTTTCTTTTTACCCCCCCTTCTGGGGTGGGGTTGGGGGGAGAAAGGACTGTTTGATGGTGATTCCATATGACTTTTGATATCTTATATGTATTTTTCCTTATAGGAAACAAAATTATATTAAGAGAAAGAATGTACAGTATATTGAAGACAATATACTCTCATTGATCAAACTCTCTGCAATGTATATGAGCCGATTTGGTTTGTGTAAATAGGTATTCTAGCTCTTTAATGTTTTCTTGGAGTTCATACAGATTACCATGTGATTATCTCATTTCAAAGTACTCCAGACCATCATCTTGGTGCTTGTCATTTTGATGATAAGCCTTTTATTAATTTCCTTATTAGATCTAGAGTAGTAGTCTAGTTTTGTGAACCTTCAAAAATGTGCTGATGTGATCATGATCTCAAGTATTTGATATCATCCCACTAGATTGGCACCCATATTTCCAACGCCAATGTTATTTGTAGTGTCTAGCTACATTACTGGTGAAGGCGGTGGGGGTTTGTATACTTGCATTATCAACAAGAATGATCTGACTCTAGTATGGTGTATTGGTTTTTCTGTGTCATTTTTCGCCTCTTTCATCCTTTGTTGTGCAGATCGAGACTATTCTGTCCATTTCAAAGCACTTGTCTTATGAGGCCTTTTCTATTCTGCCTTCCATTTGAGCTACTGGTATCATAATAATGATTTACTTATACATTGTTAGAGGGATAAGTCTCTTTCGTTTTTCAAGATTATTATATCAGATACATCTATTTTCATTGATGTAATATCAGTTATCTTTGTTTGCACCTTTATAATAATATTATCCATCCGATTGGAAGAGGTATTCCAAAAACTAGGTGTGTTAGATGTATTTCTGAATCTAAGTTAATAAAACACGAGATTTTGTTAAGTCGCTCTTCTTGATTGGACAATGGCAGATTGTTTTTTTTAGGAGTAATTTTCTGATCATTTCAAAGTTAGTCTTAGGTGGCTGGGTGCAAAGAACTAAATATTATGTTAAGGATTTTGAGCTGACCATTATATAATTAGTCGTTTCGCAACTGTACTTTTTAACAGCCTCTATAATGCATGCTTATTGTATTTGATTTATTTAAAGATACTTTTAAATTTGTTTACATGTTAAAATCTATCAAACAAAGCATTGAAGTTAATGATTATATATAACTTTTCATTCAAATTTTTGTAATAGAAATCTTAGAAGCCCTTATTTACCCTAACAAATCCCAACGCTGGTGCAATAATTCGTTATGCAGCTTCTGCCACAACCTGCTTATGCAACAACACGTGTGCCTGAAGTTGGATGCAGGAGGGAAATTATATGAAACTTAATTTCAGGTTAGGATTCAGAAGAATTTAGAATTTTCTGTAAGTTTAGGGCTGCAGATTAAGATTTTGGGGGATGCTTGTGGAGCCACTTGACAAATAATGACGAGTAAAAATGAATTTTTGGTGGGTTTCTCAAGTCTGGTCGTAAGTATATGAAAATTAGTGTTGATGAAACTAGATCGGCTTAGCTGGTTTGAACAATTTGTCTGGGAGCCAGATGAGTCACTCATCTGAATTGGCTCATCAATTACCATTCTGACCCGGCCACCTGGAGAAACAGCTGAATCACATGGCAGTCCTGCCCATGGGTTACTTGTAAGTTCACTGACCAGAAGGAAAAACACGGGTAATATACTTCTGATTGGAAAAGGAGCACACCTAGTGACTTGAACTCAAGATCTCCTTTATGAACATGAAACAACTTGTCTTTCTTTGCAATCATAACTTGTGCTATCTTAGTCCATTTACTTGCGGTGTTTTGTTGCAACAACTAACAAATTGTGACGTTGTTGACTTGATTCGACCAACAAAGAATATCACATGTGTGACTTTAGTAAATCCCATATTGGAGTTGAGAGAAAGAAGAGAGCAACATTATGAGCTTCATGGAATGCTTCACCTAAATGTCGATTGGTTTTAGCAATAGCAACAACACATATGCCAACTTTGTGGATTGAGCATAAAGCGTGGTGAAATTTCAGAAGTTGAATGCTTGTCAACTGATTTGAACACTGGGCCAGGAACTGGATAGTGGCGTAAGGGGGGGTTATTTTCCTAAGATTTCTTAGAAATTGGTTGAGCTTTTGGTAGCAAAACGAAATAATTAGGTCAAAGTTGCTACTACTTCGATTGAAGGTGTTCAATTGGCTGTTAGGCTTATATAGTAACTGTGAATGGTTCCAACCTGTAGTGAGGTGGAGACTCTCCATGATTTCCTCATATCTTATTAGTTGGATGGGTACATGGGACAGCAAAGGCTTCAGGATGAACTTTACTGGCTTTAGCATTGTAATTACCTGTTTTTGTGCTTTTTCCGAAGTGGTAAGTATGGGTATCTGGGGGTCGTGTCTTCAAAGTAATAGAGAACTTGATCGGGATGTCTCAGAAAAAATTCAAGCAGAGGTCTGATAAAATGGAGAAGTGCTACTCAAGTTCTCTGTGGTCATAAAATCTTGTAGAAACTGAAGAGGAAATCCTACCTGATGGCAATCAGACTTCATATGCTTTATGGTTGTGAATGTTGAGCTAAAGACGGTTGAGGATGCTTTATGGATGGTGGGCGTTCAAGAAAAGATTTGAGTGTCAAATGCATGCATTCAAGATAAAGCATATGAAGTGATTTATGATAAAGCGCATTGGCCAAATATTGCCTGTTGTTATTATGATTACGTTCAAAAAGGTGAAAATACTTATATAACCAGTAAGATGTATATTCAAAAGACTACCAGAGGAGATGCAACGAGAAGCTGATGGTAAGGGGATGAACATGCTAGCTATTGTTGAGGAGAATTTTATGGCGAGCAGCATTCAAAATTCAAAAGAAATATTTTGATGGTCATGATGTTGATCTATTTGAGCAATTTCTAGTCTTAAAGCCAATCTAGCTAAGTTAAGCATCTTGATTGTCAAAAAAATATGTCAAAAATATTTAAAAAGGGTAATATGTTTGATAGAAGGAAGGGAAATTATCACTTTCATACCCCGAGGTTTGACAATTTATTACATAGGTACCTCAATGTTTCAATATATACAATGAAATACTCCAAAGTTTTATCACTTATAAACCCTAAAATTTTAAAGTTTTATCGATTGTGTACCCCTTTGTCAAGATTCAATAGGTCTTCGTTGGAAAATATGATAATATATTAGTGTATTCATTAGAATTTAATGATCTTTTACCCAAAAAGTGCTAACATGACATGTGATTTTGGCAATATTTAGGTAGTTTGCATCAAAATTCAATGAATTTTTATCGTAAATTGTTGAATTTTTGCTGAAATCATTGGCATGACTTATATATATTATCGTAATTAAGTATTACAAGAACAGTTTTTGCATAAAATTGGTCAGAAGCTTACAAAAATTTATCAAATTCCGACATAGAATGCATATTTAATAAAATATTCAAAGCTCAAGGTATCTTATTGTATATATTGAAATGTCAGGGTTTTTAGGTCATAAATGCTAAAAGCTCAGGGTACCTAACTGGTAAAAAAGAAGGTATAAAAAAGTTAACTACGTAGAGCAGCATTTTCTGGCGAAAGAACAAGGAAGTCAAAATGTTTTAAAAAAAAAGAATTAGAAAAGCATTATGAAGCGTCAAAGCATGTTCTTTCTTTAGACAGCTCCCAATGGCCTTTGAACATATTTTTTTCAACGAACATATGTTTGTGGGTATAGTGTCATTAAACAAGGGTATCGTGAATGTTAAGTAATGGGTCACAACAATCATGTTGGACTTTTAGGAATTATAAGTTACTTCCAAGCCTTTACTCTTATTTGAGTTACACTTTGCGCTTCTTCTGTGTTCATGGATCAAGTTTCATACATTTGAGTTTTCTTATGCAGGAGCATGCTTGCACATTAGCTTACATCCACAGCCACATTGTTGTTCATTTTTTCTAGTTCATCATATTGTTCCTTAGATTACACTTCCTACATAATCTGTACCTCTTAAAACTTGTTGGTTATGTGAAATCCAAATTCAGGTGGGTCTTTCACTGTGAAAAGCAGCCAAAATTCAAAAGGATTGAACTTGGCACTTCCCAGATGAGTCCTTAAGTTGTCCTTCGAGACACAACAAGGTGTGTTTTCAAGCTTACTATTAGTTTGAATAGAATGCTTCTGTTCATGTGCTTACATTCTGAAGGGCAAAAGTGCTTACGAGGACTCTACACACAATAAGGTCAACATATTTTGAAAAAGGAACAAGAAACACGACTTGTTTTGGTTAGGAGTCAAGTAAATTAGTTGAATAGGATGCCTGCTTGTTTTTCTCCCCTTAAACCATGTTCTAATTTTCATGTATATAGTAAACATTTTACCCTTGTAAGATAATTTTTTCCTGCTTTCTCATGATTTTCATAGAAAACTTGGGGGTGGGGGGGAACCAGAAAGTATTTGGAGATTTTGGAAATATATAAGAACTACTTTCTTATTTATAAAGGAAAACTTGGAAAATAAAAGACATGTTTCCGATTTTTCTAGAGAAGTTGATTTGTAAAAAAAAAAAAAATTTTAAAATTTGGGTCTTAAAGAAACCCACTCCTCAAATTCCTTGGAACCTAAATTTATGCAATTTTATATAGTCAACTATTTGATTGCCTAACCAATAAAAGAACAAATTGAAAATTTTAGATGAGCATTGAATTCTCTTAAAACATTTCTAAGCATTGAAAAAAAGAAAAAAATAAATATCAACAATGAATTAAAATAGTTCCAACTTGACAATACATGAGTAATATCCTTTTTGAAATGTAAATAGCCTCCGTGCATTGCAAGGAATAAGACTAGTGAAATATATTAGCAAGTATTATCTTATTACTAGAAGGGGATGACAAGGGTTCTTAACCCATCCAATCGCTACAAGAGAACCTGATTAAAGACATTTCTTGAGTTGTAAGTATAGCAATTTTCTTAAGATAAATTAAAATTGTCGAGGGAATTACAATATTTCCAATGTTCTCTCTTGTAAAGATTTCCTTCACATGGTTGTCAAAACCTCCCTTTTGAAGAATCACCCATGTTCAATCATCGTGACATGTTCTCCCATCCATCTTAAGTCGTTCACAGCATCCTCTACTAAGGGTTCGAGAAGTGTCGCCCTTAAACACATAGTTGAATACCTGTTTCCCACAAGTCGGTGTTATTTCCTCTATACATTTTTGTATATGACTCGGGTCTATGTCATCTGTTGGTGTAGGTGGAATGATACCGTTTGATCTTACAAGTCTGGATGGCGCAAGGAGTATGGCAAATGCCATAGCTAGGTGAATGGTAAGGGATGCCTTGGTCTCCATGATCCTTATGCTCCTTTTATTTTCTCCTCTTTTGTATTGTATGTATAAAAGAAAGATTGAATTATTGATAGTCCACCCATTTGTTCAAACAATTTATATAAGCAACATTCTTAGTGCCCCAAGGGCTCCCATCTAAGTAGGGTCGGGGGGTGGATGTACGCAACCTTCCCGCTTCAGGGTTCTACCCTAAAGGAAGGCTGTTTCAAAGAACCCCCCAACCTGAGGGGTGCAACACAAGGGCTTCTCGGGAGGTCACTCATCTTGGTACTACTCTTGCCTAAGCACGCTTAACTTCGGAGTTCTAATGGGATTTGGTGCTTGCATGTTGGTACCCTCTTAGGTTTTTCAAACAATTTATATACAATTACTAAATGGTCATTCCAGGAAAAAAGTAACCGAGTCTCAATAAATTAGACATACTTTAATTATATTAAAAGAAAACTCAATGTTCATATAAAAGGTATACCTTAATCTGAGTTTCATAACTGGTGTTCATAGGCACTCATTAATAAAGGATATTTCTTTAGGAGCAAGCTATAGTACTTCAAAAGTATACTCATTTATGTATCTAATATATATACACATTGTTGGGTACTACAAATAAGCTTTTTAGACTCAGTTCATTAAGCATTTACCTTTCTTTAGTTAATACTAATTTTTCTTTTTTAAAAGTTTGCATATAAATGAATAGTTAAGACTGATCTCATAGTATATAACCTAGAATATAACAACAACAACAACAACAGTCCCAGTGCCTTGCGGCTCCCGCATAACGCGGGGTCTTTGGGGGGGGGGGGGGTGATATACGCAGCCTTACCCCTTCCGGCAAGAAAGGAGACTGTTTCCGGGGACCGCTAACCTGGAGTGGTTGAGTTCGTGCAGATAAACCATCAATTCATCAATCGTGCATAAGGAAGAAGAAGAGAAGAAAAAAAAAAAATGTAGGAAGGGAAGGAGAAGAAGGAGGAGAAGAAGAAGAGGAAGAAGATCGATGTCTAAACTAGCCTAAGAGTGTTACACTACAGGTTATGCTCGCCTACGGAACTTAGACCACCTGCCACTCTCCGCCCTACTCTACTCTGCTATCTCCGCTACTCTAATACTGGCCCTCCAATGTGTCATATCTAAGGCCATCTCCTCTCTTAGGTTTAGGTGGGTTAGGTCTTGACGAATCGTCTCCAGCCAGCTCTTCTTTGGTCTGCCCCTCCCTCTTCTGCTTATCGTTGTGTTGAGCTGTTCACACCGCCTGTCTGGGGCTGAAACCGGTCTTCTGCTGACATGTCCAAACCATCTTAGGCGTTGCTCCCTCAGTTTGTCTATCGAGGCTGCACCCAGCTTGCCTCGAATCACATCATTCTTAATCCTATCCTTTCTTGTGTGGCCACACATCCAGCGTAACATCCTCATCTCTGCCACCTTCATCCGCTGTGTTTGATTTTGTTTCATTAGTCGACACTCTGCCGCATATAGCATAGCCGATCTTACTACCGTCTTATAGTACTTTCCCTTTAACTTATCACACAGCACCCCGGATGCCATCCTCCACTTCTGCCAGCCTATTTTAATCCTGTTGCTGACATCCTCATCGACTTCACCATTCTGGTGTATCATGGATCCCAAATATTTGAAGTTCTCCTTGCTTGATATGGCTGGTGCTCCAATCTTAACCTCCTCGGTGCTGTCCGTGGTGGAGCGATCAAATTTTAATTCCATATACTCGGTCTTAAATCTGCTAATCCTTAGACCCCTCGATTCTAATGCACCTCTCCACAGCTCCAACTTCTCGTTTATGTCCGCACGGGACTCTCCTACCAGAATTATGTCGTCTGCAAAGAGCATGCACCAAGGTACCTCTCCTTGGATATGTTTAGTGAGCTCATCCATCACTAGAATGAACAGGAAGGGATTCAAGGCAGAACCCTGGTGAACCCCTACGGTGATAGGGAAAGTGTGTGTCTCCCCTTCTCCTGTTCGCACATTAGTATGTGCCTCCTCATACATGTCCCTAATGACCCGAATGTAAGGCATCAGGATGCCTATCCTTCCCAACACCCTCCACAGTACCTCTCTTGGCACTCTATCATATGCCTTCTCCAAATCGATGAAGACCATGTAGAGGTTCTTTTGTCTCTCCCTGTATTGTTCTATCGTCCGCCGTAAAAGATGAATAGCTTTTATTGTTGATCTCCCAGCTATGAACCCAAACTGGTTTTCGGTCACTTCCGTCTGTTGTCGTATTCTCTTTTCTATGACTCTCTCCCACAGTTTGAGGGTGTGACTCATCAATTTGATCCCTCGGTAATTGGTGCAGCTTTGGATATCACCCTTGTTCTTGTAGATTGGGACCAGTGTGCTCTTCCGCCATTCTTCCGGCATCTTGTTCCCCATCAAGATTTGGTTAAAGAGTTGTGCCAGCCAGCTACAACCCCTCTGTCCAAGGCATTTTCATGCCTCAATAGGTATCCCATCTGGGCCAACTGCTCTTCCCCTCCCCATATGTTTTAGGGCTTCCTTAATCTCCTCTGGGGTGATTTGCTCACAATAGCACTCGTTCTGATCCTCTTCCGTGGTCTGGAGCTCCCCTAAGTCTATCTCTGCACTTCCTCGGTTGTTGAACAGATCGTGGAAGTAGGCTTTCCACCTAGCTCTAATTTGATGCCCTTCCACTAGCACCTGCCCATCCTCTCCTTTAATGCATTTTACTTGCCCCAGGTCCCTCGTCTTCTTCTCCCTTGCTCTGGCTATCTTGTATATATCCCTGGCTCCGTCCTTGGTGTCTAGACTCTTGTAAAACTCTTCATATGCTCTTGATTTTGCCTCACTAACTGCTTTCTTCGCTTCTTTCTTGGCTTGCTGATATTCCTATCTCTTTTCCTCTTCTCTACTACGCTCCCACTCCTTGAACCGGTCTCGTTTCGCTTTAATCTTCTGTTGGACTTCTTCTCCCCACCACCATGACTCTCTGTAGGTGATTGTCCCACCTTTTGATTCTCCCAAAACTTCACGTGCCAAACTCCTGATTTTTTGGGCCAACTCATTCCACTTTCGGTTAATATCTCCCTCCTCTCTCCATTCGAGCTCTTCCTCCGCTCTTTCCTTATAGGCTCTAAGTTTTTCCCCTTTCAGGTCTCTCCAACGGGTACGTCTCTACACAAGGTTCCTGCTTCTTCTGACCCACTTCTTGACCTTTACATCCGCGCACACCGCCCGATGTTGTTTGGATAAATCCTCTACTCGAATGGCCTTGCAGTCCCTGCATTGTCTTTGTGCCCTCGTCCTTAGTAGTATGTAGTCGATCTGGGTCTTCGCCTCTCCGCTTTGATACGTGATGAGATGCTCGTCGCGCTTTTTAAAAAAGGTGTTGGCAATTGTTAACTCATAGATGACCGCGAAGTCCAGAAGGGATTTCCCCTCTGCATTCCTAGTTCCAAATCCGAAACCCCCATGGTGAGTCGCGTATCCATCCTCTTTCTTGTCAACATGCCCATTGAAGTCCCCACCAATCACCACTTGTTTCTCTTGTGGTATGATTTGCATCGTTCTGTCTAGGTCCTCCCATAATGCTACCTTCTCGTTCTCTGGTAGTCCAGTCTGTGATGCATAGGCACTGATCACGTTCATTATCTCCCCATCTACGATCATTTTGATGCCTATGATCCTATCCCCAGTTCTTGACACTTCGACTACTTTATCCTTAAGGCTGTTGTCGACTAGAATTCCTACACCATTCCTCCCTCTGGTTTTCCCTGAGTACCACAGTTTATGTCCTAGCATCTCCCTTGCCTTCGAGCCCTCCCATTTAGTTTCCTGTAGGCAAAGGATATTGATCCTTCATTTCATCATCATTTGGACTACCTCATTGCCCTTCTGTTTCAATGTCCCGATATTTAGTGACCCTATTCTTAGATTTCCCTCCCTCTTTGGCCTCTCTCTCCCCCTCCCCACCCCCTGTAAAGATGGCCTCACGTCTTGAGTTCCATGTCTAGTCACGTTCATACACTTGTATCACTAAAGATATGTACACTCTCAAGTCACGGTAAAAAAAAAAAAAAACAAATAAAAAAATAAAAAAAATAAAAAATTAATAATAATAATAATAAAAAATAAACAGCGTTTAAAGACACGTACTATTGCTGGAAGTTAAAATACGAGAAATCAAAGTAGAAGGATGGGGATTCAAACCTTGGGCCGACCGGTTTTTACCTACCTGGGCCGGTCGGCTGACCGTTTGGCCTGATGAAGATGGTGGTCGGTGGCGGCCTTGAGTGTTATGGAGGGTGCGAAAATCGGTGGGTGTGGTTCGAAAATGGGTGCAAAATTCGGTGCGAAAATCGGAGTCAGTGGTTTGAAAATGGGTGCCAAAATCTGTAGGTGTGGTTCGAAAATGGGTTATGGAGGGTGGTTTGAAAATCGGTGGTCTGAAAATCGGTTGTGGTGGTTCAAAAGGGGGTCGAGGTCTGGGTCGGGTCGGGTGAGGTCGAGGGCGAGGTCGGGGTCGGGGTCGGGGTCAAAGGCGAGGCCGAAGTGATGGTGGTGGGTACACTCGTCCGGCGGTGGTCGTCGCCGTCACAGTTACATCACCGGTGGGGGGGGTCGCGCCGGCGAGGTGGCCGACGGTGGGTGTCAGTACCCGTTGCAAAGCAGAGCAGAGAGAAAGAGAGCAGAGGAGAGAGAGAGAAAGACAATGATATGTAAGTTAATTCCATAAATTTATTTCTTTCATGATTTCACACAATGATATGATCCAAGGACAAAGAGCTTTCCTCGTTAAATGAAATCTTTAGCTCGAAGAAACACTTTTTTTTTTTTTTTTTTTTTTTAAAAGTAACATCTTCAACTCGAAGATATTTTTCCATTCTCAAAATATTTTTAGTAAACATATTTTAAAGCCTTTTTTTGTTTGCTTTGGGAAATCGATTTGTGGCATGGCGTAATATCTGGAGTTGAAGTTTAGCATATTTGAGGTTGAATTTTGATGGAAAGAGTATGAAGTCTGCTTCAGGCTCGTCTCGGTTGGCTTCATATTTTATTAATTATTTAAAAAAAAAAAAAAAAGTGTTGAAATCTATGATGTGATTGTTGCAAAGGAAAATGTTACTCTCTCTTGAGCGGGATTTAAGGTACTCTTATATGAAGGTAGATATAAATTCAAATAATTTTACATATTATATCATAAGGCTTGGTGTGTTAATTTTTTATTTTACAAACTTTATGAAATAAATTTTTAGTCCAAAATTATATGTATTTAATAAAATAATCTGAATGATATGATGGAGTATACAATTTGTTATTTGTTGGTGAACTCATTATCCCTTCGCTGTTTTCCTCATCTTGCATGTAAACTCTAATATTGTGACATTACTAATAAAGAAAAATTGGATTGCATGTCTATTTTACGTCTTTACACATTGTCGTTCGAACTATTTTATTAGATAGATACAACTTTTGGATTCAAATATAATTTCACAAGGTTTATGGAATGAAAAGCTAATATACCAAATTTTAGGGTGCTAATATGTAATTTACTTTTTATATTTTCTAGGTTGGAAGGTAATTTTCTTTTAACAAATCGAACCCTTTTTCCCCTAGATGTAATGTTACCCAAGCTTATACGTGAAAGTTCAATTATCAACTATTTGGAGTACTGTACGTACCTTTTTGTCTTAACATAATTTACTTTTTTATTGTGTGGATTTCGTTCCAAAGTTCTTCAAAATGTTTCGATGTCACTCATGTCAGACATATTGTCCAAATTCTTGTGGAAACGGTGACTTAATTTTTCTTATTTAGAAAGAAAATTTTTTGATGTGCAAAATTAAAATTTTAGTGTCAAAATATGTAGTATAAATCAGCACTATGTCCAATGTACCTTCAAAAAAGTTGTCTTAGTTTGGCATGAATGTTACGTATAATAATACGTATAAGTGATTAGTAGTAATTGTAGTAAGGTACATAATAGTACAATACTTGTATTAGGTAATTAGTATAAATAGCATACCCCAATTGGTTGTAACAATGAGACAATGGAATAATAGTTTTTGATAGCTTGAATAGAAGGTCTAAAGTTTTTTCCCATCTTAATTTTCATTGTTTTATAAAGGTGAAGACAATATTTTTTAAGATTGTCCTCGTATACGAGGGAATAATAAGGCATTAGTATGGATAAGAGAGAGGAAGGCTCTGGTGACACAAAATCCCACGCATAATTACTAGAACTTTTATGACCCAGATTCGTCAGCTAGTCTCTCGGCCTATTGGCTTCCCTATGACAGTGCAAGAGAAAAAAAGTGTTCGCATTGATGATTCTATAAACAGATGACTTCAATAGTTGTGATGATGTCCATAGGAGTTGAATACGAGCTTGTGCTTGCTTTAATAACCACCTCGTTGTCACCTCCAAGATAATTTGTTGTCACCTCCAAGAAATTTTAAAGGAAGAATAAAACAATTGTAATTAAATTTTTTAAAAAAAATATTTTGTCAGGATATTGTTGTCTCTCCAGCCAAATAAGTTTTGAGGCTCCATCTGTTTATGTTTTCTTAGTTGTCTTTTTCTAGTTTATATTCAATGTTTTAGTCTAAATATGTAATTGTAAGAAGAGGGGGGGGGGGGGGGGGGGGGGGGGGGGGGGGGGGGGATGATTTTAGCAAATTATAGGAGAATAAGGTCCCGTTTGGTTTGGTCTTTTAATAACTTAAAGTTATTAAAAAGCTCTCTTTGACTGTATGAGTTGTATATGGTTGACAGAAAAGATCCTTTTACATATTTCTTACGGCTTAAATCAGAAAATAAAAAAATTGTTTCATAACTATGTAGGCAAATATACAGAACTTGATATTTTTCCATAGCTTATTTTAGAATGACGTTTTTTAGAAAAAATTATGTTAGTCTCAAATCTTGACACCCATGATCCATTTTTTACTTTTACCACCACCCACACCGACCACTACTAACGCTTATATAATTACGGGTCACGCCATTTACCACCATCCTCTACTATGACTAGACATCAAACATGATTGACTCCTAAACCCCAAGACTCATTGCCACCTTTTACTTTGACAATCACCCCATCTATCACAAAGCGCTACCATAAGCTGTCACAACTATAGTGCACTCCCACCCTTGTGGCTGCTAGCATGGCTTGCCATTTTCATAATTTTATCTCACCAGCAAGGTTCACCTTCATTGTCCACCATAGCTTGCTACCACCATGTACAGTTGATCTCTACCAACAAGGTCACCTCTTTGGTCAACATAACTTGTCCAACTAGCACTCAACTTTAAGGCTTCTACCATCAATCATTGTTGCTTGGCACCCAGCCCCATGATCCACCCACTACTATGGCTGACGATCACTGGCACCTACTATTATTGGTCAATTTATATTATTAAGTTAATCATTATAATAGATAAGTCCTCTTTTTAAAAAAAATGCATTCAAAAACATTTAGATCTTTATGCACTGTTTAACCAAATAACTCACTTTAAAAAAATTCATATCTTAAAAAAATAGAAATTATTGAAATAAATAAGTTGAAGAAAGATAAGTTGAAAACAGATGAACTAGTGAGACCGTAATAGAGAGTTTGACGCACTTAAAGAATAATTATTGAAAAATATGTTTCAGGAAAGGTGTAACCCATTTGGCTTTGTGTTTTTGGGTTTTGGTGTAGGCTAAAATCTCTAGATTTTGGCGTTTGTTGCTGATTTTTAGGAGTTGGCTCGGGGGTGGAGCTTTTTCTTTTTTCTTTTTTCCTGGTTTTGTGGGCATTCTTGAGCTCCGCTTTAGTGGGGGCACTAATTTGGTACTGAGAGTTTTTGTCTCTAATAAAAAAAGGCTCTCAAATTATTGAATGTATGTACTGTATCATTTACCACGAATTATACTTCTACTACTACTATTACCATTAATATTATCCTTTATATTTATAACTTAGCGTACTTTTGACCAAATCCTTCAAATATTGTTAGGAATTTCACATATGCCTAGGAATCGTATTCTAACATGCCCCCTCATGCGAATGCTCATTAAGCTTTAAGTGTGAATATTGCACAGGCCTTTCTCATAACTTATGCTTAAATTATGTTAATACATGCAAGTTAATTCCATTCAATTTTTTTTTTTTATGCTTTCACACAATGATACGTTCCAAGAATGAAGAGGGTTCCTAGTTAAACGAAATCTTCAGCTTGAAAATTATTTTTTTGTGATAATATATTCAACTCGAAGATATTATTAAAAATATTTTAAAGCCTTTTTGGGTTTGCTATGGAGAAATCGAATATTGCATGATGTATATATGGAGTTAAAATTTGATAAGTTGGAGGTCGAACTTTGATGGGAAAGAATACGAGGTCAGCTCGTGGCTTCTTGCCTAAGTTGGCTTCCAATATCGTTAATTATCGGAAAAATGAAATTTGCGAAGCGATTAAGAGGAGTGCGACGAAGGAAATTGATATTTTGTCTTCTTAAGCGGGAGGTTATTACTATTTTTTTTTTAATTTGGGGAGATTAGTTACTCTCGCATTTTAAAATAATTTTGATTAATTATTCATTTATATTTTTTCAGAATGTTTCCATAGCTGTTTTTTTCCCATCTTAATTTTCACTATATAAGAGAAAAAGACAACCTCTGAAAAAGCAGGAATATGAGATTCTTTTTCTGACGTGGATTATGTTCTTTTGCTCTTACGTTATTAGCTTTGCGTTGAGTTCAAATGGATCAAATACTAAGTGATATATAATAAAATTATTTTCCCCAATAAAACAAAAAACAAAAAAAAATTGAAGGAAGGAAAAAAAAAAATGTAATCAAAATTTTGTAAAGTAAAATATATCTGTTACGAAATAGTTTTCTCAAACCAAACTTTTTTTCGAGGATGGCCTTTTCCATTATATATTGTTGTCTTTCAATATAAATATGTAATTATACTGATGAAAAAAAAAATATTTCGTGCAAACCGCACAAACTTATACGTAAAAAAAACAAACATTTGAGTGTCTATTGAAGACCAAATTTATGATATATGACCCTCATTATTTATTATTCGTGTATGAGATTTGTGTTTCATCACTGCATCATCTTTCAAGATTGATAATCTTTTTAACCAACTATAGGAGAGTAATGGAATCACTCTAGTTGCTCAAGCTAATAATGAATCTCACATAATTTATTGGCGAGTATTATCTTATTAAATGAAAGGGGATGAAGAAGGGTTGCTAACCCGTCCGACCATTACAATAGAATTCGACTAAACATATCCCGTATGTTGTTGTTATGACAATAATCTTAAGAAAATAAATTTTCAAGGGAGCTACAATATATCCAAATGTTCTTCTCTCTCGTATAGATTTCCTTCACGTGGTCGTCAAAACCTCCCCTTTGAAGTACTACCCATGTTAAATCATCATGACATTTCCTCCCATCCCCTAGAAGTCGTTCGCAACATCCTTTACTAATGGGTCGAGAAGTATCACCCTTAAACATATAGTTAAATACCTGTTCCCCACAAGTCGGGGTTATTTCCCCTATACATTTTTGTATATAACCTGGGTCTAAATGAGCTGCTGATGTAGGTGGATTGATATCCTCTGATTTTACGAGTCCCGATATTGCCAATAGCATGCCAAATGCTATAAATGGGTAAATGCTAAAATACAGCTTGGTGTCCATGATGCTTATGTTTGTTTTTTTCCTTCTTGCTTTGTGTTATCTAAAAGAGAGAGAAATTATTGGTAAGGGTCTCATTCGATTAAAGGGTCTATATATAGTCACTAAATCATCATTCCAGGAAAAAAAGTAACCGAGTGTCAATAAATTAGACTTACGTTTGTATTGTAAAGTCAAAATGTTAAACTAAAAAGTGTATTAATTCATATATGAGTTTTATTAAGGTTGCTTAAATGCAATAAAGATAAAGACTATTTTCGTAAGGGTGACACTATAGATACCTAAAAATATGCATCCATTTGAGTATCTAATATACCCGACAATAATTTATTTGTTGTAATCGATTTCATAATATTTTTTACCTAATTACTTTTTGCTACTTGGCTACTTTACTTGATAAATTAAGCATTTTTGTCTCTTTAGGGTTTTATAGGATAGTGAAAGCAGTTTTTTAAAACTACTGATTTTAAGCTCAAGTTTGATATCGAGTTACAAGCGAGGATAGAAGAAGCAAATCAACGAAAAATGAAAGAATTAACATAGGATTTATGTGGTTCATCCCTAAATGACCCGCATCCACGATCCTCCTACCACTAGAGAGGCCTACTTATATTATTACGGACCAAAACGGAATTACAAATTACAAGCTGTTTCTCAACTTAGGATATTAATTGCAAACACTTTTCTTATATAGCTTCTAGGTTACAAATATAAAGGAAAGAAAGAGAATAAAAACGGTTATATCTTCCTCAAGCTAGGCATCGTAATCAACATGGCTGCCATCTAGGGTTTCTCCAAGCTTCAACTAAGGCGGTTCCCATTTCTGAGTCGATGTAATCCAGGGGGGTGATTGAGATTGCCTTGATGGCAAATCCACTATGTGATGTAATAACGGTTTTAGTCCAAAAATAGACTGGTAGCGATATGACTAAAATTAGGTTAAATTGTCGGAGAATTTCAATCGGGGTAAATTAGAATGTTTGTATTCTAATTTAAAATAGAAATTGTAGACAATTTTGTAACCATTTTAAATTAATGGTTTTAAATATGGGTATATTATATTAGGTAATAATAATAGAATTTGTTGCGTATTCCCTCTAACTTAGAGGAAGAAGCCCGGTTTTGTTTGGGCTTTGTTATTACTTTGACCCAATACATATTATAATTAAAATTAGGGTAAATTACAAAAAAATTCTTCTGTCTTTTGCTTTAAAAATAGAAAATCCCCCTCACAAATAAAAGCAGTCACAAAACCCCCTCACTTTTAACAATTTATCACTTAACCCCATGAAACTTTTTTTTGACCATTTTATTTCTAAAAAATGAGAGGGTTAAATGTTTAATTACATTTTTTGAAGGGTATTTTATATTATTAGGCAAAAATTAGAAAAAATTTATGTTTTTCACAATAGAATTAAGAAAATTTTATATATTTATAAAAATATAATTATTTTAATTAGTTATAATAATGATATTATAAGTTTAGAAAATAAAAAAATATTTTTAAAATTTTCATTTTTGTTTTGGATTCGTTTATCCTTTTAGCAAATTGTAGGAGACTAAGGTCGCGTTTGGTTTGGTCTTTTAATAACTTAAAGTTATTAAAAAACTCTATTTGACTGTATGAGTTGTATATGGTTGACAGAAAAGATCCTTTTACATATTTCTTTCGGCTTAAATCAGAAAATAAAAAATTTGTTTCATAACTATGTAGGCAAATATACAGAACTTGATATTTTTTCATAGCTTATTTTAGAATGATGTTTTTTAGAAAAAAATTATGTTAGTCTCAAATCTTGACACCCATGATCCATTTTTTACTTTTACCACCACCCACACCGACCACTACTAACGCTTATATAATTACGGGTCACGCCATTTACCATCATCCTCTACTATGACTAGACATCAAACATGATTGACTCCTAAACCCCAAGACTCATTGCCACCTTTTACCTTGACAATCACCCCATCTATCACAAAGCGCCACCATAAGCTGTCACAACTATAGTGCACTCCCACCCTTGTGGTTGCTAGCATGGCTTGCTGTAAGACCCGTGTCACCAAGGATCGGGGCACAGGTGTGTGCCTTGCGCCTGTGCCGTGTCAGATGGGCTGCCCTAGATTGGCATCATGTGGACAAGGTGCGCACTCAGGTAAGGGTGCATTAGGCTTCAACGGACCTAGGCCTAGTTGATGGACAAAGTGGGAACTGAGACGGACGCGGACCCAAGACATGTCATGACAAGGGCCAGGCTCGGCCCCGGAGAGTGTCATGACAAGGGCCTGGCACGGCCCAGGACAGTGCCATGGCAAGGGCCTGGCATGGCCCAAGACAGTGTCATGACATGAGCTAGGCAAGGCCCCGAACAGTGTCGTGACAAGGACCTGGCACGTCCCAGGACAGTGCCATGACAAGGGCCAGGCACGACCCAGGACAGTGTCGTGACAAGGGTCTGGCACGGCCCAGGACTGTGTAATGACAAGGCCAGGCTCGGCCCCAGACAGTGTCATGACAAGGCCCAGGCTTGGCCCCTGACATTGTCATGACAAGGCCTTGGCTCGGCCCAGGCAATGTCTTGACAAGGACCTGGCTCGGTCCTAGACAATGTCAGGACATAGGCAGGGCGCGACCTAGGCAGTGTCATGACAAGGCCCAGGGCACGGCACTGGGCCGGCCCAAGGGTGCAGACGAGTAGCGATAGGCACGGGCCCAGTGCAGAGCACTGGCCCGGCCTGGGCCCAAGTAGGCCCAATAAGGCCCAATGAAGCGCAACCTTGGAGAATGGTAAAAGGAGCACGTGACACTTATGGGTGACGGTTACCCAAAGGAAAAGAAGTGGGAGTGACCTTTGACCCGTTCAAACAAGGAAAAGAGCGGGAAGATGGAAGAGTGGGCTGAAGTGGGAGGTAACCGCCAGTTTAAATGTGGCGCCCAAATAAATAAAGCATGTGTGTTGACCAGCTGACTAAGTAACCGCCCAAGACATGCAAGAGAGAGTGGAGCACGGTTTGGAAAAATAGGGAAAAAGTGGCGGGAACGGTTATTCCTTGATCATGGGGTTGACTGCGGCTATAAATATGTGTAATGGGCATTCATTTTGGTAGGTTGTAATCTCAGAAATTATTAATGAAAAACGGCCATTATTTCATGTGAGACTTTTCTCTCATGTTTTTGTTTTAAAGCCTCTCGGTTTTATTTCATCTTTATGTTCTTATAGGCTGGGTGAGCGAATCTCATCGCCATCACAGTTAGTTCATAAAATAGCTGTGACAATTGTGGTATCAGAGCCTAGGTTCGCTTGAACCGTGTGTCCAGACGCTGCTTGCTTGCGGTCCAGAACTTGCGTATGTGCTGCCTAGAACTTGCGTATGTGCTGCCCAGAACTTGCGTATGTGCTGCCCAGAACTTGCGTATGTGCTGCCCAGTACCTGCGTGTTTATAGTTGGCTTTGTGGCTGAGTCTAAAATCAGGTTTGCCCCTTGTTTTCGAATTTTAATTTCAGAGTTCTAATCAGGATCTAATTTCCGAATTTAGGCCTTGGCCGGTACTTGTGGTTTCATCATAGTGTCGGTTGTGGCATTGCTTGGCTGGTATCGCTTGTTCTAAGCCTTGTTGGACTGAGTACGTGTGATCTTTGTGTGGATTGTGTGAGATCTTGTGCGTACTGGTTATTGTGTGGGATTAGGTTAATTTCGAACCTTCTTATACTGAAAATTGGTTGGACTGCGTGACTTTGGCCTTGTGTGACTGCTTTTCGTTGGTTAATTGAATTGTTATATTTGCGGTCACCATGACTCAAAATCATCAAGAACATGGAAAACGCCCTAAGACTAACGAGCGCTTGAACCGGATTGAAAAAATCTTAGGTTCCGAGTACAATGTCGATGACCTTCCCCCGGGAACAGTGTTGGGTGCCATGAATTCTTTGTCTAGTGAAATTGGGTCCCTTAAAGAAATGATCAAATCTCTAATTGCTGCCCAAAGAACTCTATCTCCAGCCCCCACTCCTCCTAATGTATTTCGTAAATTGGGCCCTATTGGGTTGCGTAGTAGTTCCCCAAATGTACCTCATGTCGGTGAGACCTCCATTCCTACGGTGGAAAGTTTACAAAAAGAAATTTTGGTACTGTGTAAGACGATTGATGCAGGTACGTTTGGACTTAACAAGAATAACATTAAAGTTCCTACTCCGAAAGCCTTTTGGGGTGAACGTGATGCCAAAACCTTGGAGAACTTCCTTTGGGACATGGAACAATACTTTATGGTTGCCCATGTCCGTGAGGAAGACAAGGTTGTCATGGCATCCATGCACTTGATGGGTGATGCAAAGTTGTGGTGGAGAACTCGTGCGTCAGAGGACCGTGCTGCTGGTCGTGCTAGAACTGGCTCATGGGAGGCCTTGAAGAAAGACCTTCGTGAACAATTCTTCCCAACCAATGCTTCTTGGTTGGCCCGGGAGGCCCTGAAGGACCTCAAACAAAGTGGTTCGGTTCGTGAGTATGTAAATGCTTTTAGTTCCGTAATTTTAGAAATTAAAGATATTTCGGATGAAGACAAACTCTTTAGCTTTATTTCGGGTCTTAAACCATGGGCTCAACTAGAGTTGAGGCGCCAAAAGGTCCATGACCTTGCCTCTGCTTTGGTTGCAGCTGAATCATTAATGGACTTTAATGTTGGAGATGACTTTAATAAGAAAGATCACTTTAAGAAGGGAAAGAAACATGGCTTTAAGTCCTTTAAAAAGGAGAAGGGTCCTGCCACTGAACCCAACAACATTAAAGTCTCATTCAAAAATGATGGGAATAACAAAGGAATGGGTCCCAAGTCTATTGCTTGTTTCATATGTGATGGTCCTCACTTTGCAAGGAATTGTCCTAACAAACAATCCTTAAGTGCTGTAGTTCAGCAGGACGATGATGAGGATGAGGATCTTGAGCCATCTCCATCTCATGTAAGGATGAGTTAACTAAAGTTGATGGACAAAACAGGTTCCGGATGATGCGCAAGTGGCTGGTCATCCAGGCAGACTCGTGGGCTGCTGTTTATGTCTATGATTTATGCATGTTTCTATGGTTATATGTTTTGTTTTGGGCTCCGTTGTTTTGGAGGTTCTTGGATGTAATTTTCATTTTGTTTCGATGGCTTTCATTTATGTTGTTTCGATGATCGTTTATCATGGTATTGTGTGCCATACCTATAAATGTTAATTATACATGCATGATGGATTATCGAATGTGGGGCGTCTAATGAGACTTGAACGCACCTTATTAACAAGATTGAGCCTTGAAAAGAATGAATGATGAATGGTACAACTAACGGAATGTGACCTATGTGTGTTAAAAAGGATGAATTAAACAATGTTCAAAGCAACTAAAGGACTTGAGTGCATTAAGGATTTGTGGACATTAGTTTGGATGAAACGATGTCAAAACACTAACGGACTTGTGTGCATAAGAAATTTTGCCAAGCCTAGTTGGTGTGTGCAAACCGTGGCCTATTGCGAAGCATGATGGGAACGAGATGTTGCTGGTACCCATGAACGACTAAAGAAACTGGATGGCCTAAGTTAGTTCTTAGGGTGCTTACTCTTTCTGCTGAGAATGTCAGTTCTTCTGGTAGGAAGGTTTGTAAGATCCTTGACATTGGGATACTGCGCACAGGGTGATGCCTGGCGTTAAGCACATCATGACTCAATCAGTGCTCCGACATAGGCACTTGACGCACAAACCTCTAGTGTTTGAAGGGATGTTAGCGCCTATGTCTTGGCTGCGACAGGGGACATAACAGACCTTGACCCAAGCATGACCAGGGGAGGGCATGCATGCTTGAAGCAGCGCGTTGACATAGTAAAGGACCACTAGTCACGCGCACAATTATGCTCAAGCGGGCACACGTTAGTTGTGCCGCACTAGTTAAGGATGGACCCATGACTAAGAGCAAATGCATACGTTGTGTCAAAATGAGACGGACATCAATAAGGCACAAGTATATACGCAATGCGCATCCTTTGTAAGGATGAACTGGGCCTAACGGGGATGAGCCTGAGCATTGTATCAACGGACTGAGGGCCATGCGCTTGTTGCACGGCACTGTACCAAGGTGCGCGGGTCAGGAGCATTAGGTGCACAAGCAAGGACGAGGCATGAAAAGCTGACTCCAAGCGCACGTGGGGATGTGCTATGCTAGCGTGACAATGGACCTTCACCTAGGCGCCATATGGCACTCCTTGACCATAGGGTGTGTGGAACAAGAGACGAGACGTCTTGGTTCTTTGGAAAGGCACTCCTTTAACGGAGGCTACGTGGGAATGAGACGTAACTTTGTGGCAATTTGAGGACAAAGTTGCGGAGTACCTTAATACCCTAACGAGGACGTCAGGTCTTTCGGGTGGGGGAGGTTTGTAAGACCCGTGACACCAAGGATCGGGGCACAGGTGTGTGCCTTGCTCCTGTGCCATGTCAGATGGGCCGCCAAAGATTGGCATCATGTGGACAAGGTGCGCACTCAGGTAAGAGTGCATTAGGCCACAACGGACCTAGGCCTAGGTGATGGACAAAGTGGGAACCGAGACGAATGCGGACCCAAGACATGTCATGACAAGGGCCAGGCTCGGCCTCGGACAGTGTCATGACAAGGGCATGGCACGGCCCAGGACAGTGCCATGACAAGGGCCTGGCACGGCCCAAGACAGTGTCATGACATGAGCTAGGCACGGCCCCGGACAGTGTCGTGACAAGGACCTGGCACGGCCCAGGACAGTGCCATGACAAGGGCCAGGCACGACCCAGGACAGTGTCGTGACAAGGGTCTGGCACGACCCAGGACAGTGTCATGACAAGGCCAGGCTCAGCCCCAGACAATGTCATGACAAGGCCCAGGCTCGGCCCCAGCCAGTGTCATGTCAAGGCCTTGGCTCGGCCCAGACAATGTCTTGACAAGGACCTGGTGTCACGAACCTAGGCCCGTGACTCGGTTAGAATTTGAGATAGAGGGGAGAATTGATGAGAGTTAGAGGAAGACAGTAGAATTAGAGAGAGAATTAGAAGAGTTAGAAGGGAGAAGAAGATAGAATTAGAAGGGAGAGAGGGAGACGGTTAGGGAGAGAGAGATGAGAGGTAAATTTTGTAATTTTCATTGATGATTCAAAGGCATTCATACAAGTGTTTAAATAGACAAAAAGGGAGGGAAGGCAACCTAGACTCTACTTACATAGCCTATCATTACAATTTTTGATTTTCCCTTTCCTTCCTTTTCTTCCTCCAAACCGGCCCCCTTCCACTTCCAATTTCAAAATTCAAACTAATTTTTACTTAACTAATTCTATATATTTACATTACATAATCGTTACAAAAATCAAAAGCAAGAAAATAGCTGTTCGACTTTCTCGGGTCGTGACAATCCCTTCCCCTTGAAATCATCCTTGTCCTCAAGGATTGAAGGTCGGAAATTGTTTGCGAACGAAGGTCCAATCTTCCCAAGTAACGGCGTCTTCCCCCATGTTTTTCCATCGGACTTGAACTTGCTTGATCTTCCTTTTGTCGCGGGTTACGGTCCGTTGATTGAGAATGTCTTGTGGAGTGACTTCGGTTTCGTCGTTTTGGTCAATTTGCGGAAGGTCCGAAGTGATGCGTATGTTGTCTCCTACCTTTTTCTTCAATCGGGAAACATGGAAGACTGGATGGATTTTGGAACCTTCGGGGAGCTCGAGTTTGTAGGCCACTTCCCCGATCCGGGCTTTAATTTGGTACGGTCCATAGTATCGGGCGGCCAGCTTTAGGTTTCTTCGTAACGCGACGGAGGTTTGTCGATATGGCTACAGCTTAAGGTACACCCAGTCACTTGCTTCGAACACTCTCTCGGTCCTCCGATGGTCGGCTTGCTGTTTATAGCGATGTTGAGCCTCTTTTAAGTTCTCCTTTAAGAGGCCAATCAAGTTTTGCCTTTCATTGACAAACTCCTCCACATCCCCGGATGTAGAGATGCAAGGGACGTCGAGGGCGAGGAACTTGGGTTCATAACCGTAGAGAGCGTGGAACGGTGTCCCTTTCAATGAGGAGTGATAGTGGGTGTTGTACCAGAATTCTGCCAAAGGAAGCCAGGGAGACCACTGTTTTGGTTTATGGAGGGCCATGGCTCAAAGATAACTTTCGAGACACTGATTGACCCGTTCGGTTTGTCCGTCGGATTGTGGATGATAGGCACTACTCATTCTGAGCGCGACCCCGGCTAGGCGCATGAGCTCCTTCCAAAAGAGGCTCTGGAAGGATGCGTCTCGGTCTGAAATAATATTCTTGGGCAACCCATGAAGTCGGTAGACCTGGTCCATGAACAATTGGGCCACCTTGCTCGCAGTGTACGGATGTGTTAGGGCGATGAAGTGAGCGTACTTGGTGAGTCGGTCCACAACCACCATAATGACATCCTTGCCCCCGGACTTGGGCAAGCCTTCGATGAAGTCCATACTAATACTTTCCCATGCTTGGTTGGGCACGGGTAGTGGTTGTAGGAGTCCCGGGTAAGCCATATTTTCATGCTTGGTGCGTTGGCAAGTATCACACTTCTTTACCCATTCTTGGACACTGTCTTTGAGGTTGGGCCAGTAGAACATGCGTTTGACCCTCATTAAGGTGCCAAAGGATCCTGAGTGTCCCCCTGTGGGAGAGTCGTGAAGTGCTTGTAGGATCTTTTCTCTCATTTCTCCATCCTTTCCCACATAAAGTCTTCCCTTGTATCGGAGGAGTCCCCCTTCGAAAGAGTAAGGCTTGTTGCTTGTTGGGTCAAGAACGAGTTGCTCTATTCTTTTGGTGGTATGGGCCTCATCTTCGTAACTTTGGGAGAGCTCTTGTATCCAAAGGGGAACCGAAGTGGTCATGAAGGCGTAGGCGGCGATAGCTTCGTCTTCATCCCGTCTTGAGAGTGCATCGGCAGCTCGGTTTTCGGCTCCTTTGCGGTAAAGGATGCTATAATGTAGGCCCATCATTTTCGACATTCTCTTGAGCTGTAATTGTGTGGTGATCCGTTGCTCGAGTAAGTGACGGAGGCTGGCATGGTCGGTCTTGATGATGAAATGATGGTCCATCAAATAGTGTCTCCACTTTTCAACCGCCATGAGTACTGCAAGGAGCTCTTTCTCGTAGGCCGAAAGCCCCAAGTGGCGTGGGCAAAGGGCCTTACTGAGGTAGGCGAGGGGTCGGCCCTCTTGCGATAGGACCGCTCCAATCCTTACTCCGCAAGCATCGGTCTCAAGAACAAAGGGCTTGGAGAAGTCGGGAAGTGCCAGGACTGGGGCGGTTGTCATGGCCTCCTTCAAGGCCTCGAATGCTTGGTCGGCTTTCTCATCCCAAAGAAATCCCCCTTTCTTGAGGAGGTTGGTCAGCGGCTTGCTCACGGTTCCATATCCACGGATGAACTTCCGGTAATATCCGGTGAGTCCCAAGAACCCACGGAGGCTCTTGACATTCTTCGGTCTTGGCCACTTCTTCATGGCCTCGATCTTGCCTTCTTCGGTTGCGACCCCTTCTCTAGAGATTACGTGTCCCAAGTATTCTACCCGATCTTGTCCGAAGGTACACTTGCTCCGTTTTGCATAGAGGCGGTGCATACGAAGGGTCTCAAGCACTTCGGTCAAGTGCCTAAGATGTGCGGAAAGGCTCGGGCTATAGACCAAGATGTCATCAAAGAATACGAGCACAAACTTGCGTAGATATGGCTCGAAAACTTCGTTCATCAAGGCTTGGAAGGAGGCGGGGGCGTTGGTGAGTCCGAAAGGCATGACTCGGAACTCGTAATGCCCTTGGTGAGTCCGGAAGGCGGTCTTATGCTGGTCTTCTTCATACACTCGGATTTGATGATAACCGGCGCGGAGATCGATCTTGGAAAATATGGAAGACCCCTTGAGCTCATCTAGTAAATCGTCGATGACCGGTATCGGAAACTTATCTTTGATGGTGATGTTGTTGAGTTGCCGATAGTCCACGCAAAAACGGTAGGACCCGTCCTTTTTGCGGACCAAGAGTACCGGGGAAGCAAATGGGCTTCGGCTCGGTTGGATGATGGAGGCTTCCAACATTTCCTTGACTTGCCTTTCGATCTCGTTCTTTTGCCCGTGCGGGTAGCGGTAGGGCCTTATGTTTACGGGCTTGGCTTCGGGCAAGGTGGGAATGCGGTGATCATGTGAGCGAGGAGGCGGAAGGGTCTTCGGTTCCTCAAAAACATCTTGATAGTGGTCGAGGATGCGTTCTATCTCCGGATGAGTGACGGATTCGGAGGCCTCCTCGGCGGTAGCCATAAAGAGGTGACCCATCACATGTCCGGCCTTCTTGAAGAGCTTGGCGAGGCCTTTACCCGAAATTGATTGTAGGGCGGCTTTTTCGGAGGTGCCTTGTAAGCGGACTGCCTTTCCCTCTTTGAAGCAAGCGAACTTGAGGTTGGTGAAGTCAAATGTTACGGGCCCATATCGTTGGAGCCAATCAACCCCAAGGACCATGTCACTGCCCCGGAGTTCCAATACCCTCAAGTCATCAACGAACGTTGTGCCTTGGACCTTCCACCTTATGCCCGGGCATTTTTGATAACTAACGAGGCTTTCCCCGTTTGCCACTGTCACGGTCATGACGACGGTGGGAACGGTTTCGAGCTGAAGCTCCCGGACCACATTAGCGTCTAGGAAGCTATTAGTGGACCCGCTATCGATCAAGATATTTACCTCCCGCTTCTTAATTAGGCCCTTCAATCTCAAGGTGTTGTGCGTGACTCGGCCCGAGAGTGCATTTAGGGAAATTTCCATAGCTCCATTGTCTTCTCCTTCGGTTTGCTCTTCGCCTACAACTTCCTCTTCTTGGGCTTCGTCTTCGACCTCTTCTCCTTCCATACTTTGTAAGGCCTTTTTACAAACGTGCCCCGGAAAGTATTTTTCATGGCACTTGTAACATTGGCCCGGCACTCGTCTCGGCGCGCTGGGACCCGGGTTGCTGCTGCCGCTGGGTTTTGACACGGGCCCGTGAGACTGGGCCCAGCCTTGGGACGCTGCCGAAGACACTGGTCGGCTACTGGGACCTGGTCGGGCACTAAAACTGGGTCGGTTGACAGGTCGGGCAGCGTTTCTGATTTCGGCTACCGCAACCTCTTGGAGTTTGGCCTGTTCAAAGGCCATGCTAAGCTCGGTCGGCCGGTTTGCCTTGACGGATGCTCGAATGGCGGGCTTAAGTCCGCTAATAAAGCTCGAGACAAAGTATGCCTCGCTCAATGTCGGGTGATGGATAAGCATCCAGCTCTTTAATTCTTCAAATTTCAAAATATAATCTTCAACCGGCCCGTTTTGTGACATTTTGCTAAACTCCTCTACTATGTCTTGGAGTGATCGGTCCCCAAAACGTTTGCACGATTCATCCATAAAAAAGGTTCACATCATGTGAGGGTGTCTAAGCTCTAGCCCGTGGAACCAAATGTCCCCGGGTTCATGAAGGTGGCTTGAAGCATATTCAACCCACTCGGTTTCGGGCACTTGGTACCAACGAAAGTATTTAAGGCACTTACGGATCCAGGCTCTCGGGTTCGTACCTTCAAATCTCGGGATCTCGAGCTTGGGCGCATGGGAGGTCCAGGTGCGGTTGCTTCCGTGGCTTCGGTTAAAGTCCCCTTCATCCGTGACTCTCGGTGGGGCCGGGTTGTTTCGGAATTCTGAAGAGTGTATTGGGGGCGGTAGGATCCCATTGCCGGACCTCGGGTACGTGCCTGACCCCCCTGGTGCGGCATTGTCACGGCCTCCCATGGTTGGTGCCACGGTCTCCACCTCGGTCCTCTTTTCCTGGGCCTTCACCAACCGACCCACGGCATCGGTTAGGGCCCTCAGGTCAGCCTTGACGTCCGCCATGTCTGCTCTTATCTCGAGGTTGTTTCGGTTTTGTTGCTCCTCCATTCGGTCCATCCTTTCCTCCAAGCGGACCATCCGATCATCAACGGCGTCGACCCACTCGTTGGTATCGGTGTGACCGGTTGAGGACATGCTTCTTGTTATAGCCGTTTTTTTTTTTTTTTTTTTTTTTTTTTTGATTCGGTTTTAACCGAATGAGGGAAGTAAGGATAGGATATGCCTTCTTCGATCGGAAGATGGCTCTGATACCACTTTGTCACGAACCTAGGCCCGTGACTCGGTTAGAATTTGAGATAGAGGGGAGAATTGATGAGAGTTAGAGGAAGAGAGTAGAATTAGAGAGAGAATTAGAAGAGTTAGAAGGGAGAAGAAGATAGAATTAGAAGGGAGAGAGGGAGACGGTTAGGGAGAGAGAGATGAGAGGTAAATTTTGTAATTTTCATTGATGATTCAAAGGCATTCATACAAGTGTTTAAATAGACAAAAAGGGAGGGAAGGCAACCTAGACTCTACTTACATAGCCTATCATTACAATTTTTGATTTTCCCTTTCCCTCCTTTTCTTCCTCCAAACCGGCCCCCTTCCACTTCCAATTTCAAAATTCAAACTAATTTTTACTTAACTAATTCTATATATTTACATTACATAATCGTTACAAAAATCAAAAGCAAGAAAATAGCTGTTCGACTTTCTCGGGTCGTGACACCTGGCTCGGTCCTAGACAATTTCAGGACATAGACAGGGCGCGACCTAGGCAGTGTCATGACAAGGCCCCGGGCACGGCACTGGGCCGGCCCAAGGGCGCAGACGAGTAGCGATAGGCACCGGCCCAGGCCCAAGTAGGCCCAATAAGGCCCAATGAAGCCCGACCTAGGAGAATGGTAAAGGAGCACGTGACACTTATGGGTGACGGTTACCCAAAGGAAAAGAAGTGGGAGTGACCTTTGACCAGTTCAAACAAGGAAAAGAGCAGGAAAATGGAAGAGTGGGCTGAAGTGGGAGGTAACGGCCAGTTTAAATGTGGCGCCCAAATAAATAAAGCATGTGTGTTGACCAGCTGACTAAGTAACCGCCCAAGACATGCAAGAGAGAGCGGAGCACGGTTTGGAAAAACAGGGAAAAAGTGGCGGGAACGGTTACTCCTTGATCATGGGGTTGACTACGGCTATAAATAAGTGTAATGGTCATTCATTTTGGTAGGTTGTAATCTCAGAAATTATTAATGAAAAATGGCCATTATTTCATGCGAGACTTTTCTCTCATGTTTTTGTTTTAAAGCCTCTCGGTTTTATTTCATCTTTATGTTCTTATAGGCTGGGTGAGCGAATCTCATCGCCATCACAGTTAGTTCATAAAATAGCTGTGACACTTGCCACTTTCATAATTTTATCTCACCACCATGTTTCAACTTCATTGTCTACCATAGCTTGCTACCACCATGTACAGTTGATCTCTACCAACAAGGTCACCTCTTTGGTCAACATAACTTGTCCAACTAGCACTCAACTTTAAGGCTTTCTACCATCAATCATTGTTGCTTGGCACCCAGCCCCATGATCCACCCACTACTATGGCTGACGATCACTGGCACCTATTATTATTGGTCAATTGATATTATTAAGTTGTTTATAATCATTATAATAGATAAGTCCTTTTTTTAAAAAAAATGTATTCAAAAACATTTAGATCTTTATGCACTGTTTAACCAAATAGCTCACTTTAAAAAAATCCATATCTTAAAAAAATAGAAATTATTGAATT
The DNA here is from genome assembly GCA_018398585.1 of Simmondsia chinensis. Classification (NCBI taxonomy): domain Eukaryota; kingdom Viridiplantae; phylum Streptophyta; class Magnoliopsida; order Caryophyllales; family Simmondsiaceae; genus Simmondsia; species Simmondsia chinensis. The sequence goes on from JAGTTD010000001.1 coordinate 39,938,464, forward strand.
AAATAAGTTGAAGAAAGATAAGTTGAAAACAGATGAACTAGTCAGACCGTAATAGAGAGTTTGACGCACTTAAAAAATAATTATTGAAAAATATGTTTCAGGAAAGGTGTAACCCATTTGGCATTGTGTTTTTGGGTTTTGGTGTAGGCTAAAATCTCTAGATTTTGGCGTCTATTGCTGATTTTTAGGTGTTGGCTTTGGGGTGAAGCGTTTTCTTTTTTCTTTTTTCCTGGTTTTGTGGGAATTCTTGAGCTCCCCTTCAGTGGGAGCACTAATTTGGCACTGGGTGTTTTTGTCTCTAATAAAAAAAGGCTCTCAAATTATTGAATGTATGTACTGTATCATTTACCACGAATTATACTTCTACTACAACTATTACCATTAATATTATCCTTTATATTTATAACTTAGCGTACTTTTGACCAAATCCTTCAAATATTGTTAAGAATTTCACATACGCCTAGGAATAGTATTCTAACATGCCCCCTCATGCGAATGCTCATTAAGCTTTAAGTGTGAATATTGCACAGGCCCTTCTCATACCTTATGCTTAAATTATCTTACTACATGCAAGTTAATTCCATTCAATTTTTTTTTTATGCTTTCACACAATTATACGCTCCAAGAATGAAGAGGGTTCCTAGTTAAACGAAATCTTCAGCTTGAAGATTATTTTTTTGTGATAATATATTCAACTCGAAGATATTATTAAAAACTTTTTAAAGCCTTTTTGGGTTTGCTATGGAGAAATCGAATATTGCATGATGTATATATGGAGTTAAAATTTGATAAGTTGGAGGTCGAACTTTGATGGGAAAGAATGCGAGGTCAGCTCGTGGCTTCTTGCCTAAGTTGGAAATGCGAGGTCAGCTCGTGGCTTCTTGCCTAAGTTGGCTTCCTATATCGTTAGTTATCGAAAAAAAAAGAGCATGAAATTTGCGAAGCGATTAAGAGGAATGCGACGAAGGAAATTGATATTTTGTCTTCTTTAGCGGGAAGTTATTACTATTTTTTTTTTTTGATCTGTAGATTTGTTACTCTTATATTTTAAAATAATTTTGATTAATTATTCATTTATATTTTTTCAGAATGTTTCCATGTCACTCCTCTCTCGGATTTATTTGTTCGAATTATCAAGGAAACGGTCATTTGCTTTTATATTTTTTAAAAATCTAATTTTCAACATTTCTTGATGCACAAAATTAAAATTTTAGGTACTATGACTGACAAACCTCTCAGAAAATTACGTCTCGGTTTGGCACCATAGTAGAATCATTACCAATGGCACGCCGCGGGCCTAAGTGCAAAAAGACAGTGCAAGCTTTGTTATGTCGAAACCTAAATGTTAAGTTAGCAACACTTCCAAATGCCACTTCTTCCCGTAGCATCCGTCTTCAGGACGATCTAGTCACAGGTTTTATAAGACAACATCAGTAGTTTTTGACAGCTTGAATGGAAGGCTCTGTTTGTTTTGACGGAAAAATAGAATCTAGGAATTGAATTTTTTTTTCTGGAAAAGGTTTTCTAAGGAAATACAAATTCCGAATGTGGTTTTCCATTGTTTGTTTCAAAGAAAAACTTAATTCTTCATTGTGATATCTTCTTGTATATTTTAAAAAAAAATATTTTCACCAATCATTTTATATCTTGTTATAGGATAACATAATGTAACAATACAACATATATGAAGTAACAAAAAAAAAAAAAGCTAACTAATATAAATTAGAAAAACTATTTCTTAAGAATTTTAAAATTTGAGCATTTATCATCTAAGTACTCTGTTGTTTTAATAAATACAATGAGGTGCACTGAGACAAAAAATTTATCACTTGTGTACATACTATGTTAAAATTTGGTGAATTTTCCTTAAAATTATGCAAATTTCTGCCAAAAAATGATATAGTATAAACTATGATCATATTATCAAAAGGTTGTCCACATTCTAACAAAAATTACTTATATATTATCAAAAAAATGTGTCATGTTAACATTTTACCCAAAAAAATTATCACATTATGATATATGATATATATAGATTGTTGTTTTAATTTAAAATCTACTAAATTTTGATAAAAGATACCTGATTCATAAGAAAATTTTTAAACTTCAGGGTGCATTATTGTATATTACTGAAATATCATAGTACCTCTGTAACAAATGTTAAAATATTAGGCACATAGATAATTTGGTTGTATAATATTATATAACAATTCAACATGATTAAAATTGTTATATTGCAACCATAACAAAGTAACATCCAAGCTGCTTTTAATTACTCGGTCTAATTCTTATCCGATATTATGATGTTAAATGTCTGCAGTTCAGTCTGCTTTATTTCGATTCGATCTAGATTTGCATGATGATTACCGCGAAGGTTTTTATGTCACATAGAATCATGACTTCCCACCAAACAATGGAATAAGGTAAAACTACTTTCTGGAATGTAGTTTTTTCTCTAAACAAATGGAGCCTAAAACTTCATTTGGTTCAACTCAAGTTTTTTTCCCATCTTAATTTTCACTATATAAGAGAAAAAGACAACCTCTTAAAAAGCAGAAATATGAGATTCTTTTTTCTGACGTGGATTATGTTCTTTTGCTCTTACGTTATTAGCTTTGCTTTGAGTTCAAATGGATCAAACACAAAGTGATATATATAATAAAATTATTTTCCTCAATAAAACAAAAAACAAAAAAAAATTGAAGGAAGGAAAAAAAACATGTAATCAAAATTTTTTAAAGTAAAATATATCTGTTACGAAATAGTTTTCTGAAACCAAACTTTTTTTCGAGGATGACCTTTTCCATTATATATTGTTGTCGTTCAATATAAATATGTAATTTTATTGATGAAAAAAAAAATATTTTGTTCAAACCTCACAATCTTATACGTAAAAAAATGAACATTTGAGTGTCTATTTGATACAGGGGGAACAAATTCATATTAGTTGCAGCAGGTTTTTGAGCGGGAGTAAGCATGCGTTCCACACGTGAGAAGCAGAGAAGGGATCTCGGGAGCAGCACGTGACCCGCTGGTAGTTAGTGCTTGCTTTCTGTTAGAATATGTCAGGGAGAATACAGTTGTTTTTCATTTTTCTGCATTTTTCTTCAATTTCCTTCTATCCATTAGGGTTTGCTATTTTGCGATATATAGATACTGATGTAATGCTGAAAAAATCATCAATGAAAGTATATTTCCTTCTTCTTAATCTCTCTTTTCTCCCTAATTTCCTTCTATTTCTTGCCTCCCCCATACTCTATTTCTGATTTTAGTATTAATTTGAGGTAATTTGAGCGACGGTATCACTATTGAAGACCAAATTTATGATATATGACCCTCATTATTTGTTATTCGTGTATGAGATTTGTGTTTCATCACTGCATCATCTTTCAAGATAGATAATCTTTTTAACCAACTATAGGAGAGTAATGGAATCACTCAAGTTGCTCAAGCTATTTTGGTATGAGATCACGTAAGAAAAATATGTACATTGACAATGCAATTGATCTACCAATCAAATTCAATCCGACAACAATTTGGCGTTTGATGTGTTAATTCACACGATATTCATCTGCAATTAGTCATATTACCTTAAAAATTCTATAGTTTGTTCAAGTGGTAAGACATTTGAATTTAGTATCTCATGAATTTTAGATCTGAGGTTTGACTCCTATTATTAAATCTGCGACCACCTAATTTATCTTGATGCAGGTAGGAAAGCTTCTAAAAGAATCGTACATGGAATCCAGAAACTAGTCGAAATGTGATAAAGATCACCATCACTGTCCAAAAACAATATAAGTCCTTGGATTCATAATAAACTGTAATTTATCAAAATCAATAAAACTCTTACTAAAATGCAATACCATTGGGTCTTACAAGTTCTTTAGAAAATAGGGAAGCATAATATAATGAGTCTCACATAATTTATAGGCAAGTATTATGTTATTAAATGAAAGGGGATGAAGAAGGGTTGCTAACCCGTCCGACCATTACAATAGAATTCGACTAAACATATCCCGTAAGTTGTAGTTATGACAACAATCTTAAGAAAATAAATTTTCAAGGGAGCTACAGTATATCCAAATGTTATTCTCTCTCGTAAAGATTTCCTTCGCGTGGTCGTCAAAACCTCCCCTTTGAAGAACTACCCATGTTAAATCATCGTGACATTTCCTCCCAACCCCTAAAAGTCGTTTGCAACATCCTTTACTAATGGGTCGAGAAGTATCACCCTTAAACATATAGTTAAATACCTGTTCCCCGCAAGTCGGGGTTATTTCCCCTATACATTTTTGTATATAACCTGGGTCTAAATCTGCTGCTGATGTAGGTGGATTGATATCCTCTGATTTTACGAGTCCCGATATTGCCAATAGCATGCCAAATGCTATAAATGGGTAAATGCTAAAATACATCTTGGTGTCCATCATGCTTATGTTTGTTTTTTTTCTTCCTGCTTTGTGTTATCTAAAAGAGAGAGAAATTATTGGTAATGGTCTCATTCGATTAAAGGGTCTATATATAGTCACTAAATCATCATTCCAGGAAAAAAAAGTAACCGAGTGTCAATAAATTAGAGTTACGTTTGTATTGTAAAGTCAAAATGTTAAACTAAAAAGTGTATTAATTCATATATGAGTTTTATTAAGGTTGCTTAAATGCAATAAAGATAAAGACTATTTTCGTAAGGGTGACACTATAGATACCTAAAAATATGCGTCCATTTGGGTATCTAATATACCCGACAATAATTTATTTGTTGTAATCGATTTCATAATATTTTTTACCTAATTACTTTTTGCTACTTGGCTACTTTACTTGATAAATTAAGCATTTTTGTTTCTTTAGCTTTTTATAGGATTGTGAAAGCAGTTTTTTAAAACTACTGATTTTAAGATCAAGTTTGATATCGAGTTACAAGCGATGATGGAAGAAGCAAATCAATAAAAAATGAAAGAATTAACATAGGATTTATGTGGTTCATCCCTAAATGACCTGCATCCACGATCCTCCTACCACTAGAGAGGCCTACTTATATTATTACGGACCAAAACGGAATTAAAAATTACAAGCTGTTTCTCAACTTAGGATATTAATTACAAACACTTTTCTTATATAGCTTCTAGGTTACAAACATAAAGGAAAGAAAGAGAATAAAAACGGTTATATCTTCCTCTCGCTAGGCATCGTAATCAACATGGCTGCCATCTGGGGTTTCTCCAAGCTTCAACTAAGGCGGTTCCCATTTTTGAGTGCGATGTAATCCAGGGGGGTGATTGAGATTGCCTTGATGGAAAATCCACTATGTGATGTAACCACGGTTTTAGTCCAAAAATAGACTGGTAGCGATATGACTAAAATTAGGTTAAATTGTAGGAGAATTTCGATCGAGGTAAATTAGAATGTTTGTATTCTAATTTAAAATAGAAATTGTAGACAATTTTGTAACCGTTTTAAATTAACGGGTTTAAATATGGGTATATTATATTAGCTAATAATAATAGAATCTGTTGGGTATTCCCTCTAACTTAGAGGAAGAAGCCCGGTTTTGTTTGGGCCTTGTTATTACTTTGACCCAATACATATTATAATTAAAATTAGGGTAAATTACAAAAAAATTCTTATGTTTTTTGCTTTAAAAATAGAAAATCCTCCTCACAAATGAAAGGAGTCACAAAACCCCCTCACTTTTAAAAATTTATCACTTAACCCCATGAAACTTTTTTTTGACCATTTTATTTTTAAAAAATGAGAGGGTTAAATGTTTAATTACATTTTTTGAAGAGTATTTTATATTATTAGGCAAAAATTAGAAAAAATTTATGTTTTTCACAGTAGAATTAAGAAAATTTTATATATTTATAAAAATATAATTATTTTAATTGGTTATAATAATGATATTATAAGTTTAGAAGATAAAAAAATATTTTTAAATTTTTCATTTTTGTTTGGGATTCGCTTATCCTTTTAGCAAATTGTAGGAGACTAAGGTCGTGTTTGGTTTGGTTTTTTAATAACTTAAAGTTATTAAAAAGCTCTATTTGACTGTATGAGTTGTATATGGTTGACGTAAAAGATCCTTTTACATATTTCTTACAATTCCCGAGCTACTTCTGAGATTAAACGCGTTGAGGAAAGGCTGGACAACTCTTTGGCAAAGGTCAGGGATGAGGTCAAGAATGCTGTTGCGGGAATTACTCTACAGATGAAAGACCTGCTGGACCATGTCACGGCAATGGCCATCCAGGTACCTCGCCCAGAAATTGGACTGGGAGCTACCAATGGTGGGCCCAATTCAGCAGCTGCAGCTCAAGGCAATAGAACCCCTCAACCTGAAAATAATGTAGGTAACAATTCTTTTGCTACAAGATTAGGTAGAATGGATTTCCCCTTGTTTGAAGGGGAAGACCTTAATGGTTGGCTCTTCATGAGTGAATAATTTTTTATGATTGATAATACCGCTGATTTTGGCAAAATCAGGGTAGCCTCTATACATTTAAGGGGTATACCTCTTCAATGGCATAGATGATTTGTGACCACCACCCTTGATTTCCACCTAATGGGGTGGGCTGAATATGCCAGAACATTGAAGGGGAGGTTTGGTAACACATATGAGGACCCACTGTCTGAATTAATGAGCCTTAAGCAAGAAGGGACCTGAAGGATTATTTGGGAAGGTTTGATCAGGTGTCTATGAGGGCAAATTTAAATGAATCTCAGTTAATTAGTTGTTTTGTCACGGGTTTGAAGGAGACCTTAGCCCTTGAGGTACGTTCATGGCGACCCACCACACTGCAGCATGCCGTATGTCTTGCTAAGCTAGGTGAGGCAAAGCTTGAGGCCCTTGCCAAGCAACTCAAATATAACAAAACCCCACTGTTACCTACTCCAAGTGGCTCCAGACCTAATCCAACTAGCTATAAGCCTATCCCTCCAAGAGCTAATCCTTACCAAAATACCTTCCCTGGAGGAACAGCAAATAGAACCCTTTCTAGAGCAGAACTACAGGATAAGAGAGCCAAGGGGTTGTGCTACTTTTGTGATTACAAATTCGAGGCTGGACATAGGTGTAAGAATAAGAGTCCTCAGCTATTTGTGATTGAAATTGATGGAGAAGGTGATGATGAACCTCTGGAGGAGGACTTGACCGCTGAGGGCATAGAAGAGCAAGAATCCGATGCTTAGATATCCCTACATGCTCTGGCTAGAGATATGAATTTTCAGACATTGAGAGTGGTTGGGTCCCTGAAGAGGAAACCCGTGCATATCCTCATTGATTCAGGTTCTATGCATAACTTCATTGATTTGCATTTGGCTCAGAAAATAGGCTGCAGCACCAGCTCAGTTCCAGCCCTTTCAGTAACCGTAGCTGATGGGAGTAGGCTGTGTTGCAATTTGCAATGCAAGGGGCTTAATTGGCAGATGCGGAACACGGTATACACCTCTGATTTCCTTCTCATTCCCTTGGGAGGGTGTGATATGGTGTTGGGGATCGAATGGTTAGCTACTTTGGGAGATATTCAGTGCAACTTCGGCAATTTGACTATGACTTTCAATATTGAGGGTAAGACTAAGACCCTCAAGGGTGAAGGGGCCAATGTGTGTAAAGTAGTGAGTGCCCGAGCCATATCCAGAGCATTAGGATGGTCTCCCATGGTAGCTTTGCTGCAATTTATTCCCGAGGATCACATAGCTTATGAGAGTGAGCTGAAATTGGCTGAGGTGGTTGCAACAGAGGGCCCTCATCAGAAGTCATCAACACAAGTGGAGGAGCTACTGCAACAATTTGCTCTTCTCTTTAAAGAACCCCGATCATTGCCACCAAGTAGACCTCTGTTTGATCATAAGATCCATCTGAAAGAAGGAACTCCGCCACTGAGTAGAAGACCTCACCGATACCCAGCACTGCAAAAGGATGCAATGGAGCTGATTGTGTAAGAGCTGCTGTAGAAGGGCTATATTCAGCACAGTAATAGTCCCTTTGCATCAGCCGTGGTCCTTGTGTAAAAGAAGGATGGAACTTGGAGAATGTGTCTGGATTATAGAGACTTAAATCAGCACACCATCAAAGACAAGTTTCCAATCCCTCTAGTGGAAGAGTTGTTTGATGAATTACACGCTGCCAGTTACTTTTCAAAAATTGATTTGAGGTCGGGTTATTATCAAATCAGAATGCATCAAGATGATGTGAAAAAGACAGCATTCCGAACACATTTTGGACATTTTGAGTTCTTGGTGATGCCCTTTGGTCTCACTAACGCACCATCCACTTTCCAAGGCCTTATGAATTCAGTTTTTTCTCCTTTCCTAAGCAAATTTGTATTGGTCTTCATCGATGATATCTTAGTATACAGCTCGAGTTTGACAAATCATCTGCACCATCTACATACTGTTTTTCTTGTTCTGCAGCAGAACCATTTGTTTGCAAAAAGGGAAAAGTATTCTTTTGCTTCAAGACAGATAGAATACTTGGGGCACATCATAGCTGATGGGGCTGTATCTACTGACCCTAAGAAGCTGCAGGCTGTTCAAGATTGGCCTATTCCTTCATCACTCAAGCAGCGCAGAGGTTTCTTAGGCCTCATGGGGTATTATAGGAGATTTATACAGGGGTATGGGGTCATAGCCAAGCCCTTAACAGAGCTGACAGGGAAGGACAAGCTGCTTTGGAATGAAAAGACACAAGCTGCATTTGATGAGCTGAAGGCTGCACTGATGAAAGCTCCTGTGTTAGCCTTACCAAATCTATCAAGACCCTTTGTGATTGAGTCTGATGCATGCAACACTGGGTTGGGAGCAGTACTATCTCAAGAGGGGCATCCTTTAGCATACCTCAGCAGGCCTCTCAGCCCAAAACAGCAGGCATTATCTGTCTATGAAAGGGAGCTCCTGGCAGTGGTCACAACTGTGCTTAAGTGGCAGCAATACCTCTTAAATAACACTTTTGTTATACGTACAGACCATAAAAGTCTCAAATATTTGCTTGAACAAAAGATCCATACTCATTTTCTGCAACTTTGGCTCTCCATGCTGATGGGATTCAGCTATGTCATTGATTACAAGAAAGGCAAAATCAATATAGCTGCTGATGCTTTATCACGCATTAGTAGTCACAAAATTACCTGCCTTCTCCTCTCTGCTGTGGATAGTTCCTTGTATGACAAGATTCAGTTGCGGTGGCTAACAGACAGCCACTTAACCCAGATGATTCAGCAACTTAAAAGCAACCCCCTCAGCCACAAGAAGTTCAGCTGGCAGGATGGGCAATTGAAGAGAAAGGGAAGATTAGTTGTTGGGCAGGACAACGAGCTCAAACAAATTATACTCAATTGGCTTCATTCCTCTCCTAGTGGAGGGCATTCTGGCAGTGATGCAACCTACCAAAGAGTAAAGTCCTTGTTTTATTGGAAGGGGCAACATCAAGATGTAGCTGATTATGTCAAAAGGTGTACCACTTGCCAAGCTTGTAAACATGAGAACTTGGCTTCTCCAGGTCTTCTCCAACCCCTGCCTATACCGGACACAATATGGACATACATCTCTATGGATTTCATGGAAGGGCTTCCAAAGTCCATTGGGAAGGAAGTCATATTGGTGGTGGTTGATCGGCTAAGCAAGGCAGCTCACTTCATGGCTCTACAGCACCCCTACTCTGCCTTCATGGTAGACCAAGTGTACATGGACAATGTGTACAAGCTTCATGGGTTACCGAGCTCCATAGTGAGTGATCGCGATGCAGTTTTTCAGAGTGAGTTTTGGCAAGCGTTGTTTACCATACAAGGGGTTGATCAACATCTTTCTACGGCTTATCACCCTCAAACCGATGGCCAAACAGAGGTAGTCAATCGTGGACTTGAAACATACTTGAGATGTATGTGTAACACACACCCTCATTTATGGTCCAAATGGCTACCTCTAGCAGAGTGGTGGTATAATACCACTTGGCACTCCGCCACCCAAAAAACCCGTTACGAGATTGTTTATGGTCAGCCCCCTCCTCTTCACATACCTTAAATTCCCGGGGAAACACAAGTGGAAGCTGTGGATAGGAGTTTGAAGGCTCGGGAAGACATGATCAGCGTCATCAGGTATCACTTGGCTCGTGCTCAAAATAGAATGAAGCAATTAGCTGATAAGAGCCGCACAGATAGACAATTCCAAACCGGCGAATGGGTTTTTCTCAAGTTGCACCCCTACCGACGAATCTAAGTAGTTCATCGCAGCTCACACAAACAGTGCCCGAAATACTTTGGTCCTTATCTGATTCTGGAAGCCGTGGGAAAAGTGGCTTATAGATTGCAACTCCCTAACTCCGCTCGCATTCATGACGTTTTCATGTCTCGCAACTAAAACTACATGTAGGACCAATTCCACCTACCAGCTTTCCTCTCCCTGAGGACATCAATTCAACACCAGTGAAGGAACCCGAATTAGTTTTGGACAGAATGGTCGTTAACAGGCGCAACAGGGCAGCTACCAAGGTTTTGATCAAGTGGAAGGGATTTCCGATGGAAGAGGCGACTTGGGATTTCCTCTACGACCTTCAATTCAAGTTCCCACATTTTCACCCATGAGGTCAAGGGTGATTTTGAGGGGGAGGTAGTTGATACGGGGGAAACAAATTCATATTAGTTGCAGCAGGTTTTTGAGTGGGAGTAAGCATGCGTTCAGCACGTGAGAAGCAGAGAAGAGATCTCGTGAGCAGCACGTGACCCCGCTGGTAGTTAGTTAGTGCTTTCTGTTAGAATATGTCAGGGAGAATATAGTTGTTTTGCATTTTTCTGCATTTTTCTTCAATTTCCTTCCATCCATTAGGGTGTGCTATTTTGCTATATATAGATACTGATGTAATGCAGAAAAGATCATCGATGAAAATATATTTCCGTCTTCTTAATCTCTCTTTTCTCCCTAATTTCCTTCTATTTCTTGCCTCCCCCATACTCTATTTCTGATTTTAGTATTAATTTAAGGTAATTTGAGCTACGGGATCACTATTGAAGACAAAATTTATGATATATGACCCTTATTATTTGTTATTCGTGTATGAGATTTGTGTTTCATCACTGCATCATCTTTCAAGATGGATAATCTTTGTAACCAACTATAGGAGAGTAATGGAATCACTCAAGTTGCTCAAGCTATTTTGGTATGAGATCACGTAAGAAAAATATGTATATTGACAATGTAATTGATCTACCGATCAAATTCAATCCGACAACAATTTGGCATTTGACGTGTTAATTCACACGTTATTCATCTGCAATTAGTCATATTACCTTAAAAATTCTATAGTTAGTTCAAGTGGTAAGACATTTGAATTTAGTATCTCATGAATTTTAGATATGAGGTTTGACTCCTATTATTAAATCTGCGACCACCTAACTTATCTTAATGCAGGTGTGAAAGCTTCTAAAAGAGTCGCATATGGAATCCAGAAACTAGTCCAAATGTGATAAAGATCACCATGACTGTCCAAAAACAATATAAGTCCTTGGACTCATAATAAACCGTAATTTATCAAAATCAATAAAACTCTTATTAAAATGCAATACTATTGGGTCTTACTAGTTCTTTAGAAAATAGGGAAGCATAATATAATGAGTCTCACATAATTTATTGGCGAGTATTATCTTATTAAATGAAAGGGGATGAAGAAGGGTTGCTAACCCGTCCGATCATTATAGTAGAATTCGACTAAACATATCCCGTAAGTTGTAGTTATGACAATAATCTTAAGAAAATAAATTTTCAAGGGAGCTACAATATATCCAAATGTTCTTCTCTCTAGTAAAGATTTCCTTCACGTGGTCGTCAAAACCTCCCCTTTGAAGAACTACCCATGTTAAATCGTCGTGACATTTCCTCCCAACCCCTAGAAGTCATTCGCAACATCCTTTACTAATGGGTCGAGAAGTATCACCTTTAAACATATAGCTAAATACCTGTTCCCCACAAGTCGAGGTTATTTCCCCTATACATTTTTGAATATAACCTGGGTCTAAATCTGCAGCTGATGTAGGTGGATTGATATCCTCTGATTTTACGAGCCCCGATATTGCCAATAGCATGCCAAATGCTACAAATGGGTAAATGCAAAAATACATCTTGGTGTCCATGATGCTTATGTTTGTTTTTTATCTTCTTGCTTTGTGTTATCTAAAAGAGAGAGAAATTATTGGTAATGGTCTCATTCAATTAAAGGGTCTATATATAGTCACTAAATCATCATCCCAGGAAAAAAATAACCGAGTGTCAATAAATTAGACTTACGTTTGTATTGTAAAGTCAAAATGTTAAACTGAAAAGTGTATTAATTCATATATGAGTTTTATTAAGGTTGCTGAAATGCAATAAAGATAAAGACTATTTTCGTAAGGGTGACACTATAGATACCTAAAAATATGTATCCATTTGGGTATCTAATATACCCGACAATAATTTATTTTTTGTAATCGATTTCATAATATTTTTTACCTAATTACTTTTTGCTACTTGGCTACTTTACTTGATAAATTAAGCATTTTTGTCTCTTCAGGGTTTTATAGGATCGTGAAAGCAGTTTTTTAAAACTACTGATTTTCAGCTCAAGTTTGATATCGAGTTACAAGCGACGATAGACGAAGCAAATCAACAAAAAATGAAAGAATAAACATAGGATTTACGTGGTTCATCCCTAAATGACCCGCATCCACGATCCTCCTACCACTAGAGAGGCCTACTTATATTACTACGGACCAAAACCGAATTATAAATTACAAGCTGTTTCTCAACTTAGGATATTAATTACAAACACTTTTCTTATATAGCTTCTAGGTTACAAACATAAAGGAAAGAAAGAGAATAAAAACAGTTATATCTTCCTCTAGCTAGGCATCGTAATCAACATGGCTGCCATCTAGGGTTTCTCCAAGCTTCAACTAAGGCGGTTCCCATTTCTGAGTGCGATGTAATCCAGGGGGTTGATTGAGATTGCCTTGATGGCAAATCCTCTATGTGATGTAATAACGGTTTTAGTCCAAAAATAGACTGGTAGCGATATGACTGAAATTGGGTTAAATTTTCGGAGAATTTTGATCGGGGTAAATTAGAATGTTTGTATTCTAATTAAAAATAGAAATTGTAGACAATTTTGTAACCATTTTAAATTAACAGTATTAAGTATGGGTATATTATATTGGGTAATAGTAATAGAAATTGTTGGGTATTCCCTCTAACTTAGAGGAAGAAGCCCCGTTTTGTTTGGACTTTGTTATTACTTTGACCCAATACATATTATAATTAAAATTAGGGAAAATTACAAAAAAAATTGTTCTGTCTTTTGCTTTAAAAATAGAAAATCCCCCTTACAAATAAAAGCAGCCACAAAGCCCCCTCACTTTTAAAAATTTATCACTTAACCCCATGAAACTTTTTTTTGACCATTTTATTTCTAAAAAAATGAGAGGGTTAAATATTTAATTACATTTTTTTAAGGGTACTTTATATTATTAGGCAAAAATTAGAAAAAATTTATGTTTTTCACAATAGATTTAAGAAAATTTTATATATTTATAAAAATATAATTATTTTAATTAGTTATAATAATGATATTATAAGTTTAGAAGATAAAAAAATATTTTAAAATTTTTCATTTTTGTTTGGGATTCGTTTATCCTTTTAGCAAATTGTAGGAGAATAAGGTTGCATTTGGTTTGGTATTTTAATAACTTAAAGTTATTAAAAAGCTCTATTTGACTGTATGAGTTGTATATGGTTGACAGAAAAGATCCTTTTACATATTTCTTACGGCTTAATTCAGAAAATAAAAAATTTGTTTCACAACTATGTAGGCAAATATACAGAACTTGATATTTTTTCATAGCTTATTTTGGAATGATGTTTTTTAGAAAAAATTATGTTAGTCTCAAATCTTGACACCCATGATCCATTTTTTACTTTTACCACCACCTACACCGACCACTACTAACGCTTATATAATTACGGGTCACGCCATTTACCACCATCCTCTACTATGACTAGACATCAAACATGGTTGACTCCTAAACCCCAAGACTCATCGCCACCTTTGACCTTGACAATCACCCCATCTATCACAAAGCGCCACCATAAGCTGTCACAACTATAGTGCACTCCCACCCTTGTGGTTGCTAGCATGGCTTGCCACTTTCATAATTTTATCTCACCACCATGGTTCACCTTCATTGTCCACCATAGCTTGCTACCACCATGTACAGTTGATCTCTACCAACAAGATCACCTCTTTCGTCAACATAACTTGTCCAACTAGCACTCAACTTTAAGGCTTTCCACCGTCAATCATTGTTGCTTGGCACCCAGCCCCATGATCCACCCACTACTATGGCTGACGATCACTGGCACCTACTATTATTGGTCAATTTGTATTATTAAGTTGTTTATAATCATTATAATAGATAAGCCCTTTTTTTTAAAAAAAATGTATTCAAAAACATTTAGATCTTTATGCACTGTTCAACCAAATAACTCACTTTAAAAAAATCCATATCTTAAAAAAAATATAAATTATTGAAATAAATAAGTTGAAGAAAGATAAGTTGAAAACAGATGAACTAGTCAGACCGTAATAGAGAGTTTGACGCACTTAAAAAATAATTATTGAAAAATATGTTTCAGGAAAGCTGTAACTCATTTGGCTTTGTGTTTTTGGGTTTTGGTGTAGGCCAAATCTCTAGATTTTGGCATCTGTTGCTGATTTTTAGGTGTTGGCTCGGGGGCGGAGCTTTTTCTTTTTTCTTTTTTCTTGGTTTTGTGGGCATTCTTGAGCTCCACTTCAGTGGGAGCACTAATTTGGTACTGAGAGTTTTTGTCTCTAATAAAAAAGGCTCTCAAATTATTGAATGTATGTACTGTATCATTTACCATGAATTATACTTCAACTACTACTGTTACCTTTAATATTATCCTTTATATTTATAATTTAGCGTACGTTTGACCAAATCCTTCAAATATTGTTAAGAATTTCACATACGCCTTGGAATAGTATTCTAACATACCCCCTCATGCGAATGCTCATTAAGCTTTAAGTGTGAATATTGCACAGGCCTTTCTCATACTTTATGCTTAAATTATGTTAATACATGCAAGTTAATTCCATTCAATTTTTTTTTTTATGCTTTCACACAATGATATGTTCCAAGAATGAAAAGGGTTCCTAGTTAAACGAAATCTTCAGCTTGAAGATTATTTTTTTGGGATAATATATTCAACTCGAAGATTTTATTAAAATTATTTTAAAGCCTTTTTGGGTTTGCTATGGAGAAATCGAATATTGCATGATGTATATATGGAGTTAAAATTTGATAAGTTGGAAGTCGAACTTTGATGGGAAAGAATACGAGGTCAGCTCGTGGCTTCTTGCCTAAGTTGGCTTCCTATATCGTTAGTTACCGGAAAAAAAAAGAGTATGAAATTTGCGAAGTGATTAAGAGGAGTGCGACGAAGGAAATTGATATTTTGTCTTCTAAAGCGGGAGGTTATTGCTAATTTTTTTTTTTTTAATCTGGGCAGATTAGTTACTCTTATATTTTAAAATAATTTTGATTAGTTATTCATTTATATTTTTTCAGAATGTTTCCATATCACTCCTCTCTCGGATTTATTTGTCCGAATTATCAAGGAAACGGTCATTTGCTTTTATATTTTTTAAAAATCTAATTTTCAAAATTTCTTGATGCGCAAAATTAAAATTTGAGGTACTTTGACTGACAAACCTCTCAGAAAAATACGTCTCGGTTTGGCACCGTAGTAGTATCATTACCAATGGCACGCTGCGTGCCAAAGTGCGAAAAGACAGTGCAAGCTTTGTTATGTCGAAACCTAAATGTTGAGTCAGCAACACTTCCAAATGCCACTTCTTCCCGTCGCATCCGTCTTCAGGACGATCTAGTCACGGGTTTTATAAGACAACATCAGTAGTTTTTGACAGCTTGAATGGAAGGCTCTGTTTGTTTTGACGGAAAAATAGAATTTAGGAATTGATTTTTTTTTTTCTGGAAAAGGTTTCCTAAGGGAATACAAATTTCGAATGGGGTTTTCCGTTATTTGTTTCAAAGAAAAACTTAATTCTTCATTGTGATATCCGCTTGTATGTTTTAAAAAAAATGTTTTCACCAATCATTTTATATCTTGTTATAGGATAACATAAAGTAACAATACAACATATATGAAGTAACAAAAAAAAAGCTAACTAATATAAATTAGAAAAACTATTCTTAAGTATTTTAAGATTTGAGCATTTATCATCTAAGTACTCTGTTATTTTAAGAAATACAATGAGGTGCATTGAGACAAAAAATTTATCACTTGTGTACATACTATGTTAAAATTTGGTGAATTTTCATTAAAATTCTGCAAATTTCCGCCAAAAAATGATATAGTATAAACTATGATCATGTTATCAATAGGTTATCCACATTCTAACAAAAATCACTTATATATTATCAAAAAAATGTGTCATGTTAGCATTTTAACCAAAAAAATTATCACATTATGATATATGATATATATATAGATTATTGTTTTCATTTAAAATCTACTAAGTTTTGATAAAAGATACCTGATTCATAAGAAAATTTTTAAACTTCAGGGTGCATTATTGTATATTACTGAAATATCATAGTACCTCTGTAACAAATGCTAAAATATTAGGCACATAGATAATTTGGTTGTATAATATTATATAACAATTCAACTCGATTAAAATTGTTATATTGCAACCATAACAAAATAACATCCAAGCTGCTTTTAATTACTCGGTCTAATTCTCATCCGATATTGTGATGTTAAATGTCTGCAGTTCAGTCTGCTTTATTTCGATTCGATCTAGATTTGCATGATGATTACCGCGAAGGTTTTTAGATCACATAGAATCATGACTTCCCACCAAACAATGGAATAAGGTAAAACCACTTTCTGGAATGTAGTTTTTTCTCTAAACAAATGGAGCCTAAAACTTCATTTGGTTCAACTGAAGTTTTTTTCCCATCTTAATTTTCACTATATAAACGAAAAAGACAACCTCTTAAAATGCAGGAATATGAGATTCTTTTTCTGACGTGGATTATGTTCTTTTGCTCTTACTTTATTAGCTTTGCGTTGAGTTCAAATGGATCAAACACAAAGTGATATATATATAATAAAATTATTTTCCTCAATGAAACAAAAAACAAAAAAAAAAAAATGAAGGAAGGAATAAAAAAATGCAATCAAAAATTTTTAAAGTAAAATATATCTGTTATGCAATAGTTTTCTCAAACCAAACTTTTTTTCGAGGATGACCTTTTCCATTATATATTGTTGTCTTTCAATATAAATATGTAATTATATTGATGAAAAAAAAAATATTTTGTGCAAACCTCACAAACTTATACGTAAAAAAACAAACATTTGAGTGTCTATTGAACACCAAATCTATGATATATGACCCTCATTATTTGTTATTCGTGTATGAGATTCGTGTTTCATCACTGCATCATCTTTCAAGATTGATAATCTTTTTAACCAACTATAATAGAGTAAGGGAATCACTCTAGTTGCTCAAGCTATTTTGGTATGAGATCACGTAAGAAAAATATGTATATTGACAATGCAATTGATCTACCGATCAAATTCAATCCGACAATAATTTGGCATTTGACGTGTTAATTCACACGTTATTCATCTGCAATTAGTCATATTACCTTAAAAATTCTATAGTTAGTTCAAGTGGTAAGACATTTGAATTTAGTATCTCATGAATTTTAGATATGAGGTTTGACTATTATTATTAAATCTGCGACCACCTAACTTATCTTGATGCAGGTATGGAAGCTTCTAAAAGAGTCGTATATCGAATCCAGGAACTAGTCCAAATGTGATAAAGATCACCATGACTGTCCAAAAACAATATAAGTCCTTGGACTCATAATAAACCGTAATTTATCAAAATCAATAAAACTCTTATTAAAATGCAATACTATTGGGTCTTACTAGTTCTTTAGAAAATAGGGAAGCATAATATAATGAGTCTCACATAATTTATTGGCGAGTATTATCTTATTAAATGAAAGGGGATGAAGAAGGGTTGCTAATACGTCCGATCATTACAATAGAATTCGACTAAACATATCCCGTAAGTTGTAGTTATGACAATAATCTTAAGAAAATAAATTTTCAAGGGAGCTACAATATATTTAAATGGTCTTCTCTCTCGTAAAGATTTCCTTCACGTGGTGGTGAAAACCTCCCCTTTGAAGAACTACCCATGTTAAATCATCGTGACATTTCCTCCCATCCCCTAAAAGTCGTTTGCAACATCCTTTACTAATGGGTCGAGAAGTATCACCCTTAAACATATAGTTAAATACCTGTTCCCCACAAGTCGGGGTTATTTCCACTATACATTTTTCTATATAAGCTGGGTCTAAATCTGCTGCTAATGTAGGTGGATTGACATCTTCTGATTTTACGAGTCCCGATATTGCCAATAGCATGCCAAATGCTATAAATGGGTAAATGCTAAAATACGTCTTGGTGTCCATGATGCTTATGTTTGTTTTTTTTCTTCTTGCTTTGTGTTGTCTAAAAGAGAGAGAAATTATTGGTAATGGTCTCATTCGATTAAAGGGTCTTTATGTAGTCACAAAATCATCATTCCAGGAAAAAATGTAACCGAGTGTCAATAAATTAGACTTACGTTTGTATTTGTAAAGTCACAATGTTAAACTAAAAAGTGTATTTATTCATATATGAGTTTTATTAAGGTTGCTTAAATGCAATAAAGATAAAGATTATTTTCGTAAGGGTGACACTACAAATACCTAAAAATATGTATCCATTTGGGTATCTAATATACCCGACAATAATTTATTTATTGTAATTGATTTCATAATATTTTTTACCTAATTACCTTTTGCTACTTGGCTACTTTACTTGATAAATTAAGCATTTTTGTCTCTTCAGGGTTTTATAGGATCGTGAAAGCAGTTTTTTAAAACTACTGATTTTAAGCTCAAGTTTGATATCGAGTTACAAGCGACGATAGAAGAAGCAAATTAACGAAAAATGAAAGAATAAACATAGGACTTACGTGGTTCATCCCTAAATGACCCGCATCCACGACCCTCCTACCACTAGAGAGGCCTACTTATATTATTACGGACAAAAACGGAATTACAAATTGCAAGCTGTTTCTCAACTTAGGATATTAATTACAAACACTTTTCTTATATAGCTTCTAGGTTGCAAACATAAAGGAAAGAAAGAGAATAAAAACGGTTATATCTTCCTCTAGCTAGGCATCGTAATCAACATGGCTGCCACCTAGGGTTTCTCCAAGCTTCAACCAAGGCAGTTCCCATTTCTGAGTGCGATGTAACCCAGGGGGGGTGATTGAGATTGCCTTGATGGAAAATCCACTATGTGATGTAATAACGGTTATAGTCCAAAAATAGACTGGTAGCGATATGACTAAAATTAGGTTAAATTGTCGGAGAATTTCGATCGGGGTAAATGAGAATGTTTGTATTCTAATTAAAAATAGAAATTGTAGACAATTTTGTAACCATTTTAAATTAAAGGTATTAAGTATGGGTATATTATATTGGGTAATAGTAATAGAAATTGTTGGGTATTCCCTCTAACTTAGAGGAAGAAGCCCGGTTTTGTTTGGACTTTGTTATTACTTTGACCCAATACAGATTATAATTAAAATTAGGGTAAATTACAAAAAAAATTGTTCTGTCTTTTACTTTAAAAATAGAAAATTCCTCTCACAAATAAAAGCAGTCACAAAGCCCCCTCACTTTTAAAAATTTATCACTTAACCCCATGAAACTTTTTTTTGACCATTTTATTTCTAAAAAATGAGAGGGTTAAATGTTTAATTACATTTTTTTAAGGGTATTTTATATTATTAGGCAAAAATTAGAAAAAATTTGTGTTTTTCACAATAGAATTAAGAAAATTTTATATATTTATAAAAATATAATTATTTTAATTAGTTATAATAATGATATTATAAGTTTAGATGAAAAAAAAATATTTTAAAATTTTTCATTTTTGTTTGGGATTCGTTTATCCTTTTAGCAAATTGTAGGAGAATAAGGTTGCGTTTGGTTTGGTCTTTTAATAACTTAAAGTTATTAAAAAGCTCTATTTGACTGTATGAGTTGTATATGGTTGACAGAAAAGATCCTTTTACAAATTTCTTACGGCTTAATTCAGAAAATAAAAAATTTGTTTCATAACTATGTAGGCAAATATGCAGAACTTGATATTTTTTCATAGCTTATTTTGGAATGATGTTTTTTAGAAAAAATTATGTTAGTCTCAAATCTTGACACCCATGATCCAATTTTTTACTTTTACCACCACCCACACCGACCACTACTAACGCTTATATAATTACGGGTCACGCCATTTACCACCATCCTCTACTATGACTAGACATCAAACAAGGTTGACTCCTGAACCCCAAGGCTCATCGCCACCTTTTACCTTGACAATCACCCCATCTATCACAAAGTGCCACCGTAAGCTGTCACAACTATAGTGCACTCCCACCCTTGTGGTTGCTAGCATGGCTTGCCACTTGCATAATTTTATCTCACCACCATGGTTCACCTTCATTGTCCACCGTAGCTTGCTACCACCGTGTACAGTTGATCTCTACCAACAAGGTCACCTCTTTGGTCAACATAACTTGTCCAACTAGCACTCAACTTTAAGGCTTTCTACCATTAATCATTGTTGCTTGGCACCCAGCCCCATGATCCACCCACTACTATGGCTGATGATCCCTGGCACCTACTACTATTGGTCAATTTATATTATTAAGTTGTTTATAATCATTATAATAGATAAGTCCTTTTTTTTAAAAAAAATGTATTAAAAAACATTTAGATCTTTATGCACTATTTAACCAAATAACTCACTTTAAAAAAATCCATATCTTAAAAAAATAGAAATTATTGAAATAAATAAGTAGAAGAAAGATAAGTTGAAAACAGCTGAACTAGTAAGACCATAATAGAGAGTTTGACGCACTTAAAAAATAATTATTGAAAAATATGTTTTAGGAAAGGTGTAACCCACTTGGCTTTGTGTTTTTGGGTTTTGGTGTAGGCTAAAATCTCTAGATTTTGGCGCCTGTTGCTGATTTTTAGGTGTTGGCTCAGGGGTGGAGCGTTTTCTTTTTTCTTTTTTCCTGTTTTTGTGGGCATTCTTGAGCTCCACTTCAGTGGGAGCACTAATTTGGTACTGAGAGTTTTTGTCTCTAATAAAAAAAGGCTCTCAAATTATTGAATGTATGTACTGTATCATTTACCACGAATTATACTTCTACTACTACTATTACCATTAATATTATCCTTTATATTTATAACTTAGCGTACTTTTGACCAAATCCTTCAAATATTGTTAAGAATTTCCCATACGCCTAGGAATAGTATTCTAACATGCCCCCTCATACGAATGCTCATTAAGCTTTAAGTCTGAATATTGCACAGGCCCTTCTCATACTTTATGCTTAAATTATGTTAATACATGCAAGTTAATTCCATTCTATTTTGTTTTATGCTTTCACACAATGATACGTTCCAAGAATGAAGAGGGTTCCTAGTTAAACGAAATCTTCAGCTTGAAGATTATTTTTTTGTGATAATATATTAAACTCGAAGATATTATTAAAAATATTTTAAAGCCTTTTTGGGTTTGCTATGGAGAAATTGAATATTGCATGATGTATAGATGGAGTTAAAATTTGATAAGTTGGAGGTTGAACTTTGATGGGAAAGAATACGAGGTCAGCTCGTGGCTTCTTGCCTAAGTTGGCTTCCTATATCGTTAATTATCGGAAAAAAAAAAGAGTATGAAATTTGCGAAGCGATTAAGTGGAGTGCGACGAAGGAAATTGATATTTTGTCTTCTTAAGCGGGAGGTTATTACTATTTTTTTCATTTGATCTGGGTAGATTAGTTACTCCTATATTTTAAAATAATTTTGATTAATTATTCATTTACATTTTTTCAGAATGTTTCCATGTCACTCCTCTCTCGGATTTATTTGTCCGAATTATCAAGGAAACGGTCATTTGATTTTATATTTTTTAAAAATTTAATTTTCAAAATTTCTTGATGCGCAAAATTAAAATTTTAGGTACTATGACTGACAAACCTCTCAGAAAATTACGTCTCGGTTTGGCACCGTAGTAGAATCATTACCAATGGCACGCTGTGCGCCTAAGTGCGAAAAGACAGTGCAAGCTTTGTTATGTCGAAACCTAAATGTTAAGTTAGCAACACTTCCAAATGCCACTTCTTCCCGTTGCATCCGTCTTCAGGACGATCTAGTCACAGGTTTTATAAGACAACATCAGTCGTTTTTGACGGCTTGAATGGAAGGCTCTGTTTGTTTTGACGAAAAAATAGAATCTAGGAATTGATTTTGTTTTCTGGAAAAGGTTTTCTAAGGAAATACAAATTCCGAATGGGGTTTTCCGTTGTTTGTTTCAATGAAAAACTTAATTCTTCATTGTGATATCTTCTTGTATGTTTTAAAAAAAATATTTTCACCAATTATTTTATATCTTGTTATAGGATAACATAAAGTAACAATACAACATATATGAAGTAACAAAAAAAAAAGCTAACTAATATAAATTAGAAAAACTATTTCTTAAGTATTTTAAAATTTGAGCATTTATCATCTAAGTACTCTGTTATTTTAATAAATACAATGAGGTGCATTGAGACAAAAAATTTATCACTTGTGTACCCACTATGTTAAAATTTGGTGAATTTTCATTAAAATTCTGCAAATTTCTGCCAAAAAATGATATAGTATAAACTATGATCATATTATCAAAAGGTTGTCCATATTCTAACAAAAATTACTTATATATTATCAAAAAAATGTGTCATGTTAGCATTTTACCCAAAAAAATTATCCTATTATGATATATGATATATATATATTGTTGTTTTCATTTAAAATCTACTAAATTTTGATAAAAGATACCTGATTCATAAGAAAATTTTTAAACTTCAGGGTGCATTATTGTATATTATTGTAATATCATAGTACCTCTATAATAAATGCTAAAATATTAGGCACTTAGATAATTTCCTTGTATAATATTATATAACAATTCAACTTGATTAAAATTGTTAATTGCAACCATAACAAAGTAACATCCAAGCTGCTTTTAATTACTCGGTCTAATTCTTATCCGATATTGTGATGTTAAATGTCTGCAGTTCAGCCTGCTTTATTTCGATTCGATCTAGATTTGCATGATAATTACCGCGAAGGTTTTTGGATCACATAGAATGATGACTTCCCACCGAACAATGGAATGAGGTAAAACTACTTTCTGGAATGTAGTTTTTTCTCTAAACAAATGGAGCCTAAAACTTCATTTGGTTCAACACATGTTTTTTTCCCATCTTAATTTTCACTATATATGAGAAAAAGACAACCTCTTAAAAAGCAGGAATATGAGATTCTTTTTCTGACTTGGATTATGTTCTTTTGCTCTTACATTATTACCTTTGCGTTGAGTTCAAATGGATCAAGCACAAAGTGATATATATAATAAAATTATTTTCCTCAATAAAACAAAAAACAAAAAAAAATTGAAGGAAGGAAAAAAAAAAATGTAATCAAAATTTTTTAAGGTAAAATATATCTGTTACGAAATAGTTTTCTCAAACAAAACTTTTTTTCGAGGATGACCTTTTCCATTATATATTGTTGTCTTTCAATATAAATATGTAATTATATTGATGAAAAAAAAAAATATTTTGTCCAAACCTCACAAACTTATACGTAAAAAAACAAACATTTGAGTGTCTATTGAAGACCAAATTCATGACATATGACCCTCATTATTTGTTATTCGTGTATGAGATTTGTGTTTTATCGCTGCATCATTTTTCAAGATTGATAATCTTTTTAACCAACTATAGGAGAGTAATGGAATCACTCTAGTTGCTCAAGCTATTTTGGTATGAGATCACGTAAGAAAAATATGTATATTGACAATGCAATTGATCCACCGATCAAATTCAATCCGACAACAATTTCGCATTTGATGTGTTAATTCACACGTTATTCATCTGCAATTAGTCATATTACCTTAAAAATTCTATAGTTAGTTCAAGTGGTAAGAGATTTGAATTTAGTATCCCATGAATTTTAGATCTGAGGTTTGACTCCTATTATAAAATTTGCGACCACCTAACTTATCTTGATGCAGGTATGAAAGCTACTAAAAGAGTTGTATATGGAATCCAAAAACTAGTCGAAATGTGATAAAGATCACCATGACTATCCAAAAACAATATAAATCCTTGGACTCATAATAAACTGTAATTTATCAAAATCAATAAAACTCTTATTAAAATGCAATACTATTGGGTCTTACTAGTTCTTTAGAAAATAGGGAAGCATAATATAATGAGTCTCGCATAATTTATTGGCGAGTATTATCTTATTAAATGAAAGGGGATGAAGAAGGGTTGCTAACCCGTCCGACCATTACAATAGAATTCGACTAAACATAACCCGTAAGTTGTAGTTATGACGATAATCTTAAGAAAATGAACTTTCAAGGGAGCTACAATATATCCAAATGGTCTTCTCTCTCGTAAAGATTTCCTTCACGTGGTGGTGAAAACGTCCCCTTTGAAGAACTACCCATGTTAAATCATCGTGACATTTCCTCCCATCCCCTAAAAGTCGTTTGCAACATCCTTTACTAATGGGTCGAGAAGTATCACCCTTAAACATATAGTTAAATACCTGTTCCCCACAAGTCGGGGTTATTTCCCCAATACATTTTTGTATATAACCTGGGTCTAAATCTGCTGCTGATGTAGGTGGATTGATATCCTCTGATTTTACGAGTCCCGATATTGCCAATAGCATGCCAAATGCTATAAATGGGTAAATGCTAAAATACATCTTGGTGTCCATGATGCTTATGTTTGTTTTTTTTCTTCTTTCTTTGTGTTATCTAAAAGAGAGAGAAATTATTGGTAAAGGTCTCATTCGATTAAAGGGTCTATATATAGTCACTAAATCATCATTCCAGGAAAAAAAGTAACTGAGTGTCAATAAATTTGACTTACGTTTGTAATGTAATGTCAAAATGTTAAACTAAAAAGTGTATTAATTCATATATGAGTTTTATTAAGGTTGCTTAAATGCAATGAAGATAAAGACTATTTTCGTAAGGGTGACACTATAGATACCTAAATATATGTATCCATTTGGGTATCTAATATACCTGACAATAATTTATTTGTTCTAATCGATTTCATAATATTTTTTACATAATTACTTTTTGCTACTTGGCTACTTTACTTGATAAATTAAGCATTTTTGTTTTTTTAGGGTTTTATTGGATCGTGAAAGCAGTCTTTTAAAACTATTGATTTTAAGCTCAAGTTTGATATCGAGTTACAAGCGACGATAGAAGAAGCAAATCAATGAAAAATGAAAGAATTAACATAGGATTTATGTGGTTCCTCCCTAAACGACCTGCATCCACGATCCTCCTACCACCTGAGAGGCCTACTTATATTATTACGGACCAAAACGGAATTACAAATTACAAGCTGTTTCTCAACTTAGGATATTAATTGCAAACACTTTTCTTATATAGCTTCTAGGTTACAAACATAAAGGAAAGAAAGAGAATAAAAACGGTTATATCTTCTTCTAGCTCGGCATCGTAATTGACATGGCTGCAATCTAGGGTTTCTCCAAGCTTCAACCAAGGCGGTTCCCCTTTCTGAGTGCGATGTAATCCAGGGGGGTGATAGAGATTGCCTTGATGGCAAATCCACTATGTGATGTAATAACGGTTTTAGTCCAAAAATAGACTGATAGCGATATGACTAAAATTAGGTTAAATTGTCAGAGAATTTCGATAGGGGTAAATTAGAATGTTTGTATTCTAATTTAAAATCGAAATTGTAGACAATTTTGTAACCATTTTGAAGTAACGGTTTTAAATATGGGTATATTATATTAGGTAATAATAATAGAATTTGTTGGGTATTCCCTCTAACTTGGAGGAAGAAGCCCGGTTTTGTTTGGGCTTTGTTATTACTTTGACCCAATACATATTGTAATTAAAATTAGGGTAAATTACAAAAAAAATCTTATGTCTTTTGCTTTAACAATAGAAAATCCCCCTCACAAATAAAAGCAGTCACAAAATCCCCTCACTTTTAAAAATTTATCACTTAACCCCATGAAACTTTTTTTTGACCATTTTATTTCTAAAAAATAAGAGGGTTAAATGTTTAATTACATTTTTTGAAGGGTATTTTATATTATTAGCCAAAAATTAGAAAAAATTTATGTTTTTCACAGTAGAATTAAGAAAATTTTATATATTTATAAAAATATAATTATTTTAATTAGTTATAATAATGATATTATAAGTTTAGAAGATAAAAAAATTATTTAAAATTTTTCATTTTTGTTTGGTATTCGTTTATCCTTTTAGCAAATTGTAGGAGACTAAGGTCGCGTTTGGTTTGGTCTTTTAATAACTTAAAGTTATTAAAAAGCTCTATTTGACTGTATGAGTTGTATATGGTTGACATAAAAGATCCTTTTACATAATTCTTACGGCTTAAATCAGAAAATAAAAAATTTGTTTTATAACTATGTTGGCAAATATACAGAACTTGATATTTTTTCATAGCTTATTTTAGAATGATGTTTTTTAGAAAAAATTATGTTAGTCTCAAATCTTGACACCCATGATCCATTTTTTACTTTTACCACACCCCACACCGACCACTACTAACGCTTATATAATAACGGGTCAAGCCATTTACCACCATCCTCTACTATGATTAGACATCAAACATGATTGACTCCTAAACCCCAAGACTCATCGCCTCCGTTTACCTTGACTATCACCCCATTTATCACAAAGCGCCACCATAAGCTGTCACAACTATAGTGCACTCCCACCCTTGTGGCTGCTAGCATGGCTTGCCACTTTCATAATTTTATCTCAACGCCATGGTTCACCTTCATTTTCCACCGTAGCTTGCTACCACCATGTACAGTTGATGTCTACCAACAAGGTCACCTCTTTGGTCAACATAACTTGTCCAACTAGCACTCAACTTTAAGGCTTTCTACCATCAATCATTGTTGCTTGCCACCCAGCTCCATGATCCACCCACTACTATGGCTGACTATCACTGACACCTACTATTATTGGTTAATTTATATTATGAAGTTGTTTATAATCACTTTAAAAAAATCCATATCTTAAAAAAACAGAAATTATTGAAATAAATAAGTGAAGAAAGATAAGTTGAAAACAGATGAACAAGTCAGACCGTAATAAAGAGTTTGACTCACTTAAAAAATAATTATTGAAAAATATGTTTTAGGAAAGGTGTAACCCATTTGGCTTTGTGTTTTTGGCTTTTGGTGTAGGCTAAAATCTCTAGATTTTGGCATCTGTTGCTGATTTTTAGGTGTTGGCTTGGGGGTGGAGCTTTTTCTTTTTTCTTTTTTCCTGGTTTTGTGGGCTAACTAATATAAATTAGAAAAATTATTTCTTAAGTATTTTAAAATTTGAGCATTTATCATCTAAGTACTCTGTTATTTTAATAAATACAATGAGGTGCATGAGAAAAAAAAAATTATCACTTGTGTACATACTATGTTAAAATTTGGTGAATTTTCATTAAAACTTTGCAAATTTCTGCCAAAAAATGATATAGTATAAACTATGATCATAGTATCAAAAGGTTGTCCACATTCTAACAAAAATTACTTATATATTATCAAAAAAATGTGTCATGTTAGCATTTTACCCAAAAAAATTATCACATTATGATATACGATATATATAGATTGTTGTTTCCATTTAAAATCTTCTAAATTTTGATAAAAGATACCTGATTCATAAGAAAATTTTTAAACTTCAGGGTGCATTATTGTATATTACTGAAATATCATAGTACCTCTGTAATAAATGCTAAAATATTAGGCATATAGATAATTTCCTTATATAATATTATATAACAATTCAACTTGATTAAAATTGTTATATTGCAACCATAACAAAGTAACATCCAAGCTGCTTTAATTACTGGGTCTAATTCTTATCCGATATTGTGATGTTAAATGTCTGCAATTCAGTGTGCTTTATTTCGATTCGATCTAGATTTGCATGATGATTACCGTGAAGGTTTTTAGATTACATAGAATCATGACTTCCCCCCAAACAATGGAATAAGGTAAAACCACTTTCTGGAATGTAGTTTTTTCTCTAAACAAATGGAGCCTAAAACTTCATTTGGTTGAACTCAAGTTTTTTTCCCATCTTAATTTTCACTATATAAGAAAAAAAGACAACCTCTTAAAAAGCAAGAATATGAGATTCTTTTTCTGACGTGGATTATGTTCTTTTGCTCTTGCGTTATTAGCTTTGCGTTGAGTTCAAATGGATCAAACACAAAGTGATATATATAATAAAATTATTTTCCTCAATAAAACAAAAAAAAATTGAAGGAACGAAAAAAAATGTAATCAAAATTTTTTAAAGTAAAATATATCTGTTACGAGATAGTTTTCTCAAACCAAACTTTTTTTACGAGATGGCCTTTTCCATTATATATTATTGTTGTTCAATATAAATATGTAATTATATTGATGAAAAAAAAATATTTTGTGCAAACCTCACAAACTTATACGTAAAAAAACAAACACTTGAGTGTCTATTTGATACAGGGGAAACAAATTCATTTTAGTTGCAGCAGGTTTTTGAGCGGGAGTAAGCATGCGTTCAGCACATGAGAAGCAGAGAAGGGATCTCGTGAGCAGCACGTGACCCCGCTGGTAGTTAGTTAGTGCTTTCTGTTAGAATATGTCAGGGAGAATATAGTTGTTTTGCATTTTTCGGCATTTTTCTTCAATTTCCTTCTATCCATTAGGGTTTGCTATTTTGCCATATATGGATACTGATGTAATGCTGAAAAGATCATCAATGAAAGTATATTTCCGTCTTCTTAATCTCTCTTTTCTCTTCTCCAGGTCTTCTCCAACCCCTGCCTATACCGTACACAATATGGACAGACATATCTATGGATTTCATAGAAGGGCTTCCAAAGTCCTTTGGGAAGGAAGTCATATTGGTGGTGGTTGATCGGCTAAGCAAGGCAGCTCACTTCATGGCTCTGCAGCACCCCTACTCTGCCTTCACGGTAGCCCTAGTGTACATGGACAATGTGTACAAGCTTCATGGGTTACCGAGCTCCATAGTCAGTGATCGCGATGCAGTTTTTCAGAATGAGTTTTGGCAAGCGTTGTTTACCATACAAGGGGTTGATCTACATCTTTCTACGGCTTATCACCCTCAAACCGATGGCCAAACAGAGGTAGTCATTCGTGGACTTGAAACATACTTGAGATGTATGTGTAACACACACCCTCATTTATGGTCCAAATGGCTACCTCAAGCAGAGTGGTGGTATAATACCACTTGGCACTCCGACACCCAAAAAACCCCTAACGAGATTGTTTATGGTCAGCCCCCTCCTCTTCACATACCTTACATTCCCAGGGAAACACAAGTGGAAGCTATGGATAGGAGTTTGAAGGCTCGGGAAGACATGATCAGCGTCATCAGGTATCACTTGGCTCGTGCTCAAAATAGGATGAAGCAATTAGCTGATAAGAGCCGCACAGATAGACAATTCCAAACCGGCGAATGGGTTTTGCTCAAGTTGCACCCCTACCGACAAATCTCAGTAGTTCATCGCAGCTCACACAAACAGTCCCCGAAATACTTTGGTCCTTATCTGATTCTGGAAGCCGTGGGAAAAGTGGCTTATAGATTGCAACTCCCTAACTCCGCTCGCATTCATGACGTTTTTCATGTCTCGCAACTGAAATTACATGTAGGACCAATTCCACCTACCAGCATTCCTCTCCCTTAGGACATCAATTCAGCACAAGTGAAGGAACCCGAATTAGTTTCAGACAGAATGGTCGTCAACAGGCGCAACAGGACAGCTACAAAGGTTTTGATCAAGTGGAAGGGATTTCCTATGGAAGAGCCGACTTGGGAATTCCTCTATGACCTTCAACTCAAGTTCCCACATTTTCACCCTTGAGGTCAAGGGTGATTTTGAGGGGGAGGTAGTTGATACAGGGAAAACAAATTCATATTACTTGCAGCAGGTTTTTGAGCGGGAGTAAGCATGCGTTCAGCACGTGAGAAGCAGAGAAGGGATCTCGTGAGCAGCACGTGACCCCGCTGGTAGTTAGTTAGTGCTTTCTGTTAGAATATGTCGGGGAGAATATAGTTGTTTTGCATTTTTCTGCATTTTTCTTCAATTTCCTTCCATCCATTAGGGTTTGCTATTTTGCTATATATAGATACTGCTGTAATGCTGAAAAGATCATCAATGAAAATATATTTCCGTCTTCTTAATCTCTCTTTTCCCCCTAATTTCCTTCTATTTTTTGCCTCCCCCATACTCTCTTTCCGATTTTAGTATTAATTTGAGGTAATTTGAGCTACGGTATCACTATTGAAGACCAAATTTATGATATATGACCCTCATTATTTGTTATTCGTGTATGAGATTTGTGTTTCATCACTGCATCATCTTTCAAGATAGATAATCTTTTTAACCAACTATAGGAGAGTAAGGGAATCACTCTAGTTGCTCAAGCTATTTTGGTACGAGATCACGTAAGAAAAATATGTATATTGACAATGCAATTGATCCACCGATCAAATTCAATCCGACAACAATTTGGCATTTGACGTGTTAATTCACACGTTATTCATCTGCAATTAGTCATATTACCTTAAAAATTCTATAGTTAGTTCAAGTGGTAAGACAGTTGAATTTAGTATCTCATAAATTTTAGATCTGAGGTTTGACTCTTATTATAAAATCTGCGACCACCTAACTTATCTTGATGCAGGTATAAAAGCTTCTAAAAGAGTCGTATATGGAATCCAGAAACTAGTCGAAATGTGATAAAGATCACCATGACTGTCCAAAAACAATATAAGTCCTTGGACTCATAATAAACTGTAATTTATCAAAATCAATAAAACTCTTATTAAAATGCAATACTATTGGGTCTTACTAGTTCTTTAGAAAATAGGGAAGCATAATATAATGAGTCTCACATAATTTATTGGCGAGTATTATTTTATTAAATGAAAGGGGATGAAGAAGAGTTGCTAACCCGTCCGACCATTACAATAGAATTCGACAAAACATACCCTGTAAGTTGTAGTTATGACAATAATCTTAGGAAAATAAATTTTCAAGGGAGCTACAATATATCCAAATGTTCTTCTCTCTCGTAAAGATTTCCTTCACGTGGTCGTCAAAACCTCCCCTTTGAAGAGCTACCCATGTTAAATCATCGTGACATTTCCTCCCATCCCCTAGAAGTCGTTCGCAACATCCTTTACTAATGGGACGAGAAGTATCACCCTTAAACATATAGTGAAATACCTGTTCCCCACAAGTCGGGGTTATTTTCCCTATACATTTTTGTATATAACCTGGGTCTAAATCTGCTGCTGATGTAGGTGGATTGATATCCTCTGATTTTACGAGTCCCGATATTGCCAATAGCATGCCAAATGCTATAAATGGGTAAATGCTAAAATACATCTTGGTGTCCATGATGCTTATGTTTGTTTTTTTTCTTCTTGCTTTGTGTTATCTAAAAGAGAGAGAAATTATTGGTAATGGTCTCATTCGATTAAAGGGTCTATATATAGTCACTAAATCATCATTCCAGGAAAAAAAGTAACCGAGTGTCAATAAATTAGACTTACGTTTGTATTGTAAAGTCAAAATGTTAAACTAAAAAGTGTATTAATTCATATATGAGTTTTATTAAGGTTGCTTAAATGCAATAAAGATAAAGACAATTTTCATAAGGGTGACACTATAGATACCTAAAATATGTATCCATTTAGGTATCTAATATACCCGTAAATAATTTAGTTGTTGTAATCGATTTCATAATATTTTTTACCTAATTACTTTTTGCTACTTGGCTACTTTACTTGATAAATTAAGCATTTTTGTCTCTTTAGGGTTTTATAGGATCGTGAAAGCAGTTTTTTAAAACTGCTGATTTTAAGCTCCAGTTTGATATCGAGTTACAAACGACGATAGAAGAAGCAAATCAACGAAAAATGAAAGAATTAACATAGGATTTATGTAGTTCATCCCTAAATGACCCGCATCCACGATCCTCCTACCATTAGAGAGGCCTATTTATATTATTACGGACCAAAACAGAATTACAAATTACAAGCTGTTTCTCAACTTAGGATATTAATCACAAACACTTTTCTTATATAGCTTCTAGGTTACAAACATAAAGGAAAGAAAGAGAATAAAAACGGTTATATCTTCCTCTAGCTAGGCATCGTAATCAACATGGTTGCCATCTAGGGTTTCGCCAAGCTTCAACTAAGGCGGTTCCCATTTCTGAGTGCGATGTAATCCAGGGCGGTGATTGAGATTGCCTTGATGGCAAATCCACTATGTGATGTAATAACGGTTTTAGTCCAAAAATAGACTGGTAGCGATATGACTAAAATTAGGTTAAATTGTCGGAGAATTTCGATCGGGGTAAATTAGAATGTTTGAATTCTAATTTAAAATATAAATTGTAGACAATTTTGTAACCATTTTAAATTAACGGTTTTAAATATGGGTATATTATATTAGGTAATAATAATGGAATTTGTTGGGTATTCCCTCTAACTTGGATGAAGAAGCCCGGTTTTGTTTGGGCTTTGTTATTACTTTGACCCAATACATATTATAATTCAAATTAGGGTAAATTACAAAAAAAATCTTCTGACTTTTGCTTTAAAAATAGAAAATCCCCCTCGCAAATAAAAGTAGTCACAAAACCCCCTCGCTTTTAAAAATTTATCACTTAACCCCATGAAACTTTTTTTTGACCATTTTATTTCTAAAAATGAGAGGGTTAAATGTTTAATTACATTTTTTGAAGGGTATTTTATCTTATTAGCCAAAAATTAGAAAAAAATTTATGGTTTTCACAATAGAATTAAGAAAATTTTATATATTTATAAAAATATAATTATTTTAATTAGTTATAATAATGATATTATAAGTTTAGAAAATAAAAAAATATTTTTAAATTTTTCATTTTTGTTTGGGATTCGTTTATCCTTTTAGCAAATTGTAGGAGACTAAGGTCGCGTTTGGTTTGGTCTTTTAATAACTTAAAGTTATTAGAAAGCTCTATTTGACTGCATGAGTTGTATATGGTTGATAGAAAAGATCCTTTTACATATTTCTTACGGCTTAAATCAGAAAATAAAAAATTTGTTTCATTACTATGTAGGCAAATATACAGAACTTGATATTTTTTCATAGCTTATTTTGGAATGATGTTTTTTAGAAAAAATTATGTTAGTCTCAAATCTTGACACCCATGATCTATTTTTTACTTTTACCACCACCCACACCGACCACTACTAACGCTTATATAATTACAGGTCACGCCATTAACCACCATCCTCGACTATGACTAGACATCAAACATGATTGACTCCTAAACCCCAAGACTCATCGCCACCTTTTACCTTGACAATCACCCCATCTATCACAAAGCGCCACCATAAGCTGTCACAACTATAGTACACTCCCACCCTTGTGGTTGCAAGCATGGCTTGCCACTTTCATTATTTTATCTCACCACCATGGTTCACCTTCATTGTCCACCATAGCTTGCTACCACCATGTACAGTTGATCTCTACCAATAAGGCCACCTCTTTGGTCAACATAACTTGTCCAACTAGCACTCAAATTTAAGGCTTTCTACCATCAATCATTGTTGCTTGGCACCTAGCCCCATGATCCACCCACTACTATGGCTGACGATCACTGGCACCTACTATTATTGGTCAATTTATATTATTAAGTTGTTTATAATCATTATAATAGATAAGTCCTTTTTTTAAAAAAAATGTATTCAAAAACATTTAGATCTTTATGCACTGTTTAACCAAATAACTCACTTTATAAAAATCCAAATCTTAAAAAAATAGAAATTATAGAAATAAATAAGTTGAAGAAAGATAAGTTGAAAATAGATGAACTAGTTAGACCGTAATAGAGAGTTTGACGCACTTGAAAAATAATTGTTGAAAAATATGTTTCAGGAAAGGTGTAACCCATTTGGCTTTGTGTTTTTGGGTTTCGGTTTAGGCTAAAATCTCTAGATTTTGGCGTCTGTTGCTGATTTTTAGGTGTTGGCTCGGGGGTGGAGCTTTTTCTTTTTTCTTTTTTCCTGGTTTTGTGCATTCTTGAGCTCCACTTCAGTGGGAGCACTAATTTGGTACTGAGAGTTTTTGTCTCTAATAAAAAAAGGCTCTCAAATTATTGAATGTATGTATTGTATCATTTACCACAAATTGTACTTCTACTACTACTGTTACCATTAATATTATCCTTTATATTTAGAACTTAGCATACTTTTGACCAAATCCTTCAAATATTGTTAAGAATTTCACAGATGCCTAGGAATAGTATTCTAACGTGCTCCCTCATGCGAATGCTCATTAAGATTTAAGTGTGAATATTGCACAGGCCTTTCTCATACCTTATGCTTAAATTATGTTAATACATGCAAGTTAATTCCATTCAATTTTTTTTTTTTATGCTTTCACACAATGATACGTTCCAAGAATGAAGAGGGTTCCTAGTTAAACGAAATCTTCAGCTTGAAGATTATTTTTTTGTGATAATATATTCAACTCGAAGATATTATTAAAAATATTTTAAAGCCTTTTTGGGTCTGCTATGGAGAAATTGAATATTGCATGATTTATATATGGAGTTAAAATTTTATAAGTTGGAGGTCGAACTTTTATGGGAAGGAATACGAGGTCAGCTCGTGGCTTCTTGCCTAAGTTGGCTTCCTATATCGTTAATTATCGGAAACAAAAAGAATATGAAATTTGCGAAGCGATTAAGAGGAGTGCGACGAAGGAAATTGATATTTTGTCTTCTTAAGCGGGAGGTTATTACTATTTTTTTTTTTTTTTTAATCTGGGGAGATTAGTTACTCTTATATTTCAAAATAATTTTGATTAATTATTCATTTATATTTTTTCAGAATCTTTCCATATCACTCCTCTCTCGGATTTATTTGTCCGAATTACCAAGGAAACGGTCATTTGCTTTTATATTTTTTAAAAATCTAATTTTCAAAATTTCTTGATGCGCAAAATTAAAATTTGAGGTACTGTGACTGACAAACCTCTCGAAAAATTACGTCTCGGTTTGGCACCGTAGTGGAATCATTACCAATGGCACGCTGCGCGCCTAAGTGCGAAAAGACAATGCAAGCTTTCTTATGTCGAAACCTAAATGCTAAGTCAGCAACACTTCCAAATGCCACTTTTTCCCGTCGCATCCGTCTTCAGGACGATCTAGTCAAAGGTTTTATAAGACAACATCAGTAGTTTTTGATAGCTTGAATGGAAGGCTCTCTTTGTTTTGACGGAAAAATAAAATCTAGGAATTGATTTTTTTTCTGGAAAAGGTTTTCTAAAGAAATACAAATTCCGAATGGGGTTTTCTGTTGTTTGTTTCAAAGCAAAACTTAATTCTTCATTGTGATATCTTCTTGTTTGTTTTAAAAAAAAATATTATCACCAATCATTTTATATCTTGTTATAGGATAACATAAAGTAACAATACAACATATATGAAGTAACCAAAAAAAAAAGCTAACTAATATAAATTAGAAAAACTATTTCTTAAGTATTTTAAAATTTGAGCATTTATCATCTAAGTACTCCGTTATTTTAATAAATACAGTGAGGTGCATTGAGACAAAAAAATTTATCACTTGTTTACATACTATGTTAAAATTTGGTGAATTTTCATTAAAATTCTGCAAATTTCTGCCAAAAAATGATATAATATAAACTATGATCATATTATCAAAAGGTTGTCCACATTCTAACAAAAATTACTTATATATCATGAAAAAAATGTGTCATGTTAGCATTTTACCCAAAAAATTTATCACACTATGATATATGATATTTATAGATTGTTGTTTTCATTTAAAATCTACTAAATTTTGATAAAAGATACCTGATTCATAAGAAAATTTTTAAACTTCAGGGTGCATTATTGTATATTACTGAAATATCATAGTACCTCTGTAAATAAATCCGAAAATATTACGCACATAGATAATTTTCTTGTATAATACTATATAACAATTCAACTTGATTAAAATTGTTATATTGCAACCATAACAAAGTAACATCCAAGCTGCTTTTAATTACTCGGTCTAATTCTTATCCGATATTGTATTGTTAAATGTCTACAGTTCAGTCTGCTATATTTTGATTCGATCTAGATTTGCATGATGATTACCGCGAAGGTTTTTAGATCACATAGAATCATGACTTCCCACCAAACAATGGAATAAGATAAATCCACTTTCTGGAATGTGGTTTTTCTCCAAACAAATGGAGCCTAAAACTTCATTTGGTTCAACTCAAGTTTTTTTCCCATATTAATTTTCACTATATAAGAGAAAAAGACAACCTCTTAAAAAGCAGGAATATGAGATTCTTTTTCTGACGTGGATTATGTTCTTTTGCTCTTACGTTATTAGCTTTGCGTTGAGTCCAAATGGATCAAAAACAAAGTGATATATATAATAAAATTATTTTCCTTAATAAAACAAAAAACAAAAAAAATTTGAAGGAAGGAAAAAAAAATGTAACCAAAATTTTTTAAAGTAAAATATATCTGTTACGAAATAGTTTTCTCAAACCAAACATTTTTTCGAGGATGACCTTTTCCATTATATATTGTTGTCTTTCAATATAAATATGTAATTATATTGATGAAAAAAAAAATATTTTGTGCAAACCTCACAAACTTATACGTAAAAAAACAAAAATATGAGTGTCTATTGAAGACCAAATTTATGATATATGACCCTCATTATTTGTTATTCGTGTATGAGATTTGTGTCTCATTGCTGCATCATCTTTCAAGATTGATAATCGTTTTAACCAACTATAGGAGAGCAATGGAATCACTCTAGTTGCTCAAGTATTTTGGTATGAGATCACGTAAGAAAAATATGTATATTGACAATGCAATTGATCCACCGATCAAATTCAATCCGACAACAATTTGGCATTTGACGTGTTAATTCACACGTTATTCATCTGCAATTAGTCATATTACCTTAAAAATTCTATAGTTAGTTCAAGTGGTAAGACATTTGAATTTAGTATCTCATGAATTTTAGATCTGAGGTTTGAATCCTATTATTAAA
Organism: Simmondsia chinensis; assembly: GCA_018398585.1. Taxonomy (NCBI): domain Eukaryota; kingdom Viridiplantae; phylum Streptophyta; class Magnoliopsida; order Caryophyllales; family Simmondsiaceae; genus Simmondsia; species Simmondsia chinensis. Next base: position 39,975,869 of record JAGTTD010000001.1, read on the forward strand.
TTTGCGACCACCTAACTTATCTTGATGCAGGTAGTGAAAGCTTCTAAAAGAGTCGTATATGAAATCCAGAAACTAGTAGAAATGTGATAAAGATCACCATGATTGTCCAAAAATAATATAAGTCCTTGGACTCATAATAAACTGTAATTTATCAAAATCAATAAAACTCTTATTAAAATGCAATACTATTGGGTCTTACTCGTTCTTTAGAAAATAGGGAAGCATAATATAATGAGTCTCACATAATTTATTGGCGAGTATTATCTTATTAAATGAAAGGGGATGAAGAAGAGTTGCTAACCCGTTCGACCATTACAATAGAATTCGACTAAACATATCCCGTAAGTTGTAGTTATGACAATAATCTTAAGAAAATAAATTTTCAAGGGAGCTACAATATATCCAAATGTTTTTCTCTCTCGTAAAGATTTCCTTAACGTGGTCATCAAAACCTCCCCTTTGAAGAACTACCCATGTTAAATCATCGTGACATTTCCTCCCATCCCCTAAAAGTCGTTCGCAACATCCTTTACTAATGGGTCGAGAAGTATCACCCTTAAACATATAGTTAAATACCTGTTCCCCACAAGTCGGGGTTATTTCCCCTATACATTTTTGTACATAACCTGGGTCCAAATCCGCTGTTGATGTAGGTGGATTGATATCCTTTGATTTTACGAGTCCCGATATTGCCAATAGCATGCCAAATGCTAAAATACATCTTGGTGTCCATGATGCTTATGTTTGTTTTTTTTCTTCTTGCTTTGTGTTATCTAAAAGAGAGAGAAATTATTGGTAATGGTCTCATTCGATTAAAGGGTCTATACATAGTCACTAAATCATCATTTCAGGAAAAAAAAGTAACTGAGTGTCAATAAATTAGACTTACGTTTGTATTGTAAAGTCAAAATGTTAAACTAAAAAGTGTATTAATTCATATATGAGTTTTATTAAGGTTGCTTAAATGCAATAAAGATAAAAGATCATTTTCGTAAGGGTGACACTATAGATACCTAAAAATATGTATCCATTTGGGTATCTAATATACCCGACAATAATTTATTTGTTGTAATCGATTTCTTAATATTTTTTACCTAATTCCTTTTTGCTACTTGGTTACTTTACTTGATAAATTAAGCATTTTCGTTTCTTTAGGGTTTTATAGGATCGTGAAAGCAGTTTTTTAAAACTATTGATTTTAAGCTCAAGTTTGATATCGAGTTACAAGTGACGATAGAAGAAGCAAATCAACGAAAAATGAAAGAATTAACATAGGATTTATGTGGTTCATCCCTAAATGACCTGCATCCACGATCCTCCTACCACTAGAGAGGCCTACTTATGCTATTATGGACCAAAACGGAATTACAAATTACAAGCTGTTTCTCAACTTAGGATATTAATTACAAACACTTTTCTTATATAGCTTCTAGGTTACAAACATAAAGGAAAGAGAATAAAAATGGTTATATCTTCCTCTAACTAGGCATCGTAATCAACATGGCTGCCATCTAGGGTTTCTCCAAGCTTCAACTAAGGCGGTTCCCATTTCTGAGTGCGATGTAATCCAGGGGGGTGATTGAGATTGCCTTGATGGCAAATCCACTGTGTGATGTAATAACGGTTTTAGTCCAAAAATAGACTGGTAGCGATATGACTAAAATTAGGTTAAATTGTCGGAGAATTTCGATCGGGGTAAATTAGAATGTTTGTATTTATTTATCTATTTATTTATTATTATTATTATTATTATATATTTGTTTTCTTTCGTCGTCTATTTGAACTTCTAGTAATAGTGCAACCCTTTAAATTCCTTTTTATTGCATTGTTTATCTTGCCTTGAGAGTGTACATATCTATAGTGACAGAGGTGCATGAACGTGACTTGACATGGAAATCAAAATGTGAGGTCATCTTTACAGGGGGTGGGGAAGGGGAGAGGGAAGCCAAAGAGGGAGGGAAATTTAAGAATAGGATACTAAATGTCGGGACATTGGAAAAGAAGGGCAATGAGGTAGTCCAAATGATGATGAAAAGAAGGATCAATCCTCTGCCTCCAGGAGACTAAATGGGTGGGGTCGAAAGCAAGAGAGATGCTAGGACATAAACTGTGGTACTCAGGGACAACCAGAGGGAGGAATGGCGTAGGAATTATAGTCGATAACAGTCTTAAAGATAAAGTAGTCGAAGTGTCAAGGACTGGGGATAGGATCATAGGCATCAAGATGATCATAGATGAGGAGATAATGAACGTTATCAGTGCCTATGCACCACAGACTGGACTCCCAGAGAACGAGAAGGCTGCATTCTGGGAGGACTTAGACAGGACGATGCAAATCATACCACATGATGAACAAGTGGTGATTGGTGGGGACTTCAATGGGCATGTTGGCGAGAAAGAGGATGGATATGCGACACACCATGGAGGATTCGGATTTGGAACTAGGACTGCAGAGGGGAAATCCCTCCTGGACTTCGCGGTCATTTATGAGCTCACAATTGCCAACACCTTTTTCAAAAAACGAGATGAGCATCTCATCACGTATAAAAGCGGAGAGGCGAAGACTCAGATCGATTACATACTACTAAGGAAGAGGGCACAAAGACAATGCAGGGACTGCAAGAACATCCGAGGAGAGGACCTATCTAAACAACATCGGGTGGTGTGCGCGGATGTAAGGGTCAAGAAGTGGATCAGAAAAAGCAGGAAACCCGTGCAGAGACGTACCCGTTGGAGAGAATTGAAGGGGGAAAAACTCAGAGCCTATAAGGAAAGAGCGGATTTAGAGCTCGATTGGGACGGGGAGGGAGATGTTAACCGAAGGTGGAATGACTTGGCCCAGAAAATTAGGAGTTTGGCACGCGAAGTTCTGGGAGAGTCAAAAGGTGGGACAATTACCCACAGAGAGTCATGGTGGTGGGGAGAGGAAGTCCAACAGAAGATTAAAGCGAAACGAGACCGGTTTAAGGAGTGGGAGCATAGTAGAGAAGAGGAAATGAGACGACAATACCAGCAAGCCAAGAAAGAAGCGAAGAAAGTAGTAAGTGAAGCGAAATCAAGAGCATATGAGGAGTTCTACAAGAGGCTGGATACCAAGGAGGGAGCCAGGGATATATACAAGATAGCCAGAGCAAGAGAGAGGAAGACAAGGGACCTAGGGCAAGCAAAATGCATTAAAGGGGAGGATGGGCAAGTGCTAGTGGAAGGGCATCAGATTAGGGCTATATAGAAAGCCTACTTCCACGATCTGTTCAACAACTAGGGAAGCACAGAAATCGAGTTAGGGGAGCTCCAGACTACGGAAGAAGATCAGAACGAATACTATTGTGAGCGAATTACCCCAGAGGAGATCAAGGAAGCCCTAAAACATATGGGTAGGGGAAGAGCAGCTGGTTCAGATGGAATACCCATCGACGCATGGAAATGTCTTAGACAGAGGGGAATCAGCTGGCTAACAAAACTCTTTAACCAAATCCTGATGGGGAACAAGATGCCAGAAGAATGGCGGAAGAGCACACTTGTCCCAATCTACAAGAACAAGGGGGATATCCAAAGCTGCGCCAACTACAGGGGGATCAAATTGATGTGTCACACCCTCAAGTTGTGGGAGAGAGTCATAGAAAGGAGACTACGACAACAGACGAGAGTGACCGAAAACCAGTTTGGATTTATACATGGGAGATCAACAATAGAAGCCATTCACCTCTTACGGCGGACGATAGAGTAATACAGGGACAGACAGAAGGATCTCCACATGGTCTTCATCGATTTGGAGAAGGCATATGATAGAGTGCTAAGAGAGGTACTATGGAGGGTGTTGGGAAGGAAAGGCATCCCGATGCCTTATATTCGGGTCATTAAGGACATGTATGAAGAGGCACATACTAATGTGGGCACAGGGGAAGGAGAGACAGACACTTTCCCTATTACAATAGGGGTACACCAGGGCTCTGCCTTGAGTCCCTTCCTATTCATTCTAGTGATGGATGAACTCACTAGACATATCTAAGGGGAGGTACCTTGGTGCATGCTTTTTGCAGACGACATAGTTCTGGTAGGGGAATCCCGTGCGGACATAAACGAAAAGCTGGAGCTATGGAGAGGTGCTTTAGAATCGAGAGGTCTAAGGATTAGTAGATCTAAGACAGAGTATGTGGAATTCAAATTCAACCGTTCCACCGCGTCTAGCACCGAGGAGGTTAAGATTGAATCAGAAGCCGTACAAAGTAAGGAGAGCTTCAAATATCTGGGATCCATAATACACCAGAACGGTGAAGTGGATGAGGATGTCAGCAACAGGATTAAAGTAGGCTGGCAGAAGTGGAGGATGGCATCCGGGGTGCTGTGTGATAGAAAATTCCCGTTAAAGTTAAAGGGAAAATACTATAGGACGGTAGTAAGACTGGCTATGTTGTACATAGCAGAGTGTCGGCCAATGCAACAAAACCAAACACAGAGGATGAAGGTGGCAGAGATGAAGATACTACAATGGATGTGTGGCCACACAAGGAAGGATAGGATTAGGAAGGAGGTGATTCGGGGTAAGCTGGGTGAGCCTCGATCGAGGATAAACTGAGAGAGACCCATCTTAGATGGTTTGGACATGTTAGTAGAAGACCCACTTCAGCACCAGTCAGGAGGTGCGAACAGCTCAACACAGCGACAAGCAGAAGAGGGAGGGGCAGACCAAAGAAGAGTTGGCTGGAGACAATTCGTCAAGACCTAACCCACCTAAACTTAAGAGAGGAGATGGCCTCAGATAGGGCATTAGGGTAGCGGAGATGGCAGAGTAGTGTAGAGCGGGGAGTGGATGGTAGTCCAAGATCCTTAGGCAGGCATGACCTCTAGTGGGGCACATTTTGGCTAGCTTAGTCCCTGTTTATTGTTTATTGTTTATTGTTTATTATTCATTCTGCTGCTTCTCCTTATTCTTCTTCTTCTTTTGCTACTCCTTCTCCTTATTCTCTCTTTCTTTGACTTTTTTATCAGAATGCAAGGTGATTGATTTGTGGTTTATCTGCAGGCATTCAACTACTTCAGGTTGGGGGTCCCCGGAAACAGTCTTCTTTCTAACTGGAAGCAGTAAGGCTGCGTACATCAACCCCCCCCGACCCTGCGTTCAGCGGGAGTCGCAAGGCACTAGGACTACTGTTGTTGTTGTGTATTCTAATTTAAAATAGAAATTGTAGACAATTTTGTAACCATTTTAAATTAACGGTTTTAAATATGGGTATATTATATTAGGTAATAATAATAGAATTTGCTGGGTATTCCCTCAAACTTAGAGGAAGAAGCCCGGTTTTATTTGGGCTTTGTTATTACTTTGACCCAATACATATTATAATTAAAATTAGGGTAAATTACAAAAAAAATCTTCCGTCTTTTGCTTTAAAAATAGAAAATCCCCCTCACAAATAAAAGCAGTCACAAAACCCCCTCACTTTTAAAAATTTATCACTTAACCCTATGAAACTTTTTTTTGACCATTTTATTTCTAAAAAATGTGAGGGTTAAATGTTTAATTACATTTTTTGAAGGGTATTTTATATTATTAGGCAAAATTAGAAACAATTTATGTTTTTACAATAGAATTAAGAAAATTTTATATATTTATAAAAATATGATTATTTTAATTAGTTATAATAATGATATTATAGGTTTAGAAGATAAAAAAATATTTTTAAATTTTTCATTTTTGTTTGGGATTCGTTTATCCTTTTAGCAAATTGTAGGAGACTAAGGTCGCGTTTGGTTTGGTCTTTTAATAACTTAAAGTTATTAAAAAGCTCTATTTGAATGTATGAGTTGTATATGGTTGACAGAAAAGATCCTTTTACATATTTCTTATGGCTTAAATCAGAAAATAAAAAATTTGTTTCATAACTATGTAGGCAAATATACAGAACTTGATATTTTTTCATACCTTATTTTAGAATGATGTTTTTTAGAAAAAAATATGTTAGTCTCAAATCTTGACACCCATGATCCATTTTTTACTTTTACCACCACCCACACCGACCACTACTAATGTTTATATAATTACGGGTCACGCCATTTACCACCATCATCTACTATGACTAGACATCAAACATGATTCACTCCTAAACCCCAAGACTCATCGCCACGTTTTACCTTGACAATCACCCCATCTATCACAAAGCGCCACCATAAGCTGTCACAACTATAGTGCACTCCCACCCCTGTGGCTGCTAGCATGGCTTGCCACTTTCATAATTTTATCTCACCACCATGGTTCACCTTCATTGTCCACCATAGCTTGCTACCACCATGTACAGTTGATCTCTACCAACAAGGTCACCTCTTTGGTCAACATAACTTGTCCAACTAGCACTCAACTTTAAGGCTTTCTACCATCAATCATTGTTGCTTGGCACCCAACCCCATGATCCACCAACTACTATGGCTGACGATTACTGGCACCTACTATTATTGGTCAATTTATATTATTAAGTTGTTCATAATCATTATAATAGATAAGTCCCTTTTTTTAAAAAAAATGTATTCAAAAACATTTGGATCTTTATGCATTGTTTAGCCAAATAACAAACTTTAAAAAAATCCATATCTTAAGAAAATAGAAATTATTGAAATAAATAAGTTGAAGAAAGATAAGTTGAAAACAGATGAACTAGTCAGATCGTAATAGAGAGTTTGACGCACTTAAAAAATAATTATTGAAAAATATGTTTCAGGAAAGGTGTAACCCATTTAGCTTTGTGATTTTGGGTTTTGGTGTAGGCTAAAATCTCGAGATTTTGGCGTCTGTTGCTGATTCTTAGGTGTTAGCTCGGGGGTGGAGCTTTTTCTTTTTTCTTTTTTCCTGGTTTTGTGGGCATTCTTGAGCTCCACTTCAGTGGGAGCACTAATTTGGTACTGAGAATTTTTGTCTCTAATAAAAAAAGGCTCTCAAATTATTGAATGTATGTACTGTATCATTTACCACGAATTATACTTCTACTACTACTATTACCATTAATATTATCCTTTATATTTATAACTTAGCGCACTTTTGACCAAATCCTTCAAATATTGTTAAGAATTTCACATACGCCTAGGAATAGTATTCTAACATGCCCCCTCATGCGAATGCTCATTAAGCTTTAAGTGTGAATAATGCACAGGCCCTTCTCATACCTTATGCTTAAATTATGTTGATACATGCAAGTTAATTCCATTCAATTTTTTTTTATGCTTTCACACAATGATACATTCCAAGAATGAAGAGGGTTCCTAGTTAAACGAAATCTTCAGCTTGAAGATTATTTTTTTGTGATAATATATTCAACTCGAAGATATTATTAAAAATATTTTAAAGCCTTTCTGGGTTTGCTATGGAGAAATCGAATATTGCATGATGTATATATGGAGTTAAAATTTGATAAGTTGGAGGTTGAACTTTGATGGGAAAGAATACGAGGTCAGCTCGTGGCTTCTTGCCTAAGTTGGCTTCCTATATCGTTAATTATCGGAAAAAAAAAAGAGTACGAAATTTGCGAAGCGATTAAGAGGAGTGCAACAAAGGAAATTGATATTTTGTCTTCTTAAGCGGGAGGTTATTACCTTTTTTTTTTTTTTTTTTTTTTTTGATCTGGGGAGATTAGTTACTCTTATATTTTAAAATAATTTTGATTAATTATTCATTTATATTTTTTCAGAATGTTTCCATATCACTCCTCTCTCGGATTTATTTGTCCGAATTATCAAGGAAACGGTCATTTGCTTTTATATTTTTTAAAAATCTAATTTTCAAACTTTCTTGATGCGCAAAATTAAAATTTTAGGTACTATGACTAACAAACCTCTCAGAAAATTACGTCGCGGTTTGGCACCGTAGGAGAATCATTACCAATGGCACGCTGCGCGCCTAAGTGCGAAAAGACAGTGCAAGCTTTGTTATGTCGAAACCTAAATGTTAAGTCCGCAACACTTCCAAATGCCACTTCTTCCCGTCGCATCCGTCGTCAGGACGATCTAGTCGCAGGTTTTATAAGACAACATCGGTAGTTTTTGACAGCTTGAATGGAAGGCTCTGTTTGTTTTGACGAAAAAATAGAATGTAGGAATTGATTTTTTTTTCTGGAAAAGGTTTTCTGAGGAAATACAAATTCCGAATGGGGTTTTCCGTTGTTTGTTTAAAGAAAAACTTAATTCTTCATTGTGATATCTTCTTGTATGCTTTAAAAAAAATATTTTCACCAATCATTTTATATCTTGTTATAGGATAACATAAAGTAACAATACAACATATATGAAGTAATAAAAAAAAAAGCTAACTAATATAAATTAGAAAAACAATTTCTTAAGTATTTTAAAATTTGAGCATTTATCATCTAAGTACTCTGTTATTTTAATAAATACAATGACGTGCTTTGAGACAAAAAATTTATCACCTGTGTACGTATTATGTTAAAATTTGGTGAATTTTCATTAAAATTCTGCAAATTTCTGCCAAAAAATGATATAGTATAAGCTATGATCATATTATCAAAAGGTTGTCCACATTCTAAAAAAAATTACTTATATATTATCCAAAAAATGTGTCATGCTAGCATTTTACCCAAAAAAATTATCACATTATGGTATATGATATATATAGATTGTTGTTTTTATTTAAAATCTACTAAATTTTGATAAAAGACACCAGATTCATAAGAAAATTTTTAAACTTCAGGGTGCGTTATTGTATATTACTGAAATATTATAGTACCTCTGTAACAAATGCTAAAATATTAGGCACATAGATAATTTTCTTGTATAATATTATATAACAATTTAACTTGATTAAAATTGTTATATTGCAACCATAACAAAGTAACATCCAAGCTGCTTTTAATTACTCGGTCTAATTCTTATCCTATATCGTGATGTTAGTTGTCTGCAGTTCAGTCTGTTTTATTTTGATTCAATCTAGATTTGCATGATGAATACTACGAAGGTTTTTAGATCACATAGAATCATGACTTCTCCCCAAATAATGGAATAAGGTAAAACCACTTTCTGGAATGTAGTTTTTTCTCTAAACAAATGGAGCCTAAAACTTCATTTGGTTCAACTCAAGTTTTTTCCCATCTTAATTTTCACTATATAAGAGAAAAAGACAACCTCTTAAAAAGCAGGAATATGAGATTCTTTTTCTGACGTGGATTATGTTCTTTTGCTCTTACGTTATTAGCTTTGCATTGAGTTCAAATGGATCAAACACAAAGTGATATATATAATAAAATTATTTTCCTCAATAAAACAAAAAAAAAAAAAAAAAATTGAAGGAAGGAAAAAAAAAAATGTAATCAAAATTTTTTAAAGTAAAATATATCTGTCACGAAATAGTTTTCTCAAACCAAACTTTTTTTAAAGGATGACCTTTTCCATTATATATTGTTGTCTTTCAATATAAATATGTAATTATATTGATGAAAAAAAAAATATTTTGTGCAAACCTCACTAACATATACGTAAAAAAACAAACATTTGAGTGTCTATTGAAGACCAAATTTATGATATATGACCCTCATTATTTGTTATTCGTGTATGAGATTTGTGTTTCATCACTGCATCATCTTTCAAGATTGATAATCTTTCTAACCAACTATAGGAGAGTAATGGAATCACTCTAGTTGCTCAAACTATTTTGGTATGAGATTACGTAAGAAAAATATGTATATTGACAATGCAATTGATCTACCGATCAAATTCAATCCGACAACAATTTGGCATTTGACGTGTTAATTCACACGTTATTCATCTGCAATTAGTCATATTAGCTTAAAAATTCTATACTTTGTTCAAGTGGTAAGACATTTGAATTTAGTATCCCATGAATTTTAGATCTGAGGTTTGACTCCTATTATTAAATTTGCGACCACCTAACTTATCTTGATGCAGGTATGAAAGCTTCTAAAAGAGTCGTATATGGAATCCAGAAACTAGTCGAAATGTGATAAAGATCACCATGACTGTCCAAAAACAATATAAGTCCTTGGACTCATAATTAACTATAATTTATCAAAATCAATAAAACTCTTATTAAAATGCAATACTATTGGGTCTTACTAGTTCTTTAGAAAATAGGGAAGCATAATATAATGAGTCTCACATAATTTATTGGCTAGTATTATCTTATTAAATGAAAGGGGATGAAGAAGGGTTGCTAACCCGTCCGACCATTATAATAGAATTCGACTAAACATATCCCGTGAGTTGTAGTTATGACAATAATCTTAAGAAAATAAATTTTCAAGGGAGCTACAATATATCCAAATGTTCTTCTCTCTCGCAAAGATTTCCTTCACGTGGTCGTAAAAACCTCCCCTTTGAAGAACTACCCATGTTAAATCATCATTACATTTCCTCTCATCCCCTAAGAGTTGTTCGCAACATCCTTTACTAATGGGTCTAGAAGTATCACCCTTCAACATATAGTTAAATACCTGTTCCCCACAGGTCGGGGTTATTTCCCCTATACATTTTTGTATATAACCTGGGTTTAAATCTGTTGCTGATGTAGGTGGTTGATATCCTCTGATTTTACGAGTCCTGATATTGCCAATAGCAAGCCAAATGCTATAAATGGGTAAATGCTAAAATACAACTTGGTGTCCATGATGCTTATGTTTGGTTTTTTTCTTCTTGCTTTGTGTTATCTAAAAGAGAGAGAAATTATTGGTAATGGTCTCATTCGATTAAAGGCTCTATATATAGTCACTAAATCATCATTCCAGGAAAAAAAGTAACCGAGTGTCAATAAATTAGACTTACGTTTGTATTGTAAGGTCAAAATGTTAAACTAAAAAGTGTATTAATTCATATATGAGTTTTATTAAGGTTGCTTAAATGCAATAAAGATAAAGACTATTTTCGTAAGGGTGACACTATAGATACCTAAAAATATGTATCCATTTGGGTATCTAATATACCCGACAATAATTTATTTGTTGTAATCGATTTCATAATATTTTTTACCTAATTACTTTTTGCTACTTGGCTACTTTACTTGATAAATTAAGCATTTTTGTTTCTTTAGGGTTTTATAGGATCGTGAAAGTAGTCTTTTATGACTACTGATTTTAAGCTCAAGTTTGATATCGAGTTACAAGTGACGATAGAAGAAGCAAATCAACGAGAAATGAAAGAATTAACATAGGATTTATGTGGTTCATCCCTAAATGACTTGTATCCACGATCCTCCTACGACTAGAGAGGCCTACTTATATTATTATGGACCAAAACGAAATTACAATTTACAAGCTGTTTCTCAACTTAGGATATTAATTACAAACACTTTTCTTATATAGCTTCTAGGTTACAAACATAAAGGAAAGAAAGAGAATAAAAACGGTTATATCTTCCTCTAGCTAGGCATCCTAATCAACAGGGCTGCCATCTAGGGTTTCTCCAAGCTTCAACTAAGGCGGTTCCCATTTCTGAGTGCGATGTAATCCAGGGGGGGTGATTGAGATTGCCTTGATGGCAAATCCACTATGTGATGTAATAACGGTTTTAGTCCAAAAATAGGCTGGTAGCGATATGACTAAAATTAGGTTAAATTGTTTGAGAATTTTGATCGGGGTAAATTAGAATGTTTGTATTCTAATTTAAAATAGAAATTGTAGACAATTTTGTAACCATTTTAAATTAACGGTTTTAAATATGGGTTTATTACATTAGGTAATAATAATAGAATTTGTTGGGTATTCCCTCTAACTTAGAGGAAGAAGCCCGGTTTTGTTTGGGCTTTGTTATTACTTTGACCCAATACATATTATAATTAAAATTAGGGTAAATTACAAAAAAAATCTTCCGTCTTTTGCTTTAAAAATATAAAATCCCCCTCACAAATAAAAGCAGTCACAAAACCCCCTCACTTTTAAAAATTTATCACTTAACCCCATAAAACTTTTTTTTGACCATTTTATTTCTAAAAAATGAGAGGGTTAAATATTTAATTACATTTTTTGAAAGGTATTTTATATTATTAGGCAAAAATTAGAAAAAATTTATGTTTTTCACAATAGAATTAAGAAAATTTTATATATTTATAAAAATATAATTATATTAATTAGCTTTAATAATGATATTATAAGTTTAGAAGATAAAAAAAAATTTTAAATTTTTCATAAAAGATATTATAAGATAAAATATAATATTTTTGTTGATATTATAATGTCACATAATAATTTTTATAAATATAAATAATTCTTTTTTTTATTAATATAAAAAATTTATTTTTCTTCAAAATATAAAATCCTATCTAAAAATAAAGTAAAATACTTAATTATTTTATTTTGAGGGGCAAATTGTTTCAAAAAAAAGTTATTTGGAGGCAAAATGATAATTTTTTAAAAGTGCGGGGGTTTAATGAGTGGTTTTATTTGTGAAGGGGGTTTTCTGTTTTTAAAGCAAAATTCAGAGAAATTTTCAATAATTTACCCTTAAAATTAATGAAAACAAAAAGTAGGGTGCTTGAAGACTAGTACATTCTGCAGTAAAAAAATGCAGAAAAATAGAGAGGAAAGAAAATCGCAGAGAGAGAAGGAGGGAGTTGCACTGAAGCTTTCCTGTTCTAGATTGACGCTCAAACGTTCTCCGATCGGAATGATATTTTAGTATGTTGTTTCTGCCATATTGACCTTCATATTCAATGGTCGGATAGTCATTTCGCCTCTTCAAAGTCATTACTTCGCTTAGCCCTATTTCTTATATGCTATTGGTATTTTCCACTTTAGGGTGAGTTTTTTGGGAGATTTATCATTTCAAGAACTCTCTTGATGATTGGTATGCCTCTAACTTAGCTTAGAAAAGATAAATTGGCGTACCCACTTGTAGTTTGGTGATAGTGGAGAAGGTATTATTTATTGATGGTCCCGTAGTTTTTTCCCTTCACGTTGGAGGTGTTTTCCACATAAAAATCGTCTGTCTCCTTTTGTTTGTTTGTGGGTTGCTTTGTTTGATTGTTGTTCCATTCTCGCTTGTGAATTGGTGGTGGTTTTGTGATTACCTATTTGATTAACACAAAGAGGAAAATAAGTTATTTTTCCCAACAGAATTTTGGTAATATATCATTGTTGATATTCTAATCCGTGAAAAATCAAAATCATGCCTAGGGCTGCAAATGAGTCAAGCTGACTCGCGAGCCGGTTTGACTCGGCTCCTTAATTGTTTGGCTCGGGTTCATCTAAGCCGACTCGAGAGCCTGCTTGGCTTGTTTAAGAGCGGCTCATTTAAATAAATGAGCCAAATCAAACTGAGGCCGATTCAGCTCGAAAGGCTCACGAGCTGGCTCGTTTATGGGCTCATGAACTGGCTCGATTATTGGCAAGCATGTCTAGATTGCAAAATTGAGTTACAGGTATTTATTTTATTTTCAATTTTCATACATAATTTATTTTATTGCCCTTTTCTTGCAATCCAAGTAGCGATAATACTAAATGAATCTAAAAAGCCTAATAAATGTGCTTAACGAGCCTGGTAAATAAGCACAATGAGCCAACAAATTTCAACGAGTCAGCTTGCCAAATAATCAAACATAAATGATACTGATACGGAACTGGTCTCATTTAGTAAAAGAGCCGGTCTTATTTAGTAAATGAGCCGAGTCAAGCATGGATATGCGGCTCGATTAGATAAATGATACCAATATCGGGTCGGTCTCATTTAGTTAACGAGGCGAGCCGAGCAAGCAGTGGCTCGGGTCGGCTCATTTTGCAGCCCTAATCATGCCATATCTTAGCCAATTGCCCCGATTTTGTGCTACAATTACGTGTTTGTGTTGCCTATTTAAAATCCCTTGTATGAGGGCTCTGCAAGATATTGCAAGAAAGCAAAGTAAAAGGCACTAAAAAGGTCACAGAGAAGGAAATAGAAATTAAGGGAGAGAAAGCAGCAAGGAGGAAGAAGACAGAGGAACGAAGAAGGAGGGCTCGGCTATGGGGCTCGGATTTGAGATCCGGTTTGGAGATTTGTGGTCCTGTATGCTGTTCATCTTCATTCTTGGTTTAGGTTACGGTTTTCTCATTCTCTCTTTTGTTTTCTTGTATGAATCTCTGTAAGGTTTTTTTATATGAATCTCTATAAGGTCTTCTAATTCAATCTTTTTATTAATCTATGATTAAAAAACCTCAAATTGTTAATAGCGGAGACTGCTTTGAAAACTGAGGCTTGTGGATGTAGGCTCATTTAGGAGCTGACCCACATATATCGTACTTTGTTCTTGATTTTGATTTTCATTATTTTTTGGTTATTTTCGGTATTTTTTTCATTTTTCTTCACTGTTGTTTTGTTTGCACTGTTGCCAAATCCGACTTTTCAAGGGATTCGGATCGGACTTCCAGCACCCGAAACATAACATTAATTGATATGGTAAACACTAACAGTTTGATATCTACTGAACACCAAATCTATAATATATGACCCACTTTTTGCAAAAGAAAAATCCATTTAATGATGACTTTCCAAATCTTTCAGAGCTTGTCCAAGCATCTCATTAAAGGATGGAAAAACGTGCCATTCATGTTCGAAATATGCTCAATCATCCGCGAATATTCATGATCTTTGTAATGAAGTGTTGAAGATTGATGGAGACTTTGACATGCTTATAAACATTCATGGAGTGATTCACTTGATTCCTCAAATGATCCACCTATAGAATTCAATCCATCAATGGGTTGAACGCAAAAAATTTGGCATAAATTACTTTTATCCACTATTAGTTTGTTTGATTACATCATAAGCTATACACTTGGACTAGTTTCTCGTGAAATTTATGCCTAGGATTTTTATCCCGCCGTTTTGTTTGCGACCGTCTATTTATGTTGGTGCATGCATGACAACTCTTAACTACTAATGCATGAAACTTGAAAGTTAGTTGAGATGCGTGTGAAAAAGCTTGAACTCTTTGATTTCCCAAAAAGCAAATAATTCACTTGATTATAATAAAAGGTAAATTATCCAAAACTCATAATAAAATATACAATGAGGTCTTACAAGCTAACAATTTTATGTAACTACTTTTAGTTTAAATAAATATGTACCACTTAAAAGTTTTTTACACGCATCAAGGTTAAGTTGGTTTTGTGGGGGTGGGGGTAGGGGGAATCTAATAATAGGAATCAAACCTTAGATCTAAACTTCGTAAGACACTAAGTTCAGATTGTAATGCGACAAATTAAAGATGAGGCATTAAACTTCATGACTCATTATCTTACCACTTGAACTAACTGTTGTGGAGTAATATAACAAAACGAAGATAATTAAAAGTGAAAATTTATGTATCAAAGTACCAATTTTTGTCACTCAATCCATTAGTGGATTGAATTTCTTCGGTCAATCAATTGCATCAACAGTTTATCTCTTTTTCTTGATATCATACCAAAGTAGTTTGAGAAACTAAGTGATATTTTCGACCAATGAATTTTTATAGGCATTTTAAAATTCATTAACATCTTATAGTTCGTGAAAAGGATTATAAATGTCGCTAGATGAAGTGCTAGAACGAACCGCCTTTATTAATGACAAATGAAATTTTTTTTTGCAAGAAATGTTTTCTTTTTAGGTAATTCTCATTATACATATTTATATAGAAGCATAGTAATATAAAATGGAAAGATGTCATGCAATGTTGGTGGAGACTTTAGGCCTGTTTGGAATTACTTATTTCGGGCGGGGGAGGGGGGGGACCACCCCCCTAAAAAAAAGCATTTTTTTGAGATTTGAGAGTGTTCGACAACTGTGAAAAGTGTTTTTTATTAAAAGCAAAAGCAAAAATTTGGTGCTTCTCCTTTTAAGCAGAAGCAAAAGTAAAACCTAAACAATTGACAAAGTTTATTTTAGGTACCCTGAAATTTATTAATATTTGAAATATATATTTCACAAATAGTTTATATATTTAAAAATATATATTAAATATGAAAAAAAATATTTTGATAATTAACAATATATTTATGATATTTAGAAAATATTTTAAATATTTAAAAAAAAATTAAAAATATTTTAATTTTTTTGAAAATTAATTATTTTAAAATTATTGAGAAAATATTTATGAATATTAAAATTTTTTAAATATTTAAAAATATTTATAAATTTAGAAAATATTTTAAATATTTAGAAAATGTATTAAATATTTAGAATGGTTCATGGGTGATATTTTTTTAACTATAAAGGACTTCTGTCAGTGTTCTTTTCTTGTAATTTTTTCAACTATATTTAGGTATGACATTGAAAAATTTTAGAAAAGTTTATGTGTGACTTTGTAAAGCTAAAAAATTTTAGGTAATTTTTTGAACCGCACCTAAAATTTAGGAGGTTTTTAGTAAAAGAAAAAAAAAAAAATCCTAAACTATATGGGATTCATTTTCAATCCATTTTAAATTCAGGATATTACTTTTATTATGCAAATTACATTAGGTCAATTTTATTGTATAAATTATACGAATGAGTCCATTTTTTTCAGTTCTATTTTTGGTTTGGTACAACTTATTAGGTAATATGCTATGTTGTGTTTCATGTTTCTAGTGTATCTTAGGATACTAAGATTGAAAAGATTCAGTTGTTCTTGCTCTTTGATTTTTGTGTGTTGCTTTAACTGTTCTCGTTCTTCTTTTGTTCTTTCTTTCTCTGTTTTACCTCGGTGGATAATGGATGAGGCCTCTCGTGTTTTTTGCTTTTGTTCATCTTATTGAAAATTGAGATCCCCTGTTTTGATTCATTTGAAGTTAACATAAAGCTAATAGTGTAAGATCGTAACAAATAATGCCATAATTTTAATGCAATTTTATAACAAGGTGTAAGGTTATGTACACCAATAACCTTAATAAAACGCCAATTTTATCCATAATTGTCCCAACATTCATGTAGTAGAGTAGCAAATTGAACTTAGAATGGGGGAGCCATGTTATTTTAAGTTTCAGGTCGAATTTATGTCGGATTAGGTGTTCTAAGTTCCAAGTTCAAGGGCCCCTAGTGAATTTTGGAAAGATTCACAGTAAGCATTGTTTTAAAAATTGACGAAATTGCAGCTAATAGTAATGAGAATATAGCGAAACTTGCAACAAAAAATACAGTAAAAAAATACGGTAAAAAACTGCAGTAAATCGCTGCAAAAATTTCAACAAAATTGCAATAAATAATTCGTGAATTGCAGTAAATAATTTTGCCAAGAATAACTGAAAATCTGGAGCTAAATTCCAGTAAAATAATAGCGAAAATTATCTAAACATAAGCAACTAAATAATCGTTAGAAAATCGATAAATATTCATTTACACCGAGGAAAGAGAGAGTAATTAGAAAGATCACACAAAAGAAGATATTGCGCCGTGGTAAATGCCGCTGTCCTAAAAGACAATATCACCGTTGCTCCGGTGCACACAGCACAACCGACGGCCGTCCTTCAGGATTAATGCGATCCGACTCTTAACGTGCGCTCGTTTATTATCGGGTAGAAGTACCTTGAACTTTGCCCAAAATTTAAGGAGGAAAAATGGGACGGCATGTAGGAAACCCCGATAATGTATTCACAAGCCTGGTATGACTGAATCTTAGTAACATCCAAAGAAGAAATAGCTCCGAATAGAAGATCGTGAGCTGTTGCCGCGCTTGCTTGCCAGACGAACATTTGGTTTCTAACTGGACATGACTTTGAAGATGCGAAAGAGCAACGCACAGAGACCATTTTTGTACTGCGAAGAGCTGCTTTCTCTCTCTGTTTTTAACTTAGGGTTTTTGATTTTTGATTTTTTTTTTTTTTTTTTTTTTTTTTTTTGTGTTCATATAGAGGCTGAGTTAAGGGGCTGTTATTGAGAGGAGCGGGGGAGTACTACGTAACTTGCTCAGTAAAATTGGGAAAAGGTGATTTGAGTTTGGCATTTTAATTATTTATATTTTCAGTTACATAACGTAGATCGATTTTTATTACAATAATCAAAATTGTGTAACGGCTGAAATAAATAAGATCTCAACAGCCATAAATAGCTAGTGCATTAAATAGGCATGGTAATTTATGGTACGGGTTTTCAACGATTATTTTCCGAAAAATAAATAACTCGTTAAGAAAAAGATCACCCACACAATTTTCTAATATGGGATACAACTCCCGCATAAAATTAAATGTTAGCTTGTATCATTTTCCCAACAATCCTCTACAAAGGATACAAGCTGAAGAGAACAAAGAAGAATAGATTGGGCAATGGGAGTTTAGTTTTTCAGTGCCGATGTCTTGCCACTTGAATCGTCACCTAGTATAACCCAAGTTTGGGACCAACATCTTGCAAGGTGACTTTCGTTTTGAACCTCACAAGGGGTTGTATAGTCTGTCACTTGGACACATACTAAACTCCAGATCACGGCAACTCCAACGTTTGGCTTGTTTTATCGGTCATGCGCTCGTCCTAGATATTCATAGGCGCTCTAGAAGGCAAGTCTTAAGCCTTTATAGGGAGCAGCCACACTCCCACACTTATATAGGTAGATTCCATCAAGTGTGTGTTGCCGCACACTACCAAACATATGGCTATGGGTCCATTAAGAGCTAGAGCACAACCTTACTCCTTAGTAATATAACGACAACTCATGCGGTTCGCCGTATTTTATCGGTCATGCGCTCGTCCTGTATATTCATAGGCGCTTTAGAAGGCAAGTCTTAAACCTTCATAGGGAGCGGCCAGACTCCCACACCTACATAGGTGGATCCCATTAAGTGTGTGTTACCGCACACCACTAAACATATGGATATGGGTCCATTAAGAGCTAAAGCTCAACCTCACCCCTGGTAACATACAGACAGTGTCCATCAAGTGCAAGCATCGCTTACACAACCAAACAAACGGCTATGGACCCATCTCCGCACTATCACACCATAGGGAGGGACAACATAAAACACAGTGCATTCTTTGAATGAAACTATGACTTTTCACATTGAACCTGTTAAGACCAGGTTGGATACATCATAGTTTATTCATGTACAGACTTTAGTCCCGTCCCTCTCGATGTTTCCACAATAATTTTCCGACATAGCGTCTTTATCAACGGATCCACAAGGTTCTTTTCAGATCTTACACAATTTAGTGATATCACTTTCTTTCGAGTAGATCGTTTACGATCTTATGCCCAAGACAAATAGGTCTCCTCTTGCCAAACCCATCAAGTGTGCAGTGCCCACACCACCCGTCACGGACTATGGGTATGCTCAACCATCATACATGGCTTTTCACACGGTATTGCAACAAAGCGGTACTTGAGAGTAGACCATTGCCAACGTCAATCACGAGTTGTTCTCACCCCCACATTGAGGTATCTGCAACGAGCTGTTAAACAATTAGCTCCATCTCCTGCCAACTTCAACAAAAGTCAGTATAATATAGTAGTGGAGCAAATATCATATCAATAAAATTATATCTCCATCTCAAGTACTCAAATAGTACATATCGTACGTATATCGTATATACAGTTGGCACAGAAACCATATACCGCAAATTGTCACTTTCACATCTCATCACAATTGTGAAACATTATCATCAGTTTAGGTCCCAAAAGACCATAGACCCATTTCCATCATACTTTGCGTACATGCGTTATTACTAATAAGGGTAGTTCATGTCTTAACAATGTTGTATCAAATTTTGGTGATATCAAGAGAAAAAGGTACAGAAAACCATAATTCACTAGATGCCTTTTACAATTCAATTTAAGGCAACCCAAGCCTTTGCAAGGCTCTTGAGCCTAAGTGCTTAGCATCATCAAGCTATTTACATCGACTTTGGACAATCACCAAAATAATATTTCCACCATAATCAATTTCTATAAGCTAGCTATAACTAGTAAACATCGGTCAAAACGCAATAATTAGAAAAGATTATAATCAGACAACATACCCCATAGGCTCTCGGGTGCTCTTACAACCCCCCACAATGGAATGTCTCACAATACATTCCTAAGTCATTCTATTTTTCTACCTGCCAACTCAATGTTTAAGGGCAACTAAAATATACAGGTTTCAAAGGGGTGTCACAAAACATAGCTCACTAATGAGCCCAAATACATTGTAATTAGTAGAATATATTTCATTGATATTAGACACCTAACACAACAAAAAGTCTATTACAATGTAGACTCCATTCATAGTACTTCACTAGTACCTCAACAATTTAATTAGAGCACTTTAATATTCATTATTTGGATCCATGTATGTAAGACTAGATCTACTAGTGACATGTGATATAATAGGAATGTTGTCTAATCCATCAAAATATAATGCTATCAATCACCTTAGCATATTTAGTTTGTGACACGATGCCATATTTTTCTCCTCAACAAGTAAACACTAGAGCCATAGAGTATGTCATCCAAATGACCAACATGAGCATACAGTATATGACAATAACCCAAATAAGGTGTCTACACACAAGCTAAATACCAAGCTTATGATCAATCAAGGTTTTCATACAACCTGCACCTTACCTTTTTACCAAAAACTTGAGAAGAAGGTCTGAAACAATGAGCCCAAGGACCTACAAATCTCCCAAGACAACACAAGTCCACATATGACTCAAACATATCAATATTTCCCAACTCTTGGCTAAAATTCAGCAAAGACATTTTAATACTGCATAATTCAAAATCCGACCAGCATGAACCAACGCCAAACAGCACAGCCAGCTAAGATCCAGCATTTTCAGCTATAAACAGTCCAAAATCAATATGGACAGCACCAAATTCAATATGAGCATCAACATTCAGCTTGAAAGAGAAATGTTTCAATACTTAAAACAACATACTTTTTATCATTTCAAGCAGCATGTAACAACATATACAACTTGCGTCAGACATAGCCATGGGAAATACATAAACATATTAACATGGAGACTAATACACTAAATAACACATGAATTTTCACAAAAACTCACAAGTCCTATTAGCCCTTTACAATGACCAACTTATTTCACTTAGGTCACCCAAAACATGTAAGAAAATCCAATTCACACATACAAGATCTACCCCATGATTAAACTAAAACATGCAAACTCTTCTAGCATAAGAGATTCAAGATTGTAACATACTAGGTCAAACTGAGCATACTTATTCAGAAACCTAGCTTGATAAATTTTATCAAGTTTGAAATCAACCCGAATCTTGAACTCTAAAATGAATTCTAGACCTCCTTTCAAAACTTAGCTTGGCAAGATGTTAGAATGCTCATTACTCAGCTCGATTCATCTCACTAGACTAATCAAGCTTGGCCTTTTACGCCATCTTGCAAATATTCTTTTCACAAAGTGTATATACAGACATCTCCATATCATGACAAATTCAACTAAAACATATGTTGATGGACTCGCAAGACTAGTAAGTCATGGTCTAGTTGATTTTTACACAACACATCCATTGTTATTTGGTTAAAGGTTACTGACAATACATATCTAACATTAGATCTTGACATCATGCTGCTCCCATTCTTTCCTTAAAAGGAGGTCTTTCATGTATATGATAGTGACAATGTATTATAATGATATTAAAAATTCACATCGACAATAACATGTCAATTTAATTAAAATATTATCTTACAAACTAAACTTTTGATACCATAGTTTATTTTGTGCTTAATCCAAACAGCTTCTTTAATTAGCCAATCGGACCCCCTTTTTCTTTTATATATACTTACATATATTTATACTTATTTGGTCAAACCTTTCCAATTTCCAAGACCTTTTCCTTTTCATTTTGTCAAACAAAAACTTGACCGAACCTTCTCTTGAGGTCCAAAATGCGCCTTCATTATTAATATATATAAGAGGCAAAGTTTATATATAAAATCGGTCCACTAAGGGTCGCCTTTTCTTCTTTTAGGGTTTCATAGAAGACCTAACAAATCCTGCCCCGCTACCCCTCTATTTTTCCAGTCATGACAAATGGCCAGCAGCCTTAGGGCAGGTTGGGGTTTGGCCATTAGTAACTTCGAGAGTCACCGGAATCCGAAGACCATCATGAGAGTACCGGAAGCACCGCACCCTGGGCGGTCATCCGGCACAGTAAATGAAAGGCCACAAAAATCGTTCATAAATTCTAAATTTTTATTTATTATGTGTCAGATAAACAATACTCAGTTTGTTATTAATCTGAACAATGAGCTTGATTGACTATTGTAAATCGTCTTTCAGATTATTAGAAAAATTGACTAAATTGCAGCTAATAGCAATGAGAATATAACGAAACTTGCAACGAAAAATATAGTAAAAAAAATGCGGTAAAAAATTGCAGTAAATCGCTGCAGAAATTTCAGCAAAATTGCAGCAAATAATTCGTGAAATTGCAATAAATAATTTTACCAAGAATAACCGGAAATCTAGAGCGAAATTCTAGTAGAATAATAGCGAAAATTATCTAAACATAAGAAACCAAATAATCGTTAAAAAATCGATAAATATTCATTCACACCAAGGAAAGAGAAAGTAATTAGAAAGATCTCACAAAAGAAGATATCGCGCCGTGGTAAACGCCGCTATCCTAAAAGACGATTTCGCCGCTACCCCGGTACACACAGTATAACCAGCGGCCGTCCTTTAGGATTAATGCGATCCGGCTCTTAACGTGCACTCGTTAATTGTTGGGTAGGAGTACCTTGAACTTTGCCAAAATTTAAGGAGGAAAAATGTGACGGCATGTAGGAAACCCCGATAATGTATTTACAAGCGTGGTATGACTGAATCTTAGTCACATCCAAAGAAGAAACAGCTCCGAATAGAAGACCGTGAGCTGTTGCCGCGCTTGCTTGCCAGATGAACATTTGGTTTCGAACTGGACATGACTTTGAAGACGCGAAAAAGCAACGCACAGAGACCAATTTTGTACTGCGAAGAGCTGCTTTCTCTCTCTGTTTTTAACTTAGGGTTTTTTTTTTTTTTTTTTGTGTTCATATAGAGGCTGAGTTCAAGCCCTATATATAAGGGGCTGTTATAGAGAGGAGCGGGGGAGTACTACGTAACTTGCTCAGTAAAATTGGGAAAAGGTGATTTGAGTTTGGCATTTTAATTATTTATATTATCAGTTACATAACGTAGATCGATTTTTATTCCAATAATCAAAATTGTGTAACGGCTGAAATAAATAAGATCTCAACAGCCATAATCGGCTAGTGCATTAAATAGGCATGGTAATTTATGGTATGGGTTTTCAACGATTATTTTCCGAAAAATAAATAACCTGTTAAGAAAAAGATCACCCACAAAATTTTCTAATATGGGATAGAACTCCCCCATAAAATTAAATATTAGCTTGTATTATTTTTTCAATAAGTATTATTTGAATTCTATTTATTTGTGTCAAAACTTAAATTGCCCTCTGTCATTTTTTAAAATTTTCTTGATTAATCTCTTTGTACCTATTTTTATATATGCTAAAGGATAAACATTTGGGAAATTATCATTTAGCTAGGTGCCCTTAAGTTTGACCATTTATTAGATAGGTACCTTAATATTTTAATATATACAATGAGGTATGTTGATGTTTCAATATTATATTACTTAGGTACCCTAAAATTTATCATTCAGATAGCAATTTGTGGAAATTCGATAAAATTTTGTTCGAAAATGATAAAATTGAATATGATTCCGACAACATATTGATATCTTTATTAGGATTAGTTGATTTTTCGTCCCAAAAGGCTAACATGACATGTAATTTTGACAATATTTAGGTAGTTTATATAAAAATTTGGTGAATATTTTATTATTATTCACTTAAATTTTAATGAAAATATTGGCATACTAATACTAATCATATATTACATAAACATTTTTTTCATTAGGCCTTTTCATGCTAAAAAAAGAACATTTTTTTGCATTAAATTGATCAAATTCTTACCAAAATTAATCAAAATTTGATATAAGATATTTAGGTGACAAAATATTCAAACCTCTGGATATTTTATTGTATATATTAAAATATCAAGTTATCTAATTAATAAATGCTCAAACATTAGGGTATTTTGATCATTTTTCCTTTCTAGGTCACTATATGTCCTGTATAATTATACCATACAAAAACTAGTAATTTATTTGGTTATAGTTAACACATTTCTATTACTTTTTAAAATATCGTAGACTGCCCCCCCAAACCCCCCCCTCCCAAAAAAAAAAAAAAAGCTTAAAATATTGTAGATGTGTAGGCTTTTAGATTCTTTAAAAAAATATAAAGTAATTTTTCCTAGTTAACGTAAAAAAAGAAACATTATAAATATTATGAATATGCGTAGAAATATAATTAGGGTTCATATATGAAATAAAATATGAGCCAATATTAATACTGTTAGTGTATTTTCAAAATATATGTTGTATAATACGTGTATATATATGTTAAAGGTTGTTTATGTATGTATAAGATGTATTTGAGAATGTCCCGATAGTCATTTGAATGTTTAAGAGCTTGTTGGGGGTGTGTGTCGACACATGGGCCATGTGTGTCGACACACAATCTTACAGATCGGTGGGGAGACAGTTGTGTGTCGACACATATGGCCTGTGTGTCGACACACAGCTCTTTACAGAAGCGCACGGAGGGGATCTGTGTGTCGACACATAGAAAATGTGTGTCGACACACAGACTTACAGTAAGTCCATGTGTCGACCTGTGTGTCAACACACAGGTCGGTTTTGACGGTTTGTCTGTGTGGTTTCTTCCCGGCTCTTTTATAAATTAATGGCTCTTTGTTTTGGGATGTCCTTGTACATACAATACATACATATTACTCCCCTCTTTTGATGGAAAAAGAATGAATCAAAAACACAAGGGAAATCAAGTGTGAAAGAAGTTTGCATTCAAAGTGTTCTTGTGTGAGTTTACAAGTGTGTGTTGATTAAAATCTGATCAATCTCTAGCCATCTCTTTCAATCTGTCCCCATACACATCTTCACTCCATTTTTGGTTGTTGTTGTATCCTCGAGGATATTTCGTATACCGAAATAAGCCTTAAGGAAAGTGATTACACGGCTTCAACACCTGAGATCTTTGGATACCCGGTTGCAAGTATTTTGCAAGTATTTTGACATTTTGTTATAACAATCTTAAGGCTTATATTTCTGGTTTGGGTTATGGCTTCATCACTAAGGGAAATGACAGCCAATTTTGTGAAATTGGACCGATTTGATGGCGAGAATTTTCGCCGATGTCAAAGGAAGATGCACTTCCTCATCACGACACTGAACGTAGTGTATGTCCTGAATACACCATGCCCATTCCCCGTCTCTGAGGAGGAAGAAACACTGGCCGAGCAGAGGGCCAGACTGAAGTGGGAGAATGACGACTATATCTGCAGAGGGCATATTTTGAATGGTATGGCTGATGCCTTGTTTGACATTTACTCTAACATGGCGACCGCGAAGGAACTTTGGGATGCACTTGAGGCGCGATACATGACCGAGGATGCTACAATCAAAAAAATTCCTGGTTTGTCAATTTAACAATTATAAGATGGTTGATGATCGTCCTGTCATGGAACAATTCCATGAGATCGAACGAATATTAAATAATTTTAAATATCACAACATGAACATGGACGATACAATTGTTGTTTCTTCCTTAATTGACAAACTTCCTCCCTCTTGGAAAGATATAAAGAAAAGTCTAAAACACAAGAAGGAGGATATGTCAATTGAGGAACTGGCTAACCATTTGCGTGTTGAGGAAGGTTACAGGGTACAGGATGACAACAAAGACCGCCCTAATGATGTTGGTAAAATTAACGTCACTGAAGAAGGCCAATCGAGTAAGGGACCCAAGAGAACCGGACACTTTCAAAAGAAGAAGCATGACAAGGGGCCAAAAGTGGTCTGTTGGGAGTATCAGAAGCCTGGTCATATGCGTAAAGACTGTTACCGCCTTAAAAAGAACAAAGGCAAGGGGCTTGATCATCGCACTAAAAATTCGAACGAGAGGTTCGTGGCGATGATATCGGAAGTCAATCTAGTCGAGAGTGATAACTCTTGGTGGATTGACTCGGGGGCCACGAAACATGTATGTAAGGACAGGGGGTTCTTCACAACTTTTGATCCTATGGACAACGGAGCTGAGTTGTTCATGGGAAATGGGGCGTTGGTACCGGTTAAAGGGAAGGGAAAAGTTGATTTACTTTTCACATATGGAAAAACCCTTACTTTAACCGATGTATGCTTCGCTCCTGACGTTAAGAAGAACCTCGTGTCCGGTGGCTTGTTAAATAGGTTTGAGTTCAAGTTGGTCTTCGAGGCCGACAAGTTCACATTGCAAAAGGGTGGAGTATTTGTTGGCAAAGGGTACTTATGTAACGGAATGTTTAAGATGAATATCAATAATAAAATTGCAGATTCTGTTTATATGCTTGATTCATCGTTTTTATGGCATCGTAGACTAGGTCATGTGAATTTTCGTAGATTACATGAAATGGTTAATTCTTTGTTGATTCCTCACATAGATAAAGTTGATGACAAATGCAAAACGTGCATGCTAACTAAGATAACAAAATTACTATTTTCGTCAGTGCAAAAAGAGACTAATCTACTTGACCTGGTACAGTGACTTATGTGATTTCAAGCGCACACCGAGTTTAGGTGAAAAGAATTACTTTGTTAGATTTATCGACGATTGTTCAAGATTTTGTTATGTATATTTGATAAGTAACAAAGACGACTCGCTTGATAGATTTAAAGCATATAAAGCAGAAACTTAGTTACACTGTGAAACCTTCCTCAAACGCTTAAGGTCGGATCGTGGTGGGGAGTACTACGATCCTAAATATTTTGAATCCACAGGAATAATATATGAAATAACTGCACCATATATGCCACAACAAAATGGCGTGGCTGAGAGGAAAAACCAAACTCCAACTGAGATGGTTAATTCCATATTATCTTATTCCGGTCTCAGCGATAGGTTTTGGGGCGAGGCTATGTTAATGGCCTGTCATATATTAAATAGAGTTCCGAACAAAAGAATAAAATAACCCCATATGAGTTGTGGAACAAACGAGCCCCTAATTTGAACTATTTGAAAGTGTGGGGGTGTAGGGCAGTTGTTAAAGTCCCTGAACCTAAACGAAAAAAATTAGGTAAAAGAGGCATTGATTGCATCTTTGTGGGTTATGCGTCTCATAGCAAGGCATATCGGTTCTATGTAGTCGAACCTAATGACTATATCAGTGTGAACACAATAATAGAATCGAGAGATGCGATATTTGATGAGAATCGGTTTACTTCTATCCCTAGACCGAGGGATTATGTACCGGTTGAGAGTGACACTCAAGTGTCGTATGACGATGTTCGTCATGATAGGGAAGATGTCCCTGAAAGTGCTCTAGAACTCCGAAGGAGTAAGAGAGCAAGGAAAGAGAAATCTTTCGGTTCGGACTTCTACACGTATTTGGTAGAAGGTTCGAGAAACGATGTGGACCAAGTGGCTCCATATTGTTGTGTCATGGAAGCTGACCCCATGACGTTTAATGAGGCGATGAGGTCTCATGATGCCTCATTTTGGAAAGAGGCTGTAAATGATGAGATGGATTCCATCTTAGGTAATAATACCTGGATCCTTGTGGACCTTCCATAAGGAAGTAAGCCCATCGGGTGTAAGTGGATCTTCAAAAAGAAGATGAAAGTCGATGGAACGATTGACAAGTTCAAAGCCCGATTGGTGGCTAAAAGGTTCACCCAGAAGCATGGGTTGGACTACTTTGACACGTATGTCCCCGTGGCAAGGATATCGACAATCAGGGTATTGATTGCCCTTGCCTCCATTTATAAACTAGTGATACACCAAATGGATGTCAAAACGGCCTTCCTGAATGGTGAGCTAAAGGAGGCAATGTACATGGAACAACCGGAAGGTTTTGTTGTTCCAGGCCAAGAGAGAAAAGTATGTAAACTCATACGTTCTCAGTATGGGTTGAAGCAAGCCCCGAAGCAATGGCACCAGAAATTTGACCAAGTTGTTCTAAACAACGGATTCGTTATAAACGAATCGGATAAATGTGTCTATAGCAAGTTTGATAATGGCAAAGGGGTCATTATATGTTTGTATGTCGATGACATGCTCATATTCGGTACTGATGTGGAACAAGTAGAGAGGACAAAACAATTTCTCTCTGAAAACTTTGCTATGAAAGACATGGGTGAGACGGAGGTGATCCTCGGTATTAGAGATGTAAGGAGTGGTGATTCCATTTCCTTGACACAGTCTCACTACGTTGAAAATGTCTTGAGAAGGTTCCACTTTGATGAGTGTGCTCCGGCGTCCGTTCCGTTGGACCCTAGTGTAAAACTAGTACCAAATGAGGGCGCTCTAGTGTCACAACTGAGATATTCCCAGGTCATTGGTAGTCTTATGTATGCCATGACGAGCACAAGGCCAGATATAGCCTTTGCTGTTGGAAAGCTAAGTAGATATACTAGCAATCCTAGTAAGAGCCATTGGAAAGCTGTGGAACGTGTACTAAAGTACCTAAAGAAGACTATGAGTTATGGTCTTTCTTATGTAGGGTATCCTCCAATTTTGGAGGGATACTCTGATGCAAGTTGGATCTCCGATGTGGAGGATCATGCATCCACAAGCGGGTGGGTATTCCTACTTGGTGGGGGTGCGGTTTCTTGGGGTTCCAAGAAACAGTCTTGCATAACTGATTCAACGATGGCAGCGGAGTTTATAGTTCTCGCATCTGCGGCTAAAGAAGCCGAGTGGTTAAAGGATCTCTTGCATGAGATACCTTTGTGGCCTAAGCCGATCTCACCGATTTCTATCCATTGTGATAGTCAGGCTACGCTGTCTAAAGCATATAGCGAGGTATACAATGGGAAGTCCAGACACATTGGTGTAAGACATAGCATGGTGAGACACCTCTTTCGAGAGGGTGTCATCACCGTGGACTTCGTGAAGACCAGTCAGAATCTAGCGGATCCATTTACAAAAGGCCTAGCTAGAGATTTGGTTCTGAAAACAAGTGAAGGGGTTGGTGTGAAACCTGTCATTTTTAGTCGCCCATGATAGGCCCTCAACTCGACGCCTAGTACGACGCTAGGTCTCGGGTTCAATGAGAGAGACTTGTCATCTGTGTGACAGCAAGCACAAATTGAAAATTACTATCCCGAGTGTGATGTGCTTGGTACCTGCGTTAGAGATACTAAAAGGATGAGCATTTGCTCTTAATGGACCTGGTTCTAGAACTTATTGAATGTCACGTCGCGGGGACATGATCAATGAGGTCCACCTTAGTGTGTGTTGAAGTTTGGCCGCTTCAAAGGGGTGATTTTTGACTAAGGGTTTGGCCCTAAAATACTCACGAAGGGTACAGGACACAAGGCCACAAATGTGTCGATCTGGGAGGTGTAGGGTGTGTACGGGAAGTACGCCTAGTGCGTGATTGGATAGTCGGTTAGTCAAATGGGTTGTATGGTTCAAAGCTTGGTCTACCATTCTCGATCCGATTAACTGTATGGTCCTTTCACTAGCCAGGGGTTCAATCGGGAGACACCCATGTTGATGCACGACATGGCATCCTTTATTCGAGATGCAATAGTGAGATTGATTGTATTTTGAAAATGGTGGGGGATTGTTAGTGTATTTTCAAAATATATATTGTATAATACGTGTATATATATGTTAAAGGTTGTTTATGTATGTATAAGATGTATTTGAGAATGTCCCGACACTTATTTGAATGTTTAAGAGCTTGTTGGGGGTGTGTGTCGACACATGGGCCATGTGTGTCGACACACAATCTTACAGAACGGTAGGGAGACAGCTGTGTGTCAACACATACATCTGTACAGAAGCGCACTGAGGGGATCGTCGACACACAGACTTACAGTAAGTCCATGTGTCGACCTGTGTGTCGACACACAGCTTCGACACACAGGTCGGTTTTGATGGTTTGTCTGCGCGGTTTCTTCCCTGTTCTTTTATACATTAATGGCTCTTTGTTTTGGGACGTCCTTGTACACACAATACATACATATTACTCCCCTCTTTTGATGGAAAAAGAATGAATCAAAAACACAAGGGAAATCAAGTGTGAAAGAAGTTTGCATTCAAAGTGTTCTTGTGTTCTTGTGTGAGTTTACAAGTGTGTGTTGATTAAAATCTGATCAATCTCTAGTCATCTCTTTCAATCTCTCCCCATATACATCTTCACTCCATTTTTGGTTGTTGTTGTATCCCCGAGGATATTTCATATACCGAAATAAGCCTGAAAGAAAGTGATTACACGGCCTCAACACCTGAGATCTTTGGATACCCGGTTGCAAGTATTTTGCAAGTATTTTGACATTTTGTTCTAACAAATACCTTTAAATAACAAATGTCTAGATTTAAATGAAATTGGAAATATTAACACATATTTAAATATTTTAATTTCTGACTCTATCTCCTTTTTAGATGCTCAAACTAAGAATATTTTTTTAAATTTTAAAGAGCTTAAAATAAACAATTATGACTCATAAACATAATTTCCTGTTGGGACATTTTCCCTGCCTTGGCGAAGCTCCTTTGAAGTACTCATTTGCTGTATTTGTTGCTAAATTGATCTTTTCATATTTCGTATTTAATAAATTTTATCCTTTAATAAAGAAACTTCATAATTATTTAAAAATTGAAATAAACTATGTTTTATCTGTTAAATTGTTTGTAAGTATGTCATATTTTAATTATTACTCTTTGAAAAAATGAAATGAGGAGCTGAAGTAAAGGCGCATGTAAGTGCTTAGAAATGTATTAGTGTTGTAAATATTGTATATTTGTCGGGTATAATTTTTAGAGTCAAATTTAGATATTATTAAATATTGTATAAAATAAGAAATTATATAATATATATATATTATATGTATATATATACTCAATTTCTATATATATACTCAATTTCTTCGCGGTTAAGAATTTTAACCGCCCCTCTTTTTCTATATATACACCTGTATACACACACATAAAAAAAAAAAAAAAAAAAAACACACACACACACAGGAAAAGAAAGGAGAGAGTGAGATGCGAGAGTATTGAGGGGACTTTGGGAGAAATATAATAATATAATATTCTTTCGATCTGATACAAAATACTTGCTATTTTTCTTTAAGCTTATTCGGCTTCATCCTTTTATTATTTTCCTATAAAGTATAATATCTCTATAATTTTATAACAATTAGAATATTATTTTATATTATTTATCAAAAAATCATGCAGGCGCTCAAATACTTCAGGTTGGGGGTCCTCGGAAACAGCTTCCTTTCCACTCGGAAGGGGTTAGGCTGCGTACTTCCACCCCTCCCAGACCCTACTTTCTGGGGGAGCCGCGAGGCACTGGGACTGTTGTTGTTGTTGTTGTATTATTTATCAAAAAATCATATTACTACATGTCATCTAGTATTTTGCAAAACAGTAGAATACATTTTAAAAAATATTCCCTTATAGATTAAAGAATTAGATGATGGTTATTCTCTATAGTAAATAACAATCAATAATATCCCATTTACCATATGCTTGAACTATATTCTCAAAAGTTCTACTGCAGCTATCGTTTAAATGCGCCCTTGGTGAAGGAATTTTCTAGATGTGCCATTACTAATAACACAAGACAACATTTATTTAAAAAAAAGTTCCCCAACTCTTAAGACAATGTACCATAACTCAATGTAATGTAGCACAACTAGACAAAATTACAACAACGACAATGACAAATCCAGTGCCTCAAGGATCATTTATGCTAATTGTTCAAGATTAAATAACAAAGATACCATCAATTTTATAAAATTTATCACAAAGTATAGGGTCGTTTATGCTAATATCACTCACAAGTATTTGTTTCTTCTATAATTGTACCATATCCTGATGCAGTCAAAAACGTTTAAGCAAAAAGATGAGTCCTACATTGGTGAGACGGCTTAGGAAATATCAATTTATAAACCTAAGGAGCTACTCTACTCATCGCCAATTGGTTTTAGGATGTAACCTCCTTCGGTATATAAAAATGGTATCAGAGCCGTCAATCCTCGATTCGATTCCTAGGAGCTTGGATAAGTATGGAACAGATGCTGCGTTAGAGTCTTGCTTGGTCAATGGCTGTGGTGGACAAGCCACATGTGATGTGACCGGCCCCAGTTTCGGAAAGGGTTGCCTAAGAGAAGGCTAGTAGAGTGAAGCCATCCACAAGAGAAAAAAGGGCTACATACTGTTAGAAAAATGATACAAGCTAAATCTAAATTAGTAGGAAAGTTGTATTCCAATTAGTAAATACCCCCATCCCACATTGACAATTTAAGGAGGTAAGGTTAGGTTTATAAGGGTGTATGTTTTCAACCTATTTGAATTAAGCCTTGGGTGAAGGAATGGTGGGAACCCCACACGCACGCCGTGCTCTGGCGAGAGTGTGGGTGTGGATGAGCTTTTTACACCGTGTATATTTATTTCATCGGAAAATATATAAACACTGCTGATCTCCTCATTAAACCAGTATAATAAGTTACGTTTTTTGCATTAAAATAAAATATGGCTGTTGGGGACTGCATTAACTAAAAATATGGCTGTTGGAGCTTGATTATTCAGTATAAATTAAGGCCTTCGTATGTTGATACATACACGACAGCTCAATACAATCTCTCCTTCTCTTTCTCACGTCCATTTCCAATTCTCTTCACTGTTTCTGGGAAAAGTTCAGGGCGTTCCTAACCGCCAATTAACGAGTGCACGTTAAGGGTCGGATCGTGTAAATCCTGGAGGACGACCGCCTATGCATCTATTTGCACCGAAGTAGAGGCGAAATCGTCTTTTAGGACAGTGGTATTTCTCACAGCATGGTACCTTCGGTATTTTCTAACATGTTCTTCCTCTTTTGGTATTATTTGATTGTCGTGTTTACTTATTTTGCTGTGTCTTTTACTGAAATTTTACTGCATTATAACACGGGACTTTTTACTAAATTTCGGTATATATCGAGCTACTTAAGTTACAGTAATTTGCAGATTAATTTTACTATTTTTTCACTGTAATTTTGGGCTATAATTTTACTGTATTTTCAGACGTATTATCGCAGTATATCACATTGTATTTTTGCTGTTTTTTCCAGTATTTTTGCAGTATTATTGCAGTATTTTCAGTTGTACGCGGTATTTATTCAACAATCTAAAAAGCGATTTTGTGACCTACTAATATTTGAACATGGCAACCAAAATACCCCTTCCCGACATGTCTAAGGTTGAGCCTCTTGATGGGAAGAACTATAAGAGGTGGTCCCAAAAAATTTTGTTTTTCCTACGGCTAGTATGTCTTGATTACGTACTCTATGAGAAAAAGGCACCTGAAGGTGAAAACGAGAAAAAAGCATATGAAGAAAAAATCACCGTAGACGACCGAACCTATAAGGGAAACATACTGCATTATATGAGTGATGGGCTATTTGATATTTATGTAAAATTAAGCACGGCAAAAGAGATTTTGGATTCCCTATAGAAAAAATATGGGAGTGATGATGCAGGAACTAGAAAATACGTTGTTAGTAAGTGGTTACATTTTAAATTCGTGGACAATAAACCAATTATTGATCAAGTACATGAATATGAAAACATAGTAACTACTCTTTTGTCAGAAGGCCTTAAAATTTACGAAATAACTCAAGCATATGTTTTAATTGAAAAACTTCCACCTTCTTAGAAGGATTATAGAAATCTACTTATGCATAAAAAGAAGGACTTGACATTAGAGGAGTTAGTAAACCACTTAAAAATTGAAGAAGTAAACAGGCTTAAGGACAGGGGGTACGCATACTCCGACCATTCTAAAGCTAATATTGTCGAAGATAGGCCTGGTACTACTGACAGGTTCAAGAATAAAGGAAAAAAAATATTACTCAAATTTCAAGCCTGGTGGAAAGATTCAAAAGCCGAACAACAAATTCCTCGGAGATTGCTATCACTGTGGAAAATATGGACATATGGCCAAAGACTGCAGAAGTAAGAACCAACCTAAAGACCTGAAGAACAAAGCCCACCTTGTAGAAGCAGAGAATAGTGTAGCTGTTGTTTCAGAGGTAAACCTGGTGAACAACTTGACTGAGTGGATAGTGGATAACGGGGCTACCAGGCATATCTGCACAAATAGAAACATGTTCCAAGAATACCAGAAGATGTTCGATGGAGAGGTGGTCTTTATGGGCAATTCTGCAGCTGCACCAATCCTCGAAAAAGGGAAAATTTCTTTAAAACACACTTCTGGAAAATTTCTTACTTTAACGAATGGGTTGCATGTGTCTGATAAGCGTAGAAATTTGATTTCGGGTAGTTTTTTAATCAAAGCTGGGTTGAAATTATTCTTTGACTCAGACAAGTTAGTCTTGACTAGGAATGGAGAATATGTGGGCAAAGGGTTTTTGTAATGATGGTCTCTTTGTCCTTGATGCTGTTTGCGTGAATAACATCGCAAGTACCTCTTCTGCTTATATTGTTGAATCTCTTGAATTGTGGCATGCTCGCTTAGGACATATAAATGTTGAATCAATTAAACGGCTTAAGAAAATGAACATGATCCCTAACTTGAGCGATGTCAACTTTAATAAGTGTGAAGTATGTGTAGAAACTAAATATGCTAAAAAACCCTTTAAGTCCATTGAGAGACAAACTAAACTTCTTGAACTAGTTCACACTGATTTAGGAGACTATAAAAGCTTGATGAGTAGAGGTGAAAAAAGATACTACATAACCTTTATAGATGATTACTCTAGATACTCAATGTTATATCTCCTAAGTACTAAAAATGAAGCAAAAGAAATATTTTTAAAATATAAAGCCGAAGTAGAAAATCAGTTAGGAAGAAAAATTAAAAGAGTTAGGTCTGATAGAGGAGGAGAATATGATCCATCCTCTCTAGAAAGATTCTGTGAGGAAAATGGAATAATACATGAGCGAATCCCTCCCTACTGCCCATAATCTCACGGTGTTGCAGAGAGGAAAAATAGAACTTTAAAAGGTATGATGAATGCTATGCTAATTAGTTTTGGATTACTTGACAACATGTGGGGGAGGCAATATTATCTGCTTGTCATGTACTTAATAGAGTTCCTCACAAAAAACTAGATAAAACCCCATATGAAATGTGAAAAGGTTATGCACCTAATTTGAAATACTTGAAAGTGTGGGGGTGTCTAGCTAAAGTTGGGTTACCTGACTTTAAACGGAGTAAAATTGGACCTAAAATTATTGATTCTATTTTTATCGGATATGCTCATCACAGTGCTGCTTATCGCTTTTTAACTAAGGGATATAATGATTCATATGCATGTGATAGTATTATGGAATCTAGAGATGCTGAATTCTTTGAACATATATTTCTCTTGAAATCTAATCATGCACGGCCTACTAGTTTGCCTTCTCATAATGTAACTGCTAGTCATGATAATACTAACGATATAGACACTCCTAAAATTCGAAGGAGTACAAGAGCTAGGAAAGAAACCAACTTTGGACCTGACTTCATTACCACTTTCCTATCAGAAGATAACTTCATAAATGAAGAAATTGCAAATGTCTATATGTTAGAAGAAGACTCTAAAACCTATGATGAGGATATAAGATCAGTTGACTCTACTTTTTGCAAGGAAGCTATTAATAGCGAACTAGAATCAAATCTAAATAATCACACATAGGAATTGGTAGACCTTCCTAGAGGTTGTAAGCCAATAGGTTGTAAATGAGTCTTTAGAAAGAAAATGAAGGCTGATGGGACAATAGACAAGTTTAAGGCAAGGTTAGTGGCTAAGGGTTACACCCAGAAACAGGGGTTATACTATTTTGACACTTATTTACCTATCGCTAAAATCGCCACGATTAGAGCTTTGACCGCCCTTACATCTATCCATGATTTAGTAGTGCATCAAATGGATGTTAAAACAACATTCTTTAATGGTGACCTAGACGAAGAGATTTACATGAAGCAACCTGAGGGTTTTGTTGTCCCTGGTAATGAAAATAAAGTTTGTAAACTTGTAAAATCTCTATATGGTCTCAAATAGGCACCTAAACAGTGGCATGAGAAATTTAACAGCACGCTAGTAGCTAATAATTTTTCTTGTAAACAATGGTGATTCTTGTGTGTATTCTAAGTCTGATTCAAATGGATGTGAAATAATTTGTTTATATGTTGATGATATGCTGATATTTGGCGCAGACTTAAATGTTGTCAGTGAAACGAAAAACTTTCTATGCTCTAAATTTGAGATGAAAGATATGGGTGAGACAGACGTGATTTTAGGAGTTAAAATTGTAAAAACTCCAGAAGGCATAAGTCTAAACCAGTCTCACTATGTTGAGAAAATACTTAGAAAGTTCAACATGGTTAATACTGATCCTGTAAGAACACCTTATGATTCCAGTATACATCTAACTACACACAGAGGTGTTGCTATGTGTCAATCTGAATATGCCAAAATAATTGGTAGTGTTATGTTTCTAATGAACTACACTAGACCTGATATTGCATATGCTGTAAATAGACTCCGTAGATACACACATAACCCTAATCAAGAGCATTGGAATGCGTTAAAAAGATTGCTCAAATATTTGAAAGGAACTGTGGATTGAGGACTTCACTGTGGAAAGTTTCCCGCTATATTAGAAGGATATTGTGACGCTAATTAGGTGTCTGATAATGACGAAATTAACTCCACTAATGGGTATGTATTCATACTAGCTGGAGGTGCCATATCTTGGAAATCGTCTAAGCAATCTTGTACTGCTACGTCTACTATGGAATCTGAGTTTATTGCTCTTAAGTTGGCAGGTCATGAAGTCGAGTGGCTAAGAAGTCTATTGGGAGACGTGCCATTGTGGGGGCTTCCAGCTCCATCAGTGTAACTTCACTGTAATAGTCAAGCTGCAATTGCTGTGGCTAAGAACAAGGTTTATAATGGCAAGAGGAGACACATTCATCTCAGGCATAAGATCATGAAAGATCTACTAGAAAGTGGAGTGATATCACTAGACTATGTAAAGTCTGAAAAGAATCTTGTGGATCCGTTGACAAAAGGCCTTTGTCGAAAAATGATTGTAGAAACATCGAGGGGGATGGGATTAAAGTCTATATATGAATAAGCTGTGATGTATTCAACCTGGTCTTAATAGGTTCAACGTGAGAAGTCATAGTTTCATTTGAGAAATGCACTGTGTTTTGTATTGTCCCTCCCTATGGTGTGACAGTGCGGAGACGGGTTCATAGCCATATGTTTGGTGGTGTAAGCAAGGCTTACACTTGATGGACACTGTCTGTATGTTACCAGGGGTAAGGTTGAGCTTTAGCACTTAATAGACCCATATCCATATGTTTGGTGGTGTGCGGTAACACACACTTGATGGGATCCACCTATATAGATGTGGGAGTGTGGCCGCTCCCTATGAAGGATTTGAGACTTGGCTTCTAGAGCGCCTATGAATATCTAGGACGAGCGCATGGCCGATTAAACACCCCAAACCGCGGGAGTTGCCGAGATATGGTGTTGGCATGTGTCCAAGTGAAAGATTATACAACCCCTTGTGAGGTTCAAAACGAAAGTCACCTTGCAAGATGTTGGTCCTAAACTTGAGTTACATTAGGTGACGATTCAAGTCGCAAGACATAGGCACTGAAAAACCAAACTCCCTTTGCCCAGTCTATTCCTATCTTTCTTCCTCGCTTGTATCCTTTATGGGGGATTGTTAGAAAAATGATACAAGCAAAATCCAAATTAGTAGAAAAGTTGTATCCCAATTGGTAAATACCCTCATCCCACATTGACAATTTAAGGAGGTGGGGTTGGGTTTATAAGGGTATATGTTTTCAACCTATTTGAATTAAGCCTTGGGTGTAGGAATGGTGGGAACCAAACGCGCGCGCGCACAGCCCGCCAGCCCCATCTTGCCGTGCTTGGGTGAGGGTGAGCTTTTTATACCGGGTATATTTATTTCATCGGAAAATACATAAACACTGCTGATCTCCTCATTAAACCAGTATAATCAGTTACTTTTTTTGCATTAAAATAAAATATGGCTGTTGGGGATTGCATTAACTAAAATATGGCTGTTGGGGACTGCATTAACTAAAACTATGGCTGTTGGAGCTTGATTATTCAGTATAAATTAAGGCCTTCGTATGGTGATACATACACAACAGCTCAATACAATCTCTCCCTCTCTTTCTCACGTCCATTTCCAATTCTCTTCACTGTTTCTGGGCAAAGTTCGAGGCGTTCCTAACCGGCAATTAACGAGTGCACGTTAAGGGTCGGATCGTGTAAATCCTAGAGGACGACCACCTACACATCTGTTTGCACCGAAGCAGAGGCGAAATCATCTTTTAGGACAATGGTATTTCCCACGGAACGGTACCTTTGGTATTTTCTAACCTGTTCTTCCTCTTTCAGTATTATTTGATTGTCTTGTCCACTTATTTCGCTGCGTCTTTAACTGAAATTTTACTGCATTCCAACACTAGACTTTTTATTGAATTTCGGTATATATCGCGCTACTTAAGTTACGGTAACTTGCAGGTTAATTTTATTGTTTTTCACTGTAATTTTGGCTTGTATTTTTGCTGTATTTTTAGTCGTATTATCGTCGTATATCATGTTGTATTTTAGCTGTATTTTCCAGTATTTTCTCAGTATTTTCAGTTGTATGCGGTATTTATTCAACAATTTAGAGTGAAGCTACCTAAAATGAAGCCATAGAGGATAACA
This sequence comes from Simmondsia chinensis, assembly GCA_018398585.1. Lineage (NCBI taxonomy): Eukaryota > Viridiplantae > Streptophyta > Magnoliopsida > Caryophyllales > Simmondsiaceae > Simmondsia > Simmondsia chinensis. Next base: position 40,014,580 of record JAGTTD010000001.1, read on the forward strand.
GTTGTGAAGTGTGGAGGTTTGACACAATAAAAATTGTTTGAGCAAAAAGATGAGTTCCACATCAATGGGAAGGCTTAGGAAATACCAATTTATGCACCTAAGGATCTACTCCACTTATTTTTAATTGGTTTTGGGATGAAATTTCCATTAATATGTAATAACGGTATCAAAATTGCTGATCCTCGAATTGATTCCAAGGAGCTTGATATAGTAGGACAGACTCAATCAAATTGAACTTAAAATGGTCTCATGTCTTGTAACATAATGTACCGAACTTTTAGTAAAATGTTAAGAAGTTTTAAAGTAGCAGTACAAAAAAAAAGGTAGATTCTCGGCGCTTTTTTTTGCAATTCTCGGCGCAAAAAAGCGCCGACAATTTTATTATCGGCGCTTAGGACAAGCGCCAAAATAGAAAACGCAGAGAAAAAAAAACACCGAGGTTTTCGGCACTTATAAACGCCGAAAAATCTCGGAGCTTATAAACGCCGAGAGCCTCGGCGCTTATTAATGTCGAGATTTTTTGAGTTTTTTAAATACCCTATTTTCTCTTCTTAGCATGAACATTTTACAAACAGCCTGTATTGCCTATTTATTTGTGCATATTTTCCACACACACACACACACACACACACACACACACACACACATATATATATATATATAATTACTTAATAAAAAAATATCAACTAAACTGATAAATTTTTCATAAGACTCCGAATTCGGCAATCAAAATATTACAATATTGTCAATGTATTTTGATAGTTCAATACAAAATTTGAGATTCTTTCCACTCTAAATATCAACATAATTAATCTAATATCAACCAAAATAAAAAAAAATACAATGCTAACTTAGTCAAGTACATTCTTCACAAATATATCAATCAACCGAATGAGCTTGGCGTGCTTGGAGATGCAAAAAAATTTGAGGGTTCACCATCACCTGATCCCGATTCATCTCTACCCTGTATAGACAACACAATAATAACATTACTTATGTACAAAATATCAATCTACCAGTTTACTATCACATAAATCAATAACAATGAGCACATGAAATCATTCATCGGAACCCGTCAACCCTCAAGTGTCCAAAATCCCTTTTGGAAGGGAAGTAGGAGTAGATAGAGGGAGGCCTAGGTTGTGCTGCATCTCATGACTTCCATATCATGTGATTGCCACCTATTTAGCTTGCCCTCCATTCTCATTTCCATCTAGTATGTGCTTGAAGCAAATGAAGAGTCTGCTACATCTTAAGGCGACAATATAGCACATGAGATTCCACTCTCTGCTACATCTTGCAAAGCACAACACACATGATTCAAATTATATCTTGTTGTCTAGAGTTAGGCTATTCCTCGTATGGGAAAAATTGAAAGAAGACTATCAATGAAGATATTAGAGAAAAGATTTAGTAGAAGAAGTGTCAAAACATCCAAAAACCAAACCATCTTATCAAGCAGCAAGACAAGCATATCTAATCCAAAATTTTGCTTCACATGGTAAATTCATGTAGTTTCCCAAAAGTACCAACCCCAATGGCGCCTTTTGTCTCAATCATTCACATCATCAATTTCATTATTTACAAAGGATTAGAAAGGCAATTATTTGCATTATAGTACAAACAAATACAAATTAAATAGATTATCTTACCAGATCAGCAACCGCAGTAATAATTGCTCGACCTTCTAATATCATTTCATTTGATGCTTGGCCAAAAGAAACAACATCATAGATGGGTAGGAGCCTTCTTATTTGCTGCTTTACATTGGCCAATTCTATTTTCATATTTTGCAATTCGACATGATCACCGGTACGGTCGAGTCCCTTTTTCTTTAGTTCACCCCTGACTCCGTATATATCACTCCTCTTCACGCCAAATCCATACCCTACCGCTCGATAGCCCGGATTTTCCTGTTCATACATTAGCTCTGTAAATACTTCCTCCTCGATTTCTGATCGAGGTCTGGAAGAAGATACAACTCGAGCCTCGACTATTTCTCTAGCTGTATCCTACAAAGAGGAGAAAAAGACATTAAATACATTTAAATTAAAAGAAATGTGAGATAATAATAAAACCCACCATAAATTCTTGCGAAACAGTGTTCTCAAAAAAGCCACCACTTTTCCTTGTATGTGTTTCCTGGTAAAATTCTATACTGGTGGGCTTCCTCCCTTTATCAATTTCCTACAATTAATACGTCAACATAAGTCTTAACTAATTTAAAAGGTAGATAGTAATAATACACTAAACATATACTGAAATCCTTACAAAACTATCTCTTTTATTCGCATAACTTGTTGAACCAGTCGTGTGAAACTGATTCTGCTTGGCACGCGCTTCTTTACCGCATTTACTCTTCTCCTGACATTGGAAATCAACATCAATCCAAGAAAAACTTTACATTCATAATCAATATCAATCTACTTTTCCCTTTTTAACCAATAAAAAATTACTTTAAAAGAAATTGTTTTACCTTGCCTTGTGGAGAAAACCAAAAATGTACCAAAGTTATCCATTGGTCACGATTAACTCCCTGGGGCACTGTTGCAATAACTTCGGCCTCAGTTTTCCCCTCTTCGCAATATGCTGCTTTTAAACTAGTCTTATAACCCCTCCACATTTTGCCAAGATATTGTAGCATTGATTTATCAATCAATACATCATCGGGAATTAAAAATTTTTCCTAAAACATAAAATCCAACAATAATGTCACAAAAAGGCAAAGGAATAGTAAGAAGGCATAAAGCAATAGTTGTACTAGTAAGAGAGCAACTACATTTCAGTGCTATATCTACTCTAGCAGGTACTTACTGTAACCTAAATAATACATTTTATACATTTCACTCGAGCAGTAAAATTTGTGTCACTAACCTATTGCCAATTATACTATTGAATTAAATTAACACAATTAAGAGTATAAAACCTTAATTAATACAATGATAAAGTTCAGAAACTTCAGACATACATATTATATCATATATATAAAGTAAATTTCAGATGTAAATAATACTTACTCGAATAACCTCAATAGCTTCTGCTTTGTATTAGTCATTCATCGTATGCCAATCTTTTACTCCGAGCAGACAAAACCGTCCCGTTTTGGCAACCTCTCCAATAAACCGGACCAACAAATCGCAACCCTTTCTAATTGGTTGGCGTAGGTCATTGAACCGCACAATAACTCTTATACCTTCAGGAAGATGCCATAACTCCTTAACCGATATCGTCCTTAAGGTACTCAAGTTACCTTGGCCATCTATTAACCATTAAGATATACCATTACTTTTCTAATCGATTGAAAAATTATTACCATAATTAATGCGATTCATATGTAAATTTAATGTTATAAAATTAAAAATATTTACCGATAAGTTGAATTAGCTCCCTCTCATCAAATGGCACGTTAGTGGACCAAACACCAACATCCCTCACTGGTCCTCTGCTTGAGATGTTGACGCTCTTCGCCGATTGTCATCACCTCTTTCATGTTCCGGTGTTGGTGTTGATGACTGCACTGATTTGCTGCTTCTAAAAAACCTCCTGATTGTGAATCCACGCTTTTTCAAAAACAGAAGAATTAGTAGATGCATAATACAACTTGCAATCAAATTACCTAAAAGTTGAAAAAAGTTAGAGTTCATAAGACAAATATTTAATCAACCAATCAAAACATATACAAATATCATCTCGACATATGATTAATGGGACTTAGGAGAAGTTAGAAATTAAAGTAAGATACATGAGTTCCTCATAATCAATTTTAATCCTCTAATGTGAAGGTTTCATCTAAACAAGGGATATAGCAACAAAGTTTTATTTATTATGAAATCGATATCTAATCTCCCTAATATTAACAAATTGAACTCACAAGCGCCACCAACACGTAATTTTAAACATCAACAGTAACACAAGAATTTCGTCAAAACAACAATCTTTTGTATTAAACAATTCGAAGGATGAGATGCAACGATAGAATCATTCGAACCATAGCATTAAGGATGCGCATGAAGCAGGGGAAAGTGTGAAACGGCGATAATACAAAACTATAATACAACTACTTCAACCAACTCAAATGATATAACACTTGTAGAAGAATAAGCAGTCTAATAAAAATAAAAACCGAAACTAGGGCAAGGACATCACTTACTAACAGCAAAGCAAGAGCAACTGTGAAATCGGAAGGTGAGGGTGAGAGACGAACGCCGGCGGCGACGATGAGAGGCGACGGTGAAAGGCGAACGCTGGCGGGGACGGTGAGACGCGAACGCTGGCGGCGAGGGCTGGGCGGTGGAGACGACGCGTTTGGAAATCGGAAGGTGAGGGCGAGAGACGAACGTGGTGGCGACGGTAAGACGCGAACACCGGCAGCGAAGGCTGGGCGATGGAGACGACGCGTTTGGAAATCGGAAGGCGAGGGTGAGAGACGAACGTGGTGGCAAGGGTGAGAGACAAATGGAGAGCTCGAGGGTGAGAGTCGATTTCGCAGTGGCGGCGAGGTGAGAAATGAGGGTTAGGGTTTACGGGGGTATATATACCCGATAATATTCTCGGCGCTTATAAGCGCCGAGATTTTTTGCGTCGTTTAAAAACGTCGAGAATTTTCGAGGATTTGTCTCGACGCATTTAAGCGCTGAGATTTCTCAACATTTGCATAAACGCTGATTATTATGCGCCGAGAATCACCCTTTTTTGTTGTAGTGTAGAGTCCAAAATATATATATAAAGGTGAGAGTTATTATTATTTTCCTTATTTTCATATATTTTGAGAAAAATGGGCGAGCATAATATAATGAGACTCATAAAATTTATTGGTGAGCATTATCTTATTAATAAAACAGGATGATTAAGAGTTTTTAACCCGTCCAACCGTTGCCATAGAATTCGAATAAAGTTGACCCAAGTCATAAGTATGATATTTTTTCTTATTAAGGTAAACTATCGAGCAAACTACAATATTTCCAAATAATTCCCTCTCTCATAAAGATATCCCTCACATGGTCCTCAAAACCCCCCTTCCGAAAAACCACCAATGTTAAATCGTAGTGACATTTCCTTCCAGTCCTCAAAAGTCGTCCGCAACAACTTTTATTGATGGGTCGAGACATGTCACCCTTAAACACATAGTTGAATACATGTTGTCCACAATTCGGGGTTATGTCCTCCATGCACTTTTGTATATAGCTTGGGTCTACGTCAGCTACTAGTGCATGTGGAATGATATCAAATGATGTTACGAGTTCTGATATTGCCAATAGCAAGGCAAATGCTATGGTTGGGTAAATGGTAAGAGATATCTTGATCTTCATGATTCTTATGTTTTTTTCTTCCTTTTTATAATAGAAAGAAAGATGGAATATTGATAATGCTCCCATTTGATGAGTCTATATATAATAACGAAATGGTCATTCTAGGAAACAAGTAACTCGGTGTCAATAAATGAGACTTACGTTTGTATCATAATGTCAAAATGTTAAACTACAAAGTGTATTATTTCATACGATAGTTTTATTAACAATATTTAATTATATTTCTAACTTTTAATTTGACCTATTTTGGTATATAATTGGGTAACTGGCTACTTATATTGGTAAATTAAGCAATTTTATTTCTGTATTATTATCTATTTTTCTTAATTGAAAAGCCGTATAGAAATGGAAAATGTTTTTAATATTGAGTGCCTGTATAAACTTTGACCAAAAAAATAAGTGCCTATATTTACATACCGGAAAAATCCAACTTGTAATATAACCTAGAATATCTAAGACAATGCTATTTTTCTCACCAGGTTGAACATAGGGTCTAAAAAGTTACCGAGAACCCATTTTATCATAGTTTTATCAGTCTTCTATCATAATTTATAATTTTTATGTGACATTTACAATTATAGGGCAACAAGAAAATGTTTTTTTTGTCATAACATCTAAATCTAGAGGTGGCCACGGGCCGGGGCCCATCCGGCCCGGGCCCGCTACAGTGGGGGCCGGGCCGGGCCGGGTGGGCCCGCTTTTCGTAAGCTTTAAAAAGAAAATGCAAAATTTAAATAATACAAAGTCATTTTGTACTAAAATTATTAGAATTCATTGATAAATACTATGAGATACAAATACATTTTATCCCAAGCACTAATAATGCTAAATATATGTAATAAAATAAAATATACAATAAGTAATAGCAAATAATGGTAAATAAATAACGTAACAAGTACAAATACAACGCAGTTGGAGCCTAATATTTAAAAGTACAAATTTGTTTATTAAAAAATACAAAGTAAATAATTGACATACAAAAGTGTTGATATCAGTAGCATGGGGTGCTATGCCATCGTTTGACGTATCAGTGGTGCGGTCGTCTTCTTCATCGCTCGATGAATCCAGCCTCATTTTCTGTTGATTCATTGCCTCAGCTAGCAGCCAATCCTTCAAGCACACGAACATCTCAAAGCTTGACGGTGATTGCTTCGCCCTCTTCGTTCCAAGCAACCTGGCACCAAGACTGAAAGCACACTCCGATGTTACTCAAGACACCGGACAACTTAGTATATCACGTGCCATGGTGGAAAGCACGGGATACTGGGCTTGGTTTATGTTCCATCATTGTAAAAGGTCAAAATGCGGGTTGGCCGGCGTAGCGAAAATATGGAGCAACGGTGTCCGAAAATAATAATCTAGCTCGTCACATGATGTGGGGACTACTGTGGGCGTAAATTGCTCCAACAGCTTCCACGACGTGTGTGAACTACTTCCACTAGATGTGGAAGATCCTACTGCAGCAGTACTGGATATGGATTATTGGACGCTAATTTTCGGGAATAGTGGAAAATAAACTGTGCAAGTCGTTATCGACTTCGGCAATGAAAGTGTTGATATTGAGACTAGGATACAAATATTTGAAAAAATGTTGGCAGAACAAGTTTAAACCCCCCGCGTTTACAGCGAGGATCTAAAATAGTTGCTAAGCAGTATGTAAGGGGTAGTTTAGAATAATATTTAGCAAATTTTTCTTTCATTGCCTTAATCGATTCGAACAAAATTGGGTTGGATTCATTACCCGTCATCCAATTTACAATATCAAGCAATCTTGGTATTGCTTGAGGCATGGTCGGATAGTAGCAACCCGAAAAAAATGTCGTAGCCTCTTTAAACATGCAAAAAAATTTACAAATTTCATCGATTGTCTCCCAATGTATATCGTTCAGGTTGTAATCACTCCATTCTGAACGATTGTCATGCGCGAATTCCATCAGAACATCTTTATATGGTAGAATGCGCTCTAACATTTCTATCGTAGACGACCACCTAGTTTGGGAGGCTAGTTTGAATTGTTTATATTCTATGCTATGCAACCTACATAAATTTCTAAATCTTTTTTTTTTCTAGCGCCGGATGATTTAATACATATTATTACGGATCTTAAGGTGTTAAGGGATGCGTTTACTAGCTCTAAACCATACATTACTATTAAATGCAAAATGTGACAAATGCAACAAAGATGGAAATACTTCCCACCTAACATGGGTCTCATGTGCCTAATTAAATGTGTGATGGATGTAGTGTTACTGGTAGCATTGTCAAATGTAATACTGAAGATACGTTGCTCTATGCCCCAGTCGCGGACTGCCGACATAATCGCACCCGTTATTATCTCGGCAGTGTGGGAGCAATCTAAATAACCAAAATGAATTATTCTCTTTTGGAGGATGTTTGAGTCATCGATCCAGTGTGCCGTTATGCACATATAAGGCACACCGGGTTTCGACTTCCATATGTCTGACGTCAACGAGAACATGCTCGTGTTCGTTGCAAAAAGTGTTAAGACCTCAGCTTTCATCCTGTGGTACTCTGTAAAAGTGTCCCGCTTTACAGTGTTCCGAGGAATCCTCACAATGGCGGGGTTCACCCATTTTTGGAGGTAGTCGACGAAATATTGGTCTTCACCTGCATTGAAAGGCCTTTCACCCAAAATTATATATTTAGCTAGCCCCTTTTAGTTGCCCTCTTGAGGGACCCTAAAATTAGCAAGTGCACCGGTCACTTGCTGTACTAGACGTTGTTAGCTCTTATCTGGGCATTGCTTGAGGTGGCATCTAAGTATATGTCTATTTAATGTGCCTGTCCCACTGCCAGGTTGATGGCTAAAAGACCTAGGTAGGTCACATAATTTACAAGTTGCTTTATTAGTTGTCTTATTAAGGGTAAAGTGATTCCATACCCCACTAGTTGTACGCTTACTAGTAAAGGTACTACTTTCAGGCTGGGCTTCGGTAGTGGGCTTGGGTTCCTCATCAGTTTGTGAGTCTCTACCCCCACCACTGGACTCATGATAATATTGTTGTTGTTCAAAATTTTAATTTATGCTATCATTAGTGTATGGGGATGATGGGCCTGGTTGTATAAAAGCTTGTTCTTTCGTATTAAGTTCGACAATTTTACTCCTTTTAGGGATTCTGGGTGGCCGAGAAGAGTTAGAACTAGCACGACTGGCTCCAAAGGATGATGAAGAGTTGTGTGCCATATTAATATAAGTGATTAGTATTTATAAAAAGCAAGTAGTAATGCAAATTAAATAACTAAAAATCTGAACCAAATAAAATTGCGATACTAAAATTACCAAAACAAGAGAACAATACAATTCGAAATTCAGGCAAACACTTTATGAACTTCGAACTTTAGAGCACAATGTTGCAATTAGCAAAGTTGAAGAAGATGGGAGACGATGAATGTATAGAGAAAGAAGAGAGGATTGAAGATTTGGTGAGGAAATTGGTTGGGGAGGATTACGTATTTATAGGAAAAAAAATATAATTTTTTTTTTGTAATTAGGAGGAGGGGGAGCAAAGGCTACCCCTCTTCCAAAGGAGCGGGGCCCGGGCCGGGCCACCCGGCCCTTTGGCCACCTCTATCTAAATTTGAAAAACCTAAAAAAGAGAGTTAGGGTTGCCATTAGGAGGATTAGTAACCCCTTACTCCTTTTCCTTTTTTCTCATTTATTTTTCTTTTTTTCCGTTTTTTTTCTTTTTTAATTCACTCGCTAGCCTTATTAAAATATTTGTGTTGTAATATGATCTTATTAAATTCGCATATTTACTAGCCTTATTATATGGTCTTATTGCAATATTTATGTTATAATATGGTCCCGTTAAATTTACATATCTACTATATTAAATTGATATCTACCCCAACTTTCTCTCTCTTGTGATTTCAAATTTCTTTCGTTGCTCCAAGCTTTGCAGCCCAGCACCGGCCGCGTGTGGAGGAGCGTGCGGCTGCATCCACAACCGCTGTTCGGCGATTTCGTCTCTCTGGCCAACGATCTACCCATTGGTTCTAGCAATCGTTCGATATATCTCCTCGTAATCTGGTTAGTGCTACCTATCCCTTCATCTCCTGGTGGCCCTTGAAATTGGGTTTCGTTTTCCATCGAAAATCGCTCCCCTGGTGGCCCTGAAGCCGGAAATTGCTTTATACCAACGGGCCAACCACCTCCTACCTATTGGCACTCCTCATTCAAGGTTGCACCCAAGATGTCAGAGACCGTTTTGAGAGGGAGAGTTTGGCAAGTTGTTAACAGCGATGGTGGAAGACGTGGAGAATGGATCCTGAATGGAACCGAAAGACAACACCTGGAGGAGGAGGATAAGGGAGCACCACCAGCAAACTAGGAGCGAACACTAACCCAAGATGATGGCCATCACACAGAGAACCAGAGGAGAGCTGGAGAGCAGGAAGACAACCTTACAACAGAATAATGCCCTTTGTTGATAACTTACCAGTCTACTTCAGCTCTGAGAGATTATTCTACCTATTCCAGAGATATGGCAACATTGAACAAACCCATGTATCGCACAAGCAAAGAACAAAATCTTCGGCTTCGTCAGATTTGCATCCCGAGTTGAAGCAGAGCAAGCTATTAGAGGACTTAATGGGACGACACTTAGGGGAGAAACTCTAAGAGTGAGTATAGCAAGATATTGGAGGTACCAAGGAGACCAAAGATGGGGGAACACTAGAAAACCAAACTTTCAGACACATAGAACCAAAAGGTGGGGTCGGGCACACACATGGGAACACCAGAATGGAACTAAGAACAAGGAGAGGAGTCACGTGAAGAGCGCCGCAGGAACAGTGGTGAAGAACATGGAAGAGGTGCTGAGAAGTAGTATAATTTGTATAACCTCAAGACCACTACATCATTTGAGAATTCCTGTTTCACTGCGTCACAGTCTAAAGCACATCCGAAGAATTCCAGATGTTGGAAAATTCAAACTAACCTTGCAGAACACAGAGGTTTGGGGTAGATAGATTTCTTGAAGAGGAAAGGGGGTGGCTGCAATCATGGTGTGAGGAAGCTAGGGGTTGAACAGAGGAAGAGCAATGCCAAACTCGATGAGTACGGATCTCTATACATGGGGTTCCGCTACATGAACAGTTGAAGGAGAACTTCATTGAGATTGGCAATAGCTGGGGTGATGTGGTGACAGTTGAAGATGAGGAAGAGCTGCATAATTCAATTGAAATGGTGACACAGCCCACATGTATTTAGTAAATGAATGGATAAACTTTCAAATGGAAGGGAAGAATTTCAATATCTTTGTTCGAGAAATAGGCTGGAAGGAAGACATGGCCTATCAATCATTCAACTCATAGGGTAGCCATGAACCATTGTCACTAGGAAGCTGCTCACTGGAGCCACAACCACAATCGCTAGCTATATGTATGGAGTCGTCATCGTGAGTGACTACCGGGAGGAAGGGACGGTTGTGCCGGAGATGCCTGCGACAGGGCAGCAGCAGCCACCAATATTTCCCTGTAACAGAGAAGGCAGTGAGGAAGAGGATGGAGCAGCTGACACCGATAGTGACTTTTCAGATGGGGAAGGATGATGGTATTTTTGAACAAGTAATGAAGTGACAACTCATGACCCCTTTTTCCTACTTCAAGTACCCACATCCCCACACTTTAACAAAAGCCTTCCCCACGGCCTTACTTCATTAGGTAATACATAGACCTGGTGCTGCATTACATGTGTGGCAAGAAATGAAGATCCGGTTAAGGCATTTGCTGGTGCTGGTGGAGGTTGCTGCAGATTTTGTGTTGAATGCTAAGCTAGATGTCTTGGTCAGGGAGGCCCCTTTTACTCCAGACTTCAGCAGAGCTTTTTTGGGATTCATTTAGGTATTTTAGAGGAGGAATTCTGGGAGGTTTTGCCTACTTTCTTGTTCTTTTTTATTGTTCCGATCTATTTTCTTTGGGTCTAAATTGGGCCCCGTGTTATGTACCCAGAGCTTTGCTCTTTACTATTCGGGGGCGGGGGGGGGGGGGGGGGGGGGGGGGGGGGGGGGGGGGGGGGGGGAGGGAATTGATATCTAAAAACCTAAAAGCACTTTTCCTTTTTTACTCATTTATTTTTCTTTTTTTTTTCTTTTTTGTTTTTTTTTTCTTTTTTTAATTCACTTACTTGCCTTATTGCAATATTTGTATTGTAAAATGGTCTCATTAAATTCGCATATTTATTATATTAAATTGATGTCTAAAAACCTAAAATAGAGAGTAAGGGTTACTATTGGAAGTAATAATAAACCTTACTCCCTTTCCTTTTTTTTTTTCTCATTTATTTTTCTTTTTTTCCTTTTTTTCTTTTTTTTTCCTTTTCCATTCACTTGCTAGCCTTATTGCAAAATTTGTTGTAATATGATACCATTAAATTCGCATATCGATTATATTAAATTGATACAATTAAAAGTACATGGACTAAATTCATACAATAAGAAAAGTGAAGTGACCTTTGGGCTAGCTTTATTGCAATATTTATGTTGTAATATGATCCCATTAAATTCGCATATGAGTAGCACTGAATTGTAGTGAAGTAGTGCTTAGTATCTGGGATATAATAGTGGGCATGAACACTCTATGATTGGAGATGAAGTTGGCCAAAAAGATAAAGTTAATTATGCATTATGAAATAGTCAATTTTATGCTAGAAACGCATACTAAGTGAGCAATATAATATTATGAACATGTAAAAACATCCGCATTGTTGTTTGTATGCTTTCTAGGTCAGGGTTCTCGGACACAGCCTCCTTTTGGGGTAGCACTCTGAAGCGGTAAGACTGCCTACATCTCGCTCCTCCCAGACCCTGCAGAGGCAGGAACCGCTGAAGCACTGGATTTATTGTTATTGTTAAACATGTAAAGACATATACATAATATATATTATTTTAATAAATCAGTTAATCGAAATGGACAAAATCAATAACCATTACCATTCCGAAATACCTCAAAATCGAGCCGAAAACGCAGTACGGGAATTGCTTTTTCAGGTCGGTATTTCGGAAATGCGGATCAGTATTTCGATTATGGATATTTTTGAACGCCCCTACTTGCTAGCCTTATTGCAATATTTGTGTTGTAACATGGTACCATTAAATTCGCATACCCATTATATTAAATTAATACAATTAAAAGTATATGGACTAAATTGATACAATGAAAAAAGTACAGTGACTTTTGGTGCTAGCCTTATTGGAATATTTGTATTGTAAGGTCCCATTAAATTCGCATATCCACTATGTTAAGTTGATACAATTAAAAGTGCATGGATTAAATTGATACAGTGAGAAAAAGTACAATGACCTTTTCCTTTTTTTTTCCTCATTTGTTTTTTCTTTTTCAATTCAATTGCTAGCCTTATTGCAATGACCATAAAATGAACTATCAAAGGTCCATAAAATATAAAAATTATTTTTAGGTATCCAAAGTTTGAATATTTATCTATTTCTATGTCTATAATCTATATCTATAATCTATAAAACATTTTGAAATTCTATGTGTTTGAAAGAATTAATGAAATTATTATTGAAATTTGCACCTTCCTAAAATACCTCAAATTTATGCCGTTTGGTTAACCGAATCAAAATTACAGTACGAAAATTGCATTTTCGAGTCGGTATTTTGGAAATTCGGTTATGGATATTTCTAAACACCCCTTCTTGCTAGCCTATTGCAATATTTGTCTTGTAATATAGTCCCATTAAATTCGCACATCCACTACATTAAATTGATACAATTAAAAGTATATAAACTAAATTGATACAATAAGAAAAGTATAGTGACCTTTGGTTTGCAATTTGTTTTATAATATGGTCCCATTAAATTTGTATATCCACTTTATTAAGTTGGTACAATTAAAAGTATATGGACTAAATTGATACTATGAGAAAAAGTATTGTGACCTTTTCCTTTTTTTATCATTTATTTTTCTTTTTTTCCTTTTCTCATTTGTTTTTACTTTTTCAGTTTACTTGCTAGCCTTATTGCAATGACCATAAAATTAACTATTAAAAGGTCTATAAAATATGAAAATTATCTTTTAACTATCCTAAAGTTTGAACATTTATCTATATCTATATCTATAATCTATAGAACATTTTGAAATTGCATTGTTTGGAAGAATTGACGAAGTTATTATTGAAATTTGCAATTTAGGTCTTCAAATAAAAAAAAAAAAAAAGAAAAGAAAGTGCATGTGTTCACTCTCTTGATATATATATGCATTGCTATGAAACTAATAAATTTATTGTGCTTTTGAATGATCTATTAAACAGATAGTGTATATTGTTTAAGAGTGAGAAAAATGTTAAGATTAATAGCTTGAATACTTTATTCTTTATTATCACTATTTGCTACACAACTTAAAGGGTGTGGTTGGACCACTATTTGATTTAATTTTCTCTGCTGTATTTTTATGTATTTGGATATTTATATTTTGACTAAATTTGCTCTTTCTTTCTAGAGGCATCCATTGATAGATGTTATGATTCCTAATGATTTAGAAGAAAACTCCTCTATTGATTATTGCTTTTGGATAATTTTTGTGGTGCTTCTGCCTTTTTTGATCTCCCAACTGTTCTGCTACTATACGCAATTGTTCAAATTTAATCATGTGATTAGTTTAGTTCTTTTTTTAAAGTTTTATTTGGTGGCCTGCATGGACAATAATACATGGATGGTTCTTATGATCTATTCAGTTATAATATTTGGTTGTATAACGCACTTCCCTAATCAAGACTTTGGTGAGAATTGTATTAACGAGTGAAATTCTTAAGGGAAGCAGTTAAATGATGTTTAATTCACAAGACATAGTATCATTATAACAACATAAAATATATAATTATGTCTTTCGTGATCCGCTAATTTCATTTAAATTCACATCGCTTTTGTTTTTACCACGTAAATATATAATATTCACGTTCACAATCAATTATATGCATAAAACTTCAAAACATATAACATACATTCTCAGGTACCTTAGAGATTTATGATTTTCACATGTATTTGAATCAGAAAACATACCTTCATCCATAGCATTTTATATAATAGAAAGATTCAAGAAGAAATCACATTCCTCTCTCTTAATTGCTTTCATTAATCTCCAAAGTTCGCCATCATCACACAAAGAGAAGAATTAAGTCTTAAAATTGTTAGAACAATTTGTAGAAAACACATAAATTCGTTAGGAAAATAATAGAACATGTATCTAATTTGTTATAGACCCTTCATTTTTTCAATGTTTTGATGTTACCTCTACAAATTTGTTAAAATACATCCAATATGGACCTCAAAGGTATGATGTTACCTCTACAAATTTATTTTGCCCTGTTTTGATTTTGAAACCCGTACAATCCCCCCCACACCATCTTCCAGCGGCGCGTGTAGGTACGTGATGCCACCGCCGCCACCGAAGTGGCAGGGTCGAAGTCGCCGGCTGTCCTTCTACCCAACTTCCCCTGTTTCTCAACAAGAATGATGTTACCACTACAAAATCGTTTTGCCCTGTTTTGATTTTGAAAACTGTTCAAACCCCCACACCCCAGCTTCCTGCAGCGCGTGCAGGTGCGTGAGGCTACCGCCGCAGCCGACGTTGTAGGGTCGGGGTCGCCGGCCATCCCTCTACCCGACCACCCCTGATCCTCAGCTACCCAGACAATGGTCAGTGGCCTAACAAAAGGAAGATTTTAAAGAGTGTGGTAGCAAAAACCATTGTCAGAGGGACAAACAAAGGATGCACCCTCTTCGTTGACAACTTGCCTCGAGCATGACAAAGGACTGGTTGAAAAAGATATTCAACAATCATGGAATTGTCATTGATACCCATGTTCCGGAGAGAATGAGAAGCAACAGAACACTGAGATATGGTTTTGTTAGCTATAGAACCGTTAGGGAAGCGCAAGCCGCAGCAAGGGAAGCAAATGGTTGCTGGGTGAATGAGCACAAGTTATGGGTTCAAATTGCAAGATTAACAAGGGAGAAAGGAAAGAATATAGAGGAGGAGGAATGACTAACAGAGAAGAGCATAACTTAGCACAACAAAAACATAATGAGCAAAGATCATATGCTCAGGTACTGACAAGCGAAAGGCAACCTGTGAGACCGGAAAAGGAAGAATCCAGGGGGAGGGAAGGCAAAAATGGTAAGAAGGAAGGGGAGCATGCTACTGAATATAGGACAAGTGAAGAACATAAAGTTATATATGGTATTTCGCATGACTACAGGAAGGAAAAGCTGAATAAAAACATTATGGTGGAAGCTCAGGATGATATAAAGACAGAGGAAATACAAGAGAAGCTGCAGAGCAACGGAGTACAAGAAACACATGTCCAACATATGGGTGGCACTAAGTATGTCATTGCATTTCAGACAATGTAAGAGAGATATCTACCGGTAAGAAAGAATCCGGAATGGCTGAGGAACCTGTTCTTCAAGGTGAAAAAATGGTTGAATTTGATACATCTAGGAAAAGGAAGGTATGGTTATCTTGCTATGGTGTACCACTCCATGCTTGGAGTGTCCATAATTTCACTGAAATAGGGATGTTCTGGGGTAGAGTTATAGCGGTGGATAGCACTTTTAAAGCGCAAGGATCCCAGGAAGTTGGTAGGATTCTAGTAGAAACCAATGAACCTTCCTTCATTGATGAGACTGTAGAGTATATTGTAGGACAGGCCAGACATATAATACAAGTGATTGAAGGAGGGCCGATACAATCTGATAAAGTTGTAGATTGGGTAAGAGAGAAGTGGAAACAAGAAGAAAACAAAGAAAGTCAGGAGGTTGGGAAACAACAAGGAAGGGAAACAGAGAACGAGGTAACCGCTGATCCACAACATACATCCATGCCGGAGAGGATGAACAACCAGAGAGTTGAAGTTGGAAATGTTGAAGATGACGAGATGGAAAGGAGAACAGTTCGTGGAATAGTTGATGCTGAAAAGATGGATATTTCACAAATAAAGGAAAGAGGGACAGGCATTGGAATAGCAGTCACACCACAAAAGGAATCGCCATGCCTATATGAGAGACATAGAGTGGGAAGTGCTTGTCAGTACACAGGTCAAGCAAAGAGCTTCCATATTCAAGATCAAACCACGGAGCTTGATGAGTCTGATGATGATTTCCCTCCTGGATTTGTCAATTTGTATGACGTTAGTGTGGCGGCAGAAACTCCAACTGACAAAGTAGAATCAAGTCTCCAACAACAAAAAAATATGGATAAGGAGAGCTGCAGTAGTGGAACTGAGCAAGAGAACCTGAATGGAGAAGACTTTACTGAAAGTGAAGAAAGCACACCAGACAACTCGCAAAGAAAAAGTTCTACAAGGAAGGAAGCGAGGAAGATTTGGAAAGCAGGGAACGAGATAGGACTTCACTGGAATGATTGTCATGTGAATGATATTGAGGCGCAATTAAGAAAAGCAAAGGGACTCGAGAGAGTAGAGAAGAGGCGGAAACAAGTGGATACCAAAGGTAAAGGGAAGAAATGATGAGGGCTCAGAAAACTAATAGAAGAAAAAGGATACTTGTATGGAATGAGTATGAGTATGGAGTATGGATTAAATACAAAGACAAAGAAGAGGATGATCTAAAAAGCAAGGAATGCAGAAGTACTGAAGCTTTGAATGGCCCATTCTTATTAATGGAACATGAACAAGGTGTTCAATTGGGTGAAAGTCTTGGATTGTCAAAGATAGTAAGGAATATGAAGGAGTTCAGAACATGTGTTGAAGGAGCTTGGATGGTTGGTTGATATGGAAGGATTTCTACGAAGCTGTTAAGGATTGAGGAATGCAAAATTACTATGCATATTGGATGATAAATTCCCCTACAAATTGAATTTTCCTAAGGAAAGTATTGAGATGGACAGCTTTCAATCATTAGTGTATCGAAGCTAAAGATCTTGCTGACTCTATAGCAAAGAATGCAGCATCAATTCAGCATCGGCGAGAACCATGGATGTTATGGATTGTACTGCGTAAAAAAGGAATCCTGTGTTTTATTGTCTTTTGATGTCTTGTGATGTCGTATGACAATTTTGATTAATGAAATTCCAATTATCAAAAAAAAAAAAAAAAAAAAAAACCTTGCAGAAATATATCCTCCAAACGTAAATGATTTATATCCAATTAAACCTGGCCTAAGGCTCCATCTTTCTTCGCAGACACCATTTTCCATTTTATATTTCTATGTATTGATATAAACAGCTAGTAATAATGACAAAAAGAGAAAAGAAAATCCCATATAGTTCCCTAAAAAGATCATCAATGTCGGTAGATTGCTAGAACGATACCCGTACACAAATGACAAATGGAATATTTTTTGCGTAAGGTGGATCATATATTATAGATTTAATCTTCAGTAAGTCCTCAAATGTTAGCTTTAGTGCATTAATTTTTGAGGTATGCACGAAATGCATTCTTTCTAGGTAAATTGTATTATATATCTATTTTAAAACATAGTGTATAATGCATTATTCGAGAGTACTACTATAACCACCGTTCTAATGTGCTCCCTGTAAAGAAACTTTTTGGATCCGTCATTGCTTGCAACACCATGTACCAAACTCTTAGCACAATGTATCAAAACTTTATACAGGATGTAGCACAACTAGACAAAATTGCACATTAAATAACAAATATAACATCAATTTTATGTAATTTTATCACAAAGTATATAGTCATTTACGCTAATAACAATCATAATTATCTCTTTTACACATACCTCCATCTAGAAGGGTACCAAATTAAACTTAAAATTGTCTCGTATCTTATAACACAATGTACCACAACTTTACACATTGTTAGGAAGTTTTAAAGTAGAGTTCAAGCGATTTAAAGAGGGGGTGCATAATATAATGAGTCTCATAAAATTTGACAAGTATTATCTTATAAAAAGGGGCTGAATCAAGGTTGTTAACCCGTCCAATAGTTACAACAGAATCTGATTAAAGATAAGCCAAATCGTAAGTATGATATTTTTCTTAATAAAACAAACTATCGAGCAAACTACAATATTTCCAAATATTTTCCGCTCTTGTAAAGATTTCCTTCACCTGGCCCTTAAAACCCGCCTTTCAAAGAATCACCAATCATCATGACATTTCCTCCCAACCCTTAAAAGTCGTTCGCAACATCCTCTACTATTGGGTCGAGAAATATCGCCCTAAAGCACATAGTTGAATACCTCTTCTCCACAAATCGGGGTCATTTCCTGCATACATTTTTGTATACGTCTCGAGTCTAAATTAGCTGCTAGTATAGGTGGAATGATATCGATTGATGTTACTAGTCCTGATATCGCTAATAGCATGGCAAATGCTATAGTTGGGTAAATGGTAAGAGACATCTTGATATTCATGATCCTTATGCTTCTTTGCTTCGTGGGAGGTGGTCGGGGGAGCAGTGATTAGGGCCGTGCAGTCTTTCTTCGTCTCAGGGGGCATGCTGGGTGCCCTGAATGCCACCACGATATGTCTCGTGCCTAAAGTGGAGTCTCCTTCCACCTTTGGTGACTTTCGCCCTATCTCCAGTTGCAATGTGATCTATAAGTGTATCACTAAGATCACTGCAAACAGGTTGAAGGGTGTCCTTCCCGGGTTGATTGGTGATGCTCAGACAGCGTTTGTTCCAGGTCGTCAGATCTCTGACAACATCCTTTTGACACAGGAGTTGATGCGCGGTTACCACCTTCAGGTCTCGCCCCATTGTGCACTGAAGGTCGATATTCGTAAGGCTTTTGATACTGATCGGTGGGATTTCATTCTAGCTGGGATGAAGAGTATGGGGATACCCAAGGTCATGATTGGTTGGATCCGTGAGTGCCTCTCTACCGCCCGGTTTTCTGTCGCCATCAATGTCGAACTTCAGGGGTTCTTTCGCTCCAGTCGGGGTGTCCGTCAGGGTGACCCTCTCTCTCCTTACCTGTTTGTTATCGCTATGGAGGGTCTTCGAGGGCTGCTCCGCCGTGCCATTGATGACCCGCGCTTTCGTTATCATCCATGCTGCCGTCGTACTGGGTTGACACACCTGTGCTTTGCTGATGACTTGATGATCTTCTGTCGAGGTGATATGGGTAGTGTCTCTGTTATTCGTGAGGTTTTGGACCGCTTTGCTGTACTCTCGGGGCTCTCCTCGAATGCAGCAAAGAGCTCAGTTTTTCTCGCCGGGGTGGACTCTGCGACTCAGCGGGACATTTTGGGTGTTCTAGGTTTCAGCCTTGGGCAGTGCCCAGTTCGCTATCTGGGAGTACCTCTTATCACTTCTCGGCTGCAGTACATGGACTACAAGCCACTGCTGGATCGCATCCTCTCTTGTATACGGCTCTGGACCTCCCGCTCACTTTCATATGCTGGTCGCCTGCAGCTTATTCGGTCTGTTCTTTTTTCCACTCAAGTCTACTGGTCGTTGATCTTCATGCTCCCGAAGATGATGATCAGGAAGATCGAGTCGACTCTTGCGGCATTCCTTTGGAGAGGATCTTCGTTGGCCCCGGGAGGGGCAAAGGTCGCTTGGAGGCATTTGTGTTACCCTCGGCGGGAGGGTGGTCTTGGGCTTCGCCGTCTTGCTGAGTGGAATTAGGCTTCGAGGGAGGAGCTTCCGGACTATCCGTGCGACAAGCTCTGCTTCTTGGTGCTGGCGTCAGATTCTATCGATTCGCCACCTTTGCTCTGGAGCGATTTATCATGTCATAGGTGACGGCCTTGACACTGCTCTTTGGACAGATTACTGGCTGCCATGTGGTCATCTTTCGGAGTGCTTCCCTGCTCGACTGCTCACCTCTTTTGGACTTCATTGGAATGCTCGAGTCTTATCCATTATTGAGGGTGGTCAGTGGATATTTCCACAGGGTTGCCTGGAGCTCCGACCCATCTGGGACATGATTGACTTTAGCCCTCAGGCTGGTGTCGAGGACTCCATCCGGTGGTTAGGGGACCCCTCGGGGAACTTCACCACCAAGTCCGCTTGGGAGATGCTGCGGAGTAGGAGAGCGGAGGACACTGTTCATCACCTTCTGTGGTTTTAGATGCATGTACCGCGACACTCCTTCATTCTCTGGCTCGCTTCTTAGCAGTGACTTTGGACCCGGGACCGACTTCGGCATTTCGGAGCACGAGAGGTTCAGAGTGCTTGTGTTCTCTGTGGTTCTGCTGACGAGACTCATGAGCACCTATTCTTCGCCTGTTCCTTTTCTGCCTCGGTTTGGAGCTCTGTCACTCTTAGTACATTTATCGCTTGGCCTACCCTTCCTTGGGACGCTTTTGTCTCTTGGGCTGCTCAGCATCTCAGGGGGCGGGAGATTGGTAGTATCATAGCTCGACTCTGCCTCTCCGCGACTGTGTATATTATCTGGTATGAGCGCAACCTTCGGGTTCAGCGTTCTCAGCCCAGATCAATTGCGGCCGTTCGAGAGGAGATTATGGGTTTGGTCAGGAGCCGCTTACTTGCTGCTTCTTCTTTCAAAGGAGCTCACCGTCACGCCTCGTTGCTCCGAAACTGGGGTTTTGAGACTTAGTTTCCTTTTGTTCCATTAGTTTGTACTTTGGTTGTATGTTGTATGGACTTTGTCTGTTTTTTGACGTTGCTTCATACTTGTAGGCTTCGACCGTGTCCTGGGGTATGTCTCTTGTAGATTGTTTTCTTTTCTTTCATCTATTTATTTTGCTGACTTACCAAAAAAATTTATGCTTCTTTGCTTCCTTTTTCCTTTTTATAACTGGAAACAAAGATAAATTATTCATGTTAGGTTATGCCTTAAATTTTATGTATTTTAGTTATAAGTTTGGCCGTCAGCAAGCCGATTGACCGGGGGACTGTTCGATCGATCGGGGTGCAGCACTGGCGTAGAGGGGCTGCAGAGACTCTGCCGATCGATTGGGAATCCAAAACACGTGTACCCTGGTACGCTTAGTATAAATAGATCTTTAGGGTTTTAGTTTTAAGAATCCAAGGAAAGAAAGAGCACCATCATCATTGAGAGAGAGAGAGAGAGAAAATGAATTGTAATTCTTCCATTATTTCGATCAATGAAGATTCTCCATCTCCACCTGTGGTTTTTTTCCCTCTCGATTGAAGAGGGGTTTCCACGTAAATCATTGTCTCCTTTGTTTATTCTCTTTTATCCTGTTATTTACTTCATATTTGTTATAGTATTTAAATAGGATCCAGTATTGGGTGTTAAGTTTCGCTTCTCAAATTGATATCAATGTATATCAAATTTGAGTCCAGCTCCTCACAAATTGATATCAGAGCATATCAAATTTGTCCACATCCTCACAAATAGGTATCAGAGCACTGTTTGTTCAATTTGGTACTATGATGTTTGCAATTAAATCTAAAGTTGAGAAGTTTGATGGTCAAGGGAGTTTCAGTTTATGACAGGTTCACGTTAAGGACCTCTTGACATAGAGTGGCATGAAGAAAGCCTTGGATGGAAAAAAAAAAAAACCAGAGAGTTTATCAGAAGGATAATGGGAGGAGTTAGAAGAAAAAGCTCTTTTCGTTATTCAGATGTGTCTTACCTATGATGTTTTGACAGAAGTTTTGGAAGTGAAGACCGCTAAGGAGTTGTGGGAGAAATTACAGGATATGTTCTGTTTCAAGTCAGTCTCCAACAAACTTCCAATTAAGTGTCGGTTGTTCACCTTTCGTATGTCAGAAGGTACATCACTTAAGAATCATATTAATGAGTTTAATTCTATTATTCAAGAATTAAAGGAGCTTGATGATGCTCCTAAGGATGCTGATTAGGCTATGTTGTTGTTATGTTCACTCTCTACCTCTTATAAAGGCTTCGTTGAAAGCATGATTTACGGTGGTAGAAAAACCATCTCTGTTGATGAAGTTAAGAGAAACTTACTAAGTAAAGAAAGAGTTGATAAGGAATTGTCAGATTCTGTAAATGACTTAGGAAGTGGTTTGTTTGTGAGAGGAAGAACTGAGACTAGAGGATCTAATTTTGATGCAAACTCATCTAGGTCTAAATCTAGACATAAAGATTTATTCCGTAATTACTTTTATAAGAAAGGGCATATTAAGAGAGATTGTTATAAGCTTCAGAAGAAATTAGAAGCTGATAACATTAAGGACTAGAAAAGACCCGCAAAAGCTAGTGTAGTTGAAGATGAGTTTGATGACGGTGTTTGCTTAGTGATCGAATCTCAGTCCAGATCTAAAGATAATTGGATACTGAATTTGGGTTGTTCTTATCATGTTTGTCTTAATAGAGACTGGTTTGCCACATATGAGTCAATTCAGGGTGGAACCATTCTTACAAGTAACGATGCAGTATGCAAAATTTTGGGTGTAGGAACAATCCGAGTTAAGATGTTTAATGGCACTGTTAGGACTTTGAGTGACGTTCGTCATGTTCCAGATTTGAAAAAGAATCTTATCTCTTTAGGTATCCTTGATTCTCATGGGTACATTTCTCCAATCGATCGGCTTGCTCATGATGAGACTTATAACTAAATTACATAAAATTTGAGGCATAACCTAACAAATCTCCACCTTGACTCAAATTTACACATAAAAGAATTTTCTCCACCTTCTCCACAAAACACCCTACACGGGGTTATCTCAACAAAACAGAAAACCTAACCGAGTCCGAGCGACACTTGAACTTTCTACTAGGTAGCACTTTAGTGAACATATCAGTGAGGTTATTAGCAAAGCCAATCTTCTTATTTTCTAAATTAGCTCTAGACACAGTTGTAAGAGCACAAGCTGTCATTTCTTCATAACCATACTTTTGTGGTGGTTTAACTTGTCTCTTCTGTCTTCCACTAGCAACTGAATATTGCTCCACCTGCTGGACGGTTTCAGCCACTTTATTTCTTTTAGAAATCTGTACTGAAGGCGGCTGAATGCTATCAATGGAAGCTATTTGATGCTGAACTATGTTATTTAACTGAAGCTGAACTACCTCTGACATTTGCACCAGACATGAGCCATAACCAACTGATGATATCATCTATGGATGCAATAACGAAGACTCATCAAACGTGACATCTCTACTTGTCAGGAATTTATGAGAATTAGAATCCCATAAATGAAAGTCTTCTGCACTGCCTGATTGAAGCTAACTCATTTTTGCTTCCCATTAACGCAATGTTAATCTAACTCTGACATAGATGCTGTAGAAACAGCCACTGATCCTGTCATTGTGGAATCAATAAGTTCATACAGAGTTCCTGCCCTTCTGCTGATCGGCAGAAGCCGATCAATCGTGAATAGGGATGGCAATGGGGCGGGGTGGGTACGGGGGGGTGTCTCCTCCATACCCGTACCCGCCACCCAAATCCTATACCCGTACCCGCCCCATTACCCGCCACGGGTATGAAGTGGATACCCGTACCCGCCCCGGCGGGTACAAACTCATACCCATACCGCCCCATTACTCGCGGATATCCAACGGGTATGCATTACCCGCCCCGCACCCACTTTAATGTGCATAGAAAACAATTATCTATACCGGGTTATATTAGTTATTTAATACTACATTTAAAAATTAATTATATTTTTTTATAACATTGATAAATAATTTGGGTTATTGAATTTAAACACGTATTTTTTTAATTTGAAGGTTAATTATGTGCAAAATAAAGCGGGTATGGCCGGTATGAGGTGGAGCGGGGCGGGTACAAAACTATACCCGTACCCGGCCCATACCCGTGACGGGTACGGGGTGGGTACACCGAACTCGTAGCCACTACCCGCCCCACTTATACCCGTACCCGCCCCAAACGGGGCAGGTACCCGTCGGTAGCGGGTTTTACCTGCCCCATTGTCATCCCTAATCGTGAACCCAAAACACGCGTACCCTAGTATGCTCAATATAAATAGATATTGAGGGTTTCAGTTTTAAGAATCCATGCAAAGAGAGAGTGCCATCATCATTGAGAGAAAGAGAGGAAGTGAATTATAATTCTTCCATTATTTCGATCAATAAAGATTCTCCATCTCTGTCTGTGGTTTTTTCCCCTCTTGATTGAAGAGGGGTTTCCACATAAATCATTGTCTCCGTCATTTATTCTCTTTTATCCTGTTGTTTATTTCATATTTGTTATAGTATTTAAATCGAATCCAGTATTGGGTGTTAAGTTTCGCTTTTCAAATTGATATCAGTGTATATCAGATTTGAGTCTCGTTACACAAATTGATATTAGAGCATATTAAATTTGTCCTGATCCTCACAATTCATAATGCTCCCATTTGAAGAGTCTATATATAATTGCTAAATGGTCATTCTAAGGGGGGAAAAAAAAGTAACTTAGTGTCAATAAATGAGAGTTACGTTTGTGTCATAATGTCAAAATGTGAAACTACAAATTGTATTATTTCATATGAGACTTTTATTAAGGGTGCTTAGTTAAATTTCAAACTTTTAATCTAATGAATTTTTGTATATAATTAGGTAATTGACTACTTTTCTTGGTAAATTAAGGATTTTTGTCTCTGTATAATTTCCAATTTTCTTAATTAAAGAGCTCAATAGAAATTAATAATTACTATGTATTGAGTGCCTATATATACGCGTCAGAAAAATCAAACTCATAATATATAAACTAGAATATCTAAGACAATGCAAATACTTCTCACAAGGTCGAACATAAGGTCTAAAGGTTAAAGGCTATATTTGGTTCCACAAAAATTGTTCCGATATAATTTATAACTGTTTATGTAACATTTACAATAATAGGGCAGTGAGAAAATGTCTTCTATCGTGACGTCTCTTAAAAAAGGCGATAAGATTTTTTCAGTATAAGAGGAAAAATATTTTTTGTTTTAATGTGGCATTATTGGACTCTCATTAGCTTCAAATGGATCCAGAAACTCTCGTCTTTTGCCTCCAAAAATAGAAAAACTCCCGTACAAATGCATTTTTCTTCTTTACGAGAAGAAAAATATTGTGTTTTAATATTACATTATTTGCCTCCCGTTAGCTTAATGGACAAAAACATGTTCCCTGTATAATTTTATATAGTAAAACTAAATCCTAAGTCGAATAAAGAAATTTTCTTCAAAAAAGAAACATTTGTAACTAAAATAGATTGCAGTGAAATATTCTCCGAATATAAATGGTTCTCTCTAAATATACACAGAGCCTAAGGCTCCGTTGTTTTCTAAAGACATCCTTTTCCATTTTATTTTAGTATGTTTTAATATAAAGTATGTAACCTCACAAAGTGATACGAATTTTTAGAAAAATAGGAAAAGAGGCATTAAGGGCGTTTCCTACCCGGTTTTCACATAAGACAGTTCAATATGTTAAAACCGACCATTTAAGGATCTAGTAATTGGAGCATGGTGCTTAAGGAGGATTTTGCGATTGCAGGTCTCAAAGAAATAATTGGATATCTTAGAATTCTCCTTCGGTGGATTGGCTTAAGGCAAATTTTAATTGTTAAAAGTGGGATTCTGCTATTGCTGGTTTCATTATCTATGATCATACCGGATAGATGGCCCTAACTGGATCAAGAGAGTTAGGTAATACTTCTATTTTTGTGGCTGAGGCGGCAGCAGCAAGAGATGACTTATTTTATGCTAAGCATTGGGTGTTCATTGAATTATATTGGAGGGTGACAAAAAGATAGTTACAAAGCAATCATAGGCTCATATCCGACTCCTGCAGACAACTTCTTTATTATTGAAAACATTTGTTAATTCAGCCACAAAAGGTAGCCAAGTTTCATTCAATCACTATTAAAGAGAAGCTAATTGGCTAGCAGACTGGCTATGGAGTCTGAGTCATAAGGGTTCTAGTATTACAGTTGGGATTGTGTCCTACACAAAACCTTCATTTCCTTTATCTGAACTGAATGCCTTAGAATTCCTTCTCAAATAAGAGTAGTCTTATGAAGCCTTATTTTTACTTTTAATAAAAAAAGTGGTGCTTGAGCAGGAGATCTTTGCTTCTTTGAAATTTCTCTTTCTCTCTCTCTCTAGTTTTTTTTGTTCTTTTGGTTAAATCTGCTGGATATATATATATATATATATATATATATATATATATATATTTTTTAATCATGGCTGTTGTTTCCTTTTTTGCCTGTTTTTTCTTATGTTTGTGTTGCTTTTTCTTTTTCACCATGTTTAGGTTTTGTACTTTTCTTCCGTCTCCTATATTAAGGACTTCCGTGTTTTGAGCCTTAGGTCGCAGAGCTTATAAGCTAGACTATGGGCAAACTCTTGATTTTGCGGATTCGGCTTCGAGTGATCCTTCTTTTCATCTAGGTTTTGAGCATTGGGTCGCAGAACCTATACCCGAGTCTCCTATGCATGAATCCCATCAAGATACTAGCAGCGAGATTGCCATTACTTCTATTGATCTTGTCAAAAATGGTGAAAAGTAAGTTCAACAATCTCGGAGCAATTGAGGAGGAAGCAGAAGGTGTGAATCATTTTAAAACAACTCCATGTCCGTCAATTGGAAGAATCAAACAAAACAAGTGGGAAAAGAGTACTTCCTAGGTCACAAACAACCCACCACCTCAAAATGGTAGGAGAGCTAAGAACCGTGAGAAGAAAAGGCTAGAAAAGCAAGCTTTCCAATAATATATTAAGGACATGAAAATTAACTCTAGTGGAGAAAAGAAGGCTTACAAGAAGCCCAAGTCAAAGAAATCATAAGAGAAGAAGAGTGATAAGGTTAGGATTGAGAAGGAACCAGTAGAATTCACTACGGATGACTTGGTGTATGCTGAAGAAGCATGGGAGCTGGGCAAAGAACTTGGACTGAGCTTCAATGGAAACGAATCTATTGTGGTGAATCACTTCATGAAAATAAACAAGAAGAATGGAAGAGGATCAAGAAAAGTAAGCCGTTGAATTAGGTGAGTCGAAGGTATCTTATTAAGTGTATTACGCTTCTGTTCCGGTTTGACTTTCTTATAAACCGTATTGTCCTATTATGGCCTATGTCGGGTGTTGGCCTTTCTCGGCATGGTCATTTTGTTTGTAAGTGGGGTAGCCCTTCTTGGGCATGTGTTTTTGAAGTAGCTCATTTCTGATATCTTTTGGAGTTTAATTTTGATGTCATTAGCATTTGGCTTGTCCTTGTCAAGGCGTTCATTTGTTTTGGAGTCCTGATTATGGGCAGCCTATTGCCTTAGGTGTTCCTTTTTGTTTATCTTCGATACCTGCACTGCACCATTGCGCTTTCTGGGGATTGCATTTAAATTATCGAAAAAAGAAGAGGAGACCCCAAAGGCCGACTTTGGAATCCTAGACTCACGTGACACGCTAGATATGCAAATGCACAATGATCATACACTTTAGCCATAGTGTCAGTTTGTTCCTTCTATGTTAATTTAGTGCGATAGCCGATTATATTTAATTAATGACATAATTTCTACCAATACAAAATAAACCATTGGACCTATTTTAAACCAACGCATGACCAGGTCATTAAAAGTTCCATCAGAACTTTACATAAATGCTACTCAAGGACCAAATTGACATAATATCATGTAATACAAGGACTAAAGGGGTGTAAACGAGCCGAGCCGAGCCGAGCCGAGCACCCCCTTGTTCGAACTCGAGTTCAATAAGGCTTATCGAGCTCAAGTTCGAGCCAAGCTCTTATCGAGCATTTCTAACCGTTGTTCGAACTAGGTTCGATAAGAATATAGTGTGTTTAATACTCAACTCGACTTGGCTCGTTAGGCTTATCAAGCCAAGTTGAGCTCCTTATCGAGTCGAGTCGGGCTCATTATCGAGCCCAATCGAGTTTAAAACCTAGCCAAGCTTGCAATCGAGTCGAGCTCATTAATGAGCCTAGTTTTTTAAGTTATTATCGAACCATTTTTGAACTAATACCAACTGTTATCAAGCTTATAACGAGCCTTTAATGAGGTGATATCGAGTCCTTTAACGAGCCCTTATCAAACTGTTCATGAACATTAGCGAGACAAGCACCCCCTTGCTCGAACTCGGCTTGTTAAGCTTATCGAGCTTGCTCGAACTCAGCTCGATAAGCTATCGAGCCCTCCTAATGAACACGAACGAGCCCTAATCGATTTCGAACACGAGTAGCTCATCAAACGCTCTGTTCGTTTACACCCTCAACAACTAAAAGTACAGGAACATCTAATGTAAATAACCCTAAAATATAATTATGCAAGAGTGATAATCAGTGTCTCTATAATTTAATTAAGAGTTCAAAAATATCACATCGTTAACATTACATTTGAATAGTACATCAATGCATTACATTTGAATAGTACATCAATGCTGCTGCATTTATCCATCATCTCCAGGCCTTTGCCTGATACTTCATGCCTCAACAAAACCATTTTCCCACGCAAAATATGCAGATGAGATTTAAAAAAAAGACTAAAAGAGTCCAAAATTGATAAACAATGGAAAAAGAAAATTAATTTCTCCCAGTAGCAACAACAATAACCAAGAAAATAAAATTAATTTCGTAACAGAAGATTCTGATAATCACAGACAAAGCTAGCTACTGTACTTACATTATGTCATTTGAGCAATCAAGATATTGTACAAGGAGTAACAATATATACACCGCAAATTTTCTTAGCATGTATACACTAACTGATAAGCCAATAACTGATAAGGGAACATACAATTATACTCTAAAAGTTAGTTTTAATATCACATCATTTAGTGTATATACATCGATAAAGTTCCCAAGTGTCTATATCATTGTTCATTTAGAAATTTAATCATCAACAGGATCAAAGTATTTGGACCCCCATACCCTGCCTTGGCGGGAGGGTTTCATACACTGGATTTTTAGTTGTTGATCAAAATATTTTGGCATCTGAACTGAGAAGACCCATTTGTTCTGTAAGCTGATGCATGTACTGAGCTTTGTCCCATCCATTCTCCAATGGCTGCCCTCCATTCGCATCAGTCAGATTCTCTAGGAAAGGCGAATCCGCCTCATTGTCATTGAGAATCAACCCAGGGTCGAAAGGTTCACAGGATGCATCGAGCAACGCATCAATGTCAGCATCAGGTGAAAGCTTATCAATTTCAAAAGGGATTGTCCCGTTAAGACCTAGGGATGCCAGATCCATGAACTCACCATTTCCAGTATCAGGCACCATGTAATTCTCCTTGGGTATGTCGGGCATAGGATCGAGTTCAGGTATGATTGTGTCAGTCTGGGGAAGCGTAATGGAATGCGCTGCCTCAGTTCTTACCGGACCACCCACCTCTGGGAAATCTGATGTCGTTACAGTGTCAGAACTCACCATAACAGGAGATGACTGAATCTCTGCAACTGGGGTGGCATAAGCCGGGCCAGCGGTCGGTAGCACCTCTTGAAGCGTCACACCCGAGGCTTGACTGGTCGATGACAAATCACCGATGAAGAAAGTATCCGAGTTGCCATTGAAATCTCTATCAATTTTCAAAGGCTGTCTAAGCATGGCTTTCGCAGTTTCGTTCATCAAGGGTTGGTACTTCACAATCTGACCATCTGAAGGAGACGTCTCAGAAACATCTTCCTGCTTGAGCCGTCTTTTCTTGTTGGTTTCGGTTATGCGCCTGGTGCTCTCGCTTTGATTTTGTACAAACTGCGCCAAGAAACTGGGACTTTGAAGAGCTTTTGCCAAGAACGACATCATCTGTTGCTGTCGTTGCTCCATTCCTTGTAGGCGCTGCACCAATGCTTGCAAATGGTTATCTGTCACGTGCTGCTGCTGCCTCAGCCTGATGAGCTCCTGCATAAGCACATTTTTGTCCCTCTTGAGCCTCTCGACCTCTTCCACAAGCCCGAATTTACCCACCTCCACACAAGTACCAACAGACGAATTCTGTGCATGTGCTTGATGTTGGTGCTGGTGACCATGTCCATGTGCTGGTTTTCGCCTAGTGATCGTCTTAAGCAAATGTTTTTGTCCTCTTAGGAATCCCTCATTAGCAAATTCCCAATGGTCCGGGTCCACCTTTCTGAAACCCTGTGGGCCACAACAGAAAGAGGAAATACAGTGGTTAAAAATTTTTGTTTTATGAGGAGAATCCATGATAATGCAAATAAATGGATAGATTCAGAAGAAAGTAAGTAAATTCATCAAGTTAAAGTGAAGAAGAAAGCATTTCTTTTTACACATCTTTTTCCTCATAATAATCATCAAATCACTAACATAATATATGTCATAGTCCTAGTCTCCCTTAAGGGTAATACCTTGAAGGGGTAAGGCTACGTACATCCTTCCCCCTCAGTTCCTGTATATGCGGGAGCCCTTGAGGCAATGAGTCGGCTGTTATTGTTATGGTCCTAGAGGGACAAAAGAAGTGTAGGGATAGTATAGTTATTTAAGCATTATTATCATGCATAAATGCTCTCTCGGCGCTGTTGCTTTTATGCTTTTATACTTTCAGGTTAGGGGTCCTTGGACACAACCGCCCTTTAGGGCAGCATCCTGAAGAAGTAAGACTGCGTATATCTCACCTCTCCCAGACCCTGCATTGGTAGGAGCCTTTGAGGCACTGGGTTTGTGATAGTTGTTGTATCATGCATAAATGGAGAATATCCTATTTAAAGAAAGCAAAATCCCCAGTATCACAGCCTTGAAAAAGATACATGCTTAAATACTTAATGTACCTCTTTTTGGTAAGCAGGGTTGGGGCAAATGAAAAAAAGTCAAATGCTTGGGGAGCCAAACTTAAGATCTCTTGTCTCACAACCTCAACCTTGATAATATTGTACCAATGGACCAAGGCCTCATTAGTTGGATTTTAACAAGAAAACACCATAATGGAGATGGGCATATTCCCCTTCAAGGAGCTGAACTATGGTTATGGAATTATGTTGTTGAACAATGTGACCACCATATATACAATGTTCCAAAACAAACTACGGGACAAACGATGTTATAATTAACGAATTCATATGCGATTCAAACTAAAAATGACATGGTTGGGTCCTAGCTCTCGTGAACAAAAACCTGACTGTGACAACTAACAGCATGATGCACCATCTCGTATACTTCAACTGGCTTGAACAAACATACTAGGTGTTTCCAAAACAGAACCCCATTTCCCGAAGTGCCGAAAATGAATCCACCATTGTTCCCCTTTAATCATTACAGTACTACAACAAAAACAAACCCACTGCCTCAAGGTCTCCCGCATATTCAAGGTCTGGGATTTAATCATTATAGTACTGTCAGACGAAAAAGCAGAGTACAATACTTAAAACCAATTTTATCGCCAGTTATATCCCAACAGACCTAAAATGCAGAACTGAATACAAAAGCGTTAACAATAATGCAGTATTCCCACACTGCAAATTACGAAAGCATAGTCAAAATTGTCCATGCAAGCTATTTCTAATTTCAATATGTGTTCGTTGGATTTGGAAGGGGGAAATTAGATCATTGTAACATAAATGCAATTTATTACATACAAAAGGCGAGCTCACCAAGGCAGAGTGCAAGTGAGAACGCCTAGAGATATTTAAAGGAACAAGGAGCATTCCTTAGTACACGGAATACATGAGCAACATAACCCAGTGCCCCAAGGGCTCCCGTCATAAACACATTTAGGTAAGGGTGTTCATATACCGGTCTAGACCAAAAAACCAAACCGGACCGGACCGAACATGCAGTCCAAATCCGACCGTGCCGATTAAATTTCAGTCCGGTCTTCGGTCTTCAAGTTGAGCTTAATTCAAGTTTCGGTCCGGTCCAATCCAAACGCAAAAAACCCGAGACCAGACCGAAAACCCGGTTTATGACATTGGGCATCGTATATATTTTATTAGAATATAATTAAGCTAATTAAAACTCATATTATTTGGGCCTAAAATTAGCTATAAAAAGCCAATAAACACCTAAACTAAAGTTCAATTCTAAAAATAAGCTATTTTCCTTTCTCCAAATTTGCATTCTACTAAAATTTGCTTCCTAATTCCCGTTAAACTTCATTAATAAGTTTTATAATTTTTTTATTCTTTTTTGTCATATGTTACATTTTCTTGTTTGCTTTAATTTTTTGTTTTCAATGAAAAACTATTACATTATGTATATTACTACAACTTCCATGTATAATTATTTTTATTTTATTTTTTGTACTATGAAGAATTTTGTTGGTTATTAATAGAGAATCGATGAATAAGAGAATCAAATCAAAGGGGCCACAGTGTCGTGGTTGGCTTAGTAAATCTAAGTTGTTATAGTGAGTTGTTTTATTTTGTGGAATGTGGATAATCATTTCACATTTTTACATTTTCTATAGTTTCTATGTTTATTTGTTTATCCTTTTTTTTCTACTAGATGCTTTTTAAGTTAACGAAAATTGATAAAATGTGCTAAATCCAATTTATAATGAAAAAGAAAGAAATGATAATCGGTCCAAATCAGACCGGACCGGTAAAGTTTGGTCCGGTCTTTAGTCCTCAAATAAGCTAGTATTCGTCTTCGGTCAGGTCCGGTCCAGTCCAGGCAATGTATAAAAAGGCACAAGGCGCACTGAGGCGATAGGGGGTCCTAATGCCTAGGTGCAAGGCGCAAGGCGAAGGCGTGAGCCTTAGCGAAGTGAAGCGCACAGTTTCGTAATTTGCATTCATATTCTATATTTATAAAATATTTTATGAACATAAGCTAAAAAATTAATTAATTATGTAATATAACAGCTCTAATTAAAAATCTATATAGTGCTTAAGAAAAATACCGCTAAAAAATATTGATATTCATCAAAAGGCTCTGTAGTATACATATCAACATAAGCCTTTTTACAAAAATTATGTAACACAATAAAAACACACATAATATAATAATATATTAAATTTAAGGCAAAATATACCAAAAAAACAAAAGGCGCGCCTAGCGCTTTGTGTGCCTTAGTGCGCCTTGGCATGCCTCACTAAAGTCGCCTCGCCTAAGGCTTGTGAGGCGATGGAGGTGCGCCTCAACGCCGCGCGCTTTTTTATACACTAGGTCCAGGTATGGACCGACGAAAACCCCTGAACATTTGCAATGAAGCCTTGGTATAGTGGTCAAAACACCAATGGAGGAGGCCCACTAACAAGAGGTCCTATGAACCCCCAACCTTATCAACGAAAAAGAAAACAAATGACTTGAACATTCAGGCAACCAACAGAGAAATAAGGAGAGTGGATAGAAAATAGAAGCTCAGGCAAGCAGTAAATAATCTGATGTACTATCTGTTACATATGAGTTCGATATTATTCTAGAATCAAAAGCAAGATAGGCTGTACAGTTCATATTTCTGCGGCAAGGGGGGTTGGAGATATAATAACCTAGAAACTTTGTCCTACTGCTTCAATTGTGATAGTGTTTCACCACCAGGCCCCATTGGAAACGTTTTCTCTTCCTTAACAATCGTGCCATCAGTAATAGCTTATGCACACATAACCACCCTCGACAATCAAGACCTAAGACAACCAATGAAATCAAAGAACTACTGCAGTTAAAATGAACCAGCAACTAAAAAACAGGTATCAATGACGACAATCGTAATGACAAAAGCAAAAGCCTCATTGCTGAAATCTAAGAAGATCTTCTTTCTTCAATCTATAAGAAAGCACAGGAACACTGTATAAATGAAAACAAATTGGCACGGTAACTTAAATTTAACCGAAACTGAAGAAAGCGTATAGATCCAACAAAGTTAATTAGTGGGTTTCATATGGCCATCATGACAAACTACTGGGACACATATTTAGTCCCCCAAACCCTAAGAAGGGGAAAGAAAGGTTCAACACTTCAAAGGGAAAACAAGAAAAAATAATCCCCTTTGTAAACAAGTCTACTAGCATGGATTCTTTTTTTAAACCTATGATAAGGAAGCCTTGTACAACCCTCTCAAATCAACTGAAACCCCATTCCCCGTGATAAAGGCGGATTCAATCCCGGGTCTTCGACACCACCTTTTTTTTTTAACCTATGATAAGGAAGTCATGGGTTGTACACGGAAAAAAGTTAATCAACTTAAAAGTCTCCCCCTAATTGTTCCTTTCTCCCTCAATTTTTTGTATTTTCATGATTAATTTATGAAGTTTTGACCTAATTATTACATTGGGTCATAACACACATCAATATGAACACATACCACTCAAAACGTAATCAAGCAATTTTGAAAAATGTACCAAGAGAAACAAAAATTAAAACAGAGGAGAAAACAGGGAAAGAATCATACATAGGTATTCAACTGGCGAACGAAGCTCGAGAAATTATTATGCTTAAAATACTTAGGCAACAAATCCCTAGTAAACTCAGGAGGATTCCAAACTACAAAACTGTTATTCGTAGGACTCCACGAAACGATCGAATCCGTAGCAGGATCATCCACCATTTCATACGTCTTCACCAGAAACGGCGGCGGACCGTTCACGTTTGAAATCGGTGTCGGAGTCGGTAACGGATAGCTGGCGGTGGTCGCCGGTGTTGATGCGACGGCGGCGCCGCCTGAGGATGCAGATGCGGTGTCCATGATAATGGATTGGAGAAATTAGGGTTTTGGATTTGGGGGAATTGATAGGGGCATTGTAAATCCTAGAGGGAGCGAGAGAGAAAGAATGAAGGAGAGGTTCAACGGCGGAAGTGGTGGAGGGATAACGGCGGAAGCGGTGCCCTTTTTCTTTTCCATTTGTTTTTTTAAGTTATTGGCTCAACAAAAATTTTATAATCGGAATACTATTATGACTTATAAATAATGAAAACGATAAAAGTATTATGCAAATTATGATCTTACTTTGGCATCAACGTTTTATCTTGACAATAATATTACTATTTCTTTTTTATTCTTTTTTTTTCTTTTTTCTTTTTCTTTCTTACAATTTTTTGATGATAGGTGTGAAAAATACCGGTTTGAACCGACTATTCTGGTCAAGGACTAAACAACTATAAATCGGGTCACTCTTCACCCTTATTGGTTTCAATTGGTCTTCAGTCAGTTCTTGTCCAAGGTTGTAAAATCAGGAG
Source organism: Simmondsia chinensis (assembly GCA_018398585.1). Classification (NCBI taxonomy): domain Eukaryota; kingdom Viridiplantae; phylum Streptophyta; class Magnoliopsida; order Caryophyllales; family Simmondsiaceae; genus Simmondsia; species Simmondsia chinensis. The sequence continues at coordinate 40,049,827 of JAGTTD010000001.1, forward strand.
ACGATGGTCAATATTAATTTTCAATTTAATATTTTGGACATATAATTTTAATTATAATTAAACATGTACTATATTTAAGAAAAAGTATTATATCTTTAAAAAATAAAATATTTATTTATTTATTATTTAATGATCATATTCATTTATATAATTATGTTCAAAGTATCTAAATTGTGCATATTACATCATTACAATTATTTTTAAATTTCTAGTTTCTATTTGAAAATCCTTTTCTTGTGTTGCACCCACTAGCTGGAAATCCGGTTCAAATCGGTCTACTCCAGTGTAATCAGGTTTCTAGTAGGTTTTTGATTATAGTAGCTTGGTTTTAATTAGTTCGGTACAAGATTTAATAATTTGAGATAGTCCAATCATCAATCCAGACTTGCCCTATCCAGTTCGGTCTAGCCTTGGACCAATGTCACCCCTAAAGAACTATACAAGAGGCAATACCAATGTTCAGCAGCCAAAAGAACCTCTTTTTTTAAATAACGTCATCAACCTCTCCTTCATTTTGGCTCGCGAGCCAACTTGGTATAAAACTTGAAAGGTTTGACTCATTTTGCATTTGAGTTGAATCTGAGCTTAGTGAAGCTTGAGACCATGGACTCATAAGCCAAATCTAGCTTAATATAGTTTATTAGTTTGAGTCTAAATGAGTCAAACTTGAGTATAAATAAGTCAAATTTGAGTCTAAATGAGTCTAATCAAGTCTAAATTTAGTTTAAATAAAGCTAGCTTACTTTAGAACTCATTAAATTGAGTTTGAGCTCAACTAAGCTAAGCTAAGACAATGAGAAGCTGAGTTCGAGCTTGAGGTTTCCAAACTTGAAAAGTTTGAAGCCAAGATGAGTTAAATACAAACAAGTCAATCCTCGAGTCTAATGGGCTTGTACTCGGCTTATTACGTAAAACATATGAATGTAGAGGAAATTCTCTATATAAATTGATAATGAAAGAGTTATAAGAGACACGTTTCTACAAGCCAAGCACAAATATACTAGAGGCTAAAATGCCCTTGGACTTTATGCAAGTCAAGGGGTACAAGGGTAAAAGTATAATAAAACCCTAAGCTAAGAATATTCTAGAGTATACTCCAATACGCCCCCTCCATCTGATCGTGGTGGAAGAACACGAAGATTGGTTTTGTGTTGAGAAAAGCAGTCAGTAGAGAGACCCTTGGTGAAAATATCAACAATTTGTTTGTCTGTGGAAGTGTAATGAACTTGAAGATAACCCTTAAGCACTTTTTCTCGAACGTAGTGGAAGTCAACATCAACATATTTGCTTCTATCATTAGACATGAGATTGGCCGCCAGGTAGAAGGCGGAGACGTTGTCACAGTAGATGATGATAGGTCAGGGTGACAAAGACCGAGATCCCTAATTAGGTACCGAATCCAATCACTTTCAATGACGGCTTGAGCAACGGCACAGTACTCGGATTCGGTTGTTGATTTAGAGACAGTGGCTTGCTTCTTGGCCCGCCATGAGATGAGATTTAGACCTAAGTAGAGAGCATAACCAGTAGTTGAACAGTGTGTATCAGGGCAGCCACCCCATTCAGCATCAGCAAAAGCAGTGACCCTTTGTCATGATGTTAGTATTCACTTCCGCTTATCTTATCCTGATACATCGGAACAAAATGGGGTGGCAGAACACAAGCATCGATATTTATCTGAAATGGCAATAACGCTCTTAATTCATTCTAAGTTTCCTAACGAATTTTGGGATGACGCCTTTTGCACTGCTCGCTTTATTATAAATCGTCTCCCTACACCAAATCTTTCAAACGACTCACCTTTTTAAAAACTGTTTCGAACTAACCCCGATTACACCTATTTTCGCGTCTTTGGGTGTGCATATTACCCTAACATCACACCTTGTGCCCCACCTAAACTTGCCCCTCGGTCCACCCCTTGCATCTTTCTAGGATATGCTGCTCGATATAAGGCATACAGGTGCTTTGTGTTGGGAAAAGTATATAAATTCTGTTGAAAAAAAAAAAAAAACTCCGATGCCGACTAGTAGGTTCACAGTTCTCAACTATGGTCACAACAATAGACATCTATTAGAGCACTTAGAGTACGAGACTCTTCTCTTTACTTAAGCTAAAGGTCGGAGGGTCATGCTTCGTGACACCTCACATGCAAGAGTTCCCGAGAATAGGTTTATCTCTACAAACCCTTTGCCCTAATGCCGGTTGTTGGGATGAATTTCAAAAAATTCTCCCTACTTTCACAATGTTTACGCAGCGGAACGGATTTAAAATTCATAATTCTAAACCTAGGGTTGATTTAAAATTCATAATTTTAAAACTATAGATTAAATTCATAATTTAAATGTACAGATATAAATTCTTAATTTAGATCGACAGGCCTTTTACTCTAATACATTCATAATAATACATAAGTTTAAACAGGCATAAGAACGAATACTGTAAATAAATAGAAAAGTGCAACTAAAAGAAGAAGGAAAGAAGATCATACCTGGAATTGCTCCAATGATATAATACTAAAATCGAGACCCCACGATTTTCTATGCAATAACCTCGTACTGCCCGGAGGGTGGGCTCCAGAAAATATTAAACTAAGGAAAGCAAAATTTCAACGGGAATTTTTCTCTCCAATTAGGTCTCCGAAATAATTTTCAGAAACACAAATAATTTGTTTGATCGAATGCTCAACCGCTTGAATATGTACCTCTATTTATAGTAGGCTACTGGAGCGAGAAAAAGGTAAGCCTTCAATGTGGATTTAAAAAGATCAAAACAAATCGCCGAAAATTAAAGCAAAACGGCGTCGTTTCATTAAGGGGAACAGTGCGCGTGTTTCAGCCAATGACCTACTGCCACATGGCCCAACCAGATTGGCCCAAGCGCATAGCAGTGGATCGGGAGAGGGGCGAGGAGAACGTGCCACGCGTTAGCCTCTAATTAGTCCAGGCGTAATGCCACGGATCGCGCCTGTGCTGCTTTTATTTTTGCTTTGTTTTCCATATGTAAAAATTCTTCTTATGAATTTTAATTTTTCAAAATTATTTTATTTTATAATATTTTGAATTTTATTCGTCTCATGAATAATATTTGGAAAAATTGAATTTACTCATCTCATGAATTTTTTAATATTTTTTCGATGGCAATAAATACAAAGGCTTGTGCAAGGACCTCAGGGACAATTAAAATCTAGCTCCAAATGAATTAAATTAATCATCTCATGAAATAATTTAATTACTATTTAATGAGACTAAATTCCACTAAATAAATCTCACTGCACTACAGACTTAAATTATTTATTCTATATCTCCCTAATAGACTGTATTAATGACAACAATCCCTTCACTAGATGTCCATCACAAAGGATAAATATAACCACTACCCTTATCCTTCTCACCGCTTCTTCATTAGTTAACGACTCGCCCTTTACTGAATAATTCATTTATACTTGAACATATTCACAATATAAATTTCAAATGTCAAACACTTAGAATACTTTGGCCAAAGATTCCGAACTATTCAAATATTTGCAAATCAACTAAAGGGACATCTGTATCTCATAAGAGACTGTAGATTCCCTATTGAATACCTGATCCTTGTCACACTTCACGCCGCTACCCAGTGTACGTGGGAATTCAGTCATGCATTTAGACCTTACTTATAGTACATCAAAGTAACCAACGCTCCATGCACAAGTCCAGAATACCTTCAGGATTTAGAGTTGTCGTTCAAACAGTACAACGTGAATCACTCATCTCTTATAGTAGTCTAGAAATAAGTAACCCACATGGTCCAACTCAGTGTGTCAATCTTATTAAACACACTAACATATCACTTTTGGATCTCCATCAACATGACCAAGACAAGTCATCTAAAGTGTCACGTTCTAGTCTTAGCATACAAGTGGTCCAAACTTGTCTTCGACTACGAGTCTTTCAAACAACAATCCATACCATTTGTTCCAAGTCTATATGTGGCTTAGTCTCATAAACCACTTAGAACAAATATATAAATTATAGTCTGAGGACTACATCCATCTCATGGATGTCTCTCAAAAGAAAATCACATGCAGTATAAATATTCACTTACACAAATTTAACTAGGAAACGACTTGGACTTCAATTTTATTTATTAAGTAAATAATATATCTAGAATAAATCTGAATTTTAGGACAATGTTCCTAACAATCTCCCACTTGGCGTAAATCCAATTTATGACAAAGTTCGTACTCACCCTTTTTAAGTTTAAACCAAAGGTCTACTGAGCCTAACCCTCAGTGAGCTCAATTACTCTACTGTAAAGTCAGCAATACAATACTGCTTGACATTCCTCTCACTAATGGCTCCTACTCCAAGGGTCAAGACATGCTTAGAAGTCGAATATCTATCATGTATATTTGACTGGAAATCTCAAAACAATATATCGAACTGGAACCAGATCCTCACTTTGAAAGATCAGCATATAATCTCTAGTTCTTTTCAAGAACTAGAGAAAACGCTTCACTTCCACTTAGTCCATCAGACCTAGGTTAGACTGATATCTGCTTACTATACCACAGCATAGCAGACATCAGGTTTCGTTCACAACATGGCATACCTGATGCCTCCCATTGCCAAAGCATATTGATTATTCCTCATTTGCTTCCCCTCTTGAGGTGTCTTAGAACACTACTCAAAAGAAAGAGGGACTCCATGCTATACCTTGACAACATCTTGTCAATATAAGTGGTTGGAGAGAGACCTAATGTCCTACTCTCATGACTTTGCAAAAGCTTAATCCTAAAGTAGAGTTGGCTTCTCCTATGTCCTTCATATCAAGCTATCCTGACAACCAAATCTTTACAGCTAATGACACCCCTACATCATTCTCAATGACTAGTACATCATTGACAAATAATACTAAACAAGTCACTACTTTCTCTTAATGTCATTTGTACACACATGGCTCGTTCAACCAATTGTTCAAAACTATAAGACTTAATTGCTTCATTGTGGCTTAAAAGGATCAGATTCAATGCCACAGTCAACCACTAAGGCTCCCGCTATTAGCCTGTCAGGTGTCCTGACAATCCTTTCACCACACCTAAGCTCTCGTGTACCTGGAACATTCTCATTTCTATCAGTAGGTGCATCTAATGCATCCATTATGTCTTAAGTTGTGTCTAGCTGTTCAGAATTATTGTCATTTTCTTTTTAAATGCTATTTTGTTTTTGTTTTTGTAGTTTACTTGCAAAATTCTTCTCTAAGTATTTTGCATTGTTCACGTATATAAGGAGAACAACATGAATAAATCATAAACACATGTTCTTTAGTAAATAAAAATTTTATTTCTTGTAATAAAGGTTCTCAACCATATTCAAACTGAATAAGAATTATTCTTCAAACCACATAAATCAAATTCCTGTCTAATGTAGGTACAAATCAATAAGAAATTTTAAGAAGCAAAAATAAAACTCTAACACTAAAATCTAAGCTATCGCTTCCTACTACTAAAACTGCTACTCTTGTACCGCCTTCAGCTGTCAGGTACAGCTCCCGTCAAGTAGCCTCCTGGTTGGCCTAAGCCCCCGTAACATATTACAGACTTGATCAGTTGAACCTGAGTCCACACACCAAGAATCTGGTGGACTCTCAACTACACAAGACTCAAATCAGTGAGATATCAATATACCTTCACCAGATAGCTTAGCAGTCTTTGCAAAAAGAGTAGCCATGTACTTTATGCAGTTTCTCTTCCAGTGGCCCATCTTTCCTCAAAAGTAACACTTTCCTTTTGTTAGCCTTTTATTTGGATTAGTCACTACACTAGCAACCTTACCTTTGCCTTTCTTTCCAGTTAGTCCATTGTTGAGCTTGTTCCCACTAGCCCTTGATACCTGAGTCAAGTGGACACTCTCCTTGGCTCGCATAACATCCTCTGCTACTTGTAGCTCCTTCATCATCTCAGGCAATGAATAATCCTTATTATTCATTGTATAGTTGAGCCTGAACTGAGTAAAAGAGCTGGACAGAGAGTTGAGGATGATGTCTTGCTGAGACTGACTATTAATCTTAGCACTTAGAATCTCCAACTCAGACAAGCACGCCATCATTTTCACGACGTGCTCCTGAACTGGCGACCCTTCCAACATCCTCATGTTCAAGAGCTTCCTCATCAACTCTTGCCTAGCTACCCTATTTTGACCATCAAACATTTCCTTTAAATGTTTGATCATCTCAGATGTTGTTTCCATCTCAAGCATCTGATGCTTGAGTACATTGGTCACAAAGGCCAAAATGTAGCATCTGGCTAACTCATTAGCCTTATTCCAGCATTTATGATGCTCTTTAATAGCAGCTGCAGAATTATTAGTGGGCACCGTAGGTTGAGCTTCAGTGAGAACAAACTTGAGACCCTCATGTATTAATACTATGTCCAGGTTCATTTTTCAGGTGAAGTAATTCGGTCCAGTTAAGGCATTATCTTTCAGAATTGTGTGAAGTGCACCAGTCGCAGCCATTTAAAAAACTGTAAATGCAAATAAATGTGTAACTATCTTATAAGAGTTATGTATAATGCAGTGATATGCATTCTTTCAATTTAGCATACACAATAAGTCAGATATCCACTAAACTGTACTATCATGCATACAATGATAATCCAAACACACCACTCCTTACTCCCCGGCAGCAGGGTCGCACGAAGGTAGTTCGGGTGAGAACTATTCTCAATTAACCTGTTTTCTTATAACTTTTACTAAACATGATTAACTCACCACTTGACCTTAGTCTCTAACATGACACAATAGAGCTCCTCGGGGAGGTTAATACACCATGCTAGTCAAGTGTAAATTATTACCTAAACCTCCATACAAATAAATGAAATACTCCACGGTAGCGTGGTCGCATTGCGTCTTTGCACTTCAGTTTATCCCAACAGAGGTCTAACCTTGTAATCTACAAACCGACATCCTCCGCTGGGAGGTCTATCGATCTACTATACTGCTAGACCGGTAATGGAGACCTTGAGGTTAAAACAATTGAAACCTCGCTCCCACTTGATTTTTATAACTAGTGGTTTTTTAATTAACTTGCATTTACAATCCGGATTATTCATAACCCCTTTTAGAATCTCATTCTAAAAGTAACCATAATTAATTAATTAATTAATTCCAAAATATTATCGTTTTACAATATCGATTATCTCATAATCTTGTTTTAGAATTTCATTCTAAATTTATTCAATAAAATTAATTAATTAATTTTACTTTTAAAAATGGTACCATAGATTATCTAATAACCTATTATTTAGAATCCCATTCTAAAAACTAAATAAATTAATATAAATTAATTTAATTTTTTAAAATTTAAAATAATACCAAAATTTAGATTATCTCATAATCTATTTTTAGAATTTAATTCTAAAATTAAATTAATTAATAAAATTATTTTTATTTAAAATCAGTAACGTCTTAAAATTTAAACTATCAAATAGTCTAGTTTAAAATCTTATTCTAAAATTTAATTAATAAAATTTAACTTTTATTTTAAAATTAAAGTTAACGAGTTAAACTATCTCATAATCTATTTTAGAATCTTATTCTAAGACTAATTAAAATAACTTTTATTTAAAAATAATACTGATTCACAACTTAGATTATCACATAATCTAATTTAGAATCTAAATCTAAAAGAAAATTAATTAATAAAATAATTAATTAAAAATTTTTTTGGTGCTGACATCAGCACCACGTCAGCGCTGACATCGTTAGAAAAAAAATTTAATTTTAAAATTAATTTAATGTAATCTTATTCCATCAATTTTATCCGATTTCGTAAAATTAATTGAATCTAATCTCATTAGATCTGCTTTATCTAATTTTATAAAAATTAATTGAATCTAATTTCATTAGATCAATTTGATCCGATTTCATAAAATTAATTGAATTTAATCTCATGAGATCAACTTTATCCAATTTTGTAAAAATTAATTGAATCTAATCTCATTAGATTAATCTTATCTGATTTTACAAATCTTAACCGAACGGTCATTGTCTCATAATAAAGATCAAGTAATCCCGATTTTGTAGGTTGTTGGATCTAAATTAACGATTAATTCTCTAATGATTTAAACAATTTAAATTGTCACTATAAACAACCTAATTAACTATTAAATCATTTAACCGATTTAAACAATTTAAATCGATACTTTAAATAACCTAATTAACTATTAACTCTTTTACCTTATCAATGATTTAAACAATTTAAACCATTACTTTAAATAATCTTTCATTCTTAATAAAATCTCTATTTTATTAAATCACAAATCTATTTATTTTGATCTTATCATACGTAGTCATGTATATCATGAATATAATCAGAGGCTGGCTCTGATACCAATTGTTGGGAAAAGAATATAATTCTGTTGAAAAATAAACTCTGATGCCGACTATTGGGTTCACAGTTCTCAACTATGGTCACAACAATAGGCACCTATTAAAGCACTTAGAGTAGGAGACTTTTCTCTCTACTTAAGCCCCCGGTTGGAGAGTCACGCTTTGTGAAACCTAACGTGTGAGAGTTTCCGGGAATAGGTTTATTTGTATAAACCCTTTCCCCTAATACCTGTTGTTGAGATGAATTTCAAAAAATTCTCCCTACTTTCATAACGTTTACGCAGCGGAATAGGTTTAGAATTCATAATTCTAAACCTAGGGTTGATTAAAAATCCCTAATTTTAAATCTATAGATTTAAATTCATAATTTAAATCTACAAATCTAAATTCTTAATTTAGATCTTCAGGCCTTTTACTCTAATATATTCATAGTAATACATAAATCTAAACAGGCGTAATAACGAATACAGTAAATAAATAGAAAAACGAAACTAAAAGAAGAAGGAAAGAAGATCATACCTGGAATTGCTCCGATAATAGAATCCACAAATCGAGACCCCAAGATCTTCTACACAATGGCCTCGTACTGCCCGGAGGATGGGCTCCGAAAAATATTAAACTAAGGAAAGAAAAATTTCAACTGGAATTTTTCTCTCCAATAGGTCTCCGAAACAATTTTTAGAAACCCAAAATAATTTGTTTGATTGAATGCCAAACTTCTGGAATATGTATCTCTATTTATAGTAGGCTACCGGAGCGAGAAAAAGGTAAACCTTCGATGTGGGATTTAAAAAGATCAAAACAAATCGCAGAAAATTAAGGCAAAACGGCGTCGTTTCATTAAGGGGAACAATCAGCACGTTTCAGCCAATGACCCGCTGCCATGTGGGGCTACTGAATTGGCCCAAGCACATAGCCGTGGATCGGAAGAGGGGCGAGGAGATTGTGCCACGCGTCAACCTCCAATTGGTATGAGCGTAATGCCACGAATCGCACCTGTGTTGCCTTTATTTTTGCTTTATTTTCCACATGTAAAAATTCATCTTATAAATTTTAATTTTCCAAAATTATTTTATTTTATAATTTTTCAAATTTTATTCATCTCATGAATAATATTTGGTAAAGTTAAATTTACTCATCTCATAAATAAATTAATTCATCTCATGAATTCTTTAATATTTTTTCGATGGCAATAAATACAGAGGCTTGCGCAGGGACCTCAGGGACAATTAAAATCTAGGTCCAAATGGTTAAATTATTCATCTCATGAAATAATTTAATTACCATTTAATGAGACTTAATTTCACTAAATGAATCTCACTACACTACAGACTTAAATTATTTATTTGATATCTCCCTAATAAACTGTATTGATGATAACAACCCCTCCACTAGATGTCCTTCACAAAGGATAAATATAACCGCTGCCATTATCCTTCTCACCGCTTCTCATTAGTTACCAACTCGCCCCTTACTGAATAATTCATTTATATTTAAACATATTCACAGTATAAATTTCAAATGTCAAACACTTGGAATACTTTGGCCAAAGATTCTAAACTATTCAAATATTTGCGAATCAACTAAGGAGATATTTGTATCTTATAAGAGACTGTAAATTTCCTATTAAATACCTGATCCTTGTCACACTTCATTGCGCTACCCAGTGTACATGGGAATTCAATCATGCATTTAGACCTTATTTATAGTACACCAAAGTAACTAACGCTTCATACACAAGTTCAGAATACCCTCAAGATTTAGAGTCGTCGTTCAAATAGTACAACGTGAATCACTCATCTCCGATAGTAGTCTAGAAATAAGTAACCCACATGGTCCAACTCAGTATGTCAATCTTATTAAACACACTAACATAACACTTTTGGATCTCCATCCACATGAATTAGACAAGTCATCCAAAGTGTCACGTTATAGTCTTAGCATACAAGTGGTCCAAACTTGTCTTTGACTACGAGCCTTTCAAACAACAACCCATATAGTTTGTTCCAAGTCTATCTGTGGCTTAGTCTTATAAACCACTTAGAATAAACATATAAATTATAGTATGAGGACTACACCCATCTTATGGATGCCTCCCAAAAGAAAATCACATGTAGTATAAATACTCGCTTACACAAATTTAACTAGGAAATGACTAGGACTTCAATTTTATTTATTAATTAAAGAATATATCCAGAATAAATCTAGATTTCAGGACACTGTTCTTAACACTTTGACCCTAAACATAAACGTTTATACATAAATCGGCATGTGGCCTTTGACGAAACTCGTTTTCCTTACAATGAACTTGTTAATCAAGATGTAGTAGTCTCTGATGTCACAACTTCCCACCCTTAATTGTCTACTCTAACCCACAACTTCCCCTCCCTCCCCATGTGTTAGCACCGCCGCTACTGACCCGCTGTCCCTGCCGCCAATCGACAGCAGCAATCCGCCTCCCGTGGCGGTCCCGGAGATGGCGACACCGGCATCGACCGATCAAGGAAGCAGAATGCTGGAGGTGATGGGACTAACATAACTGGTGTCGGGCACCACCCCTGACGCAGCAGCGCCGAGCGACATTGGTGGAGGTCTCATACTGTTGAGACTGGCCTCCACTAGGGGCTGGGCGGCGGCGGGTTGAGAGAAGGGGGAGAGAACATTAGCGTAAAATCGATTAGGTTTTGATGCCATTGAATTAAAAATAAAATAAAAGAGAATGAAAATTAAGAATCCAACACAATGCAAATAAAGTAAAGAACAGGAATGAAGAGCGGAAGCAAAAAAAAAAAAAATTCAGAGTCTAGGCTCTGATACCATATGAATGTAGAGGAAATTTTCTATATAAATTGATAACGAAAGAGTTACAGGAGAGGCCTTTATATAGGCCAAGTACAAATACACTAGAGATTAGAATACCCTTTGACTTTATGCAAGTCAAGGGGTACAAGGGTAAAAGTATAATAAAACCCTAAGTTAAGAATATTCTAGAGTATACTCCAATAAAACCCCCACAAAATGGGCTTGAATGACTAAAAGTAACCAAGATGTTTAAACTAAGGTGAAATCACCATCTTGGCATATCTTATAAATGGGATGCTCTGTTTGATAACTTCTGATGTTATGCCTATAGAGCAAGAGAGTTGGTGAATTTGAGTTGCTTGTAATCCTCCATTTTAAATGTAATGGAACTTTTATCCTTTGTGAGAGAATATTTCAGAGAGCATGACCGAACAGGGATGCTAATATATCATATATATAGAGAAGCTATACAAAGATAGAATAATAGTAAAATATCTATATAATATCTTATTAACATAATGCTAAGAATATTATACTAATACACCACCTCAATCTGAACATGGTGGACCAACGTTCAGATTGGTCCTATGAATGCAGAAATGATAAGAAGATAAACCCTTGGTAAAAATATCAACAACTTGCTTAGTGGTGGGAATATACTGAACCTGGACATCACCCTTATTTATCTTCTCTTGAACATAGTGAAAATCAACATCAACATGTTTACTATAGTTATTAGAGATAGGATTAGCGGCAAGGTATGTGGCCAGCCGCAGAAATTCTGAACCGGACTAGAGTGACGAAAACCAATGTCATGCATAAGATACCTAAGCCAGTCACACTCAGCAGCCACCTGTGCCACAGCTTGATACTCAGACTCTGTAGTATACTTAGAGACAGTGTGTTGCTTTTTGGCATGCCAGGAGATGAGGTTGGGACCAAGAAAGAGCGCAAAGCCAGTAGTGGAGCGACAAGTGTCAGGACACCCCCCCTAATCAGCGTCAGCATAAGCATTTATAGCCGTACGAGATCCAGGGGAAATGGTGAGACCATAATCAAGCGTGTGCTTGAGGTAGCAAAGGATGCACTTGACCATCTGCCAGTGAGAGGATCTAGGTGCATGCTTAAATTGGAACACACGATTAACAACATACCAAATATTAGTACGTATCATGGTGAGGTACTGGAGAGCACCCACCACACTCCGTACTCAATTGGGTCATCAAGTAGATTCCCATTAGTTAAAGAAGGTTGAACTGGGCTGGAAGAGGTGTTTGTATAGGTTTGGCCTCAATGTCATGCTTACTGAGGAGATCAATGGTGTATTTATGCTGCGTGGGGAAGAGACGATGTCGCGAAGGTTTGGCTTCAACACCAAGAAAGTAGTGAAAAGGACCAAGGTCCTTCATAGCAAACTGAGTAAATAGAGAGGCACTAAAGCATTGTAGATGAGATGAGTTTGAACCAGTAAGAATGATATCATCAACGTATAAGAGAAGGCACACAATGCTAGTGGGGGATCGATGTTTGAAAAGACGAGGATCTACCTTACTACTGTGGAACCCAAGACTATATAGCTACTTACTGAACCTATGAAACCAAGCACGAGGTGCCTATTTGAACCCATAGAGAGCTTTATGCAGGCGACAAACATGATTAGGAAACTAGGGGTGTGTAAAGCCCTGTGGTTGTTTTATATAAACTTCTTTAGTTAGAAAATCATGCAAAAATGTATTTTTGATGTCAAGTTGGCGAATGGTCCATGCGTTCCTGACAGCCAGGGCCAGAATTAATCTGATGGTGGTGGGTTTGACAGCCGGGTTGAAGGTTTCATAATAGTTAAGGCCCTCTCATTGGTCAAAGCCCTAGGCTACGAGTCTAGCTTTGAAACGATTAACAGAACCATCACGTTTATACTTGACCTTGTACTTCCATGTGCTATCAACCACGTTCTGAGAAGAGGAAGGTGGAACAAGATCCCAAGTTTGATTAAGCATGCATTTAAACCTTTAGCCATGGCCTCTTGCCATTGAGGATGTTTAACAGCTTTTGAAAAACATGTAGATTCCCGCACAGCCGTGATAGAGGACAAAGACAAAATATGTTTGGACTTCCTATGCCATCTTTACACCTAGTACGCATAGGATGGACATTTTGTGACACAGTGGGTTCAGTAGATGTGGGTAGTGGAACATCATTAGCCTCAGAAGATGTAACCCGGTCATCGTAAAAGGAACTCAGTGGTGCACTCGCGGTGCCCTCTCGAACCGAGCTAGAGGGAGGAGTGACTGAGCCGCGCTGACAATCGGCGATGGTGGGTGCAGTCAGCGGCAGAACTGTCACCACCTCAGGACTAGAAGAAGCAGGCAATAGGGATGAAGGTGGGGGGACTTCCAGTGAAGGAGACAACAGTAACAGGCCATCGTAGGTGGCAAGGTCATGGACGTGATACGAAAAGGAAGCTCGACAAAGCAGGACGTCACCGAGCCAGGCACTAAATGAGGATACGGAAAAACATTTTCTACAAAGTGCACATGACGACTTATATGAACATGACCCGTGACTGAGCCAAGACAACGATACCCATTTTAACGCGATGCATTCCCAAGGAAAACACAGGGTATGGAACAGGGCGCCAATTTATGAGTAGTAAGGAGAGTGATGTTAGGATAACATGCACTCCGAAAGAAGCGAAAAGAGCTATAGTCAAGTGCCTGGTGAAAAATTTTTTTAAAAGGAGATAGACTTTGTAAAGTGGGGTGGGCAAACAGTTTATAATATAACAAGTAGTGTAGGCTGCATCAGCCCAAAATAGTGGAGGCAGACGAGATTGAAAAAGTAGCATCCGTACCATTTCACTTACATGTTGGTGCTCAAGTTCCACCACTCCATTCTATTGTGGAATATCAGGACATGAAAGACTAAAGTGTATGCCATGGATAAAACAAAGAACGCTCATAGCAGAATTGTCAAACTCACGACCTCCCTCACTTTGAAAACACTTAATTTTGAGATCAAATTGGTTTTTAGTAAAGGTTTTGAAATAAGAGAATAAGGAGACAACCTCATCTTTCCTTTGCATTGGATATAACCACGAAAAGCAAGAGAAATCATCAACAAAAATAGCATAATACTGAAATTTAGAGTTACACACATCAGTATGAATTAATTGTAAAGATTTAATAGTCATATGAATAATGCGAGAAAATGAAGTCTACGAGATTTTCCAAAATAACATGCATTACAATATTTGAACAAACGAGAACTAGTACAAAGTAAACAACGATGGTTTTAAAATATCCAAAATTGAATTTCCTAAGTGTCCTAAGTGCTTGTGCCATAGTTCAGTAGTGACGGCCCATGCCACAAGTCCAGAGAGATGAGGAGAGAAACCATAGAGAGGTCCATTACTGTGAATCCCGAGGAGAGGCGTCCCTATAGCTTTGTCCTTGACACAAAAAGAAGAGGAGTCAAATTCAACAACACAGTTGTTATCACGACAAAGTTGTTTAATAGACCAAAGGTTATAAGTAAGACCCGAAACATGTAAAATATTAGATAGTGACGAAGGACGGGACAGTGTATGAATAGTAGATGGGCAAACATGAGTAAAAGGAAGCAACGAACAATTGCTAACTTGAATAGATTTAGAACCAGTGTAAGATTGCCAATTTTTCAAAATACCCAAGTTTGAAGTCTTATGGTTGGACGCACTAGAGTTTGGGTACCACGTGTAGTCAGATGGATTAGAGACAGACATGGCCGCTAATGAATGGGATAGATCAGTTTGAGCATATCGGTGAACACAGTGGGAGGCAACATGACCTACCTGATAGCAAATCTGACAAACAAGAGGACTAGATCCAAGTATACCATCATTAGATTGACGAAAGGACGTACCTGAGGGTCGTGCTCGAGGCTGAGAGTGTGAAGGTAATCCACCAGGACCACCCAAATCCAAATCCGAGCCAGAGGTGAACTGCGGCAAAAGACCACCGTATGGCGGTGGCAGTTGTGCCGGATACCCTTAGACGCCATTATGACCACCACGTTCTCCTTGGCCTTTGGAATTGTGTCCTCGGCCCCCATGTCCACTCCCACCACTTATGGAATCGTGAGACTGACTAGTAGCAGCTAGGGCATGACCATGGTCAGGGTTGGAATGTCCTTGAATCCGAGTGAGAGCCGCCTTCATCTAGTGAAGAGGTCTTGAGTTGTTCAAAGGTAAGATTTTGGGAGAAGTTGTGAGTAAAGGTGTTAAAGGGACAATACTCTATTGATGTATTTTCAAAATTAAGTATTTAATGAAGTATTTGAGAAGTGTTTCATACTTGTTTTGATATATTTTGGGCTTAAGTATGGTGTGTGTCGACACATGCATGGTTGATTGTGTTGACACACAGTTCTGCAAAAATGTCCTCAGGGATTTGTGTGTTGACACACAGGTCTACAGAATCGCTGTGTGTTGAAGTGAGTGTTGACACTCACTTTGACACACAATCTTACAGTACCCTGTGTGTTAAAGCAAGTGTCGACACTTACTTTGATACATAGCTCTATAGTGAGCTGTGTGTTTATGTGTGCATCGACCCAGGTTCTGTGTGTCAACACACAGTTTCAACACACAGGGCAGTTATGACCGTTACTTGGCACGGTTAGTTCTGGTATTTGCGGTTGATTTGGATAGCTTTTGGGACGTCTCTTGGAATGTGCTTTTCTATAAATATCCCCCTTATTTTTGAAAGAAGATTACATGAAAAGATTTACATAAAGACTTGTTTTGAATTGCAGCAAAGTATTGAAAAGTCTAAGAAAAGTATTTTGCAAGTTCATTCTTTATCTCTTCTATTCCACCTTACATACACTCTCACTTCATATTTGGTTGACGTTGTATCTAAGAGACTATTTCGTTACGCCGAAATAAGTCTTAAGTAAAGTGATCACACAGCCTCGACACCTGAGATCATTTGGTTACGTGGTTTACAAGGAATTTCCCCAACATATTCAAGGGGTAATCCAAGGATGGCATAATGAATCAACTCCCTACTAGAGATTGGGGAATCTATGGCAGCAAGGTTATCGGCTATGGTTTTGAGTTCAGTAAGGTATGCGTACATGGTCTTGTTGTGTTCACGGAAAGTAACAAACTCAGAGCGAAGGACAAACTCTTTTGCTAGGGAATGATCCCTGAATCTTTTGGCAAGTGCATCCCAAATATCTTTAGAAGTAGGATGGTGAATAACATCATTCAGTACCGGACGGGCAAGAGAGGCAGATAAACAGGACCTAACACTTTGATCAATACATGACCAATTAATATGATCAGGGTTGATAATGAGGATGCCACTGGGTTGTTGAATGTCCCGGGGGGGGGGGGGGGGGGGGGGGGGGGGGGGGGGGGGGGCGGCGCAAGAAAAAGAGCCATTGACAAACCCCATGACATGATGAGATCGATGAATCATTGAGATCTGTTCGCGCCATGCAGAATAATCAGTGGCAGAATAGAGTTTAACTGTAATAAGATTCGTAACAAGAGAGGGAGAGAGAGAGAGTAGCATCAGTGGAGTGGGTGGTAAAGCCGACTGACCATAAGGGTAGCAAAGACTCGAGGTGTGTGTCATGGGAAAAGGCTAACACACGTAGGGTAAGGATGAGGTCGACGATAAAATATTAATTTTGTCATGAGTAATTGAGAGAGGTAGAGAAGTAGAGGAGTTATCCTAAGAGAAGGCTCTAAATTGAGGAGCAGGAGGAAGTAGAGAAGGGAGGGACGACACAAGAGGAAGGGTTGTCGATAGGCTCGAAGTAGTTGGGTTAGTTGGGGCAGGAGAGGAGAGCGGTGGACTAAGGAGTTGGGGCTGCCATTAGAATACCCGAGCTTAGACTAGGAGTCGATTCACCAATAGAGATTGCACCGGCGTGTCGTTGGGTAGGGCCTGACATAACACCAAGCAACCTAAGCACCCGCTTGGGGGCCTCCGAATCTTAAGGGCCCCAGATTTTTTAAGTTGTAGTTTTTAAAGTATCAATTCTTAATATTAATAAATTTTATAGTCAAAATTATTATAATTCTTTATATATGAAGGGCCCCTTTGAAAATTTCGCTTGAGACCCCGCAAATGTCAAGACCGGCCCTGATGTTGGGGCACGTCCTGCGATTCAATGATTTAATGGGTGAAAGCCATATTGAGCAACCTTCACATACCCACAATAATTACATTTTTCCTCTGGGTGCTTACAGAAGTAGTTGAGTATGAGTTTGGATGTTGTGTTTACAAATGAATAGAAGAGATATATATTATGACAAAGAGTGTCGGTATTTTTGCAATAACAAAAATTTTGACAAATTTATGCATTCTTTCATCAAATTACCAGCTGGAATCGAAGCGGAGTACAACAATAATAACAACAAAATCCAGTGCCTCAAGGGCTCCCGCTAATACAGGGTCTAGGCGGAGTGAGATGTACACAGCCTTACTCTTTTAGTGTGCTATTCTAAAGGGAGGTTGTATCTGAGAACCCCCAACCTGAAAAGCATATAACAATGGTATAGAGAGAGTCTAAAGCAGCAATAACTATTAGACTATATTGTATAGGTGTTATTACTATATATAACTGAGCCCAATTGGCCTGCTTTGTATACGATGTAAAGCCCATTATTAGTTCTATAAATATACAAGAGGGCCACAGCATTATGTGTGCTTCTTATTCTTTCATGGTATCAGAGCTAACCCTGGCTCTCTCGTAAATTAGGCAAACCCTAGCCTCCCTCTTTTCCCTCCTCAAAATATTCAAAACCCTAATATTGGCAAACCCTAGTGCGCCGCCGCCGTCAGCACCCCAACCCGGCTAACCCTAGCCTCCCCCGAACAGCCTTCTTTTCTTTTCTTGAAAGTAGCAATTTCTTTTAGCCTTTGTTGGAGTGAGAACTCGAAGTGATCGTCTAAAGATTGAATTTTTGAATATCGTTTTGAGAGATTTTGATTGAAGACAGTAAAGAGGATTTGAATTTGAAAGTTGAAACCCTAGGTGGAGTGGAGGAATCGAAGATTTCAACGCAGGAGAAAGAGATTTTGACTGGTGGAGAATTAACTGATTCTGTTTTTGCCCATGACTTCTTGTTTTATTTCTCGGAGGTGGTTGCTGTTGATTATGCTCAACCCAATGATTGGTTCTGCTTTCCAACCTGGCCTACCTTTCTTTGGTGTTCCTACTTTCTTCAGTGCTCCTGTTTATGGTGAGAATATGTTATATCCCCCACTTTTTCATCCTGCAATTAATACTTATGCCACTAGTTCTAATTTCTATTCAGGGTTTGCGTCTCCTCAAACCAATTTTCAATCTCTTACTGCTCATTCTATTCCTTTGATTGATTTTCCTTGGATAATGGATAGTGGTGCATCATCTCATATCACTAATTACCCCAGTTTGCTAACGTCTCTTCGTCCTTATCATGGCTATGATAAAATATTAATTGGTAATGGCGCTTGTTTATCGATTGCTAGGATTGGATCTGGTTCTATTCAATTTGCATAATGTCCTTTATGTTCCTGGCCTTTCCACTAATTTAATTTATGTTCATCAATTCTGTAAAGATAATTGTTGGGTTTTAGAATTTGACTCGGGTGGTTTCTCTATTAAAAATGCTAAAACGATGTCCCTCATTATTCGGTGTGCTAGCTCGGGGCCTCTTTTCGCTGTTCCAAAACCAAACACAGTCAGTCAACTTGGTCAACCCGGGCAGCTCGTGGCATCCTCCCCATATGTTTCCCTAGTTGCTTTAAAAAACACCCAATCTCTCTGGCATCGTCGACTTGGCCATCCTGGGGAGCCATTCTTGTCCACTTTAGTCAAACAAAAATTTATTTTATGTTCGAGTTCTTCTGAGTCCAGTTTGTGTCATGCTTGACAACTCGGTAAACATAGTCATTTACCTTTTCAAAAGTCTATCACTAGTACTATGCGTCCTTTCGATATTGTTCACTCCAATGTATGGACATCACCTGTTACCAGTTTCAGTGGTTTTACGTATTATTTGCTATTATTGGATGATTATTCTCATTTTATGTGGATTTATCCTAGGCGTGCCATATCTGAGGTTTTTGACCTGTTTGTTCAGTTTCGTAATCTTGTGTTGAATCAATTTAGTGTGGAAATTAAACATTTTTAATGTGATAATGGCATTGAATATATCAACCGTGACTTTACTAGTCTTTTTCTGCAAAGGGGCATTCTCAGTAGGGTTTCATGCCCTCACACCTCCCAACAGAATGGGAAAGTTGAACGCATGCATCGTACTATTGGTAACATGATGCATTCCCTCTTGTTTCAAGCATGCATGCCTTTAGAATTTTGGGTTGAAGCTGTTTCTGTTGCAGCTTATATTACCAACCTTCTATTGTCCACTTCTATTAAGAAAAAGATCCCCTTTCAACGTTTGTACAAGAAGCAAGTTAATTACGATCATCTTCGGATTTTTGGTAGTGCCTGCTATCCAGATCTGAGTGCCACGACGTCTCATAAGCTTGCTTCGTACTCTACCTTATGTGTTTTCTTGGGCTACCCACAGAATCATAAAGGTTATAAATGTTTGGATCTTTCTACTAATAAAGTCATTATTTCGAGGCATATTGTTTTTGATGAAGCAGATTTTTCATTTGCACAATTGGGCACTTTCTCTCAAGATACAATGACCTGGCTTCATCAAGTCTTTTCTCTTCTGCTCACATCTTCACCGTTGGCGGCCCTCCAACCACCATTGCCGCCGCCTCCTGCGGCGACACCCACCACAGCTGTTGCACCGCCCCCTGGGGCTCCTGTACCATCGGCTGCTCCTGCAGCCCCTCCAACTGTGCCACCAAACGTTGTTGCACATCCACTCGCGCCGCCTTCGGCTCCCCTTACTTCCTCTATTCATCCCATGGTGACTCGTCCTCGTGCTGGTATTGTAAAGCCTCTTCTCAAACCTTCTATGATTACTCATAGTACTTGACCCAAGGTACCTTTTTCTTATAAGCAGGCACTTACTTATGAGAATTGGAAGCACGCTATGCTCGACGAATTTAATGCTCTTATTCGTAATAAGACATGGGATCTTGTTCCTCCGCCCCCTCGTGGTAACATTGTTGGCTCCAAGTGGGTTTTTCGTATTAAACAAAGATCTACAGGACAAGTTGAATGGTATAAAGCTCGGTTAGTTGCTCAGGGATTTACACAGCGGTATGGCATCGACTACGGTGAAACTTTCAGTCATGTTGTTAAACCTGCTATTGTTCGTACTGTTTTGACTATTGCTACTTCTCGACACTGGCCTATTCATCAGCTCGATGTTAAAAATGCTTTTCTTAATGGCACACTTAATGAAGAGGTCCATATGAAGCAACCACTGGGTTTCATCAGGTCTAAGTATCCTGATCATGTCTGTAAGCTTAATAAGTGTCTGTACGGTCTCAAACAGGCACCTCGTGCCTGGTACCCTCGTTTTGCTACCTTTTTAAAACGGTTGGGTTTTTGAAGCTGTAAGTTAGATTCTTCTTTATTTGTCTTACATCGTGGACATGATATGGCTATATTATTGGTCTATGTTGATGATATCGTTCTCACGGCCTCTTCTCATGTGATACTTCATGATCTACTTCGCTTTCTTCACTTTGAGTTTGATATGACCAACTTGGGGCGCCTTAATTACTTTATCGGCATCTCGGTATCTCACCTTTCTTCAGGGTTATTCTTGTCTCAATCTATATATGCACATAATCTTCTAGATCGGACCAACATGCTCTCCTGCAAGCCTGTTGCTACACTCTAGATTCCAAGTCTAAGCTTTCTTTAGAAGAAGGTGAACTTATGACTGATCCCACCTTATACAGGTCCATTGTTGGTGCCCTTCAATATCTCACCTTGACTCGTCCTGACATCTCTTATGCAGTTCAGCAGGTGTGTTGGTTTATGTATGCTCCACGATCATCGCACTGGATGGCTGTTAAGCACATCCTTCGCTATATCAAGGGTACTATTTATCATAGTTTGACTATCTCCCTGACATGTTTGGACCAACTTGTGGCTTATTCGAATGCTGATTGGGCTGGTTGCCCTGACACTGGCCTTTCTACTTCTGGTTTCTGTGTTTTCCTCGGAGGCAACATTATCTCCTGGTCCTCTAAGCGACAGCCCACCATCTCTCGTTCTAGTGCCAAGGCTGAGTATCGTGCGGTCTCCAATGCCGTGTCCGAATGTTGCTGGGTTCGGTCTCTCCTTAGTGAGCTCAGTCTTCTTCTTTCACGAGCTACTTTGGTTTATTGTGATAATGTTTCTTCCATGTATATGTCTACCAACCCCGTCCAGCATATTTTCATAAAATATATCGAGATCGATATCCATTTTGTTCGTGAGCGTGTTCAAATGGATCTTGTTCCAGTACTTTATATTCCTTCCTCATAGCAGATTGCCGATATCTTTACAAAGAATCTTCCGCGCACTCTTTCTCTGCTATTTAGATCCAACCTTCGCATTTGTTTACCTCCTATTTCGGTTAAGGTGGGATGTTACATTATATTGTATAGGTGTTATTATTCTATGTAACTGAGCCCAATTGGCTTGCTTTGTATATGATGTAAAGCTCATTATAAGTTCTATAAATATACGAGAGGGTCACAGCATTATATGTGCTTCTCATTCTTTCGATAAGCAACAAGCAATAAGGTAACTTGTGACGTATAGGAACTAAATCAACCTCAACTTGGAATCTCGTCGTTCGCATTTTAATCCGTTGACTTATGATGCATATGTACTCTCAGCAGATAAAACTCATAAAATTGACTAAGTAGAGGAGGGATATCCTAATTAGGGGTGTATTTGAGCCGAGTTGAGCTTGAACCCGCTAGGTTTGAGGCTCAACTAGCTTGCATTAAGCTCGGCTCAAAGCCCACCGAGCTTAGAAAGTTCAAGCTCGAGCTCAGCTCATCAAAAGCTTGGGCTCGGCTTGGCTCGATCTAAGCTTGGCGAGCTCAAATTAAACTTGCAATATTTCGGCTCATATAAGTTCAATCTAGGCTCGTTTGGGCTTGGGCTTGGCTTATTTAGGCTCTAATTTGGCTTCATTAGTCATATTTAATCAAAATTATTATATTAAGAAAATCTCTTTTGGGCTTATTTAGGCTCGTGAGCTTACAAGTTTGAGCTTCATTAGGCTTGGGCTTGACTCGATAACCTAAACAAGCTAGCTTCGAGCCCAGCCTTTAGAACTGACTCGGCTCATTTACACCCCTAATCCTAATGATATAAGCTGGATCATACCAATATTTTTGACGACATGGGTTCCAATACATGTAAACGGGCATCATCAATAATGTTAGTCATAACTTATTATAATACAAAAAATAAAGTAACTTTTTTAATTAAATACTCTTTATTGCTGAAAATATGCTTCAAAAATTTTTTAGATGCATTAATAACTTTTAATCATTACTTATAGAGGTGTTCATCGGTCCAAATTCGGACCGGATCGGACTTGACCGAAGACCGAAATTTGCCAAGTTTGGAGACCGAAAACTGGACTGAATTTAACTGGTCCGGTCCGGTCCGGTCCTTACTATATGGACCGGACCGGACCGATTTGAACCGATTAGCATTTTCTATTTTTTTACTACAAGTTGAATTTGTCATATGTTGTCAATTTCGGGAAACATTAAAGGAAACTAAGGAAAAAAAATGCAATGATTCAATAACATATAATATGGCAATGACTCAAAAACTACGCATAATTTTATATGTCCTTCACACGGAAATCAAAGTGCAAAAAGAAAAATGATAATTGTCAACATTGATGCAACATTACATTGAAGTATTTTTCCTTAAGTGCTGTAATGCTGCAAAATTCATCTTCCTACCTATAATTTCAAATATGAACATGTCAGATTTCCAAACAACAATTGTGAACAAAATGTTAATATTAGAAATAGATTTTCACCCAACCATTAGATTCTCAAGCATCAATGATGTTGTTATCCATAGAAATTCTTTCTAAATCTGTAAATTTCAATCACAAACAAGTATCAAACAAAAAAAATTTAAAAAGTAAAATATAACAATTACTACCATAAAATACTAATACCTTTTTCAAGCTGCTTTAACACTTCAAAACTTTCCTCTAAATTAATTGTGTGGAGTGATGAACGAAGCCAATCTTGTCCACGAATAAGAGCTCGAACCATCTTAAATTATAAATATTTTATGTTTGATGGAGTGAGGAGAAGAGAGAAAATGGGGTTGGGTGGGGTTTAAATATTTTAAATTATAAATTATATCTGGGACCAAAAAAAAAATTTATTATAAATTATATCAGGTTTTCGGTCTGGTCCCGGGTTTTTTGGGTTTGGACCGGACCGGACCGAAACCCGAAATTCCATCATTTTAAGAACCGAGGACCGGACCGATTTTCAATCGGTCCTGTCCGATTTTTCGGTCCAAACCGGTATTTAAACACCCCTAATTACTTATATTAATACAGCCCACAATTACAATTTATTACGCTATTCAATCTCTCATTTATTATGCTGTCTAATTCATTTTTTCCCATGACCCCACAACTCGTAGTCATGGTTGTTGAAATCGCGATTCAGATCGTAGAATCGTGCAATTCTACGATCCTACATTAACCCTTCGATCCAAATCACTCCAAAAATCGTATTCAAGTAGAATCGGGTCAAAATCAGGTCAAAATCGGTAAAATTGATCAGAATCGTTCATAATCGCGATTTTCTTACCGATTCTGCCCAAATTGGTTCAACCCGAGAGAAGAGTAATTATAAACCTCTCTTTAATTATAAACCTAAGCTATTAATTATAAACCTCTCTTTAAATTAACAAACTAAAGAAATGAAACGAAGAACTTAAAGAGAGAAGAGTAAGAATTGTACACCTACTTCCAGCTTAGTGCTACAATACAACATGGCCCGAGATCAACACCTTCTTGATCTCACTCTGTGGATTAAAGCACTCAATAGCTAGGAAATCACCATCAATGAAGTTTGGAAACAAAAGAACCCTAGTAAAAACCCTAGGAATCTCTTGAAGAACCATCAAGGAAGAGAAGGAGAAAAAATGGGGGTGAAAATGAAGTATGACATTTTTTTCACTGAAAAGTAGGCTCTAAATAAATCAAGGGCTCTCTATCCATGTGCTTTGAATCTTGACCGTCCATCTCAAACGAATCAACGGCTCAGATTAAGCAAAACTAAAACAAATCTAACCTCCTCCTTCTCACACGCGGCTCGACGAGAGCCTTTAGATGCAATCAAGATCAACGGTCCATATTATACCAAGCAAACCCATTTTTCACCCATTGGATGGGTGACATGTGTCATGATCAAGAGCCCTCCAACTTGAATTAAAAGCTTCCCGTGGAAGCCTTATGGAAATGGGGGTACAGGTTTTTTTTTTTTTTTTTTTTGGTCAGCTTGCCTCTTTTTTTGTCCAAATATGGGGTGCAGTATAGCTACCTCCAATTTGATTTTTTTTTTTCTCAATTTTGAGGTTCTTTATCATATATGTAAGAATTATTATACTAATTTTATCAATATAAATAATGTTTTTATACATAAAGTAGAATCTTATAATTCTCGATTCGATTCCACGATTCCGATTCTAAAGACCCCTTATCGATTCTACGTAGAATCCCGATTTTAACAACCTTGCTCGTAGTCCATATTGTTAGAAAATTTTCAAGGCCCATGAGAGAGCATGAATGCAATGGTCAACCTATTAATCTAATGATCAAGGGTAAATTACACTGTAGTACCCTTAGGTTGGTTATATTAATTTCTTACATAATAATTTTTTAGTGAAGATGTTATGTGTATTCAATGAAACAATCCAAATAGCAGTGCATAATAACACATCTTGTCCAATTATTCTTCTTTAGTAAGGTAATAATATTGTGGTTTGTGTATGGGATAAGGAAAATAGCAAGGGATGGTGGGTTTGCCAACAAATAATTGTAAATTTTACACCTTTTTACTCCTTTATTGAATACATGTATCTTTTGGACTAAAAAGTTACCATACAGAGTTTGTGGAATGAAAGATTAATACACCAAATTTTGGGGTAATAATATATAATTTACCCTAAGATCAATTGCCAGAGAGCTAGTGCATGCGAACTGATGCTAGGTTAAGTATGACTATTGAGACAATAATTTTTATAATACTGTAATTTGTATCCTATATTTACAGTCATTCACATAGCTTAAACTATAGTATTTTAAATTGTATAAAAACTAATATGTGAATCTTATATAATAGAGATATGAAGAGGGTGTGGAATGACCTATTTTAATGCTGGAACGAAAAAAAAAAAAAAAAGGCGAAAAAAAGGGGAAAAAAAATATGAAAAGGGATGGGGGGGAATTGAACCCGACGTGAATCGAACACGCAACCTTCTGATCTGGAGTCAGACGCGCTACCATTGCGCCACGGATCCCTTTTGCTACTCTAATATTATATTTAATTATATTCACTTTAATCGGGCCTTCCCTACATATTTTTTTGTTGTTACTTATATTCTATTTCTGATTAATAATAGGGAAACTGTCAACAAGATAAAAGAGTGACTTCTTCTTTCTATGCAATTAGGTAAATAAAATAAATTTCATCTTTCCAATATACATATCTATAGATAGAATTATAATTCAAATAATTAGCACTTAAAAATATAAATATAAATTCAGTTGATATTTTATTCCAAAATCTATCTGCTATATTATGTAGGAGTTACCACTCTCCTTCAAATCTCTCCCTACTTTGTGTTTAAACAAAATAAAAAATTAAAAAAATCTCTTCCTACTTTAAATCTTACATTTTTAGAAAAATAATCTTTTAATATTTCAAATTAAAAAATAATTATAAAAAAATATATATTTGTAAAAAAAATCAAATAATAACAAAAATCTAGATCTATAACGACCTATTATATTTATCAAAAAAAAAAAAAAAAAAAGAAACTACTCATTCTCATTTTAAAGCCTCTACAATCCCCTCTTTTTAATTGTATGAAAAATTCATATTTTTGTTTTACTTGCTCTCACCTCATGTCATATTTTTCTTTTTCACTATTTTTCTCTCTTTTATTATTTCAAAATTTTGATATTTCAAGAAGCAAGTTAAGTCTAAATTTTTGTGATATTCAATATGTCATGAGTTTATTTTATGAATTTTTTTTTTCACATATTCTTATATACGTATATCTTTATACATATTTATTTAAAAGTTGTTCCCACAATTTATCTTCTCATCCATAAAACCTTAGTGTCTTCGGTACCAATTTTTCAAATAAATGACTATAAAAGAAATAAAATCGTATAATACTTATTTCTTCATTAAATAATTATACCCAATCGACTTACTTATAAAGGGAAAAAACATAAAACACTTAAAATCATATCTTTACCCAAAAAAAAAATTATTATCAATTTTGCTTTTGAGCTGAATTCTTTTTGAATTTGACTAATCAATAGCTTGAAAGTTTGATAGAATTTGCACTTATTTTCTGATTATATGATATAATAAATCAATTGGTCACAAATAATATTAAAAAATAGGGTTTTACAATAAAAATTAAATTATTGAAGATATAAAAGTTTGATAGTGCACTGCATGGGAAATGTCTGGTTAAATAGTATTGAATAGAAAACCTTTTTAAATATATGCTTTGTATTTGGTAAATATATAAGAATTGGATTTCTTCTAAAATAAATGTAAATAGCTCAAAAGAAATTGAGAAGAGATGAGAGAAAAAGAAAATAATATTACATAAATTTAAGTGGAAAGTCCTAAATTGAAGGAAAATCATGGGTGAAGGAGAAATCAATCCATTAAACTCTGAAGGAGAAGTCATGATCGGGTGTCATAGATGACCTGAATCGTAATTTCTCTTAATAGGTGTTGAAATATCTAGTGTGGAATATGTATTTTGTATGTATTATTCATGTATTTATGTATTTATAAGGTAGCATTTACTTAGATAGCAATTAGTAGGGAAGTTACTCTTCCCCTTCCTCTTGATTGCAACCGGCCAAGAGGCCTTGATGAGCATTATTGTGGGATTTATTTTCTTTGTAACTCCTTAGGATGAAGGTCAATAGTTGTGACCCTTCACTTGTTTTCTCTTGGTATAAATAGGTTGTAATTAGCATTATTTTTAATCATCCAATACAAAAGTACAACTCAAGGTTTTCTTGATTCATTTTAGCTTATAATTTTATCATGGTATCAGAGCGGGTTTCGATCTTGTGTTGATCACTCCTGCATTTTCCAATCGTGTTTTTTACTGCATTTTCCCCATTTTGGCCGAAGCCCAACAGCAGTGACAGGGAGGTTACTGTTCAACCGTGAGCGGCGTCATCCAATTGTGAATCACACGATTGTTTTGTGAGTTTTTTCCCCCTTCATATTTGCTTGTTTATTTGTGCTTGTTTTGATTTCATAATGTCGGGGTCTAGTTTTACTCAAGATGAGACACCCAATACTCCAAACCCCAATTCAAATGCACCAATTAATAATTCAGGGGGAGTATTGGATCCTAGTTCTCCCTTCTATTTATACCCCTCCGATCATCCAGGGCTTGTGTTTGTAAAGGATGTTTTAACTGGACCTAATTTCCCTGCGTGGAAGCGTGCTATTCTTCGTGTTTTTAAAGCCAAGCACAAAATTGGTTTCCTAGACGGAACTATTGTCAAACCGGATGAAGATTCTCCGGATTTCGAAAATTGGAGCGCTTGTGACTCCATGGTGTCATCTTGGCTTACTAACTCCGTGTCTAAGGAGATTAATGCTAGTGTTGCGTATTTGGAGACCTCTCGAGAAATTTGGAATGATTTGAATGAACGATTTTCTCAAGGTTATGTACCCCGCATCTATGAAATTAAACGAGAGATTGCGCAACTTAATCAAGCCAATATGACCATTTCTGATTACTTTACCAAATTGAGAGCTTTGTGGGATGAGTTATACACTCTTGTTGCAATCCCACCTTGCACTTGTGGCTCGGGTCAAGCTTTTGCAGCCATTCGAGATCTGGAACGATTACTTCATTTTCTCATGGGTCTCGATGCTTCTTTCTCTACTGTGAGATCCCAGTTAATTAACACTGCACCTCTACCTTCAGTCGGAAATGCGTACTTGGTTTTATGTCAAGAGGAGAAGCAACAACGAGTGGCGGCCGGGAACCATGTGGTCCCGGAGGCCACGGCTTTGGCAGCACGGCAGCAAGCCGTGACTGCAGTAGGGAACACACAATTCCATGCGGGTAATGCTCCTCGTCGTACTAATCGTCCTATGTGTGCTCATTGTAAGAAATAGGGGCATACGAAAGATCGGTGTTTTGAGTTGATCGGTTATCCTCCCGGTTGGAGGGTGAAAACTTCAAATGGAGGGGCTAGAGGGACAGCCACTGCTGCCACTACCGAGGAGGAGCAGACCGTGACTGACAGCCCCATAACGGGCCTCACAGCAAGTCAATATCAGTCGCTCATTACCTTACTCGGGTCCAATTCGGGGTCACCTAGTATAAATCTCACAGGTGAGAATAAATTTAATTCACGAGATTGGATAATAGATACAGGAGCGACCGATCATATGGCCTCCTCGTTCGACATGATGCACGATGTCATGGAGAACAAGGTTATAGGGCCCGTCAGATTACCTAATGGATCAAAGTTGTCAGTCACTCATGTGGGTAAAGTACGGGTCAATAAAGATCTCGTTCTTTACAATGTTTTATACGTGCCTAGTTTTTGCTATAATCTCATGTCCGTGAGTAAATTAACCTTAAATGAGAATTGCGTGTTAACATTTCATCCAAATTTGTGTTATATCTAGGACCCACGCTCGAGGAGGCTGATTGGAGCGGGTAGGCAACGCGATGGGCTATACATCCTGACAATGAGGTCAGAGGCTACTTCAGCTCTTGCTCTTGAAGACAATAAAAGACAGGTTCTTTGGCACAATCGTTTGGGTCATGTTCCTTTTTCTAGATTGAGTGTTTTTCCTTTTTTGGGTGTCAATAAGATTGATCATGTTTGTGACGCTTGTCATCGTGCCAAGCAGGCACGTCTTCCGTTTCCGTTGTCTATTATAAGTACTCGTGTTTGTTTTGAGATGATACATTGTGATATTTGGGGACCTTATCGTGTGGAATCCTCGACGGGTGCTCGTTATTTTCTTACTATTGTGGATGATTTTAGCCGTTGTACATGGGTTTTCTTGATGAGAGAGAAATCTCAAACTCACAAAATTCTCATGGATTTTTGTCGCATGGTTGAGACGCAATATGATTTACAGGTTAAGCAAGTCAGGAGTGACAACGGGCAAGAATTCAAGCATGGGGAACTTTTGGCATTTTATGCTCAAAAGGGAATTCTAGCACAAACGTCTTTAAGGGGAACACCACAACAAAACGGAGTTGTGGAGCAAAAACACAGGCATCTTCTCGAGGGAGCATGAGCTCTTCGTTTTCAAGCCGGGTTGCCTAAAAAATTTTGGGGTGAGTGTGTCCTTACAGCGGCTTACTTAATTAACATTACGCCCTCTTTTACCTTGAAAAATAAAAGTCCATTTGAAATTTTGACCGGGCGATTACCTACATATGAACATTTGTGAGTTTTTGGTTGTCAATGTTATTTTCACACCAAAACCACAGATAAATTCGAGAGTAGGGGTTCACCGGGAATTTTCGTGGGATATCCTTATGGGCAAAAAGGGTACAAGGTATTTAGTCTAGAAGATAGGAAAATTGTTGTGTCTAGAGACGTGCGATTTTATGAGAACATTTTTCCATTTCTAGAGACCGGAATATCAGAAAATGATGAAAATGAACAAGGGAATGATGCACCTACAGATTTTGTATACATTGCAGAACTGGATCGAGTCGAACCGGTTGATCTAAACAGTTCAGAACCGACCGGGCCGGTTCCAGCAGAACCGGCCGGTCCTGCAGTGCAGCAGCCTTCGGGTACTGCAGTACGCGATTTGCAGGACGAGTCCGATGCTCCGGGGTTCAGTAATTCTAGTTCAGAATTAGGATCAGAAGTTGTAACGAGAAGAAGTGGCCGTATTCGTTCCGTACCCGTAAAATATCAAGACTATATTTATGATCTTCCTTCTTCCATAGCCCATCCGCTTGCCACCGATTCGTCAGCTAACTTAGGTACTCTCTATTCAATTTCAAATTTTGTGTCTAACGCGCAATTTTCTAATGCTCACGTGACAGTTTTAAAAGCCATCACTTCTTGTGATGAGCCCAAAAATTTTGAACAGGCAGTCAGGTATAAACATTGGAGAGATGCCATGGAGAAAGAAATACAGGCCCTAGAGCAGAATAAAATCTGGACTTTGGAGCATCTACGCGAAGGGAAGCAGGCCATAGATTCTAAATGGGTGTACAAGATCAAGTACAAGTCAGATGGGACGGTTGAGCGCTACAAGGCTCGGTTAGTAGCTAAGGGTTATACGCCAGTAGAAGGTATTGATTATCGTGATACTTTTGCACCTGTAGCTAAGTTGGTCACTATTCGATGTGTTTTAGCCGTTGCTGTGGCTAGAAATTGGCTCATTCATCAATTGGATGTTAATAATGCATTTTTACATGGAGATTTAGATGAAGAAGTTTATATGAAGCTTCCTTTAGGCTTTGAACGAAAGCATGAAGGAAAGGTGTGTAGACTTCGTAAATCTCTCTATGGTCTAAAACAGGCGTCTCGTAATTGGAATCAAAATTCACCTCAACCATAAAAGATATCGGTTTTGTCAATCCAAGGCAGATTATTCGCTTTTCACGTACTCTCGTGGAGGAATTTATACAGCCATATTAATTTACGTTGATGATGTTATCATTACGGGTAACAACAAAGATCACATTTTGAAGGTGAAAGAAGTGTTGAATGCCTCATTGGGGATTAAAGATTTGGGGGTCGCTAAATATTTCCTAGGGATTGAGGTGGCACGGTCGTTCAAAGGGGTCATCTTAAGTCAACGTAAGTATGTTCTTGATGTTCATAGTGAAGTAGGTATGTTGGCGTCCAAACCCGTGTCTACACCCATGGTTCAAAATCATGGGCTAGCGGATGGTGTAGGGAACATTTATACTGACCCGGGCCGGTATAGGAGACTAGTGGGTAGGCTGTTGTACCTAACTATTACACGACCCGATATTTCTCATGCTGTCAGTATTTTGAGCCAATTTATGCATGATCCTCGCATACCTCATTACGAGGCCGTGATCCGAATCTTGAGATATTTAAAGGGTTCGCCGGGACAGGGCATATTCTTGCCGTCAGATAGTGATTTGAAATTATGGGGTTTTTGTGATGCCGACTGGGCCAGATGTCCTACCATTAGGTGTTCTACAACAGGTTATGTTGTCTTTCTAGGAAAAGGTCCCATATCTTGGCGATCGAAGAAACAGTCAGTGGTTTCACGTTCATCAGCGGAAGCGGAATATCGATCCATGGCGTCTACAACTAGTGAGATTGTTTGGTTAAGACGGTTATTATCTGATTTGCATGTTCCTACTAACGATCCTAGCATGATATTTTGTAATAACCAAGCAGCTCTTCATATAGCATCTAATCCGGTTTTTCATGAAAGAACCAAGCATATCGAGATTAATTGTCATTTTGTTCAAGAGAAGCTGATGAAAAGGGTGATTGCAACTTCATTTGTTTGCTCTACAAACCAAGTTGCAGATGTGTTTACAAAAGCATTGGCTAGTACTAGTTATTTGACCCTTCTTCGCAAGTTGGGCATGATTAACCTCCATGCTCCAACTTGAGGGGAAGTGTTGAAATATCTAGTGTGGAATATGTATTTTGTATATATTATTCATGTATTTATGTATTTATTAGGTAGCATTTACTTAGATAGCAATTAGTAGGGAAGTTACTCTTCCCCTTCCTCTTGATTGCAACCGGCCAAGAGGCCTTGATGAGCATTATTGTGAGATTTATTTTCTTTGTAACTCCTTAGGATGAAGGTCAATAGTTGTGACCCTTCACTTGTTTTCTCTTGGTATAAATAGGTTGTAATTAGCATTATTTTTAATCATCCAATACAAAAGTACAACTCAAGGTTTTCTTGATTCATTTTAGCTTATAATTTTATCAATA